>JARFIW010000439.1:1275000-2550000 GCA_036346225.1 Platerodrilus igneus | reverse complement strand
GTGTGTGTGTGTATTCGGGTGTCTTATACAGTCCTAAGTATCGTACGTAAGGGGAGAATCTAAGCGGAGTGTTTAGGATCTTGATCTTGGGAGGACGTTGTAGGTTTAGGAAGCCTTTAAGCAGAAAAAGTTTTGATTTGCTTGACTATAATGGTTGCTTATTAAAGAGGGGCCAGAATTCTATGTAGGATGTCGGTGTTAGGGCTGTTTGTTCAATGGAAGATCTGGAGTTACCGTGGATAAGGAATGTGGCATCATCTGCGTATACGAGGGGGTGACGTTGGGTGTGTTGTGTAGGAGTAAGGGATTAATGGCTACGTTCCAGAGGATGTGGAATAAACAGGAACCTTGGGGGCATCATTGTGAAAGGGATTTGGTTATACGGTAATAATTTGAGGTTAGGGATGCTGTTCTTGAGGTTAGGGATGAGTTAATTATTTTTCATAGATTCGTAGGAAAGTGGGATAGTCTTAGTTGATTCTCAGCTTAGGCCACCAGAAGAGGTCAAAAGCGGATTCGAAGTCAAGGAAGAGCGCGATGGTGTACTTGGATGTGGAATTTTTGACAGAAGAGACTAGGAGGCTGATGGTTTTATCAGCAATGTGGTTGGGTCTAAAGCCGTGTTGAGATGGGCATAGGATGTTGTGGTCCGTGATATGGGAATTGATTTTGTGAAGGATTGTTTTCTCAGGGAGTTTGCCTAATGTAGGGAGAAGTGCAATTGGTCGATAGGATTTTGGGTATTCTGATGGCTTGTCAGGTTTTAGGATGAGAATTATTGATGTGGATTTGAAGGATTCCGGGAACGTTTCTGTGGATATGCATTTTTTAAAGAGGACGTGGATGGGATTTCTAATTATGGGCCAGGATTGTTGTAGGATTAAACTTGTGATGAGGTCTGGTCCAGGAGCACTTTTTAGATTGAGGTTCTTGACTAAATTATTTAGTAGGGTTATGTCTACGTCGTGGTCTGGTTCGGCGTCTGATGGGGTGCAGGAATCGTTCTCTAGTTGTTGTTGAGTATAGGTGTTTACGTCGTGGGGAACAGAAGGGATAGCAGAGTTTAGTAAGGTGTGTAGAGACGTCTCGTAGTCTAAGGGGGAGTTGTGTTTTGGTGCTGTTAGGATTTGTGTACGGAGCGGTTTGATTAATTTGCGGTAGGTGGTTCAAGGGTATCTGTCGTGGTCAGTTGTGATTTTGTGTAGTTGTTGTTTTTTGGCGTCTATGATAAATGATTTGTATTCTCGTCGTGTGGTGCGAAATGTATTGATAAATAGTTGTATGTTATCAGGGTTGTTGTTATTGCGGCGTGCTAGTTGTAATTGGTGTCGTTGATGTGCTAGGGAACGTGGTTTGGCGGTCAGTGTGGGGGTCCACCAGGGTGTCGATTGTTGTGTGCGTGTTATGTTCGGTATGGTAGTTTGTGCGGCAGTTAGAATGTTTCTTGTGATTAGTTGCGTGAGTTCGTTTACGTTAAGATCGTTATATGGTGTGTGTGGGAATTCTGGTAGTAGGGTTTCTTTGAAATTTTGTCCAGTCGGCTATGGAGGTATTGAAAGTATCGGATTTAGCAAAAGATCTAGCGAGTAAGTTCGAAAGAATTATGAAAGTTATAGGGTTAGGTTACTAGTGGTGTATGCGTGTTTCTCAAGTTGGTGGTCAAGAAGGTGTGTTGTGTATGTGAAGGTTTCTGAGTGTAATAAAGTCTTCTAGTTTGTTTCCGTTCGTGTATGTGGATTTAGCGTTGGTGTCTGTAGCTAGTATAATCGTTTTGTTATGTTGTGAGTCTAGTGTTGTGTCAAGGTGGCGCAAGTGGTCGACAATGTTTGTTCCGTACTGGAAGTAGGAAGATATGAGGTATGTGGTACCAGATGTCCAATGGAGTTCTATAACGTGGTGAATTGAGTGGACAGGGAAAGGTGGTAAGAGGCATCTGGGTTTGCATCAGTGATTATGATAGCAGATGTGTAATTAGGATTTATTGGGGTGGGATGAATAAATGTTCGATAGTGATTTGAAATATTTGGAGGTATGGTTCTTGAAGGAAGGCAACTTGGAATTTGTGCGTTTGTAAGAGGTTTATAAGTTCTAATGTAGCGGAGCGGGAATGTTGCAGGTTCAGTTGTATATAGCGAATCGAGGGTTTAAGATTGTGTAAGTCTTGTGAAGGATATCGTATGTGACGTCTAGTAGGCATAATCGGTTCGGAGTTTTGTTAGGTGTAGGGCTTGTTTGTAAATCGGACAGTCCGGGCTGGTGACATCGGCTTGTTGATACGTGTGCAGTTGGTACATTTGGGGATTGTGGGTGCTGGGTTAGGACAGGATCTTGTAATGTGCGGGCCGCAGCAGCGACTGAATGAGGAAGGGGATTTGCACGCTTTGATCGAATGACCAAAGCGTTGGCAATTGTAGCAGCGGGTTACGGATACCAGATCACGGATACGACATGACTTAAATCTAATCTAATGAAAATGTGGGGATTAGAAGACAGGATTGTTCGGATTTTTGGGGAGACGTTGAGAGTTACGTTATCAGATTGGGCAGTTTTTCGTCGGCGGGTGGCAATGGATATGTTTGGGGTATAAACTGATTCTGGGACTAAGATTTCTAAGGAGATTTGTGATTAAATGAGTGTAATAAGTCTGCGTAAGGGATGTCTCTATCGACCTCGTAGATGATTAGTTGGGGCATTTTAGGTTTGGATATGTGTGTATTGCATGAGGTTTGTGTTAGGGATTGGGTCAGGTTGATGTCAGTTGGTTTAGTTGTGTAGATGGTGACGGATGTTTTCGTGGGTCGGATTGACTGGATGGTCATTTTGGAGATGGATTATTTTTAAAAGTTCAGTGGGTGTAGTTTCGAGGTAATGGGTTTAAGTGTAATGGTTTTGGCTGGGGGTTTTGTAAGCGGGGCGTGTTGGGACGTAGGTAATGATGGGAAAGAGGTTATGTTGGCGTACATAAGAGGGTGTGGTGCTTGAGATGTTTGAGGTGTGTAACCTGTAGTAGATGTGGAGGGTTGCGTTTCTGTTGCTGTTTCTCTAATTTCTTCAGGCATTTCTTAAATGTCGCTATCTCTACATCGGCTAGAGAGTGGAGGTTATTAGCTTCGTGGGCTATTGAGGCTAGTTGCTTCACCTTTTGGAGTAAGAAGTATCCGCAGTTCCGAGAGATTTTATTTGAATCTTTATACAAGAAGTCTGCCACTTCTTGTTTAATTTGGCTGATTTTGCCGATCGTGAGGTATGGAATTGATACATCCTTCAGGTCATCGCGCTGGCAATTTGTAGATTTGAGCTTGCAGAAGAGGCCCTGAATCTAGTCTCTGGTGGAGTCTTCGTAGTGGCTCCAGATCGTTGAAAAGGCATTATTGCATCAACAGATGCTGGTGGTGGAAGCATCTGATATGGTGATGGCGACGTCTTTCTCTGGGCAAATGTATCCATCTCGTCGTCTGACATTTGCATGTTGTGGTTGTGTGTATTTACCTGATGATTAGATAAGATGATATGTTATTTGGTTACTTTCTATTATTGCCGTGTTCTATGAATGTTATATTGTTATTATCAGCCTTGTGGTCTGCAGGTGTTATTTATTGAAGTTTGGAAAGTGGTTTTCACCCGGTTAAGGGGGTGCCAAATCCCTCAAAAAATTTTATATATATTTCTGTGATTTGTTGTAAGCCTTCGCGCACTAGTTTGATTGATTTCGCACAACTTACAGTTTTTTAATTTCAATGTAATCTAACAATAATATAATATTAATAGCAATCGAAACATGACCGTACTCCGCGACGATCGGAACTAGTAACCATCGAGAGCATGCATCTTTCACGCGTTAGATGCGTTAATGACATACTCCTCTGAAGCAGAAAAAGTGGAGAAAATGACATCGCTAGACAGCCGCCAGAAATAAAATATTTTAATTACTTACGTCACAAACACCAACAGATGTGGGAATAAACAGTAAAAATTTTGCTTTGTCGTAAAATATCCCGTTGATTATGGA
This sequence comes from Platerodrilus igneus, assembly GCA_036346225.1. Taxonomy (NCBI): domain Eukaryota; kingdom Metazoa; phylum Arthropoda; class Insecta; order Coleoptera; family Lycidae; genus Platerodrilus; species Platerodrilus igneus. Next base: position 2,545,991 of record JARFIW010000439.1, on the reverse strand, counting down.
ATGCTAGTCCACGCGTGGTAACCCACGAATTTCGACATAACCTACAAACACAGAAATAGATCTGAACGGTTTGCTTCCCAGCAACTTCGTTTGGAATTAAATGCCCAAAAGGGTTTTTATAGTTAGTCATTCATCCGCATAAGAGTGAGATTACAAATCAAATGTTTCAAACGATACATCTAATTACTAGTCCTACTTTTTAAAAATATCCCTTAGGACGTTACCTTACTAACGAAGTAATATTCGAAATCTGATAAAGATGTGCGTATTGCTTTCCACTTTAGTACATTCTGAATACGATTCATGAGTTACAGACATATGCGGTCATAAAGTAAAAATCGTTTCGTTTGATATATTAAAATTTTCAATGGTTAACTTCTTATAAAATACACTGATCTTATATAAATAAATCTAAAAATGGCAACAACATAAAAATGTTGAAATATGCATAAAAATAGTATTCACACGTCAATCTTTTTTAAAATGGTATGGTATTTGTAAATATTGTTTCAAAAACATTGTCCGCTCATTTATATAACTTGGATACTTAAATTTTAAAAATATTCGAGGACGCAGATCACACATCCAACTATGCGTATACATATTTATTCTATGAGAACGCTTGATTACAAGATATGTTAACGGTCGTCTTCCCCTAGAAAAAGTACAAGTTTTTAGTACTAAGCAAATTATTTATTCATTTATTCGCGCTTCCTAAAATCTTAATACAACGTATTTTTAGCTATACACGGTGACTTTCAAAAATTCCGGAAATGCGTTTTGTCCCATGAAAAGAACATAAACAAAAGGTTATTTACACTGAACAGTTGTGCCATTATTATTCAAAGTAAGGAAGTATTTGTTACGGTCTATGCATAAACAAACTTTATTTATTAATCCTAAAAGCCTATGAATAATAATTTCAGAAAAATGTTTACTCTTCCTAATTTTTTTATTTGCGTAACAAACTGTTAACAAGCAAAACTCTAAAACGCTACAATGAATCAAGGCTCTTTTTCAAATTCTTGTACAATTTGAATATATACAAGTATACGCTTTTATTCTAAGAGACACAATTACCCTTTTCAAAATTCGCCAAGTTAAATAATTCTTCATAGTGTTTAAACAAAAAATTACTTATTAATATTTGCGGATCGTAAAAATTACGAAACCGAAATTTTATTTTTCAGAAATTTGTGAAGCCAAAATTAACTTTCAGTGAAAGCTTCAATTTAACACGAATTATTTATTAAAACGATTTCAATGAGAAATTTTTAAAATAAACAATCTCTTAATATGCGTGCATTTTGTTTAGGTGGATAAAGCTGCATGTACTTAATTTTCCGAAATGATGGAGAAAATTGACATATAATCCCGAATAATAATTTACATATAGCTATACTAGTAAAATTCATAATCATACCAACTACTACACTCCTCTAATTCTGTTATTTTTATTTACTCCAAGAATAGGTGACCGATCCATATGCATTAGTCGTGGATGCTTTTTAAGTTAAAACATCGTCAACTGACTCCCAATAGTGATGGGATGCTGATGGCTTACTCATGTTTCGATTTTCTGCACATTGTATTAAATTTTTGCTACTAATAAATATAAAACATTTACACCAATATAGTTTCAGAGCAATACAGGAATGAAACAACATTAATTGTATATAAAGAGTAAACATTAGTTTAGGTTGGTAGTACAAAAAGAAGATAAGAGAAAAATTTCAGAACAAAGAGAAGGTAAGACAGTGGAGGTTCGTGACCTCAAGAACAGGTGAAGCAATTTAGGTAAAAACCAGTTTTTCAATTTTTCAAAGTAATACAACAGATAATACATTTTTGAACCCTTACAAATAAATATTGAACATAATACATACCTTAAATTACAAAAACACAAGTAAGTAAATATTAAGCAAAGAACACTAGAACTCGCCGATTAATTTTTTTACTTGTTAAAAATAAGATCAACTCTTGATACTTGCAAACTTGTCGATGATCTCATCATACAATGGCCGCGTATTTATTAATTCATTTTAAAAGCTCTTTTTCAATTGCAATTTTTGCCAAAATTTGATAGTTTGTTTTCGATCATTGTATTTAGTAAAGCGTTTTAATTCTTTTCGAAGAAAAAAAACTCCTCTCTACTGAAACAATAGTTGATGGAATGGTCATTATTAAACACAATAACTTATAAGCATCTCTAAAAATGTTTCCGTTTTCTGTTAAAAATTCAATTAAATTTTTGGAGCAGTTGATTTTTTATGCGCTGTGTGTCATTTAATACGGTTGGATAACCTAGTTTGAAATTACCTACAGCTTCTGTGGAAAAAATTTTGTAATAGCAATCAATCTATGTAATGCCCATTATTGTCAAACAAATACGCTCTTCCATTTCTTGGAAACTTGTGTTAATTTCAAGAAAAAGGTGTCCACGATTTCGTAATACAAAATTTTATATTTTTCAAAAACTTCGTTCGGCGTGAGATTTATTTTCTCTACCGCTTGCGACATTGTGTCGGAACTGCAATTTTTGAAACAGCTATAGATCAAAAATATTTCTAAAAGTTTCCACTTTTTTTGTTTATTAACATTTGCGAATTTTTAATATTTGATATGTAAGCAAATGTCTAATGACTTTTCTGCAGCACATCAGTTCTAGGCGAAGCCAAAGATATCCGTGATAGCAACTGCAAAAAATGTAAACTCAGTCATTAAATTTGTTCAGAAAACCATCACTCTGTCTAATAGAATTTTTAACAGAAGTCTCATTCTTTATAATATCAGTAAAAACTTTTTTCAGAGAAACACATACATTATTTATTACTTTAAGAATTTTAGAGTTTGACATCCACCGTATATTGGCAGAAGCAGATATTCGGTGTCCAACTATTATATCGACTACATGCGTTCCTTTTGCGGAATGATGGAAAAAAGAAGGCAACCATTAACAGTTGCAACAATATGCGGCATTTTGAAATGCTGTTGCAGTGAACAAAAATTGCTTGCGGAGCTACTCTTTTAATCTTTGCTTGGAGACCATTTAAATGCCCAGACATCACGCTTTCTCCATCAAAGCATTGGGAAAATACTTTTGATTTATAGTTAAACTGAGCAAGTTGATACAACTTTAAATAATGTACCAGCTGTCGTACTTTCACTAATATCAAAAAATTCTATACATAGTAGTAGAGGATGTGGATGGTTCTGGTGCAGCGCCTCCTCATAGCGCCTCACAGCGCCGCCGATCTAACCTAGGTTTTTACTTGTAAAAACCCACTATGTAGTCTTATTTTAAGGAATTTCCTCCTTGCTCCTCTCCTTACGCGGACACCCCCACATCAACCATTTTGATTACGTCACACCCGCCTTCTTTCTATCTATCTTGTTTGGTATCAATTAATATTAGATTTTTCTCAGCTACCCGAATTTCTAGTAATTTTTCAGATAGCATCATCTCCCAGGGAGCTACCCTCATTTGAAGAATTTTTAACGGTAACGATTTCTGACCGTCCTTATAAATTTTTTAGCCATGCGATACATCAAATTGGTCTGGAATTTTACGCATGGTTATAATGTAAATCTGTTAACGGATTCGGATTCTACGTAAAATTCTAGACTAATTTGATGTATCGCATGGCAAAAAATTTATAAGGACGGTCAGAAATCGTTATCGGTAAGAATTCTTAAAATGAGGGTAGCTCTCTGGGGATGATGCTATCTAAAAAATTCCTAAAAATTCAGGTAGCTGATAAAAATCTAATATTAATTGATACCAAACAAGATATATTTATTTCGAAAGATGAGCTAAACAAGATAGAAAGTATGATATGAAATTAAAAGCGATTAGTAGTGCGGTGGCGGTATGTTCGCTAGAGGGTATGTGTGTAAAACGGTAAGGGGTGGTCAGATTTTAAATCTGTTTACAGATTCGGATTCTACGTTATTTAAATAATAACTACCACACAACCACTCATATTCCGAATACCAATATTTCTTAAAGATTCTAATGTTCTTAAATCCTTAATTTTTACAATCTTTTACACTTAAAAGAGGTATGTCTTTTCAACTAAAAGAATCTTTATGTCATCGTTTATCCATCTAGTAAAAGGCGTTTCGAAGTAAAATACACCCTGGATCATTTATAGGATTCATTATCAAACAAATAATTAAATAGTCAGTAATCACAGATTGACTAATTAGCAAAACAAACAATATCAGATAACGACATAAATACGCTAACAGTAAAAAACACGAAAGCCCAACGAGACAAGGAGAATACAAGTCCGCCACCACTTCACTTACTAATCGTGCAGTTACTGGAAAACCTAGCAAATTTTAACGTCACGAATGCCGTTGTCATAGCAAATACAGTAGTGTTAGCGAAAACGCAGAAACGGAAATCATTCGACCAAGATAATAAAAACTTTTTTGGCTAAAACAAATGCAGTAAAACACTCTAAATATAGTATTTATTTAAAGGAATTGGACTCGCTTTTGTATCAGATTTTTTAAATATAGACCACACATATTAAGAATTTTTGATACTTAGAATCATTACTATATTATAATTATTTAACTGACTACTAATTGTATATTTTTTGAATAATGTTTGAGCAAAACATATTTTACCGAATAAGTATTACAATTTACGAGAGATGTTTTTTTATGTTTTGCATACTGGAATATAGAGGCGCCACTAATCAAATATCAGTACAAAAAATTAACCTCCATCTTTAGTTAACCTAAATCCAAAGTCTCAGTGCGATACGAACTGAAAGTTAACAAATTAATCGAAAAATGAAATTAAACCTTGAACATTTTCGCGCAATATTTTTTATAATTTTCAAAGACAATTATCTCAATAACGCCTCGTCGAGTTGGTTTCAGTTTTCGGCAATAAAGCAACATATCAGTCAACAACTTCTCGTTGATATGTAGAGTTCAAAAGTGGACGAATTAATAGTAGAAATGATCCAAGAGCAGGTGCGCCAAAAACGGCAGTCACTCAGGAAAACGTCGATGCTGTGCGCAAGTTTGTCAACAAAGATCGACATGTGACATATCGCAAAATTGAGGTATCATAGGGAATTTCAAACACTTCAATTCAAAAAATTTTGCATGAAGAATTGTGTGTAAAAAAATTAGTTTCCCGTTGGATCCTGCATCTGTTGACCGAAGAACAGAAAGCAGCTACGGTGAATTGGTGTCAAAAAACTCTAGACCAATTCAACGCAGGAAACTCTGAACACTTGTACAACATCGTGAGTGGTGATGAATCTTGGGTTTACTCATACGAGCCAGAAAATAAACGCCAGTCGCAAGTTTAGGTATTCCACGGGGAAGAAAAACCAACAAAAGTCATCCGTTTTCTAAGTGTTTCCGAAAAGATGATCGCAACATTTATCTCGGAAGCAAGTCATTTAGTAACAATTCCTCTACAAGATCAAAGAACTGCTACTGCCGAATGGCATGCAACCATTTATTTACCGTAAGTCATCGCGGAGCTTCGAAAAACCAACACTAAACGACAAATTATCCTCCACCAAGACAATGAGAGTTCGCAAACAGCTCGCAAGACAATTGAATTTTTAAAGCAACAAAACGTCGAATTGTTAAACCATCCTGCGTACAGTTTCGACCTAAGTTCCAACGATTTCTATACCTTACCCAAATTCAAGAACGGACTGTGTGGTCAAAGGTTCCAGTTGATGTAATCAAAAATACAATTTTGATTGTACCAACAAACGACTGGAGTAACTGTTTCCAGAAAGTACAATATGAATCTTCATATAGAATACTTCAAAAAATAATGAAGTCTTTAAAAGCTATCTACTCCTTTATTTCAGCTCTATATGCAAAACTTAAAAACAACTCGTAATTTTATTAATAAATCGTTGCAGTGCACAAACCCAAACCAAACAACGGTTATCGAGAGAAATATAAAATTTTACAAAACGAATAAATATCTAAGAATGATACAACATGCAGATTCTAGTAGATAGATTCTCACACCCAACAAATAAAATAAGCTGAAGTAGGCGGGGAAGGGTACCCTGCGTGTAGAATAGTGTCGAGAAGAAGTCTTTAGGATGTCCTTACAGCTATTGAATGTTCGTATGTCCACTTTTAAAACTGCCGTTCGAGTTCGAATGAATAAAGCTTTAAATATCAAGAGCTTAATCGGTATAAAAAATAAATAATAATGTATTATATTATACTTGGTTGTCACATGGTTATTTATATGGCAATTCTGTATTCTTAAAAACAAGTTTCCTAATGTTGATTTGATGAATTTTAACATTTGAATAAAGTTTTATGTGGGAAGAATATGTTGACTTTCAAATGCAGGTATTGAAATTAAGATTTGCCGTTTCGAATTCTAAACAGACGCTGTATCAGTGACTCATAAATACCTTTAAAAAATAATTGACTAAGCAATGCCGATTAATATCATTACAATCGAATGCGACGCAGATTTAAAATATTGTCAGCAAACTATGCAAGGTGATCATGCTACGGTTACAGTAGTTTTAAATACTTATATCAAATTTACCGTTTTTGGTGAATTTAAGCAATTAAGAAGTTCAATGAACGCATACAGATACTGATTAATGAATTGAATTTCTAACCGTCCACTGCCATATGTTAAAGTAGTATAAATATGTAGGGTGGAGCCAAAGTTTTTTAGTATTTTTTGTAAATAAATTAAATGACATATAAAAAGCAAAGCGAGCTAATTAATATTCAAAATACAATCGATTATCATAGATTGTTTTCTGCTACTGCACGGTAAGGCTTTCGATCCCTCGTCTGTATCATTCTTCGGGTTTAGAGATCAAGAACTTTTCCTTCTTTTATCTGCACTTGGAAAAATCCGCGACATTGACCTAAAAATGTGGTAATCAAATGGCGTTAAATATGAACTGTAAGCTGAACGTAGTAGCAACTACAGCTCATCAAATTCGTCTAGTTTATAGAAGGTCCATGCTGGCTGTATAATTCTACGTTCAACGTCCTATTTCAGATATCAATTCAAAGTGGATAAACTTCTTCGTAATATCAAGAACACGCACGGGTTCGACGAATGGTTATGGCATAGCCACCGATTTCGTTTATTTGGATTGCGAAAGCGAATCACTTTTCACCTCATGGTACAATTCAATTCGTACATAGAAACGATGGTACTGAAGATTAGTAAAAAGTTAATTTGCAAAAGTTGAACTGTAATTAATTTATGAAGCATTTCTCTGCATTGTCTACTAATTTTTTCCACATTGTCTGCAAGCTGAAGTCGATTCTTTGACAAAAAAATCCCTTGTGGTCAACAACAGACTACTTTCAGGATTATCGTTCATCTCGAAGATCTGTTTGACAATTCCTCAACTTTTCATAATTCTCTTTTCGCTTGGTCCAGTATATTGGTCTTCCAGCCGGATAAAATTTTTGCCCTTTGTTTTTTTAAACGAATCTTCTGGTGGCGTCCTGTTAGTGTACTGCTTGGTTCCTTGCTTCTGCTTCCTACCACGACCTTTTAATTTTGCGGAGGGATTTGTTACATGCAGCTCCTGCATTTGAATATTTATTAACGATTTCGACTGCATTTTCAATTTAAACGGTTGCTTATCCATCACCCTGTATGGTTCTATTAGAATATTCAATTATAATTTAAAACACTTAAATCTATCCTATTTTGTTATGGTATTAACAACGTGAGGTATCTGTTAGCAACAACGTTCGCTTTGTTAAATATTTACATTAACTTTATGTACGTGTTTCATCAAGGTTATTTTCAATCACGATTGCCGATGCATTAAAAATATTTGGTTCGCTTATCTCTTCACCTTACTTAATATAAATTGTTGGTTGGTTTATGATACGTGTCTACAGCGTCAATTCAGAAAGTTAGTCAAACCTTCCTACACGTCCTTAATAATTTGCATTATATTGGTTGTATATATTTCTTATCTAGTATTTAGACACTTTGTAGTTTAGAACTCTAACTGAGGTTCCATTTTATTGGTAGTAGTTTCGCTTGTTAAAATAATATAATAAGTTTTGATGTACGAGTTTACTTAAGAACTGTCCAAGACAAGTGTAATTCAATTTGTTTTCTGGTTATCTTATTGACAGGTGAATGTTTTGAGGAAATACACGATTAATGGATGTGATTATCTACACATGGATGTTTTAGACGAACGTTACGATTTGAATGGATTGTTATTATTGTACCGGCTTTCTTGGCTTGAATGGAAAACAATTGCTTTCCGTTATAAAAATGAGTGTTGTTTCGAATCTCGCTACGCGATATAGTGTGATAGCTTTCGTTTGTTAAAATGAAAGACGGTAATATTTGTTCGGCTAGTAGCTGTTGTAGTTATATTGTAGTTTTACAACTGATACCTTATATTAATATCGTTTCCGCGAACTCGTTACTTCAGTAAAATTGTTAAGTTCATTATTGCTTGCACTCAATGTCATGAAATAACAGCTGGCCCTGTACACATCGTCAATCATGGTTTCAAAATATATATTGAAACGATAGAAATTATTGAAAAATCTAAGGAAATACGCCTTGAACTTATATAATTTTTACAAGCAATTATTTTGGTGTACTGTAATACCGAACAATTAAGACCATTTTCGATTATCATTTTGTGTGAAAGTGTAAAAGCATTGCCAAGAGATTTTCACATGTAAGATGAAAGTTTGGCGAAACCAATCTTAACTGCATTTAGATATCAGCGTTATAAAATATGGATCGAAACATACAGTAGGATCTGGGTGACCATATGGTACAAGTGGCGGTGTTTATTTTGCTGAATTCCTTTAAAGATGGTTCCAGTGTCGTAGAATTTTCAAGGGACGAAGACAGGAAGTCCGTTAGTGCACTTTTTGAAGGCATCAATTCCAAGAGTGTGTGTTCTGTATTAACTTCAAAAAACATAGATCATGGAAATAGTAGGCGTGTAAATATGAGCAAAGTTTATATAAGCGGAATCTTTAAATATTTACCAAAAATACTTCAAACATAATACGACGACAGCAGGACGAGGAACTGTCGATCTTTGCGGAACTCTAACGTTAGTATTTTTACAGCACCATAGCTACGATCACACCTGTCTTTTTACAACTGTCGCGGCACACCTCAACAGAAAGTACTTGAAGGTTAATCGCGGTAAGACCCATAGATTATTCTACATACACGCTGCAGGGTCGTAAAACCTCTCCACAGGGTAACTATAATTTATTTATATTAGTACATATATGATTTTCAGAATTTAAAAACAAATTGGCTCTACACAAATGAACAAATGATTAATAAACGTGATATCGATATTCTGGTTACTACTCATATCTTCGGATCCCCTGAATGCCGAATATAACCAAGTGTAATTAAATTATCTGCTCTGGTTCAGGCATATAAAATTTTTCAGAAATTCTCCCGTTGTTCCTAGCATACTGCTACAATTTACTATAATCAAGACGCCTCCACTCTTTTGTAATATTCTTCAAAAATATTCTCACCTAAAAAGACTTATGTTCAAACTTTTTATATTTTATTGATGTTGCTTCCATTTTCCTATTTGCTTATGAGCCTTACAATACTTTCAAAATTAATTTATTTTATAAATTTTAGGAGCCAACACGAAATACAGCGTCCACATTTTATTCAAAATTAGAGAATCCTTTACAATAACAACGACATCTTGGATACTTACATCATTTCATTTTTTTTATATGCCTACTCTTTATATATTCCAAACTTAATTCTTACAACTAAAAGCACAGATAATATAATATACATAGAAACCACAATATTTTGCTCTAAATTCAAGTGTATAAGTGTTTTATAACTCTATATTTTCCACTTATTAGCCCTTATATACAATTTTCATTAAAATATAAAAGTATCCGAAAAAAATAGAAATTTCCGAAGATTCATGGTTACGCCATGTATAATACATTACCATGTAAAAACGCATTAAATGTGGACCTTATGCTTTATGAAAATCAATCAATTTCAAGCCTAAATACATTCGATCTATTCAGCGTAAGAGCTTTATCAATCTTGCTAAAGACTAAATCTTAATTATGTGTATTAAAAACACATTTTACCGTGAAAGCAAATATTTTCTATAGAAATTCACTTAGTATGTATTATGTATCAGTATGTATTACATAAATTCATTTTAAATAAATAATTTTCTGGAATAGACAAGATTAAGAAAGAAGTTTCGGGAGAAATACGTCAATTTCGTATGAACTCATTAATAAAGGAACATTTATTCCAAGAAGCGGCCGGAATATTAAAAGAACCCATAAAATATAATAAAAAATGATAAAAATTATTTATTACCTTTCGCAATTACTGGATTAGTATGCAACGCTACAATAACCTTGGGTGTTGAACAAAGACGAGCAGCGCACGTCACTAATAAGTGGAATGCGCTAACGAGGTAATAAAACGCGACAATTTAAGCGCTAATGAGAAATTCTCAGAACTTTACGTCAGATAGGCGCGTATTATTTGGAATGGAATCACGTAAACACTAGTATATTCTAGAAAATAGATAAATTTTGTATATAAACGGAAGCGTTTATTAAAGAGGGTCATTCATAAATTCGATCGCAACAAATGTTACTTTGAGAAAAGAATTTCGAAGCTGTTGTTTTGAAGTATGCAATACGCATATCGTAATTTAATAATTAAAATGGAACAGTAAATACAGAAATTAATTTTAAACGTACCCTAGGGCAATATGAAAATTGGTAAATGCAATTATTTGATCTTGTAATACACAATGAAGATGGGAAAAGCTACTATATAAAAAGCTATTTAAAATTTTATCGAATAATCAAACCGAGGATGCACATTGGTTTCTAAATAGAAATGTAAAAATATGAAAATTTTATAAACTGGGATTTGACGTCAATTAAAGAATAGAAGATATTTAATACCGTTGATTACAAATTGGAAAAGCCCTTCGTGGATTTTTGCAAGTATAATTTTTTAAACATATTGTTTGTAACTGATATTTGAGTATTTGTTATTTAAATCTAAAGACCTGTCTTAATTATGAAATAATCTTTTTTGTAAGAGTATATTTACCAGGAAGTTTGTGCTCAGAGTTCTAAACACACTGGCATTTTTTAATAAATTATCTGTCACGAATTTTTTTTGGCCAAACAAACCTTACAAGCGTGAGAATCATAACCAAGTAAACTATTCATAAGGGAAGAGCTAAGGAACATTTTTATAGTTAAATAAATACGTACTTGTTAGAAATAATTTGATGTTTGAAATAAACGATCTTGTAAATCTTTGTATGAAGAGAAAATATTTCATACTGTATAAATGCTGTTTGAATTCATTTTGAAAACTCCAACATTTCCGTTGAGCTAGCTAAGCAAATTCAAGTTAGAAAGGAAGGTAAGTCAACAATTTCAAATTTTACAATTTGCTGTATCTGTATCACAGCACTCTTTTAGCGGCACATGAAAGCGAGACCATGTCATAGCAATATATATACAGGGTGCCCTATTTCTTACACGTTGTATGGATAACTCTATTATTTGTGACATTAGAGAAGAAAGAAATGCAGTTTTTAATGCCGAGTTCAGCCATGAAGAGATAATTAACATACAGGGTGTAGCAAAAGCGTTATACGAAATTTTGATCTTTTTGTTTTGCTTCGTGGTTCATTTATTGTGATAGATACAGTAAAACGTTGTAGATGTTTTTACATTATTTTAAACAGAGAATAAGATAAACTTATTTGTTTTCACATGGCTTTGGTCATGTTCGAGTAAATAAGTGAGGTTATGTTTTTATAAATGGAAACCATAATTGGCGGTAGTTCTGATTTTAATACATTAATTAATTAATTAATATACATTAATATATATATTGCTGTGAAACCTCACCATTAATCTTAAACTAAGGTTTTCAAATCGAGCCCCACAGATTGGGCGTCATAAAATGCTGTGAAATGTACAAAAAGCCTCGCCAGTTTCCTGGAATAAAATCACAAAAATTTTCTTTGGAACTCGAGTGCCGCTTTTGGGCGCTACGATTTGCTGTGATTCTCTTCTGATAATCGCCTCTTTACTCTTTCCGCCTCGGCTGCTCACCTAGTTAAAACTTTCATCCTCATTCACAAAAAAAAAACAAACACATTCCTACCACAAACATCAACGTTAACTCTATTTACATCAATATTCATAATACATTAAAATTTCAAAATTAAATTTCAGCATAAATTTCAGTATCATAAAATTTCAAGATTAAATTTGTCATCATTTTAATTTTCATCCAGAATTAAAGTCCTTGTAGGATGTCTACTAATTAATTTAACAATATTTGCAGACCTAAGTCTGAGTACAAAGGGAGCATCTCCCACCCCTTTACGTTAATCAAACAGGTTAGTCTAATTGAGCTCAAAGACAGACCCAAATTTTCATCATAATCAAGAACTTAAACTGCTAAATACTCCTTTTTACTTAAACAAGAAAATTTCACCTTAAAATTAAAATTTTGTTGTTTGTACAAATTCACTACTGTCCTTTTTTTAGCAAACAAATTATAAAGTTATTCAACACACACAAAACATCAAAGTTCGAACAAAATTGTATAATTTACCTGAAGGTTACTGCACTCGTGGCTTCAAAGTACATCGTCCTTGCTAATTTTACCATTCCAACTGGGTTATGTTTCCGTCCTCAGATTCCTGGTCGCCTTTTAAAATTTTCTACACCATCATTCATCTAAAGTTGTTTCAGGGCCTCTCAGGAACTCATCTAAGTATATCAAATCTTGTTTTGTGGATCCAATCACGATTACGAATAACATTTGATTATTAACACCCCCGAAAAATAGCAAAGAAATTCATACTTCTTTCAGGCTATACCCAAAACTGCCTACTTTTGTTTATTCATTTATCGTTACAACTTTGGATACTTGGTACAGTGATACTTGCAAATATAACTAAACTTTATTACCTTGTATCTTCTTTTCTAAGTGCACTAATGCATAACAACTTGTATCGTAGCACGTAAAGAGCAAAACTGTTTTAAAGTATTCAATAATCACCAAAATATAAGAGTAGACTGTTTAAAATATTGAATCAAAATCGAAAATCTAAGAGAACACTGTTTAAAGCATCGAATAATCAAAATCTAAGAGGGCGAAACTGTTTAAAGTCCGGGTTTATATAATAGCCCGCCCGTATGTCGGTTTTGTCCCGCGACGGCCAGTTTCTAGAATTTCGCATTCTACGTTCCCTTTTCGACAGTCGGGCACGCTATTCTACAAAATTTGCACACGCGCCAGTTGAAAATGTAAGAAATTTTTCACACGGCACGCAACGCGTCTGCAAATAACTAATTAATTTTGTATAGAAATTGTTGTGTTTTCACCTCTCATATGTGCAACTTATTTCACCCAATCGCAAACCCAGTGACGTTGCTCAAATCACGCCTTTTATTATCCGTGTCTCTGCCTTGCGCATTGTATCTGTCTTTTTCTAACTTGGCCTTATTGGTGCAAATCGATACTCTCTACTATCGAATATTTCAGTCCACGTGGATTCATATATGTGAGTTAAATAACCCCGTATCTAGCCTTCCCGTTAATATAAGCTACGGTTTATCCGATCGTTTGCAATATACGCAGAATCTGCCTGTTTATCAGTTCGAATTTATTAGAATTTTGATATTTAAAAATACGCAGGTGTTCAATCGTAATACTTTAAATAACACTTCTACGATTTGAATATTATTGGGTTTTTTAAAAGCTTTTATGCATGTAATACCTTAATAATCGTTCAATTAACTCCAATTAAAATAATGATGAATGGCATTGACTTCTACCCTTTAATTTTTAGTGAATCCTAATTAAATATTAATTATTATTTGTACATTTTGTTTAATACTCGTTACTTGAAACATGAATTAATTAATATAAATTTTGCACGTAATTTCTATTTGTTTCTTTACTTGGAATAATTAAATTACATACAAGTTGAGCATTTTAATACTGCTTCTTTTTATAGAAAGCGTGTAGTGAATAATTTAAATGCCTTATTTTTAATGAAACGAATAAATTTTTATGCTCCACGGTTTTTTAATAACGCGTATTATCTAATAAACGTCTATACAAACCCTACCTTCTAATTGAATGATTTAAATCTTTACACTAGGCATTTAATTACGCGTACTTTTTCCCAAAGCTTCCTTATACATGGTGATTAAAATTATTTGATGTAATTAATTAATTTTCTACCCTGGTCTAAATTTGAGTATTTTCCCCCTATTTGAATACAAATAATAATCCCACTTATTCGAATTCAAATATAAAACATTTAGACTGCAAAAAATTTACAAAAAAAAAATTGCCTATCTCACTCTACCCTTATCTTTCTAACTTACCTAACTTATATCCAATCCTAAAAATATTTACATCTATCCTATATCCCTACCCTATTCCTAACTCTCAAATAATTTTATAAAATGAAATTATACCTAACTTCATCCTACTTATCCATCTAATCCTATATATATCCTATATACCTATCCTATTACTAAATTTTAATTAATCTTCACTATACTCACTTCCCCCTATCTAATCCTATATACCTATCCTATTCTTAACCTTTAACTAATCTTCACTATACTCACTTAACCTATCTTATTTTCTTCCTACATTTAGTTTTCCTTCTCATCCTATACACCTATTTCTAATTATCTCCCATATTTATCCTATACCTAGCTTTATTTTCTATAAACACTTACTTCTACTCTTCTATATACACCTATTCTATCCCTATATATTTTGTTCATTTAATCTTCATTTCTTATTTAAATCTGACTCTTTTCTTGATCCTCCAAGTCTTTCTTCTCACCATCCTAATACTCTTCATCCCTATTTCTCCCCCTTCTATATCTATACTTATCATCCCTATTATCTCACATACAATAAACTTATCCCTATTATCCTGACTCTTAAATATTGCTTCTTCTTTAGTCCCTACACTTGTCTGTTTCTTATTCATTATTATTTCCTTTTCTGCCGACAAACCAAACGATACTACCTTAAAATTATCGATTTTTTCCTCTACGGAAAATCCTGTGTACCTTCTAGAATCCTTGTGTAATGGAATCAGCCAGAATGAATTTCTTAAATCTAATTTACTAAAAATAAACTTGCCACTTAACCTCGTCAAAAGTGTGTCCATGGATGGTGGACAATAGAATTGCGGTTTGGTCCGTTGATTAATTTTTCGTGCATGTAAACATAAACGAATGCCATCATCCTTTTTCTTAACTACCACCAACGGATTTATGAAATGAGTGTTTGAAACCTCTATTATGCCATCTTCCAACATTTTATTTAATTCTGCCTTCACCTGCTCCCGATATGCTGCTGCAATAGGATAAACCTTGGCGTTGAACGGTTCTGAATTATCCACTTCCAATACGTGCTCATAGCCTAACGCTGTGCTTGCTTCTACCCCCACTAATTCTGCATGTTTTGTAATAAAGCTTGAACCTCTACTCTCCTATCCTCTGGACATCTTATTGTGTTGATCTGTTTAACTCCATCATCCTCTACCTCTACTACATTAATACTCAACCCCGTGTCATCCTCTGTGACTTCATAACTGCCCTTCCATGGCACTACCCTATCCTTAATCCTTACTACCTTCCTTTCCATATCTATCAAAACCCCTAACTGCATCATACAGTCAACACCTAAAATGCTCTGAAACTTCAGTCCAGATACAATTACAAACTCCTGTTCACAGCTTAAACCTCCTATATTTATCCTAAGCACCACAACACTATTTACTACAGCAAACTTCTTTTTATTTGGAGCTACTAAATGGCTACGCTTTATAGGCATAATTCTATCACAAACCTTATCCCTAATTTTGCTGACGAATTCCTCCGATATTAAACTCGCCTCTGCCCCTGTATCAAGTAATACTTCTACATTATTCTCAAAAATTCCTATATTAATAATTGGCAAACATAATTTTTCTACAGTTTCTGGCTCTACTTCCTCCTCAATTTTGAAAAATTCACGTGGATGTTCATATACATTTACACAGAAATCTAGTGGTCTGTCGCGTTCTAAAAATCCTGTCTCGTCGTGTTTTCCGGGCTTGGTCCTGGTTGTCCTTCTACAACCTGTGCGTACGTCCTCCTCGTATTAATATCCGTGTCCCTGTCTCTATTCAGCGTGCTCGCCACCGTCCTGTTTACTTCCGGTAAACTATTCTGTCTCGTGTAACTAGGTCTTGCCGTCGGTCCCCTAGTCGCACTATTACTTCTGTATTCCTGTCCTCGTCGTTCCCAATTCGGTCGAAAATTTCTATTATAGTCAGGCCGTCTCGCAAAATTCTGTGTCCTGTTGTCAAACCTAACTGTGTTAACGCTTCGTTCTCGTATCTCTATTGTCCGTCCTACACATACATCGTCATATCGCTGTAAATACTCTAAAAATGTCTCCCGTTCTGTGATGTTTTGTAAGGCCACGTGTTGTCTGATTTCCAGTTCAAAATGTCGTGATAAGTACTTAATTATTTGTATGTCCGTCAATGGTGGATTAAGTTGTTTAGCCACACTGTATTTTCGGATGGCATATTGCTCCCTAGAACCTGCAAACTCTCCCTTAAATTTTCCTGTAATCAAGTCGTCCCTAATCTGATCCTGTCTGTGATCACTCCAGTAATGCTGTAAAAATTTGTTTTCAAAGTCCTGATATGTCTCTATGTCCTGTCCTACTAAATTGTACCATGCTTCCGCATTGTCTTTCAATAAAGCCTTTATCGTATTGAGTTTAGTCTGTTCGTCAAATAAGTTTCCCACTAGATTTCTTACGCTATTAATAAAAATTTGTGGATTTACCCTGTTATCGCCATAAAATTTCATATGTTGGTCCAATGATACGCCACCTGTATAAAATCTGGGACCATCCCCCGTTAAACTTGACATGTTGTATTTGATACTACTAACTTCGCGTTCTACCCTGCCTAACTGATCCCTACATGAGTCCGTTACTTCAGTCATTTTTATATTTATTTCTTCTTCATAAAAAATGCGTACTTCGGACCTTAAATTACCCATTTCCTGTCGAAGAACTGTAATATCACGCTCATTTTTATCAACCCTATTTTCAACCTCCCCCATCTTTACGGTAAGACTATTTTTAAACTCTGTAAATTCCTTAGTAGATTGCTCAATTTTCCCGCTTATCTGCTCTAATTTTCGGTTGGACTCCTCCCTCGCTCTATTAGCTTCCTCGCTTAGCTGTTCTAATTTTCTATTGGATTCTTCGTTCATCCTCTCTAGCATTCTCATTATCATCTCGTTTCCTTGATCCCCTGATTCCGTCCTCGACTGATCTCTACTGCCTCCAGCTTCTTCCATTTTCGAATTTTTTCCACAGAATGCACTATCGTCACTTCCAATTTCCACTCCTTGACTCCTTAACCACTCCTTTCTCTGCATACGTTCTAATCACTCTCACACACTCTAAAATACTCTTAAATTTATACACAAACAGAAACTCTCTCTCTCAGATCGCCAGTTTCCTGGAATAGTTACACACTATCTGGAATTCGAGCCCTCACGTTCTGGTCGCCATAAACTGCTGTGAAACCTCACCATTAATCTTAAACTAAGGTTTTCAAATCGAGCCCCACAGATTGGGCGTCATAAAATGCTGTGAAATGTACAAAAAGCCTCGCCAGTTTCCTGGAATAAAATCACAAAAATTTTCTTTGGAACTCGAGTGCCGCTTTTGGGCGCTACGATTTGCTGTGATTCTCTTCTGATAATCGCCTCTTTACTCTTTCCGCCTCGGCTGCTCACCTAGTTAAAACTTTCATCCTCATTCCCAAAAAAAAACAAACACATTCCTACCACAAACATCAACGTTAACTCTATTTACATCAATATTCATAATACATTAAAATTTCAAAATTAAATTTCAGCATAAATTTCAGTATCATAAAATTTCAAGATTAAATTTGTCATTATTTTAATTTTCATCCAGAATTAAAGTCCTTGTAGGATGTCTACTAATTAATTTAACAATATTTGCAGACCTGAGTCTGAGTACAAAGGGAGCATCTCCCACCCCTTTACGTTAATCAAACAGGTTAGTCTAATTGAGCTCAAAGACAGACCCAAATTTTCATCATAATCAAGAACTTAAACTGCTAAATACTCCTTTTTACTTAAACAAGAAAATTTCACCTTAAAATTAAAATTTTGTTGTTTGTACAAATTCACTACTGTCCATTTTTTTTTAGCAAACAAATTATAAAGTTATTCAACACACACAAAAACATCAAAGTTCGAACAAAATTGTATAATTTACCTGAAGGTTACTGCACTCGTGGCTTCAAAGTACATCGTCCTTGCTAATTTTACCATTCCAACTGGGTTATGTTTCCGTCCTCAGATTCCTGGTCGCCTTTTAAAATTTTCTACACCATCATTCATCTAAAGTTGTTTCAGGGCCTCTCAGGAACTCATCTAAGTATATCAAATCTTGTTTTGTGGATCCAATCACGATTACGAATAACATTTGATTATTAACACCCCCGAAAAATAGCAAAGAAATTCATACTTCTTTCAGGCTATACCCAAAACTGCCTACTTTTGTTTATTCATTTATCGTTACAACTTTGGATACTTGGTACAGTGATACTTGCAAATATAACTAAACTTTATTACCTTGTATCTTCTTTTCTAAGTGCACTAATGCATAACAACTTGTATCGTAGCACGTAAAGAGCAAAACTGTTTTAAAGTATTCAATAATCACCAAAATATAAGAGTAGACTGTTTAAAATATTGAATCAAAATCGAAAATCTAAGAGAACACTGTTTAAAGCATCGAATAATCAAAAATCTAAGAGAGCGAAACTGTTTAAAGTCCGGGTTTATATAATAGCCCGCCCGTATGTCGGTTTTGTCCCGCGACGGCCAGTTTCTAGAATTTCGCATTCTACGTTCCCTTTTCGACAGTCGGGCACGCTATTCTACAAAATTTGCACACGCGCCAGTTGAAAATGTAAGAAATTTTTCACACGGCACGCAACGCGTCTGCAAATAACTAATTAATTTTGTATAGAAATTGTTGTGTTTTCACCTCTCATATGTGCAACTTATTTCACCCAATCGCAAACCCAGTGACGTTGCTCAAATCACGCCTTTTATTATCCGTGTCTCTGCCTTGCGCATTGTATCTGTCTTTTTCTAACTTGGCCTTATTGGTGCAAATCGATACTCTACTATCGAATATTTCAGTCCACGTGGATTCATATATGTGAGTTAAATAACCCCGTATCTAGCCTTCCCGTTAATATAAGCTACGGTTTATCCGATCGTTTGCAATATACGCAGAATCTGCCTGTTTATCAGTTCGAATTTATTAGAATTTTGATATTTAAAAATACGCAGGTGTTCAATCGTAATACTTTAAATAACACTTCTACGATTTGAATATTATTGGGTTTTTTAAAAGCTTTTATGCATGTAATACCTTAATAATCGTTCAATTAACTCCAATTAAAATAATGATGAATGGCATTGACTTCTACCCTTTAATTTTTAGTGAATCCTAATTAAATATTAATTATTATTTGTACATTTTGTTTAATACTCGTTACTTGAAACATGAATTAATTAATATAAATTTTGCACGTAATTTCTATTTGTTTCTTTACTTGGAATAATTAAATTACATACAAGTTGAGCATTTTAATACTGCTTCTTTTTATAGAAAGCGTCTAGTGAATAATTTAAATCCCTTATTTTTAATGAAACGAATAAATTTTTATGCTCCACGGTTTTTTAATAACGCGTATTATCTAATAAACGTCTATACAAACCCTACCTTCTAATTGAATGATTTAAATCTTTACACTAGGCATTTAATTACGCGTACTTTTTCCCAAAGCTTCCTTATACATGGTGATTAAAATTATTTGATGTAATTAATTAATTTTCTACCCTAGTCTAAATTTGACTAATATATATATATATATATATATATATATATATATATTGTCGTGTTATAGGTTAAATAGGTCTAGATAATAAAATTTTAATAACTGTGTATATAGGAAATAGGAACAATTTATTTACGCGCCAAATTAATCAGTTTAGATAGTGAAGACGGACGGTTATTAACATATTTTGTATTTCTAAATCAGAAGGTTAAAATTGCATAAAGGGAGGAAGCTCTAGAGTACATGAAAACTCAAGGATACGCATAATTAGTTGTAATAGTTTAAATCAAGCGCATCGAATAAGAAATGGAGCTTTCAAATATAGAATATCAATAATTTAAACGCATATTTCCATTTAAATAAACGAAAACGTTCGTCATACAAATTCTAAGAAGTGGTAAAACTCGGAATTATTATTTCAAACGAACAAGTTACTTCGACGAAACACCTGTTGGTTAAATGTCGAGTTCAAAGAACTAAAATATACGTTGAGACAGAATTTCGTTGGAATTGTTTGTAACGGTCGGTCCGACAAGTTTCTAAAATAACAAATGCTTTGAAGACTAAGTGAAATGAAAGATCTATAATGTAAAATAGACAGAGAACACATAAGAAAACGTTCGTTACAAGACATGTCTAAAATACACGGGAGAATTGAAGGTCAACAACAATATCGATTTTCTGTAGCTTGAGAGGGGTTCTAAAAGAGACAATAAATATGGGTGAAACGGAGAAAGGTAGCTAAGAGGTGGAACGTTGTAACGAAGGAATGCAATATCATTGGTCTAAGGCTAGCAGTTTTGAGAAGCTCGCGTCCGTTGATGTTATTGAACGAATTTCATAATAACAGCAGGATAAACTCGGAATTTTTCAGACGTTACGATCAAAATTTTGAGAATTGGTTTTAAAAATAAGCTTTTCGATGAAAAGAGGTTCCGTGAGGGGTATTGAAGCGTATAAATACTCTGGGAGAATTATTAAAGCTCTCTTGCTCTTAGATCTTATATCGTTTAGATCTCTAACGTAATTGCTATTACGTGCTCTTACGTTGTACTGATTGTTGTTTATGCGTTGAAGTAGCATATCACATCCTATTTTAAAGTGTGTAAAGCTGGTAGTAACGTACCGGAATGTATTAAAAGTGATTTGCACAAGTGGGTGCTAGAATTATCAAAGATGCTGTTACTACAAGATACAATCTAATGATAGGATGGTATATGGGTAAGCGAATTGAAAAGTCTTAACTTGTAGGCGTGAAGTGTATTGGTATGGAAGGTTAAGTTTGGTCTATACAATTATTCGGGTAGAAATACTAAAGGTGGTTGCAGAGATTTGGATAGTGAGTGGGGATCAGTTGGATCCAGGCATAATCACGAAGTATATGGACACAACAACGAGGTACACATCTACAGAGGTAAAGATGGACGAAGCTTACTCCAGGTAAAGAAAATTAATTTCTTGCTTTTGGCTTGAACATTTGGGCTGATATTTGGTGCTTGAGTGTTTTGACTTATTGGGGGTGATTTGATTACCATAAAAACTCATTTGAAGGGGTATATGTACAGGACAATTAATATTGATTAGGTAAAAATGTTATTGATGATATAAAAATTTTGTTGTAAGGAGTAAACGGGTCTTTAGCTTTATTTTAAATAAAAATGCGAGGTTTAAAAGTATTTAGAGTAACTGGGTTATACTGAGCTCAAAATAGACCAGATTAAAAATCAATTTTGGGTTGCACGACGGGCCCATCTACTCGTCTAAAATAAAATTGTTGAAATATATTAAAATCATAAAATTTTAAAAGATTTAAAGATTGAGATGGTAACAGTTTTTATCAAACTGTATGTACCAATGTGTAAATATTGTCTTAATAATGAAAACTTGTTAATATGTGTAAATAAAAAGGTTGTATGTCTTGTTGCATTATTTGAGTGGTAATTACATTTGACTGTGTTTGTGAGAAGTGAATGTACTAAGGATGGTAGGTATTCAAGAAGAAGCAGATTGCTGAGCTAGCCAGGGTGTGCAGAAATCAGGAGGCGTTCCAAAGGTAGTGTAAGAAATTTTTTTTATTAATTTATTTCAGAAATTTTTATGACGCCCAATCCGTGGGGTGAGAAATGGTTTAGAGAGATCCACTGCAATATATATATATATATATATATATATATATATATATATATATATATAACGTAATTGTTTCTCGAGGAAGGTGGCTTATGCCTGGTTAAAATATTTATTGACATTTTCTGGCTGTCAGTTAAAACAGTCATCAATAGTGGTGAAATCGATCTTGCTCAATGAACAAACGGTATTAGTAGATCAAATTAAACCAAAAATGAATTCTGATTCCAAAACTGATGTGAAATACCACCAACGCCTAAAATGGTGGAATAAGCACATATTTTTAAAGAAACTATAAACATTTTACTATTAACTATTATACAAATAAATAATAAAATGGGTCAACTCCTTAAATATTTTTTTAGTTAATGTTACCACCTTGTCGTTGTAGAAAAAGTATGGTACATTACACGAATTGTAAAGCAATTACGCATTCGCGGAATTACGTACTCATCGCTACACGGCTTGTACGCAATTTTTCCGCTGGTGCGTAATATGTTTCTTACAATTCTTCTCATGTAATATACTATTGTCTTGCCCGGACAGAATACCGTAATAACTAAGATGAAAATAGAAAAGACAGACGAAGCATACAAACTAATTAGAATGAATTTTAGGGTTATAAAACCGTATAGTAAAAATATAAGGAGCACAAGAGAAGACATCATTATAGAAAATGTCTCGTACTATGAACATCCACTTGTGAAAAATATGTCATTTTCCTCATTAGTTGGGTAATAATACTATATAGTTACTATATGTCACAACTATGGCTACAGCGCCCTACTAATAATAACACTTAGTTCTGATAGAAATTTGATTTTACGTGCGTATTTTCTTTATAAATTATTCACACTTTTTAGCATGGTATCATTTTTTAAACATATATAAAAATCAAATAATCAAATAATTTGAATGGTAAGTGATAAACACAACAAAGTTAATTCTTGTGGTATAAAGTTGTGATTTATTTATAAGCATGACCATTAAAAGCATTAAGATTGCTAAGACTGCCTGTACAGATGTGTCATTTTAATAATTAAATTTAAACATGTGCGACATGTGTAATGAAGCGTTGTATGTAAGTAATAAAATTCTACTTCCTTTAACTTGTCCGTAAACGTAACACATCTCTGCCAAGGATAAACCAATATCCTCGACTTTGTATTTAGCAGATGATAATGTTTTAAGGTCGGCTGGTTTCCCTCGCGGTTGTATATATTATATTGCCAAACAAATGCAAGATTAAAGTTGATTCGTTTCTTCCTACTTTACAAATATCAGTACATAATAACGATATATAAATCTTGTTTGCCCCTCCCAATATAAGACTGACTATGACTACATCTATTTACCGTATTTCAGACGGTATCAAACCAGGTGAAAATTAAAGTTGCACATATTTTTTCTCGCGAAAAAAATTAAGGAAGTTTTAAAATGACACGTTGCAGGTGAATCTAGTGGACAACTAACTATATTTAGCCCGAAGGAGGAACAAAACGTTAAGAAATGAAATTTTTTCTATTGCAAGTCGTGAAATTTAAAACCAGCGAAGACAAATAAACGATCGATGTTAGAAATTTTGGTCTAGGAATTAACACTACCAACCAGTTTCCCTTTCTTCATGTTCTTAAAATTCTCATGAGCAGTTAATAGCCTTAGTTAAGTTTTTAAGCATGTAAGCATGAAACATATGTATTTACTTTAAACGAATGGTGTACACATTTTGCAACAACATATGATATAAAAAACTATAATTCTTAAAGGATTTTAGAAAGCTAAATTATATTCAAATTTTTTCACTACTAAAACAGTTTATGACTACTATTTCAACAATTACTTCGTTTTAAAAAGAAAAATCTCATATTTTAGAAGCGTGTTTCTGACACCAAAGACATTGTACTCTGGGCGACATTTCACTCTTCCCCCTAAAATTTTAATAAAATATTTCATAGAGTTCAACAATCCCGGGAAATAAATAATACATTTCTGTATAAAGTTTAAACATTTTCCGGTTTTTTACAAATGAGAAAGATATATTTGGTTTAATAATAATAAATTTGTCACAATAATTGATAAGCATTAGTAATCTCTATTGCACCATAAAACATATTGGATGCTATAAGTCTCTTACTTCCCATTACCTCACACTCAACCAGCAACGACATCTTCCCAATTTCCGAAAATATACGGGGTACGAAATACATGTTTTAAATCAGTTTTAGTCTCGGATTTTTCAGTCTAAAGTTTATTTTGGCTGAAACCCACCCTCGCTATACAATAGCATATTTTATACCGCACCAGCATCCTAATACATTTTTTACAATAAGTTTGGTATTATTGGTAATTTTCATTCTTGTGTAAATTATTTACTTTTGACTCCCCGCCCTCCCTCGTGCAAATAATACATCATCATCATCATTAGGTCTTCAATCCTGGAACTGGTTAGACGCGTCTGAACTAACCTACGCATTTCCATGAAATTTGCACAGTCTGCATCTACCACTATTTGATCTAGATCTACATTTATCTCTTTTTCCTATCCCTGTTTGTGATATATCCCATACTATTCCCCAAAAATGCCTTAGAACGTATTCTGGCTTTCTATTTCTCCTATTTTTTTTCCACAGATATCCTTGTTCCCCTACTATTCCCATAACCTATTTGTTATTAACTTAACTTAAGAACATATTATAAATTTTTAGCTTTTGTAAATAACCAATTATAAGTACAACACTTTTGTATGTCAACTTTATAACTCTGCTATGGGTATTTTTGTGTCCAAAAAAAATGCTACATACCTGGCAAAACATACAAAAGATACATCCGTAGCAGGTGCGTTAATCGGTTGGTTTAAAGGTTGATAAAAGTCTAGCCTGAAGTTATAAACTTCTCGTATAATGATTCTAATGGTGGAGTTAATGTAATGTATCACGAAATCATGCGCTATGCACATCAAGACAAAACGCCGTAAAAGAATTCTACATTACAAGAAATTAATACTATAACTGCCGATCTATGACCATTTCAAATCGAGTTAGTAATTGCAAAAAATATAAGGTTCCTACCCAGGATTTGAACATATACCCTTCGGTGTTGATCGCCCATGCGTTAGTCAATTGCGCCACCTGAACCGGTAACTAAAATGAAATTGGAATACAAATCTAAACCATGTACGCAACTCAAAGGGTGATATGAAAAAGGCCGCACGTTAAGGTGCTACTAAAAGAGTGCTGTGGTAAGGCCGCACGTTGGTGCGACGCTGAAAGAGTGATATGAAAATGGCTTCATGTTGAAGCGTCACTAAAAAGTGCTGTGGTAAGGCCCGCGTTATGAGCGTTACTAAAAGAGTGCTGTGATACAGATACAGCAATTTGTAAAACTTGAAATTGTTCACTTGTTTTCCTTTCTAACTTTGCCTGGCTAACTCAACGGAATTGACGGAGTTTTCAAAATGAAATAAAACACAGCAATATCACAAAGCATTTATACAGTATGAAATACTTTTTCTCATACAAAAGCATTTATAACATCGTTTCTTTCAAACATAAAATAATTTCTAAGAAGTACTTATTATAAACAAATTGTTTCTTACCTTATTTTTAAATTTACTGAACTAAGTTCTTTTTTATGGATGGTTTACCTGGTTATGTTTATTGCCACGCTTGTAAGGTTTGATTTTCTGGTAAAAAAACCCTTAAAAAAAATTAAGACTATCTTAAACTAGATACAAATACTCCAATATTAGTGAAAAATAAATCTAAAAGTAACACTTGCAGAATCCACAAAAACGCTCCTCGTAATTAAATATCTTCCTATTTTAAAATGATGTCCAAAGCAGCTTACAAGATTTTCCATATTTAAAATCCTCGTTCAAACAGCAGTTATCAAAGTACATTTTTGGTTAAATCTTCCTTTCGATTATTTAATAAAGTTTTTAAAATAGCGTTATCTTGAAGAATTTTCCTTCTTTATTGTAATTAATAATTTTTATTTTTTATGTAATTTGCGTTTAAAACATCACATTTATATTCATTGCAACAATGCTATTATCAAATTAAGGTATGCTTATTGCAAACTTCAAATATCATCTTCGCAAAGTATCAGCTCGCGACTTCTCTCAAAATAACATTTCGCGATCGAACTTATGAATCGAATCGAATAAATGAATCTAATCGAATGAATCTACGTTTTTAATAAACGCTTCCTTGCATATTCAAATTATCTATATTCAGAAACTATTAGAATAGTATGGAACATTATGATGCAAAGTTATCTGGTTCCAGTTATTCGTGACGCGCGCTGTTTGTTCTTGTTTAACACCCAAGGTTAATGTGTCGCATCGCTTCTCTCTAACAGTGAATGCGAAAAGTAATAAATATTTTTTTCAGTTATACGGGTTTTTCAATGAGATCGGACCGCTTCTTGGAATAAAATGTTTGATTTATTAATGTAGATATTTATGTAGTTCTAAATACCGATGACCCATCGCTGTATATTCCTAATATTCTAGAAAATTCTTTATTTAAAATAAGTTTCTGTAATCCACGGAGTAATTAATTTAAGCGTTAATTGCTTTTTAATGCAAGAGGGTTGCATTTTATAAAAATATTTGCCTTCGTGTACACAAAATTTATTAAAATTGGAGTTTAAAATACACGTTGATTGTAGTTTCTTAAACAAACTGCTTAAAGCTAGTGCTATTTACAGCAAATGAAAAGCATTTTTATCAAAAATGTATTGATAATTTATAAGTGAAAATAAATGGCCTTGTATCTATCTTAAAATGATGCGTAATACGGTATCTTACAATTAATTATTTTTACATATACAACTTACGTTACTTGCTATGTATTTACTATGTTTATAATCATACAGGGTAATTATTTATACACAGGAAATTTGATTTTCCGCTTGTACCTCAATGAATACAAGTACGCAAATTTCAAAAATTTTTCATAGGTTACTAGATAGAGGCAAAAAACACAAAATTGACGATTTCTTTATTTGCTCGTAGTTAGTCTACTAATTGAAATAGAATGTTCAAATTTGGTAGATCATGGTAATTCCCCATTGCGCTTCACATTTTCAACTTAGATTTTGTCTAGGGCATCTAGATTTTGCGTGACGATGTTCAACTTTTTATTTTTAAATAGCCGCCATATTGTATTTTTACATTTTTGTAAATGCTGACAAAAAACCCTTTCCAAAGAGGTATAACATGGCTATGTTTGATTGAATCAAAACACTAAAAATCACATAATAATGTTTTGGTCGTAGTAGGCTTTAATTTCCATTATGACAAAGAGAAACAATTGCTCTAAAAATTTTAAACTCAATTTTCAGTGGTAATAAAAACAGTAAAAAACGTAGAAAATTGAAAATAAATCTGTATTAATCAGAACTTACATAACTATGCAATAACAAAGAATAAATACAAACTAGCATCTATTCAATACAAAATATTATTTAAGCTGTTTTAGTTGTCATTCATGTTCAGACAATTGCAAATTAACAATCAAGGAAAAAATATAACAATAGTCAGCCACATGAATTCATTATTTATTTTAAATGTTCAAATAACCCCCATTTTGTTGAACACACAACCGACACCTTTATAAACATCTTTACAAGATCGTCTTATCATAGTTGGAGTTATTTTATTTACGGCCTCTTGGACTGCTTGTTGTAATTGGCCTACATTATCATACGTTTTTGAGTACACACGACTTTTAAATGGCCCCATATAAAGAAATCTAGAGGAGTTAAATCCGGTGATCTCGCCGGCCACTTAATTGGTCCCCGATTTCCAATCCAGTTTTCATTATACTCAGAATTAAAAAAATTTCTAATAATCAGAGCATTGTGGGGTGGAGCGCCATCATTTTGAAAAATCATATTTTGCAGAGTAGCGAGTGGAAGCTCCATTAGTCTATCTGCCACATTTCCCTGCAATAAATCTAAGTATCTCGCAGAGTTTAAATTTGCATCATAAAAAAACGGACCTATAATGTACCTTCCAATAATACCAATCCAGACGTTGAATCCCCATTTAACTTGATGTCTAACTTGGCGGTTCAAATGTGGATTTTCATCTGACCAAAAATTGTATTTTGCGGTTGAACATACCACAATTCGTAAATCGACTTTCGTCAGACCACAAAATTGTATATGCAAAATTTGAATTTTCGTTGCACTTTCTGATGTACCAAGCACAAAATTCCATTCTTCGAATTTGATCTTCAGTACGCAATCCCTGACATGGTCGTTCATGATATGGATGGTACTTGAAACGTTTTAAAATAGCTCTTGCCGTAGAATGAGCAACACCTGTTATATTCTGAATTTGTCTAAGAGAAGTACGAGGATTTTCGACAACTGTTTGTAAAACGCTGTTATCATTATCTTTTTAATTTGCCTATTTCTCTTAGACAAGCCAAAACTACCATAATTTATTAAATTATTTTGTAATCTCCGAAACATACATCTGTTTGGTTGATGTTTTTCTGGGTATTTATTTCAATACAATTCAGCGGCTTTAACATCATTCCTTCCAGAAACAATAAAACATTCTAACATTTGATATGTATCACGGTTAGTAAAGCGATTCATTTCAAGCGCAAATGCTTTGCTTAAATTTCTATGTAAATTAATTAACTGTTTTTTAAACTGCACTACTTGAAACATAAAATAAAGGACAAACTTTGACGTTTCTCAGATGTTGAGCAATTGTTTCTCTTTGTCATAATGGAAATTAAAGCCTACTACGACCAAAACATAATTATGTGATTTTTAGTGTTTTGATTCAATCAAACATAGCCATGTTATACCTCTTTGGAAAGGGTTTTTGTCAGCATTTCAAAAATGTAAAAATCCAATATGGCGGCTATTTAAAATTAAAAAGTTGAACATCGTCACGCAAAATCTAGATGCACTAGACAAAATCTAAGTTGAAAATGTGAAGCGCAATGGGGAATTACCATGATGTACCCAATTTGAACATTCTATTTCAATTAGTAGACTAACTACGAGCAAATAAAAAAATCGTCAATTTTGTGTTTTTTGCCTCTATCTAGTAACCTATGAAAAATTTTTGAAATTTGAAAACCGATTTGAGATACCCTCATGATTATGCAACTTTTGTCCCATTTAACCAAGATCGTATCTCCTACAGTTTCCAAGATTCCCATGTACTGCATTTTATACTGTACACACTGTATATATATATATATATATATATATATATATATATATATGTATATACACATATATACATAATGCTTGATCGCCGACGACTTATCGCAGTACACCACTGGAAGGAAACAAGCATGGCTTGAAAATCCAGCATAAAATTTTTTTTGTGTAAAATAGAGGTCCGTATGTATAATTTCTTCCTTGCTCACAAGCTCCAATAAAGTACATATGAGTTGTAAGGAAATCAATTCTCTTAATTTATCAAGTCGCCAGAATTGAAAACAATGTACCAGCATTTCTATAATTAACTCTCTTATAATATAAACTCGGAAGTGAGACACAAAGCTTAACTGTTACTCTAACCTTTACTCTCCTGTGTCTTGAAGGAACTCCTGGTTCGCAAGCCCTTTAATAATTTAAACTCCAAACAATACAAATATTAATACTCCATAAATAAGGGTCACATCCTCATATAAATTAATAATAAAACTTGCATTAAGACGTGGTTCTATAAATTTGATAAAATTAGACTAGACTTTCACTAGTACTAAAACAGAAAGCCCACTTTGAAAAATTGGCAAAATTTAAGTGATTGACGAAACTAAAAAAATAATCGTAGATAGTTAATAATCTTTTCACCGAGTTTTACTAATCACTGTATAACTTTTAGTAACGTCGTTGCCTTCAGAACATCAAGAACAATCTCCCTTAAGACCACGTCCTATTTGTTACGTGCCATATCATACTTCGAATACTTTCTGTATTTTATACTATCCATAACATATTTTAATAAACGTTTGCCTTCACGTCTGATAAATTTCTAAATAATACAAGCCGCCTGGATATTTATTGTAGTTACATGATCTAGTTTAATTGTAATTAGATAAAGCGGTTGTGTTATCTTTGAATGCTGGAAATGTTCAAAAGCTGATGCGATTCCATAATGTGCTTTCCGCGCTGTACTTCAGAAAATAATGTTAAAATACGTTTGTCGAACGAGGTCTCTATATTCTAAGTTTGGTTTCTGAGATAAAATATTATAAACTCAATCGGGCAGTTACAAATTCCTTATGGTGGAAACTTACTCCTATTTATGTAACTGGTAGGTAATTGAAGAGCGATGTTTTTTTAATAGAAACTGTAATATTTTCAGTCCGGGTTCTACTCTATATTCTCCGGAATATTTTACCACACAACCTTAGTTCTTTAAACCAATGATTATTTGACCTTGAAACAGAAAGTCTCGCTTTGTCGTTGCATCACATTTCGTATGTCTGTCGTTTGTATGCAGATTAAGTTATGGTGCAGTTACCCATAACCTTTAATAGCCTACGTGATGGAATATCATTTAAAGCAACAGATTACGGATGGTTTTGCTTATTTATGGTACGACGGTTTTACTGGTATCATAAAAATATTATGAACTTGATGAGTAAATCATTTTTGCTTACTTAATACTGCTATTTACTAGAATAAGGATATTAGTGTAGGTTTTGTGTAACACGGTTTTTTTTATATTGATGGATAACCAAGTGAATTGGTTTCAAAATTATGCATAGACTTGATAATTATTCATCAGCTATTGAATTTGACTAGCCGTTGGTGTTGATTGCGCCTAATGCCATTATTGAAAATATGTACTTGTTTCTTAGGTTTAATAGATTCTACTGGAGGCAAGCTCGTCATCGTCAACATAGAAATAAGTAGGTAAAATCCTAGTCATATTTAGGTCCACATTTGTATAAGATATTTCTATGGATATTTAAACTTTTTTTTATTGTTATGTATTACGGGGTATAGTAGTAGTGGTAGGTAGGTGTAGATAATTTTAAAAGGGGGAAGGAAGTATATAGATTTAATTTAAATAGAACAATCAAAGCAAATAATAATAATATATTGTTTTACACTCGATTGATTCAGTTCCGGAAGTAACGATAAATAAATATATAATATATATTTTCATTCAAAACTGTGGATGAATCGAAGAGAATATGTCTTCCTCGGTCCATAAAGTTATATTAGTAGTTTTTCTTCCGAGATTCCCTTAGGTCTACACCATTCTAATTAGAAATATTGAGAAAATAAAGGATCGTGTCGTGGCAGGTTTTAAAGAACAGGCATTTATTAATAATTCTATGGGGAGTTTTAAATAATTATTATAACTTCAATTTTAACTTTTTAGTTGTACGTGTGGTGTAAATGCAATCCCTGCTCCTTGCACTTGTTGCGATGCATGTAAGAGTAGCATTATGCATGAGCAGATTGTTCCGGAAAAAATAACTCCTTGGAAGATTGTAAATTAGCTAGGAATATTTTCGGACACAATCTTATGTAAAAAATTCCTTTGTATAGACAATCATTTTGCACAAATTTATAAATACTGCATCTCATGCTACGGTTTTTATTAATATTTAATATCAAGATTTAATTTTCGCTTCCATACGAAACTGAATATCATATACCTTACACAGTGAGGACCGAAGGGCCGTCGCCTCTCCTTTAATTTTAGAATGATTAAAGCTTTTCCAGTGTAATTTCTGGAACAGGATGATTATTATATGCCAACAACATTTAAAATAAAAAGTTAGTGTTTGTGTCGCATTTTTAAATTTTTTCTTATCAAATTTTTCATCTTTGTCGAAATTATTAGTTGTCATGTGAAAATGATTGCATTAAATATAATAAAATTGTGAAGGTGAATTAAAAGAAAAATTACTTAAGTTGATGTATCGCTCAACCATCGTTTCCATAAGAAAAACTTCAAAACGGCACCTAGATGTCGATTTGAAACTTTCCAATGTCATATTTCTGTCGAAAAATGTAATTTTACTCTTATATAAACAACCCAAATTACACGGAAAAAAACTTTAACCATTCTGAAATTAAAGGAGGGGCGACAGACTGTTGCATTTTTATTGCAAGAAAATATGACTAAATTATGCAAATTTAAAAATTAAAGAAAATTGTTAATCTAATTGTAATTAATTAACCTTAGAAGAATGATACATCATTAGGGAAACCGTTTGTTTAACTGAATAAACTTGTGCAAAGCTCTTTTAATTATCCTTCAGCGAGTATTTATATCGTCTTCTCACGGTTAATATCTTCAGCCCACGCGTCTATCGTTTGCTTATCAATTTCAGCTTTGTGATACTTCTTAACTATAGCTTAGCTTCCGGCTAGGTTATAATTTTAGTGCATGGTGTAATCTACTAATAATAACAATTAATATTGAAAAAGTGAACGTACTAAGAAAGCATGTATTGTATACGTATATATGTATGTACGGAGCGGACGTTGATTAAATTCTTTCCCATGGCAATTCTTATTTAAATATGATTAAAACTTTCACACTACAATTGATTATCAGTAGTACTAGAGCTATGAGAATATCCGGAATCCAAAATACTTAATTACTCATCGAAAGCGGTTGGTAAGAAGTAGTAGGGGTTACCACAAAATTTTAAAGTTACTGTTAAAATTCAAAGAAAATATAAAAAAAACAAATATGAGGTTATGTAAATTTCAAAATTACTTCTCAAAATATTCCCTTTTCATGCTCCACGTTTTTGCATTCGTGAAAATCATACATTTTTCCTTGTTGTTCTTATAAAGCGTCAGTGGAACATGACGGTAAACGACTGAAAAAAAATTCCTTACGAACTAGTTCTAAACTTCACTTCAGCGTTTCAGTGATGAGAGCGCTCCGTGGCATAGTTGGTTCGCGTGTGACTATTAAACCCAAGGTCCCGGGCTCGATTCGCGACAGGTAGCATTTTTCACAAAAATAGGTCCTCGTTTGGATGAGAGGTAAAATGAAGCTTCAGTGTGTGCGCACGCGCGCGCGTACCGCGCGCGTGCGTGCGTTGTCACGAAAGTTAGTTCTCTGCCTTGCTTGGAATAGTAAGAGTTCGGCAAAATTCAAAATTTCTAGTTTAAATACACTTGCTTCCTGGCCAATGTAATACCTTATGGTGGAGCACTGGAAAATCAAATATAGGGCTGAGCGATGAGCAGGAGGATCAGGGGAAAGCGAGGAAGAAAGATCATATAAGTGTTGAGCTCAACTGCACCTAAGCAAATTAAAATAAAAAGGTAACATAGGGAGGGTGCAGGAACCCTACGGTCACGTACCGTAAAGATAATGAATAATCACGAGAATGTAGTTTGTGCTCGAAAGAAACACATTTTAGTGAAATACAAACAGGAGACAACAACTTGCGTATCAAAATTCAAAAATAAGGTTTAAAAATACTAAATCCTTATTATATAGAACTTCTAAACTTTAACTGAAATAATTATACACCACTCTGTATATGAATACTTCAAGAAATATTTGGCGTCTCTTTTAAAACTTCTGATCTCACTTATATTTAGCATCATTCACCAAACGTATATCAAATGAAATTATTTCTGAAGTATACTAAAAAATATTTGCATTTTCATTTATAAATATAAACAAAAAAAAGCTACTTTAAATTAAGTATACACGCAAAATTTTACAATTAGCTATATTTGAATTCAGTTGACTACTCACATCAAGTACCTAAGTTGTAAAATCGTGTATACGACAATTGATACTGAACGATATTCAAAAGAAGTAAATACTTTTTAGTGATTTTGATTAAAATAATACTTTCCACACTATAGGAAGTTTTTGGGCTTAGTCTAAAAGAGACGTGCTTTTTATTCCCCACATTAAAGGCTCAATCTCAATACTTGCCCAAAAGTATGTCGTACAAACACCAACACTCTTTGTATATACTTCAAAACTCGCACATTTTATATTTTAAATGGCAACTTTTTCTTCATAACTTCGCTTATTATTTTGGTTTTAACCTATTTGGTTTGGTGGGGCTGAAATTGGGTTCGCTCCTAATTGGTTTTTGACTTAGACTTGGTTTTGGTTTTGAGTAATTTCATTCGGGTATCAATCTTTGAGACTGGAGTTTCTGTTCAAAGCTTGAAAATATTGGAAGGCCGTGTATCTTGAGTTATTTCAAGATACCTGGATTTACAGGTAAGGCCAATTTTAAGCAATTGCGTTGCTCCATAAAGAACTTTTGAGATAAGCGTTGTATGTTCAATAATTTTGTGAGATTTAGTAGCTTAACGATTTAATTAATAAAATTCATTTTGGTAATTATTTATAATGTAGGGCGATTTTTATAAAAAGTATATTTTTAAGAAGCGGTCAACGAGGAGAAAGTCCGCAGACC
Organism: Platerodrilus igneus; assembly: GCA_036346225.1. Taxonomy (NCBI): domain Eukaryota; kingdom Metazoa; phylum Arthropoda; class Insecta; order Coleoptera; family Lycidae; genus Platerodrilus; species Platerodrilus igneus. The sequence continues at coordinate 2,511,418 of JARFIW010000439.1, read as the reverse complement.
ACGGAAATCTTAATGTAAGTATAATAATATAAGTGTAAGTTGAGACTTTGGTTATTTTATTGTATTTTATGTGGCTTCATACTGTTATAATTTTCAATTTATATACGATTAGTAATTGTAAATATTTATACTAAAATTTATGTAGGCTGTAATACACAGATTTATTCGAGTGCAGAGTGCTTATGTTCAACCCACTGAGATAGTCAGAAGTGGTTTCTTTTATGTGAATATGAAATTTTGCGCCAGTTGTGTAGTAAAGTCTGCTTAGAAATCTCAGCAGAAAGTTGACGTTCAATGCATAATGGCTCATATCTATATATATATATATATATATATATATATATATATATATAGTGTGTGTGTGTGTGTGTGTGTGTATGTGTGCGATAAGAGAACATGTAGAGCTCATTGAGCACCGTATCCTGTGCCTGCAACACCCCGGAACCCGAAATTTTCTAATATTCTAAATACTTCTTTTCAGTGTAGAAACTGTATATTATTCCCGTATCTTTAAATAATATAGTACGTGGTTAAAATTCGTGAAAATTCAAATCATCCTTTGATACTAAATGCCACATAAAACGCATTTAAAAGCATTATTAAGTAAATTGGAGACCCGTGTTTCTAAAATATTCCACATTTAAAACACGATCTAAAGAGAAAAATATGTGCTTTTCAAAGTATATTCTCAATACATTATTAAAAAATCCCTTTAGTTCGTTCACAACAAGATTAAAGATTTTTTAACATTTTAATGTACAATGAAAAGTCGTGTATTTTAAATAAAAAGTACTTAATTTTCTAGATTTTTCGAATTTATTCATTCGGTAGCGAAAACATCCCATAAATCAAGTTAAACCACAATCATGACAGGTAATTAGAACGAATGACACGAATGGGCATTCAAATTAAGAGACTATAATGGCTATAAAGGCGTTTTACGACACATAAATTAGATAAAATAACCCACCATAACAAGCTACTTTTACATTTATTCTATAAACTACACCAATTAAGAAATGATAGTAAAATATTTACAACGTAATAAATCAAAACTGACAGCTATTTAGATAACATAATGTATTAATTAATTCCATTTTCTGAAAAAACTGCATCAGCTTACGAATCAGTTAACTAGAGGTTTATAGATTTTTCTAGATTTTATGACGAAAAACCTTGATACTATATAAACCAGTTAAATGATAAGAAAGAAATGAATTACCAATTGCCTTTTTGTCGGTCAATTACGAATGATCTTTTTTCAATGATTAACGTTTAAGTTCACCTTAAAATATGTATCAAGAACCATATGTTTTGAAATATAACAATCGACGTCCAAAGTAATCTTTATTAATGTATAAACAAAAAGTAACCGAACAACCCTGATATGGATTTTATAGAAAAAGATATGAAGTTTAATGGATACAAGCTTACCACATAACCAGAGAGAAAACGGACAATCAGCGGAATTAACGGTAAAACTTTTAAGAGACATTTTGTGCTCGTTTTATATCTTAAACAGGTTAAATTACGTACGAGTTTTTGGAAGGTAGATTTTTTGTAGAATGATTATTAAAATTATCCATGCATATTTCTAAAAATTTATACATGGCGTGACTTACAAAACGAAAGTTCTGGGAATACTGATTAGAAAGAGAGATTGTATGAACTTTATATTTGTATCTAGTGTTATGAAATGTTATTCGACTTAAAATGTACTCTTCATTTGCAGATTTTAATGCTTGCATGTAAGTAATCTTTTTGGATAATGTATGTTGCAGAAAGATGTTTGTGGATGTAGCAAGTGTTATTATTTCAAGGATTGCATATTAATGAGTATTTGATGTTATTATAAGTTTGAAGTTGGATTTTCGTTGTTTCGTTTAATCTGAGCTAGCAAGATAATACGGGCATCTTCAGGCAATAGTTCACATCAGTTCTATTGATACCCAACATAAGGGGCTCATTTCAATTCAATTCTAAACGCTACATTTCATAGCACTTTTATTGGCTCTCAACGTCCGGGCACAGCATATAGCTACTATACATAGCTATATATAATATATATAATAATATAAATAATATATATAATAATATAAATAATATATAATAATATATATAGCTATGTATAGTAGCTATATGCTGTGCCCGGACGTTGAGAGCCAATAAAAGTGCTATGAAATGTAGCGTTTAGAATTGAATTAAAATGAGCCCCTTATGTTGGGTATCAATATTATATATATATATATATATATATATATATATATTATATTTACTGCTGTGGTTTAATGTGATTCTAAGTGAGTCGCAGGTTGGGCATCGATCAAAGATCTTTAGATTGATGTGGCCTGACGTTGGGAGTCAATAAAAGTGCTGTGGTTTGAAGTGGCCTCACGTTGGGCGCCAAAGTTTCAAATTGCTCGCTGTTCAATTATATCTGCTAGTTCTCTTCAAATAAAACCACTAGAATCATACATTAGATTTGTGATAATAATACGAAATATTCCTTTACAAACAATCTTTCAAATGCTATTTACACCCACAACCGCTTACTCTTACAAACTACATCTTAAATATGACATCTATGAAAAGCAACTTCCTCTCATCACAAATCTTATACACTAAAAACAGAGTCCAAAATTTTTATAACAGCTTTACCTTACAAACAATATCTTAACTATAACATCAAACAAATACAATTTCTGGATAATCACTCACTTATACTAAAAGTAGAGTCCAAAAATCTCTATAACTAGGATGATAACTCACAAATCTTGCTCCCGTAATTTTCTTCATAAACAACTCCCTAATTAAATCTTATTATGTATAAAATTTATCAAAATAAATTGGATAATTTAATAACCTCCCCCTTAAAAGTCTTATTTAAACGTATCTGATCAGTTAGGTTTAATTATTTTCTTATACACTGGTGAAAACTTATACCGAAGGTTTACTACCCTACTAATCAAATTATCGACTTATACACACACTCTACTCTAAATTAAAATTCCAACACACACTACTGTATAAATATGAGTCCTTTTAAGAATTTAAACAATATAATTTTAGTTTACAGTGACAAATCTGCTTGTTATTGCTTTTATCCAATACATAGTCATCAATGTTCTAAAATCGTTCAAATCGTTTTAAAAATACCATTAAATACCAAAAATATCAGTCCAATCATCTATACTTTTATTCCACTTAAAAACTTTGTCTTGCAGTAGCTAAATTATTATTTAATTATTTGTTTTCCATCTTGAAACCTTTGTAAGTACATCAAATAATCTTAATCTCTTCTGAGCATTCAAAACACATCCATGCTAATTCAATAATCTTCCATAATAATTTTCCTACTGAATACATGTTAGAATACAGTACATGTTAGAATGACATTTAACTCGCAATGTATCGTATGATGTTTGAAATAGAACCCACTTGCGTTGTCAACATTCATTGGGTTATATAAGAGCGAACCTCTGTGATGTCAGCATCTTGATCCTTCTCAGTTCTCCCCCGAATCTCCTAATTGCTTACTTTCGAACGCGGGTGATGCAAAATTCGAAGATTTATAGTTTTGTTCCTCGACCTACACAGTAATTGATGTTTAACTATTTCATCGATATTCAAGATTTTATTGCTCTAAGTAACCTTAGTTTATCTTTGCGTTATATTAACTTATCGCTTTTACGAATTTTAGCGACACGCCGGTTTACTTTACGAATTGATAGTTTTCCAGTAAATCCTTTCGTACAATTAACATTATTCGAGAGTATTGCACAACCAATACCTGTAGTTGCTTATAATAATCATCATGTTTAAGTACAGTTATTTTTATTCGTCATTAGGTTCTTCATCTTAGGACTGGTTGGACGCATACCTCCACTTATTTCTATTCTAAGATAGCCTACACATTTTCATGAAATACCCACAGCCTACATCTTTCACTATCTGTGTGCAAATCTAACCTAGGTCTACTTCTACTTCTCCTTTTTCCTATATCTGCTTCTAATATATTCCGCACTTTTCCTTATAGCCTTAGTATGTGGCCTTCTTCCTATCACTTCTATTTTTTACTGTTTTCCACATATTTCTTCCTTCCCCTACCATTTGTAGTACCTCTTTGTTCTTAACTTTGTGTGTCCATGGTATCTTCCTAATACGTCTGTAGCCCCGCTTTTCAAAGGCTTCTACCTTTTTCTTGTCCGCTTCTCCTACTGTTCAGGCTTCGCGACCATACAATGTTGTGCTCCATACATATGTTTTAAGCAATATTTATCTTGTTTCTATGTTTGTTATCTTTGAACACAGTAGTTGAATTTTCTTGTTAAATGTAGCACGACCTTGTGCTAATCTTTGCTTGATATCTTTTGCACTTTTCTCATCTTGCGTTATTTGGCTTCCCAGGTAGCAGAAATCCTTAAATTCTTGTAAATTCGCATTTCCTATTTGTATTCTTGTTTTGATTTATTTTCTCATATTTTAAATGGTAGTATTTAGTTTTATTTTTGATAATTTTCATACCGAATCTCTCTGTTAGAACTGTTTGCATTTCATTAAGAACAGCTTCTAACTCTTCCTTGCTAAATGCTAATATCGCTATATCATCTGCAAATCTAAGCATATCAATTTTTGTCCCTGCATAGTAATTCCAAATGTCTTCCTGCATTTGACAGTACTCATTGCCTCTTCGATGTGGAAGTTAAAAATTAATGGGTATAGGGCACATCACTGCCTCACCCATTTCCTAATATTTACTTCTCTACGTTCCTGCTCTAATTCTATTACCGCTGTTCTCTCTTTGTATAAGCTATGTACTATCCGTCTATCCCTAAAACTCATTCCAATCTTTTTGAGTATTTCGAACATTTTTTCCAGTTTACATTGTCGAATGCTTTTTTCAGATCTAGAAACCCTATTTACACGCTTCCCCATTTTTCTATTGTTTTCTCCATTATAAACCTCAGAGCTAAAATAGCCTCCCTTTTTCGTCTGTTTCACCTAAATTCAAATTGATCTTCTCCCAGTATTTCTTCAGCTCTATTTTCTATTCGTCTTTGTACAATTCTAGTTAATATTTTTGATACATGTGCTGTCAAACTTATTGTTCGAGAATTTCTACAACTGTCCGCAATTCCCTTTTTTGGTATAGTTATTATGATGTTACGTTTGAAATCTTTGGGAATCTCGCCTGTCTCATACATATAGCTTACAAGTTAAAAGAGATGTTCTGTTACTGCTTGTCCAGCGGCTTTTAGAGTTCCTGCTTGCATCTTATTTACACCCGGCGCCTTACCATATTTCAAACCCTTTAATGATAATTCAAACTCATCTAGAAGTACAGGATGTCTGTACCAAGTTATCATTTTCAATGTTTGATTCCTGTTCTAATGCTGTTAATTCCTCTCCTGCATATAAATTCCCTATATATTATTGCCATCTAACCATTTTTTCTTTAATGAAATTTATTCTCGCGTCCCTTATATTTTTTCTATACGGTTTTATATCCCTAAAAATCATTCTAATTAGTTTGTGTGCTTCGTCTGTTTTCCTAGTTCCATTTTAGTTCATAATTCTTTGCATTTTTCATCAATCCATTGTTCTTTAGCTTTCCTACATTTGCAAATAATTTCCGATTTTATGGCTTTGTATCTGTTTCCCTGTTTCGTCTGATCTATTTATGTATTTTCGTCTTTCTTCTATTAAATTCAGGATATCCTTTGTTATCCATGGTTTATTATTTTCTTTTTGTTTACATTCCAGAATATCTCTGGCCGCCATGTCTAAGCTGGATTTAATGTTATTCCATTCTGTTTCCAATTCCTTAGTATAAGAAATTTTTTCGATATCGTTCAGCAATTCATTTTACTTTTTTTTATATCTTTCGTGAATATCTTTATCTTTTAGATTCTCAAACTCAAAGTGCCTTTTTCGGTTTCTTTTTTCAAATTTTTAAATTTATAAGCGGCCTTCATAATTAGGATGTTGTGCTCAGTGGGTATATCCGCTTCTTGGTAGATTGTACAGTTTTTACTTGATTCCTAAACAGTTTTCTAACAAGAATGTAATCTATTTGATATCTTCCTATATCTCCTGGCATCTTCCACGTATATCGTCTTCTAGCATGATGTTGAAATAATGTGTTTGTGATGATTAAATTATTCTTCTCACAAATTTCTACCCGCCTATTTCCCCCGTCGTTTCTCGTGCCTAAACTAAATAAACCTACTACCACTCCTTCCCTACTCTCACCTACCACTGCACTAAAATCCCCCGTAATTATTAAATTTTCGTGTCCTTTTACGTATCTTAATATGTCTTCGATATCTTTGTAGATCGCTTCTACCTCTTCGTCACTGTAGCTAGAGGTGGGCATGTATACTTGTATTATTACTGTATTTACCGGTTTAGTTTCTAATCTAACCATGAGTACTGTTTCGTTCTTTTGTAAGTAATTTTCTACACAGTGTCTTATCGTATTTCGCATAACTATTCCCACTCTCTAATTTCCTTCCTCTGCTCCTGTATGAATTACACTGAAGTTTCGCTCCAAAAATGCCCCACCTATGGCGCCGAACTTCGCTGATCCCTACTATGTCTAGAACCTATCCATTTCAATTTTCAAGTTCCCTAGTTTAACTACCCGCTTCATACTTCTAACATTCCACGCTCCGACTCTCGACTGTTCCCGACTATTATTCTGAACTTTCCAATCGCTTGCTCCGGAGTAGTACCTTCCCAGAGATCCGAATGGGGAACTATTTTAACTTAGGCGGCTCCGTAGCGTAGTGGTATGTGTGTGACTACTACGCCCAAGGTCCCGGGTTCGAATCCTGACACGGTCCGCTTGAAAAATGTTAGGCGAGCATTTTTCTCAAAAATACACCCTCGTTCGGATGAGAGGTAAAATGGAGATTCCGTGTGTGAGTGTTGTCACGCACGTTAAAGATCCCTACCTTGCTTGGAACAGCAAGGGTTCGGCAAAATTCCAAAATTTTCCAGGTAAAAAAAACTCGCTTCCTGGCCAATGTAGTACCTTCGGGTGGAGCATTGGAAAATCACATGTAAGAACTATTTTAACTCCGGAATCTTTTACCCCAGAGAATGCCATCATGTTTATTACAATTTAAGTACGCTGTGTACTTGGGAGGTAATGTGGTGGTTTCTCGTTGCCTACCACATCGCAGTAGTGTGTCTTAGAGTGCCATTCAGACCCATATGGTCTCTACCACTCTGCCACTTTTTGCACACCCTGTATTTCATAAAAATTAAAACTCATAATTATTCCTAATACAATTTGCCACAAAAAAGGTACTCTCGGTTAATCTCTGCAGAAATTTGCATAAAAACGACGTATTATTAATTCTTTCAACAATGCATAGGTTTATTTTATGAATTGAAACTTGTATCTGATTTAAATCAAATACAGTAAGTTGACAAACATGTACATATTTCGTAAAAATAATGTTTATTCATACTAGTTTTACTGTTAAAAAACGAGTAATTACAAACTGTTGCTGAATCTAGTAGGCTTCTCATACTAGGTGTAGTTGCCAAAAGTTGTACTCGTTCATTACGTGACACCTTGCTTATTTCTTATTATTTTGTAAATAATCAAACACAAAAATTTAACATACACATTCTCTGAATATGTTGACATGCATTTAGTACTAAGAGAATGCCAATGCAATTCTGAAAATGCTGTAAGAAGATATGCAGAGAAATATCCAGAACGAATTGTTCCCAATAGAAAAACTTTTGTGGCACTAGATAGACGGATAAGGGAAACTGGAACGGTTTTACATGCTGTTCAACATCGTGGAAGTGAACGAGCAAAACGCACATTGAGAAATGAAGAAAATGCCTCTTCCTATAGTTTCGTCTTTCCTAAGTTTTTATAAAATTCACAATGGGGACTCCGTGTCGCTATGAAGTACGCATCAGAATGGTGACTTAAAGGTTCAGAGTTAAATTTTCAGACACACGTCTGAAAAACATAGGGCGAGCATTTTTCAAATTAATATGTCCTCTTTCAAATGAGAAGTAAAACCGGAAGTCCTTTGAATGGGGTATGTCAATTTTGAATAGCAAAGGTTCGGAAAAATATAGTCTTCGGATATCTGAGATTAGACGTATGGCAAAAATAGAACATCGTAAAATAAAGAAATAAATAAATAAAATTCTCAACCCTAAAAGTTTATTAACACCGTCCAAAATTGTTCTCCTGTTTAACAAGCTTCATGCAATCACCTTATGAATTATTTTAAAGAATATTGTGAAATAAATAGCTAGTACTGTTCGAGTTGTTAATTAATTCTTTATTTCATGTGATAGTATGCTAACTCTTATACATAATACAATATAGCAAATAAATAAATGAAGACATAATTATAAGCTTAGCTTGAAAAAGTTTTTATAGGGTTGTTTGATATTTAGTCTTTCAGAATATGTGTCCGCAAGCTTGTATAAATCAAGTAATTGCTATCTTTGAATCTCATGCTTCAGCGTTATAATTTTATAGGCGAAATCTATTTTTATTAGATACTGCTGGAGGGCTTAGGTTTTTTGTACGTTTAAACAAGGAAATGAATGAAGCAACATATGACTGAGCTATTAAAACGTGAGTGTAATCGGAAAGTTGTTATAATGACACGTAATTTAAACAATTTCACGAGAAGAATCGGCACGAATATAGGTCGGTCTGATAATAATACAATAGTAATTTGAATTTCTACAATATACAACAGAGGTTATACACTTCAGTGAATTGTATTGTACCGTAATCGAAGTAAATGCATTTAAAACGTTGTAGAACTATGTACAATGTCATTTTTAAAAACCATCCATCTAAAATATTGCAGAAACTAACATCAAAAAATTTGCAAAAATACATCTACTTTATTGCAAATGGGGATATGCTTTAACCTATGAATCATACTTACATTGACACACGCCCACACGAAAACCCCCAACAATTTTAAATGCAATTACGTGGTACCTCAAATGAAAGTTTATTATCTTCTTGTAATTATGTAAGTAATTAATTCGTCTTTCCTTTATTTTTTGTTAATTAGTATCATAAAAAGACCAAGTGAGAATCTACATCATGATCGATCAATAATTCGTGAAAAATCGGTAGTCTTTAAAATAAAATTAAGCAAGGGTATGATGTTTTTTCGTAAAAATCGAAAGGAAAGTAAAGTAAGCACCCGCACCGATCACGTTAACGTATAAAAGGACAAAAGAAACTTAGATGTGCCGTGCTAACTACAAAAGTGGAGAATGGGCGGTTCACATAGTACATGGTACACAAAAAATTTCTATTTAAAAAAATTACATTCTACGGACAATTTTAATAATTGATGTACGAAGTGTGTATTTCGTATTGTACTTGTAAAATGTATCGGTAATGAACAAAAAAGGGCAATTCTTATTATTTCTTTTAAACAAACATTGTCAGTTAAATATAGTACATTTAGAGCGATTTCTAATAAGCAATTTAAAGTAACGAGAAACACTAGTGGTAACAGTGCAATCAGTATTTGTTTCGTTTTTAGACGCATCGGTGTATGTAATTTTGTCGGACTGATGTGCTTAGATAATTTCTCTAAATCTTTGTTGGAAGCGTGTTTGGTTTAATATGGTGGTTTAGACTGATGTTGTAGGGGAAGGTTTTTGGTCCATGGAGGGATGTTGAACATTCTGATGGGGGTTGTGATAGACAGGTCGATGTTTCCGAGAAGTGTCTGTAATGTCTGTGTAGCTAATGTGGTGGTTCTGTGTTTGTCTTCAGGAATTGGTTGTGAGGAGTGTATTATTAGTCTGGTGGCTGGATTGTTTCGCTTAGCTGAGATTCTGGAGAAGTATGATAATAAAAGGTGTTGGTGACGCATGACGAGGTGTGATTCAGAGGATTCAACGTAAAAACTTTCTGAAAGGGTGGATTCGAAGGCCCCGGTACATATCCGTAACGCAGTGTTTTGGATAACATTGAGGGATTTGATATACGAAAAACATGCATTCATATAGATCATACAGCAATTGCATTCATATAGATCATACAGCAATAATCAAGCTTAGAGTAGACGAGGGCTCTGTAGATTCTTAACAGAACCTGTTCTTCGGCTCCCCAGTGGTGATATGCATATGATTTTAGGATGTTGGTTCTAATTAAGCAGTTGGCTTTAGTATTTTGTATATGTTGTCTCAATGTGAGCCTCTTGTCAAAAGTTACGCCTAATAGCTTATGGTGAATAACTAATTTTAGTTAAATCCCATTTAAGTATACGTTTGATGTGTAAGGGTTACGGCTGAAATGAATAACTTTCGACTCAGTGGATGAGAAGTTAATTCCAGATTTTTTGGACCAGTCGTTAATGTTATTTAGGGCGTTTTGTAATAGCTTGAATATGCTGGCTATGTTCTTGTATTGAGAAAAATGATAAGATCGTCAGCATAGATTGCGTATTTGCCAGGGAGGAGTATTGAGGAACACACATCGTTAATACTGAGAAGGAACATGGCAGAGTTAAGAACTGATCCTTGTGTGAGAAATGAGGACCAGATGCTTGTCCATTAGCAACTACTTTAAAGGACCTGTTTGATAGGAAGTTCTGGATGAAGGATTCAGTGTTTCCGCAAAATTTCAAATGTTTTAGCTTTTCAAGGATAGTGCTCTTGTTTACTGTGTCGAAGGCAAGCCTACTACGATTTCTATAAATCGGCGAATTGTTCAGGAAATTTCATTCTAACAAAGTATTAAAACTTGCAAAGAGGCAAGTATTCCAAATCAATAAGAATCGTTTTACTTTATAACAAATACTTCATTCGTCGAGAGCTCCAATTAATATTAAATCGACCTCATTTGCAATACGTAAATTCCATCCCTTTAATTTCTAATCGCACCGAATGTTTTACTTCATAAATAGCAAATTTGTTTCGATATGGCTCCTTATCGTACACATGTTGACTATTATTCGAATGAATTAACTGGTGCGTAAATGATTATTTCTTCAGAGCTTTTACATTAAGAATTGATGCAGCTTTTCAGTAAAGTGAAAATATTTCTTATAAAGAAATATTTACTTTGATATTGGATTAAAAATATGCGAAAAACATGCATCCAATTAGCTAGTACAAAACGTAGCCTCATACACTAAGCGTTATTAACGAAAGTTTACGTTTTAATGATTAATAATTGCGAACCTGAAATTTACCTGTATATATAAATTAAAAATATTCGTTATCTCTTGTAATATAACATACTAGATTATTTATCAAGTACACAATGATCAATTTTTGACATGCTAAATGTCCTGTTCTTAGTTCAATTTTATTAAATCCTTGGCAACTGATAGTTTATCATAATTTTGTCGCAAGAAATTTATTTTAGTATTTTTCTGCTGGTTGCTCTATTACAATTCCTTTTATTTCTTAAATTAATTAGAAAGTGTAAATGATTAAATTTTTTTAAAACACCATTCACCGAGGATTATGACGTGACTAATATCTACAATGATGCCTATTTACGCTTCCATTATTGCAAAAAGTTGTATCATCAAAGAACATAACATTATTAAACAAGTTGAAAATGCAAGGCATTGTCGCAACGAACTTCCAAATGTAGACTTACTTTAAAACAATTTAAAGAAATTAAAATTATTATGTTGTAATAATTATAAGTATTCAGATAAAATAAAAATTAATTCCCCTTGGGGGGGGGGTCGGGTATCCGTGGTCAGATTTTGTGGGGGTACCATATTTCGACTCAGCTATGTTAGGGGGAGTCCAAATATGTATCGCACATTAATTTTGGACCTATTTGAAATTTTAATTTTCCCGACGGAATATCGCGGGGGCACGGCGTCCCCGTGGCCCGATTTCAACTGACATCAAAACTTAAGCTCAGGACACCGAGCTGAATCGATTGATGTATCACACATTGATGTCCGACCATAAGAAAGGCCTCGGACGGACAGACGGACGGACAGACGGACAGACAGACGGACGACAAATCGATTTCATAAACGAACGAAGTTCGTTGAAAATTTGGATTGTTGCTACCTTAACATTTCTCCAACATTGTGTCAGAAAACTCTACACGTCTCTATCAAAACCATCATCTGACAACTCTTGAAATCTTACTTTATATGGATGAAATTTATGTAAAATTCTTTGATCAGATCGTTGTGAAATATCAAGATCCCTAGCTATTAGTCTAGTATTGAAGTGCGGATCTTCTTCTATCATGACACAAACATCTAACGATACGTCTGCCGTTGTTACATTTTTTGTGCGCCTTGTTTTGGGCAAATCTTTTACTACACCAGTTACATTACCAATTTACTCACAGTAGACAATATTAGGGGATTTTTGTTAGGATATAAATTATTAAAGATATTGCAAGTTTCTTGTAGACTTCTTCGCTTATCGCCATATCAAGATCATTAATACTTCAATTAGTTCCTTTTCAGACAAATAATTCATTTACACTTTTAATAAACACCAACAATAAAATAAAACGCGAAATGTCAAAGTTGGCGCAGATGTTATTACAATCATAGACATCCTGATGTATTATTTCAGGTTCGGTGGTTAAAACATAAATTTAGCCATAAGTTGGAAATTGTTACATTTATATTATTTATATTTATTTATTTATTTATATTTATTACATTTATATATATTTATATTTACATTTATATATATATATATATATATATATATATATATTGCTGTGATATTCTCCTGTGAATGCGGGAACTGGGTCCTTTCAACAAAAAAAATTCTAGTCCCACCGATTGGGCGTCATAAACTGCTGTGATCCTGTTTTCGCCTCGGCTGCTCACCTAATTTTATAAACCTCCTCATTCATAAAATTAAACAACACATTCCTACCACAAACATCAACGTTAACTCTATTTACATCAATATTCAGAATACATTAAATTTTCAAATTAAATTTCAGCATAAAATTCAGTTTTAAAAGAATTTCAAGATTAATTTTATTATCATTTTAATGTGCATCCAGAATTAAAGTCCTTGTTGGATGCCTACTAATTAATATAACAATATAAGCAGACCGGAGTCTGAGTATAAAGGGAGCATCTACCAGGTTCGTCTAATTGAGCTCAAAGACATACCCAAAGTTTCATCATATTCCCGAACATCAATACTAAATACCCTTTTCTACTTAAACAAGCAAATTTCATCTTAATGTTAAAATTTTATGGTTAGTACAATTTCACTAATGTCCATTTAAAGTAAATCAATTATCAAGTAATTCAACACACACAAAAATGTCAAACAAAATAGTATAATAAAGTTATTCAACACACACCAAAATGTCAAACAAAATAGTATAATTTACCTGAAGGTTACTGTCCTCGTAGCTTTAATGTACATCGTCCCTTTAGTTAATCACACCATTCCAACAGGATTATATTTACGGCTTCTAATTCTCAACGCTTTTAAAATTTTCTCCATCACCATTTATTTAAAGTTGTTTCTGGGCTTTTCCGGAACTCATCTGTGTATATCTGACCCTTGTTTCGTGGATCCAGACACGTATTTGAACCATTTAATTATTAACACCCCCGAAAAATAACAAAGAACTTCATACTTCTTTCACCAATATACGCCAAAACTGCCTACTTTTGTGTATACATTTGTCGTTGTAAATTTTGCTAATTGGTACAGTGATACGAAATTTTATTACCTTGTATCTAAGTGCACTGAAGTACATTCATGTTAGCACGTAAATAACAAACTATTTTGAATCACTAAAATATACGAGCAAACTTTAAATTATTTTATCAAACTAAAATGCACTGTTTAACATCTTCAATCAAGTCGCGGATGTAAGAGCTTTTAACGCATCGAATAGTCAAAAGTCTAAGAGAGCCTGTTTATATTCACCTCGGTATATATAGCAAAAGCCTGTCTGTCGGTCTGTTCCCCAAAACGGGTAATTCTAAAGAATTTCTCATGCCATGTTCCCAGTCCGTCGCTCGCGCGTCGGTTTTTACGAATTTTTCACTCGCCCCATTTAAAACTCAGAAATTCTCACACGGCACGCAAACATGTCCGAGAAAAGCTAATTAATTTTGTACAGAAATCGTTGTTTCTACCTCTGATATTTGCATCCTATTTTCAACCAATTGTGACCCTCGTGACGTTGCTTAAATCACGCCTTTTACTATATGCGTCTTTGCTTGACGCATTTTCTTTCCTTTTCTAACCTGTTCGTATTGGTGCAAATTGATATTCTTTATTATCGATTATATTTTAGTCCATGTGGACTATCTGGGTTTAATAACCCCGTATCGCACCTTCTCTTGAATATTAAGCCCCGGTTTCTTCAAGATTCTTTGAAACCATTTGTTATCTACCCAATTTTCGCCGTACGTGATATTTAAACTACGCAGGTGTTCAAAATAATATTAATTCTCAGAGCTTTATTTTCTGGTATTATAATCTTGGATTTTCACACTTTTATGCTTATTATTAATAATGGTTTAATTAACTCCAATTAAAATTGACTTCTATCCTTTCATTTTTAGCGAATACAAGTTAAATATTAATTATTATGTGTACACTTTGTTTTACTACCGGTTACTTAAAATAGGTTAATTAATATAAATTTTGCACGTAATTTCCATTTGTTTAGGAATAATTACATTATCCGTAGAGCTTGTTAATACTGTTTCTTTTGATATAAAGCGTCTTGTACATGATTTAAATCTCTTATGTTTAATGAAACTAATAACCTTTTATGCTTCACGGTTTTAATAAAGCGTACCTCTTCCCAAAGCTTCTACACGGTGATTAAAATTATTTGATGTGATTATTTAATTTTCTACCCTGGTCTAAATATGAGTATTTTCCCCCTATTTGAATACAAATAATCCCACTTATTTGAATGCAAATATAAAGCCTTTAGACCAACAAAAATTACAAAAAAAATTGCCTATCTCTCTCTACCCTTATCTATCTAACTTACCTACTTTGTCTCCAATTCAAAAAAAAAAATTTACACCTATCCTATATCCCTATCCTATTCCTAACTCTCACCTAATTCTATAAACTGAAATTATCCCTAACTTCATCCTACTCATCCATCTAATCCTATATACATCCTATATACCTATCCTATTCCTAACTTTTAACTAATCTTCACTATACTTTACTTCCCCCTACCTAATCCTATATGCCTATCCTACTCTTACTCTATTCCTAACTCTCCACTAATCTTCTATGAAATATCTACACTTAACCTATCTTATTTTCTTCCTACATTTACTCTTTATTCTCATCCTAAACCTATTCCTAATTATCTCCCATATTTATCCTATACCTAGCTTTATTTTCTATAAACACCTACTTCTACTCTTCTATATATACCTATTCTATCCCTATTCTATTTAAATCTAACTCTCTTCTTGACCCTCTAAGTCTTTCTTCTTACCATCCTAATACTCTTCATCCCTATTTCTCCCCCTTCTATATCTATACTTAACATCCCTGTTATCTCACATACAATAAACTTATCATCCCTATTATCCTGACTCTTAAATATTGCTCCTTCTTCATGCCCTACACTCTGTTTCTTATTTATTATTATTTTCTTTTCTGTCGACAAACCAAACGATACTACTTTAACATTATCGATTTTTCCCTCTATGGAATATCCTATGTACCTTCTAGAATTCTTGTGTAATGGAATCCGCCAGAATGAATTCCTTAAATCTACTTTATTAAAAACAAACTTGCCACTTAACCTCGTCAAAAATATTTCTGCCTTCACCTGCTCCCGATATGCTGCTGTTACTTCTACCACCACTAATTCTGCATGTTTTTGTACTAAAGCTTGAACCTCTACTCTCCTATCCTCTGGACATCTTATTGTGTTGCTCTGTTTAACTTCATCATCCTCTACCTCTACTACATTAATACTCAACCCTGTGTCATCCTCTGTGACTTCATAACTGCCCTTCCATGGCACTACCCTATCATTAATCCTTATTACCTTCCGTTCCATATCTATCAAAACCCCTAACTTCATCATACAGTCAACACCTAAAATGCTCTGAAACTTCAGTCCAGGCACAATTACAAACTCCTGTTCACAGCTTAAACCTCCTATATCTATCCTAAGCACCACAACACTATTTACTACAGCAAACTTCTTTTTATTTGGAGCTACTAAATGGCTACGCTTTATAGGCATAATTCTATCACAAACCTTATCCCTAATTTTGCTGACGAATTCCTCCGATATTAAACTCGCATCTGCCCCTGTATCAAGTAATACTTCTACATTATTCTCAAAAATTTCTATATTAACAATTGGCAAACATAATTTTTCCTCAGTTTCTGGCTCTACTTCCTCCTCAATTTTGAAAAATTCACATGGATGTTCATATACATTTACACTGAAATCTAGTGGTCTGTCGCGTTCTAAAAATCCTGTCCAGGTCTGTTTTCCCTACTCGGTCCTGGTCTAGTCGTCACCTCAGCGTATGTCCTAGGCGTTTCCACTCGTTCCGTGTCTGTATTAGCAGTCCCGCTCATGTCTGGTGAACTATTCATTCTGGTAGGTCCCGGTCTCGGTGCAGGTCCCCTTCCTAAACTATTACTTCTAACGTATGGTCGTCGCTGTTCCCAATTCTGTCGCTGGTATCCGTAACTATTCCCCCGTCTAGCGTAGTTGTCCCTTCTATTGTCAAACCTAACTGTGTTGATCTGTCTTTCCCTATTATCTCGAGGTCGTCCACTACTTACGTCGTCGTACCTCTGCAGGTATTCCAAAAACATTTCTCTGTCCACTATGTTCTGTAGTGCTACGTGTTGTCTTATTTCTGCCTCGAAGTGTCGTGATAAATACTTAATAATTTGTCGGTCCGTCAGTGGTGGGTTCAGTTGCTTTGCTATGCTATACTTGCGTATAGCATATTGCTCCCTACTTCCTGAAAATTCTCCCTTAAATTTCCCTGTGATTAAGTCGTCTCGTACCTGGTCTTGTCTGTGGTCACTCCAGTAGTGTTGTAAAAATTTGTTTTCAAAGTCCTGATACGTGTCTATGTCCTGTCCTACTAAATTGTACCATGCTTCCGCGTTGTCCTTTAATAAAGCCTTTATCGTATTCAGTTTAGTCTGTTCGTCAAATAAATTTCCCACTAGATTTCTTACACTATTAATAAAAATTTGTGGATTTACCCTGTTATCGCCATAAAACTTCATGTGTTGGTCCAATGATACTCCACCTGTAGAAAATCTGGGACCATCCCCCGTTAAATTTGACATGTTGTATTTGATACCACTAACTTCGCGTTCTACCCTGCCTAACTGATCCCTACATGAGTCCGTCACTTCAGTCATTTTACATTAATCTCTTCTTCACAAAAATGCGTACTTCGGACCTTAAATGTCCCATTTCCTGTCGAAGACCTGTAATATCACGCTCATTTTTTCAACCCTATTTTCAACTTCCCCATCTTTACGGTAAGACTATTTTTAAATTCTGAAATTCTCTCGTCGATTTTTCTATTTTATCCCCTAATTCCTGATTTAATTGGTCAAATTTCCGATTTGAGTCCTCTCTCGCTCTATTCGATTCATCGCTTAGCTGTTCTAATTTTCTATTGATTCCTCCCTAGCTAATCGCATTTCCTCTAACATTCTCATCATTAACTCATTTCCTTGATCCCTGATTCCGTCCTCGACTGATCTCTACTGCCTCCCGCTTCTTCCATTTTCGAAATTTTCTCACACAATGCACTATCGTCACTTCCAATTTCCACCCTCGACTCCTTAACCACTCCTTTCTCTGCATACGTTCAAATCACTCACACACACTCTAAAATACTCCTAAATTTATACACACACAAAAACTCTCTCTCAGATCGCCAGTTTCCTGGAATAAAATCACAAAAATTTTATTTGGAACTCGAGCCCTCACGTTGTGGTCGCCATATACTGCTGTGATATTCTCCTGTGAATGCGGGAACTGGGTCCTTTCAACAAAAAAATTCTAGTCCCACCGATTGGGCGTCATAAACTGCTGTGATCCTGTTTTCGCCTCGGCTGCTCACCTAATTTTATAAACCTCCTCATTCATAAAATTAAACAACACATTCCTACCACAAACATCAACGTTAACTCTATTTACATCAATATTCAGAATACATTAAATTTTCAAATTAAATTTCAGCATAAAATTCAGTTTTAAAAAGAATTTCAAGATTAATTTTATTATCATTTTAATGTGCATCCAGAATTAAAGTCCTTGTTGGATGCCTACTAATTAATATAACAATATAAGCAGACCGGAGTCTGAGTATAAAGGGAGCATCTACCAGGTTCGTCTAATTGAGCTCAAAGACATACCCAAAGTTTCATCATATTCCCGAACATCAATACTAAATACCCTTTTCTACTTAAACAAGCAAATTTCATCTTAATGTTAAAATTTTATGGTTAGTACAATTTCACTAATGTCCATTTAAAGTAAATCAATTATCAAGTAATTCAACACACACAAAAAGTCAAACAAAATAGTATAATAAAGTTATTCAACACACACCAAAATGTCAAACAAAATAGTATAATTTACCTGAAGGTTACTGTCCTCGTAGCTTTAATGTACATCGTCCCTTTAGTTAATCACACCATTCCAACAGGATTATATTTACGGCTTCTAATTCTCAACGCTTTTAAAATTTTCTCCATCACCATTTATTTAAAGTTGTTTCTGGGCTTTTCCGGAACTCATCTGTGTATATCTGACCCTTGTTTCGTGGATCCAGACACGTATTTGAACCATTTAATTATTAACACCCCCGAAAAATAACAAAGAACTTCATACTTCTTTCACCAATATACGCCAAAACTGCCTACTTTTGTGTATACATTTGTCGTTGTAAATTTTGCTAATTGGTACAGTGATACGAAATTTTATTACCTTGTATCTAAGTGCACTGAAGTACATTCATGTTAGCACGTAAATAACAAACTATTTTGAATCACTAAAATATACAAGCAAACTTTAAATTATTTTATCAAACTAAAATGCACTGTTTAACATCTTCAATCAAGTCGCGGATGTAAGAGCTTTTAACGCATCGAATAGTCAAAAGTCTAAGAGAGCCTGTTTATATTCACCTCGGTATATATAGCAAAAGCCTGTCTGTCGGTCTGTTCCCCAAAACGGGTAATTCTAAAGAATTTCTCATGCCATGTTCCCAGTCCGTCGCTCGCGCGTCGGTTTTTACGAATTTTTCACTCGCCCCATTTAAAACTCAGAAATTCTCACACGGCACGCAAACATGTCCGAGAAAAGCTAATTAATTTTGTACAGAAATCGTTGTTTCTACCTCTGATATTTGCATCCTATTTTCAACCAATTGTGACCCTCGTGACGTTGCTTAAATCACGCCTTTTACTATATGCGTCTTTGCTTGACGCATTTCTCTTTCCTTTTCTAACCTGTTCGTATTGGTGCAAATTGATATTCTTTATTATCGATTATATTTTAGTCCATGTGGACTATCTGGGTTTAATAACCCCGTATCGCACCTTCTCTTGAATATTAAGCCCCGGTTTCTTCAAGATTCTTTGAAACCATTTGTTATCTACCCAATTTTCGCCGTACGTGATATTTAAACTACGCAGGTGTTCAAAATAATATTAATTCTCAGAGCTTTATTTTCTGGTATTATAATCTTGGATTTTCACACTTTTATGCTTATTATTAATAATGGTTTAATTAACTCCAATTAAAATTGACTTCTATCCTTTCATTTTTAGCGAATACAAGTTAAATATTAATTATTATGTGTACACTTTGTTTTACTACCGGTTACTTAAAATAAGGTTAATTAATATAAATTTTGCACGTAATTTCCATTTGTTTAGGAATAATTACATTACCCGTAGAGCTTGTTAATACTGTTTCTTTTGATATAAAGCGTCTTGTACATGATTTAAATCTCTTATGTTTAATGAAACTAATAACCTTTTATGCTTCACGGTTTTAATAAAGCGTACCTCTTCCCAAAGCTTCTACACGGTGATTAAAATTATTTGATGTGATTATTTAATTTTCTACCCTGGTCTAAATATGAGTAATATATATATATATATATATATATATATATATATATATTTCATTTGTATTTACTTTTAGTACTCTTGAAAATGGAAAAATAAATTTCCAAAGCTTGAGTTTATAAAAAAGAGAACTCTTCAATTCTGCTGACCTAAAACCCAAAACTAATTATATACACTTAAGAAAGCAAGGTCGTTACCAAATTTAGTATATATATATATATATATATATATATATATATATATATCGCACAAGTCGTTTCTGAAATAATTAGAGCCTCACTCTGTATAAGGTAGGTCTTGTCTAAATCACTTAGATGACTTTCCCAATTGTATTCTTTAGGAATAAAAAAAATTAATATATATAACTCTTGAATTGCCCAGACAAGAAATTGCTAACATACTGACACTTCTATTTCATTGTAGATAAATAAATATTTTTCACCATAATAATACTGTAAAATTCATATTTAATAAATTTAATAAATAAATAATATCACAGGTATTTGGTTTCAAAGTACCCAAACAGAATTGTTAAATATTTTACACATTTACAAATTTATTAACTTAGTTATAATTTGTCAGATCTGGCATACCACTTACTTATTTAATTTCAGGTTTTTCCATAAAATAAATTAAATAAATATTAAATTGTATAATAGGAAGATTGATTTGTTCTCTATTTTTATACGAAACAAAGTTGTTGCAAATCATCACACAAAGAAATCTTTTGTAAAGAAAACATTTTTAGTCCGGTCTCTCAAAAATAAGAAGGACAAACAAAAGAAAGTTCAAATCAAAACAACTTAACTGTTACAAATTTTGAACAGGAATCCGCTTAAGTTAACCTTTCTTTCGACAAAATATCCGCGTCTAAAGAACAGAAATTTTAATTATGATTTCTCTCTTACAAAAAATTTTATGAAATGAAATCATGGTACTTTGTATCTAGCTGAATCAACAGGTGTGTGTGCGTCACAAGCCTTAAGAGAAGTTGTTTAATACAACTAGTTTTCATAAATTCTTTAACAAATTCGGCAACAGAATAAATCATTCACTCTTATGAGCGAGTTGTGGATAATCACCTAGATGGAACTAATCTGCTGTGTTACAGAATTCTAACTTGGTAGAGTCATAAGGTTTATTAACATCAATCATACCTTGAAGTGATGAAGTGGTATGAAAAGGTAATGAAATCGATCATCTATTTCTTTATTCTTTTCTAACAATTCATAATGCTTCAGACAAACATATCTGAAGGGATAAACTATGTTATGTTTCTCTCAATTGTTTCTTGCGCCAAAAAGAACACATTTAATCACTATCCGAATTCTTAAACTAAATTTTACCATCGGCCACCCAACCACAAACATCTGGAAGCACAGACTAGGACTGACAAAACTACCAGAGCAGTACATAAAAACGATTCGTTCCGGGAAATCCTATAGAAAAGAAGACATGTTCAACAAAACTAGGACAGACGATCAGCGGTGTTTATACAATTCCGCGGAAACCTTGAAATAATTGAGAATAAGATATTTACCTACAATATCTAATGTAAAACGGCCCTTTTAAGCAACAACCTTGTAGTTTTGACGACTTTCACAACAAGATTTTGGACTAGTGCTATGTACCTGAAGCGTATGATCTATTATTACAGGTAAAGTATGGAACTTAACCTTGCAGTAAAATTAATAGAAAATAACTGCTTGTTTATTATTTCCCATCTGGACTAAAATTTGCTATGAATATGAAAGTTTATTTAGGATTGAAAATAAATAATTAGGCGAATATTTTTTCATTTTCTTTTTTATTAAAAAATATTGTTACACAAATGATTGGCGTAAGGTTTTAAAAACTCATAAAACTAAATCTACAAATTACTTTTAATTTTGACAGAACAAAGAAGCGAAATGACTAACTTGTAAAACGTAGATTTAACAAAAATAAGTCCTGTCTACAGTTGAATGAACATTTGTTTCGTAGTGTTGCTTTCTCACCAGAAGAGCAGGCCCTGTTTATTTGATTAATGTATTATGGATCGGTTCATGTACAAGTATATAATGGAGAATCTGTTGTTGCAAGGTAATGACATGAAGCACACTAAATTTTGAACAAAATTGATTAAAGAGAACCATATACCGGTTTTAGATTAGCCTGCGCGATCTCCTGAGCTGAACTTTATAGTAACAATTGCGGTCAAATAATAGAACTAAAAATAAATTAATTCTTAATAAACACAAACTTACGCGTGACAAAATTTGTCAGTTAATGTTTTACAGAACTTGATTAATTTAACGCATAGAAGAGACGTGAAACCTATAGTCAATAATAGATCTACTACATGATATTAGTTCATTATTACATTTTTAATTGTTACTATTATAGGTTTTACGTTATTTAGTTAATCTTTTTACATAAACTTTTTAATATAATTTTAAATGTATTAATTTTGTTACGAAAATGTTCGGAGCAAACTAAAAAAAATCTTTGTACATGAAAAGGGTTTGCTAATTTGAATCTATTTTGCAGAGAATAAATACGACGTTTTTACAAACAAAGCTAAAATAGTAAGCTGATCGAATATTCTACAATTTTAATAGTTTATACATTATTTCAATTTATTGCAACACTTTTGTTCGCTGGTGAAGGTTTAATTAACACTACATTTGATTTTCCAATGCTCTGCCCGAAGGTACTACAGTAGTCAGAAAGCGAGTTTTTTCTACCTGAAAATTTTGAATTTTGTCAAACCCTTGCTTTTCAAAGCAAGGTATAGATCTTTAACGTGCGTGACAACACGCACACGAGATCTACGTTTTGCCTCTCATCCGAACGCTCGCCTAACATTTTTCAAGCGGACCGTGTCGGGATTCAAACGTGGGACCATGGGCTCAGTATTCATACGCATATCAACTTAGTCACGGCTGGTTTAATTAACCATAAGATAAAAATTATTGTAACATTATCGCCAGTCGGTTTAGAAATGAAAGAGATAAAGTCATTAGACGAAAATGGACTGATTGACAACTACAAGGGTGCACTTAAAGAGCAGCGAGAAGACGAATAAAACGAATGATTCGAGTATAATCTCGTGACATAAACTCCGTCGCTGTTGATGGTCAGTTCAGTTGTCTGCGTAATAATCCACAACTGATTTGAAATGAATTAGTTGATCGAATTGATAAAATACAAATCGTGGCTGTCAAATGACAAGACTGATGCTATTATAGAGCAATTAGGCATGCGTCAAAGTCATACGATCAACAGCGTAAACTCTTTCCTTCAATTGCCGCCCCTTCCGTGTCTGTAAACGTCTGTCTGGTCGTGGCTTTCGTTTGTATAATATATATTTTTATTTTGATTTGCCAGAAAAATGATATGGCTTAATAAAGCCATGAAGTGTCGTAACGGCTACTGAAACTTATCTTTTATTAAAAGACACATATGGCAATGCATGTTTATCAGGTGAGTGGATGTTTGAGTGGTTTAAGCATTTTCAAGATGCTCGAAAAGACGTTGAAGATTATACACGTCCTGGACGCCCTTCCACATTAAAAACGGAGAGAAAATATTGAAAAAATTGATAATGCGATCCGTTCCGTTCGAACTGTAGAAATTGACAAAGAATAAATAAGTAACACAAAATTTACATAAGAATTTTAATATGAAAAAAGTGTGAAGGAAAATGGTGCTGACAATTCTCAGAATTAAACAAAAACAAATTCATGTAAACATTAGTATTGATACTTTAAGTGCCACTGAAGATTGCCCAAGCTTCTTGGAATGAGTGATAACATGTGATAAATTTTAATTCTGCACCTATGATCCAGAAAGTAAGCGACAATTCAAGCATTGAAATAGCCCAAATTTACCGAGAGATAAAAAAGCGCGAATGAGCAAATCAAAATTCAAAGTAATGAAATGACGTTTGTTTTTTACTGAAAGCCAAACTGTTAATCAACATAACTAGCTTGAGGTTCTTACTGAACTCTGCGAAAAAATCAGAAAAAAGACCTGAACTGTGGACAAATAAGTCATAGGTTCTTTACCAGAATAACACACCAGCGCACACTGCATTGTCTGTCAAGCCATTTCTAGCCAAGTTTTAGATCATTCGCGTTATTCCACTGATCTGGCATCATGTAACTTTTATCTGTTGATCAAGTTCAAATCTGCATTAAAACGAACAAGATTTCATACCGTTGACACTATGGGAAAAAAAGCGCACGCGTCACGAACAAACTCGCAGAGGACGATTTCCAGTACTGTTTTGAACTAAGGAAAATTCGCAGTAGCAATGTAGGAATTGCGGGGAGCAGAGAGGGTGTGCCTTGTATGAAATAACAATTAAATATAGGTGCGTGAAGTTAGCGGAATAATGTCGGCCGGAATAATTTTAATTGGTGTAATTGTTAGTGCTTTGTTAGTGCTTCTTAGTGCCCAAATATAAATGCCAGCGGACTACTCAAAAAATAGTTATATGCAGTTAAAGTTATTCCGCCAACTTCATACCTAGCGGAAAAGTGTCGGCAGGAATAATTGTAGCCGGTGTAATGGTTAGTGCTTCGTTAGTGCTTTTTAGTGCCCAAATATGAATGCCAGCGGACTACTCAAAAAATAGTTATATGCAGTTAAAACGATTCCGCCAACTTCACGCCTGGCGGAAAAATGTCGGCAGTAATGATTGTAGCAGGTGTAATGGTTAGTGCTTCATTAGTGCTTTTTAGTGCCCAAATATGAATGTCAGTGGACTACTCAAAAAATAGTTATATGCAGTTAAAATTATTCCGCCAACTTCACGCCTGGTGGAAAAATGTCGGCAGGAATAATTGTAGCAGGTGTAATGGTTAGTGCTTCGTTAGTGCTTTTTAGTGCCCAAGTATGAATGCCAGCGGACTACTCAAAAAATAGTTATATGCAGTTAAAGTTAGTCCGCTAACATGAAGCTCGGCGGAAAAGTGACGGCAGCAATAATTTTAGCCGACGTAATGGTTAGTGCCTCGTTAGTGCCCAAATATAAATGCCAGCGGACTACTCAAAAAATAGTTATATGCAGTTAAAGTTATTCCGCCAACTTCACACCTAGCGGAAAAGTGTCGGCAGGAATAATTGTAGCAGGTGTAATGGTTAGTGCTTCGTTAGTGCCCAAATATGAATGCCAACGGACTACTCAAAAAATAGTTATATGTAGTTAACGTTAGTCCCTCAACATGACGCCCGGCGGAAAAGTGTTGCAGAAATAATTTTAGCCGACGTAATCGTTAGTGCTTCGTTAGTGCTTTATAATGCTCAAATATGAATGCCAGCGGACTACTCAAAAAATAGTTGTATGCAGTTAAAGCTAATCCGCCAACATGACGCCCGGCGAAAAAGTGTCGGCAGGAATAATTTTAGCCGATGTAATCGTTAGTGCTTCGTTAATGCTTTTTAGTGCCCAAACATGAATGCCAGCGGACTACTCAAAAAATAGTTATATGCACTTCACGCACCTATTAACTATGTATAAATTTAAATTACGTTTTACAGCATCAGTCTCGTGATTTTACAACCACACTTCGCAAATGCGGAATGTCTATACAAATTAGGATATAATAATTGATCCATTAGTGCTTGTGTAAATAAATTAAGAGTCAACAAGTTAGATTAGTTATAAATATACTGAAATCGCCGCTTTAAGAAAAAAGTGCAGTAAATATTGTTAGTGATTATTGAGATTTAGAAAGATTTAGAACATTGCGGTTCTCTGTAAATATTTAGAAATAATTAGACTTGTACCGGGCCGAATTAAAAAGTGTAAATTCAAGTACGATCAGTGGTGTCCAGAACGTTAAATTATGTTTAAAAGCTTTAGAATATTAGCCAGATTGATTACATACTCATAATTAGTAATTTTCTAAATCATGAAGACTACAAAGACAAATAAGCAAAATAACAATAGCGTTATTTTACACTAAATTTAGCTTCCAAAAGCATGCATTTCACATTAGGATTCATGATTATTCATGTGTTAAAAAAACTATGACTAAATGGTTAATTAACTTTAAAAATAATATGTTATTATCTAAACTATGAATTACAACAGATTTTTCAAGTGTTTTTTATAATTTAGATCATTTTTCCGTAAAAAAAAGATATTCTAAATGCGTTACAATTCATATTGACTTAATTTAACCACTCAGCCTCCGAAATTATGTTTCTGCGTGCACATTTTGCATAAAACAACTGCGAATGCGTATTCAAAGATAACAACGATTAAATTCATCATTGTTTGGGCTCATCAGTAACAATGCAGTGCAAAATCAGATTCCTTCACCGGATCGACAGACCATTGTTTTAGAACACTTATTTTATCTTATTGCATGCGCCTGCTTTGTAATTCAAAACAGCATTCTTATAAAATTTAAAGCCAAATTTGTTTCGGCAAGTAAAGGGTTCCTCTTAATTAAATTTGATTAATTTTCGCAAGATAAGCGAATTCTCATTATTTTTCAGCCCACCAGAATAAACAGACTTTTGATTTTTAAAAGTCAATCTTGTAGTATATTTATTCCTTACATAAAATCTATAAACATCAAAAAAAGAATCATAAGTAATCGCAAGAAATTGAATTCAATGTGATCTAGACTAGGCTTGCATAAATATCAATCATATCAACTTCACCTCCAAATGTGTGCAAATTTCAAAAATATTTTTGATGGCATCCTATGCGCTTAAAAAATTAAGAAACTTATCAAATAAAACAAAAACAGACAACTTTCTCGTATAATTGAAACAGTATTGTGACATTCCTTTGAAATGTTTATAATCATATTGCATTTTAATAATTTTTGTATTGGTAAATTTCAACAGTAGGGTTAGGTTATTTCCTTTACGAAATATAATTTTTAGGTTATTTGGTTTTTGATATAAGGAAGGATTACTTTTATATCTTACATAATTCATATTTAAAGATTGTCAAATTTATTATGGCGGTTTCTAAAGCTAAAAATACTATCTTGGCTACTTTGTACTCTAAATTATTACAGTTTTATAATTCATTTGTTTTGATTAATAAGCATAACGCTGAAGTCTATGACTTCATGGCCTTGGCACGACAAACTTTCACGCGCAAAATAGTGCGGATTCAGAAAAATCACTTTCCCTGAATCTAGTTAAAGGTTTCAAGTAAGGTAACATTACATATGTTACACAGAGCAAAACGACACAGTAATTTCAAATTGCAGTCGTACTTCATTTCTCCGAATTTTGCCGAGGATATCTCGAATCGTTTTATGGAGGGAAAGATTCTTCGTCAATACCATCCAAACAGATAACATGTAACTTGGGTAGGTTAGTTAAGCTTGAAGAAAAGGTCGAACTGATTAAGGCAATTAGTTATTGAAGTACGGATAATACACTACCAGGTTGATTGCTTTTAATTTGAGAAACACCTCGATTCGATTCGCATTTAATCGACAACTTCATGTTGGACAAAAACATGTTCATTCAGAACAGCTAGTTTCTTTCGAAGTCCCGATAGAATCTGGTCAGAACAAATTAAGTCCGGGAGATAATAACTTGTAGTTGTATCCGAGTTGTCTACAGTCAAAAATCACCCATCAGGTATTCATGATTAAATTTCAGAAACCATAACCTGCAATAACGGTAAATGAACTAACATTTTTTTCGATTTAACACCGCAGTACGTTCTTGTTATTAAGTTAAAAAAAGTGTAAAGTAATTTTATTCGCCGAAAACGTTTTCCATTAAGCGAAGTAATTTTTGTTATACTCGATTTTTAATTTTTGCTAAAGAATGTTTATCTTATACTTGTGATGAAAGCATAATTGTGTAATAAAGTTGAAAACATAATTGTGTAATAAAGCAAAGACTTTTTATATTGGCGTTTTTCACAACTAATGTAAGAGTAATAGTTTCAGCCTTGTAATAAATTAAGTTGAAATTACTTAAAGGCGTGATTTACTTTCAGGTAATTTAACGCGTGATTTATCAAACCTTCTTTTCAGCTAGCAGTTTTAAATAGGTATATTAGTGTCCTTGTTGCAACTTTTATTTTAGATTGATTTTAGCAATAGTGTACTCGATTATTCCTCGTGTGAAACGTAGGCTAGAATCATTTTCCTGATTTCAAGTTTGGCATTCTCTTGTTGTTTCTTCTGGGGCTTTTCAGTGCAAATCCCCGTATTTCGAAAAGAGGTGGCGTACAAAATAACTCTCGATTAAAACATTTCACACATGATAGCATTCCGTCCCATTTAGTTAGTCGGCCACTATTCTTTTTAGTACAGTCGCAATTTTCGGTACTTTACCGAATCAGAATTTTTAGCGAGGTACTTCACAGAGTTTTTCTGCGGTTAGATTATCTAGGGCCAAAACAGTATGTGATATACTTAAGAAAACCCTCATACAAATTTATTTCTTCATTTCAGCTAATTAAGATAGCGCAGAAAAAGCTCAAACTTTCATGCACGAAAACAAGTCCATTACAAAACAACAGCTTATTTCAGGCATTAAAGCATTTGATTAGAAAAAAAAAAATCGTGCCTCTGTAAACAAACTCGACGCTAAAAATACTAGTCGTAATATATTTTTTTAAATGTAATCGTTAAAGTTAAATAAAAAAAAGTTCAGATCAGATTTTAACACACACTGTTCACGCTGCTGAAAGAATGATTCTGCAATACAGGATAATTGAATGCTTTCAAATAGTATTAAATATTCAGGTACTGTCTTTGTATGCCATCATAAAGACCTAACTTTAATCAAAAGTAAGTACCAAGTGGATTTGAACTGTCTATAGTAGTAGACCAATTGACCGGATAACCTTGAAGGTTCTGTTACGAGTAGGA
The DNA here is from genome assembly GCA_036346225.1 of Platerodrilus igneus. NCBI lineage: Eukaryota > Metazoa > Arthropoda > Insecta > Coleoptera > Lycidae > Platerodrilus > Platerodrilus igneus. The sequence goes on along the minus strand of JARFIW010000439.1, from coordinate 2,482,460 downwards.
GGATAGAGGTCTCCCCCTGCGCGATCATGGAATCAAGAGGTTATACTGGGGTAACATGATTATTCTTACCAGTAGTGTTCGTCCGTATTAACGATTAGAAGTTATTGCGCATTGGATAAACTTGCTGCTGTCCGAACTTGGAGATATGCAAACTGCGATTACAAAGTTAAGTTGTGGTATTAAGTTTTCTTTTGATGCTTTATCGAACTATGGGTGAATGTATTTACGTACGATTTAAAGAAAAAGTTTAGTTTCAACTTTAACAAGTTAATCATCCAAGTATCTATGACCCAGCTGTGTAGAATCTTGGATTTATTTATTATTACCATCATGCGACGTCGTGTTACTGTGGGGTACGTCACAAAATACAGAAGATTGCAAGGTTAAATCAAAAAAACATACACGTAAAATATCAAAAAATATTCTTTTACGCGACTGATCTGGAATTTTCTACTACGTGACTGACTGAAAATTATTGATAATTTGACAAAAAAAACAGAATGGAATTAAAAGTCAGTTCCTATTCTTTTAGCTTTTGAGACTTACATACAGGCGTTTTGTAGTATCGGCTCAATACAGTATAAGATCTAATGTGTATATAACGTGTATACAAAGCCTCTGAATTAATACTTAAAAGACGCCAAGAAGTAGTGCCGAATAATATTGTACTGTGAGACTGTGCTATATAATCACCATAAAAAAAAGAATACTACTCACCAGTTGGACAATCGCAACTATAAGAATGTTTATCCCGTTTTCGACATGCACCACCATTTAGACAAGGACTAGGACTGCATGGAATATACTCGCTTTCACAGTCTCGGCCAGTGTACCCTTCTTCGCATGTGCATCTGTAAAAAAAAGACATTACATATCTGATGACTAAAATATTAAATCAATTAAGCAAACAATACAATATTCTTTACACGTTTCACATTTCAGTAGATGAACTACCCATGAGACCAAGAAAACGGTTTTCTTATGGGATTTGACATGAGAAATTCTAAGGGACATTCTGGTCATTTTTGTACCCTGAAAGGTCTTCCATTCAAGGATCACGTGACATCACCGTAGACAGTCTTTCACTTTCACTTTTCTATTTCGAACATACACCACTTCCGCACTATTCTCGTCTCGACCAATGAGAGAGCTTAAAAGTATTTTATAGAATAATATACCTTCCTTCTTATGAGAGGTACAATTATGCGCTCTGAGTATGAGTGTTGGCATGCGCATTGTATATCTTTAGTCTGTCTGGAGAGATTGGATATAATTTTAAAGGATAGTAGTTTTTATTCTCCGGTATAGATGATTATGCATTAAACTAGAAATATGCCGTAATACACGAATAAAAATAAAAATTTATTAAAAATATACATATACAACCTAGCAACTTGGACATGTCGAATTAATTTGAACACAGGGCGAAACAATTTTGGACATGTCCAAATTGCTTGATTACATGTAAAGTTATAATAAATTTTTATTTTTATTTATTTATTGGGCAATATTTCTATTTTTATGCTTAATCATCGATATCAGAAAATAAAAACTACTAACCATTAAAATGGTATCCAATCCCTTCAGGCAGAGTAAGGATATTCAATGCGCAGGGCAACACCCATACTCAGAGCCCACAGTTGTACCTCCTATACGAACGGTATATTATTCTGTCAAATATTTTTTAAGCTCTCCCATTGGTCGAGACCAGAATAGACCGGAAGTGGTGTAGGTTTGAACTAGAAAATTGAAAGTGAAATGCTATCCATGATGAGGTCCCGTGATCCTCGAATGAAAGATCTTGAAGGGTATAAAAATGACGAGAATGGACCTCAGAATTGTTCATGTTAAATTCCATTGGTCCCATACGAAAGTAGCCCATCTACTCGTTTTAACACTATATACACGAGATTCGTAAACATCTCACAACACATTCTAAAGTACATGCAGCTATTAGAAGCAAGTAACTGAAGTATTTACACAAAAAGATTTAAATCAAAACTTCAAATTCTACCATTTATCGATAATGATCTATCAGATAACCAAAAAAATTCGTGCGGTTTACTTATACAACGGAATATTTTTGTTATTTATTGATAGCACTTGTATATATACATATACTATCATTCACTTCAAAGGATTCCTCTTTCATTTGATGCAAATAAATTTTGCGGCAATTGTTTAACTGCTATTGTAAAATAATTTAAAATGACCATGAATAAAAGGTTAATTCGAAGTTGTTTACCCTATGAGTATAAACTTGGCACCAAAGCGGTAGAGGCAGAACGAAAAATATGTACCGCATTCAGAGATAACTCTGTAAGTGATCGGACATCACGAAGTGGTTTAAGAAATTTTCCACGGGTGATTTGAGCTTGGTTCGTAAAGCACACTCTGGAAAATTGAAGATCATTAACGATGCATTACCATTTGTTTGGCAAACATATCACGCTATCAAAAAGAAACGTTTCATGATCGGTTGTTAACTTACGATAAAAAGTAGCTATTGTATTCCAATTCTAAGCAACCTTGTCATTGATTGTCACCAACTAATCCAATACCACACACTTCAAAAAAGTCCTTACATTCAAAAAGGGCTATATTGTGTGTTTGGTGGCCAGCAGCCAAAATTGTCAATTATGCATTCTTAGAAATGGGTCAAACCATCACTGCTGCGGTCTATTGTAATCAGCTTCAACGAGTACAAGCAGCGCTCATCCAGAAACAGGCTTCTATGATCAATCGAAAGAAAGTGCAATTCTTACAGTGCAACACTAAATCTCATACCGCAATAGTTGGGAAAAATTTCAGAGCTCGGTTGGGAAATGTTACCGCACCCACCTTATTCTCCTGATATTTCGCCAAGTGATTATCACATGTTCCTATCTCTTGATAACTGCATGAGGCATAGGCAGTTTAAAACTGGAGTTACAGAAACAGTCCGTCAATTTTTTATTCCAAATCCATAGATTTCAACAATACATACAAAAATTGGTGTCACGTTGGCAGAAGGTCATTGACTGCGACGGTGATTACTTCGCCGAATAATAGTGTATTGCTGGTTTGTAATGAATTTTTATATTTTTCCATAAAAAAATGCACGAACTTTTTTGGTTACAAGATATTTAAAAATTTTATGATTACTAATCATGGCTAAAACAAATTATGAAAACATCTCATAAGTGCAATCCGCTATTAAAAGCAAATTATAAAGCCGAAAACACACGAAACTCTAATCAAATTGCTTGCTTGATAAAATAAATTTAAGAAAACATTCACGGAGAATACTCTATTAAAGAATCCTTGAATGCCAAAAAACAATGTTATTCAAGAATCATTACTTAATTAGAAATAGCGTTTCAAACGAACCTAGTGATGTATGCCGTGTTTGATCAACGTTACGATTATTTGACCAGAATGTCTTAAGCTTACACGGAGCGTCGTTTTATTGGCTGGGTGCCATCTATTTGAATCGCATAATCCTGACGTCAATTATACTGGCATAAACGCATTACAGTAATTAAAAATATATATACAAAAGTACACGTATAGTAATTGAAATTGTACACAATATTTTAGTTGTCTTTGTCTTCGCTGTGGAGGTAGTGCATTCTGACGATGAAAAGAAAGTTTCAGCTCCAATTTACCTTCACAGCATAATTTTTGTCCTACTTTAAATCAGTAGTTTGATTTGAAAAGCTATTTCGATTTAGTAATTGACGTTGGTAAAATATTTGAAAACGTTTATCGATCGATCATTTTAAGTGCAGTGTTATTAATTTTCTCAATACCGACTTATCTAAAAATAGTGTAACAGTAGCATTCAGCAGGTGTTTATTGTGGAACGCAAAAATCAACGTCTGGAAAACTGTGATTGACATTATTCAATCGAAATATATAGGGAAGAACTATTATGACGTATTGAGCATAGTAAATAACTTTCGAGCTATTGGGCCTGTAAAGAAACGTCGAGAAAAAGAGCTTCTATCTGAACCCAAAATGCCATTGACGCGCGAAAATTGCAATTAGTGAACAATCTACAACGTCTGTTAGGCGCAAAAGTAAGTTATGGAATCACCCCAACATTTGATTTTCCACTCCACCCGAAGGTACTACATTGGCCAGGAAGCGAGTTTTTTTTACCTGAACATTTTGAATTTTGCCGAACCTTTGCTATTCCACGCAAGGTAGGCATCATTAACGTGCGTGACAACACACACACGGGATTTATATTTTACCTCTCGTTCGAACGAGGGCGTATTTTTGTGAAAAATGCTCGCCTAACATTTTTCAAACGATTCGTGTCGGGAATCGAACGCAGGACCTTAGGCTTAGTAGTCACACGCGAACCAATTAAGCCACGGAGCCGTTTATGGAATCTATCGCAATATTTTTAAACGCGATCTTCGTATGCATACTTACAAGATACAAATGTATCGAGAACTGATGACGACAGTTTACATTCGAAGTGTTTACTATTAACGTTACTTCATAGTGTACCTCAACGACGACGATGTTTTGGGTAAAACGTCTTTTACGGACGAAGCGTGGTTCTACTTGAATTGCTACATAAATCCTTAGAATATGCATATGTGGGCGATGGCAAATTCCAATTATTGTAGAGAAAAAAGGATTTGCATCATAGAAGAACGGAAATTTGTTTTATTATTAAATGATATCAAATTCTCCGTTAAATATATTACAAAGAATTCAGAGTTTTTTTCGGTTTTTTGCAATACTGAAAATTTTAAGCAACTGCATCCTCACAACAGCAATCTATTCGGTAACTTATTCACAATTGCTCAGACACATTTTAAGTGCCAATGAAGTGTTTTTCGTTTATTTTATTCCTATACAATGGTTTTAAACTATGATCATGCGATCGCCATTATGACTCTAAAGTATTTTGAGTGGCTATACTAGCACTACTAATGGAATATTCAACCTCCTGGACCAGGATGAGGTCTTTAGTGATACCATTTAGAAGCGGTTGGTAAAACAGAATAAACCATCTTTCAAACTTACTCAACAGGTCACATCAGCTGAGCTTAATAAAAATGTCTATCACACTTCAGTAACAAATTAAATGTAAACTAATTAACCAAAAAACAGTAATTAATGAAAAACGAAGATGCTGTAAGAAGTGTCATACAGGAAAGTTTTAATAACAAAAATAAACATAAGATATTGAATAAAAAAGTCCAGAACGAAAGTCCAACAGTTTTAGCATTTCTAAACTTAAATTCTCCAACAAAATTACACCACCACCGCATGCAGACAAGAGACGGGTGGGATTTTTTCTGCACACGTTCATTTCACCACTACTATATTAGAAGAGTAATAGACAGACAAGAGGCAGCGCATGCTATTGAAGATTAGCTTATTTCAAACATTGAGGAACGTCGACCAAAGACGACTTTGAATGTGATCGCAGTACATCATCTTATGCAGCAGCTCATTCATGTTACAGTCTCGATTTGGCTTCCCGACATTTTGCCCTCTCCTAAAATTCATGAAATAAATGTATTAAATGTGGCGAAAAAAACTTAGAAAACGTACATAAAAGTTTCAACTGAGACTGTTCTATAGAATCGATCAACTTCAGTCCAATGATCGTGCTACATAACACTGTAAAATCAAGTTAGTGTAGAACCATGTAAAACGTATCTTATCACTTCGAATAAACGATCTTTTGAAAAATACAATATAAATAGCACACAATTACAAATCTTTTCTGAATACCTTCAAAAAGGAATGGACAAGATTATATTGATTGAAGTCCCTAAGTCCGAATTTCTGATGATAAAAGCAGATGTTTTCCGTACATCGCATTAAATAATATGACATACTGTGAAAACACAGCTAAGAGACATTAACTACAAACAATAAAAATCTTTTGAGAAGTAATTCGGGCCCGAAAAGCTTCCACTAAGGTACAACATTCGTAAAAGTGATACAAAAGAAGTTCAATCAAGGTATATTCTATATATTATACCTTCGGCACGTTACAAATGGCTCCAGTTATTGGTATGATTTAGTGTTTGTTGATGGATAATTAATATAAATTGTACGTAATGCTATTTCTTGATAGAAAATACAAAAACCATACCTTTCGTATAACGTTCGTGTAAGCTTCTGCTTCACCGGAGTCTAGTAGTTTATCTTGCAAATTCGTGCTTATCCTGCTACTATATGTTAATATAATGTTTCTAGAGAAACAAACATTACATTATAAATACTAATAGTCATACATCGAGATACAATCTTTTGAATACATAGTACTAATGTAATGTCTGATATTTCCAGCTGTGACCGTTATGCAGTCACGTGCAATATCTTATTAGACATTGTTCAAAATAATTAATGCTACTGCACTGTGCGCGATGGGTCAACTCATCCACTTACATTCTTTTAATGTCAATGTAAGAACACGAACGCGAATGTAATTTTGTTAATTAATCCATCTAGGTCACGTCTGGATATCTCCGTTCTCTTTCAGTAAATAAAACCCACGAAGATTCGCTGTTAACGTATGCGTTCTGCATTTAGAATAATTTTCATTAATCAGTTAAAAACAATCTTTTATTCGTCAAACCGCCAATTAAATCATATTAGTATTAAACAAGCAAGATGCATATTCCATTTCAGAAATTTTAATAGAAGCAAATGATCATTACAAATTGAAATCGTAATAAAACAGCTACTTTCGATAGAAGTTACAAAATAATAACGTTTTAAGTAGGTACGCAATGTGGAGATTATCAAACCCTGATTTGACAATATATCGAGTGCCTAAAACACTATTTTGCAACGTGTATCGAACAAGCTTGTTCGTATAATCATTTTTAGTTGTGTTTTAGCACAAGAGAATAATTTTGTTCATTTGCGGACGTTATATTTGTATAAATATATGGACACCCGTACAAGTTAGCTATTATACAGTTGCCATGGTTGCTATTGTTAGATGTATCCAAATATCAAATAATTTGGTTACGAGTTCAAAATGTATAATTTCAAAGTAGAGCATAATGATTCTTATACGGAACATAAATCCAAAGCTGCTTTATGCACGTTTGAAACCACAGAAGTGAAACAAGTTAATGCCAGAAAACATTTGATGTTTGATAAGCAGAAAAGGCGGTATTTGGTATTTCGAAAAAGTTATTTTGCCGTATTTGAACAGGCGTTCTTCAAATGTGAGCCTTCTACATGATGCAAACCACAATTTATCTACATAAAAATTTAGATAACGATACACATACAAATGTTATTGCTTCTCTCGAAGAAAAATCAAGCGCTCATAAACCTAAAAGACACAGATTATTATCTAATAAGCAAGGGCGGTCATATATGTAATGGACACACGCGCATGCACGCACACGCACACGCACGAACACGCACGCACGCACAAGTCGATCTGAAAGATGTGATGCCGCAGGGCTGATCCATCATCTTTGTGTACAAACGCCTCGCTTACATTCCAACATAATTATTCTTGTCAGAGGTACACGAAACGGCGTTACACTACACTCTCTTAAAGCTGTTCTGTCCCAGAATACTCTGTAACCCGAAGGTCAAAACCATTTCTACATTTTCCACGTTGTAGAATTAGCAATCAACACTGTTCATAGCAGACGCCGTGCCATTTGGATTATAACGACACACCAAAATCTGGACCCTGGTTTTCTGGAAGAGTACCTATAATATATTTGGTACCACCCTCCAGTCCAACCCATCGAGCTCACAAACGATCTTGCGTATGGCTAATTTCGCGTATCCAAATTTGATCATTTGGTCCACTTTCGCCTTCCACAGATCCTGGAAATTCGGTTTACCAGAAGGCTGTTGCTTAGTCACCAGCTAGTAGATGCCACGATGCTTAAATAGTTATGATGTTTATGATACTTATGTTGTCGGTCCTTTAGGTGTATGGTCTTTCCAACCTCTGGCTGCTTTCGACAAAGTTAATCCAGACCACCAACTTTATTTTTAAACGCCCGAGCAAATCCGCTGCTACGCAATGTGCCAGGGAGTATTCCGAAAGCACACCAAATCGATTTCGTTGAATCTCATCCGTGACCCCAAATCTCGCTTTGCTCGTGCCGCTATGCAGAGACATGAACCAATCATGCTCGGTTCAGACCTACGTTCATCCTCACGAGCGTAACTGTTTGTTCGTCTCACTGCGTGACGTCCTTCGGCATTAGCGGCGTCATCACTAACCGGTTAACGTGCAACACTATTGTTCTTTCCTTTGGGAGTTCACAAATCCGATATACCACGTGGTTGATACTTTTTACAACTTCGTACGGAATCTCTCAATGTCTTTGCGACAGTTCGCACTTCCGTCTGGAATTGTATAACCAGACGCGGTAATTCTCTTGAAAACCAAACTGCTGCGCCTTGATGTCATATCTGGTCTTCATCCGATTTGGATATTTTTCCTAACGTCACCATGGAAACCATGCATATTGCGATTGAGCATCTCAACGCAGCTCTTGCCTATGATGTCATTTCCGGGCTTACATCCAAACTAAAGTCACATGGTAACCGTACAGCGCGTGCCAGTACAGCATACGCAGGTGTCTGTCCAGTGCTTTATGAATCAAAGACCAATAAAAATAAATATACATATCGGTGCTAGTCTCTCTGATGTTTGGAGATCACCTTGGAAAGGTAATTGCCCAAGGTGTGGTTCATGCACTCTACCATACCATCCGATTTCGGGTGCAATGATGTTTTTTGTTCAGGTCTTTCTCGTCCACAGCAACCGCCAAACTTCTCAGAATAATGCTGACGCAAAATTGCTGCTCTGATCAGCGTGCAACTCAATAGGAACACCAAAACGGCAGAACAGTTCCTTTACCAGCACGTCAACGAGACAGTTGCAGTTTATTGGTTTGGAATAGTATACGCTTCGATCCATTTCGTAAAATAGTCCATGGCTACCGAAGTGTACTTATTCCTGGGGTCAATCTCAGGAAATGGACCGGCAATATAGATTGCACTAATTGAAGCCTTACGGTTTCCCATTGGTGCACACAAATGACACTTGCGACACCACTCTTTAACATCAACCTTGTAACCTACCCAGTAAAATCTTGCTCGGACTTTCTTCAGAGCTTTTTTGACGGCAAAGTGTCCTACTCAGGTTGCATTATAAAACTGCCCTAAAACCTCCAACACGCGGTTTTTAAGAACTACCACCTGAAGCCCCATTCCATCGCTCCCCCCTCCCATTAATTTCGATTCCTCGGGTTCTTTTTTGAACCGCTTATATCGGTTCTGCCTGTGCCTAAATCCAGAGTTCTAATGTCGTGGCCCTTTTTTTCCAACAGCTGGTCACAGAGTACACGTCAAACTACCTCCTCCAAGCTCTCTGGACTCTGCTCTTCCCCAGAGCGACCTTCTTTTGCTGCCTCTAACTCTAAGGCATAAGCCGAGCGAGTCGTAGTGCTTGCTCGATCTCGTCGCGCATTCCATCCATGAAGGTCTGCACCACCACCAGTTCTAGAAAGCTGTCCGGTGCTATTGGGTTGGGTAGTCTCACCAAGCGAGCAATAGCTACTTCAAACCCTTGCAAATTTTCGTTGGCCTTTTGGTAACGTTCTTCACTTGAGCGTGGTAAATTTGTCGTAGATGAAAGTCGCCGTACCTCCTTCCAGCCTTGATGTTAAGTCCCGTAGCTTTTTTGTTCATGGTCTGGCATGGTTTGCAGAATATTCAAGGCATCACCTTTTAACGCGAAAATCATCGCGGTTGCCCTTTCACCATCGTTCGTGCCGTTAGCTCTCGCGGCAGCTTCGGATTGCTTGAAATCTATCGGCCAATGTGACTTTCCATCAACTGTGTAGTTTTACTGTTAACCCTAACGTCAGTCGCATTCCCCGACATCCTTAAATTCTAGGGCGTAATGTTGTATAAGCGACACTGTGGGCTATGGTATTTCCATTGTTAAAGAATTAATCCGTGCCTGCTCCTCTATTTTAGGCGAGCTTTCTAACAAGTTTTATGAAAATCTTGGGAGCTCTATAATAATCGTCTGAAAACTTCGTTTCTAATTTCTGTAAGCCGTTGGCAAATTTAAGTTTCTGATTTTCTGCGGATTTAGTGTTTATTTTACAAACTCCTTTTTTAATTGTTCAACCGTTGTTGCAGATTTTGTAAGCTTCCTGCATAAACTCCTCTCAATTGACTGTAGATTTTTGTAGATTTACGGCGGTCTTGTACAGTTTTTCTGCAAGGTTTGCGACGGTTCGTTCTTGTTTTTGCGCATTTTCTTGTAATTTTTCTTCCAATTTTTCTATAAAACTTGTGTTGTTTCTTTTAATATCGCTGCGGTCTGGTTAAGTTTTTCTGCCAGGCTCGCAGCATTTTCATGTAATTTTTCTGTACACTTCTATAATTTTACAAAATTTTCAGCCAAACTCTCCGCAACGCTTGACGAAGTCCTTTAAAAATGAAAGGATTTCGCTGTCCATTTCCCGTTATTGACTTCAAGTTAGAGGCATGTAAATGTTTTTTTGCTAAATCCCACTAATTGACATCAATATAACGAACATTCTACTTGTACAAACTAATTATACAAACCCTTTTAACAACTCGCAGTTCTAAAAGCTCGCACAACACTCTCTTTCCAGCTTATGGCTAACGGTACAAGTATTATCTTCTTAAAACTACGACGTTATCTTCATCATTCTTACTATCGATGCACTATAATTAACTATCTAAGTACTAATTATTAATTTATATCGATCACTACAGTAATTTATACCACATAGGACAATTTTTATAAACAACAATTTATATCACATATCTAGCCCTACTTTTCTTCATATCACGATTTTCAAAGCTTTAAATTAGAACTCATATAGCTTCAATTACAAGTGCCCTTTAAAACCATTTAATGGCTATTTGTACCTTATTCAATGGTTCCAATTATTTCGAGAACATACCAGAATATGCAAATAATGTCTTGAATGTATCTATTGTAATCTAAATTACTTTTAAATGCAAACTCTTGTACCTGTCAATCAAGTCCATTTGAAAGATGTGGTGCCGCATAGGTCCATCAATCATATTTTGTGTACAAACGCTGCGTTTACGTAATAATGTAATCATTCTAGTCAGAGTTACAATATGTAAAACTTTCCACCTAATATCTTAATACAATTAACATCTGAGAAGTGTGTGAAATATCAGTAGTCTCGTAGAACATAATACTATAATATTTAGAATCACAATTTTTTTCATAATTGAGACAAAATTTCATCTTTGCAGCATTCAATTAATTCATGTTTGAGTTGTTTTACTGATATATGTGGCACGTAATAATGTGTTTCTCAAACGGGCTTCTAAATTGTTGCTTCCGCTGCCCGCTTCGATTCCAAAGTGTAGAAGTTTTAGAAAATTTCTAGTATTGACTATTAAACTAGAACAACTTTTTTCTTGTACTAATGCCAACAGCGGTTCATCATCTCTACGACGACGGAAGACTATGTTGTGCTTTGTAAGGAAGATTATAAACCGAATAATTAATTGCTTTAAATCATGTACTTCGATTGTCTTCTAGTTGCCCTGTTCGAAAGTTGTCTAATACAATTTGTAGCATTTTACCAAATTGCCGCTTTTTAAAACTACTTCCATGTGCTGCTGATGTTGTATTATATTTGTGTAATACATCATCCTTGCCATACATTTTAGTAAACTTCGTTAAAGGTTCTGTAACCAAACTTTGCAAGTTTGTTCCTTTATTTCTACCTGGCACAATTTGCAAAAAGATCGCAGTGCCTACAAAAAGTCCCCTTTCATATCGAACTAATATTTGAATAGCCATTAACAAAACACTAACTTTGTTGCTTTACAAGGGGAAGAAACATCCATTGACCGGTTTCGGTTTTTTAAGTCTCGTCAGCAAGTAGTAGTCTCTCACATCCTTATGAAGTAATCGAAGCTATTGCTGATATAAGTTCGAAGGAACTTTTGTACGATGCCAAGAGTATAATAATATCGCCATCAGGTGACAAACACCAACACTACTAAGCGTGAAGCTACAAAAATTAATTCGAAACTAAATCGTAATTTTATAGATGATCATACAAGAATATTCTGCCTTTGAAATTTGTGGAATGTTATAAGCAAAATTTATTTGCAATAAAAACAAACATTCTCGTGGCGTAGGCTCGCTTTTTTTGCCCAAAGTCAAATAGTCTTTATAAAAAGACAAGATATTTGCAGTCTACAATTTAAATTTGTGTATACCAAAATGAAATAATATGTAGCTGTAAATAAACTTATGAAAATAATAAAAGTGAATTTACCTATACAATTCTAGCTAATATTTGTATAGCCATTAACAAAACAATAACTACGTCAGAATGAAGTAGTTTCTAACACACTTATAAAGTAATCGAAGCTATTATTGCTATAAGTTCAAAGGAATCTTTGTACAGGTATATACGTGTATGTACATTATATTTGCAAAACAGTTCGTAGCTTAAGTTCGCACAGAAAATTATTCCTAAAGTGCATTTATTTTTATCGATTAAAATTAGCAGTAGTAATCTTGTACCAAGATTTATATTATTGTCACAAATCTTCATTATACTTTATCAAATAATTACGTTTGATTACTTCTATGTTACTTGTGGAACGCCGATAAAATAGATTACAAATTACTTGAAACGCATGGGTTTAATGTCGAAAAATAAATTAAAGAATGAAACTTGGCTCGAAACTTAAATGTTGTTTGACTTAAGAAAGAATCCCGTTCTAATTCATTTCCGTCTTACATACTAAAACCAACTCAATACATCATTTTCTCGATTCTACTAGCTTTATTTCGTAGCATGACACAGCCAAGACGATGTAATATTTACTCCGATTTTACGTTTTAATAAGCTAATTAAGTAAAGTTATCGTGGTCGTAAAGTCTGTCCTTTGCTAATAAATGAACCGTTCCGCTGCTATATCTCTTTCTTAGAACTATTAAAATCGTTCTTATTTAACTTTTACTGCTTTCCTGGTAGTAGCGTTTCTTCGAATTGGGGCGTTTAATCATTGATACAAAACAATTGGCTTACTTAATGGCTTTTAGAATTTTTCTAGTAAACCATGTATACGATTTATGACTTTACCAAAAACTCTCGAAACAGTAGTTTGTTTAGGCAAATAAATATGGTATTTTCGTTGAAAGGTTTCTTAGTACGTCTACTGTTATTTATAGACATTCGCTCTAATAACAGAGTATTTGCATGAAGGAATTTTGACGCCACGCTTCGTGTAAGACGAAGAATTGCATGTACACTATGACCAATGAACTACTTTCAATTCAAATTTTTAAAATTCTATTTCCCAGACAAAGATGACATTGAGTGAGTTATAATAGACCAAACTTCCCATGTGTTTCCAGTTTCTGACTGCAATGGAGTTTTATCGTTTATTTAAAAAAATTCGGCACAAAGTATTATTTTTTAATTAATGATTTTTAATGTTTCGTTCTGTTTTCATTTTAATTTGTAGCTTACACAATAAGTTTTGGGCGAATGTTTCTAATATCTTGTTATTTCTACAAACTTCCATACAAGTTAAGTTGGGGCGAATTCGATAAAGTAGCTGTTAAAAACAAACCTCAAATTAAAAACATACTCAAATTCCCATATTTTAGGCTAATTGAGGTATAGTAAAACTATTAATTGACATTTTTCTAATTGGACAGTTAATGAGATATTTGCGTTCTAAATGGTCCCAAGATTAAGATAGAACAAGAGAAGTTGTTGTTTGTTCAATAGAAATTTATTAGAGAACCTAAAAATTGAAAATGGGTTATTTTCATATTCTAATTACTCCGATGCATCCAAATTATTTCAAGTTTCTAAGTGTTTTTTTTTAAATATTTCACTTATCGTATAGTGCAATGTAACAGTTTTTTTAAAAGTATTTTTAAATTTTTTATTTACATGAAAATTTTTAATGTTAAAAAAACATAAAAATATTAGTACTTTTGTGCCGGTGGATTCTGTTGCATATTATACGTTTCACTATACCACTCATGACTTTTTCGCGCCCATATAGAACCAAAAATAAACGTATCTGTTAGTATTGAATAGACCGAAATCCGAACATGATTAAAATTATTATGTTACAGAACATTTCTCAATATTACAATTGAAGCCGCCCAAGTAAAGCGCCTCAAATTAATCATAAAACGAAATAAAGGTAAAGAAATATTTTTATAATGGCCTCTTTGTTTAGTAACTAAAAAATTGAAGTTTAAAAAGCATAATTGCAAAGTCAACACAAAACGCCGCACGCTTTAACACATATATCAAATTAAATTTAGCCCTTCTTATAACAAATCTGTAGGCAGTAAACCATTATCCATTAAAACACACAAATACTCCGCCATTGCTGCAATGTTTCATTGTTTTAGTTTTTGTAGATCAATGAATTTAATGTTTTCAGTCAAAATCACTCACATGTTTAGATCAGCAATTATAGTTCCCGAAATATTTTATACGCCTCGCGAATCTAACTGGTTTTACAAGATTTAAAAAAAAGAATCATCCTTCAGAAACCAGCAGTCTTCGTAAATAATTATACTCGACTTTTTCGTAGTCTGAAATACGTTTGAGAATTTAAAGATTTCATCAAACTATACGGACGACCGAGTCTAAATGTATGGACCGCTACAATTATTTAGAAAAAGACTTGCAAGATATGTGTTAAATTTGGTTTATGGGGATTTCTTGTATGTGCGATCTTATACTACTTAGGTCGTATTTTTCAGGTTTTCAGAAAATATAAGCAGCTTGTTTTTTTCCAAATAGATCACCAGTGTACTTGATTATTTTTAATTTCCTTAGGAGCTCTGAATATTTCTCATGTAACATTCCCTATATCTAAAGCTAATAATTGCCGATTTATAATTAAGTTTGTGTCGCAAGAGGATGGTTAAAATCACAATAATGCTCTAGACTTTAGACGCAGATCCTAGTCTTGGTATTTATTGATAGTTTTTTGAGACAAAATAAATCATTTGTCTGAAAAAAAAGCATTTGCAATTTTATTGATCTAGGATATGATGAAATGCCATCAGGCAAATGGTATTATGTTAGCGATCTACACGTTTCAGAAGTGCCAGAAAAACAAGTTCTTGAAGCACAAGCCTTTTTATTATTTTACGAACGAATTTTTTAATTTTGCATTATTGTGTTCTTTTTATTTTTATTTTTAATATTCGCAATTTTAACACTCTAATTATGTAATTATGCATAGCATATTGTATCAGTAGATGCTTGAAAATATAAATTTTAGAGATGGTTAAAAAAAAGAATGATGAAATATGAAGTCAACAAGAACTTGTAATATCTTTAATGAAATACCCTAACGAACGAAAACCCCATAACAAGGTTTGGCTCATACAGAGTTAGATTTGTCCAAGAGTTTGTGAAGTTCCTTTGAAATATTTATAATAATATTTCATTTTATATTACTAAATCCCACCAATGGGGTTAGATTATTCTTTAACAAATATAATTTTTAGGTTATATGCATTATTGATCTAAGGAAGCATTATTACTGTATCTTATATTGTTCAGGCTCAAAAGTTGTCAAACGCACTATAGCGCTTTTAAAGGTTAGAAATGACATCAGCCATAGTAATTTTCTACTCTAAAAGTATTACAGTTTAATGATTCATTTGTTTTTATTAATAATGTATACCGCTACCGCCTACGACCTCATCGTCTAGGCACAAAGACGTTCACATGCTAATTTGTGCTGATAAAGAAAATAGAAAGTCCATTTTTCTGGTTCTAGTTAATATTTCCGTAAGTTAATTTTACATATACTTAGATAGAGAAAAACAAAGCAAATAATTTCAATTTGCAGACAATTCATATGTCTGATTTATTTTATGGAGGGAAGATCAATTTTTTATAGAGCACTTGGTAATTAACATCCAAAGAATTCACACGCAACTTGAACAAGTTAGGTTACCAAGACGAATAGGTATCAAACTGACTGGAAGTAGTAGTAGTCAATAATGTTGGCATAATACTATTACAGGTTGATTGCCTTTCATTTTAGGAACATCTTGGTTACATCTAAATTGACAACTTCATGTTGAACAAAAGCATGTCGATTCAAAATATCCAGTTTTCTCTTCGAAGTTTCAGAAGCGAGTTATCTACAGGCAAAAATCACTCGTCAGGTATTTAGGTTTAAAATTTCTGAAGTTACTTTAAATGAATGAACAGTTCCAAGCAAGATAAGGATCTTTTAACGTGCGTGACAACACTCACACATGGGACCTCAATTTTACCTCATCCGAACGAGGGTGTATTTTTGTGAAAAATACTCGCCTAACATTTTTCAAGCAGACCGTGTCGGGATTTAAACCCGGGACCTCAGGCGTGCGTAGTAGTCACACACATACCAACTACGCCACGGAGCCGCCTGTTTATATTATTCCTTATATGTGATTTTCCAATGCTCCACCCGAAGGTACTACATTGGCCAGGAAGCGAGTTTTTTTCCTGGAAAAATTGGAATTTTGCCGAACCCTTGCTGTTCCAAGCAAGGTAAGATCTTTAACGTGCGTGGCAACACTCACACACGGGACCTCCATTTTACCTCTCATCCGAACGAGGGTGTATTTTTGTGAAAAATGCTCGCCTAACATTTTTCAAGCGGACCGTGTCGGGATTCGAACCCGGGACCTTGGGCGTAGTAGTCGCACACATACCACTACGCCACGCAGCCGCTGCTTCTATTATTCCACGCACCGATTCGCAAGATGTTCCCGCTTCTTTTTTTCTTGTTATTGGGCTTGTCGATCACATCTTCCGAAGTAGTTTTCGCCCGGAGCTCCGAATGAGGGACTACTTTAACTCCAGATATATGCGCACAAATTTTATTTAGTAATAATTGCCAAATTATTCCTGGAAAACCTCTTGTAGTTTCCACCAATTTCGTCTCTGTGCTCATGGGTCAAGTTCCGACTATTGAAAATATTTCTTCTTGTACTTCGCTATTTACCACTTTAAATTTAGATCACGAGTTACGCAAATTTTGGGAAATTGAAGAAATTCAACATCCCGCAAATCCTAGTCCTGAAGATGTTTATTAGGAGCAACAATTTCTAGACATCGTTAAGAGGGATGAAATAGGTCGTTATATAATTTCACTACCATTTATTCAAAATGTTACCTCTTTCGGTAGCAATCGCAATATGGTTTTTAAAAGTTATTTTAATTTAGAATCTCGTTTGAACCGCAATCCTGATGAGAAAATCGTATACAATAGCTTCCTTCAGGAATATCTGTCTTTAGGACATGAATATTGCTGAAATTTCCTCATCATATGTGTTACCTTATCATGCTGTTCACAAATTCACGAGCAGCACAACTAAACTCCGTGTTTTATTTAACGGACCCGCGTCTGATGATTCTGGGGTCTCATTTAATGAACGTTTGTATGCGGGCCCTAAATTACAAAAAGGACTACCTGAATTATTATTCGCATTTCGTTCACATGCTGTTGCAGTATGTGCTGATATTTGTATGATGTACCGTCAAATTTTGGTAGATCAAAGAGATTGCAAATTTAAACACATATTTTGGCGTCCTTCTTCCGAGACGTCTGTACGCAAGTATGAACTCAAAACCCTCGTCTTTCGTTCGCAGCGTGTTTTCCAGCAATCGGTTACAGATGAAGGGTTCTCTTACCCTATGGCATCCCGTGCCCTATTAAATAATACATATATGAGCGAAATAATTTCTGGCGCAGATTCTATTGACGCCTCCAAACAACTCCAAACTGAATTATAAACCTCTTATCACTCGGGCAATTTCGGCTTCGTAAATGGTTCAGAAACTCCACTGAAGTTCTAAAGGATTTTGAGAAAATTGATTTAGAAGCCTCATTATTCTTCTTAGCGAATGTTAGTAGTATTAAAATTTTGGGCTTAGTATGGAGCCCTGCTCTGAATATTTTCACCTACCTTTTTTTCACCTTCCTTTTGAAGGACCTCTAACTAAACGAAATGTTCTTTTATATATGGCACGTATTTATTGACCCGCTAGGGTGATTATCACCAATTATTTTTGTAGTAAAATGTTTTCTGCAGCGGCTTTGGTTACAGCATTTCGACTGGGATGAAACTATCGATGATATCTGGTGTTGTGAATGGAAAAACTTCTGTAATAAAAATTCAATTTTGTCTTGGATCAAAATTCCGCGTAGATTCATCATCATTGGTCTTCAGTCCTGGAACTGATTAGACGCGTACCATCATTGTTTCCTATTCTGAACTAACCTATAGATTTCCCTGAAATTTGCAGTCTGTATCCCAAGATAATATCATCATTTTAAAAACGTGCATGTTATCGAAATGTTTGGAAATAAAACTGAATTGGCAATGTTGCTTTTTCTATAGCAATTCTCAATAAATATAAGTAGATGGTCATTATGCTTCAAAAATTCATGTTAATTCAGACTAATACAAATGGTGAAGTGATAGTTTTCTTTCGTGGTCCTGACAAATAGTGTCTTTTAACGGAATCTTAAATTATATTTACAGAAGTACAAGCAAATGGCCATAAACTTTAAATTTGTCACTCCTCTTCGTGTTTATAATACGTTTTTCTTCCGTTTCTGGAATAACAGTTTCAGATTTACATTTATTAAGCCCAAATTTAATATTATGCATTGTTTTACGTTAAATTTAACAGGTTAAATGCGGCTAAACTTAACCTCTGCAGATCTAATGTTAAAACTTTTTCGTATATCTGTGTATATTCTTATAAATAAAAAAAAGTCTAATTAAATTAAAATTAAATTTAGATACAAGTAATGTTATCACAAATATCAGAGCAATTTTAAAAAAAATCAAATATGCAATGTAATCTACTTGATATAACAAAGTTCGCTTTATTATCTGGAAATTTGACAAGAACATCAGTGCCATAATAAGATCCGGTGGGTACATAAAAAAAATCACCACAAACTAAATTTAACACATCATGCCCTTACGGACATAATGGGACAGTTCCATAGATTAGGCTAAGTCATCTTCAACTAGTAGAAACACAGTATTCTTGAAGTATTATAGGTTTTCCACAACACTGTAAATTAAATTTCAAGTTAAATGCATAAAAAATGCTGATAAATAAGCTTATTATGGACACTTGGTCTTACGTCATTATAAAATAGCATCCCAGATGTCTAACACCAGTGTTATTTAAATTTGAGGAATATCCGGTTCGGGCGCTTCAGTTGTTGAAACATCAGGTCATCGAGGTCACAGGAAGAGAATTTACAAGGGGTACCCGTAGTTATTATGATTATTATTACTATCGCGGTTCCTTCATTGTGTTTTGTATAACAAGTCACCTTACGTTATTTCTGTAGACTTGTTAGCTTCTGAGAAAATAGTTTCGTGTAAGCACCAAGAAATCCTAGTTTGAGTGCTGTTATTTTAATACAACAATAACACACGATGACATTTCTTAAAGTTGTTGAACTCGCACGACAAAAACTACTGGCACAAAGGTAATTGAAAAAAGCACGTTATTATTTATTCCGAACTATATGGTTTAACTTTAAGAATGCTACTTAGAATAAACTTAACAAATTATTTGGAAACGTTTTATCGGACATTTCGTTAATACACTACAAAGCAACATACGAGTTGGACGTGTAGCTTAAACTTCGCATCATCATTATTTATTAGGTCTTCAGTCCTCGAACTGGTTAGACGCGTGCCCTCATTGTTTCCAATCATTTCCCTGAAATTTGCGCAGTCTACATCTATCACTATCTGCATGCGAAAGTCTGATCTCGGTCTATCTCTACCTCTTTTTAAATCTCTGCTTAAAATATCCGTACTATTCCCCAAAAATGCCTCAGAACGTATCCTACCCTTCTACAGATGTCTTTTTTCCTCTACTATTTCTATAGTCTACTTGTTATTCACTTTATCTGCCCTAATATATCTGAAGCACAACATTCCAGGGGGCTTATACCTCTTTCTGTTTGCTTTTCACACGGCCCTTATTTCATAGATGTACTATGCTCTGCTCCACACATATGCTTTGAACAATTTTCTTTGTTTCTGTGTTTGTTGTCTTTGAGTAGGGCAGCTGTTCTTTCTTGTTTGATGCAGTTCGGTCACCTTCTATAGCTTTACAGTTGTATACCCTACTTCCCCGAAATTCAGTGGTAGGGGGGGGGGGCGTCGCCGTGGATCAATGTAGTAAGCGTAAGACTACGGATCCCAAGGTCCTGGGTTCAAATCCCGACACGGCCGACCGCTTGAAAAATGATAGGCGAGCATTTTTCACAAAAATACGCCCTCGTTCGGATGAGAGGTAAAATGGAGGTCCCGGGTGTGAGTGTTGTCACGCATATTAAAGATCCCTGCCTTGTTTAGAACAGCAAGGGTTCGCCAAAATTCCAAATTTTCCAAGTAAAAAAAACCCGCTTCCTGGCCAATGTAGTACCTTCGGATGGAGCATTGGAAAATCACATGTAAGGAATAATAGAAGCAGGCAGCTGCGTGGCGTAGTTGGTATGTGTGTGACTACTACGCACGCCTAAGGTCCCGGGTTTAAATCCCGACACGGTCTGCTTGAAAAATGTTAGCGAGTATTATTCACAAAAATACACCCTCGTTCGGATGAGTGGTAAAATGGAGGTCTCGGGTGTGAGTGTTGTCACGCATATTAAAGATCCCTACCTTGCTTGGAACAGCAAGGGTTCGGCAAAATTCCAAATTTTCCAGGTAAAAAACTCGCTTACTGGCCAATGTAGTACCTTCGGGTGGAGCATTGGAAAATCACATGTAAGGAATAATAGAAGCAGGCAGCTGCGTGGCGTAGTTGGTATGTGTGTGACTACTACGCACGCCTGAGGTCCCGGGTTTAAATCCCGACACGGTCTGCTTGAAAAATGTTAGGCGAGCATTTTTCACAAAAATACACCCTCGTTCGGATGAGAGTTAAAATGGAGATCCCGCGTGTGTGTGTGTTGTCACGCACGTTAAAGAGCTCTACCTTGCTTGCAACAGCAAGAGTTCGACAAAATTCAAAATTCCAGATAAAAAGAAAAAACTCGCTTCCTGGTCAATGTAGTACCTTCGGATGGAGTATTGGAAAATCAAATGTAGGGTATGTGAAGGAGGGTATGCAGCCTTTGCTGCCAAGTTCCCTCGGCACTTGAACATTTGTCGAATTAATAGTTTTCCCAGTATATCATTAAACTTCGAAAAGTTTGTTGATTTTTTATATGATGCATATGCCAATTAAAAGAAAGACATTACAATACCTTAGTTACCCGAAGCCAAACAGGCTTGTAAGGGACAAGTTTAAGTATTATTCTGCTCAATTATTAAACAAGGAAAACTTTTTTTGTATCGCATACATATACAAAGTATGAATACAAGAAAAAACAAACCATTTAGTAATTATTTTGTGATTAGGTTGTTGTGCAGGAGTCAGTAAGGATGTTAATTAATCAAGTGAGTGAGTCAGTGAAATATTTTCGGGATTTTATCAAGCGCCCCATGAGAGTCAAGTTAAAACTGGATTTCGGAAATGCAGTTGTAGCAAGTGATCGAAGTTAGCAAAAGCTAGAACTGAAAAATATTTTTTAGCAAAAAAATTTTCCGATTATTTTGGGCACTAATTTTTCTAAGCGCACTGTAAGTTACACCAATTATATATATATATATATATATATATATATATATATATATATTACTCAAATTTAGACCAGGGTAGAAAATTAATTAACGACATCAAATAATTTTAACCACCCTGTATAAAGAAACAAATAGAAATTACGTGCAAAATTTATATTAATTAATTCAATTTTTAAGTAACGGGTATTAAACAAAGTGTACAAAAAATAATTAATATTTAATTAGTATTCGCTAAAAATTAAAGGGTAGAAGTCAATGCCATTCATTATTATTTTAATTGAAGTTAATTGAACCATTAGTAATATATAATAAGCATAAAAGCCTGTGAAAATCCAAGGTTGGTTAAAATACCATGAAATAAAGCTCGAAGAATTATATTAAAACGTTCATTAGGAGCACACACCTGCAAACTTTTAAATGTCAAATTCTAATAAATTCGAGCTGATAAACATGCAGATTCTACGTATATTGGAAACGGTCGGATGTTTTAGCAGGAAAGGCTAGATGAGGGGGTATTTTACTCAAATAGGAATCCACGTGGATTTAAATAACAGATAGTAAAGAATATCGATTTGTACCACTCAGACCAAGGTAGAAAGGGATGGATAAACGCGTAAAGCAGAGACACTGATAATAAAGGCGTGATTTGTGAAGCTTCACTAAGGCCACGATTGGTTGAAATAAGATGCAAACATGAGAGGGGAAAGCATAGCAGTTGGTGTGTAAATTAATTAGTTGTTCTCGGACGCGTTGCGAGCCGTGTGGAAAATTCTTAGATTTTCAACTTGGACGTGTGCAAATTTTAGTAGAATCGCTGTGCCGGACCGTCGAAAGGGAAAAGAGAATGCGAAATTCTAAAAATTGTCCGTTGCGGGACAAATTCGACGTGCAAGCGGGCCATTATATAAACCCGTGCTTATAGGTGTTTCGCTCTCTTAGATTTTTGATTTTATTCGATACTTTAAACAGTTTTGCTCTTTATTTTTTGATTATTTAATACTTTAAATAGAATACGTGGTGATTACGTGCTACAATAAAAGTTATTAGTACACTTAGAGAAGATAGATAAGGTAATAAAGTCTAGTAATATTTGCGGGTATTACTGTACCAATTATCCAAATTAGTAGCGATAAATAAATACATTAAAGTAGGCAGTTTTGGGTATAGCGTGAAAGAATTATGAATTTCTTTGCTATTTTTCGGGAGTGAGTAATCAAGTATTATTTGTAAATGTGATTGGATCCACAAAACAAGATTTAGATATACATAGATGAGTTCCTGAGAAGCCCTGAAACAATTTAGACGAATGGTTGTGTACAAAAATTTTAAAAGCGGTCAGAATCTGAAGCCGTAAAAATAAACCAGCTGGAATGGTGGAATTAGCAAGGACGATGTACATTGAAGCCACGAGTGCTGTAACCATCAGGTAAATTATGCAATTTTGTTCGATCTTAGATGTTTTGGTGTGTGTTGAATATCTTTATAATTTGTTTGATAAAAATGGACAGTAGTAACTTTGTATAAACAACAAATTTTTAATTTTAAGGTAAAATTTTCTTGTATAAGTAGAAAGGAGTATTTATCAGGTTTATGTTTTTGATTATGATGAAAATGTGGGTCTGTCTTTGAGCTCAATTAGACTAACCTATTAAATTAACGTAAAGGGTGGAGATGCTCCTTTATTCAGACTTAGGTCTGCACACATTGTTAACTTAATTAGTATGCATCCTACAAGGACTCTAATTCTGGATGCAAATTAAAATGATGACAAATTTTAACTTGAAATTTTATGATGCTGAAATTTATGCTACAATTTAATTTTGAAATTTTAATGTATTATGAATATTGATGTAAATAGAGTTAACGTTGATGTTTGTGGTAGGAATGTGTTTGTTTTTTTTATGAATGAGGATGAAAGTTTTAACTAGGTGAGCAGCCGAGGCGGAAAGAGTAAAAAGGCGATTATCAGAAGAGATTCACCAGGGCGAGAATCACAGCAAATCTTGGTGCCCAATTCGAGAGGCTCGAATATTTTTTTTTACTCTGGTGAGGCTTTTTGTAGGTTTCACAGCATCTCTGGGCGGCCCAACGCTGAGGCTCGATTCGAAAACCTTAGTTCCCGAATAATGGTGAGGTATCACAGCAATATATATATATATATATATATATATATATATATATATACACACACAGAATGCTTCCATTTCAAGGACAACCATGGGGATCTCATTTAATATACGTGATAATAGCGGTTAGGTTTAAATTTGGCACTTTCCAGAATGCGTTTAACAACCCGTAAATCAAAAGATAACGATTGTAAAGCGAGCGATAACAGCAATTCAGATAAGATAATGCCCTAACTAAGTTGTAGAGCCACAATTTCCGGGAAAATTTGTGTCAGCCGTATGATTAAAACTAGACGGATTGTTCTAGATCTGGACGACGCGGAAATTCATACTATATAAACCGGATCAAAGAAGGCAATGAGATCAATTGTTAATGAATTGCATTTAGTTCGCGTTCATGAACTATTAAACGTTTAAAAATATCTGTCTATAAATAATAATGTAAAACTACAACGTTGTTAATGAGTTGAGTATATGACCAGTGTTGAAGACCTGTTTTAAACGTATAGCAAGCTACCCTAAGAGTTGATTTTGATAAATGGCAGTAAATTCCAGCAAAATAAATTTTAATTTAAATAGAAGAATATGATATAAATTTCAAATGTATGTTTAACGGTGGACTAATTTTAAAAGTAATTGTGCGATAAACGATACCGATATGGACTTTGGGAAAGTTCATTCAAAAGTTTTCTCGGAACAATCTAAATAAAATTTGTAGCACAGCGCGTATTATGTAAGTATTAGTAACAGGGCAGCAATAACGTCCGACTTCTAATACAAACAGGAGCACACTAATGACTTTCCACTCCGAGCGAAGCTAGGCGCCAGTCTTGTGGTCTAACATGCAGAAACATGTGTCGTTCATAAGTGAATGACGTTGCCTTGGCGCGTAAATACACACACACACACACACATATGTGTGTGTGTGTGTGTGCGTGTGTGTGTGTGTATTTTTCTTAGAAGCCTAATCGTTCAAATGTGAATGACATTTTAAAAATTTTCGTAAATGGACAAAATAAAACACAATGGATAAAAAAATTATCACCAATTGAATGCCTTATATATTACAATATTAATAAAATGTAAACCATTACTTGGCCATGCAGACTTCGTTTCATTGTACAATTTGGTATTCAATGTGTTAACTGATGTTTAAGGGGGGGTAGAGTAACTATTTATCAAAAAATATGATTCTTTTAAAAGTTAAACACTTTAAACAAACCTTATGTGTACTTAGGCACTTTAATTAAGCTATCACTCATAATTCTGACTGCTCTTCTGCTCTTATATGCCAATTCTGCAGAATAGTTTTATAGACATTAACATCATATTTTCGTATTAGTTCCACTGCATCACTAATACATTGACGTAACTGCCTCGCATTAACGTCATACACTTTATTTTGTAATACACCAACAAAATAAATAAACTAAACCCTTACCCTATTAATAACATCAATTTTAAATAACCACAAAACAATAGTCTGCACATTTTCAGAAACACTATTTCAAATGAGGATTTAAAATATTCAAGCGGTGCACTTATGCACGCATACTACTATAACGTTGCGGTTTAAGGGACACAAAATCAAGCTAATGACACGTGATGTTTTAAGCAGTGCAGTGATACGTAAGCTGTAATAATACCTGAAGTAGATCATCAATGTAATTTAGCTTTTCTCAATGCATTTCTCTGTATAGCATAACTTATTGTAGTTAGTTAATTAATACGCCACTTCTTCTTATTATTTATCGACTACTACAGAATTAGTCCAGCATCACTTTTTGCAATTAACTTGAGATCTGCTGATTAGAAAAAATAAAGTCGGTTCATCACAAATACACTTTCTGTGGTGTGTCGCCTTATTACTTTACAGGTACATGTACAAACATTTTTAAAAATATCCATTTAAATTGTAAGTCGTTATTCTTTAAGAAATAATTTTTTTAATGCGTAGATATCGATCTACGTCTCTTTCTTAAACATTGTTTAAAATATCTGCATTAAGTTAGGAATAACGCTATATAAATTAATGAGAGAAATAAGCGCGGTCGATTAGGGCATAATTCTAATTTATAACAATTCATAACAATGCATAACAAAAGCTTGAACTTTTATTGAAAACACCCGGTATATGGAACTACGATTTATATTATTCACATAGATGTATATTTTACCGGTATTATTGGTTTAGTATCAATTAAAACTTTTAAAAAGAGAAGATTCGTCAAATTTACTGAAAATTGCATGCAATTTTACTGTAATCTCTACAGATAAGAAGTCACCTAGTCACCTAATTGTTCATTATTCCATTCAATAAAATTAACATTATCAGTGATAAGCCGAAATATCGAAGTAAATTTTCTATCTATGAAGACACATTTGGACAGATAGTAATTTGAAATGGTCAGCTTTTACGTTTGGTCAATGAAATCGATTTTCGCTGTGCTAAACCAATCGAATATTTGGTTGTGAATAGAAACCTCTGTTATTAATGCTGCGTTACGTAATTATTAAATAAGTCCAATATTCTTATGGAATAGAAAATTTTCTGAACATGTCGTTTTCAATCGGGATATTAAATTATAAATACGAGTGAAGTCTTAAAAACGAAAATTATTCCTGTTATTCTGCTGACAAATGAAGTTATTTAAAAATAATATTGTGTGTAATAAAAATTAGCGCAAGAGTTCGTAATTATTATAAAGTGTCTGCAGTTAGTTGATTTTTGCCGATTTTGAAAAATTATAAGTAGTCCAACAAGTTTAAATTACTTTTAAGTAATGGGGAATTATTATTAGGGCTTCAATTTTAATTCGATTCAAATGCGTTCAGTTCTAATTCGACTCAATTCAATTTAATTCTAACCCATTTAAATTTAACTCAATTCGATTCAATTCGAACCTATTTGATTTTATTTTCCTTGGTTGGCTTTCTCGGCTTAGTGCTATTAAGTCTTGTATATTGGAATTCAATTTAAAACAAAGTCGACGCTAAGCAAGGTTGATAGTAATTCATATGCGAGACGCTTATTGATGAAGCTCTAATAGTTGGATTCTATGAAATTTTGGGAGAGCTAAAAAATCTGGAATTATTTCAAGGCACCATTTGCGACTTTATAGGAGACTTTATGACGATATTCAAATTTGCAATTAGTATTATTAGGAAGTCGAGCATTCAGTCAGCTAGTCATGGTAAACAGGAAAGTATAGAAACTTAATAGGGCATATCACAGCAATAAATATGACACGCCCAATCGTGGGGCAATGCAATCAATAAAAATTGCACCCATCGTAGGGACCTAAAATCCAAAAGGGCTATAGCATAGCAATATATATGAATGGACGCTGTCAAGGGGAGTAATGTTCCTTAATTGCATTAAGTATGCATGTACATTTCACAAATCCCAACGGCAGAACCTATATATATATATATATATATATATATATATATATATATATATATATATATAGGTCGAATCTTTATATAACGAACGTGTGTAATTAGCGACGTTGATTGTAGTATTTCGTGGGATTGTCGTTCGTAACCAAAAAATAAATATTGTGAAATAATCATTTATTGTGAAATCTACGTTCAAGATCTAAAAATTAAAAATTAAAAGTGAAAACACAGTCATTAACCTATTTAAAATTAAGAAACTTACACATAATTTGATGTTAATACATGTACTGCTTTAACATGAAGGAGGATCCCAAATAAATAGTAATAACATTTAATGTAAAAATAAAATGTAAAGATAAAATTAAGACTACAAACAGCATACAATACGGACAAACACAGACTAAGAACTAACGTCTAACAATTAAAGAAACTCCAACAGCAAAGTAGGTTTGTTTTACAGCAGAGTTGATAAATTCGCCAGGTGATAGATAACAAACAAAAAACTTAATATACAACGATTACAAATAAATGTGTTATGTGGATGTATTGCAAATCCCTAAAACTTTGTCAAATAAATTTAAAACCCATTTCATTATAACACCTAAGATACACTATTGGATCACTTATATCTATTGAAACTATATAATAAAGCATAAGTAGTAAATAAATTATGAATGTCATGTTTGTTATTAATGCAGTTGACTTTAGGCCACAAAAGACTGTACTTCGATAATTCCAAATGGTTAGTTAATATCAGTCATATAGAAATACCAGAAGACATTAAGAATTTTTTATCCTTGGGACCCAAATTTAATATAGAAGTTCATCCGCTTGATTTGCACATGGGAAAAGTATTAGCTAGTGTGGAGTCCATATTAGACAACGATGATATAACTAATCAAACATAGACTTTTACTTCGTGCTAGAGTAACGAATGCTATCGCTGATTTCGTTCAAACTCCCTCCAACTATAATACTGCTAGCAAGGAACACATGATGTTTCGCAAGATGAATAAGTTTTTGAAAGATCACCCAAACGTTTACGTGACAAAAGCTGACAAGGGTTCCGTAACTGTGTTACTGGACCATCAATACTATTTAAATAAATCTTTGGACTTGTTATCAGATGAACTCACCTATAGTACTCTAAATATGGATCCTACTTTTACCATCCAAAAGAAAGACAACGATCATATCAAATTGTTACATGCCCGTGACATGATCACAACTGAAGAAAAAAAGTATCTAATTCGCAATAACTCAATCGCGGGCAAGTATTATGGGTTACCTAAGATTCATAAACCTAATGTTCCGCTTCGTCCTATCATATGGTCGATAAACACACCAACCTCCAATATAGCGTCCTTTCTATCTGAAATTTTACAACGGTCTTACCCTTTGGTAGGTTGCAATACCATTGATAGTGTTCAGTTTGTTGACTCATATAGAAACTTTCAGTTACCGCCCAACGACATACTTATTTCTTTAGATGTGACTTCACTTTTCACGAACATTCCTTTAGAGTTGATTACTCATATCGTTGAATTGCAATGGAACATTATTTCTCAGAATTGCAATATCAGTAAACAAATGTTTTTGGCTACATTAAATCTTGTTTTTAAAAATACTTATTTTATTTTTCGGGAAAAATACTACCTTCAAATTTTCGGTACTCCGATGCGGTCGCCTTTATCTCCTGTTATCGCCCAGCTGGTCATGGATCATTTGCTAGATGTAGTTACCCCCAATTTGTCCTTTCAATTTCCTTTTTTGGTCAATTTTGTTGACGACATTCTTTGTTCTATTCCAGAGGAAAGTCGATGAGGTATTGATGGTATTCAATAATTTCAACCCTCGTTTACAATTTACTGTCGAGTTAGAAATTAATAAAAGGATTCCGTTTCTTGATACTCTTGTTATTAGAAATAATGATAACCGGTTAATATTCGACTGTTATAAGAAACCTACTTACTCTGGTAGGTACATCAATTATTTTTCTGACCATTCTTTTAAACAAAAGGTTAACACCATTCTGACACTAAAACACAGAGTTGATTCGTTATCTGAACCTTATTTAAACCTTATTTAAAAATAAGAACTATAGGGATCTAATTACCACGTTACTTAATAATGGCTATCCGAAACAATTAATTTTGAGGTGCATTAATGGTACTTTTTATCGTCCAAGCCAAGACAGACAGAATACCGTCATATTTAAAATGCTTCCGTATATTCAACGCCTTACTCCTCAACATAAAAATTTTTACAAATACCGCACTTTTCCACTTAAAGTTTGACAAAACTTCAAAATCTTTAGTCAGGAACGTTGTCTATAGTATTACTTGTAGTTGCAAAAGCTCGTATGTTGGCCAAATCCAACAATGGCTGCGTAATCGCCTCACCCAACACCGTAGTGATGCCAAAGTTGGTAAATCTTGTTGCGCTTTATCCTCACACGTCCACCTAACCCACCACTCTCCTAATTACAATGACGTTGAAATTTTAGAACGAGAAGATGGTTACAAACGGAGACTTTATCTAGAATCTTACCATATTGAACGTCAAGTCAACTGCATTAATAACAAACATGACATTCATAATTTATTTACTACTTATGCTTTATTATATAGTTTCAATAGATATAAGTGATCCAATAGTGTATCTTAGGTGTTATAATGAAATGGGTTTTAAATTTATTTGACGAAGTTTTAGGGATTTGTAATACATCCACATAACACATTCATTCGTAATAGTTGTATATTAAGTTTTCTGTTTGTTATCTATCACCTGGCGAATTTATCAACTCTGCTGTAAAACAAATCTACTTTGCTGTTGGAGTTTCTTTAATTGTTAGACGTTAGTTCTTAGTCTGTGTTTGTCCGTATTATATGCTGTTTGTAGTCTTAATTTTATCTCTACATTTTATTTTTACATTAAATGTTATTACTATTTATTTGGGATCCTCCTTCATGTTAAAGCAGTACATGTATTAACATCAAATTGTGTGTAAGTTTCTTAATTTTAATTAGGTTAATGACTGTGTTTTCACTTTTAATTTTTAATTTTTAGATCTTGATAAAGACTTTATATAAGTCGAAACGTAGATTTCACAATAAATGATTATTTCATAATAGTTATTTTTTGGTTACGAACGATAATCCCACGAAATACTAAAATCAACGTCACTATATATAATATATATATATATATATATATATATATATATATATATATATATATATGGCCATCTATAGAACACAGTATAGTTTCGAATTAACTTCTATACAGTTTCAGCCTTAGTGCTGAATTTAGCCAACTAATGAAGGTCTATCAATTCTTTCATCAATGTGCAGGGGTTCCTTCGTCTTTATACGTTGAGGTTGCTTGATGTTTTGATAAGGTTAAAACTACTCCATTCTGACGAGACCAATGAAGGTCGAAACCTGGTCGATGAATGTTTTTTCCCCTTATAAAACGATCGAAACTTGTTTTGTAATGGCTATGCAAATATTAGTTCGAATTATATACCTAAATACACTGTATCTATTTAACATAAATACGTACATACATACACGTAAGCGCGCGTTAGTTCGCGTGCGCGTGAGTGTAGACTCGCTATTTCTTTAATTCGAGTTCACCGATAATAGTATAACATTAAAATGTATCTCAGGCAAATGTTCTCAGTAGCACAGTGAAAGTGATAGTCAGAATTTCTTTTTTTACGAGTTTCGATCACATAGTAGAATTTGATCTAATCTACATGCAAGAATTATAAAATTTGGTCCAAGAATTAATTACAGTAACGGCATATAAATGTATTGGTAGTAAAAACAAGGCTAAATTCGTTGGAAATAATATATACAATCCCTTCTTCAGTCAACGTTATTAAGCAAATATAACCATTTCATTAAAAGAGGTTACAATCGAAATGTTCATGATTTACTCAAAGATGGAGTTATACAAACCCCATTTTGGTATTAAGCACGAAGCACGATGCTTGTTCCAGTGTTTTCAATAACAAACGTTATTTTGTTTTGCAGAATAATACGGATGCATATGTTTGTTTTAGTAAAACGTCTTATAAATTTTTATAGATTTTGGTCGATCTTCTCGGACATCATCATGTCTGTCACATGGCCTATTTAAGCAGTAAACCTTTAAAATGAATAATAAACAATACTAAAAAGTTGTACGCCAATGAACATTATTAAACGAAGATTT
This sequence comes from Platerodrilus igneus, assembly GCA_036346225.1. Lineage (NCBI taxonomy): Eukaryota > Metazoa > Arthropoda > Insecta > Coleoptera > Lycidae > Platerodrilus > Platerodrilus igneus. The sequence goes on along the minus strand of JARFIW010000439.1, from coordinate 2,451,008 downwards.
CTATCGGTTATTTTGGGTGCTAATGACTTTCTCCATTTTCTGAATAAGATAACAGGTCTTTTAATTAATGACCACAAAATCTCGAACTAATTTTCAACCTGAAGAGAGGCGAACCAAAACGCCCATTCAAGATTTATTTCCATTTGCGACGACATACCGATAACGGATTTTTTAGGTTATCTTTTAAACTTTTACAATGTCAAGTAGTCTTATTAAAAATAGTATAAATTAGAGTACGCAAAATTTCTGAATACATTCAGCATGTTGCAAAATAATAAATTATTTCAGAATACAGCGGCGTTAAATAGAACGATCTAGCAAGGATATTCTAAAATTTATGAATCTGTATATCGAGAAGGCATGGAAAGAACAACGATAAATTACAGTATAGATCGTTAAGGAGTTCTGTCCCCAGGGCATCGTGTGAGGTTACTTAAAGTGGGCGTGATCGCTTTACGGATCTATTCTTGCAATCATTTTATACTCATGTAATTGAGAGAACTATTTTCAAACGCCTCTCACCATTATTGGATAGAATATTACGATGGTGAAAAGCAGTTTTAATAAAAATACAATTATCAAATAGGGCATTCAGAATAATAGTTATAATAAACTGTTACCACAGTTCTTGATTTACTCAGGTCAAAATACAAGTCTTTTCAAATTAATATTTCAATGTAAGTAGATTTAACCCTGGATCATGATTTTTAAGAGATACACACAATTAAAACGCAAAAATGTTATCTTTGAGAAACATTATTTTTTCAACAAATTCATAACTTGAATAATCCAATAAGTTGACCGTGAACAAAAACCAGATCTTCACCAATAAGTTTATCTTAATCACAAACTTTATAGACAAATCAAATCACGATTATATTGCGAATGGCGTTTTAAACAGAAAATTTAAAATTTACAAAAACATTCTTACTAGTGGCAAAAGTCGGCCGGCTTCGCTAACTTTTTTTATGTTTTGGTTTTTGTGCTAATTCTTTATGTATCACATTCCTGGCGGATGAGATTGGACATCGAATTTTTGAAAAATATGTTCCCTTGGCAGCCAAAATACTGTTCGGTACATGAAAAAGCATTATTAAAAAATAATAAAAGGACAATACTTCCAGGGACATTTTCAAAAATTCAGCCTGTCCCTTCTCATTTACACACGCACAGGAATACGATACAAAAAGAATTAAGAATAAAGAAAAGAATACACAAAAATAGTTACAGCTCCCGCATGGAAGAAAATGTTCCTCAAAACTTGTCTAACACACAAATATACACACAGGCACCAAAATAAAGCATTTTAAAAAAATTTAGTCTGTCCATTTTCATGTATACGCACCCAGAAACACAATATAAAAAGTATCAGAACAAAGAAAGTATACAAAAATAGTTATAGCGCCCGAATGGAAGAAATCAGTCTAATAAAAAATGTTTTCTCCTCCGCGGGCGCTGTGACTTTTTTGTCTTGTTTTTGTTCTAATTCTTTTTGAATCGAATTCCTGGGTGTATATGGATGAAAATGGACAAGCTGAATTTTTGAAAATGCCCTCTTGGCAGCCACAACACTTCCCCAGAGAAGAAAGCGTTTTTAAAAAATAATAAAGACAATATTTTGGTTGCCAAGGGCATTTTCAATATTCATCTACACATACACAGGAATACGATACAAAACGAATAAACACAATAAATAATACAAAAAAAAAGTTACAGCGCCCGTTCAGAAAACATTCTAAATTATAGTCATACATAAGTTGATTAACAAAATTTTCTCTAATACCTGCACCATAAATAACTATGTAAAGAACTAATTAGCATGTGTAAATCGATCTTTATCGCAATAGTGTTTTAAAGGATGCTAAGCAACGACATCGATAATTTTGTATTTATGTGTCAAATTACATATGTCAAACGTAAGTACTATTATTGACTCATTGTTAAATGCATAAAAGTGCATTACTCCATAGTCGTGGGAAAATACTTTAATATCAATGAACTATTAACTATTTCAAATAAATATTAAATGTACAATTTTCATTGTTCAATATTTGAATTCTTGCAGCACTGGGCTCTGTATTTTTTACTGAAAAAGATGTTGATTAATATTGACTGAGAATGTAAACCCATAAGTACTTAGCTCTTTGTTAACAACGCCAGCAATGAACCTTATATTTGATTTTCCAATGCTCCCTCCACTCAAAGATACTACATTGGCAGCGAAAAGAGTATTTTTTTTTACCTGGAAATTTTTCATTTTGCCGAACCCTTGCTATTCCAACCAAGGTAGGCAGGCATCTTTAATGTGCGCGACAACATTCACACGTGACCTACATTTTACCTCTCATCTGAACGAGGACGCATTTTTGTGAAAAATGCTCGCCCAACATTTTCAAGCGATGAGTGTCGGGTATCGAACCCGGAACTTCCTGTCAGCCGTGAAACTTTAATTTTGCTCGTTGTAGACTCTTCAATATAACCAGAAGCTACAGTAGAGGATTTTCAACCTACTACTACATCCAGTTGTCCCTCCGTTAGTCATAATTGTCCGAGACGTTCCTCTGAAAGTGTGGCCGGTGATCTGCATCTAATAGTATTAAAAAAACGTACTACATGAAAAGGACATTTTCCAAAGGTATTAATCCCCACTGCTTGTTTGGTGTACTTTCCGTTAGAACATTTCAAACATATCATGTCTGTGTCGACATTCTTTGGTCGCAAGGAAATGTGCTTGTTAAATATCCGAACATATTCGATATTAGGATAATCTACCACCACACCTTTGTGAGTTTTTTGATGAACGAATGCAAATGATAAGTAAAGAACATTCTTTTGCGAAGTCACTAATGCACAAATCACATATTTCGTACCTCCTGCAAGTAAAAAATACCACAAATAGCGACAACTTTCAAAAATACAAAAATATCATGTGGAGCTAGAATGAAAAACTTCGATAGCTGTCCTTCGGTAAAAACTAACGACTACTTTGGATCATATCCATTTGTTTGTTCTTGTCGTGAATGTATGCAATTTACGGTAGGGCTGCTAAATTTATACCACTTTCTATTCTCAATATTGCTTCAAGCTTCATTAGGAACACCAAAGTGAGGAAAATTTAAAAGTTTGAGACTTTTCCATCATATGAGATAATATCACCGATTCATTAGCACTTTGGGGACCTTTCGTCTCCATCCAGAGTAATAACTTGTAGTCTTTATAACAGGCATCCCTAGACTTTTCAAGAATTAGTTTTAATTCAGTTTCCGCTGCCAACTTTCCAATTTTGCTTGAAACTTGTTCCTCGTTCAACATTTCTAACTATGCTCAAAATATCAATGGACTGTCAAACTAATTGAAAACGACAATTATTTGCATGACAACAATAAATCAAAACAACCGGTAGCTTACGTCACAAAATACATTAAGAATATTAAGATAAATTCAGTAATATGTAAACCTACGTATCAAGTTTTAATGCATGTATATTAAAAAATAGCATATGGTATTCGTTTTTGATTGCCTTTAAAACACTTGCAACGTCAAGGGCATTCTGCTTCGCATCGTGCCCTCAAACGTTGGGCCTGCTTTAAAGATTCACTTATAAACTTGTATCATAATATACTAGACTTAAGAGCACATTAAATTTATTACCGTAATTAGAAATTTCATTTTGATATGTTTTTCAGTATAAAACTCTTCTACTCGTTGAGGAACATTAGTAATTGGACTAAATTAGAAATTTTGGAGTTGGGTTAATAACAGAAATACCACCAGTATTGACAGTGGTATTATTATGAATTGTGTTAAGAGTTGGTTAGCAGCAAAGTCAAAACATGACTGAAAGTTTCCTTATATTTATATCGATATATTATATGCAATAAAAGGTAATACACCTCAATTCTTTATTTGATGCAACAGCGCTATCTTGAAAAAGCTGGATGTAACAGTAATGGGCGCATTCTGCGAGAGATAGTTGACAAACCCCTGGCCTAGGTTTTAGGGCATGTACAGTCTACTCACTGCAGGCCATACGTATTTAATGTTTCGGTGCTCCACCAAGCTTCGTGAACGATATTTGCTGCCCATCAGCCGAAGTCACAAAAATGATGTCAATGGATTTCAGACCATAGACAAGCTGCAGGATCAAATAAACTACATAACTTTGATCAGAGTCACTAGTAGTAGCAAAGATGAGTTTTTTCCGTTATTAAACCAGTCCGAAAAAGTGTAAAAATTTGACTTAGTGGTAAAGAATCTGGAACCGAGAGCACCGGACCCAAACTAACAGGCTGGACGAAAATTGTGGACGAACTCATCATCGCGACGATCATGCTAACAGGCTGGTCGCCGAAAAGATACAGATGAAACAATCGAGAAAAGTTTAATTGATGGAATGTCAAGTCACAGACAATTAGCTGTGGAAAATGTTGAGACCATTATACAATACGACGCCGCCAATGCTTCTTATCCATGGCACACTTGACGGATATTATTTAAATATTGAAAATGCAGGGAGCTTCTTTCAGACAACACGAAATACCAGTAAAAAATAAAATTATACTCGAGTATACCTTCGATTACTTTGAACAAATCAATAAACTATTGGGAATAGGCTATGCTACAGAATAAAAATTTTTACTAAATGAATCCTACTGCACTAGTTGAAGTCAGGAACCGTATCAAGATCCTAAAGTCCTGAACCTGATAATATATTTAATGGCCTCTGGAGATACTCCAATACTCCAGAAAGTGTGACGTTACACCTTTCGGATGAATTTTGATTGACGGGTACAATAGTTTTTCATTTAAGAAAAATTTAAAGTACAGTAAGAAATCTCAAGAACATTATTTGCATAATTCTGGTATGTGTTAGAGTAATATGAAACAATTAAAATGTGTATAAATTTGCAGCTTTGATTATAATACTAGTTCTAATGTAAAGCTTCGATACGATATGTTCTAGTTTAAAACTTTGAAAGTTGTGTGGCGTGATATAAATTAGTGGTACAAATAAATTACACTATGTGAGATAAATTATTGTAGAGATCGATATAAATTGGTAGTGATAATATAAATTAATCATATTGCATCGATATAAGTTAATTAAGAAGATTAGCATCATTGTGTTAAGAGAATAATACTTGTACTGTTATACTTCTGAGAAAATACCGACGTCAGTGGTTGGAAAAATGTTCCAAAACAAGCAATACGGATTATGAATAGAATATTCCGCCGATCACTAAATTCTGTATGTATTGGAATACATCATGCAATGCTTTAATTTCTACATGTATTAAGGCTTTCAATAAATTAAGACAGACAAGCCTATTCTACAAGGTGGTGGAGAGAGACACCACGCGCTTTCATATTCATAGTACTTGCTATCACATTCAGTTGACAATAAGAAGATTCGGGCTTAGCGCTCCGTAAGGCGCTTCGCCAGTGTGAACAACTATTGAATACCTACGGAGCTCAGGTGAAAGTGAATACCAATGAGACACCACGGTTACCAATATAAAAACTTTGCGAGAGTCAGCTGGAGTAGGAGTATCACAACCGCTACGGGCAGATCCGTTACTGCAAGATCATAATAACCTAGATAGTTACCCATGCAACGCAATGATAGAAACTTGGCCAATAGACGTTAACGTTAGACCACGTGACGGCAAGTCAAAAATCCGGCAAACGCGCTCTCTCTAAGTTGTGTGCTATCGAAAAATATAGCAAAGAAACACACAAGTGGTCTCAAAATGCGAGTGACAACAGAAGTCTTACCGGAAAAGGTGAAGGGCGGATGTTAGACCATATGACATTCACTATGAATGACAAAATAAACTAGCACATTCCAAACTGTGGCTACCTAGCGCTGTTGTTCGCTTACATACGCGAGAGAAGTTTACTATAATAATTTAAGCAAGTACTCACATCCAAGAAATCATGGCTGACATAAGTACGCGTTGGAATGTATTACGACTTACAATAAATTACGACAGACAAGCCTAATGTATAAGATGGTGGAGATGGATACCAAACGCTTTCGTCTTCATAGTAGATGCTTCCTCATTAAGTTGAACGGAAAACACACAACAATAACAAGACTCGGGGTTAGAATTCGGTAATGCGTTTCGCCAGTGTGAATAACCTATAGAAGACCTACGGAGCTCAGCTGAGTGTATACCAATGAGACACCACGGTTACAACTAGAAAAAATTTGCGGCTCAGTTGAAGTATCACCACCAATATAGACATATCGGGTACACCTGTGATGAAAGTCTCACTGGTGAGGAATATTTACGATTTTTGGAAACCAATTTATTTGATTTTTTTGGAAAATATTGATCTAGAGTGAAATCGTACGATGTGGTTCCAGCAGGATGGTAGGATGGTGTCCTTCCACATTATTCATTCAACGTTAGGCGATATCTCGATGAAAATTTTCCAATCTCGATCTCCGGCTCTTACACCTCTCGATTTTTTCCTCTGTGACTACGTTAGCAAAGTTGTTTATAAAGATCCTACTACCATTAAAGAAGAGATGAAAAATAGAAAATGCGCTGCCTTTACATCGGTTACACCAGAAATGTTTTACAAGTTAAACATTCTTTTTCTGACCGTATTCAAAAGTGTTCGACTAAATATGGACAACATTTATCTTAAATTTATTTATTGTTTTGTTTCTTTCACGAGTTCTTCACTGGGTTCCATTTAAGTTAATAAATTTTTTAGATTTTGTTTGTTTTCAATCTTATTTTGCTATTAGTTGCTATTAAAAACATTCCAGTTGAATATTTTTACATAACAGTATCAATATTTCAAGAACGGTTCGTTTTATGCCTATAAAACCTTACATCATCCATTACCTATTTTTCATGAGAAATCGATTTGTGAAAATATAAATAAAGACCCACTATGTGTGTGCGTGTGTGCGCGCGCGTGTGGGTTTGTGAGTGTGTGTGCGTGTGTGTGTGAGAGAGAAAAAGCGTGTGTGCGCGCGTGTGTGTGTGTTTGTGTGTGTGTTTGTGTGTGTTTGTGTATGTGTGTTTGTATGTGTGTTTGTATGTGTGCGTGTTCCTTTTTTACATGGTATTTTTACGGGATATACCAGAAGCAGAGAAAGGAGAAAAAGTGAGATAGATAAACCTATATTAGACTATTGCACACAGATAGTGAAAGATGTAGGCTGTGGGAATTTTCGGGAAAGGTGTAGATTACCTCAGAATAGGAAACAATGAAGGTAAGCGTCTAAACAGTTCCAGGACTAAGGATCTAATGCTAACATGGTATTCAGACAAAGCTCTCTAACTCAAATTAAATAGTTTATAATATTTACCAAACAGCACAAACCCTGTTACTTTAAAAAAGACCACGCTAAACGGAAGAACAAAGCATACGAAACGCTCCAGAAAAAAGCAGTGTCCTTATCCCCCCAACCCATCTCACACTATTTCGAAGATCATTTTGCTAATCTAACTTTTATCGATAATCATATTCACATTAATTTCATCGATTTCTGAATTTTTAGCAAGTTTTGCGCTGATCCAGTTGAATTTTTGTATCAATATTTCAAAACAACTTCAATATTTTATTAAAATAATAACAAAACTTTTAAATTTTTAATAGTACGAAGTAATATGCTCAGGTCTGAGTTAGATAGTTAAACTTAAATTAGTTAATGTCATTAACCCACGAGTTCAATTTAAATTTGGTCACCAACATACGTGCATTGATTTTAGTTAGATTTTCCTCAAGAATAAAGCAACTAGAAATTATAATCAATATACGAGAATTGATACGAACAGAAATCTTATAAACACTCATCATTTAGTAAAGTTCCTATTGAGTTTCTAAGAATAATCCAAGGATTTACTGACAAAGGCATTGATTTGACAGATAGTTTGTCTACTAATACGTGCATCTGGTCGGAATAGGATAATTACCATTATAGGATTGAAAAGATAACCCCATATAAAACAAGCACTTATCAAGTCTTGATCCACTTAATCAAGCCTTATAGGGAATAATCGACTTTTTAAACGAAGTCTTTAATTCGAATTTAATTCAAATGCGTTTTGTTTGAGATAATATCCAATTTAATCTCAAGTACATCTTCAATAGATTTTTAACCCTTGAATACAATTTGATCAACAGAAGGAGTAAAGAAGCTGACATTTGGTTATAATTTTATTTTAATGAAAAGCGCTTTTTGATTTCTCATCAAGCCTTCTTGATAAACACATTACGTATATTGAAAGTGCAGCATTAACAAAATGTAATTAAATATTTGATCACCCTTGAATTTATTAAATTACTGAAACCCCTTGCAGGTATTCTATAAATAAGGGTATTAAAAAATGACCTTTGATGAAAACCGCCAAGATACCGATGTGCGGTTTTTAAGTTTATCAACATAAAATGATCCCAACAGGATATGTGGCTATTGGGTATATAACTTGATATATTCCATAAAAAGGTGAACAAATAATGTGATTCCTATCGTCAAGTGGTATCTTATAAAAAAAATATTGCAACGAGACATCATTTCGTCTACCTTTGGCCAGAATAATACACTATATTTGATTTTCCAATGCTCCACCCGAACCCCGAAGGTACTACATTGGCCAGGAAGCGAATTTTTTACCTGGAAATTTTAAATTTCGCCGAACCCTTACTACTCCAAGGTAGGGATCTGTAATGTGCATAACACCACTCGTACACGGGACCTACACTTTACCTCTCATCCAAACGAGGGCGTCGTTACGTGCCGCCCCTGCATGTAAATATTTTCGCTCGTACTTAATTAAATTTCATATTCCTTACTGAATTCAAGGTCATTTGCGTATTTTTAAACGAATGTTTATCCATCACCCTGTAGGATTTTTAAAAAAATATTTAAATATAAATTTAAACACTGCAAATCTATTCTATTTCAATATAGCATTAAAAGTTGGTATTCTATTAGTAGCCACATGCGCTTTCTTAAAGATTATAATAAGAATATGAATGTGATTCGATTATCGTAATATTTGTTTTCGAAAATTTTACAATGGAGTTATGTACGAAGTGATTTCTGGCTCTCTAATCATTATTCCGTATCTAGTATAAATTATGCATTGGTTTATGCTGCATTTTCTATAATTTTATGCTCCTTGAATTTGAGGTATATACCTTGTCGAATACGTTAGACACGTGCTGCTTTGAAACGCGGCGACTGGTCCTATAGACAGACATTAATCGGGGTTTTCTTTATAGAGTTCGCTTGTAAAAATGAAATTGCCATTATTTCGTCGCTCTATAGCAAATATCGTAACAAAAACTCTATTTGCAATAATAGCAGTTCTTTGTTTTCACACTTAATTATACAAGCCTTTTCAACAACTCGTAGATACGATGGAAATTGCTAAAAGCTCTCCCAACGATTTATTTTCACCTGACAGCACAAGTATTGTTTTCTTAACACTATGAAGCTATATTCTAAATTACTTTCGAGCACTATAATTAACTATCTAAACACTAATAATTCGTTTATATAATCACTACAGTAATTCATATCATATAGAGTAATTTATATCGACAGTCATTTATATAATGCTGGTTGGAATATTTATTATATTTTCTTAAAAGAGTTTACAACTTACGTGACAGAGCACTTGCAATGAACGAGGATTGATTATAATTGTTTATATTACAATTCAATACTAGCTGTTCATCCTTCTTTTGTGTATTTTCCTATGCTAATCTCAAATATTTAGTTAAGTTGTTTAAATACTGTACACTTATTTAGCTGTTAAGGTTATCCTGTAAATGGAATTAATTTTGTTGGACAATGGCAATCAAAATTAAATAAAAAAATTAATTAAATCACATCTTCAAAGCTTTAAACTAGCACACGATGTATTCGAAGTTTCAATCAGAACTGGACTGCAGAACCCATCAACTGCAATTTTTACCTCACTGCTATATCTTTTGTATCCGATAAAGGTAATCAATATCAAATATTGGAATACATTTCTTGATAAATAATTACAAGCTAAACTGTTACAAATTATTATCTGTCAACTTGTACCTGCTGGATCCCTTTCTTTTTTTACCTTAATTGCATCGTAGCTATAGCGATAACTGTCCGCCGGTACTCACAGTTTATGTACAATTACTACAGTCTTTCCCACTTGCAGTAACACTTAATTTTAAATAATTAATAATGGCATATATTTTCTTGCAAATGACAAGGGCGCCGACGTTGATGCTGTGAACGTCGAAGCAGTGGAATCTCTTGTAGTGGTAGCGGCACACCTTCCGGAACTGGTGTTGGTAGCATCTGATATTCCAGAGTTGCATATGGTAATTGATCTTTTAAAAGAGGCACACGTCTGATTGAAGATTGTTCTTCTATCGGAATTTGAAAAGTAACTTTTCCAACTAATGTCCAGTTTACCGGTTTAGCCGAAAACCGATTTTGCCGTCTACCGAAACAAGGTTCTTGAAGTTGTTTTTTAATTCCGATAGCGCAAAATAATAAATAAACTTAAAAACGTTTGCTTGTCAGAGTTAAATTAAAAACAGCTAAAGCAAAATTGTTTTGAATAAAAGTTGTCAAATTTTTATCTTTTGACAGACGCTTCCTATTTTATTTATATTTTATTATATATATATATATATATATATATATATATATATATATATATATATATGTTGGTAGCGATTCGTTGCTTAAGCCTTACCATAACATATAATTTAATAAACGTCACCATGACATAACTCACAATTAGTTAACGATCTGGCATGTTGGCAGCGATTCGTTGCTTAAGCCTTACCATAAACATATAATTTAACACTTTTCCTTTTTTGAAGCGGATAACCAGGTTATAGTTCATTTCCTTATAAATGGTAATCATGTAAACATGTTAGAGTTCTTTAAACCATCAGGTTGCTAATATCTATGTAGAGCCAGGTGGATAGGAAAAAGATCCTAGACCTAGACCTAGACCAAGCTATATTAGTCAAATTATTAGAAATTTAGGTTGTGAGGGGCATGTAGAGCTTTTTAGATTAGCACAGAATAGAAAAGAAGTTAGAGCTGCGTCAAACCGACCTTAAGTAAGGTCGAAAACAAAATGATGATGATGATGATGATGATGATGATGATGATGATGATGATGATGATGATGATATATATATATATATATATATATATATATTGTAGTGGTTTTAAAAAGTTAAATTTAACTATAAACAAAGAAATTTACCCCCAGTATAGAGGAAACAACCCGAATTTACGTGCGAAATTTATTTCATTTAGTTCAGTTTAATGTAACAAGTATTAACAAAAATTTACAATTAATGAATAAAAATTTAGTGAGGTTCGTAAAGAAAATAAATTTTAGGAGCCAATGCAATTTATTTCTTAATTGAATGGAGTTTAATTACGTCTAATACGCATAAAGGCATGAAAAATCAATAAATCCAAGGCGAATAGCGTTCATTATAACAAACAAATAAATCAGTTGGGTTGAAATACCATGAAAAGAAACTCCTAGAAATGTTGTGTTAAAACGTTGGTTAATTAAACACCTGCATGTTTCTAAATGTCAGGTTCCTCTTATTTTTATACATAACAAACAAGTTTCAAAGAATATCGGGTAAACGGTTGGAGGGTTCGCGTAAATGTTAACGAAAAGTTTCCTTAAAGTGCAGAAAGGATAGAGGGTCAATGAAATGCTTCGGACTGAGACAGGCATAATAATAGTGCATTTCAAAAAGCATGTATTCAGTCCACATGGGGTCAATAGAACGCGGACAGGAATATCGATTCTCTACCACTCAAACAAGGTTAGAATGAAACAGATAATATGCATAAGAAAGAGACAGCGTTAAGATTTTGAAGACGTCAATGCATATACTATTGGTCGATATCGTTAGTTTTAACACAGACAAACACGGGGATATTTGAAGTCGGGTTTGTTGGAAAATATCGTAACGACGCGCTAAATTTCGCAGATTTCGAAAACGGTTGAAACAAAATTTTAAGAACGTGTTATTTTAAATTAGATTTTTCACGGTAAGAAGGTCTGGAGAGGTTACAGTCGAAGCATATAAATACTTGACGAATTAGCACGGCTCGCTCTCTTATTTCATCGTTCTCTTAGTACTTTGATCGCTTCAGACTACGAACGAGCTTGAAAGTATATAAAATTATTTTATTTTAAATAGTACAGTGTTGGTCTCATAATTTGATACGCGAATAAGTGGCGAGTCTAAATTTTAATTTGAGGTGCAACATTTATTTTAAACAAGCTCGGGAAGTAACGTAAATTTAAAGTAAATTAAACGAAAGTACGCAAGTATGAAAGAAGTGGAATTAATTTGGATTTGAAATTGGATGCACCGGAAAAGCAGCGCAACTTAAATGGGGTTCTTCTACGAATAGTTAGAGGCGGACAGTAGGGCAGAGCGAAACTACTTTACCGCATCATCAACGGAGTGGAGGTCTTCAAGAAATTCCAGGTAACGCTTTAAAATTGTTGTTGTTATAAACTATGAAACTATGAAAATTGTGTGTCGTGTGAGAGTAAATTTTGAAGGGATTGTGCATTTTTTGCGTATTGAAAATAATACGTATGACTAACTTTATTAAGGTATTTAAATAGAAATTTAAAGGTGGAAATAAAGCTTATTAACGTTTCATCAGGAATTTACAATTTTTATTGTGAAGAGTACATGGGTTTGTTTTTTTGTTGGTTGTAAGAGTATGCGAAGTATAAAAGCATACATTATTCATAATTAACTGGGTTATCATGAGCTCACCCTACTCCAGAGTAAACAAATTCAAAATAAATTATAAATAAAGAACGAAAATAAGGTATTATTCAGGGTCCATTTACTCCGGGTATATTCAATGTGTTTGATATTTTAAATTAAAATCCAGGACAGTACAAAAATAGGATTTATTGAGGTAACTTGATCTCTGAAATGTGGGTAATCTTGAATTTTATGTGTAAATAGTGTTAAATAAATATTGTATGATGGTTGTATTATTTTGTGGTTTTATTTGAGAGTGTGCGTGAATGATACAGAGTATAATTGTGAATCTAGGTATCCAAGAAGAGACCCAACTGAGCTAGCCTGGGAACTGAAGAAGAATTAAGGTGATGAAGAGAGGAATCTGTGTAAGAGAATATTTTTTTATTAAATTTTTCTATTGTGTGAAATTTATTTTCGAGTTTACGAAAATAAAATTTTCGAATATTTTTTTAAATTGAGGCGATTAGACAGGTTCCACGGCAATTTATGACGGCCCAACGTTGGAGCTCGAATGTTTTTTTTACTTAGGCGAGGAATTTACCCAGGTTACACGGCATATATATATATATATATATATATATATATATATATATATATATATATATATATCTTTGGACGACAATATCCCAATTTGAAAACTACAGAAATTGATTTTAAAATATATATATATATATATATATATATATATATATATATATATATATAGAAGCATACAAGCAAGCTGTATAAAGTTAAATACTCAACGTCCATTTTCAACACTTCCTCCAACGTAGAGTATTTAATCTAAAAACTAAATTCACAAAAAATGTTTTACTTTAAAAATTACAATCACTTTACGCCGTCATAGATATTCCACGACGCATTTGTGTGAACTTTTAATATTCTAGGGGTTTTGTTAAGATATCGGCTAGATTCATATCGCTGCTGATGTACCCTTTTCCCTAATGAAAAAATATCGTACTGCAATGTGTTTAGTCCTCTTGTGAAATTCTGGATTGTTAGACAGTTTCAGAGCGCTTGCTGAATCAACAAACAGCTTTGGTCTGCAAATGCGATGACCAAGAACAATTAGAAGACGCTGAAGCCAAATAAGTTCTTTGGCACCTTCAGTATTTGCCACAAATTCTGCTTTAGTAGTGCTAAACGCTACTGAGCGCTGAAGTTGACTGGTCCACGAAATTGCTTCACCGGATATGATTGAAATAACACCTGTTGTTGATCGGCGTGTAGTTGAGCAACCTCCAAAATCCGCATCACTGTATACTAGAAGTTCAAGGTCTTGAGGTTAATAGACTATGTCATAATCACTGGTACTCTGCGAGTACCTAAAAATACGCTGAAAGGCATACCAATCATTTTCAGTTGGACTTTCTATGGAGCGTGTGGCTTTGCTTACTGCAAAAGCTATATCAGGGCGACTTCCTACTGTCAGATACAATAAACAACCTATCGCTTCCCGATATGGTACCTAATGTTGAACAGGATTTAAACCTACAGATCCATTGCGTTCACATGATGTAGCAACTTCTTTGCAATTAACCATATTAAAATTATTTAACAATTTTTTTGTATATGCATATTGGCATATAATGACGGAATCATAAAAGTTCTGTTGAATTTGAATGCCCAGAAAATTGTTCAGTTCGCCCGAGGTGATCTTGAAGCTTTTCTTAAGATCGTTTGTGAAAGCAGTAATTTCTCTGCTACAAGACAATCAGCAACGTAAATGGCGACTAGAAATTTTTTGTCATTTCGTTCACGAGTAAACCGACAGGGGTCAGCTTTGCTCTGTTGGATTCCACTTGATTGCTTAAACTAAACAAATTTTGCATTCCAACAACGTGGCGCTTGTTTTGGTCCATATACGCTTTTCTTTAAAAAACAAACACGGCCTGTGTTATCATCGAAACCTTCTGGTTGCTTGACATAAGCTTCTTCATGAAGTTCCCAATAGAGAAAAGCAGTTTTTATATCAAAATGTCGCAACTGTAGTTTATCGTATGCAGAGATAGCGAGCATGCTTCGGATAGTTTCATAACGCGCTATCGGGCTAAACGTTTCATCGTAGTCAAAGCCGAAGGTTTGAGAACATCCTCTGACTACAAAACGTGCTTTAAAACGCGTTTCACCATCTGAATCAACTTTAGTACGATAGACCCATTGACTGTTTAACAATTTGGCTTCTGGGGGATTTTCTACTAGTTTCCACGTTTCATTTTCATACTGCGGCTGTAATTCCTCTTCCATTACTTTCTGCCATTTATCAGAATTAATTGAATATGGTGCTTCTCGATAAGAACAAGAGTGAATAGTATCAACAAATTCCTCAGCAGAGAAAACAAAATCGTCAGAAGATGAATAAACATAAGTCATCAGGTTTTTTAGGCGTTTGACGTTCTTCAATTTTGTGAATATGATACTGATTCAGATGCAGTTGAATTGATAGTGGTTTTGCAAGGTTTCAAAACTTCCTCCGGAACAACAACCGTTGGAGTCGGTGATAATTCAAAACAAGATGTTGAACACATACGTTCAGGTTTAAAAATTACGTCACGGCTGCAAACAACTTGATTTTTGGAAGGTAAGTACACACGATAATCGTCACGATCATTAACATAGCCAACTACTCGATCATCGATAGCTTTATTGTCAAATTTACGCCGCTTTTGTTTCGGTACATGTACGAAACATTCAGTTCCAAAAATGCGTAGATATTCTAGACTACCATATTCTTTACCTCGCCATATCTCAATCGGAGATTTATGTGCAACGGTAGATTTTCCTACCCGATTTAATACGTGGACAGCAGTTGCACATGCTTCAACCCAACAAACTTTTGGCATTCGTGACGAAGACAAACAACATCGAACGAGTAAGCTCAACAATTGTTCCGTTTCCTCGTTCTGCAACACCGTTCCATTGAGGTGTATAAGGTGTAATTTCAGATAAAATACCATTTGTAGTAAGAATATTACACACCTCTTAATTGTCGAAATCACCTCCACCACCCATGCGGAGCACTTTAATATGTACCCATACGTCTTAGTCTCATTTATATAGGCATTTAGACAACTAGCAACCTCATTTTTCTGTTTCATAAAATAGAGTACCCTGTATTTTGAAAATTCGCCTTTAAAACAAACATAATAGCGTTTATTGGTAAATGATGAACTTTCCGTAGGTCCCATTACGTCAGCGTGTATCTTCTCACCAACTCATGTAGCTAAATAAGTGTGAGTTCGAAAAGGGAGCCGATGCGCCGTCGCAAAAAATTATCCATCGACAACAGGGATACCGATAACCATGCGCTTTAACATGGTCGTTACTTGGTGCTTGTTAATATGCGCCATCCTTTCATGCCAGACTTGTATACGTTCTTCATTACTTGCCAAGTTAACGCTTACTTCAACCTGTGATTTAATCATACGTATCTTTAGTACATAGGCTCGCCCAAGTTTGTAAGGGTAGTTTGGTGTTCACGACAAAAAATAACTGATTTTCTATCAAATTTTACAGCATGTCCCAAATCCGCTGAAACGAGTTACAGAAAGAAGATTTTTTTCTGCGTCTGGTACAAACCACACATTATTTAAATGACTCCATTGCCATTTATTATGTACCCAATTTTCCACGTTGATGCGACCACAACCATAGACCAGCATAAATTTCTTGGATTTTGCAATATGAATTATTTTCGATGGTATAAATTTTTCATACGTCGCGAAATATTCTGTGTATGGAATAATATGTTGTGACGCGCCGGAGTCACAAATTCAAACATCACACTTTTTTAGTGATATTACGTCTTGTGTAGTAAAACTGGATTCGTCAGATTTATCAAATTTTGCGCTAGTTTGATTAGCCATTCGGCGCCCAGTTACAGTGCATTCAGCTGCCCAATGACCGAGTTTACCACATTTATTGCAAGGCCGCTCTTTCTTTTGTTCTGCAATAAATTTCTCCCGCCTTTTCTTATGATTCGAGGAGACAGATTTTTCTATTTTGCTATTAGACGTATTTACTGATTTAGTCATAATCGTAAATACAGACCCTGAATCATATGATTCAATTTTTCGCAACTCTATTGCGCAAAGTTTTTCAGTCAATAAATCTAGTTTTTGTTTATCTTCTGGAACAACTTCCCAAATATTCGAAAAATATATACAACGCGAGTCCTTTTCTAACGCTGTTAGAATGCGTGCGATTAAAACGGATTCATCTAGCTCATTCCGCTTATCAAGTTTTAATTCTGCATTTAGATTTTGAAAGGTGTTCGTCTCACGTGCCATAAATTGAGCCACATCTTCTACAGAGGTTGGCGTCATGTTAAATAACTCTTGAAATAATCTGTCACGCCTTTGAGTGCTTGTGCGTTCAAACCGAGTACATAATTTTGTCCATATCACGGATGCTGTGGTTGTTGATAGAAGCAAATCCACAAAGTTGTTGCCCAGAGTACCCATTATATTGTTACAGGCAGCTGCATTGCTTGTAACCCAACTTTCATATTTGCATTTTTTGGCATCATGTTATAATCTAAATGTCTATTCAAAGATATGCTGTTAAAGTCCCGGCGTAATTGACAAGAGCCACTACGACAGTTGGCAACATAATAAACATTTGACTAATATTGCGCAATAAGATGTTACGTCATTATTACGCCACAAATTATTATCACATACAAAGAAAAAGATAAATGTACTCACGTAAACTGTGGAACTCGTCACGGCATTGCAGCTATCTTGGCGGCAGTTGGGCGTTCTTGGGCGTGGTTCGGCCTTTGTCCCCCGTTGAAGTCAAATTAAATTAAATTTGTCGTCTCTCTTCTTGTGTAGAGGTACGATAAAAGAATCAACCAGGTAGAAGGAACGATAATAGGTACAAGGTAGGAAACCTACATATCTAAAAGAGAAGACAAGATAAAAGGCACACACAGATAACCACCCTGTTCGACGTTTCGTTGACTAGTCCCTGACGTGACGGAAACCACCACTTACTTCCGCACTCCGCGTCTGCGCATTCTCGCGCGCCGACGCACTGTCTAAAGTGACGGAAATGAAGGCACAAGTCTTTTAAAATATTGGCGCGAATTCACTTACAAATTTAGAAACTTACAATGCCAATTTTGGTATGTAACAATCATTGGCAGCTTCTAAAGTTGGACACTTCCGTTCCGTCCACGATGACCGTCAATTTGTTTTGCACGAACAACATTTGCATTTGCCACTTCCATTTAGGTTATCCGAAGATATCTTCCAATTTGTCAATGTGCAATTTAATATCGGACATCGGCACACTAATTTTGTCAAGAAAACAAAACAATTTGTTTTTTCACCAAAAGTCAGATATGACAACGTACGTCACTGTATATATTTTTTAAACGTAGAAGATATTACTTTTACTTATTTTACGCACGCACACGTATCTGCGTCCATAACCTGATGTTTTTTAATTGCGACAGCTTAAAATAATAAATAAACTTGAAAACTGGTTTTATTGTCGGAGTTAAATTAAAAACAGCTAAAGCAAAATTGTTTTGAATAAAAGTTTTCAAATTTTTATCTTTTGACAGACGCTTTCTACTTTTTTTTTTAATATATAGAAGCATACAAGCAAGCTGTATAAAGTTAAATCAACGTCCATTTTCAACAGTTTTGGGTTTTGATCAAAACCGCGGTTTTACCAAAACCGGTTTAATGGTTTTCTCGAAAACAGATTTTGCGGACAGCCCTAGTTACAACTGTTCTCCAATGATTGATGTAAATTTTTAAAGATTGTTACAATTTGTCCCAAGATTAAGAATAGACTTCCTTAAATTTAATAAAAAAAAGTCATACTAAACTTACTAATTAAATGCCATGCGTATATACAGAACAGTGAAAACAAAATTTTTTAAACAATTAAGTGAATAAATTCTTTACAATGACCCAGATAAAATGTTTATTTATTTCTTTGTTTTGATAAATACTATAGCAATATCGTTGAACAAAAACTTCTTAAGACAGCTTTATATATCGATCACCCTTTTATTTTCAGGAACGTTTCTTGGACGACGATAGTTGAACTCTGGTTAAGTAGGTTATTTATTGTTTTACCACAACAAGCATTGTTTACTAATATATACAAATACTTTACATTTTTAATATATAGATTCCGTTTATTCCCGTGGGGCCCCAATCTATTATGGAGTAGAAAACATAGATCACGATTTATATACAGAAATTTTATATAAACGACATTTTATAGAGAAGAAAACAATGTCGGGCTTGGTTAGTAGTGATACATACAGATTTATTCTACATGCTCGGTAATTCAAAAAAGTCGAGTTTAAAATCTTATAATAATATATTTATTCCTTGTAAAGCGAACAAATAATTGGATCTCCTGGGAGATAATTATTGTCCAATGCAGGAATTTTAAGTTCAAAGTTTATAACAGCGTAAAAACTTGCTACAATGCACGATTCTAGACCACTCGTATTTATTACAATAAACATTATATCAATATTGTAAGTACATCGGATACGTTCGACGAATTAGTAAACATTTTGTATTCGCGATGTGAAAATAAGCCACTTATGACAAATTTAAAATGTTTGAATTGTATAATTACTGAGTATTTAATAACATCTATTTACATTGCGACAAACTGCAATACATTGCAGCTCACTTTATCATGTTGTTGTTGTTATAAAGCGTCGGTGAAACAAAAGAACCAGATACTGTGCCGGTGGACGGCTGATGAAAAAGTCCTTACGAACTAGCTCTGAACTTCACTTCAGCGATTGAGCGATGAACCAGAGAAAGTGAAGACAATAAACATGGTAAAAATGTTGAACAAATTAGAAATTAGAATAAAAAGCTAACCTAGGGATGGTGCAGAAACCCTACAGTCGCGTATCGTAATTTCAACTAATAATCACGAGCAAGATGGTTAATACTTGAAAGAAACACATTTAGTGACATATAAATACGAGACCCAACTTGCGTCTCAAAATTCAGAAATAAAACTAACATTAAAGGATACTAATTCCTTCCTACATAAAACTTCTAAATTTTTACTCGAATAATTATACACCACTCTGTATAAGTTAGAACCACTAAAACAAATATTTGGAGTCTTTTGACCTCACTTATATTGATCTTAAATCACCAAAAGGATAGTTTGCAAATAAAGATTTCAAAGTCTGTTCAAGCATATAATTTTAAATTAATTATTCAACAACGAAAAAATGAGACATGAAAATGATAATTTAAATAATTGACCATATTTTATAACTTAAAGGTGCTACGTGCAGTGACGTCGCCTAAAAAAACCAAAAAGAAACAGTATGATCGGGCTCAATCGGCGAGTGGGCGGGGTAGTATACATATAAGCAAGTAAAGGAAAGCCTGAAAACAATAGAAAAAAATATACACTCACTCGTTCAGACTCAAAACAAAACATACCAAAAAAAAAGAAACCAATAATTAAACACAATATGTACAAGGTATCGTAGTACCAAAAAGAAACAAACAATCAATCCTTACACACTAAACTTTAGCAAAAAAATATCAAAAAAAAAAACAAATCATTTTTTACATGGTGAGCTGCCGGTTTTAGGTTACTACCCTAGATTAATTTTCAACTAAAAAAAAAAAGAGAAACAAAAGTACCCCTCTAAAACCAACAGCTCTAAATCAGCATGGTAAATCTAAAACTAAGTGTATAAATATAATGGCACCAACAGGTACAAATGTGCCAGCAAGTCTTTAAGCCATTTTCACATTAATCAGTCGTACATTTTTTAGTTATTTAAAACAAATAGTAATGCGTTAATATAATGGCAATAAATACCCAAAGTAATTTTCGTATAGACGAATTAAATTTGGAAATGCATGAGCTTAAACAGTAAAATCCAACTCGATATGGCTTCAGCGTAAATAGTGAAGAAAACACTCACACTCGAGTTGCTGCCGTCTCTAATAACGGGGCAAAGGAGAGCTTTGCGTGATCCCGCCTTGGGGTGATCTCCCATCACAACCTGGGGCGACCATTCATTGTGGCTTTAAGGCCACCGGCAGAGCACACCGTATTACGTGCGCGAAATTTTCATAGCGAAAACGACACGGAAAAAACCAGAATGGATGTTTTCGTCTTGCTATTCGAGAATAAGGTGAATATTCATTTCGTTTAACTAAGGATCCGAGCTCAAAGTAATATTGTTGTTAAGGCGTCAAACTGGGAAAACACGGTTTATTGGAATAATACGCAGTTTTAATTCGGTGAAGCTTTTAATGGAAAACACATACGAACCAATTATCGGATACTTAGAACCAGTTATCGCCTATTTAATTTTAGCATAAACGTTACGTTAAGGAATTCTTAGAAAGAGTATTTATGACTAATTAGCGGAAGGATTTAACAATAGAAATCGAATTGATACAAACAGATAAATGAACTAAAACGCGAAAGGGTTATTTTAATTTACTGAATTAATTTTCGTTTTTAACGCCAACGGGATTTGAGTTGAAAATTATTGTAATTACTTTATGCTGAAAATAAACGTAACAAACGGGTTAAATCTCCGATCAAACCATTTTGTTTTGTATGTACAAAACTTTTTAAATAGCATTTTTGGAAATCTCCAAAATTATGTCTGAAGTATGCTCAAAAAAAGTAGCATTTTCATTTATGAATATAGAAGAAAACTAATTCTTTAAATTTGTATACAAGCAAATACAATTAACTTCATATGAATTCAGCTGATTTCTCACACCAAGTACTTATGTTGTAAAATTGTGTATAAAAAAATTGACACTGAACAATATTCAAAAGATATAAATATTTTCAATTAAAATAATACTTTCAACACTACAAGTAATCTCTTGTTCTATGCAGACGTTTAAAAAAGACGCGACAATATTTAAGGGAGTTATTTCTCACGTCATTTTATGGAAAAAATTCCCCTTAACATATTTCTGGAAATGCACTGTTTTCCAAGATACAGGGTGTTAAAGTTTTTTTAAATAACAGTTTTGTAAAAAGAATTCAAATATCTTTTGGCCGATTTTTTTGAAATTTGGCAACGAAAGAACATTTCTTGGCACTTTATACCGCGCTCTGTGCCTTATTTTGGTGGTTTGTAGAAGGCGGGTATGAAGTCGGTTAAAATCTTGCTTCTTGGTACCATAGGTGAGCAAGTTCTGACCTACAAGGAATCAGTCACTGTCATTGTTAAGATTGAAGCCATCTTAAACTTGTGTCCTCTAACCCCCGTGAGTGGTGACCCTAACGACTTGAGTTGACTGACACCAGGTCACTTTTTGACTTTGACCTCTTTGGTCGCTATTCCAGAACTTATTCTTTCTAACCTTCCGCTCAAAAGCCTCTCTCTATGGCAATTTTTCCAACGAATTCATAAAGATTTCTAGTCTCGATAGTATAGGAGTATTTGCATACGCTCCAACAACGGTTCAAAAGGCGCAAAACGTCTCCACAGGATCAAGTGGATACCTTAATGCTGGTTAAAGCCGATAACGTTACACCCCTTCGGTGGCCCCTTGGACATGTTATTGCGGTTCATCAAGGAGCTGATGGTGTCGTCAGCGCCCTATCGCTAAGCTCTGCCGTTTACCTTCGTTGTCGATTTCCCTTTATCTTTCTTGATATAATTTTTTGTTTAGATTTGTTTGCGTAAATATTTCCTTAGTTTTCTTATATTAATTAATTTTTTTCTTTCCAGTCCGTTCCACCCTTTGCAGTTGTTTTCTTTTCAAAAATACCTTGCATTTTGGTGAGTGGTATGTTCCGTTTGCAACTATAATTAAAATTAACTTTAGTTATTGCATAAGATGTAGCTTGCAAGTCCATTACCCTTCGTGGTGTATGGTATAATCTATTGTTATTACCGCTATTAACCTTTAATTATTTTGTGTCGTGGTGTGCCGCGATAGTTGTAAAAAGGCTGGTGTGTTGGTAGCTATGGTGCTATAAAAATAAGTACTTGAAGGTTCTGCTTATATAAACCTGCTCATATTTACACGTCCACTATTTCCACCATCTGTGGTTATCGAAGTTAAAGCAAGACAACAGTTTTAAAAAATTAATTGAATTTCAAAAATCACTAAAAATCCGTTTCACAATTGATTTCCCCTCAAAGTGTATTATTAATCAAAAAAAGATTCGTTGGCCGGCTGTCTTTAAAGATGACCTGTTTTAATACAGTATTTGGCCCGGGAAACTTTAACGGTAAGTTAAGAAAATAATAAACTTTTCCATCACAACAGCGATAATTTTCTATAACTTGTTGAAATAATTGGTAAATTTGATTCTATTGTGAGTGATTATATTCAAAGAATACAATCAAAGGAAAAATACATGCCACGTTATTTAAGTTGATAAAATTCAAAATGAAATTCACATTTTAAATTTAAAAAAATCAAACAAGATTTATTAGTGTCTTGCACAAAGCAAAATATTATTCGATAATATTACACTGTATTCCAGATACTTGCTGTTAATAACAAATAACTATTGTTGTGTGTTGTGTTGGTTTTAATAACAAAAATCAAAATCTTAAAATTCACAAAGAGTTTTTAGGAATTTCTTTATTTCAAACACACCTTGTGTAGGTCTCGCGACATTTATAACAATTTTCTTAAAAATGAGAACATTAACATTATGACATGAGTGGATATGGATATGATAACGGAGCTAATATGGAAGGACAAGCATAATGGAAATCATCATCATTAGGTCTTCAGTCCTGGAACTGGTTAGACGCGTACCATCATTGTTTCCTATTCTGAACTAACCTACAGATTTCCCTGAAATTTGCACAGTCTGCATCTATCACTATCTGATCTAGGTCTACATCTACCTCTTTTTTCCTATCTCTGCTTGTAATATATCCCATACTATTCCCCAAAAATGCCCTATAACGTTTCTATTTTTCTTTTTCCCCAGATATCCTTGTTCCCCCACTATTTCTATAACCTATTTGTTATTATCTTTGTCTGTCCATGCTATTGTCCTCATACATCTGAAGCACAGCATTTCAAAAGGCTGCTGCCGTTTTTCTGTCTGCGTTTCAGACTTCCCATATTTCATAGGCATACTGTGCTGTGCTCCACACATATGCTTTCAACAATTTTCTTCTTGTTCTATGTTTGTTGTCTTTCCTCATAGGCGCTGTTCTTTCTTGTTAGATGCAGTTCGGTCACCTTCTATTGTTCTACATTTATATACCCTATTTCTCCGACCTTCAGTGGTTGTGAAGGGAGGTAAGCAGCCTGTGGCTGCCAAGTTCCCCCGACACTTAACCATTTACCCATTTAATATATTTTCCAATATATCTTTTCGCACAGTCAACATTAGTTGCAGATATTTCGCAACCAACAACTAGTTGTTTATGCTAACCACCAGATTTATCTGCGCCTATTTTTTCGTCATTAGGTTTTCTGTCTCAAAACTGGTTGGACACGTACCTGCATAATGGAAATACTACATATTAATTCTAGAGCGTTCTTAATCTATTGCCAGCACACCACTTAAATTAATTTGTTAATGACGCCGCAAAAATTTCACATGAAACGTTTAGCTTTTTGGAATAATCCACGAATTTTATAATTTTTTTCGGGTTCACCTATATGTGAAAAGTTTTAAAAAATAATGTATTGCATTAACTTTGAAATCACTTCCAAACACTCAAGCGGAAAGCAGAATTGAAGTTATCAAACCCCTTCCTGAAATTTACAATTCACATTCAGAGACAGTTGAAAGTGGGGTTGTAAACACTTCAACAGTGTCGTAGTTAATTGCAATAAAATAAAATCCTTTAAATTTGTTTTTTGCAGTAATTTGGTATAATGTTTAATCAAATATTAATATAGTAAGTTAAATACTTCAAAAATCCAAGACATATTTTAAAATGAATGGCAACTTTGGATAATCTGCGAAATTACCAGAAATGTAATTCAGGTAAAGAATTTAACTGTGTTTGATAGCTGCTAAAGAAATTACCGAAGTCTAAAAGCCGAATAAACATTTCCTGGAGTTCAAACAGTCAGAAAATGTAAAATTAAACAACAATTTCAGTATGGACATGAAGTTCAACCTGTTGTAAATCCTCAAGTGACTTACGTAAGTATGCACATATCATTATCTGTTCATATAAAACGAAAATATTAGAAACAAATTTTATGTAACTCAAAATGCCAAAAAAAAAACATTGATTAAAAGTTACCACTCTCTGGCCTATTAAATACTGATATTCTCTGCATTTTAAATAGCCTGCAGTATTGACTATTACTAAATCGCAAGGAATGCTTTTACTGCTATTTAGTAAATAAATGTTTTACATTAGAATCCATCGACCCATCAAATGAATTGCTAAATCTATAAAACCTTCTTTTATTAAATAATAACCAACTTTAACATTCATCCAAAAATGCTAATTAAAATAAATCGGCTCATTTTAATGGCGAATGTCTTCAGAACCCACAGAGTCAAAAATGGATTTATAGTGCTCCGACCGGTTATTTCTTACAGATTGGTTACTGAACTTTGTTTAAATGTATCTTGTAAGGTATCTGTGCTTAATCGAACTTTGACGTTTATAATAGATGGCAACAACCATGACTGAAATATTACAACTTACCTATGAAACGTAAGTCGTCCTTATGCCCACATATTAATTACGGTTAGATAAGCCATGACCGCTACAAGTATGGTTAAAATCTAAGATGTTCAAGTTATGCACCTTGTGGTTATAGAATATTTTTAATTCTGTACATAAAATATTAGTCCTTCTAGTAGGTATTTATTAATAAAATCAACTTTAAATTACTTGTTTTTCCAAACGAATACCTACATCGGGTCTTCACGAATACTTAGAAGTTTCTGAAACGTAAAAAAGAAAACCTAAAAATGCAAAAAAATGAAATATTCCAAACTAAAATCAGGACTTGAGGTTCAATTTCACAAGCTGGAAGCAATATCGTTACGACAACTTGGTGTTGGAGAATATCTTTAAAGATAACCTACTCTTAAAAATAATAATTAATCACCCGATGGTGATTCATAAATTCCCACTACGTATTCGGCAAAGTTAGAATAGACTAGAAAACAAGTTAGGGTTGAACAAAAAATTAGTTTTCACAAGGCACCATTAAAAATGCCAAAAAAGAGTTAACTTACGCCTTCTAATTGGTTTTGACAAGCGATTACACAGTAACAGTTTTAAATTTGTCCTCATGTAGTGTTTCTATTATTACAGTCAAACGTAAATATGATTAGATGAACAGTATAAGGTCAGAGAAATATTTATATGTATTATTTTCACCGTATCACTAACTAATAATTTTTATAAGATCATATCTATTTCCCAAAGTAGTTTTATTGATTCCTGCGAATGTTTGAAATGGTTGAGAGGGTTGGTAGCAAATTAAATTTTTTTTGAGTTTGGATGGGTAACGTCAGGGATCCATGGCAGGTTAAATAAAAACTTAAATAATTGTAATTGAATTTTAGTGCTGCAAAAATGGCCTCAAAGCGTCTAGAATTGAAAGAAATAAAGCTTTAAACAAACAATAGTATAACTGTGGATTTAAAGAACCAATGTAAAGTTTACAAAAGTGAAGAATCTAGAAAGATCTCGTAATTTCTGGTAATACGTGTAAGCTTTACAATTAAGCATATAAATCGTATACTAGGCAGGAGGTCAGTTTGAGTTTGAGAATGAATCCGCAAGTATTATAAATTAATTTATTGGACCTATAGTGAAAATAAATATGTTTAAGCCTATGTAAACTAAGTGCTTGCGTAGATAAATTAAGTAGTGGAATTTAGTGTAACCGTCGTGTTAAGAAATAAATTAGTCAAAGTAAACATTGTTAGTAATTGTCATTAGTGATCTCTACAGCAGCATCTCAATATATTAAGGATTCTCTGTAAATAATTGTCAATATTCAGGCTTATATTGAATCGAATAAAGAGTTACGAAAAGAAATTCGTTGCAGTATGTATCACCTCATGGGTGCGAACGAATTGGTGAAACGAAAATTAATATAACACCCTGTTAAGAACCTTTATATTCATACACTTGATATACGCATTACTGGTTCACTGTTAACGACAAGAGAATTAGTAGGATATCGTATGATAAACAAACATTGAAAATAGTATTCTGTACGCCATCCTCCCACTTACAATAAATATTTCTATATAGGGTTAAAGTGAATATATTAGTACGAAATGATACGAACGGAAATCATAAAAAGTTTGAAACACCACTGCGTGTTAGTTTTAGGTGAGATTGTCAAACACTTAAGTGCTTCTCCTACTCTGCTATGAACCACACTTGATGGAGGTCGTCATTATCTCTCAGAAAGCAACGGCAATACTTACAATCTATAGAAGTCGTTCGTTAAAAACATACAACCCACGTATAACTTAGGTACAACCTTACCCTAAGAGAGCTAAAACAGATAAAAAGATTAAGAACTTTTCGGCAAAACAGTACCCACTAATTACACAGATGGGAGCAATAGTAAAAGAAATATTTGTGTAATTGCTCGTATAAACAAATTATAGAAATCTCGCGAAGAAAGATCGTGTTTGCGATAACGGAACACAAAGCAAAAGCTATACAGATCAAACGGACTTGAATGAATTCAAACAACCTCTTTAACTCGAATATACACGTATGTCTAGATAAGCGAAAACAAAAATTTGCAGTATAAAATATAGCGAGTATTAAGTGGGTTGTTTAACTTGAACATGCCATAATTTAAAATAAACGACAATAGAGGAAATGTAATTAAATATAGAGGGTACCTAAATGCAGGAAAATCAACGTAAAAACGTATAGATTTTGGTAAGGTTGTAGATTTACTTAAAGATGGCTGAACGCCAAATCTGGAATGTTCTTGTTAAAATTTTTTCAAATCTTTGGCCGAAGTCTGAATGAAGAACAGTTAAGTGTTTTATTGTAACTTCGCCATGCATTCAACAACTAATAGCGTAAGTAATGTGATGTTGGAACCTGGCGTGTGTTTGATGCACTTATCTGTAGATGCATTTACTACGGTAAAACGCACGGGTCACTCAGAAACCGAAACGAAAGTAAAGTAAGGACTCGCACGAATCACGATGACGTATAAAAAGATAAAAGTAACTTAGAGGTGCCGTGCTAACTACAAAAGCGGAGAGTTGGGTGGATCACATAGATAAAGAAAGGACATCGCCATCGAATTTTTATTGACAATAAACACAAAAAATTTCTATTTAAAAAAACAATTATATTCTGCGGACAATTTTAATAATTGATGTACCAAGTGCGCATTTCGTATTGTAACATGTAAAATGGATTTGTAATGAATAAAAAGGTAATGCTTTTGATTTCTTTTAAACAGTCATTTTCAGCTAAACAGTACATTTAGAGCAATTTCTAATAAGCAATTTAAAGTAACAAGAATCACTAGTGAAGCTAGTTTGGAAATGGTTTTTTGTATAACTTGCTGCGCCCGTCAGATGAATCAGATTTGAGTTTTTTGATGGTGCATGGGTTACGAAGTAACATCAAACGCTTATAAGCAATAAACTCTGATGTAAAAAACAAGGTAACATACCTCCAAGAGTCGAGATACTTATCTTGCACCTAAATCAGTTGAGGTGAAATAGCAAAACATCTTGATCTCGCTCACTGAGGAATCGTCACCACGGTAGCCAGTGTCGTTAATGCTCTAACCATAACTGAACCAGCGGGCCTACGCAAAAGTGCTAAAATAAATTTCCTTTTAGCCATTAATAACTATGTTAGAAACCTACCGATGCACAGAAGATATAAGCTTATCCAAGGTAGCGTGCATCGCTCTCAAATTAACAGCATCTGGAACGCGGACAATACATCTTAGGACGAAATGCAGAATAGAAGTGAACCCAGTTTAGGAAACGATATGATAATTGATTAAAATATTAGGATACCACATATCAAGCAACACTTCTGGAGTATTTGTAATGCATATATAGATGAAGAACGGGCAAATTCAAATTCAATCGCCTTCGCTAATCACACATGTAGATAATTTATTCTATACAAACTTGTGGTACTACTTTTAATAAAGCGAACATATCCTTTCAGAAAGCAAAGATTGTTGGTAACTGAATACATTTGCGCTGTTATATCAAACAATAGAGATAGATTGAGGTACTTTGACTTAAACTAAATATACTAATACATTCTACAGGGTGTTGAACAAGCACTTATTTCAGTTGTATTAGAATAAGTTTTGTGGGAACAAATCGAGTTATTAAATTATAATAAGTGATCAGAGGCGTCTCCTATAGCAGGTAGTTATACAAAATATTGGAGTGGAAGTGTGGGAGTATTTGAAAAAGTCGTAAATCGAACAAAAATATTTAGCACATGCCATAAGAATCAAGTGAATGCACAAAGACTGATTTTGTACAACCGTTTGTAGGAAGCTAACTCAGATCTTCTCGTGTTGATTTGTTTACAAAATCAGTCTTTGTGCATTTACTTTCTAAATATTTTCGTTCGATTTACGACTTTTTCAAATATTCCCACACTTCCACTCCAATATTTGTATAACTACCTGCTATAGGAGACGCCCCTGATCACTTATTATAATTTAATAACTCGTTTTGTTCCCACAAAACTTATTCTAATACAACTGAAATAAGTGCTTGTTCAACACCCTGTAGAATGTTATTAGTATATTTAGTTTAAGTCAAAGTACCTCAATCTATCTCTATTATTTAATATAACAGCGCAAATATATCCAGTTATCAACAGTCTTTGCTCTCTGAAAAGATATGTTCGCTTTTTTTAAAGTAGTACCACAAGTTTGTATAGAATAAATTATCTACTCCAGAAGTGTTCCTTGACATGTGGTATCCTAATATTTTAATCGATTATCATACCGTTTCCTAAACTGGGTTCACTTCTATTCTGCGTTTCGTCCTAAAATGTATTGCTTATTAGAGATTGCTCTAAATGTACTGCTTAACTGAAAATGTTTGTTTAAAAGAAATTATAAGCATTACCTTTTTTGTTCATTACAGATCCATTTTACATGTTACAATACGAAATGCGCACTTGGTACATCAATTATTAAAATTATCCGAAGAATCTAGTTCTTTTTTAAATAGAAATTTTTTTTGTTTATTGTCAATAAAAATTCGATGGCGATGTCTTTTCTTTATCTATGTGATCCATCCCACTCTCCGCTTTTGTAGTTAGCACGACACCTCAAAAGCAATATTACAGGTTTACAAGCCAACCTCCAGCTACAGCAACGAATAGGTACAAACCGATCAAAAATATCGAAGACATACCAAGATTCGTAAAAGGACATGAAAATTTAATAATTACAGGAAATTTTAATGCAATTGTAGGTTTATTTGGTTTAGGCACGAGAAACGACAGGGAAAATAGACTGGTAGAATTTTGCAACAAAAACAATTTAACCATCATAAATACATTCCTTCAACATCATGCTAGAAGACGATACATGTCGAAGATGCCAGAAAACACACAGATATCAAATAGATTGCACTCTTGCTAGACAACGATTTAGGAATCAAGTAAAACATTGTACAAACTACCTGGGAGCAGATATAGACACTGACCATAACATCGTAATTATGAAAGACGTTGGGAAAATTTCTGATACTAAAGAAGTAGAAGCAGAATGGAACAGCATTAAATCCAGCTTAGACATAGCGCCCAGACATATTCTGGGGTATAAACAGAAAGAAAATAAGAAACCATGAGGAAAAAGATATCCTGAATTTAACAGAAGAAAAACGACAATACAAAACAGACCAAATAAAGCACAGAAACAAAGATACAAAGCTATAAAATGGGAAATTATTCAAAATGCTAGAAAGCTAAAGAAAAGTAGATTGAAGAAATGAGCAAAGAGGTAAAAACTAAGATGGTAATAGGAAAGACGGAGGAAGCATACCAACTTATTAGAATGAGTTTTAAGGATATTAAAGCGTATAGCAAAAATATAAGGAGCGCGGGAGATAGAAAATGTAGGGAAAGTAGATTAGGACAAGAATATATAGGGGATTTATATGCAGGAACGAGATACATTAGAACAGAAACCAGACATTGAACAGGATGACTTGGGATATCCTACACATAGAGACGAGTTTGAACTACCATTACAAAGTCTGAAAAATAACAAGATGGGTATAGATAAAGTGCAAGCAGAAACTCTTAAAGCCGATGGACAAGCAATAACGGTCTGTTATTGCTTGTCCATCGGCTTTAAGAGTCTGTTTCTTCCAACTTGTCAGCTTATGTATGAGACAGGTAAGATACGGTACGCTATTTTAGGTTTAAGGGTTCTACTGGAGAAGACAATAGAAAAAGGAGAAAGCGCATATATATATATATATATACATATAAATATATATATATATATATATATATATATATATATAAGGTTTGTACATCTGGAAAATGTATTCGACAATGTTAAATGAAAAAAAATATTCGAAACACTCAAAAGATAGAAATAAGTTATAGGGATAGACGGATAGTACATAGCTTATACCAAGAGTAAACAGCGGTAATAAAATTAGAGCAGGACGTAAATATCAGAAAAGAGGCGAGTTAGGGATGTACACTATCTCCGCTAATCTTTAACTTGTATATCGAATAGGCAACGGATACTGTCAAATGCAGAAAGACATTTGAAATTACTCTGCAGAAACAAACGATTAATATCCTCAGATTCACAAATGGTATGGCGATATTAGCCTTTGTCAAGGAAGAATCAGAAGAAGCTTTTAATGAAATGGATACAGTACTAAGAGGGAGACGGTATGAAAAATTAACACAAATAAAACTAAAGTACTAGTATGTAAAGAAAGGGAATATAATATATAAGTAAAAAAACCAAAAACAAATAGAAAACGAGAATATAAAAGAGGTTAAGAATTTGTACCATTTAAGAGCCCAAAAAACGCAAGACAGGAAAAGTGCAAAAGATATAAAACAAAGATTAACATAAGGCCATGCTACATTTTATAAGGAAACGTAACTACTATGTTCGGAGACAACAAACATGGACACAAAAAAAGATTGCTAGAAGAATATGTTTGAGGCGCAGCACTGTACGGCAGTGAAAAATGGACAGGAAGAGAAACGGGCAGGAAAAGATAGAAGCCTTTGAGATGTGATGCTACAGACGTATAATGAAGATATCATAGACAGACAGAGTTACTAACAAACAGGTACTAGAAATGGTAGGAGAAGAAAGAAATATTTGAAATACATTTTGAAATACTAATATTAATATTTTGAATACTGTTTTCGGTTCTTTCAACTTACCCAATTTAGAATATTAGTATATGTGCTGCATATTAACTAAATAGTATTTAATGGATGAAGTATACTATAAACATTTTCCTCAAGTCAACTATGTTTTTTTGTTTGTACTAACGTTATCCATTTGTCATCAATTATAGCCCTTCATTTAATGTTAAGCCATTTGCGAAGGTATCTAAATATTTGAAGAGTCAGCTCTATTTAATCTACTATTATTTGGGGACGATTCTATCTTGCAGCTAATGTTCTGACCCATTCATGTTTAGTGTACCTACCTACTGAATCTATTTTTTTTGACTACCTGTTTTCATCTATTTAACATAATATCTCACGAATTGTCCATTCTCTCCAAGTTACATAATTTTCAGTTTCTAATAGTCAGTAGTACGCTGTCTTTGATAGTATTTTTTATGTCCTGCCAATTTACTTCTGTAATCGCGAACGTGAGAGTCATTCTACTATCTACTCTACATTTATACTACTTTATATACCTTCTTAACTATTTAATAATACACATTAAAAAAGTCTAAGCCTTTAAACACAATTTCAACTGGTTATTTAGGTGAGTTGTATGTTTATATTTTTCACAGAGCACTTACAAAGCATCAATTAAGATCAATAGTATTAAATCAATTTGTTTTTAATCAAGTTAAAATTCTAAATTCCTTCAGTTAGCAATAAATACTTACGTATAGCTTCCATGAGTGTTATGGCACTTTCCGTATTTACAAGGTTTCTGCTTACATTCATCTTTATCGTCCGTACACGAAGGCCCGGTAAATCCCGATGCGCATTTACATTTATATGACTCTCCTACTGAAGTACATTCCGCACCGTTTCGACATGGTTGCGTAGCGCAGTGGTCTTTACTTTCACAGTGTTTACCTGAAACAAGATAGAAAACAATTATTACTTTTCAAATCAGAAAATACCCAGTCTTTAAGCCTACAATTAAACTACATACCGGTATATCCTTGTGCACACGAACATTGGTAAGTATCCAGAGACTTCAGAGAGCAAGTACCTCCATTCAGGCACGGTTTCGAGTCACAAGAATTCGCAATAGGTATTTCACATAGGGACGCACTAAACCCCAAAGGGCAAAGACACGTAAAGCTAGGAGACGAACCAGGCGAAACTCTTACTTGACACGAACCGCCGTTTTGACAACGCGGACCCGGACCCGTGTGACATGGATTTAGATGTTGGCAGTATTCTCCCACGTATTTTGAAGTGCAGCTGAAACAAAGAAAAAGGAATTATACACTCATTGAAACGTTATAAAATAAGATGTGCATAGTTAGTTTTATTACTATGAACCAATAAGAATAGTCGCACTTTTGTCTACGATAGTCAATTAAAAATTACTTATAGAATTCAGGGTGCTTCTCCGTAGAAACATCTTTTCAAATATGTAACAGTAATACGCATACAAGAAGTTATAATCAAAATGTATAATTTACCCTGCAGAATGCAGTAGAAAGTAAAAATTCCTGATTCTATCAAAAACTTATTTCTGAAAGAATTGGAAGAGTATGTATGTGCTTTACAGAATGATCGCAACAAACAGTACGTTGTTGTGTCTTTTGGTCGCATCAAGTTTTACTTTAATATTAGGATTAAGGGATTTTTGAATCCAACAAGGAAAAGCTTTTTTCCCATCCTAAATTTAATTAAGTTCATACATGTAAAGTTTTACGATTATTATTTTCCACGAACCAGAGGACAATAACCCTCTAATTTAGTACATGTATTCCTGCTAAGCAAACATTTCTCAGGGAAAGAAACGTGGTGTGGTTAGCGCCGTTAGCCATGAACAGCGTTGTTTGAAGAGGATGTCAACAAGCTTGTGAGAAGGACGCATTTTATCGCAAGGGACTTGACTTGATTTCCGGCTACCGTACAAACCCAATGCCTGCGGGCGTTAATTTCGGGCGAAGTGTTCCTTTCGTATCTGTGTACATTTTCCCTTAATTATCTAATAACTATCTTGTGTTCTGTAAAGGCGTAGGTTCATGCACTTCGCAGCCAGAATTTGGTGAAACAAAAAACTAATCCCACGCGGCCCTAACCCTCTGAAGACGAGCGAAGGCTGTCGTTGGCTCCAATGAAACAGCAGGTAAGCCCTGGCTTATTTTTACGTTGTTAACTTTAACCATGATGGCAATAATTGCAACCAAATAAATAACACCTAGAGTTATGCAGTGATTGACGTCGTGGATAAAACATAATTACATGAAACAATAACTCTACATAGATTTACAACTTTTAGTATACACTTATAAAGAAGAAAAAAGATCAGAAATATTATCCGTAAGATTCATTATAGCAATGTTTAGGGACAACTTGTATTTGATTAATTTGGTTTTTAAACGAAACTATCTATTTTTCAATTTTACCGTGTTGTGCACTTGTTAAAGAAAATATTACAAACACAATTCTAGTTTTATACTTTAACATAAGTGTTTTTCGTTTTAATTCAGCTATATACAACGATGGTATTTAGATCATGTCTAAGGACTTTGTGATGAAATATTTTTCGTTGGCATTTTCATGAACTTCACCTTGCAACTAATTCAGTGAGAATGAGCAATTTTGAACGTAGTGTATGGTTATTATACATCTTGTAAACAAAAGCACGTCTTTCTGGAACGCTGAAATGATAATGTAGAGTACATGGGATGAAACATCTTCATATACCTGCACAAAAAATGGGGAAATGAATTTAAACGTGACAGCACTTGCTTAGAAAATGACTCCACGGTTAACGGACCCCTACACAGTTGTAAGGACAGAAATTTACGATAAAAGTACATGATTCGTGCAAGCAGAGTCAGTGGTGGGCAATTCGAGGGATGTTTTATATTTTACATGAGGAACTCGGTATGAGAAAGCTCTTGGCAAGAGAGTACCCAGATTACTGCCGATGCAGCAAGACTATGGTCGCTGTCAAATGTCGATATATAATTTAAAGTTTTCAAACGTATCACAAGAGAGTAGTTTGTACGGCGACTATTATTTGTGATAAAACATTTGTTCACCATTATACTTCGAAGTCCAAATAACAATCAAAGATATAGGTGCAACATGGAAAACCTATGCGAAAAACATATTGTTAATAAACTATATTTAAAAAAGCAAGACCATAAACGGCGAATATTATGCAAATCTTTTCGGTCGTTTGAAAACAAATATCGTTGAAAAAAGTCCCAAAGTTCATTTGTTCACTAAATGCGGTTGTGGTTAAAAAAATTGAAGACATTTCATAAATTAAAGATTTCCTGGGTGGCAAAAAAATTTAACCAACAAAAAGTCAACTTCAACGGTGAACGATATTTTGCTATGTTGAAGAAAACGATTTCGCAAAAAACTAAAGAAAACTGAACTCACACTTGCTAGTGATTCCATTCAATAAAAGTCAACAGTTACATGATAAGATAATATATTAAAACAAATTTTCTATGTATGAAGGAAACATTTGGATAGATTAATATTTAGAATAATTGGAATTAGCGTATCGTAACGTAGGTAGAATTTGCGTTGATGAAAGCGCTCTACGAATGAAATGTTTTGTTATAAACTTAAATGTTTGTTATGGGTCTAAATTACGCGCATAGTAACGAGTCTCATACTTGGGTAATAACTCAGCTTTTCTAAGGAGATATATGTTTATAATCTGAATTAGAGGTTATACAGGATGATTCATAACTTCATAAAAATATTTAAAATAGTGCTTAAAAATGGGCCACAAATTGATATTTTTGGAATTTTTTTTTTAAATCAAAATTAAAACGGACGTTTTTAGGGTACGCATAAATGCATGCACTATTTGAAATTCCTTAGTGGGCGACCTCCGGTATAATGTTTATGCTGCATGACAAACCTATAATAAAAATATATGGTATGGTTTGCGGTTTAAAGTTTATACACCCACGAATTGATGCGTTTTATTAAAGCAATACCAATGGCACTGATAGGACGCTCCAATTAATTTTTATTTGTTACTAATTAATAAACAGCATTTTTTGAGCTTCGATTCAAACAATGGGTGTTCTACTTTACAGGTAGATTTTTGAGTTTCGATTCAAACAATAGATGATCTACTTTACAGGTAGCTGACTTGTAAAACGCTAGTTTATAAGCTACTAGCACATGATTGACATTTCCAATTCCTTTTGATGTCAGGGTTGAAAATACTCAATAACCGCAGTCAGATTTAAAAGGATCAAATAACCAAGCATTTGTTGGTATCCAGTCAAATTCATTGTTTAATGATATTTCAGTTGCAGCTCTATCCTACTTTTATTTTCGATAGTTTTAAGTTAGCAGGAAAAAACCAAAACTTTTACTTTTGAAAGTGGCGTTTTACAAGCTTGATGCTTGGAAAGTAGAACACCCACTGTTTGTACTGAAACTTAAAAACCTGCAGTTTACTAATGAGTAGCAAATAAACATTATTTGAAACGTCTGCTGCTGTCATTTTTCTTATGTTAACGGCGTTGTATGTTCACAGTATGGTGCTATGGTGCTATATGACCTCTTGACGATCCCTAATCACATATATATATATATATATATATATTGTCGTGTAATTTGTTGGTTAGAATTTATTAGATTAGGTAACTGTGAAATTAGTGCAGGCTCCCGTGTGTATATACAACACATTAGTCAGTTAAGACGTTTTTCAGAGCTCTAGGTTAAGGATTAATTAGTTTAGAGTCAAGCTTCATCATTAGATTGGCTTCAATATTCATCTTGGCAAAAATGCGCCAAAGAATTCTCAATATGCGTTTATAGGAGAAAACAGAATTAGGCAATTTTACCTACTGAGCATTGAATGTAAATATTTTAGCGTACAGGGTAATTTAAACTAGATTTAATAAATATTGATTAAAATTAGCATTTCAATATTACGTTAGTGGTATATAAATAATCGTAAGGTCAAACTGGCGCGTGTAAATATGATTCTAAAGTATAATTTCATTTTAACCTTGGTAAACGTTCTTAAAAGCATTTCTATTAAGGGGTTTACGAAAACAAGCAACGGTTATCGATTCCGAGAGAAGCAACCAGTTGAAAACAATCTGAGTAGCAATTATGTTCAAGGCAAAAGTGGTAAACAGTTAGTTCTTTGAAAAGCAGAGGCCGTTAAAAAGTGCGGTTCGATATTTCATAAGGAGAAAGAGGATTATTCTTCACTTGTGAAAATAAGATGGGAAGGTTCAAATTAAGTGAGGGTATATTAACGTGGAAACGGAGCAAGACATATGGTGAGGGGCGTGGATAGACAAGGATTTGAAGACAGTTGGGGAGCGATTTCAACGTATTTAGCAGCCGTTAGAAAACAAAGTGGCGGTTCTCGCGGTAATACGGTTATTTGTTATGAAAATTTCCGAGAGTTTGAAAAACGGTTGGTGTTTGTGTGCTACAATACTTGGTATTGGAGAAGGCCAACACGCGGTTTTCGAGAATTTGCAGACCGTTGAAAATGTTTGTTTGGAGGAAGTGGAAAGACGGTTTGGAAAGGATACCTGGAAAACGTGTTTGTGGGCTTGTACAGTGGTGTGAGTTTGGTCTATATAAACGCATTCAGAAGGGGGGTGCGCTCTCTTACTTCGCTTACTTCTCTGACTTCTTCGCTCGCTATTGAAGTTAACTCAAATAGTCGATTGTATTCAGTGATTTTTTATTAATAGTTTTAATTACACAAGCTGGTGTGGTGATAATTGTTTCACTTAGAGAAAAACTGAAAGTAAATAAGAGTTAAGAGCGAAGCTTTTTAAACATGTAAGTACCAATTACTGCTATTTTGGGTGTTCGAGCGTACAAAGGCGTTCGTAAATGAAAATTTAATGGTGATTGCATCAAGCATTGATTTGTTGATCTAAAATGGAATGATAAGAGGAGATTTGGAGGTGTGGATCCACTTTCTATCAAAAATTAGGAGAGATCTGGATAGCAGCGTGACGAGAGGGATGGTGTTTCAACTTGGAGAGCGATTTCAAAGCCTAGAGTCATTCTAGAAGGCAACATCTTCGAAGGCTGGTTTGCAGCTGCTTGCAGTATAATGATTACCAGGTAACGAACTTTTATAAAAGTTGTGCTGTTTATTTGAGGTGTTTTAACTCTTTTGTGCTTTTGAGTGATTATTTTTATGCATTTTGATGACCTGTAAATGTTATTGACTTTATATGTAACCGAAATAGGTTTGTAATTAATGTACGGATAACCAGGCTGTTTTGTAAAAAGTATAGGGGATTTTTTGATTACTGCAGTGCTATAATGTTGCACACAGGTTTAAAGAGTTTTACTGTGAGCTCATATTAAGACGAGAGTTAGTCAGCTAGAAGGACAGCCCACTTACTTTAATAGGGTATTTCCTAAACATTTTAGGAAGGAGCGGAGCAGCCGAGGTAAGCTACACAACATTATGTCGACCCAGTTTGTAGGGCTGGAATTAATCCGGGGCACGAGTCAATCTCAAAGAAAGCTACACAACATTATGGCGCCCAACGTGAACTCGTTTAGTTAGAGCCAAAGCTACACAACAATATATATATATATATATATGTATATATATATGTATATATATATATATATGTATAAAGAATTAACGAAACTATATAATTGCTTTCAGCAAACTATTTGTTTTAAAACAAAATAATGTTAAGATGTATAAATAAACACCCACTTTACAAAAAATCAAAAGAGAGTGTTTAATTATTCAAATCAAGCTAATATTTGCATAGCCATAAATAAAATATTTAGATTGTTTCATAAGGGGAATAAATTCATCAGCTAGTTTCAGTCTCTCTGGACATCATCAGGATGAAGTGGTTTATAACCCTTATGAAACAACCAAAAACAATCGACAATAATAAACGAGTAAAAGTACAGAAGCAAATTCGAAATTAAATGGATATTTCATAGATGGCCATAACAAATACGTTTAACCTTTGGGCTTGTTCGATGTTTTACATGCAAAATTTTTGCCGAATTCAACTTTAATACCCTGTGTCTTTTACCAAGGCCACATTTTATTAAGGCATATTTTGTTCAATCTTTATATTTTGATCCACACAACCTGCTCTTACTCCATGTCCTAAAAATACTGACTCACCCAGTATCTAAGAGGAAAATTTGTAGAAAATAGATCATTTTGAGTAAGGAAAGAAGTCTTAATGATTTTTAAAGCACTGTTGCACTAACAGGCAATGCGAAGTATAACCGTCATTCAAACACAATGCACAAAGGTAACTAGCATAGGTCGTTAAAGATACTGTGCAAGAAGTCCATGTGCTGTCTTTTGAAAAAAGTACCGAAAGATTTAGTTGAATCATACACACTTTTATAAACAACTGGTATGTATATAATCTCTTTTTATTTGCCTTTGCTCCTTTAATCGCTCTGCTGAAAACTACAACTCAACCAAAAAGCTCAGTGGGAATAACATACTGGAAATGACCATAATCGGTTTGTAATATCAAAATATGGTTCCCATATAGTACAAAAATCTATTCCTTTATTCAACATCTCCAATGTTTAAAATCAATTTCAGATAAATCAATTCCCAAAAGTATATGTTTATATTAAATTACATACTTCAAACTTTTATTTAAAGAAATGGTTATTTCTGCAAACAATCAAGAAACAAAAATGTTTAGTTAAGTTCAAGCTAAGTATAATAATAAACATTAATAAACAAAACTACTGCAAGTATAACGATTACTAAAGTTACGACTAAAGTCATCGGAAATAGTCAAGATTCACTTTTCAAACGGATCTCTCGCACAATGAACCCTTTTCACCATTAATAATTAAACCATCAGTACCGAATAGAATTAGTTGCAATAAAGTTACTAATTGATTAATTGTTTAAATTGGCTTCTGTTCATTTAAAACCAGCGATGGTGTCCGTGATATTTATAATGTAATGACGGTAAAAGTCCGATCTATTCCTCAAACACGTTCGTTGGGTTTAGCAATCTCATCTCCATCCATTAGGATGTCCATTAGCAGCAACATTCTTTTATTATTGCGCTCGACTTGCCGAAGAATAAGCGGAGGTTTTATGTTCAGTTATTTAAAGGTTATATTAGAATAGCGTATAAGAACAATACAACGTCTGTAGTCTGATAGTTATCGGGCAATCACGAAAGCTATTATAATTACGAATAAAAATTCCGTGACACATACGGTCATTTGAGCTCAATCATAGCAGTATTTTGAGGTTGTAATGGATTTCAATTGATCACATTACCATGTTGTGACTGAAAGAAAATTCCCAAGTGCATACCTTACAGATAAACCAGAGTTGTTGCACTGCCTTTGGAGTTTGATGACTATAATTATTTATAGAAAATCTACAACTAAATTTTATTCTTATAATACTGAAATAGCTCTATAATTTTTTTACTATTATTTAAAGAAACATTGGTTTATTCGATATAAAACGAAAGATTTTTAAAAATCTATTAAAATCTCGTAGAAAGACTTTCCTATAACTTCAACTTGAAGTTATATAAAACCAGACTTCTCTGATAGGCTTGCGATGACCATAATGTTGTTATCATCAACAATATAGAAAAAATAAAAAATTCAAAATGAAAACATTTATTGAATATATTCCAGTATATCAAAGATTTAACGTCAGATTCTTATTTAATAATACTGTTTCTTTTTTTGCGGATACCACTCGTAATATGATTCTAGTTACATACCTTATAATTAATACTATTTGTTTGTCTAATGAAATTAGGTATACCAAACAAAGTTTATATGATAAAAACATAGTTTTATGTCGAATTTATATGTTCCACGAAGGTAAAAATTAATTACAAGAAAAGTAATGACCACAAAAAAAGATACGTACAGATATAAGAAACAGTACAATGTATTATGAGGTAATTGAGGTTGGATTATTTATTATTGAATAGTTCAGCCGTAATTAAACAAATCCTTAATCTACTACAATTCGATTATTTGAAAAGGTAGGTAAAATATTGTAGCGCGATTTAGTCTACCTCTGACAAAAATAATTACGTTAGAATATACACAGAAAATGGTTGATAGGCCCCTGTGGGCGATGGACTTGATTGACAGGTACAAGTGTTTTGTATTTAAAAGCTTCATTAGATTACAATAGGTACATTCGAGATATTATTTGTATACTCTGGAATGTTCTCAAAATAATTAGAACCATTGCATCATAAAATATAAATTACCTGTGATGAGAGTTAGTTAGTTCGTTTTCAATTAAAACTCTGATTACAATGCGCGTTCTAATTTAAAGCACTGAAAGTGATATAAATTAGTAAAGTGATCGATATAAATTATTGTAGTGGAAATATAAATTAACCATAATACTTCGATATAAAAGTTAAGAAGATAGAATCGTAGTTTTAGAAGTTAGTAATTGTACTGTTTGCGATTAACTGGACAGAAATTGTTGTGAGAACTTTTAAAATTTTATTATAGCTATGAGTTGTTGAAAAGGCTTGTATAATCAATTTGATAATAAATAACTGTTTATACATATAGTTTTCGTTACACTGGTGTCAAGTAGTAGGTTGTAGTAGAAAAAACATTTGAACGATTTCGAAGTACATGCCTGTAACTCATAAACAAAAAACAGGAAATGGACAGCTGTAAATTTCGTAAAACCACACGAAAGTTTTAAAAAAAAATTACATGAAAACTACAGTCAATTGAGAAAGGAGTTTATACAGCAACCTACAAAAACTGCAACAGCAGTTGAACAATTAAAAGAAGAGCTTTTAAAAGAAACTATAAAATCCACGGACAACTTGGAAACCAAATTTTCCGGCGGCTTACGGAAATTGGAAACCAAGCGTTTAGATGATTCGCATGAGCTGGAAGCGAGATTTTTAGAAAAAGAGGTATTGATAATGGAAGAACGGATTAATGTCCTAACAGTGCAAGCACCAGAGTCCGCAGTTGGCGATACAAGAGCACGCCACGCCCCAGAATTAAAAAATGTCGGGAAATGCGAACTGACGCCAATGTTCAGAGTAAAACCACTCACATTTGATGGAAAGTCACCTTAGCAGACATATTTCAAGCAACTCGAGGCTGCCACGAGAGCTAACGGATGGAACGGTGGTGAAAAAGTAACCGCGTTGATTGTTGCGTTACAAGGTGAGGTCTTGTATATTTTGTAGACCATACCAAGCCATGACCAAAGAAGCTACAGTACCTTAACATCAAGGCTAGAAATAAAGTACGGCGACTCTCATCCGCAACAAGTATACCATGCTCAAGTGGAGAACCGTTACTAAAAAGTCAAAGAAAATTTGCTACAGTTTGAAGCAGATATTGCTCGCTTGGTGAGACTGGCCTACCCAACAGCACCAGGCAGCTTTATAGAAGTGGTGACAAAGCAGAGCTTCATTGAAGGAATACTCTACAAGGAGATCGAGCAAGCACTATGGCTGACCCAGCCAAAGATTTTACGTGATGCGTTGGTTCATGTCTTGAAGTTCGAGGTTGCAAAGCAAGCGACGCATTTGATCTGTGGCTGTTGAGGAGCGGAGTCAAGAGAACTTGGAGTACATGCTTCGACGTGTACTTCGGGACCAGCTGCCAGAGAAAAAGGGGCCACGACGCCCGAACCATAGATTTTAGACACAGGCAGAATCGATGTAAGTGGCACAAGAAAAAACATAAGAAACCAAAAAGAATAGTGGGAGTCGAAGAAAATGGGCTAAAATGAACCTGCACAGATTCTGCCCCAAAAATGGTCATTCGCGTCGCGCGGATAAAATGTGATCTTGTTGGTCGGAGCCTAGTGATCAACGATGATTGGCAGCTTCTACAGTTGCGGACCGAACAAGAGAATGACAAAGATCTAGGTGTTTTTCTGATCTGGAAAGCCAGAGGAGAACGCTATCTTGGCACGATATTAATAAGTTGAATAGCATTCTAAAGTCATACCAGGCACAATGGGATTTCCTGAAAGTAGAGAATGGGATCTTGTTGCAATCCTTGGAGAATAGAGATATTGCAGGTTCATTCCCTGAAACCTATTTCGAGAATAGTACAACTAGGTAACCATGGACTATTTTACGAAGTGGATCGAAGCGTATGCTATATCAAATCAAGAAAATGTAACCATCGCTGACGTGCTGATAAAGAAACTGTTCTGCAGTTTTGGAGTTCCTATGGAGT
Source organism: Platerodrilus igneus (assembly GCA_036346225.1). Classification (NCBI taxonomy): domain Eukaryota; kingdom Metazoa; phylum Arthropoda; class Insecta; order Coleoptera; family Lycidae; genus Platerodrilus; species Platerodrilus igneus. The sequence continues at coordinate 2,407,675 of JARFIW010000439.1, read as the reverse complement.
GGCACGCCGATCAGGGCAGAAACTTTGAGTTAGCCTTATTCCAAGAAATTTGTCGGTTGTTGGAGATGAGAAAGGTCCGTACACCATTGCACCCGCAATCAAATGGTATAATAGTACGCATGAACAGCATCTTGGACAAGTACTATTTCCAAGGTAGTCCCCAAATATCAGAGATACTCGGTTGGTCCTATCTATTTATTGAACTATCGGTCTTCGATTCATGACAGCACTGGACAAACACCTGCATCTGCTATTCTGTACTGCGAGATGTCAACCACGCGATCTTGAGTTTGGGTGTAAGCCCGGAGATGACATCGTGGGCAAGAGCTACGTCGAGAAGCTCAAGCGCAAGATGCATGACATCTATGGTGACATTTGGAAAAATATTCAGATCACAAGCGATCGGATGAAGACCGGACATGACAAGAAGCAGCAGTCTGGTATTCAGGAGGGCGACCGCGTCTGGCCATACAACCCCATGGATTTGTGCCAAAGTTATAAAGGCATTGGGGGCCCGTAGGAAGTTGTAAAACAAGAATCAACCACGTGGTATATCAGATTTGGAAGCTCCCACAAGGAAGAACAAGAGTGTTGCACATTAGTCGGTTGGCACACTACGATAGAGATAAGCCGATAACGTCCAAGAACGACACGCGGTAACACAAACATACAGTTGTAGTCGTGAAGATCTATGAAATTCTGAACCTAGCTATGATTGGTTCATCTCTCTGTAGAGCGAGATTTGGGATCATGGAAGAAATTCAAGGTGTGCCATCGGAATACTCCCTGGCACACTGTGTAGCAGCGGATCTTGATATGTTCCGAGAACTTGTTCGGGTGTATAAAAATATTTAGTGAACTAGGTCAACTTCAGCGACAACAACCAGAGGTTGGAAAGACCATACGGATAAAGGACCGACATCGTGGCATCTACACCTGGTGACTAAGCAACAGTTTTCTGGTAAACCGAATACCAGGAGCTGTGGAAGGCGTTAAGTGAATCTCAAGGGCCGTATGATCAAATTCAAAGACAAGAAGTTGGCCATACTCAAAATACAATCGGTCGTGGGTTCCATGAGTTGGACTGGAGAGCGGTGTAAGAAATATGCTCAAGATACTGTTCCAGAAAACCGGGCTCCAGATCTTGGCGTGTGGTTACAATCCAAACGGTACGGTGCCTGCTATGAAAAATGTTGATTGTTACTTCTATTAACATGGAAACAAAAATGGTTTTGACTGTCCTTAGCGCCACAGGCGCTTCTAAGCCCCTATTTTCTTGTTCATTATTAAACTACTCTCAAACGCCCCCTGTTGAATTTCGTGTTAATTGATCCTACTCTTCTTTCCAACGTACCTCACTAATACCAACTACATGTAATTTCAGCCTACCCATTCCTTTGACAAGTTTTCTAACCTACCGTAACGATTCTTACACTCCACGCCCGGCTTTGTAATGACTTCCTCTCGAGTGACTACTCGACCGCACGAAGATACGAATGGAGGACTATTTTATCCAGAATATTTCACCTGGGAGGATACCATCATCAGTAAACCATACAGCTACAGCTGTATGTCATCGAAGAAAATAAGGACTGTAGTTTCCACTTGCCTTCTGCCGTGCAACAGTACCAACAAGACTAAGCCGTGTTGGGTGATATTATAAAGCAAAGTCAATCAATTAGCCAGCCTGTCGCTCTTGTAACTATTGAAAAGGCCGTTGCACTCATTTCAGAAACCATTCGTCAATCTGAACTCTCCACAGATACCCTTCCGATATGGTTGCACCTTTAGCTCGGCTATCTGTTTCTTTTAGACACTCAAACCTTCCCAGGTCTTCAAGATCCAATAGTTCACAGGGGATGGAAGAACAGTTTTTTCATAAATTGTTGTGTTTTTGCAATTTCTGCTTAACATCTGCAACACTGCATAAAACCCAGTCCACTAGAATATATTACTAAGAAGTTTATAAACTTGAAATTTTTATCTTGCTATCTTTATTTGAAATTTGAGTTGCCTGTCGAATATCGTATTATTCCACCCATGATTTTTTAGACCTATTATTCAGCGGTTTGCAGTTTACTCGTTTACGAAGACGATAGGCGAAAAAGTAATGTATTTACTGCTTTATTATTGTACATTTGGATAAAAAGTCATCGATGACGCAATTTTCATGTTACAGTTGATTTATTTACATAAAATTGCAGACTATTACTGATTTTAATTCTGATAAATTTATTACTTTGCAAGGGCTTTAGCAAGAACTTAATCAATAGTACATTAAAAAACCTTTGCCATCGGGTAAGCGAAATTTTTTCGATATATCACAAAAACCATCCGGTCGGATATATTAATTAGAATACCGTGATAAAAAAAAAGAGGTGTAAGCGGTTTCACTGCGGTTCTGCGGTAGTAGATTAGAAACCTTTATCGCTTCTGGTAACCTGTTGTTTTGATACGGTATTGTGGAGATTAATATTGGTTGACTCTTACTGACGAATTTAGTAAGATTATAAAAGTTAAAGTGTTTAAAGTATGTATATTAATCTGTTTCCCCAAACATTATATCTTTATGCTAAAAACGATCTGCTAGTTTTAGGGTACATTGTTTTTATATAATTTTAAGAAATTCAAACCGTGAGCAAAGAAGTAATGAAATAAAAATGTTTTAAGTATGATATTGAAAACTGCTCTTTAATATAATACACAGAATTTCGCACAAAAGTTCTTGTAATAGGAAATATACAGAGTGTTTCAGAATAAAGTACCGTAAATTGGGGAATATATACAGCTTGACGAGTTATCAAGAAAAGTTAGGTAACGGTTTCTTGTAAACCCACCCGTTTCCATTATACAGGGTGATGAAGTGATATTGAAAAATACATGTTTTTTTTTAGAATATTTTCATTTATGGTAGAGACTAACTTAGGGGGTTATCAAACAGTTTTGATCTATACTTTTTGCACACCCTGTATTTCATAAAAATTAAAACTCATAATTATTCCTTACACAATTTTCCACAAAAAGGTACTCTTGGTTAATCTTTGTAGAGCTTTCCATTTTCGAGTATTTTAAATTAAGTCATACTCAACCCATCCACGAAAACAACGTATGATTCATTCTTTCAAAAATGCAAAGGCTTATTCTATGAATTCCATACAGGTATCTGATTTTAATCAAACACAGTAAGTTGACAAACGTACATATTTCGTAAAAATATTGTTTCATTCGTATTAGTTTTACTATTAAAATACAAATAATTTCAAACTGTTGCTGATTCTAGTAGGCATCTCTTACTCCGTGTAGTTTCAAAAGTTATACTCGTTCAATACGTAACTACAGTTCGCTTATTTCTTATTATTTTGTTAATAATCAAACACAAAAATGGTAACATAGGCATTCTCGGAGTATGCTGACGTGCATTTGCTACTAGGGGAATGCCAAGGCAATTCTGAAAAGGCTGTAAGAAGATATGCAGAGAAATATCCAGGATGCATTGTTTACCAATAGAAAAACTTTTGTGGCAGTAGATAGACGGATACGGGAAACTGGAACTGTTTTACTTGCTGCTCAACATCTTGGAAGTGAAAGAGTAAAACGCACATTGAGAAATGAACAAAATGTTTTAAATTTAGTAGAGGAGAACCCAGGAATAGGTACCAGAAGACTTTCGCTACAAACAGGAGTTTCTTAGGTAACATGTTGGAGAATTCTAAAAGATAAACAGCTGCATGCCTATACCACCTGCAACAAGTTCAGGACCTTCTAGAAACCGACTACTAACCTTGAGTCGAGTTTTGGACTGGCTGCTAAAACAAATTAGAAGAGATAATGAATTTGTTAACAATATTCCTTTTACTGATGAAGCAACTTTTAGCAGAAATGACATATTTAAACCTGCATAATGAGCATGTCTGGTCAGATGAAACCCCACATTTCACGAAAACCAAATAAATGTTTGAACTGGAATAATGCACGATCAGCTGATAGGACCATTTATTTTGGAAGAAAATTTAACTGGAGAGCGATAGACAGCTTTTTTAAGAGAACATTTAATAAATTTATTCGAAGATGTTCCTTGTTATCAAAGACTTAACATGTGGCTCAAGAATGACGGCGCAGTACTTCATTTTGCATTAATTGCAAGGGAGTGGTTAAATAACAATTTTCCTGGCAGGAAGATTGGACAAGGAGTGAATGCTTAGGTTAATTGGCTGTTATGGCAAATGTGTTACCGTAGTAATAGACTAGACATGAATTGAATGGCAAAAAAAGTTGAATTGTGGCAGTTGGAAAAGTCATTTATTTCTTGGTTTAATTTAATAGAATTTACTGTAAAGTAATTCAAATAGGCACACTAAATGTAGGTATAAGTTATTGTACGTGTTATTTGTTCATGTTTAATATTTTATAGCTTGAAGCATTTCGGCCTCTACATCTACTGTCGATCACAAATACACCAGACACCAAATTGTACATTAAAAATAAAGCGTTTGCTATCAAAGTTGTGCCCCTTTTGTTCTGCTGGAACAAAAATATTCAAGATTTATGGCTGCAAATGACTCGAATCCTAGCTACGGTTGCAGCTGCGTAGCATGTAGCATGGTTGCGTGCGATAAGTGTGATAGATGGTGGCATATTCCTGTGTCAACGTAAGCTCATCTATCGCTAATCGAGTTTGAACCTGCATAAAATGCTCCCCCGTTAATGCACGAACTAAATCTTTACGGTCTAATACTTCTACGCGTAAAGCGCAATTAGAACTAAAGTTAAAGCGTTTGGAAGATGAACGCGCTGCTGAAAAAAGGTATATGATGAGAAGTATGAACTACTTGAGCAATCTTTGTTAGAAGAAGCAGATAACGGTAATTTACGGAACTCAAGTTCAGAGCTTGAATGTCACGAACACACACAAAACATTGCCAATTGGGTACATAATCAGGTTCCTACCTATCTCCAAGCATGCGGAAATGACACAGAGCCTGTAGAGTCAGTGGTGCAGTCTCAAATTAATAACTCGGCTTTTTTAGTTGAGAATTCCAGGAACAAAAGAGAACGAGTAGCAGAAAAATTGGACTTAACCCAGTTAACACCGCAACAAAACGCTTCATTAGTTCGAGAAAGAAATTTCGAGGGTGAACCGGAAGCCGAGAATGCGCCATTGCTTTAAATACAGTATAAAGTGGTAAATCTCCAACAACAGAAAAACCTTTCCATGGATAAGTTACAGGAAGTACAAGAGCAATTGAGAATTTGTCAGTTGAGGTTGCAGCGGGAACAGGAATTGTTTTATGCCCAAGATCAATGTGCTAGAGCTATCCCTAAAGCTGTCGTCGCGTCTAGGGGCACAGCGGTAGAAGACACTATAATGATCGGGGTATGGTTAACAATGGATTACATCCGAATATGATATGTGCCACAAAATTCCAGCGCCTTTAAACTGTAATCAAGCGAAACGGATGCCTAATCATTTTGTACACTCCGCCACGGATGTGCAAGAACATGTTTAAGTGCAGGTGATGGTTTTATTCCCTTTGGGACAAAAAGAGCGACGTCGAACGACTAACCACCAGGCAGGTAATGCCGCGCGATTTGACGGAGTTCTCAGGTGATTCGGAACAGTAGCCTTATTTATAAGTAGCTACAATAAGTCCGCTTCGCTTGCGGATACAGTAATTCGGAAAATTTTGCTAGACAGCAACGATGTTTAAAAGGCGGCGTCCTCAAGTCAGTCAAATAGTGCTTGTTGACACCTGGGTCGGTACCAGACGTCATGAAAACTCTTCACATGCTTTACGGGTGTCCTGAAGTGATAGTGAATAAACTAATTAAAAATGTGCTTGCACTCCCACCTCCCAAAGCGGAAAAGTTAGAAACACTAATAGAATTTGGTATGTCGGTTAGAAATCTTACACAACATCTTATCGCAGACGGACAACGTGCGCACTTGTCAAACCCTGTTCTTCTTCAGGAACTTGTGGAGAAACTACCTGCTAATAACGTAAAGTTACAGTGGTCTCAATAGCTTAACGATTCTCATATACCTTCACTTCGAACGTTCAGTGATTTTATGTCATCCGTTGTAGAATCCGTTAGTAAAGTGGAATTGTATTCTGGTAGTCAGTCCGATAAGAAGTCTAAAGTGAGTAGAATGATCTCCACGCCCACGACCATCTGGTAAACACAAAATTGCCCCCAACCAACGGCAATAACAACAGGGAAAAATGTTTTCTATGTTCTAAAGAAGCACATTTAGCGAAGAACTGCAAAATATTTCTAGACTGTAGCGTTGAAGACCGTTGGAAATATGTTCACTGTTTAAAGTTATGCATATGTTGTTTAGGCTTTCACGGTGGTAGATCGTGTAGAAAACTAAACGCGTGCGAAATTGGTGGATGTCATCTCAAGCACCAGCCCTTGGCTGCATGAACCGGTGTCGAAAGAAGCAAACGAGATTAATTCGCCTTCAACTGAAACACATTCGTATCACCATTTAACAGAATCCTTATTATTTCGCATACTACCCGTAATTTTGCACGGAACGGCGACGTTAAAGTGTTTGCCTAACTGGATGAAGGTTCCTCGGCAACGCTGGTTGAACAAGAAATTGTGGAACAACTTGGAGTCAGGAGTCCGAATGTACCTTTGTGTCAGAACAGTGAAACCTCTTAATTTTCCAACACAAACGCTACATTTTGACGAAATTACTACAAAGTTCCCGCACTTGAAAAGCATACACGTTTTAAGCTATGAAAAAACGACACCAAAGTTGTTATTGGGTCTACGTGACCTACTTCTAACAGTTCCATTAAAAGTTAAAGAGAGTATATGTGGTCCTGTAGCTACGAAAACAAGATTAGGATGATGTGTCAATGGAAAACTCCGTGACGACAGCACAACTGAACACTCTAGCTATCATATTTGTGAATGTGATTCAGAGACAAAAGTTGACCTTATGTTTAAGCAGTATTTTAATGTTGATGATGTTGAAACCCTTCCAATTGCAAATTTAGAGCCTGAAGACAATAAAAGACCAAGGCGTATGCTTGAAAAGACAACCACTAGAGGCTGTGATCGCTTTATAACGAGACCATTATGGAAATACGACCAGTTAGATTTCTCGAATGGCTATCCAATGGCGATGCGCCGCCCGGAATGTTTAGAAAAACATTTGAGTAGAGATCTCCACTTAAAATAGAATGTATGTTTACAATTGCAGCAATATCAAGAAAAGGGATATGCGCACGTCGAACTTGGTAACTGCCTCCAGGTGCGGTTTAAAACCCAAACAAGCCAGAGAAACTACGTTTGATTTGGGATGCAACAGCGAAAGTGAGCGAGGGGTCGTTAAATTCCCTGCTACTTCCAGGACCTGATCTATTAACACCCTTGCTACGAGTTCTCTTCCGTTTCAGGCAGTATCCCGTTGCGATTAGCGGGGATATCAACGAGATGTTTCACTAAAGTCAGATTGTAGAAAATGATCAACATGCACAACGTTTTTTGAGGCGCGACAATCCAGATGATCCGCCTGAAATCTTTATTATGGATGTCGCTACATTTGGATCAGCTAGTTCTCCGACATCAGCTCAATTTGTCAAAAATAAAAACGCTCCAGAGTTTATAGGTCGTTGTCCGAGAACAGTAGAGAGAATTTTGAAATGTCGTTACGTGGACGATTATCTTGACAGCTTCGAAACTGCTGATGAAGCGAATAAGTTGCTACAGAGATGAAATGGGTTCAGTCTAAGGGTGAATTCGAGATCCGCAACTGGTCATCAAATAGTAGAACTGCCTTAGATTGTATAGGGAGTCATGACGTTTTAGAGGCAAAGGAACTTGTCCCGCACAAAGGTGTCTGTTCAGAACGTGTCTTGGGAGTGTTTTGGCAAACTGGAGAAGAGTTGAAATTTTCTATGACACTTAGCGAACAGATTGAAAACTTGACAAAATCCTGAGCAATTCCCACTAAGCAACAAATTCTGAAATGCGTTATGCGTCTCTTCAATCCACTTGGTTTACTGTCGCATCTGCTGGTGCATGGGAAGATACTGATACAAGATATCTGGAGGAGCGGTATTGGTTGGGATGAACGTGTAAATAAAGAGTTGTTTGAACGTTGGAAGAAATGGCCGTCCTTACTTGTTCATGCTGATGAAGTTACAATACCTAGATGCTATTTCATAAGCGCTAGTAGCGAGACTTGCAGTTCTTTACTAACACATGTGTTTACTGACGCAAACAAAACTGCCTATGCCGCAGCAGTATACTTTCGAGGCACCAATTCTGATGGACGTATATAATGCGCGTTAGTTGCGGCTAAAGCGAAAGTAGCGTCACTAAAATACATATCGATTCCTCGCTTAGAGCTGATGGCAGCGGTTTTGGGCACTCGCTTGACTTTGCTCGTTGTTGACGGTTAGTCAACTACAGCACGCCAGCAATTTTTTGGACGGATTCTACAACTGTCCTGGCGTGGATTAAGTCGGAACATCGTAAATATCAAGAGTTTGTAGCTAGTCGAGTAGGAGAGATTTTAACCACTACTTCAGAAAGCGATTGGAGATGGATACCTAGTTTTCACAACGTTGCCGATGAGGCCACCAAATGCGTAAAGGGGCCTAATTTCGATTCAAGAAGCCGATGGTACCGGGGACCAAATTTTCTATATTTATCCGAAGAGTACTGGCCTAAGTCAGAACAAGGTAATACTTCTCACACTGAGGAGGAATTAAGAACTTGTGTGTACACAGAGGTCACCGCGTTAACGCCACTGATACAATTTCAGCGATTTTCTAAGTGGAACCGATTGCTCAGAACGGTAACTTTTGTAATGCGATTTGTAAATTGCTGTAAAAAAGATAAGAGTTATAATGAAAGATGATAAACGACTAACCTTTCTCAGGAGGAGCTCTACAAAGCAGAATCACAAATCTGGAGGTTTGTGCAGGCAGATACATATGCCAAATAATGATCGGTTCCCGAAAAAATGTACATTTGTCGATAAAGACCAGGTATCATTAGCTAAATCAAGTCCCTCTCTACAAGCTCACCTCGATGTTGGACAAAGATGGTATTCTAAAGATTGATGAACGTATTGGCTATGCGAAATTGACGATAGATATGAAGTACCCAATTATATTACCAAAAGAAAATTTGGTAACAACCTTGATTGTATACCACTATCATGTTCAATATGTGCATGGAAATTCCAAAATCGTGGCAATTGAACTACGACAGCTTTTTATATTCCACGACTACGCGTTCTTGTGCAAAAAATTTCAAAGATGTCAATGGTGTAAAATCTATAAAGCCAGACCGAAAATCCCAAAAATGGCACCTTTACCTGCTACTAGATTAATGCCTTACTTTCTAAAGTTCGGCTTTATAGGACTTTGTTATTTTGGGCCGAACGTGGTAAAAGTAGGACGTACAAATGTTAAAAGATGGGTTGCTTTATTTACATGCCTTAACCTACGCGCAATACACCTGGGACATACCTTTGACTTATTGATACGAGCTTGTACAGCGTGTGTTCGTAAATTTGTCTGTCACCGAAGAGCTCCATTGGAAATCTATTCGGATAATGGAAGCAACCTTGTTGGGGCCAGACGATTGTTAAAAGAACAAATGTTGCAAATTGGGACGCAGATGGCGGCAACGTTTACCAATGCCAGGACAAAATGGTTGTTCATACTTCCATCAACCCCCCATATGGGTGGCGCCTGGGAGGGTATGGTTCGCTTAGTAAAGAACGCTATGCTTAACTTACCCAAGGAACGTAAATTAATCGACGAAGCTTTATTAACCATGATCATGGAGCCGGAGTCAATAGTTAAATCGCGGCCGCTTACATATCTGCCTCTAGATTGGGAAGAGCAAGAAGCTCTTACGTCAAACCATTCTCTGATGGAAAGTTCGAACGGAGTCAAACAACCAACAACTACTATACATAATAGTTGGAACCTAATCCAATATAATACCGATCACTTCTGGAAACGGTGGATCAAGGGAGTATATGCCCACTCTAATCAAACGGACAAAATGGTTTAACGAAACAAGACCGATTGAACCGGGAGATGTAGTAGTAATCATTGATGATAGTAGAAGAAACGGTTGGGTTCGATAACGAGTGCTGTAAGTATAGTCAAGATGGTCGGAGTCGTCTAGCTGTGGTGCAAACTTCAGAGGGTATATTCAATCGAACCGTAGCAAAATTAGCCCTACTAGATGTGAAAAATGGTGGTAAAGATGATGTCGGTCATCCTTACGAGGAAGGGAATGTTACGGCAAATGTGTTACCCTAGTAGTAGACTAGACATAAATTGAATGTTAAAAAAGTTGAATTGTGGCAGTTGGGAAAAGTCATTTATTTCTCTGTTTAATTTAATAGAATTTACTGTAAAGTAGTTCAAATAGGCACACTAAATGTAGGTATAGGTTATTGTATGTATTATTTGTTCATGTTTAATATTTTATAGCTTGAAGCATTTCGGCTTCTACATCTACAGTCATCACAAATACACCAGCCACCTAATTGTACATTAAAAATAAAGCGTTTGCTATCAAAGTTGTGTCCCTCTTGTTCTGCTGGAACATTGGCCACCTCGGTCCCTTGAGTTAAATCCTATGGACTAAGGAATTTGGGGTATTTTAAAGCAAAAAGTTTATTCTGCACCCATTAATACTATTCAGGAGTTAAGAGAGAAGATGGAAAATGTTTTAAGGGATTTAGCCAATTCTAGGTTTATTCTACAAAAAATTACTCACCAGATTAAGAAACGAGCCCGAAAAATGTATTCAAGTTGGAGGACGTCACTTTGAACATCTATTTAAATAATGAACGATATGAGCTAATTTCTATTTTGTAGTTTGTAGCGGCTCAGTGAGTAAATTTTAGCTTGTAGAGTCGAATATTTTTCAGTTTCTAAACACTGACAAGTTTATTAAATGCGTTTTTTTACTAAATGTATTTGATTTAAATCAGATACGTTGCGAATCCATAAAATAAACCTTTGCATTTTTGAAAGAATTAATAATACGTTGTTTTCATGCACGAGTTGAGTATGACTTAATTTAAAATATCTCGAAAATGGAAAGCACTACAGGGATTAACAATGAGTACCCTTTTTGTGGCGAACTGTATGAGGAATAATTATGAGTTTTAATTTTTATGAAATACATGGTGTGCAAAAAGTATAGTTCAAAATTGTTTGATAACCCCCTTATTCTACGCCAATGGATTATCCTATTTTGTCAAAATGATGTGTAATAATTCGTATCAGTAAATAACAAACGTGTACCTAATTTCAAGTTAAAGTCTCTACCCTAAATGGAAATATTCTAAAAAATATGTATTCTTCAATATCACTTCATCACGCTGTATAATGGAAACGGGTGGGTTTACAGGAAACTGTTACCTAACTTTTCTTGATAACTCGTCAAGATTTATATATTCCCCTATTTATGGTACTTTATTCTGAAACACCCTGTATATTAGTTTCAAAATTCCTGAGATCATATCTTGTCGATACATTGTATTTAAGTTTTAAAGCGGCCATTAGAAATAGACAAATATTTCATAAGAAATATGACTAAACTACGACAAGTCAATAAGTTTTGAATTTCATCCCATAAAGGTACTTAACTTTAATATTGTTCTTCAAATGGTCAATGGAGGAAACCGCCAAGTCTGTATTAAAAAAGGGGCAGATAGGATTTTACCTGTTTAGGACAAAGATTAACTGAACACCTGCTAATATTCCACTTTGTATGGAATGCATATTGGATTGGTATACCTCTTGTTTATAATGTCCAGACCTTCTTTATCAATAATGTGTTTTACTCCACCCACCATTTCCTTTTCGCTTTGTACTAAGAATGAATATTTAGCTTTTACTGCATGTATAACAGATACAAATTTAGAGAACATCTCACGCATGCCGCTATTAAATGTGTCGCATCTCTTTCTTAACCAAAAATTTACAGTTGTTTTCTAATTCCGCGGTACAATCCACAATGCCGCCCATTTTAATTCGCAATACATTATCGCACGAAGGCTCTGCTATAAGATTGGGTAAGTCGTTGCCCTTATAGAGTTCTTTAGCATAGTTTATGTTTCTAATATCGGTGATTAAGTTATTATTACCCAGATTTTTTAAAAGCAGCACAATCCAATCTCATTTGTTGGTTTTACTTTACTACCAAGAAGCTGCTGGATACTAAACACTTTAGAAGAGTTCATGATTGATTCTACTACCGTCGAATAATAAATACGGAAGAAAGATGCACCCTTACATAGAGTGAGACCCCAATGTTGGCGAAGACACCATGGGTGGGAAACTAAACTGATAGATAAATTTGCAAAAGCATAGACACTTCCGGTCTATAATAACGGACACACGTTTTCATTTAATGACAAAATACAACTAAAACACCCACACCGCGTACGCGCAAACGCACGTACACACGCACACATAATAACTTAAACACCGATATTGCAAATATTAACTACATCCGAGAAGAAAAATTCTTAAATGGCATATATCCATTCCTATTACAGAGCCTTTTTCCCATAATATAATGCCAGTTTTAATGGGCAGCATTGCGGATTGCATCGATAAAGCAGAAAATAAAGGCAATTTTTTTGGTAAAAAAGAAATATATACACCTTTAATAGCAACATGCGTAGAAAGTTCTAGAAATTTGAATTTGTTACGCATGGAGTAAAAGCTAAACTCCCATTCTTACTACAAAGGAAAACAAAATGATGGTTGGAGTTTATTGGTAAAGAGGGTATGGAAAATATAAACAAGAAGTTATACAACTCCAATATGCATTTCGTACAAAGTAGAATTAGCAGATGATAAGTTAGATATTTTGTTACAGAAATTGCCGGATATATTAGACCAGCTCGAAAAATAAGATTGTTTAGTACCAACTACTAGATCTGGAGATAACCCAAGATTTTGGCGAGATATTCAACAAGGCGGAAATGATCGAATACTTAGCGAATAATTTAAATCTCGCCTGTCATGGAGAATATACAGAACACTATCAAATTGAATGTAAAACTGTATACGATTTTAGATATTTGGTAATTAGATGTGAAGTTTTAAGAAGTGGTAGGTGGAAGGAGGTAATTAAGATGTGCGTCAGTTTTTCCGTCTACAGAAGGAGAAATTATTCGTTTAGTCCGCACCATGTTAAACAAGCATGCAGCGATAAACCTTAATTCCGAATTTTATTGCTCTTACACCACATCAGGCAGCAATCTGAAAAACGAGTATAACTTGTGCGAGGTTATGTGATAAAAATCGGAAGAATCTAAGCACCATGATTCGGGGTGGTCTTTAGAGAAAGTGCTCTACTTAGAAATAAACAATAATAAGTTTGATCAATCAAAGGTGTACTAGTGCATCGCGTTATCTGAGCAGATTAAAAGGATGATCCTCACAAGACGATACCTTAGATTTAAATTTTATGTCTAAAATTAAATCCTCTTTTTTACTGTATTCATTCGATTTCATATATCTGAAATTAAAAGCATGTATTCAATTGTCTTGTGTTTGTACTGCGTGCATTGCTTGCTTATATCTAAACATAGGGTAATTATATAGATTTCTACTACAAAGTTTGTGTATCCACCGCATCGCTTTAGAAATATTCGCACGCTGCAGTTTCCTTACACGCAACCCTGTCCAACTCCCGCTCTTTCAATAATTCGAATTTTTAAAATCTTAGCAGTTCTATTGGTCTACTCTATAAAATGGAGGATACGAATTGGGTGCTCTCATTGGTTCAAGCAGTTTTAAATAAAAGTAACTATACCGACTCGTCAGAAGTTTAAAAACATGCCCGTCAAAATCTTAGGTTAACATCATTTAGAAAAGTTTATTACATAGTTATATCCTCCGCACAGCTTAAAAAGATTTCGTTGCTGCAGTTCCTTAAGCGCCCCAGCCCAGCTTTAGCTCTTTTCGAATTTTTAAACTGCTTGCGACCCTATTGGCCTACCGAAGCGTCTACCACGATTGCCTTTTTTCGATTTTTCAAAATCCTGCGATTCCATTGATCGCCTCATAGAACACGGTCTCCACGGTGTGACTTTGCGTTTTATGTCTCAACGAGTACCTCCATAGAACTATTAAAAAATATAATTATGCTATATTCAAATAATTGCAGTACCTGGCGTTGTGTGGGAGTGCGCCGTCTTTATAAATTTTTGGGGGTCTTGGCTGTGTTGGAGGGATGCTAAATTAATTGCAGTTTCGTACTTCTAAAGAAATTCGAGTCTATCCAATGCTTTACGCTCTACGAAAATAATTATAAATAAAAAAGTAGATGCTTTAAAAGCTAAGAAAATGTTTATAAATAAGAAAGCTATTGTGACAGAAATTTTAATATGTATAAGACAGAAGGTGGAAGGTAGAAAGGAATTGGGTTCGTGATGAGGGCGCAAAGTATGGAACCTTAGTTGTCGAAGAACCGTCGAGTTGACCAAAAGTACCTTTTGAGAATTGTATGACTTAATGGTGCTCGATAATAAAAATATACAGGGTAGGTCTAATGTGGAAGGAGGGTGGAGATAGTGGTGCTGGAAGGTAGAATATGAAAGGAGCAGAGATAGAAACAAGGTGATTAAACTAACGTATGTCTATTTCTCTTCCACTAAGTATAGTCCATATAGAGAAAACTAAATTGAAAATCTCACCTACCCCTAGTCTTTGTCTTCATCATCAATAGGTCTTCCCCCCTAGAACTGGCTGGACGCGTACCCTCATTGTTTCCTAGTCTGAACCAACCTACACATTTCCCTGAAATTTGCACAGTCTGCATCTATCACTATCTGTGTGCTAAAGTCTGATCTCGGCCTGCCTCTACCTCTCTTTTCCTATCTCTGCTTTTAGTATATCCCACACTATTCCCCAGAAATGCTTCAGACCGTATGCTGTCCTATTTCTCCTATTTTTTTATTTTCCACAGATATCTTTATTCCTCTACTATTTCTACAACCTATTTGTTATTAACTTTGTCTGTCCATGCTACCATCTTCATACATCTGAAGCACAACATTCCAGAAGGCTTCTATCTCTTTCTGTCCGCTTTTCCTACTGCCCCTATTTCATAGATGTACTGTGCTCCACACTATGCTTTGAACAGTTTTCTTCTTGTATCTATGTTCGTTGTCTTTGAACATAAGGCGGCTCCGTGGCGTAGTGGTATGTGTGTGACTACTACGCTCAAGGTCCCGGGTTCAAATCCCGACACGGTCCGCTTGAAAAATGTTAGGCGAGCATTTTTCACAAAAATACACCCTCGTTCGGATGAGAGGTAAAATGGAGGTCCCGTGTGTGAGTGTTGTCACGCACGTTAAAGATCCCTACCTTGCTTGGAACAGCAAGGGTTCGGCAAAAATTCCAAATTTTCCAGGTAAAAAAAAACTCGCTTCCTGGCCAATGTAGTACTTTCGGGTGGAGCATTGGAAAATCACATGTAATGTCTTTGAACATAGCTGCTGTTCTTTGTCTTATATGCGTAAAATCCCACCAACCGATTATTTTTATACAGGATTGGCTGTTTCCTTCTACTGCCAATAAACTTATAACATAAAGCATTTAATAAATTAATTACTGTATGACCTGTCTATTTGTTTTTATTAGACAATCCTAAACAAATCTTTAATTTATTGTTGAGTTAAAATAAACTTGTGCTGAAGTTGTCATG
Organism: Platerodrilus igneus; assembly: GCA_036346225.1. Lineage (NCBI taxonomy): Eukaryota > Metazoa > Arthropoda > Insecta > Coleoptera > Lycidae > Platerodrilus > Platerodrilus igneus. Next base: position 2,391,952 of record JARFIW010000439.1, on the reverse strand, counting down.
TTGGAAAATTTAGTCCCTTGCTGTTCATCAATGACGGCTATTTCTGTATTGAGACTGCATACATTTGGTGTAACGGCTGCGCAGTAACTGCTTGCCACCTGGAACTAACTCTTAACGCACAATTCCTTCCAAATTCTTATTATACTCTATATAACTTCTATGTAAGTCTTTTTTGTAGAAGCTCCTCTGGCTTTAGGATCGACAAAATTACCTACTTCCATGTAACATTCCTCTGTCAAACCGTCAAATTTATTGACTGTCAGGAAAACTGTCGCACTGGTCCTAGTTTGAGAAAATTACAGGAATTTAAATGAGAGTTCTCTACAGATGGGAAAAACTACGCACGCGAACCTAAAACAGGTTGTGCGTGTGCGTGAGTGCGTGTTTGTGTGTGTGTATGCGTGTGTGTGCGTGCACGTGTGTGTATGTGTATGGGTAAATATAATTATGTAAATGGCCGATAGGATTTATTAAATCCTTTAATTGTAATTTTAAATTCAAAAAGCAAACACAACGCAACTTAAGAATCACTAGTTTTTAATTAACTGAAGTTAAATACGATATCAATAACTTTAATAGTCACAATCAAATAAATACTTAAATAGGGAGTCGTAGTCTACTGTATAAAGTATCATCAAAAGGTCATACAGCATCATCTCGTAAACACACGACGGCGACGGCGCAAACTCTTGCAAATTTGGAAAAATTTTATGAAAAGGCTCCAATTATGTAAATATTCATTTTCATTGAAAAGCGCATTTGGGAGAACGCTCAGTATATTAAATACAAATGCATGACAACTGTGATTAAACTTTCGTTCTTAATACATAAACTTAATAGCGTTCTAAGATACAATTAGTGGCATTTCACTATATCCTGCGCGTACGAGGTCGTTTTCGTCCACAAAGTATTCAATGGTGTATCGATTACGAGTAAATGCGTATTTATTATAAAAGATTTTCATGTTTGCAATTAATAAAGGGGATCGTGTACGGATGCTCTATGAAGAATTGACGTTATAGTTGAAAAGCGTATTGAATTAATTTTGCGGGAAATCGATAGTACCATATTTTAATTTTCATATTTTCATTTGATAAAAAACTTCGACAAAAACGCAATGATTAAGTTCGCATGGGATTTAAATTTCCTAAAGAAAGAGCGTATTCATTTAAAATATCAATCGATATACAAAGAAAAAGTTAATATAAGTATTCGGGAATAATCCAGTACTAAATGGAACATATAGGTAAACGACACCGTTCAATTAAGGCGAGTTAAGCGATAAAGTGGTAAAGATAAAATAAGATTATTTACAGTCACAAATCTTAAATATTGATAAGATAAGGGGGACAGCGACTAATTAGTGCAACTCGAAGCTGTTAGAACATCATAAATTTGAATGTTGCATCATTCATGAAAATTCTATATTCTTACGTAAAAAGACAGGCCCACTTTCAGGATCAATCCGAACATAGAAATGACAACTAGAGTTCGCTGGATTTTTCTAGATGCCTACGTTACACGGAGGATTTTCTATATAAGACAATGAATGTCGAATTGAAGAGTCAGTTGGTCAGTCCTCACTTCAATCCCACAATGCTAAATCATAAGATTCCTTCGTAGTTACAGGTCGATCTAACATGTATAGTGTTAGTAGTTAAAATTATTTTATTGAAATAGTGACCGAGATTTTAAAGATTCATAAGTGAGATTATTGGAAGTACGTAAAATGAATTAAAATGGAGAATAAATAAATAAATAAATAATAATTGTCTACTGCAACGTAAAGCATATATGGAATTGTAATGGCAATTTAAATATTTAACGGTAAATTTTAAACGATTTGAACGATTGTGGCACATAGTGTTAAACAGAGGCAACAACCACAACCAGCATAATTTACACGGTAAAATAAAATTACATTGTTTAAAATTTTAAAAAGTACATTTCTATGAATTAGTTATGTTTATGATAAGAGTATCGCTGTGTGCTAGTATTTGAAATAGAGTGTGTGTACAAGTTTATGAATCGATTTGAAAGGCGATAGCCTGCAATAAGATTTTACCATTATATAAAAAAATGTATTAAACCTAGCTGGTCAGATACGATTTAATTAAGGAATCATTGGTGAATGAAAATAAAATAAGTGTGCTCGTCCTGATTATAAGAGACTTTAGACTCTATTTTTAGTATAAGTAAGTGATTATTCAGAGGTGATATTTTTGTTAGATTTAAGATATTGTTTGTAAGCTAAATGATCAATTTTGGACTCTACTTTTTGATTTTAATATTTGTGCGAAAATGTTTTTCCTAGACAGATATGTATGATATTGCTTGTTAGAGAAAAGCTGTTGTGGATATAGCAATTATTATTTGAAAGATTGTTTGTTAAAGAATGTTTTGAATCACTATAAGTTTGATGTCTGATTTTAGTGGTTTTATTTAAATTGAGCCAGGAAAAATGATTAGGGCAACACTTTTATTAACCACTTCAGTTTACAGCATCCCAGCATCTTTTATAAGCTCCCAACGTCGGCTCCTTTAGTCCGTAGCAATATGGTACACAGTAAAACCGCAGATTTCTCGGATAAAAAGATTAAGATTTGGCGAAACTTACAAACTTACCACAGCCTAAAAGTAGATAATAACCGAGTTAAAGCTTTAATTTTACATTTTGTTTTTTCTTAATAATTCAGCAACAGAGCGAAATTTGTAAAACTTCACGACCTTGCTTTATAAATATAATTAAATTGATGGTTGTGTGTTTCAGGTATTCCGCCCAATAAAGTACTACCCTCTCTTTCTTAATTTCATAAACTTTCAAATTGTTTTTAATTCTTGATCACAAGCTTAAAGTAATATTTGTTCAAATTAATATTCAACAACTGATGAATAACAGGGTATTCTTAAAATAACATACATAAATTAAAATACAAAATAAAATATATAATTTATTAATATTGACAACATTTTCAAGTTGTCATTTTTAATAAATTATATACTTTGCTCTATACTTTAGCTTATTTACGTTGTTCTAATATTAGTTCCTGCTATTTATAAGTTGTTGCCCAGAATTCGGGCCTTTTTTCTAATTTTTTCACGAGGTTGGGCACGAACTTTAGTAACGTTAATTAACCATTTAACCTTCAGGAACCCAGTGACAGTACATGATCTCATACATACCGTAAAAAACAATCAGCATTCTATGAGTTATTTGCTCATTCGATTTTTTTTAACTTTATGTGAACTTGGGCTTTTCAAGTGCATGGATTGCTGCATAGTTCCTGGATCATAAGTGAAAAACCAACATTCATCACTTGTTATTACGCTTTCCAAAAAGTTTGGGCCATCTTCAATGGCACTAAAAGCGCCTGTACAATTGTTTACACGAGCCTGTTTTTGTTTGATTGTGAGAATTTTCGGCACCATCTTCGAACATTTTTTTGTATTAAAATTCTTATATAAAAATTTGCTTTACGCATCCTTTATTAATTCCTACAGTTTCATCAATTGCACAAATAGTTAACCGTAGGTCAGATCGAATCGGATTACCAATTTTTTCAATACTTTCGTCCGTTTTTTATGTGAAAGGGCGTCACGGACATGCATGATCTCCCACGTTTTTTGGCCATCGTGGAAACGCTCAAACCACTAAAAAAACTCGCGCACGTGATAAACATGCATTGTCATATACTTCTTTTATTAGAAGATAAGTTTCAATAGCAGTTTTTCGAAGTTTCATAATAATCCGTTGCTCTATTAAAACACTATAGTATTTTCGAAAAAAAAACAAAAAATAGATCATATACAAACAAACGTCACTTCCAGAGACTAAGATGGTTACAGACACGGCAGGGGTAGCAATCGAAAGAGAAGGATTCAAGCTACACAGCCGTAAACTTTGGCGCATGCGTAGTAGCACGTCTCGCCATTTAATAGTGACACCTTGTATAATATATCATCAAATCTTTGATACTTCTTGACCCGCTTAGATTTCAAATTTTTACAATCCCGAAAAAATACATGTTTGGTACTTTAAGCATTTTTCTAGGACTAATACGAATTAAAATTTTCCAACAGGATCGATACACATTAAGTCATCCAGCTCGTGACATTCACCTCCTCTGATTTTGATGAAACTTTCTACTTTATATCTTTCCACATATATATTGTTGTGGACTAAAGTGGATAATGAAAGTGTTGCCCTAATTATTTTTGTTAGCTCAATTTAAATGAAACGCCAGAATCAGACATCAAACTTATAATGACATCAAATATTTTTTTAAAAACAATCTTTCAAATAACAATTACTACATCACGACAGTTTTTCTCTAACACACAAGATCCTAAAAAGATACCTTTATACGCATATTAAAATTTAAAAGTAAAGTCCATAATTGCCACAACGGCTTTTCCTTACAAACAATATCTTAAATCTAACAGAAATATAACTTTTGAGTAGTCACTCACACTAAAATTAGAGTCTAAAGTTACTTGAATAATCAAAATACGCATTCTAATCTTAATTTTATTCTCCAATAAGTGCTTAATTAATCTTATTATGCACAAAATTTGTCAAGATAAGATAGATAATTCAATATATCCCTTTAAAATCGAACTTAAACGTATCTGATCAGTTTAATAATTTTTTTTTATATAATGGTCAAAAACCTCACCGACGGCTTGCCACCCTTTTCCATCGGATTATCAAACGTGTACACACTCACTCTACTCTAATTTCAGATACTAGCATACAAAAATACTCTTATCATGGAACTTTAATATAAAGAAATGCCCTTGTCTAAAATTTTAAAACAATACCTATTTTATTTTACCCTGTAAATCATGCAGGTCGTTGTTCTGGCCTCTATTTGGCCTGAAGTCATTCTCCATGTACAAATCGTTAAAATTGTTGAATTTTTTCCATTAAATACTGTCAAACCGCAAAATTTTATTCCAAATCCATATAACCTTATATTCAAATTAAAAGTTAATCTTGCAGTAGTCAGTATCACAGGTTCGAAGGTATCATGACATTTTAATAGCAACTCATCAAGTGCTTCTAAACTGTCTCCTTAATCCGTTTTCAATTGGGTTATATAGTCGATCCATCGTGTTACGTCACGCATGTAGAATAATATAGCGAACTCTAGTCGTCGTTTCTGTTCTTATTGGTTTTTTTCGGAGGTGTGATGTAATATTCCGAAATCTGTCGTTCCAATAGTCTGAGGTTACTAATTAGTTCCATTCACCTATGCGTTATCTTAACATCTAAGATTTGAAATTTTGATTATTTTGACAACGATTCTAGTTCATGGATCGAAACGTAAATAAAGACGATTTTAACATACGAGTGGTTTATTTTCCCAAACAAGATTAAGAAAAAAGAAAAAAAAAGATATTTTTTCTATTCCAGATTGGCCAAACTCCAAAACAGTATTGCAAACTTTCTGTTGATAAGAGACGCTTCACTGTGCCTCCTATTCCGTCACATGAAAATTTCCCGTGACTTGTGGCAAAAAAAAAAACTGCTTTCAAATTGAAATCTTTTTGATGGCGCCATAGATTTATAAAGTTCTTACAGTTCTTGTACTGCCCAGCACAACCATCACTAAAATAGTGCACATTGTGAACTTGGAGAAACCTTCATTTACAAATTGAGCAACAATTTTTTGTGTCACAAAAATATGTTATAGTCCAAATAATACGAGATGACATACAATTTTGATACAATGAAATTCCTTCCTGTTTCTTCACAAGTGTAAATTATAACTGACTTGAGGGAACAACTATCGTATGTCCAATGGTAATCTTGCACTTCATTCTGAATAAGATAAGAGTAGTTCTCACTACAATTTATTAAAATAATGGCTTCACGAGGCTGAAGTTTTGCTTTCAGTGACTCCTTAAGATAGTTGATTGAGAATTTGTGGTGAAAGAGTGAGGTAGGAGTTTTTCAAGGCCACTCATAAGGTGATCCAAATATTTATCAAATTAAACTGTCACTGTAACTTGCTCTATTCTGTCGGTAGTTACCCATGTACTGTATATAACTTCATCTTCTTTGTCCCATTCCTCCAATTTGACATGCATGAATTTTCCTCTATAACACATGCGTGTAGAAGTAGCAGTAAATTTTGGTGGATTGAACATACGCGTGCAGCATGAGTTCCTGAAGAACTAGCTAACACACACCACTTAGGACGCAAAAAGCAAAATTTAGATAGTCCAATTTATATACTAAGATACTCAAATTTAAAGCGGGATAGAGTTCATTGAGGTTAAAAAACAGTCTTTTGCACATAGACATTTTTGAATATGCTAAATTTACCTTTCTTACCTGATAAGAGTATACTTATCATTTTAACAGAAACGTAAATAAAGACGATTTTAACATATGAGTGGTTTTTCCCAAACAAGATTAAGAAAAATGGTCTAGTACTTTTCCTTTTCTTGGATCAGGTAAAGCATTAATACGTTCTTCTTTCAGTAATTCTCATGTCGTATGAATTGCATATACACTAACACAAAATTCTTCTGAAAGTTTTTCGCTACTCCATGAAGCCGGAGCAAGAGTTAACAACCGAATTCTTTCACGATGATTAATGCGTGTTTCCTATTTCTCCTTAATCAAATTAACAGACCTGTCCATATTATTAGACTTTAATTGAATATTTTTGGGTATTTTTTCTTCTTTTTGTGGTGACAAATCCCTTTCTAATACCTTGCGTAATTTGGTTTTAAGGTAGAACAAGCAGAATCCTATTTCCTTTTAGCATAATTAGATTTGCTATGGAAAGAACTGCACGGAATTTTAATGGAGATTCTCTAGTTTCTGTCAAAATTGTATTTATTTCATCTAATGTCGTTACTTTGCTTAATATATTCTCAATGTCACTAATATCTTGACAACTGTCAGTAGGTTCTTCGTCATCTTTTTCAATGTCAAATCTGTTTTGCTTATATAATTCATCTCTTCAGGAATTACATATTTTTTGTCCAGGTACTACTTTAGTAGTAAGTTTTGGAATGGTATTAATTTGGTTAGAAAGTTCTAAAGAAACCATTCCTAAAGTTTTGTTAATTCTTTTTTTATAGCTTTGAAAGGGATCAAAACAGAATTATTGATGTTTCATATTTATCTAAATCAAGGCTGTCCAACTGGCGGTCCGCAGGCCGTATACGGCCCGCCAAATTATTATTACGGCCCGTGAGTATATTTTACTATGAATAAATTTATGTTACTAAATTATTATTATTAATATTAAAATTATTTTACTATGTGAAAATATAAATCTAATTTGAATTTAAAGTAGGTACTATTTAGTTTGCGTAACTTCACTTAACCTGGCTGAATAGAGCAGCAATCCAATCCGTTTAACGTCTGATGATGGTTGGCTCAACGTTGGCGCCACATATATTATATGTGGTTGGTTGTTTATCTATGGTTGGCGCACGTGATGCGACCACTACCTTGCGCTATTTGGTTGATTCATGTAATCGTGCGAGTGCAGTTTTGTCTAGAATTTGTTGAGGGTGACTGTGTTATAATATTATTAATTAATTATTGAATATGAGTGCTACTAATAAAAGAAAAATGGACCTCGGAAATCCAGAATTTCAAGATCACTGGGAAATTATTTATTTATTCTGAACAAGAATGGTAAATCACAGTGTTTGGAATGTTTACAAATCATAGCTGTGTGTAAAGAATATAACTTGAAGCGCCATTATCTTTCCATGCATGAAAAAAAGTATCATTCGTAGACGCGAGACATGAAAATACCACTAGTGAAAAAAATGCAAAAGCAGCTGGATCATCAAACGAATTATTTTAATAAAGAAACAAAATTTCAAGAAGCATCTGTGGCTGCATCGTTTGAAGTTTGTTTAGAAATAGTAAAGGCAAAGAAGCCATTTTTGGATGGAGAATTAATCAAAAAATGTGCCATAAAAATGGCTCAAGCATTTAATGACAACGAAATGGTAAAAAAATTTCAAACAGTATCACTTTCTCACCAGACTGTAAGCCCACGTGTAAACGAAATTAGCATGCATGTCACTAATAAATTAGATAACCTAATCAATAGTTGCTGCTATTTTTCGGTAGCATTGGATGAAAGCACAGACATTTCCGATATAAGTCAAATGCTTATCTTTATAAGAACTGTAAATGAAAACTATAATTATTCAGAAGAACTTTTAAAATTACAATCATTACACGGAACAACAAAAGGTGAAGATATTTACAATCAATTAAAATGTGCAGTAGAGCAGTATGGCGGATTTGACATGTGCACTGCTATTGTAACCGACGGTGCTAGAGCTATGACGGGCAAAAATATTTGGCTCGCGGGACTTTTGATTAAAAAAAAGGAATAACATGTCGTATGCTACACTGTATTATCTATCAGGGGGTATTATGTGGTTTATCCCTACAACTAAAAGACGTAATGGACAAGGTTTGCAAAATTACTAATTTAATTCACGGCGGAAATCGTTCTCTTACACACCTAAAATTTAAAACATTTTTGGATGAATTGGAAACCGAGTATGGAGATCTGCTTTTACATAGTAACGTTCGTTGGTTAAGTGCTGGAAAGTGCTTGAGAAAATTCTTTACACTTCGAAAAAAAGTTCATCTTTTTCTCACAGAAATTGCCGTCGATGAAAATTTGACAGCAAATTTAGTTGATAAAAATTTTATTTATCCACTTGCTTTCCTAACGGACATTACAAATTATTTAAATATTTTGAATAAATCCTTGCAAGGACAAGATCAAACCGTGTGTTGCCTTTATAAATATGTTAGTAGATTTAGAAACAAATTAAAATTGTTAAGGTTTAATTTGGAGCAAAATAATTTATTATATTTTGAATCTTACAAAGAGATCTATGAAGAAACGAAAGAATGTAATATAAAGGGAGTTTTAAAATATTTCTACCAAAATTGGAAATACTAATTAATTACAGATTTCAATGAAGATTTTCTCAATTTGATTATCTTAAACCGTCTATTGATTTATTTTGTGATCCAATTAATATTGCTATCAACTCCGTTGATCTTAAATATCAAATAGGATTATGCGACCTGCAGACTGACCCATTTTTTACATCTCGTGGAGTAACTGGAATAGAAATATTCAAATTTTTAGAAAAAGAGAAATATCCAAAATTGAGAGATTTTGGACTTCAAATTCAAATTCAAATTGTATCGATGTTCGGAAGTACATATATCTGCGAGCGTGCATACTCCGATATGAAATATATAAAGTCAAAATATAGAAACAGTTTGAAAGATTCCACTCTTGAAGATATAATTAGACTTGCCACAACAAATATTGATGTGGACATAAAAGATATTGTTGCTAAACAACTACGGCCACAATGTTCTCATTAATATATTATGAATGCTTTAAAGTTTTCTTTTTAGTATAAATAAAATATTTTTTTAATTAACATAAACTGACTTTCCATTTATCAACCTTCTTGGTCCCTGAAATGTTTGGTGAAGAAAATATGGCCCGCGGGCTATGATAAGTTGGACAGCGCTGATCTAAATAATATATTTTGTGGTGCACACAAATATTTAAAAATAGGTCAGTACCTACACCACATTTTAACTGCATGTGTTTGTTTTTCAAATTCACTTAATAATTCCATTTTTATAAGGTTCGCGGTAACTTTTTTTGTGACAATCAGTTCCACAATATTTTCCTACTCTACAATCTACTAAACCTTCTGTTTTTGATGGAGACATATGAAACGGATTAAAAAGTAGAAATTTAAAAATTGTTGTTCACTCTAATAAAACTGACTCACAACTTAACATAGCAAGAAGCCAGCCACACTTGCCTATTTATGTTCTAACTTGTCCTACCTACAACCTACCCTACCTATAAAAAAAATGCTTAGATTTTATGATACACGATTAACTTACCTTTTTAAGTTAAATCTTTTTGTATGTTATAAAACAAATGGTGGCTATATGATTTTTTCTCGCTAATGTTATGGAACACGGATACCGGTAAATAAATTTTGTTTTAATTTTGTAAGGTATTTTTACACCGTGAGGAAATAAAATGCTATGTATTTTATAGTTTGAAATAACAACAAATATATTATGGACTAAATTAAAAGAAATTGTTTTGATTATCACTTTGCCTTTTAGAGATGTTGATGTTTTTGTAAAACACCGTTCTCGTGCTAAAAATGCCTTCAAAAATTATAAAAAATTTTTCCCAAATACATAACTACGGAGTGTTTATTTAATTCTTTTCTGAAATCAGTACAATTTACTTTACAATATTGCAAATTTTCGTAAGATTTGCATTAAAAGTAAGAGATAGAAGTTTTTTCAATACAAGTATAAGTTCATCCGGAGGTCTCGGAAACGGCAAAAACACTTATGTTACTTACATTTTAAGTGCCCATAAAAAAAACCAATTAAGATAAAAGGATAAAATTCCGTATACGTTAATATCTAAATGGAAAAATAAAAAATACAAAGTTTTATTAAAATCTGATGTGGTGGGTGTCGAATCTCAATTTTTTTGAATGATTTAAAATGAACCAACACCTAGTGTAAACTCATAAAAATAATTAACGCAAAAAATCGCATAATTAAGAGGTTATGTTGATGTAAATACGAGGCGTTTGTTTTAAGGAAAAAATTATATCTTTGTAACTTCCGCATAAAGTTAATAATTCACAAATATCTGTTTCAGACACTAAATTAATTTTACCAGTTACACTAAATTCATGACCAGGACATTTGTTAATTCTTCAAATACATATTTTTTCAGTTTCTTTTAAGCGTTTCAACTGAACTTAATGTCGTTGATGATGCATAGTCCATGTATTTTTTTTAAATAAAGTTTTGAAGTGCGAGGGATACCTGACAACATATACTGTAAGTATGAATAACAAGCAATTATGAATAACCCTAGCAATTATGGTAACAATTTGTGATGAGCCCAGTAAAAAGACGAATGGCTTTTCACCTTGACCATCGCACGAAAAGATAGTATGCTACATTTGTAATATATCGCATTCTAAACTCTTAAATAATTGTTTCTAATTTTATTCACTATATTCCTTCGAGATTAACTGTTGTTATCACTAAATGATCAAGTTTTGTTGATAGCGATTTATAAAGTGCGATTTCTGTACACATCGTAGCATCTGGACAAGGTTAAGACACTTTTGCTTAACCTATCAGAATTGTTAACTAATGAATCCCTAACGTATTAAATAGATAATTAAAACGGCAAGGAAAACTTCTCTCTATTATGTTAAATTTAATTACATTTATTTTTTGGAGTCGGATGGCTGATTTTAGTGGGAACTCGGAACCCTGTGGTCAGACCCCGGCATCTTCTAACAGTACACAGGAAATAGCAATTATCTTTCACCTTTAATGGTAATCTTTTGTTTGATTACATCTTGATCTACTTCACCCTATATTATCTAAGCACATACGTAAATTTCAATTTTGGCAAAGGTAATTATTTATTAACTAAAAAATATAACTAAGAACTCTGGGAATTCAATTATTATTTAGAAAATAACTTGACGACTAATTTTTACTAAAAGTGGCTAAAAAGTTCCCATATTGACTGGTTGTTGAAAAAACGATACACAAAATCCGCCGGAGCATGCTAAACTTAATTGAATTAAATTACAATGAGCAAAAAATTGTAACTTATTTCGTTTCCTAATGTGCGATTGTTATTTCTTATAGGATTTCCGCTGAATACGAACCTGTAAACAAAATTTTTCTATCATTCTCCATTCAAAAGTTATTCATATTTTTATAGTGGAATGTTTTATTAAGTAATGTTTACTTACGTTTGTTGTAGACACTACCGAATCTCAAAATTTTTTTGCACGTGATTTTCGTTTGTAGGGTACCTCTGGAGCATTCCTTATTATGTTCCAACAATCAAAGGCAAGCATTATGGGGCTTCACTTCCGTTGGTATCGGTTTTCGCAATACATAATATCTTGGTGAACATTCACCATGTTTGTCACTCACAGATCCTCGATTCTTGGGAGAAAAGTCCAAATGCGAGTGGAGAAAATCTTCAAAAACTTGTTGCAACAAATATCGCTGTATGTGGAAATTAAAAGATTTACAATTTGTTCGTAATTTTTTCTTTGTATTTCTCAAGAAATTGGAACACACCTCTTTAAATGGTACCCATGCAGCAGCCTCAATCTCGATCAGTTTTGAATTGAATACACTGTCCTTTGTGATGTGACGAATTTGCGGTCCAATAAAAATTCCTTCTTATACTTTTGCCTCACTTAGTCTAGGAAAATTCTCTGTCAGCTATCGGAATCCTTCACCATCCTTAATCAAAGCTTTGACAAAGTTATTAATCAGTCCCAGTTTTATAAAGAAAGGTGGCAGCAAACTTTCTTTGTGTCGACGAGAGGATTTGTAACATTTTTTTCTCAAGCAACAAGGTATTCTCGCATTTTCCAGTCTTTTACAAAGTAATGCTTATCTTTTGCTCTTCTGTCCCATTCGCAGAGAAAACGGTAGTACTTGGTGTAACCAAATTGCATTTCTAACAAAAGTGCTATGACTTTAAATCACCACATACACTCCATCCATGTTCTGTATACTAATTTTATAAGTAAAAGTTTTCATATTGTTATAATTTTCCTTCATATGCACTGTATGGGCAATAGGAATAGAGACACGAATTTACATTGTGAAGGAGAACCTCTTTATGTTTAGAGTAAATGAATCGATAAATAGCATCCACTCATAAGTTTTGTAGTCCAGGAACTACTACACAGTACACCAACTGATTACACGATATTTAAAAAAAAATTAAGAAAATCTTGTTCACGTCTCCGATATGTGGAAATATGCGTACCACTGTATAATAGATTCCCAACAGTTCGGCTTGAGTTTTTGACAAACTTAAATCCCGTACTAAGTTAAGCTCATCTTGTGCAGGTAAACGTGGAGTAACTGTGTAATAGATTCCAACATTGCAACCCGAATCCCAACAGTTCGGCTTGTGCTTTGGACAAATTTAAATCCCGTACTAAGTTGCTAAGCTCATCTTGTGTAAACGTGGAGTACCTGTATCAAATGGTTTGAAATCAGGATTCGTACCTACTTCCATAAGTTCAACAATATTATCTTCAGCAGTAATATTATCATCACTAAATGTATATGACTCTGGGTGTTTGGGGACAGGTCAATTGTGGCAGTGAAGAACTGGTCTTAGAGTTGATTGCAAGTTTGGGTACTGTACAGTATGTTTTGACTTCAGTCAAATTCCAGATAGGTTCGTCAAGCAAAAATAACAATCTGTAACATGATCTTTAGGTTCCCTTCACACCATGGGCATTGCATACGGCATTGACTTACGGGTACTGTTGAGCCATTCTCTTAATTCACAGACACACGTTACGCAAATGATATGCGGCGTCCAAGATTTATCTCGATCTCCTGTCCGCGCGTTTATATATCTTAAGCCGATCTTTCCAGTTCTAAAACCTTCTCCAAACATTATGACGCGGTTTATATACCAAAATGAATCACTTGCCGGATTACGTTTGTTACAATACATTATACAATGTTAACCGTTTTCAACAAATATATTAATACCTTAAAGTGACACGAAAATTCTGAATGGAGATTCAGTTTCAGCGACCACAACTACATAAAACACACCCACCAGGCTTCGGGAAACTGCAATCGTGTTGGTCTGTGCTATTTATGAACAACAGGTTTGTAATTTTTGGAGATGTTAAATATAGTCGAAATCCGCTTTCGTTTATTTAGTACGATTTACCTAGAACACACTAGACAAGGATTAATTAGTTACATTAGTTTTGATCAAAAATGGGTCGCAATCAGTTCTTAGAATTTTTCTTTGATTGATCCACGATAAGTAGAATACAATCTAACTGACTTATGATACCTTGCAGATAATGATTCATTGTTTTTGGACACGATCGGTGTACACGAATCTTGTAAAAGTCGGTCAAAAATACTTGGATTAAATGTTTTTGTTAGTTACATATGGAAAATAGAGTTTCAAATATTGCAATTTTGCATCTTTTTGGTAATTTCCCAAATATTCCAAAAACGTCAAATATTGCCACAAACCCCGAATTTTAGATTTTTATTCTAAATAATAGATAACTGCATGCTATATTGAATATAGTCGAAATCAGGAAAGAAAGAATGCACGTCATAGGTTTCTGGATTAAAAAACAACATACTTTCAAATCTTATGCATCAAGTATATTTCGATAAATCCTTTAAAAGTATGTCGTTTTTTAATCCAGAAACCTATGACGTGCATTCATTCTTTCCTGATTTCGACTATAGTGACAACTATTGCTTAGTATAAGGTGCACTTCGCAGAAATACTGAAATTGTTACGTTCCATTTCGTATTTGTAAATTTAAGGCCTCCTTAATTTAAAAACTATTTCAGCTTCTACTTATTTGAATAGACGGGTTCGCTACAATTTTATTATTTCAAGTTAATTCAGATAGGCATCCAACGTTACTCATTCTTTATTTAATTCACACGTTCACATGTTTAGATTACACTTTCTGGTTTCTTATAAGCACGTGTCTGATAAGAATTCCCTGAATGTTGCTCATTTAAAATTACAATTGAAAATCGCTGTTGGTTCTGTTGTTCTGTTGTAACTATAATTTCGTGTGTTGAATTTTGCAATAAATCGTTCTTACTAAGATGGCGTTGAAAAAATTTTGTTTATAGAGAGTACTTCGCGCTTATCATATATAGAACGAGTGGTTTAAATGAAAATTGTGACTGCCGTTTCTTCAATGCTATACTAGAGTTATTAACTATAAACCCAACCAGGCAGTTAGCAAAAAAATTTTTATGCTGTTGTTAAGTGTAATGCACAAGTTGTGTTACCATACCAATAAAATGTTCTAACTTTAAATAGATGCACTGTCCGTTACCTTTTTAGAAGTTCCCAACACCCTTCACAGCCTGTGTGAGGGAATATTATACCATCGTAACCGACAGCTGTTTACCTAACTCTTTACGGTATGTAGATTGCCTACATTCTAGCAATGTTAAGTGAAATACTTCATGTTATAAGATTTGTCGAATAATTTGGCGATTGTATTTGAATGTACTAGTGTAAATATTTTTTGTGTGCTCTTATGTTTCAGTATGTTCTATTCAGAACGAACTCGGTCTACGCCAATACAGTAAGTAATTAGATTTGCGTCAAAATAAAGTAAATAATTAAGGCCCTGCCAATATTTATTATATTTATGTTTATGGCGCCGTGTAAATATAATTAATTAGTTGTTTGCTGTGCCACAGATTGTTATTAATTACAGTGGTTAAATGCAACTTAGTTCTGTTATTCTAAATTATACGGCAACATTTAAGGGGTGCATAATGGAGTAGTTTTTTTATTTACAAAACACTCTTCAGTTTGTTTGTTACTTAGATATAATTAATATTTTGTTACTACATGAGCAGTGAAGAATTCAGATGTTTGTCCTTAAACCAGTAATTTAATATCCTTTGCGATTTAAATCCATGAAAGTTATTTATTAGAGTTATATTTTATACGTGTTTTGTGTTTAATTATCATTTCAGGTACAAATGTTCTATGAAAACGACGAATTGGTTCCTTCTCTCTCTTCTTTTGTTACACATAATTCCGGCGAGCTTTCCGTGACTGCTTTCGTCCTTTTCTTACTGGTCCGCTCATCTTACGGGTAATAAAATGTTTCCATTTGCAAACTGACATTCTTTGATTTTAATACCATCTTTCCGTAACCCGAAGATACTGAAAACTATAAGTTAAAATTTGAAAGTAAAGTTAATTATACCGCGTGTTCTCAACTTTTTTGTGTAAATAAATCATGTTTTTTCCCCAATCATTTAACAATATTTGAGTATTTGGGTTTGTTATTTAGCGGGCAAAATATCTTTAAAATTTTGTTTACCAAGAAAAAATTGCTGTAATGGTATTTCTACGAATCTCGTGCTAACTTACTATTACAGAAGAGTTCATGTTTTTTACGGTAATCACCCAAATGGAGCACAAATTAATAGAAATTTTGTTAGAGGCTTAAGTCAGAAGTTTGAAAATGTTGGTAGCATTTGCAGTGCTAAAAAATTTGAAAGACCCGCAAATCCGTAAGAAGAAGGCGTAAAGTATGCTTAAGTGTTGTAGAAAAAGATATATCTAAAGAGTTAAAATTATCTATGTCAAGTACTTGTACGATTTTAAAATCAAATAATTTTGATTCCAACAAAATTAAAATGTTACGTGAACGCCGTAAGTCAATCCTGACAGGTGTTTGGAATTTCTTGAAATGTTTGCATTTGAAGAAAGCACCTTTTTATTAATAAAAATATGCATTGGAGCATAGTGGAGCATAGTGAATTCACACAAATTTCGGAAAAACTGTATCAAAACCACAAAAAAAATAAATGTATGAGCAGATAGTTGGAGATACTAGTTGCATCCATATTATTTGATAAAAATGACATCGTTTATCACAAATAGAGAAGTGAATAGTTTTCCAACGAGCGCGAACTTTATGGAATTGGAGAGGATGTAATATCTAAAATAACAGATATAGAATTATACCTGTTGAATTCACAGAGAAACAATTGAAATACTCAGGTACGCAGATAACTTAGTAGTACATTAATATTAAGAAATAAGAAGTTAGAAATAGGGTTAAATAAGTAAAGGGTTACCTAATACTGACAGTATATTCCGTCATTCCATATGCATACTTTTATCAAATGGATAAAACTCCTCGATTATAACTAAATCTTATTGTTTCCTTTCAAAATTATTTGTGACAATATGTTTTGATGGGTGTTCTGTCGTCAATTCCAAGAAATAAGTTTAAAATGTTAAGGAGTATTCCGGTTTCTTAAACTTCGAGATTTGCGTTTTACTTCAACATTTTTAGTAAATCTTCAGGAGTTGTTCAAATGACTTTTAAACATGCTCATCATCATTTTGTTTTCGACCTTACTTAAGGTCGGTTTGACGCAGCTCTAACTTCTTTTCTATTCTGTGCTAATCTAAAAAGCTCTAAATACCCTTCACAAGCTAAATTTCTAATAATTTGACTAATATAGTTTGGTCTAGGTCTTCCTATATCCTTCTATCTTTTTCCTATCCACCTGGCTCTACATAGATATTAGCAACCTGATGTTTGTTAAAGAACTCTAACATGGTCACATAATTACCATTTATCAGGAAATGAAATATAACCTGGTTATCCGCTTCAAAAAGGAAAAGTGTTAAATTATATGTTATGGTAAGGCTTAAGCAACGAAACGCTACCAACATGCCAGACCGCTAACTAATTGTGAGTTATGTCATGGTGACATTTAGTTACCTGATTTTTATTTTTTTTGTTTTGTTTTCGAACTTACTTAAAGTCGGTTTGACGCAGCTCTAAATTCTTTTCTATTCTGAGCTAGTCTAAAAGGTCTGCATACCCTTCACAACCTAGATCTCTAATAATTTGACTAATATAGCTTTGTCTAGGCCTTCCTACTCTATTTTTATTTGGTAGTCTATAATCTAAGACTTTACTAAATAGTCCTCATGTCTTAACTGGTGCCCTATCATTCTATCTCTCCTGACCTTTAATTGTTTCCATATACAGGGTTCCTCACCTATCCTTCTATAAACTTCCTCGTTTGTTATTCTATCTGTCCAACTAATCTTTAACATTCTCCTATAACACCAAGTTTCAAAAGCTTCTATCTTTTCTTATCTACTTCTTTAATTGTCCAAGTCTCACTACCATATAGTAGAACGCTCCATACGTACGACTTTAAGAAACTTTTCTATTATCTAAACTAATACTATTAGCTATTAGTAAGTTTTTCTTTTTAAAACATTTTTCTAGCTTGAGCTATTCTAGCTACTATATCCCTTCTGCTACGTCCATCCTTTGTAATTATACTACCTAAATAGCAAAATTCATCTACCTCCTCTAACTCGGTATTACCTATTTTTAATTTTGGTTTAGAACTAGGCTGTAACTCACTTGTCATTATCTTTGTCTTTACTGAGTTAATTCTCATACTATAGTTACTCCGTAGTATCTCATCTAAAATATTTAAAACTCTCCTAACTCTTTTCTAGACTCTGCTATAATGGCTATATCATCTGCAAAACGTAACATGTCTACTTTCTGTCCCTGTACACTAATACCTATCTCTTTTCTCTCTAGCTAAGTTTAAAGCTTCCTCAATATAAACATTAAAAATCAAGGGAGACAGTATACAACCCTGTCTAACACCATTTCTAATCTTAGCTTCCTTTTCTATTTCATCCAATCTAATTACTACGCTTTGGTTTTATATAGACTGTAAATAATTTTTCTATCCCTATGAGAGATTCCTATTTTTGCAAAACCCTGAACATAACAATCCAATTAACCCTATCAAATGCTTTTCTAAATCTACAAACGCAAAATGAGTCTTTTATTTTTGTAACCTTTTTCGATAATTACCCTAATCATTAGTATCGGTTCTCTAGTCCGTCTGTCTTTACGAAAACCATATTGGTCTTCGCCTAAATAATTCTCAGTCAAAGCTTCTACTCTATTTTTAATTATTGTTGTTAGTATTTTGGAAGCATGAGAAGTTAAACTAACCGTTCTAAAATTCTCACACCTATCAGCTCCTGACTTTTTTGGGATTGGGATAATAATATTTTTTTCGAAATCTATTGGAACCTCACCTGTGTCATATATTACTTTTATTAGTTCATATAATCTATCTAAAGTTTTCTGACTAGCATATTTTATTAATTCTGCGGGAATATCGTCTATCCCTGGCGCTTTATTTAGTTTAAGATTCCGAACAGCTCTATCAAATTCCTCTCTTAATATTGAGAACCCTATTTCTACATCCTCTTCTTGGTCGTTCTCTAACTCATCTATATCGTCTCCTTATATAAATCTTCTAAATATCTTTTCCATCTATCTGCTACCTCAACTTTATTTATTAGAAGCTCATTATTCTCGTCTCTAATACCATTATATTTTTCCTATCTTTCCCAAAAACTTTTTAACTGCCCTGTAAGCCCTGTCTGTCTTACCTACTCTCAAATCATCTTGTATTCCTTACAATTCTCCTCCATCCATTTATTTCTAGCTTTTCTACACTCATGTACTATCTTATTTCTAACTGTATTATATTTTGCTTACTTTCACTATCCACTTCTCTGAAAGGTTTAAGCTTTCTTCTATTCTCTATTAAATCTAATATCTCCTTTGTTACCCAGGGTTTTCTCGCTTCTACTTTTTCTTACCTATAGTCTGTGTTGCTGTATCATGTACAGTCAGTTTTATTTCTTTCCATCTATTTTCTACATTCCTCCTACAGCTATCTCTTTGCTCTTATTATCTAATACTTGTTTATATTCCTCTTTACCCTACTATCATTAAGCTTACCTAGATCCCATCCTCTCTTTTAACTTTTCTCAATTTTTGAATTTTAGTTTACACTTCATTTTAACTAAGTTATGATCGCTATCTATGTCAGCCCCTGGATAACTACGACAGTTTTTAACTTGGTTTCTAAATCTTTGTTTAACTAAAATATAATCTATTTGGTATCTAGCCCTATCACCTGGCGCTTTCCAGGTATATCTTCTCCTAACATGTTGTTCGAATAGGGTGTTTACAGTTACTAATCTATGTTCCTGGCAAAACTCAACTAATCTTTCTCCTCTATCATTTCGTCTGCCATACCCAAATTTTCCTACCATTTTTCCCTCACTACCTTCTCCCACTGACGCATTAAAATCGCCCATAACTATTAAATTCTCATCTCCTTTTACTTTTCTCACTATACTATTTATATCCTCGTATACCTTTTCTACTTCCTCATCCTCGTACTGAGTTGTTGGCATGTAAACCTGTACTAAAACAGTGTCTGTGGGTTTTGTACTCAATCTAACCATAATTATTCTATCACTAAATTGTAAGTACTCTTTAACTTTATGCCCTAATCTTTTACCTAACACTATTCCTACCCCTGCCTGTCCATTAGTTGAAGAAGTTGTAATTATTCTATAATTATCTTTCCAAAAGTCATTACTATCTGGCCATCTCACCTCACTAATACCTAAAATTTCCAGCTTTTCCTTTCTCATTTCGACTAATAAATTCGTTAACTTATCTACTCTAAGTAATGACCTTACATTCCAAGTCCCTATCACTAAATCGAATTGTTTTATATTCTTATGATAACGAGCCCCAAGTACCCCCTCCCGGAGATCCGAATGAGGGAGTATTTTACCTCCGGACAAGAATTTTACTTGTGAGCTCTCCATCATATGTATTTCGTGTTTTAGGCCACGCACACCTGGGAAATATTGTGGTAGGCTCCCATATCTTTCCACAACGCAGTTTTTAAAGATTTTAGCAGAAAGCCGTATCCGTCACGGCCAACCCCCAACAAGCTTGTAAATTATTGAGGATCGCCCGAGACCAATCGACCCTCCTCCAATATCTTTTAGCCAGCAAGGCTGCTGCCCCTTGCTGCGCCTTTTAATCGCCTTTTACGATAAGCAGGCTTACTATAGTAGTATTCTTTATCCCCTACTATAGGGATTAAACATGCTCATATTCAAATATTATTTTTGTATGTAAATAGGTAGAGTTTAAGAAAGGTTTACGAAATACTACAATTTACATTTCATTCTCTATGTTCATTATTCCATTAGTTTGTTCACATCCAAAACTTATCTTCTATGTAAACGGTACATATAAATCCTACAGCTGGTCAAGCATATGGAGTTTTTATTCAAGTTGATTTCGTTCAGAAAACAACCAGGTTCGTCTTCGCATCGGCACAGTAAATAATTTTCTTAATAGTGAAACAAAAAATCTATTTGCAATAACAATAGTTCCCTATTTTCAAACTCATTGTACAAGCCTTTTCAACAACTCATCGTTAAAATGGAATTTGC
Source organism: Platerodrilus igneus (assembly GCA_036346225.1). Classification (NCBI taxonomy): domain Eukaryota; kingdom Metazoa; phylum Arthropoda; class Insecta; order Coleoptera; family Lycidae; genus Platerodrilus; species Platerodrilus igneus. The sequence continues at coordinate 2,370,956 of JARFIW010000439.1, read as the reverse complement.
TAAAGATCTCCCAATGCCTTATTTTCAGGTAATTGCTTGCAGTACAAATATTAATTGGTAAACTACTATGCTTATCATCTTAATTACTTATTTCGAAGCACAATAATTATCTATCCAAGCACTAATTATTACTTTTACTATTACTACAATAGTTTATATCAATAGTAATTTATATCACATTTCTCAAAGCTTTAAACTAGAACATATTGCAATTAAAATTTCAATCAGAACTGAGTTCTAGTATTCACGATGGAAATTTATATACCTACTCCAAATCTCTAGACCTGTCAATCAAAACCAACTAAAAAATCAGGCACCGCCATGATCTATTAATCATCTTTTGTACAAATCCCTTGCTTACATTCCAATGTAATTATTCTGGTCAGAGGTAGAGACCGATCGGGGCTACAGTAGCTTATTACTTATTTTAAGTATTTATTACATATCTCGTTATTTATGGTTATACGCTTTTTTTTGCAAAATTCTGAATTCATATTTGCTTTTCATGTTCGATTATTATCACCAAAATTGATCCGTATCTGGATGTTATTTTCCAATTCGATAACCTAAAGTTTGATTAACAATTTTAATGATAATCTTCAAAGCGAGAAGTTGTGTCATCCGACTGAGTGTAAAAACTATCGGGTATGGTTCGCTTTTTTAATTGTAGTCTGCCAAGAGTAAAGGTGCTCTCTTTAATTACAGTCTTCAGCGAATAAAGTTGTGTCATCCCACAGAATGCAAATACCAGCAGTGGTGGTTCGTTTTTAACTGTAGTCCACCAAGAGTAGAGGAGCAGGGAGATCTTTAATTGCAATTCTCCAAGAGTAAAACATGTATTACAGGCTCAAGTGACAATAGAATTATTTTAGTAATGAATACTCTTCCAATGGTGTGGGTTGGAATTAATCAGAAGAGACCCCTAATTATGCCAATTTTATGTGAGTAATTTTGGTATTAATAGGCACATTGCTAGATTTGAATGTAACCATCTATCATGCAACGAATTGAGGATTTCTTATTTAAACCCGTATCTTGGGTCCTTCAGAGATACAAAATGTATGGTACTAGAACACAACTAAACCATTCCACTAGGGGAAATGTGATTTTGATTGTGTAACCTCACTCCCGAGAAGAGTATTAAATGTGTTTATGATTTTGTAATTAGACGGAAATTATATAGTATTATTTTAAAACAATGCTGCAAAATTTGTTTATTTTAATTGTAGCATGTAGGAGAGATCTTTAGGCAAGATTAACTGGCAGGATTACGAACCAGTACTATTTATTTGTTTTGATGGACCATTTGTATTCGTGAACCAGTTAATAGATATTTGATATATCTGTATTGTTGGTTACTGCAGTCACCGCCGATGAACCCATTGCCGATTTCGAGCTTTTATAAAGTTCAATTTCAATCGTAGATAATAATAAATAAGTAAGTGCGATGAACTTGTTTCTCTGCATTTCTGACTTTCTATTCCCATCTAAGGTTGTACAAAAATATAAAGCATTTAATTTTAAAATTTGAATTAAATAACGTGTTATAAATTTTAACTACTCTACCAATTGCACGTTATATATTTTATTGCTTAATAACTGTAATTTGTATAAACATTTAGTCTTTTTCTAGGAATAAAATTAATGATATTTTATGATAATTTTATATAAATATCTTCCTATTATCCACAAGCTTGTTCAAACTACTTTAACTTGGGGTTTTTAAATCCAGGTGATTAGTTTGGGGAATATCTGCTTCTAACTTGATTGGAGATTTAAACATAATAACATAAATTGTTATAAACAGTAGGCATTGCTTCGGAGAATTTATGAAATTCTGTCGGTAAATCGAAGGCGAACTTTCCCAGTTTTATTTCATGAATCTATAATATCTGAAATATACCAGTGTGTCTGATTTTATTCATCCATAGCTATTCCGTGTTTGTATTTGTTCATAATTCGATTTTTATAACATCAAAATAGGGGAACGAGAAGACACTCGACTATGAAAAACCAACGAAAATACATGTTTTGAACAGAATCATTTATAATGAAGTCCTAAACAATACAAGAATTAGAGATATACAGAGTTGGGATAAAGTATGGAACCAAGTGAATATCTTTAAAACGAAAAGGACGATATTTATGAAACTTTGTAGATAAATGCAATGAGGCAAAATGCATCTGATATGATTTTTTTTGTTAATAATGTACTTCCGGTTTAGCCGAAAATTCCCTCAATTTTTTTTATTTAAATGGGACACCCTGTATATTTTTGCAGATCTTGATAGATCTTGTTATTTCGAATTCATACATACCAGGGTTAATGGAAATAATCTGTAAAAACAAGATACTAAAGCACTTTACATTTACTCAATAATAAATTTTATTTATAAGATTAACGAGAATGAGAATAATATTGAATTTAATTTAAACAAAATCATTTTAAATGTTCAAAATGCTAGCCGTTTACTTCCTGACAATATGCAAGTCTATTAATAAATTCCTGAATTACTCTTTCCAAGACTTCTCCATGGATGAGTTCACATTCATCGATGATTCTTTGTTTCAATTCCTGCAGGGATGTTGGTCGTCTAACGTAAACATGTGATTTCAGGTAACCCCAAAGAAAGAAATCTAACGGACTGAGGTCTGGAGAACGAGCAGGCCACTCTACAAATCCTCTACGTCCAATCCATCGATTTGGAAAATTTGCATCTAAAAAATTCAAAACCCGTCTATCATAGTGAGGAGGCGCTCCATCTTGTTGAAACCAAACATTTTGTGGTAACTGCCCATTTTGATGGAGCTCAGGAATAATTTAGTTATTTAGTAAATCTAAATACTTGTCACCATTCAAGTTTCCGTCTATAAAATATGGGCCTATAAGCCTATTTTTCACAATTCTCATCCAAACATTCAACTTTTGTGAATGTTGGGTATGGGCTTCATAAATCCAATGAGGATTCTCATTTGACCAATATCTTGAGTTATGGCGATTAACTGTTCCATTTGAACAAAAAGATGCCTCATCCGAAAACACTGCATTATTTGCAAAATGCTCGTCGACATTACAGATGTCCATCATTCGTTCGCAAAACTCCAGCCGTCAGTCAAAATCATCATCAGACAATTCTTGAACTAATTGTATTTTATACGGATGATATTTTTCACTTTTTAATATCTTCCCTACAGAACGTCGACTTATACCGTGGTTTAGTGCCAAATCTGTGGTAGAAGTTTGAGGTGATTCCTTTAATTCAATAGCAATGTTTTGTCTAATAGCTTCGTTCGTTGCGGTCTGTGGTCTTCCAGTTTTTGGCAAATTTTTGACCATCTCTGTTGCATTAAAACGTTGTAATGTTTTAGTAACTGTTGAACGTGATATAGGATTTCTTTCAGGATGCAAATCATTAAAAATATGACAAACTTCTTCCCTGGTTCTAACACGATCGCCAAAACCAATCATCATTAATATTTCAATTGAATCTTTCTCACTTAAATGTACCATTTTTAACCGTACAATTTATTACCGTAAATTACAATTAATTTGACAGTTTGTCTTGACATTTTTCCAACAGCTACTTTACTAAACAGTACACGTTTACTACAAAGTAAACATCAATTTGCTAATCTAAATGGTTTTTATTCTAATGCGTAAAAACTTAAAAGTGATTGTACTAAAGTGCTTTAGTGTCTCGTTTTTACAGATTATTTCCATTAACCCCGGTTATGTATGAATTCGAAATAACAAGATCTATAAAGATCTGCAAAAATATACAGGGCGTCGCATTTAAATAAAAAAAATTGAGGGCATATCCGGCTAAACCGGAAGTACATTAACAAAAAAAAATTATATCAGATGCATTTTGCCTCATTGCATATATCTACAAAGTTTCATAAATATCGTCCTTTTCGTTTTAAAGATATTCACTTGGTTCCATACTTTATCCCAACCCTGTAAAGTATTTTAGATTCTTTTATTTAGGTGTTCAATACAAGTACATTTTCTGATCAATTTGCAAGTTTATGTGTTTAAATTTGGCAATAAATTGTAAAACTTTTAGGCAAAGAAATTGCTTCCCAAAGATATCTCACTCCAGAAAACCCTTTTACACACTTTCGACTACCAAAAATTTGCAAATGGTTAAACATTGGTGTAGAAATGTTCAAAATTCAAAAATATTATTTTTTCCCTCATTTTAAGTACTTTCTGGTCAAAACTGGTGATATCCAGAAAGTACCTGCAAAAATACAAAAATAAAATTTTTTATATTTTACTTGGACTTTGGTCAACTTCGAGTATCAGTTGGTGTCATGCAGTTCATTTAAAATGTCGTTGGCCATATTAACCAATTGGACGATGTATGTAGCTCATAAACAAAATTTTCGGTGGTTACTCGCACTTTTGTAAAAATAAAATGTGCCACGCGCAAGGAAGGTACATTTTCTAGCCCAATTAGTAGGAACATCAAAACTGTTCAGCGCTTCACGTTGGTACGAACTGACAATTCTTTCAATTTTTTAAATTATCTAGTCGATGCCTATAGTTCAATCTTTGATTATTTTTAGCACTGCCTCGCGTGTTCTACGTTTATCAAATTTAGTAAAACAAAATTTGTCTCTTCTTGGTCATATAATTTCGATGTTGTAATAAAACTTATTTATGTTTTACCTTACATAGAGTCAATTTTTAATTCTAGCATAGATTCGAATGGTTTCATAAGGTCATACAGGCTACTGTTAACTTCCTCAAAACTGATCTAATGTTACATATTTACACCCATTGGGTTTGTACCTAACAAACTTCATAAGCGTCATAGAAAAGCAAACGTAAACGCCCCTTAATAATACACTCGCCAATCAAAGCATCTTAAAATCGAATAGACTTGCCCGGAATTTCCGATTATTAGAATACAAACATTAATTATAATGATCAAGGAGACGAGCTTTCGTTTGTTTTTAGATATGTATTGCCGAGCAATAGCCAGGAGCAAGCAATAACTTCTGATCTTCTGAATTTAACCTTTTATCACGGTGCACCACCACCTAGAGGTTAAATCAGAAGGTTGTGCGTTATGCACTAACGTGGATACTCCACGCCCTGCTGACAAGGTGCACCAAATCCTACCACCAGAGTCTGGACTTCCGCCTAAGGAAGTTACTTCGTAAAACCATTTTAGTATCAGCATCTACTGCTAGACGTGGTCCACCGAGACGGGATGTCCAAGTCATCCGTGACGCCCTTGTCTTCGCCGCCCTCCATTACTGAAGCGGACATAGCGGCCTGGACGTGTGAATACCACACCCCGCAGCAATTCCGACTCCTACTACAAAGAATCCAACATCATTATGCCGTTCTACGCCTGATATCGCCGATCAGGCAACCCGCACAATATAAGACACCTGTGTTGATTGACCTGCCACATCTAGCACCGTATACATCGTCGATCAAACGAAACTTCTACCTCCAGATCCTAGGCGACACCGTATCTGTGAGTACATACTCCTGCGCTAATCCATGTTAGCGTAGGCTACTTCACAGAAACGCGCGTAAAGTGTGCGAATTTCATTTTTGTGTACAAACATTACATTCATTCAAAGCTACACTTTAAATTTTCTATCACTAAAGAACATTTGTATTTCTAGTGTTAATAAAATTTTTTCACTTAAAAGCTCTATTCTTACGCATAAATTCAAGGACATTTGTATATTGCATATGCATGTAGAATTTTATGTAATTATTATTTTCAGTTTCATGTTATTGTATCTAACTGTAACCACATGTACCTTCTTTCAATCAAGGGGAGATCATCCAAGGTGTATGAAAGGAAACAAGAAACTATCGTCATTTAATCTATTTGGTAAGAATACTGGGCCCTTCAAGTCGATTTCCAGTAAAACCTCCACACACATTGACCGAAACACGGTGTGAAGATTCGTAGTTCACATTTGAATGTTCTACCAAATAAAAATGCTTACTGTGTTAATCAAAATAGCGGCTTCTCGAAAAGATTGCTTTTTGCCATAAAACCATTTTTGTAATAGTAGGAACCATGTTTAAAATGTTTAAAAGACAATTAGTTACTAAAATTAAAACTTACATGAAAATCTTCTTCTATTAAATCACGGGTCTTAGCAAAATAAAAAGGATGAAAATGTTCTTTGAGTAGAATTCGATTAACTGAAGAACGGCAAACGCTGGTTATGACTTGCATTTTTTTCCTTGAAATTCTGGAATTTTTATTCACTGAGCCTAAAATGTTTTCTGCAGCATTCACCTCTTGGTTGGCATATGTTGTTAGTGTTGCGAACTGATCCGCAGCTGAAAACTATCTTCCAATATTTTAATGGTTCTTCCGAACGGGCGCCAACTGTTCAGGTAACGTTCGACGTACTCCTTAGCTGCTTATTCAACATTCCCCACATGCTTACCCAACAAAATTATTATGTAAAGGTGCTCTCGGTTAGTATACATGGTTTTGGAATAAAAACTACGCAAGTTTTCTGCCATTGCGCAAAATAACAAGATGGCAAAATTGAGTAATCACTTTCATGACTCCAGTTCTCTTACAACGAGTTCAAAAATTATTTTTCGTTTAATTTATTAACGGAACGCCAAATTTATAATTTATTTTTTCATTATTGTTACTAGTTAGGATTTCGTTCATAGAAGTTATTTCCCTATATCGTTAAACACCTAGTAGAACATTTTTTCCGTGTATCTTTTATGGTAATAGATTCCGTTTTAAAGTAAACGCCTTCTTGGTTTTTATAATAACTAGCGGAGTGGTTATTTGTGTGTCTGGATAAAGTAACTTACATACTGTAACGAAAACTCTATTTGCACAATCAGCAGTTCTTTATTTTTAACTGAATATACAAGCCTTTGCAGCAACTCGTAGCTACAATGGCATTATAAAAGCTCTCAAAACGATTTCTTCCAGCTAATCAATAACACCACAAGTAGTGTCTTCTTAAATTCATTTAATATCGAATTACTATAATTAACTACATTGGAATGTAAGCGAGGCGTTTGTACACAAAAGATTTTGCATATTCTGGTATGTTTTCGAACGATTGGAAAAAATATAAATTGCCACGATGAGCGTTAGGTACTTCAGTTCTAATTGAAGTTTTGATGATAATATGAGTTTTACTTTAAAGCTTTGAAAGTCGTGATATAAATTAGTGGCACATATAAATTGCTTTGCGTGAGATAAATTATTGTACTGATCGATATAAATTTATTATAGTGATCGATATAAATTAATTATAATGAATCGATATAAGCTAATTAAAATATAGCATCGTATTGCTATTTGTACTTTTAGCGACAAGCTTAAAAGAAATTGTTGTGAGAGCTTTTGGAAAATATCACTGTAGCTACGAGTTGTTGAAAAGGCTTGTATAATCAGTTTGATAATTAAAAACTGTAGTTTGTGCAAAGAGAGTTTTCGTTATAATAAAAAGAAACAAATTTAGCAAAAACCTTCAATTGATAAGAGTAAACCGTTTTTAATCAAATTACATTGTTCATAGCTGTTTGTTTTTAGTGTAACATATATGACGTTTAGGGCGTATTGGGGTAATTGTATTCGGAATAAAAAAGGGAAATTCTAAAAAACGTAGATTTCGAATACACGTGATGTTGAGTGTGAAATAATACCAATTAATCCAATTTTTAATATTCTTAGTAGTATTAGAAATTTGAATTTTATGGACGTAACAAATCATAATTTTGTAAAAAGCAATACGTGTCAAATGATTAATTGATATCAATATTGAAAATGTTGAACCTTTTTTACTCTTGATGTTACTAATTTGAATTCAAGGGCGTGATTCGAGCGAAACGCAAAAACGAAGCGAAAATTTTAAAAACTTAATCCGTCAGTTACCTTAGTGCTAGCTAGGTCTAAAGTTGAAATCGGCCAAATTGGACTTTATAACTTTTGAATTTACTGATAGATTTGAATTTTTGGGAGTGTAGGTTGCATTTAACATGCAACAAAACAGTACGTACAATCTTTTTATGATTTTTTGGTCCATAATATAAGGCAGTTTGGCTTTGTGGAGAATTAGAGAGGATCTTGTAATGCCAAAAATACGCACCATGATAAAAAAGATTGAATAAGTGGTAGATGGCATTTTTTCGTCAAGTCACAATGTGGCACATCAAATCCGTTTGCGGAACAATTTCTATCAAGTTTATCGGAAGAAAAATTAAATTTTTTCTTTCATTTATAATGTGGCGATATACTTAGCTTTTGATCGATAAATTTCTTAACTGACTGGTATGTTTGATATGTTATACAAGGTAACTGACATGATTATAAATAAAAATGTGAGAAACAACAGTTGCAGACTAGAATATAGAAATGAAAGTTAAGGTTACAATATTAATTTCGATAGATACACTTCAAGTCTTTGAGTTGGCAATAGTTTGAAGCATACTTGACCGCTATACTACACAATACTATTATTGTGTAATATAACCAAACATCTTTTTAGTGGGTGGAAACTCGGCAAACAATAAATGTCTAATAATGACAACAATTAAAATTATTTTATTAAAAAACATCTTATCATTTGCTAAAGAAGAAAGAACACCTTACGAACCAGTTTTATACTAAAAGTGTAAATTGATATGATAATAAATTACTGCGAAAACCGTAATGTCTACGATGCGCTTAACACATATAATTTTTGCCATGTTCTTGGTAGAAAGTTTCAAAATAATTCTAGAACGTTAAACATAAAATTCTGATACAAAAGTTCTGATAAACGTTTCTGTCAGCTCGATCTTTAGGTTTAAATATCGATCTTATCTTTACCTAGAATTGTCAAAAATTCTACTCTGATCAAACTTCACAAAATGAAGTTTTTACGTACTTCTAATGGCAATTAATATCGTGCTTGCAATTGGCTAAAAACTCAAAAATAGTATGAAAATCAATGTTTATTTATAGCAATGATGTGAAAGATTTGTTACGTCCAAGTCCAAAACTGTCCGAACCCATATACTATACGAAGTATAATTTACGTATATCAAACCTTAACAATTAAGTTATATATGTGTATAGATACCACAAAGCCCAGATAGGCATTAAGAGAAAGTTAAATTCCTTTTTCAATTGCTTCACAACGGGACAAGGAGCTATTGTTATCTGAAGTAGACAAAGATAGTGAAGTGGAATACAATTAAGAATACTGTATGATACTATAAAAACATTTATATTAACCAGTACAATAATTGATTCACAAACGTTCTAAGCGCTCAACACTTCTCACGTGAAAAACAGAAATGCTGAAATATTCTTAAAATTATTGCGAAGTCACGTGTTTAAAATCTAATGAAAGCGGCACGGCGTTTCGACATCCATACACACAAGACCAAACAAATTAATATTAATTGGACTAAGTGAATCATTCCATTTTATCTCATCTTCAACTTAGATTTGATGGACCTTAAAATAGTAGTACATACAATTACAAACTTGTTCTAGCATTCTAACAAAGAACAATACTGTTATACTTTTGATTAGTCATCACACTTTATAAATGGAATATTCAAAATATAAATGATTGTTGTAACAAGTCTCTAGCTCCCTATCTGTGTTAGTGATCGATGTTAAATTTATATCATGACATTATACTCGGTTCTTCCATAGCTTTCTTAAATTGAAAAGCTAAGTCATGTAAGCGTCTTTATTTTTATACTAAAAGATGTACATCCAGAATGGCTAATTACAAAAAAAACTTCATTCGTCAAAATGCCCCCTCCAGCCGAGCAATTTTGAATAAAAAGTTCTAACATTTGATTTTAAAACTAAAACTTGCATGTAGATACTACATATTTAATACCGATTCAAAATAATGTACCTGCTATTTCAGTGTTATCCAAACCGTGTTTCACTCAATACTGCGTTCTCAGTGTTTATACAGGGTGATTCACAACTTCATAGAAATATTTTAACTGATTAAGAATGGTCCATAAATTGGTATTTACGCAAGAAAATTAATTTTTAAAAGCTACAATTGAAACGGATGCTGTAATTGAAATTCCTTGGTAGGTGACTCCGGTATAATATTTTGCTGTATGATAAGCCTATTGTAAAACTTTATAGTATGGCTTGCCGTTTAGGGTTTACAAACTCACGAATTTATGTGTTTTATTATAAGCAAAGCCAATGACACCAACCGAAGCTTTAAATAATGTTTATTTGTTACTCATCAGTAAACTGCATTTTGTAAGTTTCGATACAAACAATGGGTGTTCTATTTATATGCAGCGAGCTTGTGTAACGCTATTTTACAAGCTAATAACACATGATTGGTATTTGTAATTTCTTTTTAGTGTCAGTGTTGAAAATACCCAATAACCGCCGTCATAAATTTAAAAGAATCAAATAACAGTGTTACTATATTTTTGTTTATACTTGGGCGCAATAGTGTACTATAGCTGCTTACAGCTGGATGCCCAGGTAATCAAAGGTCTATCAGAGGCAGATGGAACTAAACTCTAATAAGCCTTTGCTATAGGCGACAATGTAACACGTAACTTTCCTGAAGTACACCGGACTTTTCTGAATGCTAAAGTAGTCCAGGGTAAAGTTGGCTGACAAACGGCTAGTAGTAAAAAGAAAACTCCCTGTAAGTTAACACAGCTAACTGTAGAACTTAATCCAGCGTTCTTGTATGAGAGGGGTCGAGAGCCGATTTTGCTTTAGTACAAACAAAGACAAAACTTAAAGGCACCACGGCGTTTAGATCTCTAATACCAAAAGTTCCGAGAAAACGCAGAAACTAGTGTGTTTCAAAAAGCTTAATCACTATAATGAAAAATAACTGACCCGTTAGTCCTTCCTATTTTAAACCTGTAAGAAAGAGTTTATTATTAATCAAAAACCAGGCCACCGTTTGTGGTTCTCTACCTAAACACACATACGTACAAAATAATTCTTGTGAAACCAAAAAAAACAAAAATTTAGTTTCGTTAGTTTAATATGTTACAATAATATTCAATAATTAAATCCAGTCAAGTAATACTGATTAATAACTTACTTCAAAGAACAGCAAAATTTACAATTATTTGTTTTGTTCTCTTTCTCAGATCTTTTGAAAGATTACACGTTTCTTAAAATATATGAAAATTCAAAGTATAATTATTCAACCAATTGTTTTACAAATGTTCTACAGATGTTACGTATTTTTAAAGCAAAAACAAAGCAAGGTCATATTGAAACAAAATTTTATCAAAAGTGTGGTTTAAACTGATATTTTAAACTGACAAACAAACTAATGTTACGCTAGAAATAACTAGATGAGTGTTAGAATTCTTACAAATGTTCTGACAAAGAGTTAATTTTGATAACAAAAAAATTCATAAACTTCATCAAGCGTGTTATAAAAGTCCTATCTGCTCGAAAATTTTCAAATATCATTTATAAAACCTCAAAATTTTGCGTTCCACAAACACACAAATAATCTTACCACCAAAATTTAAAGCAAACACTGAGATTTACCCCAGGTATAGCAAAATGTTATAACTTTCATTTTAAGTAGTTACCCTACGTCAAAACAGGTTTTTCATTATGACATGGAAGAGTCCTCATCTAACATCAACCATCTGTTTAACAAGGGCAAAGCAAAGCTCTTTCCAAAATATTTTGTTTGGCTAGATTTTACTTTATGCCCAGCGCTGAATTTTTGATTTCATGAATTATATCAATAGAGGGTATGTATAAAGTTGAACATAAAAACATATGCCTTTTTTACGGAAACTTTTTGTTTAGACGGTATGGAATTTTAAATATTACAAGACTTGTAGGAGGCTTTGAGACTCAAACCACAGAGTCTCCTCGCCTGGGATGACAGAACTAGTGTTAGTTCTTGACCTGGGCTTTTTAGATTTAAATTAAAGGCATTTTGAAAAAATTAGAATTTTTTTTCAAAAAAAATTAAGATTAATATAACTTTTAATGAGCAATTAATAATGTGTATGAAAATTAATAGAAATAGGCGAAGTGACGTGAGTTCAATTCCTGATCTTGTATAACTTTTCGGTTTTTTCAACCGACAGGTTGTGGAAGTATCACAGTAAAACTAAGAGAAGCTTCTATTTTCAACTTTTGGAAGAAACCATCACAACTATGGAGAGGCCCATCTGGAACAGACGCCAACTCCCGATGGATACTCGGACCACCGTGTCCTGGCCCCAGGAAAACGACCTACGTCCTGTGGCTTCCCAATGTCCCAGGCATCGGCGTCGGCGAGAAGGAACGATGCGCAGGACGGTTCCGTTGCACCCGTCATGGATGCAATTACTCTCGTTCTCTTTCAAAAGAGACTTGGTTCTCCCAGTCCCATCTTCGGCCCGACATTAGTTTGAGGTATTTATCTGAGTTATATACTGAAAATATTTATTATAACAGTTTATTATTAGTCTCACGTACAGCTTCGCAAATGGAGACGCGTATGAACAGGCCACCCGTGACTCCCATATCCCCGATATCGAGACATTGACTCGCAGCCGGACAGTTGCTGACTGGTACAACTTCTATTGGGAGGTTCAACACAGGACGAAGATAGGTGGGCCTGAAGATTGTTCAGGGAAATTTGCAATTTAATCAATTGTCAACTTTAATTATTTAGATGGACTGAACAAAGTTTGGAAAACGAAAGTTGATTCGAGGACGGTTTGTTCAAGGAAACTGGATCCTTGGAATAATTGAAGCTGGAATCGAAAAGACTTTCGGATAGTAGTTGTTCCTGATAGGTATTATACTAATTGTAAAATTAATTTAATCAATATTATTTTTATTTAATAGATCAATTGCTACCTTAATTCCAATCAATAAAGACCACGTGACAGATGACTCTACTATCCACACAGATTCATGGAAGGTCTACGATGCCATGGGGTGTAATGGATTCACTCATTTCAAAGTGCATCATTCAGACCCGGAAAATCGGTTGTGGGACTCACACCCAACGGATTGAATCCTGTTGGAGGCTCGCCAGGGATTTCTTAGGCAAAGGATGGTTACCCAGGACCACTTCCCATACATTTTGATGGAGTATATCTGACGGAGGAAGGTGGCTAAGGAGAGGAACGACTCGAAGAAACCTTGAGAGCCATCATGACTGTTTACCCTCAATAGATTTTCAATTTTAATTTAAAAAAAAGAACACAAGTTCATTTGATTAAAAACGTTTATTTTTTCTAATAGAAGCCAATTGGTTAGTATAGGTTTTGTGTCCAACAAAGATTATGTTCATCGTTTTACTTAAACTAAGCGAACCTCCGCTTCCATGCTATCGACCTATTTTCGGCGGACATATTGTCCCTTATAAAGATAGCAAGAAAGTCCACGTATGTTTCCGAATCTAACGTTATCAAGCGCATTACCTGCGCATGAGGCAAATGACCAGTTCTTATACTAGATCAATGATGCTAACGGACAAATTTAATAAATCAGTTTTCAAACCAACCTAATATTATCGAACAAAAATAAATACGTTAGTGTATTAATACGAATTGAACAACCATGTAAAAATATAATAGGAATTTAAAGTGAATAATTAAGCAGTATTACGATGAATTAATTCTCTTAAAGCAAAACTAAACTCAGACTGTATCATCTAAGCAAATTATAGGGACTTATAATGAGCGGAATTTATTTCTGTTACAACAGTAAGCATTTGTTGGTATACAATAAAATTCGTTTTTTAATGTTTATTCAGTTTTAGCTTTAACACACTTTTGTTTTCGAGTTTTAATTTCGTAGGAAACACCAAAGATTTTGCTTTTGAAAGTAGCGTTTCACAAACTCGTTATCGGTAAAGTGAAACACCCATTGTTTGTGTTGAAACTCAAAAAATGCAGTTTACTAATGAGTAATAAATAACATTATGTGAAGGGTTCCGCTGATAATGAAACACATCAATTAGTGGGATTATAAACTTTAAACCGCAAACCAAAAACTTTACGGTATGCTTGTCATACAGCATAAACATTATAGGTCACCCACCAAGGAATTTGAATTAACATGTGGCGTGTAGTTTCATTATTTTTATACGTCCCCTGAAAACATGCGGTTCAATTTTAGTTTTTAAAAAATATTTTTTGGCATAAATACCAATCTATGGACCATTCTTAAGCATCTGTTAGAATATTTATATGAAATAGTGAAACACCCTGTATAAAGAAGTGCAGGGTCTAACAAAACTTTTTGTACAGGAACAGTTACGTGTATTATTCCAACAAACAGTGACTTAGTTTAACTTAGACATTTTAGTTAGATCTACAGCTGTATGCGATGGCAAACGAAAAAAATTTTTTAATCTTAGTACCACACACTACTATTTTTGGATTTAACAAATGTACTGCTTGACACATTAAAAATAGTTAACTATTAAACAGTAATTTGCTATTTAACTACAGGATTTAGAATTCCATAAATATGCTATATACTGTAAAGACTACTCATTTAACGTCTAAATAAAACAGTCATAGCAAACTACTGTCGGTGAATCAAATTCTTGATTTAGTACTATAAAGAGCATCTAACAATACCACAAAAGTGATTCGAAGAAATAGTTTAAATTAATATCATAAGCTGGCTCTTATTATAATATTTATTCGGGATACGGCCGACCGCCTAGTATTTGCATTCTTCCTAGTCTAACATGTTTGTTTTTTGTCTGAAGGTGAGCCGCCCTCCATCCACTATTCAAGTAGACAGACTAGACAACTGCAGGTATAGCGTGGTAAAAATTATACAACCAAATAGGGTAGATTCGATAAGTTATTCCACGTACTAGTAGCAGCAACAAAGCATCAGAATTCTAAATACCAAGCACCGCAATTTATAACACTGGAAACAATGAACGATTAAGTTTAAAAAAGCCTTGTAATGCTTAGAAAAACAAAGGGTCTCAAGTTTATTTATATAAAATGGTTCAACATAAGTTTATTAAAGCTATTTTGTTTCAAATGCACAGTGAATATGTCGCCTATAATTAAGGAAACATTTAAATAATGCCTTACTTACGAAGTATGGCTTGACTGTTAGCATGTACATGTTAATTCTAGGATTCTTTCAGGTTTTACCTGTTGTATACATAAACTTTTGAAGAAGCAAGAGTTGTAATAAACGTTTACAGGTGTTAACTAATATAAGCATGTATAGGAATGCTGCAATGAAAGAATTATCCCAAATTTATACTGTACACATTAATTTTATCAAACAGAACTTAAGAACACGTATAAATGCCGTAAGTATGATTCCACTGTGTATTTTGGAATTTTAAAGCATTTTCTTTAGTTTTAAAATGTCACATTGTGCAGCGGTTCGTTAAAATTATAGCAAACGTAATTAAAAACCATTAATAAAAAGCAATACAAAAGAATTCGATGACATTGTCTAGCATACCATCCATACGCATGGACTTTCAACAATCACGGCACAGTATATGTTACTTTTAATAATTTATACCGTTACTGATCTTTTTGTGGCTAAATGTGTAATTATTTATACGACATAATTATGGATTGTATATTCTATAAGAAATGCATAACGGCCATGTCAGATTCTCCCATTGCAGTTCATATTAGTAGGCTTCAGGTCAAACGTCGACTCCTACCTTAGTTGTATTATAAAACGCCGTGGTCAAAAGCCTTTATGACGAGAATAACAATGGAGGGTTGATCACGAGAACAAGGCAGGAGAAGAACATTTTCATTTTTTTCGAAAGGTATGATACAACAGTTAAATCTCGATAACATACAACGTTAATAGTTTAGGTTGATGAGTTTTAATACCCAGCAGTTCTAATAGAATCTGTTTTCAACATTCCAACGCAAGTTAACTATTTATAATTGCCTAAGGTCATAGCCAAATCTACGAAAACAAACCAGTTATCAATAATACTATTTTTACGGGACGCATAACAAGTTTTAGTTAGCTGTATTGCGTAGTGCACGGTACGTGTTATATCAATGGTTTGGAACCCCCCTGCACTGGATCAACGAAACTCATGAGTCCAGTGGGAATTTCAGCTACAACAAAACTAATAATTGCGGGGGCCAGGAAATTGGGAGCGGTAAGAGACTGCCGTAGTTTTACATACTCCGGGATATTAGTCCTACATACACTGGTCTCGATAAAGCTACCAATGTAAAGGTAATAGTTCCAGCCTTGATCTAATAAAATATATTGCAATTACCTACGTAATTAATATACAAGCAATTTCCCATTTGATTTTGGAAACCTTTTCAGCTAGCAGTTTTTAAATAGGTATATTAGTGTCTTTATTGTAAACGTTGATTATAGGTAGCTTGTAGCGTTAGTGTACTCAATTATTCCTCGCGTAAATTTTAGCCATAATCACTTTCCGGATCTCTTGTTATTTCTTCTGGAGCTTTTTCCTAGGAATCCTCGTATTTCGAGATTAGATAACGTTCGACATAATTCCTGATTAGGACTGGTATTTCCCTCACGATAACATTCCAGAACCCTTTTCAAACCCTTAAACCGCCCTTCCCACTGAGTTACTCCGCAACCATTCTTGTTAGTAAGTCGAGGTTTTTAGTATTTTATCGAAACACAGAATTTTTAGCGGGGTACTTCACCGAGTTTCTATGTGGATTTCTGGGGCCAAAATTGTATGTAACAAACTAACCATCTTAACCGTAGCTTATAATTCTCTAATGCCAATAAAACATAACGCCAATTTTACTTATCACAAGTGAGAGCAATCAACGACATTACACACATATAAACCACTAAATCATTTATGTCTACAGAAAGTCTGTTTGTAACAATTTACTTATTTGAAACTCCTTGGCAGTCCTACAAAGATGACAACTTTTGAAAGGCAGGTCCAGTCAACTATTCTTCAAGCTGACTGCAGTGGGATGGCGTCAGTGAACAACTAATTGAAAATACCTCAAAAGGTAAGCATGTGAGATGGTGAACAAGGAATTGAAATTTACACCACAAGAGGAACAGTAGATAGTCCAAAAAGTGGATAGGTATTTGATCCATAAAGTAGACAGCTAATAGTCTAAAAGGTGAACAGCAAAACGCCTAAAACCTGCGCAAGTATTTGACCCAAAAGGTGGACAGCATGTCGCTCAAAAGCTGAACAGGTATTTGATCCAAAATGTGGAGAGTTAATCGCCCAAAAGATGGACCTTATAAATTCTTACTAGAATGGATAAATCTACATGTTAGAAACTTACCAGCAAGTCTGGAATAAAACGAAATTAGTAAATTAAAATGCACGAAACCCCTAATTTATTAAACCATGTACCTTTCTTGGCGCTCCACTAAACAAAAATATAGGTAAATACCTGTCGAAGGAGACATCCTTTCCACGTGCTGTGATGAATTATGGAACAATATATTTTTCCAAAAACGTTATTGCTAAACGTCCTAAACAGAATTCGTATGATTTTGGCGGCGCGTGTGAAAGTAACGACTTTGTTATTTAATACGTCAAAATTACAGATCACTGGCTGTGACTAACATACCACAATCCAATACCGGGACCCACCGAACAATTATTTCCAACAGCGAATATATATATATATATATATATATATATATATATATATATATATATATATTTACACATATTTACTTAATTTTAAAACATAGCTACATACCTAATGTAATATTTGTTAATATGTTCAACGTTATAAATACATACACACATTCAAACCACACAACCTAACGCATGGGCATACACACACACACATACAAACAAACAACTATCACATACAACATAACATATACATTAAATAAAGGTATCAGGTATCCTCTTAAAAAGAGAATTTGAAATATTTCAAAATCTGACATAATTTTTATTTTACATTTCTTCTTATACAAATTATATATCCTTCCTACATTTGAAAGTGAAAACTAAAATAGTTATGTTTAATAATTAATTTCGATGTTAATTTTTAAAACAACTCATCTTGTAAGTTGCAATTAATATTTATATAATTTAGCCTAGTTGTTTATAACATTTTAGAAGCCTGTGAACAAGGATTAAATAAATCCGAAAATTTAGGCATTATAAAAGAGTTTTCTTTTACCAGCTGACCTCAAACCCATTAAAAACATTTAATATATATATATATATATATATATATATATATATATATATATTATTGTGAATGAAGAATATAATTAAAATCAAAGAGTTAAAGAATAAATGATTGCACAGATAAAGGTTGTGTCGGCCTTTCAAATATTTAAAAATAGCGGTAATTTTTCCTGATAGTACCGCAACCTGACTTACATGCATATATTTAACCACGATGCAAAATACTCTACTAACGTTTTGTAGTTCTGTAAAATTAAATAAAGAAAAATGTTTGTTTATTTATGCCACGGCTTTTGAAACTGACTCAGGGATTATTATATCTAGATATTTCTACTATGTAAGAAAACGTGGGTTTAGGTCGTCTTACAGGCACATTAAACACTTTCGCATAAAGCGTCGTCTAGTTAAGATCACTTAACCTCTCGCAGTGCAGATGTGGCGTTATTATTTTCAAAGATTGATAAATATAATCGCAAATGTATAGTTTAGATAAACGTTTGAGATTCAAATTACTAACAAATATCTTTAAATGGTGCTTATACAAGGATTAATTTCAAATACCTGTAATTCCACCGAAAGTGCTTGAGCTGTTCACATAGACCTCGTTACAGGATAAAACAAAATCGTCTTGCGGACGCTTGCAGTTAATACCTGTAGAAAGTAAGTTTTAATTTTATGTTTTTATTAGATTCACTCTATTTTATGTTCTAGGACTAATAAAATAATAACTCAGGAACAGTATACTTAGAATCCGCTATATGAATATGTATTCTTGTAATACACGACCAGATATGCACAAAACGTTGTCCTGTTAAGACTGGGAAACCACTGCAAATTATTCGAAGCTTACTGATGCTATTCTTCACCAACACTAAAGATGATCCTTTGTTTGCTTTAACGGGAATCACTCTTCTTAACTGCACATGGTTGTATAAAACCTTCGTTACTTATATGATGCACTAATAGTCTTCCACAAATATTAAATTCGCTATATTGCTCCAATAACACGATGATTAAATAAAAAGGATAAATTTCAAATAGATATATATATTTTTTTATTTAAATTTAATAACAAGAGACTGCCGTAGTTTTACATACTCCGGGGTATGAGTCCTACATACACTGGTCTCGATAAAGCTGCTAAAAGGTAAAATAAATAAAAATCAGTTAATCCAGTAACTAAGAAATGTATTGTTCTGAACAGATTTCCCAAAATGGCCACGAATGTAAAGAAGGTATAGGTATACAGAAATTTCTACATAAAAAAGAGGCTTCCCTTTAAATTGACACCCTTCAGAACTTTGGGTAGTTCAATTAAATTATAGCCTTAGTCTAAAGTACTTAACCAACTAAACAATAACATAATCATTGAAACATAAATTCCACATACTAACGCGACTTCCGAATAATCCACAACGATACTAATTCATAGCGTACTACGATGTAAATGCATACAGATACGAGTTGTTAACTCGAGGTATGATCATACCTCGTCTGCAAATGTGAACTATATCAACGGCTAGCTATGGTGTAGCATGAACAATATAACAATTTACATCTATAATACCGTATAATTTCTAATCTCCCTGAAACGTCCCAAAATGAAAGAAATAATTTGTAACATTAATCTGAAATATTTATAATCATATTTCACTTTAATAGTTTCTGTATTAGTAAAATCCACCAATATGGTTAAGGTTATTTTTTTTCGAAATATAATTAGGTTACATGCATTCTTGATCGAAGGAAAAATTATCTTTGTATCTTGTATTGTTTACACTTAAAGGTTGCCAAATTCATTATGGCGGTTTTTTAGGTTAGAAACGATATTATAGTTACTTTATATTCTAAATTAGTGCAGTTCTATGATTCTATGTTTTGATTAATAATGTATAATGCTGGCGCCTAAGATCTCGTCCTTTTGGAACGAAGAAATTTCACATGCAAAATTAGGTCGATTCAGAAAATGAAACATCCCCTTTATCTGGCTCACTCTAATATGTCAACAAGATAATTTCACATTGTTAGATAGAGAGAAAACAACAAACGCAGTATCAATTTGAAGTCTTCATTCATTTTACCGAGTTCTGCCGAAGATAATCTCGTCATGCATGAAGGGAATATACTCCTTTTTATAGGGCACTTCGTCACTACCATCGAAACAGATAACATGGGACTTTAGTAGGTACAGTTAACTTTTGAGTAATAAGATACCCGGCTCATTAATGTGATTAGTCACTAAAGTTCGGAATACTATCCAACCAGGTTGGTTACTTTAAATTTTAGGAACAATTGGTTCCCATACGTGAAGACAACTTTATGTTGGAAAAAGAAATGTTAATTTAGAGCATCAAAGTTTTAATGATGCCTCAGAAGTCCAATCGGATGTGGTTAAAATAAATTGAGTTCAGAATGCCATTGATTTTGGTTCTTCCGAAAGCATCTATAGCCAGTCAGTTTTTCGGTATTTATAATAAATCTTCTGACATTATCGCCCAAAGTAACGGTATATTAATGAACATTTTTTTCCTGTATAAATTTATAAACGTTCCCACAGACGTTCTGGTTATTAGTTTAAAAACTTAGAAAGTAATTTTGTTCGTTGAAAACGTTTTCCATTAAGCTAAGTAATTCTTGTTATATTTGGATTTTTTGTTTAGTAATGTTTATATTTACTTTAGCCCTTCTACATAAAATGTTTTCCCAACTAATATAAAGGTAATAGTTCCATCCTTGATCTAATAAAAGTATATTGCAATTACTTACGTAATTAATATACAAGCAATTTCACATTTGATTTTGGAAACCTTTTCAGCTAGCAGTTTTTAATTAGGTATATTAGTGTCTTTATTGTTAACGTTGATTTTAGGTAGGTTGTAGCGTTAGTGTACTCAATTATTCCTCCCGTAAATTTTAGCCACAATCACTTTCCTGATCTCTTGTTATTTTTTCTGGAGCTTTTCCTAGGAATCCTCGTATTTCGAGATTAGGTAGCGTTCAACATAACTCCCGATTAGGACTGGTATTTCCCACACGATAATATTCCAGAACCCTTTTCAAACCCTTAGACCGCCCTTCCCACTGAGTTAGTCGGCAACCATTCTTGTTAGTAAGTCGAAGTTTTTAGTATTTTATCGAAACAGAATTTTTAGCGATGTTCTTCACCGAGTTTCTATGTGGATTTCTGGGGCCAAAACTGTATGTAACAAACTAACCATCTTAACCGTAGCTTATAATTCTCTAATGCCAATAAAACATAACGCCAATTTTACTTACCACAAATGAGCGCAATCGATGACATTACACACATATAAACCACTAAATCATTTATGTCTACAGATAGTCTCTTTGTAACAATTTATTGAAATTGAAATTTACACCACAAGGGGAACAGTAAATAGTCCAAAAAATGGATAGGTATTTGACCCATGAAGAAGAGAGTCCCAAAAGGTGAACAACAAATCGCCTAAAACGTGCGCAAGTATTTTACCCAAAAGGTAGACAGCTAACCGCCCCAAAAAGTGGACAGCATGTCGCCCAAAAGCTGAACAGGTATTTGATCCAAAATGTGGAGAGTTAATCGCCCAAAAGTTGAACCCTATAAATTCTTACTAGAATGGATAAATCTACATGTTAGACACTTACCATCAAGTCTGGGATAAAACGAAACGAAGTTAAAATGTGGTAGATGGTTTCATTCCAAACAATCTTTATCTGTTGAAGATGATTGTTATTTCTAGATAACTCAGCTTAAAACTTAATAATTTAACAGAAGAACCGTCCGGAATCCGACAATAGTAAATTAAAATGCACGTAACCCCAAATTTATTAAACCATGTATCTTTCTTGGCGCTCCACTAAGCAAAAATACAGGTAATTACTTGTCAAAGGAGACAACCTTTCCACGTGCTGTGAACTATGGAACAATATATTTTTCCCAAAACGTTATTGCTAAACGTTCTAAACAGATCTCGTATGATTTTGGCGGCGCGTGTGAAAGTTAAATAACGACTTTGTTATTTAATACATCAAAATTCCAGATCACTGGCTGTGACTAACATCCCACAATCCAATGCCGGGACCCAACGGACAATTATTTACAACAGCACACACACACACACACACACACACACACACACACACACACACTATATATATATATATATATAGTCATTTTTTACATATAGGACATAGGACATATAGAACATATTTTTGAAATGCTCTGTATAAATCTGTATAGTTACGTCTGACGCATAAAAGCGTGATTATAAAAAACAATTCATTCATTCTTAATAATTGAAGGATCGTATTTTAAATAGACTTACATTTAATATATAGAAATATTCTTAAAGAATTTCATTTAAATACTTATATATTTTCGCGAAGTTATTGGAACGTACCAGAAACATGACGTTACAGAGGACTTTGTCTATTTCAAACCAATGCATGTAGTAGTAAGACGGTCAGTACTGGTTAAAGCCCCGACGCGAGCATGATATTTATGTAGTTATAATAAGTTACGTAATTAATTTCGTACGTAAAATGGGCAATATTTGGCAGCTAAAGATATTTTAACATATTATTTTAAAAATGCAAGATCCACAATTTAATACAACTTCAAGATTGGAGTTTAATCGCATATTTGACGATTAGCTGCAATTTAAAACGGAAGTATACTGTTTAAATGATTTGGTAATGATTTATAAGAATTGTGTAGATTAATTCTGCATGGAAGTTTGACTGCTTAAACGACTTTTAAACGACTTTTAAAGAAAATGGGACACTGGTATTGATTTATAAGAATTGGTAAGCGTTATTTTTGAAGAGGGGACTCTGATAATTAAAAGAAAACAACAAAAGGACACTAAGCTGTATAGTTCAGATATAAGCTATTTTGTTTCAATTGATGAGCGATTTCATAAAAGATTATTTATTAAATAAAGAATTTAATTTGCACAGTAGATTTCTGTACAAGTTAAATAATTTATTTTGGGGGTCGCAAATTCACGTAAAGAATGTGTTACATAAAATAGAATAAACATACTGAATTCAGCATGTTTAACACGGTTTTAAGGGAAAAGATTTAATTAGATGACTTTCTGAAATATAAATGATGTAAATAGGTAATTGTAATAAAAATTTAAATAAGGATTTATTGATGAATAATTCTCATATTTAAAAATTTGTTTATTAAGGTACTGGTATAGAGAATAACCGCAAACGGTGTATATAGAATATTGTTTGTGAGAAGAATAATTGTGAAGTGTGTATCTAAAATATTTTTTATGAGAAAGATATTGTGGATGCATTATATTTATATGCATCATTGGTGGAAGTTAATTTTGATTTAATGCAGCAACGAAGACAGGAGCAGCATACCAATATACAGAGTGCTTCAGAATAAAATTCTTTCAAAAATGCAAAGGTTTATTTTATGAATTCGAAACTGAATAATAAATCAGGCAAAAGTAGTTGACCAGCACAAATTCCTAATGCTATCAAACATAATAACACTGGACACTTTCCAGAGAAAGTCGATAAACAGCTATGTTATTTTGTTTAATTTTTGTATTGGATAGCGCTGTGATGTTTTGTGAGGAAAGAGATATTTTATCAAATAGTAATAATTCGCAAAAACTTTAGTATTTTTAAAAATAACAATTTTTTAAAATTCTAACACTGAGCTATTTTAATAGAAAAATGTTTCAATGTTCTATTACACTTGAGATGTGTTACTTTTTACTTACATTAGCTCGGCGTACTTATCAAAGGTATCATTATATGTGTAATTTCTACGGTTCGCTAATGAGCAAGGGAATGTATTTTTTAAATAAAACAACTAAGTTTATTAGAGGTTTAGTTTTAGACATTGTTGAGTTAACTTATTTGAAACACATTTTTTTTTAATTTGTAAATCTGTTAAGCGTATCGAAATTGCTTATACTTGAAAAGTAAAACTTTAAAAAGTTCAGTAATAGTAATTTACAACTCATTTACAAGGACGCAGAAGCACGTTAGGTGTATGAGGTCGTAAGGTCGAGTACTCTCAATCTCACAGACTCATAAAGTGCTACGTACAACGTTTTACCTGAAGTAGTTAAAGAAATCATTAAAGACGACGTCGAACAATCTAGAATTGAAACAGACAAAACCATTAAACGAACAATGGATTGATCGACAACTACAAGGATGTATTTATGGAATTCATACAAGGCAAACAAAAAGGGTGATTGGACCATGTTCTAGAAGATTCTGGTATAATTTAGAAACTTTATAATTCGATTACAGGGTTAGTGAAAAGTACTGGACAGGTCAAATAACTTGATGATTTGAAAACTAAATTTGGTACCGATATATTTCAAACTAATACATTTATTTAGAACTTTTTCTTTCTCACTTTTCGTTCAAGAGGAAATGCAACAAACGTTAGTTTTTTAAACGGGACACCTATTTTTATGTTTTGTTGGTTGAAGAATAAAAAACTACCTTCAGAAATATTAACATTTTACTTTTTTCATAAGAAATAATACACAAAAATGAAAATCTACTTAATTCGTAAAATCAAGGTATCTTTGAAAATATGGATATTTTATACTGTCAGATTGGTATGACAAATTATAATGTCATTAACTTTGTTGGTTGAACATTAATTAAAATATTTAATTACAGCGCATTATTAAATGTCAATTCGTTTAGATTCTCTTAGTTTTCTTACCATATTTTTAATTAATATTTTGAAATATTTAAAGAAGTTTAAATAGGTTGCTACTATAAAGTAAATGCATATAAATATTAGGAAATACCAAAATAACCAACAAAAATCTAATATTGACTTTGAAAAACGTTTTTTTTTAATCGTACAAGAAAAAACTGCGCCAACAAGTGTTCTTTGGAATCAGTCAAGTCAATATTAAAATATGAACGAGACGCTTGTTTATGAAGCTCAGTTTGCAGAGCACACATATAAAAATATTTTTAGTACGCCCGAATGATACCTTCGTTATTACTGTAATGAGTACGCATCATAATATAGAACAGATTGAACAAAAAGATATAAAGAAGTGAGAGAAAAATTTATATTCCTCCACTAAAAACCATCACAGAAAATACTAGGTTTATTTATGGCAGGAGTAGACTCACTCTAATGGTGTTTCCAATATTACTGATGCAGCGTAATGAGTATGTAGTAGTAGCCATTATTTGTCAATATCTTAGACGGTGTAATTATTATTGCATAAAAATTATGACCATTTCGAATGGACCTGAACCTTGCCGAAGTTCTAGATTACTAGAACAGGCGAAATGACTTGCGTGTTTTAATGAGGTAAAGAGACAAACTACAGGTCCAACCAACGTAGTAGGGTCGTTAGTGAGGAACCAGACTAAGACAGGTCCCCGAAAGAGGGCAGCGGCTCTTTCGGTACTTAGATTGGCAGAGATTATAGGAGTCGCTATGGCAATCTAAGACAGCTACCGCGATGTGGAAAGCAACGGGAAACCACCACATTACCTCCCAAGTACACGGCGTACCTAAATTGTAATAAAATGATGGCATTCTCTGGGGGTAAAAGATTCCGGAGTTAAAATAGTCCCCCATTCGGATCTTCGGGAGGGGACTACTTCGGAGGATGCGATCGGAAAATTCAGAATAAGAGTCGGGAACATTTTGCGAGTCGGAGCGTGGAATAGAGGCAAGTGGGTAAGCTAGAAATGAATAGGTTAGTACTAGACATAGTAGGCATCAGCGAAGTTCGGTGGCCAGAGGCGGGGGATTTTTGGAGTGGAGACTTCAGGGTAATTCATACAGGAGCAAAGAAAGGAAATTTGGGTGTGGGGATAGTTATGCGGAAAAAAGATAGGATACTGGGTAAAAAATAAGCGCAGATAAGTCTGATGATTATTATAAACAACTACAGGTGTGGGTTGTGAAATATTTGCAACTAATGTTGACCGTGCGAAAAGATATATTGGAAAAAATATTAAATCAGTAAATGTTCAAGTGCTGGGGAACTTGGCAGCCATAGGCTGCTTACCCCCTTCCACAACTACTGAATGTCGGAGAAATAGGGTATATAATTGTAAAACAATAGAAGGGGGCCGAACTGCATCTAACAAGAAAGAACAGCGCTTATGAGAAAAGACAACAAACATAAAACAAGAAGAAAATTGTTAAAACATATGTGTGGAGCATAGCACAGTATGCCTATGAAATACGAGCAGTCGGAAAAGCAGACAGAAAAACAGCAGCAACCTTTTGGAATGCTGTGCTTCATATGTATGTGGATGATAGCATGAACAGACAAAGTTAATAACAAATAGGTTATAGAAATAGTAGGGGAACAAGAATATCTGTGGAAAAAAAATAGAAGAAATACAAGGACAGAATACGTTCTAAGGCATTTTTGGGAAATAGTATGGGATATATTACAAGCAGAGATAGGAAAAAAGAGGTAGATGTATGCCTAGATCAGATAGTGATAGATGCAGACTGTGCAAATTTGAGGGAAAGGTGTAGGTTGGTTTGGAATAGGACACAATAATGGTACGCGTCTAACCAGTTCCAGGACTGAAGACCTAATGATGATGATGGAAATTATGAAATTTTGTAAATGAATGCACAATGTCACAAGTTCTGTGCGACTTCTACAGTCGGGTACTTACACTGCAAAACCCCTTTAAAACAATTTGCCTACGGAGATTGGAATATTAAGAAAGCTGAGAAAACCTTTTAAGGTGTGTCACAATCAAACAGTCTATGTTTGCCAAAGATGTCGAGTATATTTGAATGTTCCACGTTTCCATCAGTATCATTTAAAGGAACTTTTTATTTGAAGTTTTGGATTGAAATTCGCGGTTCAAAATCTGGTTTGTAAGAAAAGGATTTTCTAAGTTTATTTTATTTTTCAATGTTGGCTTTATGTGGGTTAACGTAATAGTGTAACGAGAACAGTAACATCGGTTATATTTGAAGGTCTAAAATCATTAACAACTTCCGTATAAAAAGATTCCAGTAAAAAACTCGTTCTACATGTCTTAGCCAGCGTCGAAAGAACTGTGTAATTTGATCACCAAGCGCTATCAAATAATAGAAAACTCATGGATTAGTATTCAATAATCATCCTTAAACAACAAAATTTCAATCCCTGTGCCATTTACCAATAACAATTAGGATTGAAAGTTGTATATATATTGTAATATTAATATAAAAAAAACATGAAGCAAAATACATCCGAATGCGTATGCTTAAGAATACTAATTAAGAGAAGTGTCAAATAAAATTCTTAGCGGTGTTTTCTGTAGTTCGTTATCGTTTGTACCAAGCATTTTATTCCAATTATTCATGTGAACATCTCTTATAATAACAAACTATACAAGCAAGATAAATAAACTCTACAACTCTGTCAAGAAAAAGTGTTATAATTAATTGCACATGCTTTATAGAATTCACCACGTTATATTGCAAAAGACGATTGTTTCGTACAATTGTGAATGGTTCCACAATTAGCAAATTATAAAAGCTTTAAAAGTGATAAATAAAAACAAACAGATTTACGAATAATTAACGGATTGTAGTTAGGTATTCATTTTAAATAGACCTACACCTCGAAGAAGTTCTTAAATACCACAACGGGTAGAATGACTTGCGTGTTTCTGTGAGTTAAAGAGCCGAACTACAAGTTTAAATAAATTAATGGGGCCTTTAGTGAGGAACCAGACTAAGGTCTCCGAAAAAGGGAAGTCGCACTTTCGATATTTAGAGGGAGTTGGTATGGTATTCTAAGACACACTACAGAGATGTGGAAGGCAACGGAAAACTACCGCACTAACTTCCAAGCACATAGTGCCCCAGAGACGTTTTTTAAAATGATGGCAGCCTTTGGAGTAAAAGATTCCGGGAGGGCACTGCTTCGGGAATGTGATCGACAAGTTTAAAAGAAGAACCGGAAACATTTCGCGAGTCGAGACGAATAATGTTAGAAGCATGAAGCAAGTAGATAAGCTAGAGAATTTGAAAATTGAAATGGATAGATTAGCATTAGACATAGTAGGGATCAGCAAAGTTCGGTGACCAGAGACGGGGAGTTTTGGAGCGGAAGGAAAATAGGCTGGTAGAATTTTGCGACAAAAACAATTTAACCATCACAAATACATTATTTCAACATCATGCTAGAAGACGATACATGTGGAAAGATGCCAGGAAAAATAGGGAGATGTCAAATACATTTTATTCTTGTTAGACAAAGGTATGAGAAACAAGTAAGACTGCAGAAGCTACCCGGAAGCAGATGTAGATACTGAGCACAACCTAGTAATTATGAAAGCAGCGCTTGGCGAAAATACCAAAACAGACCAGACAAAGCAAGGAACAAAAATACAAGGCCATAAAATAAGAAATTATTCGCAAAAGGGGGAAAGCTTAAAACAATGGATTGAGGAAATGTGCAAAGAGGTACAAACTAAGATGAATAGCGGAAAGACGGGCCTAGCATATAAACTAATTAGAAAAAATTTGAGAGATGTAAA
The DNA here is from genome assembly GCA_036346225.1 of Platerodrilus igneus. Lineage (NCBI taxonomy): Eukaryota > Metazoa > Arthropoda > Insecta > Coleoptera > Lycidae > Platerodrilus > Platerodrilus igneus. The sequence continues at coordinate 2,342,315 of JARFIW010000439.1, read as the reverse complement.
GGCGTATAGCAAAAATATAAAAAGGCGCAGCAAGAGGAGACATCATTATAGTAAATGGCGAAAGTAAAAAGATGATAAGAATATATAGAGTTTGAACTTGCATTAAAGATCCTGAAAAATAATAAGGCCCCGGGTATTGATAAAGTGCAAGGAGATACTCTAAAAGCCGCCAGACAGAAAGTAACAGAACGTCTCTTTTGGCGAGATACCCAAAGATTTCAAACCTACCACCATAAATACTACACCAAAAAAGAGAGATGCGAATAAGTATGAAAATTTTCAAACAATAAGTTATTAGGATACGTGTCAAAAATATTAACTGAAGTTTTACAAAGACGTTTGGAAAAACGGTCTGAAGAAATACTAACAGGAGATCAATTTGGGAGTAAGAGTAACAGAAGAACACGAGAGGCCACTTTAGCTTTAAGAGTGTTAATAGACAAAACTATAGAAAAGCGAGAAAGCGGGTAAGTAGAGTTCGTAGATCTGGAAAAAGAATTTGACAATGTAAAATGGGAAAAAATGTTCGAAATACTAAAAAAAAAAAAGTTAGGAATGAGTTATAGAGGTAAACGGATAGTACTTATCGTATACAAAGAGCAAACAGCGTGTGGCATTCCTTTGAAATGTTTACAATCACATTTCACTTTAATAGTTTCTGTACTAGTATATCCCACCAATTGGGTTACGCTATTTCCTTTAACAAATATAATTTTTAGGTTTCTTGCATTTAGATCTGAGGAAGGATTATTTCAAAGCTTATATTGTTCATATCCAAAGGTTGTCTATGTCATTACAGCGGTTTATAAGGTTAAAAGATATCACGACTACTTTGTACACTAAATTATTACAGTTTCATGATTCATTTGTTTTGATTAATAACATATTACGCTGACACCCGGCATCTCATTAACTTGGCACGAACAGCTTTCGCACCCAAAATTTGTGCTGATCCAGAAAAATGAAAAGTTCCTTCGTCTAAGTCTGTTAAAGATATCAAATATGATGATATTACAAATGTTACATAAAGAAAAACAACAATTTCAATTTAGTCTTAATTCATTTTTCCGAAATTTGCCGAAGATAATCTCGAATTGTTTTATAAAGAGAAAGCTTTTTGGTTCAGCACATCGTTTTCACATTCAAACGGATAACATGTGAGTAGGTTAGTTAACTTTAAGAAAAAGTCCCTAACTGATTGCAATTTTTTATACTAGTTTTAAAAAAAATTAAAAATTGTTTTATTTCATTTCGTTTTTTATTTACAAATTTTTAAAATTGCGTAAAATCTTTAAATTTGGGCGAAAACAGTTTTACGTTTATACGGATCTCAGCTTAGAATAAAGCTAGGTAGGGGAAACAAACATTCAAGCTTCCAGAGATAAACAAATTACCGTTTTATGTAATATGCAAGTTTTATGGTCCTCCATCAATCTTAATTCAAGATTAAGTACACGTTGTCTGTGTTGGATGCTGTTTGGTTTATCTGGAATATCCCTGTGTACTATTCGCATGGCAGATTTGCTCTAAACAGATTATATGGTAATAGTTAGCGATCATATCCATATTTATTTATATCATTTAAAGCTAAATCACCTAGCATACATTAGGGAAAATAAACTACCTTCCACATTAACTTTGTGTATTTTTAGTTATTGCTGAATGGTGGATTGCCTCCACTAACATTGAAAATAATTTGTTAACTGGTATTTTAGTTTATCAGTGATACCTTTAGGACATGTAAGAACTTTTTTATTATTATTGCAATTACCATGACGAATTAATGAAAATCCTTTCGCAAGCGGTTATTGATTAAACATTATGACCAATCTATGGTGCGGAGCATTTTGTGACCATAAAACATGCATGTACCCTGCTTGGTTGTTATTATTGGTTTGATTGTAACAGTACTCGCTTGATATATGCCTGACTCGTGTCCAGATGATTTTAACTGTTTTCTTTACTGCTGATATTTGAATTTGAGTGTAGGATAGTATTTACGCCTTATTAATTTATTCTTTGTTATATTCACATACATTTGAAAAATCACTAGAGGACTCAACAAAAATCTATTTTAGGGATTTGTGAATTTTGCACTTGAATTATCTTTGTTAAAATAAATTGGATAGTTTGATTGTTGAAAAAGTTAGTTTCTTATTTCTTGGAATAATGAATTACCTTCGATTGGCTCGAGAACCGTGAATCCTTTCTCGTTGTTTCTGCTTGCTCCTACGTTCCGGTCGCCCATATGGCACTTAGTTCTGATTCTTTGGCCCTATCTGCTTGTTCTTTACAGTCCCTTGAAGCTTTCGTCAAACCTACTACCTATTGAGTCTCATCTTAGCTACACCGGAGCACTAATTGCCATTGTCACTAAGGAATGCATTATATCATTAAATATCAAAATTTTACCGAGACAACGCATTTAGAAATAATTACAAAACTTTTATATTTTATAATTCCTTGCTCATTGTAATGTTATATTATAGTAAAAGGACGTACAGTTGCTTGATTGTTAACCCGGTGAAAAGATCGTGCCTTATACTGGACAACAAAAAAATAGTTGTCGGAAAAGTCTAAACTGACTAGAGCTTCATTTTCTTTGTTTTCTTTAAAGTGACTGTAGTATTTCGATTGCTGGTGGACTATGAATGAATGTTTTGTACGTAGAATGAACTGTACACATAATCAATCCACAAAGGCTACAACATTCCTGCAACATTCTCAAAATTGCATCTATCAACCTAAATTCACTGTTTACATGTAATATTCTCTGCATACTATTTTCAAAGTGACTAAGAAGTTTTATTTTAAAATAATATTCCAGGAAGTTTTCACAAACGTTAAAGAAACAGTTTATAATCACCAAAATTGGTTCCATCGCTCACTTTTACCTAGTTTAGCTTTCCTTAAACCGCCATAAGTTTACGTTTTGGTGTGTAGTGCAATACAAACTGAATAGGTTCCACTATCACCTGCTAATACGCAATCTTTTGTCTGCAGCTGTACAAATTTAAAAAACCCTATTTTGTCTGATGAATATTCTTTCTCAAAAAGTTAATATATTTCTTTGAAATTCATTAAAACTAGTCTCTTTTGAACATGAATTCTTTTACCACTGACTTTCATTGACATATAACTCAGCTTACATTAACACTGTTATAAAATTGCTTAACCTTATCAACTACAGATTACTGGAGTGTTTTGCCAGGCTTTGGATCAGGAATAGACATACCTTTTTCTTTAATTAAAGCTTTTAGTCTTTCTGGTCACTGCTTACATTGCTTATATTAAACTCATCTTATTCTCTTTTACACGTCCAGCTGTTACGAACTGCAGTTAAAATCATGAACTGCTCATACCTACTTTCAGTATTTCTAAATCTTTCTTTCAGTTTTCAAGAATTTCTGAATCTGGATCATTTCGTTTTTCATGTTCAATTTCTGCACCTGCCAGTTCATGAGTTAGTTTTTAGTTACCTTCTGTAGTTTTCTTTGGCAATAACCTGGAAAGTGTATTCGCTTTTTTACAATTTGAGATTAATCAATATTTTAAGAGATTGTTTAGACAGTCGGGTGAAAAGTCCGGGCTAGTAAAGGCTGAATAAATCTGTGAAGGCTCTACTAAGGTTCCTAAACTCCGTTTATTTTTTGAAAGTTGCTTTCTACAACTGTCGCAAATGTTCAATCCTGCTTTTAATTTAGAGTTTACTGGAAAGAAACATCCCGTACTGGACTGGCCGAAGATATTTCATATATCGGTGAGCACTTTTTTGAAATGAGTTGCAACGGTATACAACCAAAGTCTTGTCTACATTCGTATAACATGAACTGACTATTTTTCCAGATAAAATAACTGTTTCACTTTAAAATGCTTAAATTTCAAAATAACTGCACTAAAACTGAGTTCATGGTAGGCCTACGCCTATAACAACACATACAGGGCGTTTCCATAACAATGGGACAACGGTTAACTGGAGATACAATGACCATGGAACCAAACTTTTCTTTTCCGAATGTTGATGGTTTAAGAAATAGAGGTTTGTTTGGAAGGTTATTATTTTATTTCAATTTTTGATATTATTCTGAAAATTTTTGGGTTATCGACTTGAAAGTGTGCATCTTATGTTTTTGGGTTCAGAGAAAGAAAATATGATACTATTTTTTACTTTGCTCATGGAGGGTGCTACTTACAACCTTTTTTTATGATTAATTACTGGCCCTAACTCTTTAACCTTTTGCTTAAAATTTCTTCCACTACAATATTTAAAAATGCCGCGTCATAGTGACTTTACCAATAGTGAGATGAGAGATATGATGTGTGTTTTTGCGCAAACAAATTTCAATGGCCCGCTGCGACCCGATTGTTTATCCAGTTATACTCAAGGTTTCGAAACAGTTCGGTTGTCTTCTTTGGGGGTATAACTGGGTATACATTCGGGTCGCAGCATAGCCATAGAAATTGGTTTGCGCAAAAACACACACCATATCTCTCATCTTACTATTGGTAAAGTCACTATTACGCGGCATTTAAAAATATTTAGTGGAAGAAATTTCAAGCAAAAGGTTAAATGAAACACTTACCAAGTTGATACATAAGAAAATATACCAAATTCAAATAACCAAGAACGATAACGAGGAACAAATAATTAAAATTCTAAAAAAATACACCCCCGAGAAAAAACGATTTTACTTTTATTTCAACACCGAACATTTATATAAACGATTTTCAGAATTATACATTAAATTATTCAATAACTCTGGTCCTGAACTTATCAGATGTACAAGAAAATTAATAACCTTAGACGACCCTGACGAGATAAACGACGTAATTAGAAACCAACACGAAGGCAAAGTCAATCATCTTGAAATCAATGAAACATTAAAGCAACTTATAAGACGATATTATTTTAAAGATATGAAAGAGTTAACCACAGACTTTATCAACTAATGCAAACTATGCGATAAAGCAACATACGACAGAATACCCCCAAAAATACCCTTAATCTTAACCAAAACACCCGACAAACCTTTCCAAAAATTACATGCCGACACTCTAGTAGTAGAAGCACAAAACTTTTTAATCATTGTAGATGCATTCACGAAACTAGGCCAAGCAATACCCATCACCTCTAAAAATAGCATTGGCGTAACCCAAGAGTTTTTACAATATTTTACATTTTATGGCACACCCGAAACAATAACTTTAGATAATGGCAGCGAATTTAAAAACACCTTAGAACTCCATAAAATAAAAATTCATTTTATAACCGAAAACCACCCTGAATCAAACGGATTAATTGAAAGACAACATTTAACCCTATTAGAACAGATAAGATTACTAAGATTAACTTACAAGAAGGAGCACAGCACCAATTTAATGTCATACGCACTAATCGCTTACAATAATACGATCCACTCATCAACAAATTTTACACCCCTAAAACTAACATTAGAAAACGCTGTTAACATTTGCAAAATTAAACACATACACTCTAGTATCATAGAACCAACTGATTTATTAAAAAAATTATTAAGAATTAGAATCATTTATAATCAGCAGTAAATTACTCTTTGATGTAATAGAATCAAACATTCTCAGATTTGAAAAAATAGCTATAATGAAAGGCTATGTAATGAATAACGAAATCACATTTTTAATAAAAATCCCAATAGTTGAGAGCAAAATTTATAATTATTAGCATTTATTTGCTTTTCCATTGAAAATTACTAGCATGTATCAAGTTATTATACCCAAAACCAAGTTCCTTTCCTTAAATGAACTCAGATATGGTTACACAAACGAAAAATGTAACGAAGTAACACCGAGCCAATATTTATGCCAATCGTTAACAACAACAACAATCCAAGAAGACAGCCCTTGCGAAGTACAATTACAAAGATTTTCAAACCATTACGACAACTGTGAAGCCAAACCCGTACAAATCACCAATATGAAAATTCACAAAGTTACAGAAAACAAATGGATGGCTGTATTTCCAACAGAAGTAATAGCAACCGCACATTGCATTCAAAACGAGAACAATTTAGCAATAATCGGAAGCAAAGTAATCACTCTTAAAGAAGACTGTTATTTAAAATTGAAGAACAAAACCATCAGAGTATATCAAGACCCCGCAGTAATCAAGAAACTCGCCAATTTACCGGAACTACAATTCATAATAACACTACCCGAAGATGATGAAATAATCAAGAAACTCATGCAACTAGAACACATAGACTTGGACGATCTCAACCACGTCATGAAACTAATGGACAATTATACAGAACACTTAAGTGAGTTCATACTGCGAAAATTACACCATGACACTATAAGTGTTTGGACAATTCTATTGATCATTTTAATTATTTTATTAATCATGAATGTATTTTACAAAATGTATCTTAGATATAAGAATAAAGAGAAAAATTTTAGGCATGAGGAAACAAAGGTAAATAAAGAAATAATAAATGTACCCTTAGGGACAATGAATTTTAAAAATGAAGTAAAACCCTTAATTTTTCATTTACGTTGGGAGGAGTTATGTATCCACCAATCCATATATGTACAAATAAATAAAAATTAGAAAATCACTAAGAAACTTAAGTTAGACGCAACATTGTATTGCAAGGATAAATAAGAAAGGTTATTAAAAGTTCACAAGCAAGTTGTGAGAACGGATGTAATACATTGTATTCCAGACGTAAGTGATACTGCAGGTGCAAGTCACAGACTTCCTGCAACTTCCCACAGGCATGTGAGGGGCAGGGACAACATAAATACCCCGGAAGCCCCAAATCAGTCAGTCAGTCTTGAGTATTTCAGCTTTTACATTGTTGTTTACTTAGGCTACTCGCCCTAATATTAATTCAATTATTATTTTATTTCGACTTAATTATATCAGTTTGTCATAATTCCATATTTAATATCTGTTTAAGAAATAAAATTTGTTACAAGAAGTTTTGGAAAAAGTTTTTAAAAAGACCGCTCCCAAGACCCGAAACTATCAGAGATGTCCAAGTTACGCCAAAACCAACACAAACCTTATTTTATAAAAACAAACACCCATGCAGGGTACTCACTTATTGCGCAATCGCCGTTAGCGCAATGTTCATCCTCAAAAAAACGCCTTTTGTCCTCTTCGTAGCCAGCAACTCTCTTCAAAACAATGTGGAATAAAAATATTAAAATTATCTGAGCTTGCAAACTTTCCGTTTTAATCAAAAATTACAACCTTCTTCTGTGTGGACACATCATACTTCTGTCCCGGTGATTTCCACACTGCCGTGCATCCACACGTATGTTAAATTCCTGGCTACCCTTAACCTCTTCCTGTTTTACGTCTTGCCAAGGTGAACCGTGTACTGTACCGGTACAAACATTGATTTAAATATTAGCCCTACAGTACCTGAATTGGTAATTTTGGTATGATTGTTTACATCTCGCTTTAACAACTAACCCAAAGAAATACAATACAAAAAATCACAAAACACTGGACAAAGAACTAAACTAAACTCCTCAATTCAAGTGATAGTATAAGACCGACTGGGATCTTTATATAGTAGTTCTGGCTACAATTCTCTACTTGTCTATTCCCTGTCACAGTTTGTCTGGCTCCAGAGCCTCATTGATACAACTCAACAAAACTCAGTACTGACACCTAATAAAATTAATGTTGAGTATAATTTGTAATAAAAAATAAGTAAAAAGAAATACAAATGAGGTTTGCATGTGTATTTTGCAATTATAAACTAAATAAATACGGTAAATTAATTATCAATTGACTATTTAAATATTAGATATTTTATGCCATATTTTTATTGAAATTAATGCCCGACTGTCGGCTATAAAGATTCAGTGAGGATGCATTTGCTGGGTGCCTCTAAATAAAATAATTTTTTTTACTAGGATTTCGTTGAGATCCCAATTTGAATTTTTGTAGGTCTGTAAATTAATACTTGAGATGTAATTAGGAATTTTTGAAAATTTTTATTCATATTGTATTTCTTTAACGACTTTCAAAATTTTGAGTTTGTACATGAAAAATATTCATGTTTCGAGCACACTTTTGTACGAGGGTTGTCCTTTTTGTTTTGAATACTGGGACATAGAAGGCGCCACTAATCTGCCAGTACCAATCACCAACCTCAATCTTTAGTTAACCTCAATCCAAAGATTCAGCGCGATACGTGTAGTGTTGTAGTTCAAACTAACTAGCAAAGTTAACAAGTTAATTGAAACTGGAATTAATTAAACCTTGAAAACTTTCCCGCAATAATTTTTTAATTTTCAAAGACAATTATCTTAACAAGAATACCTCGTCGAGTTGGTTCCTGTTTTCGGCAATGAAGCACTACATCAGTCAATAATTTCTCATTGGCATGGGGAATTCAAACTTGGACGGACTAGTCTTAGCAGGTGCACCAAAAACGGCAGTCACTCAGGAAAAATATCTATGCTGTGCGCAAGCTCATCAACGAAAATTGACATGTGACATATTGCAACATTTAAACATCATTGGAGGATTTCAGACTTCAATTCAAAAACTTTTGCGTGAAGAATTGTGTGTAAAAAATTAGTTTCCCGTTGGATGCCGTGTCTGTTAACCGACGAACAGAAAGCAGCTAGGATGAATTGATATCAAAGAACTATAGACCGTCTCAACGCAGGAAACTCTAAAAACGTATACAACATCGTCCGTGGAGATGAATATTGGATTTACTTATACGAGCCAAAAGATACACGACAGTCATGTTTTGGTGTTCCAAGGCGAAGAAAAGCCGACAAAAATCATCCGTTGTAGAAGTGTCGCTAAAAATATGGTCGCAACATTTGTCTCGAAAACTGTTCACGTAGTAACAATTCATTTGCAAGATCAAAAAAATGATACTGCCGATTGGTACACAACTATTTGTTTGCCGTATATCAACCCCAAACGCGAATCATCCTCTAGCAAGTTGATGCAAGTTCGCACACATTTTTAACGCAACAAAACGTCGAATTATTAGACCGCCGTCCGCACAGTCCCGATCTAAGTCCTTACAATTTCCACACTTTCCGAAAATCAAGAACCGACTGCTGGTCAACGGTTTCAGTCGTCAGAAGCCGCCGATGCCTTCAGAAATGCAATTTTGACTGTATCAACAAATGTGTGGAATAACTGTTTCCAGAATTGGTTCGAGCGTATCCAATTTTATTTTCGTGGAGAATACTTCAAAAAACAATAGTCTTTGGAAGCTGTCTACTGTTTTATTCCTGCTCTATACGTAAAACCTAAAGGCAACCTTAGTAATATATCAAATTAAAGCATATAAAATACTGAAAGCAATGGTGTTGGTTGCACTCACCTAGTTTTATCCGAAGCTGAGATATGAGCAAAAACGTGTCTTCATACAGCGTAGAAATTTGGGATTTTCCCCTAAATTTGAAAATAGATTAAAAACCAACCGTAGAACACCATCATCATCATACATCATTTTGTTTTTGACCTTACTTAAGGTCGGTTTAACGCAGCTCTAACTTCCTTTCTATTCTGTACTAATCTAAAAAGTTCTACATACCCTTCACAACCTAAATTTCTAATAATTTGACTAATATAGCTTGGTCTAGGTCTTCCTATACTTTTCTATCTTTTTCCTATCTACCTGGCTCGACATAGATATTAGCAACCTGATAGTTGTTAAAGAACTCCAACATGTTTACATGATTCCCATTTATAAGGAAATGAAATATTACCTGGTTATCCCCTTCAAAAAAGGAAAAGTGTTAAATTGTATGTTATAGTAAGGCTTAAGCAGCTAATCGCTGCCAACATGCCAGACCGCTAACTAATTGTGAGTTATGTCATGGTGACGTTTATTAAATTCTATGTTATGGTAAGGCTTAAGTAACGAATCGCTACCAACATGCCAGACCTGACATGCCACGCATGATGACATTTAGTTAACTGATTTTTATTATTTTTTCTTTTTGTTTTGTTTTCGAACTTACTTAAGGTCGGTTTGACGCAGCTCTGAATTCTTTTCTATTCTGAGCTAGTCTAAAAAGGTCTACATACCCTTCACAACCTAAATCGCTATTAATTTGACTAATATAGCTTTGTCTAGGGATTTCTACTCTATTTCTGTTTGGTAGTCTATAATCTAAGAATTTACTAAATAGTCGCTCATGTATTAACTGGTGCCCTACCATTCTATCTCTCCTGGCCTTTAATTGTTTCCACATACAGGGTTCCTCACCTATCCTTCTACAAACTTCATCGTTTGTTACTCTATCTGTCCAACTAAGTTTTAACATTCTTCTATAACACCAAGTTTCAAAAGTTTCTATCTTTTTCTTATCTACTTTTTTAATTGTCCAAGTCTCACTACCGTATAGAAGAACGCTACATACGTACGACTTTAAGAAACTTTTTCTATTATCTAAACTAATACTATTAGCTATTTGTAAGTTTTTTTTAAACATTTTTCTAGCTTGAGCTATTCTAGCTACTATATCCTTTCTGCTACTTCCATCCTTTGTAATTACACTACCTAAATAGCAAAATTCATCTACCTCCTCTAACTCGGTATTAGAACTAGGCTGTAACTCACTTGTCATTATCTTTGTCTTTCCTGAGTTAATTCTCATACTATAGTTACTCTGTAGTATCTCATCTAAAATATTTAAAAACTCTCTTAACTCTTTTCTAGACTGCTATAATGGCTATATCATCTGCACAACGTAACACGTCTATTTTCTGTCCCTGTACACTAATACATATCTCTTTTCTCTCTCTAGCTAAGTTTAACGCTTCCTCAATATAAACATTAAAAATCAAGTGGGATAGTATACAGCCCTGTCTAACACCATTTCTAATCTTAGCTTCCTTTTCTATTTCATCAAATCTAATTACTACGCTTTGGTTTTTATATAGACTGTAAATAATTTTAATATCCCTATGAGAGATTCCTATTTTTCGCAAAACCCTGAACACAACAATCGAATTAACCCTATCAAATGCTTTTTCTAAATCTACAAACGCGAAATGAGTCTTTTTATTTTTTTGTAACCTTTTTTCGATAATTACCCTAATCAATAGTATCGGTTCTCTAGTCCCTCTGTCTTTACGAAAACCATATTGGTCTTCGCCTAAATAATTCTCAGTCAAAGCTTCTACTCTATTTTTAATTATTATTGTTAGTATTTTGGAAGCATGAGAAGTTAAACTAACCGTTCTAAAATTCTCACACCTATCAGCTCCTGACTTTTTTGGGATTGAGATAATAATATTTTTTTCGAAATCTATTGGAACCTCACCTGTGTCATATATTACTTTTACTGGTTCATATAATCTGTCTAAAGTTTTCTGACTTGCATATTTTATTAATTCTGCGAGAATATCGTCTATCCCTGGCGCTTTATTTAGTTTAAGATTCCGAACAGCTCTATCAAATTCCTCTCTTAATATTGAGAACCCTATTTCTACATCCTCTTCTTGGTCGTTCTCTATCTCATCCATATCGTCTCCCTTATATAAATCTTCTAAATATCTTTTCCATCTATCTGCTACCTCAACTTTATTTATTAGAAGCTCATTATTCTCGTCTCTAATACCATTATATTTTTTCCTATCTTCCCCAAAAAACCTTTTAACTGCCCTGTAAACCCTGTCTGTCTTACCTACTCTCAAATCATCTTGTATTCCCTTACAGTTCTCCTCCGTCCATTTATTTCTAGCTTTTCTACACTCATGTACTATCTTATTTCTAGCTGTATTATATTTTTGCTTACTTTCACTATTCAATTCTCTGAAAGGTTTAAGCTTTCTTCTATTCTATATTAAATCTAATATCTCCTTTGTTACCCAGGGTTTTCTCGCTTCTATTTTTTCTTACCTATAGTCTGTGTCACTGTATCATGTACAGTCTTTTTTATTTCTTTCTATTTTTTTTCTACGTTCCCACCTATAGCTATCTCTTTGATCTTATTATCTAATACTTGTTTATATTCCTCTTTTACCTCACTATCACTAAGCTTACCTAAATCCCATCCCTCTGTTTTAACCTTTCTCAATTTTTTGAATTTTAGTTTACACTTCATTTTAACTAAGTTATGATCGCTATCTATGTCAGCTCCTGGATAACTAAGACAGTTTTAACTTGGTTTCTAAATCTTTGTTTAACTAAAATATAATCTATGTGGTATCTAGCCCTATCACCTGGCGCTTTTTAGGTATATCTTCTCCTAACATGTTGTTCGAATAGGGTGTTGTTTACAGTTACTGATCAATGTTCCTGGCAAAACTCAACTAATCTTTCTCCTCTATCTTTTCGTCTGCCATACCCAAATTTCCCTACCATTTTTCCCTCACTAGCTTCTCCCACTGACGCATTAAAATCGCCCATAACTATTTAATTCTCACCTCCTTTTACTTTTCTAACTATTCTATTTATATCCTCGTATACCTTTTCTACTTCCTCATCCTCGTACTAAGTTGTTGGCATGTAAACCTGTACTAAAACAGTGTCTGTGGGTTTTGTACTCAATCTAACCATAATTATTCTATCACTAAATTGTAAGTACTCTTTAACTTTACGTCCTAATCTTTTACCTAACACTATTCCTACGCCTGCCTGTCTTTCCAAAAGTCATTACTATCTGGCCATCTCACCTCACTGATACCTAAAATGTCCAGCTTTCCTTTTCTCATTTCGACTTAATAAATTCGTTAACTTATCTACTCTAAGTAATGACCTTACATTCCAAGTCCCTATCACTAAATCGAACTGTTGTTTTATATTCTTGCGATGACGAGCCCCAAGTACCCCCCCGGAGATCCGAATGAGGTGGTATTTTACCTCCGGACAAGAATTTTACTTGTGAGCTCTTCATCATACATATTTCGTGTTTTAGGCCACGCATACCTGGGAAATATTGTGGTAGGTTCCCATATCTTTCCACAACGCAGTTTTTAAAGATTTTAGCAAAAAGCCGTATCCGTCACGGCCAACCCCCAACAACCTTGTAAATTATTGAGGATCGCTCAAGACCAACCGACTCTCCTACAATATCTTCTAGCCAGCAAGGTTGCTGCCCCTTGCTGCGTCTTTTAATCGCCTTTTACAACAAGCAGGCTTACTATAGTAGTATTCTTTGTCCCCTACTATAGGTAGCACGTAGGACATAAAAGTCTGAAATTCATAATTTGATACATACTATAGGAGTACTTAAAGAAACGAAAAGGAATAAGATATTGCGTGAATGATATGGACTGACCCATAAAATTATGAACTGGTTTGGGATAGTTCTTCCTTGAAATTATTTTTGTAAATATTTGTACAAATCGAGATGAAAATGCAATTTTATTAATTATAAATTAGTATAGAGATAATAATCTAATAATAGATCAGTTCTTTAAGTATTTTTCCTTGCTACAACTATAATAATCTAGGTGTTATTAATTAACTACTGAGAACCCAACAAGATTTAAAGTGACTAGTTTTGAAGTATTTTAGGACAATCAACAATGCATAATATACAAACTTCGGGTTCTCTATTGTAGTAGATGAGCGATAACTAATGAACACCTAACTGGGTAATACGCTTCGTTGGAATCTATATACGTGTATTTGCATCAGTCAGCATGTGTTGCACGTGGGACGATGTGATCAGACTGTATAAACAGGAAACCTGATACGAATAAGCCAATCTCAACCTTATCTAAACCAGCTTTAAGAGTAGAGAAATCCTTAAGAAAAGCGAGACCACCACTTGTTTGGTTTGGTATACATTTGACATATATTATGCAGCCTACAAACGTCGAGCGTTGGAATTTGTTTTCAATTTAGTTTCAAATGCTTACAATTATTAAATTAAAATGGTTCAATAAAACATTCGTAAGCCTGGCGATAAAGCCAGGTGGTTGTTATGTCTTGTGGGTCCCAATACAAATACAACACAAGAATACATTTCGTTATTTTACCTGTGCCCCTTTTTATTCACCCTTTTCTTTGTGCAAACCGTTTGAATGACTCCGCGTCCAGTGGGTTGAACACTCTTGAAAGAAACTTATTCTTGACCAATGCACACAGGTAAGAAGACAAATTGGCACTATTTCCGTTGCTTATGAATTAATTTAATCCTCCAACCGGGAGAAATTAAGTCCACTATCATTCGGCGTATTATGCTCCATTAAAAATTTATGCTAATTACATATTTCGTGAATCTGTCAGCGACAAAAAGTGAATGTAGACAGCAACCAGATTTAATTCGTAACTTCTTTGCGTGACTAAAAGCTTCGAATAATGTGAATGCGAACGGAAGAGATGCTGAGTTGTTAAATGTACCGCATGTGATGTTTTTGTATTACATTTTATAAACTAGAAACAAGAGTTCCCAAGAAGTTGATGAGGCAAAAACTGTATGGTGGTTAGATTAATCTGGCCATATGTGGGTATATTAGTAGTACAACGGCATATTAAGGCAGCTGAACACTATAATACTGGTCAATTGTGTAAGCTATTTTCGCAATGTGATTTACTACAAGGAATTAATGTATTCTTTTGTTTAGTTAGCGCGAACAAGCTATAAGTTACAGTGCGAATAAATATTCCAAAAGCTCATGGTAAAGGAGGGAGGGCTATTTTAACTATGTAAAGATGGAACCAAACACTTGCTAAAATCTATGTTGCAAGTGATAAGGACTATATAAACCGTAATTTTCCAATTGTTCGTCAGCAGTTTTGCTACAAGTTCACCTCTTCGCTTGATTGGGATAGTGAGTCTGGTAGTCCAGAAGTAATTTGCTTGTCAACATTACTTGTTGCGAGACACTTACTTCTGCATCTGCTTGGACGTGTGAGTCCATGCTAGGAAGTGGTGTTCTACATTTTGTTCCGATTATGTCCCTTACGAAACGAAGACATCGGTATTTATATTACACGGTTCAAACCCGTTACACCTAAATTTATTGAATGTTAATTGCAAGTTCATCATCATCATCATCATCATCATTAGGTCTTCAGTCCTAGAACTGGTTGGACGCGTACCCTCATTGTTTCCTAGTCTGAACCAACCTACACATTTCGCTGAAATTTACTCAAGCTGCATCTATACCTATCTGTGTGCGAAAGTCTGATCTCGGTCTACCCCTACCTATCTTTTCCTATCTCTGCTTGTAATATATCCCGTACTATTCCCCAGAAATGCCTTAGAACGTATCCTTCTATTTTTACGTTTTCCACAGATATCTTTATTCTTCTACTATTTCTACAACCAATCTGTTATTAACTTTGTCTGTCCATGCTACTATCCTCATACATCTGAAGCACAACATACCAGGAGGCTTGTATCTCTTTCTGTCTGTTTTTCCTACTGCCCCTATTTCATAGATGTACTGTGCTGTGCTCCACACTATGCAGTTTTCCTCTTGTATCTATGTTCATTGTCTTTGAACATAGCTGCTGTTCTTTCTTGTTTGATGCAGTTCGGTCACCTTCTATTGTTTAACAGTTTACACCCTATTTCCCTGATATTCAGTGGTATGTGAAGGGGGGTAAGCAGCCTTTGGCTGCCAAGTACTCCAGCACTTGAACCTTTGTCGAATTAATAGTTTTTCCAATTTATCCTTTCGCACAATCAACATTAGTTGAAAATATTTAACAACCAACACCTGTAGTTGTTTATAAAAATCTTCAGATTTAAGAGCACTTATTTTTTCGTCAATGGGTTTTACGTCTTGAAACTAGTTGGACTTGTACATCAGCTTATTTATGTTCTGAGCTAGCCCACCCAGTTCCCTGCAATTCTCACAACAGCCTATATACATTACATGTGATTTTCCAATGCTCCACCCGAAGGTACTACACTGGCCAGGAAGCGAGTTTTTGTTACCTGGAAAATTTTGAATTTTGCCGAATCCTTGCTGTTCCAAGCAAGGTAGGGATTTTTAACGTGCGTGACAACACTCACACACGGGACCTCCATTTTACCTCTCATCCGAACGAGGGTGTATTTTTGTGAAAAATGCTCGCCTAACATTTTTCAAGCGGACCGTGTCGGGATTCGAACCCGGGACCTTGGGCGTAGTAGTCACACACATACCACTACGCCACGGAGCCGCCTAACAGCCTATATACAGCTCGATTCCCTTCTATTGTTTTCTAATTATATGCACAATTCTACCGAGATTCAGTGGTATGTGAAGGGGGTTAAGCAGACTGTGGCTGCCAAGGATCCCCAAACACTTAGACATTTGCCGTATTCAAAGTTTTCCAGTAAATCCTTTCGCACAATTAACATTAGTTGAGAGTATTTCAAACCAATATCTGTAGTTGTTTATAGTAATCACCATGTTTAAGTACAGTTATTATTTTTGTCATTAGTTTTTCCATCTTGCGACTGGTTGGAAGCGTACCTCCATTGATTTCTATTCTGAACTAGCCTACACATTTCCCTGAAATTCTTACAGCCTACTTCTTTCACTATCTGTGTGCAGTAGTCTAACCTAGGCCTACCTCTATTTCTCTTTTTTCCTATCTCTGCTTCTAATATATTCCGCACTATTTCCTCATGTCTTATTATGTGGCCTATCATCCTATCTCTCCTATTTTTTACTGTTTTCTACTTACTTCTTTCTTCCCCTAGCATTTCTAGTACCTCTTTGTTATTAACTTTGTCTGCCCATGATATCTTCATCATACGCCTGTAGCACCACATTTCAAAGGCTTCTACCTTTTTCTTATCTGCTTCTCATACTGTCCAGGCTTCACAGCCGTACAGTGCTGTGCTCCACGCATATGTTTTAAGCAATGTTTTCCTTGTTTCTATGTTTATGGTCTTTGAGCACAGTAGTTGCTTTTTCTTGTTAAATATAGCACGACCTTGTGCTAATCTTTGTTTTATATCTTATGTGCTTCCCATCTTGCGTTATTTGACTGTGTTACATACTAGAACTTTAGTTTTATTTTTGTTAATTTTCCTAACATATTCTCTCCGTTAGAACTGTTTCCATTTCATTAAGAGCAGCTTCTAACTCTTCTTTGTTAGATGCTAATACCGCTATATCATCTGCAAATCTAAGCATATCAATTTTTGGTCGCTGCATATTAATTCCAAATGTCTTCCTGCATTTGACAATATTCATTGGCTCTTCTATGTACAAGTTAAAAATTAATGGAAGATAAGGCACATCCCTGTCTCACCCTTTTCCTAATATCTACTTCTCTACTTTCTTGCTCTAATTCTATTACCGCCGTTTGCTCTTTGTATAAGCTATGTACTATCCGTCTGTCCTTAAAACTCATTCCAATCTTTTTGAGTATTTCAAACATTTTTTTCCATTTTACATTGTCGAATGCTTTTTCCAGATCTACAAACCCTATATATACGCTTTCCCCCGTCTCTATTGTTTTCTCCATTATCACCCTCAGAGCTAAAACAGCCTCCCGTGTTCTCCTGTTGCGCCTAAACCCCAATTTAATCTTTTCCCAGTATTTCTTCAGCTCGTTTTTCCATTCGTCCTTGTACAATTCTAGTTAATATTTTTGAAACGTGTGCTGTCAAACTTATTGTTCGAAAATTTTCAAATCTATCCGCGCCTCTTTTTTTTGTTGGTATAGTTACTTACTATGATGTTACGTTTGAAATCTTTGGGTATCTCGCCTGTCTCATACATATAGCTTACAAGTCGGAAGAAACGTTCTGTTACTGCTTGTCCAGCGGCTTTTAGAGTTTCTGCTTGCACCTTATCTGTACCCGGTGCCTTACCATTTTTCAGACCCTTTAATGCTAATTCAAATTCATCTCTAAGTATAAGATATCCCCCAAAAGTCATCATTTTCAATGTCTGATTCCTGTTCTAATGCTGTTAATTCCTCTCCTGAATATAAATTCCCTATATATTCCTGCCATCTAGCTACTTTCTCTATATTTTCTATAATGACTTTTCCTCCCGCATCCCTTATATTTTTGCTATATGGTTTTATATCCCTAAAATTCATTCTAATTAATTTGTATTCTTCGTCTGTCTTTCCTATTTCCATCTTAGTTTGTACCTCTTTGCACTTTCATCAATCCTTTGTTCTTTAGCTTTCCTGCATTTGCGAATAATTTCCTATTTTATGGCTTTGTATCTATGTTTTCCTGTTTCGTCTGATCTATTTTTGTATTTTGGTCTTTCTTCTATTAAATTCAGGATATCCTTTGTTATCCATGGTTTCTTATTTTCTTTTTGTGTATACCCCAGAATATCTTTGGCCGCCATGTCTAAGCTGGATTTAATGATATTCCATTCTGTATCTACTTCCTTAGTATCAGAAATTTTCCCGATATCTTTCAGCAATTCATTTGACTTTTTTCAAATCTTTCATGGATATCTTTATCTTTTAGCTTATCAAAGTCAAAGTACCTTTTTCCGTTCCTCTTTTTCAGATTTTTAAATTTAATGCGGCCTTCATAATTACGATGTTGTGGTCAGTGTCTATATCTGCTTCCGGGTAGCTTCTACAGTCTTTTACTTGATTTCTAAACCGTTGTCTAACAATAATGTAATCTATTTGATACCTTCCTATATCTCCTGGCATATACCACGTGTATCGTCTTCTAGCATGATGTTGAAATAATGTATTCCTGATGGTTAATTTGTTCTGGTCGCAAAATTCTACCAGCCTATTTCCCCTGTCATTTCCCGTGCCTAAACCAAATAAACTTACTATCGCTCCTTCCCTACCCTCACCTACCACTGCATTAAAATCCCCCGTAATTATTAAATTTTCATGTCCTTTTACATATCTTACTATGTCTTCGATATCTTTGTAGATCGCCTCTACCTTTTCCTCACTGTAGCTACAGGTGGGCATGTATACTTGTATTATTACTGTATTTACTGCTTTAGATTCAAATCTAACCATGAGTACTCTTTCGTTCTTTTGTAAGTAGTTTTCTACACGTCGTCCTATCTTTTTTCGCATAACTATCCCCACACCCGAATTTCCTTCCTCTGATCCTGTATGAATTATCCTAAAGTCTCCACTCCAAAAATCCCCCGTCTCTGGCCAGCGGACTTCGTTGATTCCTACTATATATAGTGCTAACCTATCCATTTCGAGTTTCAGGTTCTCTAGCTTACCTACTTGTTTCATACTTCTGACATTCCACGCTCCGACTCGCAGAATGTTCACGGATCTTTTTATATACTTTCGGATCACATCCTCCGAAGTAGTCCCCTCCCAGAGATCCAAATGGGAGACTATTTTGCCTCCGGAATTTTTTACCCCAGAGGATGCCATCGTGTTTCCTAATAATTTCTGTACGCAGTTTACTTGGGAGGTAATGTGGTAGTTTCCGTTGCCTTCCACATCGCAGTAGTGTGTCTTAACCTGCTATACCGACCCCTATAGTCTCTGTCTCTCTAAGTACCGGAAAAGCTGCTGCCCTCTTTCGGGGACTGTCTTGGTCTGGTTCCTCACTAAAGACCCCATTAATTTGGTTAAACCTATAGTTCGGCTCTTTAGCTCATTGAAACGCGCAAGCCATTCTACCTGTTCTAGTATTTTAGAACGTCGTCAAGGTGCAAGTCCGTTCAGAATGGAATTGCATGTTAACAATTTATAAAAAACAACAAACTATAACTAGTTTTGTATTCATTGAAACTCTTCAGAAACGCGCATTTCTTCCCTTAAGCTAGGTTAGGGAACTGCACTTACATATGAAAGATGACTCCTTTGCAAATTAGCAAATTACAGAATACTCTGAATATCTAAAGCAAGCAATATATAACGAGACCAGGAATAGAATTCAGTTTTTAAAAAAATCATAGAATGATTAGAATTGATTAATTGATGAAATATTAAAGTAGATAAATGCGGATTTATGTTTAAAAAAGAATGTTGTCCACATGTATTTCTTCTTGTTCGTAACACTCCTGCAAACTTACTATTAATTTTTGGAAAACACGCCGACACATTTCAAGGGCAGTATTAGCGATTTCATTTGGAATACGTGTAACTGTTCGAGGTTGACTGGACTGGATGGAGCGTTGATGTATACCCTGTTTTTGAGATACCGTCACAAAAAACTTTATTGTGGTAGAGTCAGTCGACTTTAGGGACCAAGGAATGTCGTTTGGAGATGAGGGTGCCTTAGAGCAATTCACTAAAAGAGTTAATGAATTGTTGTGCAGTATATTCCGTAGCATCATCCCGTTGAAATCACGTTGTATCATCCTAACTACGAAAGTATTGTAGAGCTCCGTAAAAAAAAACAGGAACCATTGCACAATAATGTTCGCTGTTAACCGTCACTAGGCCTTTGGCATCTTCAATAGGCAGCGATTATTATTCCAGTTGTCGTCATAGCCCATCAAACTGTAACTTTCTTGGAATGCAGCTGCTTCTCTGTAACACTGTTTATTGACGTAGCCGTCTAAAAGGAAGTTAGCCTCGTCACTGAAGAGAATTTGATCCAAACAACCATTGTTCCCAAAGAAATTTATCATTGTTTTACCAAAGCTTTTTCTACAATGATAGTCCGCAGGTTTAAAAACTGTTCCATCTGGATTTTGTAGGGATAAAAATGTAAACCCCTCTTAAAAATTTGTTGTAACTGAATCGACCAATCTGTAGTCTGTGCATGTTTCCGAACCCAGCGTATTGTATGCCGGCTCGCACACGATGTACCGCAGCAATATTGTTAGGATTTTAACTGACTTTATCCGACATGCATACTTCTGATTTATGGTCGACCCTGTTTTTCGGAACTTTCTTACTCACAGTTTCAGTAAATTTACGGAAACTGTATCAGCTACAAGCTGAATACTGTAGTGATTACATAATTGTCACCTTGCGCCGGCCGTGTATGAATCATTCGCTTTAAGGAACGCTTCGATCATAAACGTACGTTGCTCTTCCTGAAACTGCTTCATTATTACTAACAATCCGCAGGTGCACGCTACACGATGCCGATTGTTTCTCCCCACCAACACAACTTCCGCCAACAAACGGTAACATTGAAAACTGAATTTTGCTCCTGGACACCCTGTATAAATAAACAAATGATGATGTTTGTTTCAAAGTCCAGTTTATAATAATAGCACAAATCTGTAATAACGTGCCCCGTCGTAACTAACTGGAGTATGTCACTCATTTATCATAAATATATCTTTGAAAATCATTGTTTTTTCTTGGTGAAAAGCAAACTGAAGATCGTAATATATCTCTAAATTTCTACGCGACGCTTTATGACAACATTGAACGTATTTTTTACAACTTATGTACGATATACCCTACATTTGATTTTTTCAATGCTCCACCCGAAGGGCAAAAAGCGAGTTTTTTTTACCTGGAAATTTTAAATTTTGCCGAACCCTTGCTGTTGCAAGCAAGGTAGGGACCTTTAACGTGCGTGACAACGCACGCACATACGGGACCTCCATTTTACCTCTCATCCGAACGAGGGCGTATTTTTGTGAAAAATGATCGCTAAACTTTTTTCAAGCGAACCGTGTCGGGATTTAAACCCCGGGACCTTGTGCATAGTAGATATATAAGATATACCGCAAGCAGGGGCGTCTTAGAAACCCCTCCTACTCGATAGACAGCGGTTTCTTTTCGAATTGTCGGAAAACAAATTGTCTAGAGAAGACGACTCGCAGCATCGAACGTTTTTGACCTCTTACGGGTATAGATTCACGGACGAGCCCTTAATGTAGACGAAAGCGTTCATACGATTTCAGTACGGATAAGAAAGAACAGTCTCGAACTAGCGTCTGAGAAAACGACTGACGCCATTTTTAACTTCAGTCCAAAAGCGAAACTTATTCGTTTCGAAATCGATGGTCACGCGATAATGCCACGTGCTATGATAGACTATCTTGGTATCCGAAAAGGGCGTCGCTTGACATTTCCAGGCACGTTGAAAAGATGATTGAAAAGTCCAATAGAACGGTAAGGAGCTGCAGACAATCATACCTAATGTTAAAAACCCTAGTGCAAAAAAGCGTGCAACCTAACTGAACGGTACGCCCATATGGCATACGGCTCTTAGAATAAAGAGAAATAGGGGAAGGACATTAAAGTACACTCTATTTTATTTTTCCAGTACCCAAATGCTACATTGGCCAGGAAGCGAGCTTTTTACCTGAAAATCTGTAATTCTGCTGAACCCTTGCTGTTCCAAGCAAGGTAGTGATCTTTGACGTGGATGACAACACTCATACACGGGGCCTACATTTTACCTCTCATTCGAACGAGGACGTATTTTTGTGAGAAATGCTTGCCTAACATTTTTCAAGAGGTTCGTGACGGTAATCGAATCTAGGACCTTGAGATTAGTAGTCACATACAAACTAAATAAGCCACGAAGCCGTCTGACTTTGTAAACAGCTTACAATGTTGCTAAAGATCTGCAGCGCGTATCGGACGATTACAGAAACCCTAAGCGTTTTCGCTGGGATCCCCCCTGGACACACTGATAGAGGAGCGAGTCTTAACGCCTACGGTAAGACGCATCCACCCTGAAAAAGATGCCAAGTAAATTAAACAAGAGTGCAGAAATATAACAATAGCTAGCTGGCTAGGTAATTGTCCGATGGGGAATGGACAGCAGTTGTTACACAAGATCTGAACGCTTGGATTAGCAGAGTATTTGGAGCAGGTCCTCTTCAGACAGGTATGTTTTCCACCTACCTTATTACGTTACCAGCTGGACGTAAATTATAACGTTAACCCCCGGGCGTAATTTATTACGCCCCAAATGTGATCGCAAGTTACTGCCGTCAAACCGTTACAGATATACATACAAAAAAGCAAATAAAAAAATAAGCAGAAAGCTCACATTGATTAATAGCTGTAGCCAAAGCATGCCTCCGCTCATTATCTCAACCGAAAATCACCGCAGACGCCTAAATGTAGATAAGGTTGCGGGGACGTCAGTTTCTTATGTTTTGTTCAAATTCTTGCAGGGAAGTGTATTTGAATCTACACTTTTAGGGAACGGATACTTGTTGTGGTTATTTGCGGGACAGATAAAAGATTTCACAGTACATTACCTTCAATTAACGGGTACTTGCGTTTAATGCGTCTATATCGTACGGTAGAGTTCCGTTTAAAACGCGCCTTTCCCAAGAGCTTGTTGTTATCCCCATCATACAAACGTTTCTAATTGGCTAAGCGCGATAACTATACATTCCTTTGGCCTGAGCAAATACGTGCTTAAAAGAATACATTGATAAATTGAGGGTTCTCGATCTCTTTTCGCATGTGTCCAGATACCACAAACTTTGCACGTAGTAATTTAATTAAAATAATGATGGGGGAAATTTCCTCTTTTTCGATTAAAAAAATCCCCTATTCCTAATATTAAAACGAAAACTTTGTGCAGCTAAAAGGCGTAATAACCTTAAGAAAATGAAAAAATAGCCGGAGGACGAATGCTGGTACTGAGCAGAAACAGACAACGCCAACACAGTGTTCGAATGTTCAAGGCGGGAGAGAGAGAGAGAAACTGAAAGTTGAGCTAGAGGTGGGCGAGAAAGTTGGACCAGAAAATTAAATTAGAATTGTGCTGGGTAGCAAGAGAGCATGGCAAAACATAAAGAACCTAATAACGGTCATTATGAGAAGAGGAGGGGAGACAAATACGACCATAAACAATTCTGCCTGAAGAACTATTTCTTTGTTTTTTATCCCGCGACAACCTTGATGTTATGCTATACTGCGGCCCCAAGATTACCGACGGATCCATGGGTTAGATAAGTTCGCGTACGGTTACTAATCTGAAGGTCCCGAATCCGATTCCCGACACAGACCGCCGAGCATTTTTCATAAAAATACGCCCTTGTTCGAATGAGAGGTAGAATGTAGGTCCTATGTGTGTATTTTCACGCACGATAAAGATTCCTACCGTGCATGAAACAGTAAGGGCTCGGCAAAATCAAAATTTCGAGATAACAAAAACTCACTTCTTGGATAATGTAGCACCTTCGGGTGAAGCATTAGTGAGCCAAATGTAGAGGTTTCAAGGTTACCTGTCAGTAGCAGAAGAGAGGTAAGGGTTTGACGGAAGGCATGGGAAGTAGTAAAGCAAGCGCAAATTTTCTTACAAATAAGAAATTGTCAAGAAAAGTAAACAGTGCTCAAAAGGTTAGTTACGGGATAATAGCAGTCAGGTTTACCATGGCCCCAGTGATAGCACATTCTTACATCAGGCGAATGATGAGGAAATTGAAAACATGCACGACCGAATTCTTAGGTTATTCGGAAATTTAGAAGAGAGATGATTGTTAATTGTAAAAAATTTGAGTGCATTCAAAAACAAAATGAAAATGACATTAATTATTTCAGTGTAATATTAGTAATTTAAAAATATAAAAGTAAAGGGCTGTCCAAATTAGATATAAATAAATTCAAAAGTGCTAAGATTAGGAATAAATATAAAAATAAAGCAGATATAGAATAGTTGTTAAGCGTTCGCGTTACGTTAAGAGGAAACCAAATGGAAAAAAAATAAATTAATCTTAAAAGGGTAGAAAAAAATACGGATGCACGCTGTATATTATGATTTCATGGATAGTAGTGTTTATTATGCATGACATCAATAATTCTATAAAGGAAATTCAGGAAATAAATGTAAACTACAAAATCAATGTAATATTTATGTAATATGCACATTTGAACGTAACTCAGGTCAAATTATTCCGCAACTGCAACTAGCGAAACAGGTTTTAATATTACGTGACGAATTCGTATAAAAAGATGTAAGCAAAAGTAATTACTAACGTTAGTTGTGTAACCTCCCTTCCCAGACACGATGACAATAATATCATTACAATGTAGTTTAATAGCTTAAATGCAGACGTTTGTTTGGTAAAACTCACAAAAATCGGGTAATAAATGATCTCACTTGACATATATCAAATACCATATAATGAAAATGGTTATAATGTATCCATTTGCAGGATTGTTGAATACACACGATAGCATTAATACCCATTGGTTAAGTTATTTAATACATGCTCAATATTAAGACCGCAATACAATGACATATCCCTCAAAGGTATGTAGTGGAAAGAAAAGAGAAGAGCTATACACCCGACGTGAATATGAGAATTAATTATTCGCGAGCCAGAAACGAGAACACATGTGAGAGTTACCGTTGAGAGGTTAATCGAGTACACCCCTTTGGTTAGTATAACAATTTTTTTGTTTGTAAAGAAAAAAATATAAGTTGAATCAAATTAGAAGTATACAGGTATACGAACGAATAGTAGAAAGATGAATGTAACACAGCTTCAAGGAAAAAATAATTATAGATGTTTCCGCAGGGATCATTAACGCAGGGTGTGACTATTTGTGTCCTTGCGCTTGAACGGGCAAGATATTTTCAATTCACGTTTGTGAAACTATCGTCGTTATAACTGGTTAAAAGGGTTAGGACTTGGATAGTTCATCCCTACATTAATTTAGAATTTTGAGTGGTGTTGAGTTAAGAGAGCTATTATTTGAAGGACGAAAAATGGATATACTGAAAAATTGGAAAGCTGGTGTTTTTTGGATATTTTTAACCTTATAACAGGTGAACTAAATCGCGAGTAATTATAAGCCTTTATGTTTATATCTATATGTAGATGCTAATTATGAATGTCAACATGGTTGGTATTTTATGACATAGGCGTTAATCCAACATGAAAGTGACTATTTCGTTAAACGAAAACTTAGCGACGGAACGAGTGTTGGTTAAATTTAAGTGTATTGTTATGATTTTACAATATTAAAAAATAGGTACCTAGTGATTTTACATTATTTTGGAATGGACAATGAACAGATTACGAAAAAGTTGGTATTTAACTTCTATGCTTGTTATTAACATTTTGAGATATTCGGATTTGTAAATGTCATGTAATTTACTATTGCAAACAAAAGAATTTGTAGTGATGATAGCGTTATTGATGAGTTAGATTTAATGTTTTTTTAGGGTATTCTTTTTTTAGTAATATCTGGCCATAGGAGTTCAAGAAACTAAGTTTCTAAGTGTATTGATTTAGGAACTAGGATAAAATTTAGGTTATTGTGAAGGATATCCAGCTATCCCAAAGATGGAATCGTATTTGGAAATTTCATTTAATTTGACCAAAAATTTAATGTGTTTTAAGGTTATTTTTGAGGCAGGTAATGCATAATGTGGTAAAGTTTAGGGAATCGAAGCAATAACCGTCATCCGCGTGACAATAATATCAAAAAAATTGCTGTGACTAGACGGTTTGGCACCCCTTAGTTATGACTACAGAAAAAGCCTGTCAAAGTAAATGATAGTGTAAGGCAGTTTTTTGTATTTTAACCATTTCATTTATTATTTTTATTTCTTTATTATGTCGAATTTTTCTATTTTCTTTTATAATTTTTGCCATAGGAGCCCACTCCCGCACAACTTTAGTTAGCCGACGCACCATTATATTGTTACAGGGTTCCGACCTTTCAGGGCAAATTAAAATTTATTAACTTAGCGCTCATTTTACCCGTATAGGATCTGTAAGATAAGGAAATGCATCGGTTCAATGAATTATTACAACAAAAGCAGTGATGGGATGAATTTTCTTTATAAACTGTTCTATTGATTACCTGTGTTAATAATTTGCCGAACGCAAGACAAATAACTATACACACAACTGAAATATATAAAATCCCCGAAGAAAGGAATACTGTACGGTAAGTGGTATGTATGTGGTCAATAGAAGACTCATAATTTTGCCAGTAAACATTGTTATGACGTATTCGTAAAAATCACATATACTTAAATTTCATTAGAATTTCATGGGTATATGAGAATAAGGTTC
This sequence comes from Platerodrilus igneus, assembly GCA_036346225.1. NCBI lineage: Eukaryota > Metazoa > Arthropoda > Insecta > Coleoptera > Lycidae > Platerodrilus > Platerodrilus igneus. The sequence goes on along the minus strand of JARFIW010000439.1, from coordinate 2,315,506 downwards.
ACACACATTTTAAGAAATTGTAACATTAAAAACGATCAATTCAAATCTAGGTAACACGGAGTGTCGCGTTTTCAGTTGTTAAATGGCGGTTGTGAATAGGGAATAATGCCGTTTCCAATCGAACAAATAGTGTTTATTCTTGAAACTTATTTGGACTATAAATCATTTGTAATATTAAATGAAAGGTACACGATAAAATATCCACAAGCTTCTGTTCCTTCTAAAAGTGTTGTGTAGAAAAGGATTACTAAATTTAGAGCTACAGATTTAGTGGCTAACGCCATAACCGTGTAAAAACAGTTTGTTCACATGAAAATATTCAACGTGTTCAAGAGACTATGCTAAGAAGTCTACGGAAATCAACTAGACGTCTATCCTTCCAACTGTACATCAAGCGAACGTCATGTCAGACATGTTGTTGAATCAGTCACATATGAAAGCGTACAAAGTAAGAGTGATGATGCAAACATTAAAACCCACGGACTTACAAAACGACAACAAACAAATGGTTACTCGTTCAGGTCGCTGATGGTTAACGGGATCCAAATCTTTACTTTTTCACAGTTGAAGCATGGTTAGGTGGCTCCGTGGCGTAGTTGGTATGTGTGTGACTACTACGCCCAAAGTCCCGGGTTCGAATCCCGACACGGTCCGCTTAAAAAATGTTAGGCGAGCATTTTTCACAAAAATACGCCCTCGTTCGGAAGAGAGGTAAAATGGAGGTCTCGTGTGTTAGTGTTGTCACGCACGTTAAAGATCCCTACCTTGCTTGGAACAGCAAGGGTTCGGCAAAATTACAAATTTTCCAGGTAAAAAAAAAACTCGATTTCTGGCCAATGTAGTACCTTCGGGTGGAGCATTGGAAAATCACGTGAAGTTCAAGCATGGTTCCACCTTAGCGCGTACGCGAAACTCTTAAAACACTCGTTATTGGTCAACGAACAATCGTAAGCAACGCTTTAAGTGCCTCTGCATGATGCAAGAATAGGCGTTTGATGTACAGTTCAGCCCAACGGATGGTAGGCCCCATTTTCTTTAATAGCACCGTGGCCTCTGAAGTGTATGTAATGGAATTGTTGCAACTATTCGTAGCGCAGCTGACAGAGGAAGAATGAAAGTATGCGTTTTTCCAGCAAGACGGTGTCACGGCGCATACTTCACAGTTTTGAATGTCACACGTCCATAGAATTTTCTAACAAGAACGTACAGTTTCTGCAGGTTTATGGCGTCACAGATTATCCGATCTATCTGCATGCGATTTCTATTTGTGGGGTAACTTATTGGGTAAAGTGTACACCAACAAACCGCGTACAATTGAAGAGTTGAAAACGAATATTCGCAATACAATTGCGAAAATTACACTAAATGAACTAGAAAAAGTTTTCGAAAACATATAAAGACGTGCTAATTTGTGTATCGAAGTTCAAGGTGAACACTTTCAACACCTCCCTGTGAACTATTGAATATTTAGTATGTTTTTATTCATAATATTCTGTATTTACTACTTTTAAACAAATACCGGACACCTTTCATTATGGCCACCCTGAATAAGTCCCGCATCGGCGATCAAAGCCGAAGATATAGGTTCGACCCTGTCCGGGACCTAATATTTTCCATCTTTCAATTACTAGCTCGATTTGAAATGATCATTTAGGCTTTGCATTAAAGTTCAAGCTATTATTTCAGTTTGCCTTGTGCAATTACTAATGTTTGTAATTATTAGTTAGCTTATAACCGTGATTATGAGCCTCGCTTCCTGTCTATATCCGACGTAAGTCAAAAACCTGACACTGTCAGATACGATTGACAAAAAAGTTAAACGTAATTAAAAGTTAAGTTGATGTATAGTTAGTTGAGTGCATGATTTCGATTTCTATAGATTTCCGATTGTAATCACCCGTCCGGATGGCGCTACTTGTTAGCTACGTCCGCGAAAGCCAAAGATACAGGTCTAAATTCTGCCAGGGAACTTATATTTCCCATTTTTTAATCATACTGCTATGGTTTTCTCGTGAAAGGAAAATAAATAAACAATCAATATAGCATCGATATTTGCATTGACCTCCCAAAGAGAAACCAGACATGACCTTTATTATATTATAGAAATAATGTGAAATGTGATGCATAATATATTATGTAAAATATGTTTAAATGTTATATCACATGTTATGCATCATAATTAAAAGTAGCAACTATACATAATCCCTATATTACCAGGTTCCATGAAAAAAATGGTAATCTATTCAAAAACAATCAATTTAGCAAACTGACAATTCAAATATCAGTCGCTTATTTTCCACGAGTTCACATGATGAACACAACGGTACCGATTTACTCATTCATGCAAATTCTGCATGATTCAACTGGTCTTGTTTGTTATTAAGACAAACTACTTCCGTATCAAATTTAAAATGGAAATAAATGGGAACCGGAATCAATTCGGCGTATAAGCCGGGTCAATCTATATAGTGAACGAAAGGAAATTACCTTATTATTTTATATAAACTTAAGACTAACCATTTTTGTACTAGTTAAAAGAAACAAACATCTAAAAAAATTCTTTCTATTTCATGCCGTATTTGATTTACAAATTTTTAAAGTTGAGTAAAAACGTTGAATTTGGGCGAAAATAGTATAACGTTTATAAGGATATCTCAGTTTAGAATAAAGCAAGGTGAATGAAACAAACACCATTGTCTTCAGAATATTACAAAGTTTAATTTGATATATATTACAAGGGCATATTAGAAATATTAAGATTTTCAGCTACAAACTCAAAATTTTTAAAGACGATTCCAGAAAAACAATATGAATAAATTTTCGACAATTTCTTAATTATTTCCAAAGTGTTTAATTACACACCTACAAAAATTCAAGTTGGGAAGGGGGGGGGAGGGGGGGGGGGCAAACAAATTTTTTTATCGGGGATGCACAAACTACGATTGGTCAGTTTGTTACTTTAGTAAAATCATTACCATTAATAAACTTACTCTTCCGCCAGAGGTGTTCAGGTAAAGTCTACAACAAAATTTGTACTATGACACTTAGCTCTTATATACAGGCTACTTGTAACAGCGACCATTTGTTGTGGTAAGATTTAAGCCCGCCCAGTTATAGTTGTTGGGTAAACTTTAGTTAGTATTTGATTCCTGTGTACTCTCAAAATGTAAAAAAGTTAACTCCACCTCTTCATTTTCGCAGACCTTTGAGAAGACTATGCAAACCACCAACGCCGATCATACAAGTTGTATAATTATTGCTATCTGCCATGCTAATGTTGTACCACCTTCAACTATTTCATGAACAGATTTCATTGCTCAATGAATAAATCTTGGTTTACACGTCAGTTTCGCCGTGAGGAATAACGGTGTGGTTCTGTTGTGTGCCTTTTATTGGTTCAGCTTCTTACAGATGGGATTTCAGCAAATTTTCTTCTTGATTATAGTCGGAGCTGAACAGTACATAAACTGTAGCTAATAACTGTGATAAAGAAAGGAGATTAAAAATTGCGTAAATAACATGCAGATATGAAAATTAAAAGTCGAATTGCATCAGTTGTTTATGGAAAAGCGATTAGATTCATCAAAACACCGCATGTTTGATAACGAAGACAGCTGCGACCAGGTCACAATTATTGGAAAGCATAGAAAATTACATCAGAAACTACTTTAAATGCAAGGATTTGATTCGTTAAAATAAGCGACGAGTTTGTAGACCATACCCACTGACGGAGTAGGGGAGAAAAGATATATTAACAGGTACAGTGATAACGAACTCAGTTTTGAACTCAACAAAGGCCGAGGTGCGCCACTATGAAATAAAGTGATACGTAATAATAATTCAAAGTGAAAAATTGTATAAGTGCGAAAATGAAAATTACGATTGCTGATTAAACGGTTCTGAGTCCGTGGAGAATAAATGTAATTCTGAGTTCTGGGGGAGAATAATACAATTTCTAAGTCAAGGGAAAATAAATGATGATAATCCAATTCTAAGTTTGGGGAAATTGATAAGAAGTAATTCTAAGTCTGAAATGAGACGACAATAAATTGGGGTGCATAAGTATAAGTTAATAATGGTAGTCCAGAGGATGATGGCAATAATTTAAATGAAATGGTTCAAGCGTGTGGATAGACAATATTTTTGAATGGCCATGTAATAATCCTGAATTGGGGGAAGATAATTTTTATTCAAATGGATGGCTTAATGCATGGGAAATACTAGTTATGGATGCTTCAATGCAAAGAAAATAGACCAGGTCAGATTTTTAGTTATAAGACATTATTTTTCTATTTTTTTTTATTTGAATATTGAATTTGCTTAATATAATATGAATGTGAAAAGTCGACAAAAGAAGGACTTGAAAACGTATAAAGTGCGTAATATGATAAGAGGTTTCGAACGTTCCACACTTCTTCTTTTATAAAAATAATAGGTTTTTTTTGATGACTTTGGGTTTTGAGTAAAAAGTATATGATTTTTAATAAATGAGATTTATAACATTAATTAATTGAAAAGTGTATTTCAAATAATTTACAAAAACTGTACATAATACTTGTTTCATTATATAGAATCGAATTAACTGAATTTTGTAATTCCAAATAAATGCTAGTCGAGGTCATAAGATAAAGTTAATGGGAGTGATTTGATAATTTAAACAGTTCAAGGAGGAGCTATAAGTTGGATACGAAATTGATAACGAGTAAGGCGGTAACGTATCAAATTTTGTTATTGGTAGACAAGGTTGGTTCAAGATAAAATCCAGTTAAGTTTCTGGAGGGAATTTATAGCAATATTAATAAGACAGCCCAACGTCGGAGATAATTACAATTCTTGTTTATACATAGCAATATTTAAAGAGTTTCAATTAGCGGAAAAACAAGAAATTTGTACAGTAATTAAAGTTAGGTAGATTTATTTAGTATTTAAAAGTTTAGAGTAAATATAATAATGGACAAAAGAATACGGGAAACAAGGGAAGCTTTAAGACAACAAGGAGTGGAGATAGGATCCCAGGAGAGCGTGATAATTCAGGAAACCAGTTCCATTGAAGAAAGACGAACTTCACAAGAAACCAAAATGATGGAGATCTTAATGGCATTAAACAATAAGATGGACATGAGTGAAGAAGCCATAAAAATAATTACAACAAAAATGGATGAAAACAGCGAGAAATTGGGAAATGAAATCAAAATTCTTAGTAATGGACTGAAGGAAACGAACCAAACGATCGCTGAAATTAAGGCAGAAATGAAAGAAAGAATTGGGAGAGTTTCTGAGGAAATAGACGGTCTATGGGACCATATTACTTTAGTTAAAACAAAACAAGAAAAATACGAAAGCGAGGCCAACGATAAAATTACGGATTTAAATATTAAATTAGGTAAAATTGAAGAAAATTGCGAAACGGAGTTCAGATCGATAAATCAAGAGATAAATAATTTAAAAAGTAATCCAATAAATTTTAATAGAGAACCAATTAGGCTAGTTCAAACGAACCTTTCAATTGAACAGTTTACGAAATTTTACGGGGACGGAAAATTAAATCCGAAGTTATTTATGAAAAATTTTAAAATGTTGATACAGGGATCTACTAATGAATTATACAAATTAAATTTAATCAAAGTAATGCTGAGGGGAAATGCTGAAAAATGGTACAATTTAGTTGAGAATGAAATAGAAACATTTGAACAGTTTGAGCGGAAATTTTTACGTCAATTCTGGAGTGACAATCAGCAAGATCGAATTCGAAGTAACTTGAGTATGGGAAGATACGATTCGGCGAAAGGAATAACGCGAGAATTATATGCGATTGAGAAATTTACTGTAGCAAAGCAATTGGATCCTCCTTTAAAAGATAAAAATATTATAAGATATTTAGCGGGTCATTTTAACGCTGAAGTAAAGCGATACATAACGACGCAGAATATAGTAGATAGAGATACGTTTATTGATTATTTGCAGAGATATGATGATTTGGAATTTGATTATAAAATGGAAAATAATGTTAGGGATCGACGCACGAATTTTATAAGGAATACGGAGACTCAGAATAATTATCGAAGGAACAATTATAATTATGATCGTGGAAGAAATTTTAATAGGGGGAACTATGGCAATTTTAATAATGATTTTAGGCAAAACAGGAATACGAGTCAGATACCAAGGCAACGAATGGAGAGAACGAATCATGAAGGAAATTATAACAATAGAGGAATAAATAGGCAGGAAAATGATGATCGACGGACACAAGCAAGGGATATTAATAGCACACAAAAAGGAATACGAATCGCACAGATACAGGGATAATGAGTTAGGCAGGACCTTCAACGCAAAATCAGGCTTTTTGAGTACGGACGAACCAAGGAAAATTCTACGAATTAACGGATACGGAAAACAGCGTGAGTTTATTAAACATGAAATGGATAATGGATTAGGAAGATTTGAAAGGAACTTATTACCAATAATTAATTTAAAGGTGGAAGATAAAATAGTTAAAGTGTTAATTGATACTGGAGCAGAGGCATCACTTGTTGCGGAAGAATTTGTTAAACGAGAGAAATTGGGGGATAAAGCGATACCTATAGCGAGGTGTAATTTGGTGGTACCAAATAATAAGAGATTTAGTGTGATAAATGAAATGGTAATTCTGAGATGTGAAATGGGAGATATGATATGGGAAAATGATTTTATGGTAGTACCTGGACTGAAGATAGATGTTATATTTGGGATGAATATGATAGATAAGTTGGGGTTGAAGATAAATACGGAATGCAAAAAGATTGAGTGTAATGGGAAATATATTAAATGGTATGAAGAGGGGAATATTGAAATAGAAGACGACTGCGTGAATATTAATCAGTTTAGTGATGAAATAGATAATGAGGGTAATGAAAATGAAGATATTAAGTGTCCAGATGATTTAAGAAATAGTGTGAATATATTATTGAATAAGCATTCAGAATTAATTGGGTCGAAGTCGAGAATTGCCATGGGTTATGTGCACAAGTTGGAAATAATAAATAAGGAACCGTTTAACACTAAAATATATTCTATCCTATTCCAGTAGCATATAGGAATAGAGTGAAGGAAGAAATTGAAGAAATGTTACGTGAAGGTATTATAGAGAGCTCCAGTACGAATTTTGTGAATTCATTAGTAGTCGTCGTGAAGAAAAGTGATAATAGTATTAAGTTGTGTATAAATACAAGTGAAATTAGTAAGCGAACGAAGCCGCGATACAATTGTCCACCAACGATAGATAGAATATTAGGGAGAATAGGTAATAAAAAAATTTATAGCAGGTTATATTTAAAGAGTTCATTGTGTTTGATTCCATTAGCGCGAGAATCAAGGAAGTATACGGGTTTTTCGGTAGAAGGAAAATTATACCAATTTAGGCTGGTCCCGGTTGGTTGGTCCTCGAGTACGGATGCATTAAAGGATGTTATCAAGAGTATTTTGGAACCGTACGAGGAATTTTGTATCCACTATATGGATGAAGTATTGATATTTAGCAATAGTATGGAGGAACACTACGTACATTTAGATAGGATATTGTTAGAGCTGAATATAGCTGGTTTGATTTTGAATTTAGGAAAGTGTGAATTTTTTCAAAATAGGGTTAGATTTTTAGGATATAGGATAGATAATAAGAATAGAATTAGGAAATACGAATTAAAAGGACCCCGATTTAAAAGTATGAGTAGGAAACATGAATTAAAAGGACCCAGATTCAAGAGTGATAAGGGGGAAGTTAGAAATAAATTTGATTTAGTCGAGACACCCATGCAAAAGAAACATGAATAGAAAAATAAAATGTAAAATAAATTGATGAATAGGTATAGGTATGAATAGTGTAGTATAATGGGACATAGGTATGAGATTAGATGAATGTAAATATGGGTTTAATAAAGCAAAAGTTAGATTTTTAAAATGGAAATAAAAATATAACAATTTTATACCAATGTGAGTTTAAGGTCACGTTGGGCGCCAAAAAGGGCATTGTTATAAAATTTTATATTTTAATTTGGGGGAATTATGCTGTGATAAGGGGTTGTTTAAGGGTGTACTTTATAATAAAGGTCGTTTAGAAATGAGAAATTACCATAGGCAGCAGAAAACTGCATTTATTTAGTAAAGAATTGAGAAATGGAAATAGTTTGTAAATAGTAAGCAGTCAACGCCCTGTATATAAAGTATAAGAGTTTTAAGCGACGCAAATGCACACAGGAAGACGCATAGTTAGCGTGGAAATCAGGAACACATGCATTAGGTAAATAGTAAATATTTAATACCCTGTAGATAAAGTTTTAGTTAACTTAGGCAATGCAAATAATGATACTTTTCAGTGGAAGCACGCGTATTTATAAGGAAACATAATAAAGTGTATTTAAGCACGCATTCAAAAGAGTTCCAAACAATTAGGCTAATACTGAGATAAGAAATAGAGCTTCGAGATGCATAATGCGAAGGCGTATAAATAGCTAATAACTGTGATAAAAAAGGAGATTAATTGCGTAAATAACATGCAAATATGAAAATTAAAAGTCGAATTGCATCAGTTGTTTATGGAAAAGCGATTAGATTCATCAAAACACCGCATGTTTGATAACGAAGACAGCGGCGACCAAGTCACAATTATTGGAAAGCATAGAAAATTACATCAGAAACTACTTTAAATGCAAGGATTTGATTCGTTAAAATAAGCGACGAGTTTGTAGACCATACCCACTGACGGAGTAGGGGAGAAAAGATATATTAACAGGTACAGTGATAACGAACTCAGTTTTAAACTCAACAAAGGCCGAGGTGCGCCACTATGAAATAAGGTGATACGTAATAATAATTCAAAGTGAAAAATTGTATAAGTGCGAAAATGAAAATTACGATTGCCGATTAAACGGTTCTGAGTCCGTGGAGAATAAATGTAATTCTGAGTTCTGGGGGAGAATAATACAATTTCTAAGTCAAGGGAAAATAAATGATGACAATCCAATTCTAAGTTTGGGGAAATTGATAAGAAGTAATTCTAAGTCTGAAATGAGACGACAATAAATTGGAGTGCATAAGTATAAGTTAATAATGGTAGTCCAGAGAATGATGGCAATAATTTAAATGAAATGGTTCAAGCGTGTGGATAGACAATATTTTTGAATGGCCATGTAATAATCCTGAATTGGGGGAAGATAATTTTTATTCAAATGGATGGCTTAATGCATGGGAAATACTAGTTATGGATGCTTCAATGCAAAGAAAATAGACTAGGTCAGATTTTTAGTTATAAGACATTATTTTTCTATTTTTTTTTTATTTGAATATTGAATTTGCTTAATATAATATGAATGTGAAAAGTCGACAAACGAAGGACTTGAAAACGTATAAAGTGCGTAATATGATAAGAGGTTTCGAACGTTCCACACTTCTTCTTTTATAAAAATAATGTTTTTTTTGATGACTTTGGGTTTTGAGTAAAAAGTATATGATTTTTAATAAATGAGATTTATAACATTAATTAATTGAAAAGTGTATTTCAAATAATTTACAAAAACTGTACATAATATTTGTTTCATTATATAGAATCGAATTAACTGAATTTTATAATTCCAAATAAATGCTAGTCGAGGTCATAAGATAAAGTTAATGGGAGTGATTTGATAATTTAAACAGTTCAAGGAGGAGCTATAAGTTGGATACGAAATTGATAACGAGTAAGGCGGTAACGTATCAAATTTAGTTATTGGTAGACAAGGTTGGTTCAAGATAAAATCCAGTTAAGTTTCTGGAGGGAATTTATAGCAATATTAATAAGACAGCCCAACGTCGGAGATAATTACAATTCTTGTTTATACATAGCAATATTAATATGGTCGCCCAAACGATGGGGCGCGAATAATTTAGGGAGCATAGCAATAATAATATAACAGCTCAACGTAGGGGCTCGATAATTCCAGTAGTACATAGCAATATATATATATATATATATATATATATATATATATGTTGTAATTTATTTCGTGATTCAGCATGTAAAAATAACTAAGCAACTTTGAAGAGCGCTTTTATTGTCAGTAGTTTTAAAATTAATAATTTTTTATAACGCATTTCAAGAAGCTAAAATTTCATAATCCTTTAAATACTCATAAAGTAAAGCTGGTGTTATATTGGAAACAACCCCGTGTAGAATAAAGCATTTAAATTTTATAGTTAAAAACAAACGAATTTAATAAGTGTAGGAATATTTTCTAAAAAGCTTTTCTAAGACTTCAAATCGGTTAGTTTACAAGCAAGGTTGGCCGTTATGTTATTTACGGGAAGTTTTAAACGTGTTGTTTTGAAGAAACCTTTCCCAGTATCATTAAATTCTAAACGAATGTAAACTTCGCAATTTTCTTGGATTTTGTCAAGGAGGGTAGATTAAAACGTTGAAAAAAAACAAAAATTCCAGGTAGTGTTGGATGCTGCGGTCAATTAGGATAGATTTGTAGCCTCGTTAAAACGATATAGAACTTAAGTTGGAGTGGTGTATTTTGTCGGTTACGAAAGAAGCTTGTCAACAGAGAAACAGAGAGAGATTTATCAGATAGCATGGGTACGAATAAGATAGAGATAACACGTGTAATGAATACAAGGTAGTGGTGTGAGAACTAGTCGTTCGTTAAACAATAGGGATGGCAGACAAAGTAAAGGATAGTGGATTTAACGTGCAGTTAGAGCGAAATGGGGTTAACACGTGTTAACATAAGCATAGTTTGAACGTTAGTTGGAGTGGGTATGCAGTTGCTCGGTTATAACCAAACTTGAAAATGTGGATAACATGTGTTGCATTAGGGGCGTATTTTAAACGTTAACTATCGTCAGCTGGGATGAATATACACAACGTGATTGAAGGGAAATTTTGAAACACAAGAAAAGCATTTTAGTAAGGCGCGCGAAGTGATTTTCAGAGAAACGACTTTCGGTTAGAGAAATACGAGGAATTACTGAGTACGTTAGTTAAGCTGTTTGTGGAAAAGAGTGGCCCGTTGAAGTTTTACAAAGAATTGTTGTACAGAAGTGTTTGTATGGTTGACATTTTCTGGAATTAACAGGCTTTGAGGAGATGGGAAGCATTATATAAACTGCGGAACATCTCGATGGAAGGCCCTCTTAGTACTCTTAGTCTTCGACAAGCTCTTAGTCCTCTTAGTCTTCGGCAAGCTCTTGGTCCTCTTAGTCTTCGACAACCTCTTACTCCCTTTAGTCTTCGACAACCTCTCATCCTTTTGCTCTTCAAACGGCGTAAAGCTCTCTCTTAGTTTGCAACCAACTTACAGCTAAGTTTTCAACTAGCGTACGTTGCTATTAATGTTCATAAAGCTGACGGCTCCATAAAAGATGTTTTTACGTTTTGCATGAAACTTTAAGTTACGTAAGTAACAATTTGCTTTAAATTGCAATTAATATGCAAAGTATGCGATTAGAAAATGGAGTAGATGTCAGTGTTTGGTCGATGTCATAATTACCAACAATTAATGGGATCAGTAGAACAGTCTGGAGAGTTTGAATGCACTATCAAATTGGTCGACGAGGTGAATTCGTGGTAATATGGTTGCAGCTTGCAGTCGAGGTTATTGCAGTCCAGATTGGGGTGTTCCTGAATGCCGCAGTCTTTGATGGTATAATAACAGATCCATGTGCTGTTATAGAATCCAGGTAACTGATATTTTTCCATTGTATCTGTGTATAAACTGGTGCTTAACGACTTAATGCATTGAGGTGTATAATTTTTATGTATAAAAAGAACAAACAAGGAATAGTTTCTAATTGAACAATTTAAGTTGAATTAGGTTGATTGTATTTTATGTGGGAATTTATGAGTGATGCATGGCATCTATAATATTTAATTTATGTACAAGGTAAGAGGTTCTTTTTGATTATTGACGTGCAGAAATTAGCACGAAAGGTAAGGTTTTACTATGAACTCGTATTAAATCAGAGTTAAAATCAGAAACATGGTAAAGTCCTATTGCTTTTTCTTTTATTTCAGTAACTGGAAATATTTATTTGAGGTATTTTTGTAACTCCAATAAACTTTTCTTACAAACGATTGTTGATTGTACTAGCTCGTTCAATTATTTAGGTCAATTCGCAGCAAAAGTATTGGACTAATAAGTAACAACCAGTAAAGATAAGTTCCACGTTCGACTCGGGAAACATTTATTTTCTTGGTCGAGAGGAACGCGTTCTCCGAAACGTTAAAAAACGAGTTTGTTGTTTACAACGTGTCATTATTTAATGTAGTACTTGCAATTTAGTTAAAGTTATAAACAATAACATCCATCCGTATTCTAGGTACAACCGTACGTAAACGAAAAATGTTCGATTAATTAAAGTCATATTTCCGAGAAGGAATAAAATATAAATAGAACAACACTCTATTAACGAAATTCCCATTTACAGTTTAATAGAATAAAATTCTATAACACACCAAACAGAAACTCTAGAAGTATTACTCGATTAGTCTGCGGGCGTGCTATTGTACAATGTACAGGCGAAAGATGATCCGCCAGGTCCTCTTCTCACCGTGATCAAATGTCACGCGTCAACCTTTGTTTGCCAAATTAATAAATTAACATAAAACCTGTAGAGAGCATGAAGTGAATAATCCAATCTTAAAGCAGCTACAACAATAAATCACTTAAATGACAGGCGTAGTCCTTTGGACTGTTACACTAATAAAAGTGGCTAATCTGATCGTATTATTATCGTACTATTATGGCAAATCAAAAGCTAAAAAAATACATATTTGGTTAGAAATATGTTCATTATTCAGAATGAAAAAATAAAAACATACTACCTTTGGAAACCGCGAATTTTATAATACGGACTTAGTAATCTAAACTATAATTTTAGCAAAAGCTTTTGGACCTTTCCAATAATTATGAGCAATAAAGAACTCTTGTCTAAAATCAAAACCATAAATTTGGAAGATGTTGTATACTGTACTCTATGGGCGAATCCTTATTAGCATAAATTCTTTCTAAACATAAACTTCGGTGTCATATACAGTTCGTCGAACTATTTAGTTGAAGAACATAAAATAATTTCCCAAAGTAGGAAATTCTGGTTTTTTATAATTTGTGACCAAGAAAAAAAAGAGTGGATGCCGTAATACGAATGCGTGACAATAAAGATTTTATTGTAAGTGTATTAAAAAATATGATAGGAAGTGTAAATTACATTTGGGAATCACTCGTAAGTGTAATTTTATGATACTTAATTACACCATCGATTATATATACTATAAAAAGATGTTAAAAGTATAGATATCATCTGGCAATGATTAAACTCCCATCGTTCAAACATTTATCTTTGAACATAACAGTTGATAAACTTAAAAATCTATATACACCAAGAATTAGAATGTTCAATTTTCTAGTTTTTCTGTATTTTTGTTGTGTTCAGACAACACAGTTTTACAGGAGTGTTTCCGAAAACAAAAGGTTTTGTAGATGTTCATTCAACTACAAAACTTTCGCGTTTTACTAGCATCTCTGGAAAAATCATAAACGTTTCAGTTAAAATCTTTGAGATTTGACGCTTTCTCAAAGCGTAGAACTTCAAGATTCGCTTGATATTGTATCTTATATACTAGGTATAATTGTAAAACAAAAGAAGGGGACCGAACTGCATCTAACAAGAAAGAACAGCGCCTATGATGAAAGACAACAAATATAGAAACAAGAAGAAAATTGTTGAAAGCATATGTGTGGAGCCCGACACAGTATGCCTATAAAATACGGGCAGTCAGAAAAGCAAACAGAAAAACGGTTGCAGCCTTTTGGAATGCTGTGCTTCAGATGTATGAGAATGATTGCATGGACAGACAAAGTTAATAACAAATAGGTTATAGAAATAGTAGGGGACCAAGGATATCTGTGGAAAAAAGATAGGAGAAATAGAAGGGCAGAATACGTTCTAAGGCATTTTTGGGGAATAGTATGGGATATATTACACACAGAGATAGGAAAAAGAGGTAGATGTAGACCTAGATCAGATAGTGATAGATGCAAACTGTGCAAATTTCAGGGAAATGTGTAGGTTAGTTCAGAATAGGAAACAATGATGGTACGTACGCGTCTAACCAGTTCCAGGACTGAAGACCTAATGATAATGAGGATACTAGATCCGTCGAATCAAGGCTATGGCGTCATAAACAATAATTCACACAGTCAAATTCTTAATGCCAAAGCGTGTAAAAGGATATAAGGTGTTGACATTACATTTTAGAGCATTCTGGCTTTCGCTATTGGTATTGCAATGCACTGTTGCCAAGCCTATGTTGTTCAGTTTAATGGATGGAAGAATGGCTGTATGGATGGATGGTTATCACATATTTTCATATGGAATGTGAACCTATCTTCAACAGTTAACAACATAGCCGATAGCTAACCATATGACGTCATGGTCCTGATTCGACGGATCAAGTATACGATACCAGAAGTTCAAAAGCATATAATGGTGATCAAAGAGAATAAATATTGCGGTTTTGTTATGTTCAAGACAGCTTCTGTTAAGTTTTTAAAACTAAAGTTTTGGTCCTTTTACCGTCATCTAGTATTTTATGCGCAAGTATCGAGTAAGTTATTACAATTTTTGTATAAATGTATCGACAAAACAAAGTAGAATTTATACAATATTTGTAGGTTATTTGGTCATGGCAGCTTATTTATTTCCATTATATCCTATAATCTACAATGCCAACATTTCTATAAACGTTGAATAGCTTGTTGTGTATTTTATGGTACACATAGCCCGTTTCTTATCAACAGAAGATTATACTTGTAGATCTTGTTCCATACATTGACATTAGGCTTGCATAAATTAGTAGTATTTTGTGTAGGTTATAAAAATATTTCAGTCTTTTCAGTTACATTGAGATCATTTACTACATTTTTCAATCCAAGAAAATTACATGATTATGGCACTTTTACGACCTTCATGCTACAACATGAGTGACGATGATGAAGCCGGATAGCGATACTTCCGAGGCACCATTCATTTCAGATATATCTTCTGAAATGGAAGAAATAATGCAGCAATTAATCAGATTACTTAATTATGGCACTTTTACGACTCTCATGCTCCAACATGAGCGACGACGAAGAAAAATGGTCGTAAGGCAGTTCCAAGCGATGATGGAGCCGGATCCATCCATTTCAGATATTATATATTCTGAAATGGAAGATATAATGCAGCAATTAATCAGATGCTGATGATGAAGCAAAAGAAGGGGAATCGATTTTTACAATTCCTAAAACGCCAACAAAAGAAAGTAATTTTTCCATGCCAATATATTCATAGTCTCTCATACATATAAAAACTGGGTCTCATTAAAAAAAAAAACAAGACAGAAGTAAATGTATGTAGACATCAGTTGAAGGAAACAATTACGCCAAGAAAAAAAGACTAAGGCAAAGAGGAAAACGCAAACAAAAAATTTGCTTTTCCTATAGAGTACCTGACAATACTTTCACCAGTCCTGATAAAGTAAAAATATAGCCAGATTATTTTCAAATGTTTTTTCATGAGCATTTGATTCATACAACTGTTGATAATATTAACCTATTCTCAGTTCAACAGACAACAAAATCAATCTGTGTTATTTATATCACATAAAAAGAAAAAAATTTTTGGCTACTTCAAATCCTGATGAGAATATTGTAAATTCCAAAATATGTTGACTACTGAAGTCAAAAATATAGATATTATAACAATGGGGAAATAACACCTTTGAAGAGGTACTAAAAGGTACAAACGACAATTCATACTTTAAAATTACACCGGTTTTGGAAACTATAAACAGAAATTGTACGACTGTGGAAGAAGAAAAGAAAAAGTATCGACGAAATGATGGTGCGGCATAACGAAAAAAAGCGGAGTTCAAGCAACAGTATATCGAATCTAAGTTAAAAAAATAAGAGTTTAAAATTTTTGTAAGCGTAGGTGTATCGGGTATTGTCATGGATTTCATCATATATGGCTGAGAATGCACATTCAAAGTGTAACATCTATTTACCAGTGAGCAAGGTACTTTAGGTGATGGGCATGAGTTGTTCTAGGCATGTGTAAACCTTCGAAAAGCCCTACCTGGTCAGCTGTTTATTTCGACACTTTTTTATTTCTTTGGAATTGATTTATATTTTACGGCAAAATTATTGAATTTTTATCATTTGGAACAATAAGATCCAATCGTAAAGAAAACTGAGCTGGCAAATAATAAAATTCGAGCACAAAACGAAAGAATCCTTTTCCTGTAGAAATGACAATATGGATACAATCAGTTGCGGGTTCCACAATGAAGCAGTAACTTTTGTAAGCACGTATGCATTTATTGATTCAGTGCCGACGTCTACACGATATATGAAAAACAAAAAAAGTAAAACCTGAAATTGGCTGCCCTAATATTGTAAAACAATATAATCGTCATGTGGCAAGAGTTGACCTCATGAACATATTGGTTTCGCTTTACAGAACGCCACTACAAACTAGTCGTTGGTATTTATCTATATTTGCCCAGATGATAGATTTATCTATAAATAATGTATGATTTCTTTATCATTGACAAACTGGTCTAATATATACAGAAAGGCTTTAGATACTATATTTCAAGATCGTTAAGAACGAAAGAAAGATCAATTGCTTTGCGTGCTAATGAGAATGTAGATATTTAGAAGAGAATAAAACATGCAATTGTTCTTAGACCACCAACAGAAATCAGACTGGATGGACTTGACCACTTCTCCCAGCACAAAAGCAAAAATAGATGTAGAAGCCGCCTCTGTAAAAAAAAAAAGAACTGAATGGGGGTGTACGAAATGTGGCACAAGACTGTGTTTAGTAAAGAAGCGAAATTATTTTAATACTTCCACTATAAGATTTAATATCTTTCCAGAAACATAAATTAATATTGCGTAATATTACAGATTTACGTTCTTGTATATTAAAAAAAATTTTTTGAGCGTCTTCTGTTGTGTTCTAGCGTTCTTAGGCTACTGAAATGTTAGATTATTTTTCCTTGCCTAATATGTAGTTTTAAATAAACAATATAATGATTTGTAATTCATGTGTAAGTTAGTAAGTATTTGATTATATTAGGTTAGGGAAAAAGAAATCCATTATTTTTTGGTAGATGCCTGTAGTGATCGATATCTTGTAAAGTTTCGATCAAACAATTTCAGGTTCATGCTCGTTGTCAAGGTGACATTTCACACTAACAAAATTATTTTGCTGTTTTTTTTATTTATTCAGTTGTGAGTTACAGGGTGTTAAAAATGGTAGTCAACAAAGAGAAAATTCGGTACATTTTACAGTTTTTCTTTGATAAAGGCGAAAATGCAAGCCAGGCGGCTGAAATTGTGAATGGTATTTATGGTCTCGATACTGTAACAGCTAATTACGTGCAATTTTAGTTTCGTCGATTCCGTTCAGGTATTTTTGATGTTAAAGATGCACCTCGCACAGGCAGTCCCGTCGTCACAAATGTCGATAAAATAATCGAAGTTGACCGGCATGTTAGTAGTCGTAGCATCGCTCAGGAGCTAAAGATCGACTATAAAACAGTTTTAAACCATTTGCACAAAGCTGGATTCAAAAAGAAGCTCGACGATTGGGTGCCACACCAATTAACGCCAAAAACATGATGGATCGAATTTCCATCTGCAAAGCCTTGGCCAAACGGAATGAAATCGACCCATTTCTTAAACGCATGGTGACTGGGGATGAGAAATGGGTCACATACGACAATATTGTGCGAAAACGATCGTGGTCAAAGCGCGGTGAAGTAGCTCAAACGGTGGCCAAACCAGGACTAATGACCAGAAAAGTTCTGCTGTGCATTTGGTGGGCCCGGAAAGAAATCATTTATTATGAGTTGCTTCCATATGGCCAAACACTAAATTCGGATCTGTACTGTCAACAACTAGACCGTTTGAAGCTAGCGATTGACCAGAAACAGCCAGAATTAGCCAACAGAAGTGGTGTTGTGTTCCATCAGGACTACGCCAGGCCACACACGTCTGTAGTAACTCGCCAGAAACTCTGAGAGCTTGGTTGGCAAGTTTTAATGCATCCACCATATAGTTCGGACCTGGCACCAAGCGATTACTATCTTTTTCTCGCATTGCAAAACTTCCTAAGTGATAAGAAATTACTTCTTTAGCTATACATCAGCCCATTAATAACCAATATAATCAAAAAAACTCTATAATGAGGTTTTGCCAATTTAAGAATTAAACGTTTCAACTCAGATCCGGTAAACAAGGTTTAATAATAATTCAGCAAAGAGGTGAGACACAAGTTCTGAGTCTCGACTACAGATGACAACGCCATGGCAAGAATTCTCTATTCTGTTGGGCATTTAAGTAAAATAGCAAATCATTTTACAAAATATTTGCGTTCTACGCATGTTCATATGTGAAATATTTTGACTACATATGTGAGCGAAAAATAACAAGAAACTCCGGTGTCCGACGTAGAAAGACGTGTTAGAGGCTGTGGGAAAAATTTTACTTAAGAAGTCTCGTTTCGGCTATGAAAAAAATATTCATGCCTTCCAGGAAATAATATTTCGGGAAATGCAAATTGCTCTTAATCAAAATAAAAACTATTAAAAAAATTAAATACTTTACCTACTCTTGCGGTTAAAATGCTACTTCAACGTTCGATTTAGTAGAACAAGGCACACTTAAATCTGTTATAGAAAACGTCAACGTTTAATTGTAAACATTTGTTTTCTTCTATTTCGAAATGTTGCAGCAGCTTGTATTAACTTTTTTTGTGTTACAAGTATTTAAAACAGTTTAAAGATGATATACGAATGAATTGGAAATATTGTAATGTATAGACCGACATTATAATTGATTCATGAACACCACGGATAATAATGATTGGTAGGCTACCATAAATCGGCGAAAACCCATATATTTCAATCTCTGTGCAACACTCTAAGAGATTTTTGTGAGATCATTGCTGATCGTGTGAGATAAAGCTCGCGCAATTAACTTAAGAGGGTTTTAAGTACACTCTTAAAGAACGTATAAGTAGAAATAAATCCCCATAATCACACCTTATAAAATTAATAAGGCACTTTGACTAAAAGCACTCTAAATCCATTTAGAAATAATTTCAGGAATTAAACATTTAAACGTTTATTTATGAACGTAATAACCCTAATAAAACTGTGAGAGATTACAAAACGAAATCACTGTGTGTATCGGAGCAGTAAAGTGAATCCATGTATACTAGCGTGAAAATTGTTTTACTTAATTCTAATTATTTTATTTGTATTAACATCACTTTAATTTTCACAAACCATGTCGAGTAATTGCTAATTTTCTCGTACATAAATCTTTAAACCAGCTTGAAGAAATACTGAATGTGATTATTTCTTATATTCAAAATATCATCGAAATATAAACAGAATAAGTGTCTAGTATTAAATAACCTAGAACAACTTCATAGGTTGTCTACAACTTCAAGAGCTTGAAAGTTCTCACGTTTAAAACTATTACAAAAAGTAGATGTACAATGATTTCAGCTTTTCAATGTGAATTAGACAAACGTAAATACATAACGTCTAGATCAGGGGTCGGCAAACTTATAGTCGAGGTATGCCAAACCAATCTACCCATGTAATTCTGGGGTGCCATCCTACTTCTTATTGCTAAAACATACATTTTTTCACGTTATTAATAATGTTATATAATGCAGTTGCAGTGGAAAAGAATTGATAATAAATTTGTCTTTTAAAGTTGTTTTAATAATGACAATTTTTATGAACTAGGACAAGTTAGTTATTCTAACCTATATTGGGATACAGCAAATCTATCGTAATTACTTGTAGAGAGGCAGTGGTAATGACTTTGCCGAAAGCACTTTACGATTTCCTTAATTTTTTAAATAAATTTTTAAACATATTTTAACATAACTATTCTTTTAACATAAATAAAAAAAATTTAATGCGGATCTTGTCCTGAACTGCTTTACTCAATATCTCAATATCGGGTGTAAAATTCGTTACTTTCAATTTTAAACATGATTCTGAATGTTCCAAATTCTTGACATCTTTTGAAAAATTCCTCCCTTAGTGCTTCCATATAAGTTTGTAGTTATGTTTGTCTATGGTCGATTTAACTTGCAAGCACTTTAATATTTAAAAGTATTTGTAGGTACTTGTATTAATATCACAAAAATACATTAGAAAATCCCTTCCAATGTTCATAAAGTTTAAGCACTGTTTGACCCTTTCCTTGCAATCTAAAGTTAAGTCATTTAGGCGTTTAGTTATTTCAGTCAGAAACATCAATTTGCAAAACCATTCTTTATCAGTCAATTCTAAGAAATATTGCTCCTTCTCATTAAGGAAAACTTTTAATGTGTTCCAGTCATGACACAAAGTTATTCAAGACATTATCTCGACAAAGCCAACAAATATAAGAGAATTTTCACATATTCACTTCCCATTTCTTTGAATAAAGATTTAAACTACGCATGTGTCAATGAAAAACCAGACACTATGAAATTAACTAGATTAACTACTGTATTCATTACAGATATTGCGCCGTGACGAAATTTTGGTAACTGAACTTTCTTGGTGTACTATGCAGTGGAAATTCAACACATTATGTTCAATATGTTTTCAAAACGTTTGATAAATCCTCTTTCCTTGTCAAACATTGCAGGAGCGCCATCTGTACTTATACAAAATATGTTGTTTATGTTAAAGTATTCACTTTCAAAATAATTTTTAATTGAAGAAAGAATGTCTTGTCCCGTAGTCGTCCGATAGAGGAGCTGCATAATTCTTCATCACAGTACTGTGCAATTACTGCAAGGTGTGCAACATCGTTGATGTTTAATGCGCGGGGCGTCTTATAAATTTGTATATCGACTTACCTCCCCACTTGTTTTCTTGTTCTAAGTGTCGTTCCTATTCTTCAACTAAGTGGACCGTATGCAAATTATAGTTCGTGTTACTTTGCACTTTCACTGAGTTTTTTAGGGGTTTATCAAATAAATTCACATTCAGCGACACTATTGACTAACTCACTTTACCAAACGAACAACCGACCGTTCCGCTTCGATATCGATGAGAGAGTGTTTTCGTCACTACCCTTAGTCCAACTTAATTTCCACAAGCACAAAGGAGGTTTTATGGCAGGAAATAACGGTACAAGGATGACAGCCTTACTATTTGATTTATAACTATGAATTTACGATAACTTAAAATTAACCACGTAAACGTGCGACAAAGAGACAGAACATCCCGCCCACCAAAATAAGTATGAACTAACTTATTTTATATTTAAAAATAATTATAGCTATTAACTAAGAAACCTAAACCGACAAACTTATATAAGTGAATATATGTATACATACCATTAAATATTAAGTAATTGGTAGTAAACATAGTTTCACTAGAGGACGTTAACCTTGGGCTGTCTTGACTGTAGCTACCCGAACGATACCGGTCCCTACCAGGATGTAAATGTCTTTCATGACAATCTAATATAATAATTTCAGTCAACCGATGCGGCCGAGGAAGCAAAATTGGAAATTTTGCATCATGCAATAACTCCGAATTACGCAGGCGACCGCCCACCCTCAACAAATCACGACTATCTAGAAACGGACTAAGGTTACGAAGTTGTTTACTAACAAGTTTTCCAGTTTTAATATTTGCAATGTCTTGGGCAAAAACATTTATTTGAACTCTTTTAATCAATAAATGTATAGCCTCTTGCTGCTGAGCTAGAGACAAACCATCAGAATATTTTGAACGCAAATCTGCCGGACATTGAACATTACGAATGAAATGACGAATACATGTAATAATCCTACAAATTTTCTGCAGTTTTGAAAATTTATTCAATAACAAATCTAAAAAATTCTCAGACATAACGACTGTTAACGATAGAGTACGATGTTCGACGTCCATCTGAGATGAGTCGATAAGTTTTGGCTGCGACGTTCCTGGCCATTCTTCGCTACAACGCACTAACCAGGAAGGTCCTGTTCACCATAATGAATGGTGAACCAACTCTGAAGCCAAAAGTCCACATGAGGCACAATCCGCAGGGTTATCCTGGGACTTAACATGAAACCATCAAGATGGAGGAATACGTTCTTGAATATGCGAAATGCGATTGCTAGCGAATATCTTCCACTTATGCGAGAAGACCGAATCCAAGACAAAACAACAGTAGAATCTGACCATGCGAAAATATTACTAAATCATAAACTATCTGTGTAAGTATTTCTGACGAAATCTACTAAATCTGCCGCCAAGAGTACGGCAGCACACAATTCGAGATGGGGTAATGAAACGCGATTAGTAGGAGCGACCTTCGATTTTGCACATACTAATGACATGGTAATATTACCTTCTAAATCGAACGAACGAAAATAGATGACAGCTGCATATCCAGCTTCAGAAGCATCACAGAATCCATGCAACTCCACCTTTTTAAAATTATTACATACGATGCGACGCGAAATCTCAATATTCGAAACCGCTGGCAATTCGCTCAAAAAATGTTTCCATTTTTGTACAACTTCCAATGGCGGCTCTTGGTCCCAACCGAGGCCTAAAAGCCAAAGATCTTGAACTAAACGTTTAGCGAAAAGTACTAAAGGCGCTATCAAACTGAGAGCATCAAAAATTTTTGCGATAGCCGACACTAGGCCCAAAATTTTTATTGAACCACTATCTTTATCTTTAAATGTAATTGCTTCCGAACTGCATAGGGACTCCCTCAACTTGGACATCACTTCCGGGCAATTACTATTCCATTTTCTTAATAGAAAACCACCACTAGTGCAAATACTATTCAACTCAATAATTAATTGATTAGCAGCTTCAATCGAATTGCATCCAGTGACTAAGTCATCAACATAGATATTGCTCGCCAATACCGATGACGCGAAAGGAAAATTAATCGATTCTAAACTTGCCAATTCTTGAACAGTACACAAGGCCAAAACAGGCGACGACGAAACTCCATAAGTCACAGTATTTAATTTAAAGTCCATAGTAGAGTATTTAGTGACGTTTTGGAACCACATTTGCTCCCAAAACCCACATTTGCTCCCAAATTTACATGTAAATTCCCATAAGGAGCAAATGTGGAGATGTGACTCTCTCCTTGCTTTCTCCCTGTGGAATTTTTTTACCCCACCATTTTGATTACGTCACACCCGCATTCTTTCCACCCGCGAGATAAATCTTTTTCAACATTTCCACACACGAGATAAACCTATCTTGTTTGGTATTAATTAATATTAGAATTTTCTCAGCTACCCAAATCTCTAAGAATTTTTTAGATTGCATCATCCCCCAGGGAGCTACCCTCATTTTAAGATTTCTTACCTGTAGCGACTTTTGAGCGTTCTTATAAATTTTATTTATACATGCGATACATTAAATTAGTCTAAAATTTTACGCAGAATTCGAATCTGTAAACAGATTTGAAATCGGACCACGCCCTGCAAAGTTATACCCCTTTAAAGTCTGGAACCTCTAAATTTTGCTCTTTGCTCTATAAGCAAACCTAACAAATAGTTTTCTTCGTCTAGCCATTGCATCTTTCGAGATAAACCTATCTTGTTTGGTATTAATTAACATTAGATTTTTCTCAGCTACCCGAATCTCTAGAAATTTTTCAGATTGCATCACCCCCAAGGGAGCTACCCTGATTTTAAGATTTCTTACCTGTAGCGACTTTTGAGCGTTCTTATAAATTTTTTAGTCATGCGATACATTAAATTAGCTTAGAATTTTACGCAGAATTCGAATCTGCAAACAGATTTGAAATCGGACAACGTCCTGCAAAGTTACACTTTAAAGTCTGGAACCTCTAAATTTTGCTCCTTGCTCTATAAGCAAAACTAACAAATAGTTTTATTCGTATAACCAATGCATCTTTCGAGATAAACCTATCTTGTTTGGTATCAATTACTATTAGATTTTTCTCAGCTACCCAAATCTCTAGGAATTTTTTAGATTGCAGCATCCCCAAGGGAGCTACCCCAATTTTAAGATTTCTTACCTGTAGCGACTTTTGAGCGTTCTTATAAATTTTTTTATACATGCGATACATTAAATTAGTCTAAAATTTTATGTTGAATCCGAATCTGTAAACAGATTTAAAATCGGACTACGCCCTGCAAAGTTACACATATACCCTCTTTTTTTTTTATTTTTTTTTTTTTATTTATTCTAACATTACATTTAGTCTGCTACCTAAAGATTACAGCAAACCTGTTACTCCTAAGAAATCTAACAGAATTATTTGCTACCTTAAATTATATTAGTTAGTTTTATATTATTTGCGTTTGGAAATACTCGTGTGTGTGTGTGTTTGTGTCTGTGCGCGCGTGTGGGTGCGTGAGTGTGTGTGTGTGTGTGTTTCTGTCTGTGGTAATGTCCTTGGGACTGCTTTCCTTCCCAGCTTCCGACCGTCGGCAGCCGGAAATCAGAAACCGAGAAGTTCGCATTCCTGTACGTGTCCTGGCCGTCGGCAGCCGGAAACCAGGGGGACCACGTACAGTCCCTGGTGTGTATGTGTGCGTGTGTGTGTGTTTGGGTCTGTGCGCGCGTGAGGGTGCGTATGTGTGTTTCTGTTCTGTGATGTTGTCCTTGGGACTGCTGTCCTTCCCAGCTTCCGACCGCCGGCAGCCGGAAATCAGAAACCGAGAAGTTCGCATTCCTGTAAGTGTCCTGGCCGTCGGCAGCCGGAAACCAGGGGAACCACGTACAGTCCCTGGTGTGTATGTGCACGTGTGCGTATATATCTGTGTCGTGTGCGTGCAGGTACGTGTACGTGCGTGTTTGTGTGTGTTTTGGTGTGTGTATGTGTGTTTTGTCGTGCCAGTGTGCTATAATGGTGTGTGTGTTTATTGTTTTCATGTTTGTGTGTGCGTGTGCTTATGTCTGTGGTGAGGTCCTTGGGACTGTTTTCTTCTCCCGGTTTCCAACCGCCGGTAGCCGGAAATCAAAAACCGAGAAGTACGCGTTCCTGTACGTGTCCTGGCTATCGGCAGCCGAAACCAGGGAGGCCACGTACAGTCTCTGTTGTGTGTGTGTGTGTGCTTGTGTGTATTTTGTCGTGCTGATGTGTTGTAATTATGTTGTCAGAATATTTCCTGTAGTAATTTTTAGTTGCGCTACAACATTGGAAATATAAACATTACGTTACTGAAGCTAGGGTTAGATTTCTTAAAGCAATTACAAATTTGGTTAGTATTGTCTCTTGTTTATTTTAGTTAGTTGTATTTTTATTTTAGATGGTTAGATGGTTAGTATTGAGTCCTTATCCTACTAGTGTTAGTGTTCTAATGCTAATAAGTGTTCTGGGGGAAACTTGTGTTTGAGGTACGTTTGCCGTACTTTTGCCGTTTTCACTATTTTCACTTCGTTTTCACTGGTATCACTCCCGGTCGTCAGGATTCACGAGCCTTCTGGTAGATCTTCAGGAGACACGTGGTTCCTGGTATGTCCTTGGGAGAATGCCACTTGTTTGTTGTCGGTTCCCATGTGTGTTGGGTGGATTGTGCTTATGTATTGAACGTTCGATGCGTTACGTCAAACTTCTGTGTTTCGTGTGATCTGTGTTTGTGGTATTTGTGATGTGTGGGGTTTGTATGGTGTTTGTGTGTGTCCTGTCAGAGTCCGTTTGTGTACCTTTGGTGTAGTATAGTAGTAGTTTGGAGAGTGATTCTGTTTAGGTAAGGAAATATGTTTTCGTTCCAGAGCATGTCCGAGAGGGGTATGTCCCGTAGGATTGTCCTGTCCAATCCTAGGTCCTGTTGCAGTTCGGTGCAGTGGAACACCAGATGTTCAGGTGTCCCCATCTCACCACATGTGCAGTTGTTGTTGTCTTGGAAGTCGAAGCGGTTCCTGTAGGTTGGATAAGGGCCATGCCCCGTGAGAAAATGAATGAGCCCTTGTGAGGGGACCAAGTGGTGACAGTTTAGTCTGCGAGATAAATCTTTCTCCACATTTCCACCCACGAGATAAACCTACCTTGCTTAGTATCAATCAATATTAGAATTTTCTCAGCTACCCGAATCTCTAGGAATTTTTTAGATAGCGCCATCCCCCAGAGAGCTACCCCCATTTTAAGATTTTTTTTTGCTTGTAGCGATTTCTGACGGTCCTTATAAATTTTTTATACATGCAATACATTTTGTTAGTCTAGAATTTTATGTAGAATCCGAATCCGTAAACAGATTTAAAATCGGACCACCCCTTACCATTTTACACACACCCTCTAAATTATAAATTTCCTGCGGCTCATACCTAAAAGAAAATCTAAAAACTATTCTTAAAACTTTTTATTACTGACAATTTTTACTAATACAGTTTAAATTTTGTAAACCATATTTCTAAATACATATTTACAATTTTTTATTCTTAATCTAGAACTCATATCGGCTTATACTTATTAATATTTATTTCTAAATAGAGCACCTTTTCCAAAGACCAACCGGACCCGCATGTTTCAAATTCCTCTGATTTTGTTCTTATGGTTTCGCTTAAGACCTCGTACATATTTTCCAGATTACTAGAAGACGTTACGTTATAACCACATTTTTTGTGTTAAAGGATTTCACATCGGTAGTCTCTTCCCCCATTTTGGTGTCAACGCCGTAGAGTTCGCAGTAGACTTTTATTGCTGTATGTTGTATTCTTTTTTCATTTATTAATCGAATAAATCGCTCTTTCTGCTTCCAAAGAAACTCGGGCACTCCATCGTCGACACTGGCGTTCTTTATGCGATACCTAGCCATACGGTTGTTAAACGCTGTACTAACCATTTCTACACCATCGTCGCTAGTAGTGGTAAACTGATGCATTTTTATGTCTGTTGCTCCTTAAATGTGCGGCATACGTAGTTTTTTCCATTTCGAAATCGCATACTTTACACATAATTCGTGGTTGTTTCGTACAAGGCCCTTTAACAGCTGGCGGAGCTGAACGTTTACGGCTTAATGACATGCCGTGCTGTTTTCCTTGTGTCGCTGTAAGTTGCCCATTCTCGTAAAAGCGATACCGCAAGTCCCACAGTTTAAGTACTTTGCTGCAGACGGATGTATAAGCTTAACCTTGGACGATGTTACACCACAACATTTGTTCTGGTGCCGTTTGAGAGCATCCCTCCTGGTAAAGTAGACGTGACACGGCTCGCATTTAAAAACGTTTGCAGATACCATTTTAGTACAAAACAAAATCCGCACTATAGCACTTTGGTTAAACTTGTAAGCGAACTAACTTATAACTAAAGAGTTTACTCTTGCGCACCTCTTTATGTACCCTATAGAACGCAAACCGAAGGTTTCGAAGACACCGAACGAAGTTGAGGATTCAGCGGGGAACTAAATGACGTCATAATCCTTGCTGCTCGTCCAATACATTTAGCGCCAATGCATGCACCTGGTTCGCATCGTCGATGGTGCGAATGACGTTAGTAGAAACATCGGAAACGTCTTCCATGTTATACGGATCGCGTGCATATTAAAAATCCAAAAGGGTGATAGCACACGCACACAAATTGTGTGCAAGTCGTGCTGTAGAAGATGCAGTGCTACTATAACCAAAAACTTAATAAAACACTTTAAACCATTACTAAGGAAATACCAACTTGTTGTCTACAGGATACTTACTAAGAAAGTAATTTAATTTTAAATAACTTCTACGTCATATTTTAGGAAATGGTGGGCTTGAATATTTTCTAAATGAATCACCGAGCGAAAGTATATGCTTAGTAGTATTAAAATTAACCATTAATTTCCCATTTTTACGACCGTGGTTAATTATAGATTAAAATTTAATTTGTGCACGTTCGAGCTTCTCGTAAACTAACATATTTTATAGCAACAATGCGCTGTATAATACATGCATACCCCTTCGCCGCGCTACTGCTATTCTTGTAATTGCTAGAAAAGTCACTCTCCTTTTACTGTTAGGACCGATGCAAAGCACCATTTTTTTATACTTTCTATAGCACATTGCGCACTTTTTCGTCTGATGATTAAATTTTGCTTCTGTAGGCTTTTACACTTTCGCATAGCGGTCCGCCACACGTAATGATTTCTAGAACCGGTAAGTACTCGATATCGCCCAAATAGAGAATTAGATGCTCGATGTCTGTCAACTTCCAATTCCCTCGTAAAGGTAGAAAAACTCAGTCAATCATCCATCTAACTTAAACTTCGACCCGCTCCTGTTCTGATAATTTACAAACATTTTTCAAACGACAATAGGGCCGAGAATTTTAAACCTCCGAGGGATCTTTAAGTCGTGATCAATTACACATCCGAGCTACGCGTAAACTAACATATTTTGTAGCAACTGTATAATACATGCATACCCCTTCTCTGCGCTACTGCTATTCTTGTAGTTGCTTGAAAAGTCAGTCGCCCTTTTACGGGTAGGGCCGCTAAAAGCACCATTCCATACTTTCTTTATAAGTGTAGCACATCGCGCATTTTTGTCGGATAATTAAATTTTTGTTTATGTAGGC
The DNA here is from genome assembly GCA_036346225.1 of Platerodrilus igneus. Lineage (NCBI taxonomy): Eukaryota > Metazoa > Arthropoda > Insecta > Coleoptera > Lycidae > Platerodrilus > Platerodrilus igneus. Next base: position 2,286,941 of record JARFIW010000439.1, on the reverse strand, counting down.
CTTTACACTTTCGCTTATTTAAACATCTAATACAATTGATTAACCACTTTCGATTATTCTAACGGAGACCACCATACATCCCGCCGCACCGTTCTTTTTGAATCCAACGATCCTATGGGCTTCCACGCACTAACACCTGACGTAGCTTTCCTACTATTTGTTAAACAAAACTACCGGTATCGCCATTTGTATACGAACGTAAGCAGATGTTTGTGGATATGTACGAGAATATGTACCATATACATTAACCAGTCTAAGCTATTTTATTTAGTCCACGAAAACTACTATTTTCTAAACCATAATTAATAATCGTCTTTATAGGTTCCACATTTCTACCGTTACCCAATGACTGGTGCTACGTACATGGAAACTTTAATTTCTTATTGAGAGAATTTTATTCTCCCGCGCACTGCTGCGTAGTTGCATGCCTACCCCTTTTGGAGGTATATGCTCGTTATAGGTTGTAAGACCCTCGGTTTTACTTAACTACAATTCGTGAGACCCCTTTAATCTTTTTAATCGTATCTTTCTCGCCTACGGTACAGTAGGACTTAACATTACTACCAACAAATTCTAATACCGAACCCCCATTAAATACGTCTTTGAATTCCTCTACAATTTTTTGTTGACAAGTGTTATATTGTATTTATTATTTGCGGGGTAGTCACTCTTTTAAGATAAATATATTTTGCTAGGTATCAACTAATATTAAATTTTTCTAGGGACCCCAAATCTGTAAATAGATTTTAAATAGGACCACTCCATACAAAGTTATGCGTTTTAAAGACCCAAATCACTAATTTTTGCTCATCTTTATTTAACGCCATTTTAAAACCTTTTCGCTACCCAAGACATATGCCTTAGCCAACCATCTCCCGAGAAATCTAAAACCGCCGTGTCCCGCGAATACCACGTGGAGATAACACGTATACTCTGTCAACCAGGATAGAAGCCGGAAGGATTTGGAAGGTGGGAGAAGAACTTAAAAATTATGGAATCTTAAAACTAATATATACAATAGATTTACAAAATCCATACAAATATAAACAACTATCTTATATCTTTACACCCCATGCGTAGATTGTTGTACTATTAGGAATGATGTACCTTTTGTCATCTTCCCTCGATAAACTAATTTTATTAATAAACTGCGTATGCAAATCGTATTCTTTACTCCGGATACATCCGCAGGCAAGTACTCGATACCATCCAAATAAAGAATTGGATGCTTGGTGACTGTTAACATCCGCTTCCCTCGTGTACGCCCAGACACATCCCAGCCCATGAGCACCCCTGCGCATGCACACCCTGCCCATGCGCACCCCTGCGCGTACGCACCCTGCCATGCTCGCTGCCCATGCGCACCCCTCTCTGTGCGAGTGCTATTTCGGGGTAACGTCACAGCCTTTTATAAATAAAGAACAATGTAATATACTATTATAAAATGTTTATTCTGACATTATACATAACAAATTTAAAAATATTTAATGCCAAGCATGGAGTCATTTAAACCTAATTTTAATACAAAGTTATACACAGAAGACAGTCCTTGTTTGTTTGCAGTGGTTTTAATTTTATCTAATTTTATTCGCAGCTTAAAATTTAAATCGACACCCAAGTCTTCTATCTCCTTTTCTAACCAATAGTTTGATAAATAAAGACCGTCTAGGTTTTCGAATTGTAAAATGTACCGAAGTTTGCCTCTATATTTAAAGTCTTTGATTCCGCCGACAACCAGATCCATTCCTTCGTGTAATTCTTGCAGCTTGTGACAATCTTTTAATCGCAGCTTTCCCACTATATCCTGCATACGTATCTTGTTAGCTTGATCGACTTCTTCTTTTCGGTATTGGAGGAAATCTTTTTCTCCCACACACCGTTGTGTAGTTGCATATCCACCACTTTTGGGAATATATGGTTGTTATAGGTTGTAAGACCCTCGGTTTTAAATGATCCGAAAGGTTCTTTACTAGGTAAATATACAATGTTTAGCGGAACCCTTTTGCGTGTGGTGTACGCCAAGGCTACGAAACCCGCATTCCTTAGTTCGTCTTTGTTATCTGCCATTTTGATAAATACGTTTTAGAATAACCTTTTAAAAAGTATACGGATTTAGTACCATCCTTTTCTGCAAGAACGCCTACATAACTAAAAGAGTCTTTCTTACTAACCGCAAATGCATACAGCTTGTACAACCCGGATGTATCTAAGTCAGTCCATCGACACATAAAATAATCTTTTAATTCTTCCTCATTTTCTCTAATAAGATGTTCTTTGTCTAACACATCTTTGTATTGTTCGCGTATTGTCGCAGTGTTTTCCATGTAGTCCAATTTTCGCCTTTTTGCATTCATTTCCTCTAATTCCAGTTGTCTTCTCCTTCCACTTACAGCGTATGGCATGCATAATGGGACAATTTCCTTTAGCGTAAACGGATAGAGTTTACTACCAATATTTGCGCGTTGTCGTACAACCTCTGGGCGAATGTTAGGCGTATTTATCAATCCCCATTCCGAAATGGCTATTTCTTTTGGAATTGTAGAATATGGTGTTGCAGATTGTGTAAAATATGTACTACCTGCTTAAATGTAGCACTTGTGTAAGATTATTATTTTATCTTGGCTGTCTTCCTCCTCTACTATTTCCAAATAATTTACGGGTAAATAGTTAAAACTAAAAGCCAAAAGCACATCCTGTAGACAACAAGTTGGTATTTCCTTAGTAATGGTTTAAAGTGTTTTTATTAAGTTTTTGGTTATAGTAGCACTGCATCTTCTACAGCACGACTTGCACACAATTTGTGTGCGTGTGCTATCACCCTTTTGGATTTTTAATATGCACGCGATCCGTATAACATGGAAGACGTTTCCGATGTTTCTACTAACGTCATTCGCACCATCGACGATGCGAACCAGGTGCATGCATTGGCGCTAAATGTATCGGACAAGCAGCAGCAAGGATTATGACGTCATTTAGTTCCCCGCTGAATCCTCAACTTCGTTCGAGTGTCTTCGGAAACCTTCGGTTTGCGTTCTATAGGGTACATAAAGCAGGTGCGCAAGAGTAAACTCTTTAGTTATAAGTTAGTTCGCTTACAAGTTTAACCAAAGTGCTATAGTGCGGATTTTGTTTTGTACTAAAATGGTATCCGCAAACGTTTTTAAATGCGAGCCGTGTCACGTCTACTTTACCAGGAGGGATGCTCTCAAACGGCACCAGAACAAATGTTGTGGTGTAACATCGTCCAAGGTTAAGCTTATACATCCGTCTGCAGCAAAGTACTTAAACTGTGGGACTTGCGGTATCGCTTTTACGAGAATGGGCAACTTACAGCGACACAAGGAAAACAGCACGGCATGTCATTAAGCCGTAAACGTTCAGCTCCGCCAGCTGTTAAAGGGCCTTGTACGAAACAACCACGAATTATGTGTAAAGTATGCGATTTCGAAATGGAAAAACAACGTATGCCGCACATTTAAGGAGCAACAGACATAAAAATGCATCAGTTTACCACTACTAGCGACGATGGTGTAGAAATGGTTAGTACAGCGTTTAACAACCGTATGGCTAGCTATCGCATAAAGAACGCCAGTGTCGACGATGGAGTGCCCGAGTTTCTTTGGAAGCAGAAAGAGCGATTTATTCGATTAATAAATGAAAAAAGAATACAACATACAGCAATAAAAGTCTACTGCGAACTCTACGGCGTTGACACCAAAATGGGGGAAGAGACTACCGATGTGAAATCCTTTAAACACAAAAAATGTGGTTATAACGTCTTCTAGTAATCTGGAAAATATGTACGAGGTCTTAAGCGAAACCATAAGAACAAAATCAGAGGAATTTGAAACATGCGGGTCCGGTTGGTCTTTGGAAAAGGTGCTCTATTTAGAAATAAATATTAATAAGTATAAGCCGATATGAGTTCTAGATTAAGAATAAAAAATTGTAAATATGTATTTAGAAATGTGGTTTACAAAATTTAAACTGTATTAGTAAAAATTGTCTGTAATAAAAAGTTTTAAGAATAGTTTTTAGATTTTCTTTTAGGTATGAGCCGCAGGAAATTTATAATTTAGAGGGTGTGTGTAAAATGGTAAGGGGTGGTCCGATTTTAAATCTGTTTACGGATTCGGATTCTACATAAAATTCTAGACTAACAAAATGTATTGCATGTATAAAAAATTTATAAGGACCGTCAGAAATCGCTACCAGCAAAAAAAAATCTTAAAATGGGGGTAGCTCTCTGGGGGATGGCGCTATCTAAAAAATTCCTAGAGATTCGGGTAGCTGAGAAAATTCTAATATTGATTGATACTAAGCAAGGTAGGTTTAACTCGTGGGTGGAAATGTGGAGAAAGATTTATCTCGCAGAGGGTATATGTGTAACTTTGCAGGGCGTAGTCCGATTTTAAATCTGTTTACAGATTCGGATTCAACATAAAATTTTAGACTAATTTAATGTATCGCATGTATAAAAAAATTTATAAGAACGCTCAAAAGTCGCTACAGGTAAGAAATCTTAAAATTGGGGTAGCTCCCTTGGGGATGCTGCAATCTAAAAAATTCCTAGAGATTTGGGTAGCTGAGAAAAATCTAATATTAATTGATACCAAACAAGATAGGTTTATCTCGAAAGATGCATTGGTTATACGAATAAAACTATTTGTTAGTTTTGCTTATAGAGCAAGGAGCAAAAATTAGAGGTTCCAGACTTTAAAGTGTAACTTTGCAGGGCGTTGTCCGATTTCAAATCTGTTTGCAGATTCGAATTCTGCGTAAAATTCTAAGCTAATTAAATGTATCGCATGACTAAAAAAATATATAAGAACGCTCAAAAGTCGCTACAGGTAAGAAATCTTAAAATCAGGGTAGCTCCCTTGGGGGTGATGCAATCTGAAAATTTCTAGAGATTCGGGTAGCTGAGAAAAATCTAATGTTAATTAATACCAAACAAGATAGGTTTATCTCGAAAGATGCAATGGCTAGACGAAGAAAACTATTTGTTAGGTTTGCTTATAGAGCAAAGAGCAAAATTTAGAGGTTCCAGACTTTAAAGGGGTATAACTTTGCAGGGCGTGGTCCGATTTCAAATCTGTTTACAGATTCGAATTCTGCGTAAAATTTTAGACTAATTTAATGTATCGCATGTATAAAAAAAATTTATAAGAACGCTCAAAAGTCGCTACAGGTAAGAAATCTTAAAATGAGGGTAGCTCCCTGGGGGATGATGCAATCTAAAAAATTCTTAGAGATTTGGGTATCTGAGAAAATTCTAATATTAATTAATACCAAACAAGATAGGTTTATCTCGTGTGTGGAAATGTTGAAAAAGATTTATCTCGCGGGTGGAAAGAATGCGGGTGTGACGTAATCAAAATGGTGGGGTAAAAAAATTCCACAAGGAGTTCCACAGGGAGAAAGCAAGGAGAGAGTCACATCTCCACATTTGCTCCTTATGGGAATTTACATGTAAATTTGGGAGCAAATGTGGGTTTTGGGAGCAAATGTGGTTCCAAAACGTCACTAAATACTCTACTGTCCATAATAGGATCCGACGGAGAAAATCTCCAGACGATACGTTGATAATCACGATGAGTATCTTAAACCAAAATCTGCCGATACATTTGTTTGATATCAGCTGTAATTACGAAAGGATGTGCACGAAAGCGCAATAACAAAACTGCAATGTCCTTTTGCAGAGCAGAGCCAATAGCCAAGCTATCATTTAACGAATTTCCAGATTGATCCGGACACGAAGCATCGAAAACCACACGCAATTTGGTAGTTGTGCTATCACGCTTATGTACAGCATGATGGGGAATGTAATACATTTTCTCATAAACCGACGAATTTTCAGACGATTCCGCTTGAACCATGTGACCTCTTTTCAAATAATCCTCCATAAATTTTTTATAATCCGAATACAATTCAGAATTTTTTAGCAAACGACGTTCTAATGACAAAAAACTTTTAATACAAATCGATCTCGTACCCACAAATGAGGGCTCAGAAATTTTTTCTTCAGGAGAAATGTGTTTCTTGAAGGGAATATTTTCTAATTCCCATAATCGACGAATGTCGCTGTCTAAGGGCTCAACGAAAGCACACAACGACGTAATAGAATTATTCGGGAAAACGACCTTTCCCGTTAAAACCCAACCAAAGCTTGTTTTAATAGCAACTGGCTTGTTAGCGACACCCCAACGAGATTCGTTCAACAAAACCTGAGCAAAGATTTCCGCTCCGAGTAGCATGTCAATCTTACCAGGAATATTAAAATTAGGATCAGCTAAGGCCAAATCTCGAGTATGCGACCATTCCTTGACCCCTATAGACGACAATGGTAATTGATTACAAATGTTAGGTAAAATATAACAATCAATTTCATATGCTGGAAACCTTGCTCCCGAGGGGCTGACTGCACACGATAGTGCACCAGACACCAACGACGAATTCAAGCCAAGTCCTTGAACAGTGACATTGGCTCTCCGTTTCCTTAAACCTAATTTGTGACGGCACCTTTCAGTCATAAAACTTTCCATGGATCCGTTATCTAAAATTACACGAACAGGTTGCAATTTTCCTGTATAATCTAGCACCGACACCATTGCCGTAGCTAACAGCGTCGTTGTATGTTCTAATGACGTCGAAATTAACGAGTTGGTGGCAGGTTGTTCATACACAACCGCCAAGGACAGATTGTCTTCACTAGTTCCGCTAGAAGAAGTAAGTCTAGGCGCCGCTCTCCGAGAAGACGCCGACCTTTGACAATGAGTTTGTCTGCGTGGGGACACCGATTTTTCTCGTTTATCGAAGTGAAGTAACGAATTGTGCGACTGATGACATTTTCTACACGACCAATCTAACTTACAATTTTTCATCGAATGTGAAGTATTTAAACATTTCATACAAAGATTTTTAAGCTTTAACAACTCAAATCTTTCTTGAGGGGTTTTATCGAGAAACTGCTTACATCTATAAATAGGATGCACAGCTTGACATAAACTACAATTTTTACCATCATTGGTGGTACCAACTAAAGAAGTTTTAGCCGAAGTGCTAACGAATTTTCCCTTTGGTTTCACGGAATCTCGAGATTTTAAGCATGTTCCTGAAGCAATGTCATTTATTTCCAACACTTTACATTGTTTTTCAATGTACGACCTTAAATCTTTGAACGAAGGAATCTCGTCACTATTTCCTAATTCGAAACGCTTTAAAATGTTGGTATCTAATTTCTTCGATAACAGATTAAACAACCTGAAGTCTAATAAATCTATTTCCATCTGCCTTAACGCGAATATATTTTCATCAAAACAACTAATTAATTGTCGGAGTTCCGTGTGCGAGTCTGAGGAACTTACCTTAGGGCATTTTTTGAGAGCATTAAAATATGTTGAAAGTAATAAGCTCTTGGACTGAAAACGATTAAAAATGATTTTATAGGCTTCATCGTATGCACAATCGTTTAATGGCAAATGTTTTATTAATGCTCGTGACGACTCATCTAGTGTATCAACGATATAGCAAAATTTTTCCACAGGGGACAAACCCGACATTATCATGAATCAATCGCTTATAAATTGCATGACAACTCTCAAAATCCGAAATGCCTCCCGAGAATCGCGGTACAGAAAGGTGTTTCAAGCTAACCCCACTGTTTAGCGACAAAGAATTATTTATATTTTCCACCTTTGGCTTATTTTCTACGCGATCTAATTCGCATTGTTCAGCGATAATACGAATATTTAATAGATAATCATCGATTTTCACCCTAAGGGCCGAGAATTCATCCAATTGTTCACTCTCTTCATCAAAGAAAATATCCTTGCAAAAAGACTTGAAATGGGTTTCAATTTGCTCGACACTTTTAATCGATGTTCTAATTAAAGCATTCGATAGGTTTTCCGGTTGGTTAATTTTACTGTATATATGATCCAACCTTTTAACTACAAATGTAGCTTCAAGAATAGCTTTATCAATTGATATAACCTTATCTGATTAATGATTAAAGAACGACAATAAAAATTAATGTAAAAGCAATGCGTATCTCATATACGCTACAACTAATTAATCTACGAAATTAAATGGACAAATGCAACTAATTACAGTGCTCGCCCGACAAAACGTTTAACGTTTCAAATAAATACCAATAACCCCTTTGTTATACAAGTTGGACGAACCCGAGTGGTTCTCAAACCTGACGACGAAAAAGTAAGGTAAGGATTTAAAAATCCAATAACCCTCATAAATTTAGTTAACCTAAAGTAAACTGTCCGACCACAAATCTTTACAACAAAAGACAAGGGATATATTGTAAAATCTTTCGTTACGACCAAATGTTTCTACCATTAAATGTGTAAGCAGGATGTTAGTCTCCTTGTAACCCGTTCAAATATAATCAAAACTGCGACAATGATTAAATTAAAGTATAAATGAGGAGCAAAAGGATAGGAACTAATTAATTAATTAACTAATTCGGCGTACGAAGGCCATATTCAGTGCGCGGGGCGTCTTATCAATTTATATATCAACTTACCTCCGCGCTTGTTTTCTTGTTCTAAGTGTCGTTCCTATTCTTCAACTAAGTGGACCGTATGCAAATTATAGTTCGTGTTACTTTGCACTTTCACTGAGTTTTTTAGAGGTTTATCAAATAAATTCACATTCAGCGGCACTATTGACTAACTCACTTTACCGAACGAACAACCGACCGTTCCGCTTCGATATCGATGAGAGAGTGTTTTCGTCACTACCCTTAGTTCAACTTAATTTCCACAAGCACAAAGGAAATAACGGGACAAAGATGGCAGCTTTACTATTTGATTTACAACTATGAATTTACGATAACCTAAAATTAACGAAGCAAACGTGCGACAAAGAGACCGAACAGTTGATATCAGTGCTCTTATCAACAGGGACGCTGAACGCAACAGTTTTTTGTCATCCAAAATTTTGTTTTGTTGTTAAATTTTCTGTTATTTCAGTTAGTCGTATTTCAATTGTTCGCGCGGAAGTTGGTATTTCTCGAATTCGTGATAATATTGTTTGTTGATTTGGTAAAGGGCTGAACAATATTTGAGCACTTTTTAAAAACGTGTCCTTTATATATTCGCCATCTGTGAACGAATTGTCTTTGGCAGTAACGTAATTAACAATTGCAAAACTACGTTCGGTAGCTTTAGGTTTAGTTCAAATTAGTTGATAAAAAAATATAACTTGTTTCTTATATCCAGAAATAGCTCTTATTATAGCTTTACAATTGTCATAGGAATTCTCAAATATGGACTGGTGTTTAGTGTGAAAATGCCTTTGTACACTTGACGTGCAACATACGACGCTTTCGTGACAACACACATCGGATACAGTCCTTTTGTTGTACGAATTCACATTCATTCATCCAACAGTCTTAAAAACAGTGAACATTAAGTTTTTGTTTTTTATTGGGCATATGATTAAATATGGGTAAATTGGCACGATTATTATACAAATCTCATGTTTACGCAGAAAACCAAAAACGTAAAGTAGGCTCGCGACTTGCACTAAACCAAATACAAGTTTCTACTGGAATCACACTCGTATGTAAGTCTGCGAACCGAATGAAAACAGAAAATACGCTCTGTGACAAGAGAAAGATCGGCAAAGATAGAGACAGACCATGAAGCGAAATCGGTGTACAGTAGTTTCTGATTGGATAGAAATTATATTGTGCGTGTACGTGAATGACGCAGGGATTTTACCGAGAATTCCCGTTGATGCAAAACACAAATTGCAAATACCCATGAACTTATCATTAAATAGAAAGCATGCCATTATCAATCCAAACCTAAGATAAATAATTATACATTTTCTTATATTTAATATCACTCTATAGTTCTACACTGTAGAGTGTCTTTGAGAATTGTACTGCGAGCCTAGCATAGCACGCGTGCCATAGGCTGCCGACTTCTGAACTAGGTCAATGGTTCTCAAACATTTTTAAGATTTCTTGCGTGACGCTTGTTAAGGGTAAAATGAGCTCTAAGTTTATAAATTTGGATATGACCTGAAGAAGCGGGTACCACGTTACAATAAAAAAGTACGTCAACTAACTGCACGTATGTGGGAGTAAGTTCCTATGGAAAAATTATAAAAGAAAATAGAAAATTTTGAAATAAAATGTCTAAAATCCAGAAAAACTGTTTTGCACCATCACTTACTCTGAAGGGACTTTTCTCTGTTAAAATTGAGCGTCAAACAGTCTGTTACAGCAATTTCTTTTTATACTACACCATATACGGAAGACGGTTATTCCGTATAAACCTCCCTTACTTCGGTATTCTAAATTTGTCAGATTAAATTTTTTATTTAAAATACCTTAAAACACTTATTAATTATTTGGTAATAATTAAATGAAATTGTAAACTAAAATGCTTTCCAAATACTATTCCATCACTGGGGTAGCTGAATATCCACTATAAATATACCAAGCTTTTCAATAACTTCAAATAAAAATCAACCTAAATCTAAACTTTATTAAGATAAATTAATTTCAAGTAAAATTACAAATATACTTTCCTAAAAACAATTTCTTATTTATCCTCATTTCGGGCCAGGTTAGAGAAAAATCCAAAAAAAACTTTAAATCTAATCCATCAGCAATGCGATCACTTCACATTTTACTTGTTTTCAATATTCAATTACCTGACATTTATAAATCGCAATTTCTGAAAATGTCATTCACAACCAACACAGGAAACAGTTAAATCCCCACTTTTTCACTATACCATTTCATTGTCCATTCCAAAATACTAATTTTTGTGTTTTAACTAACACTAAATTCTACCACTAAAAATTGCATTTAAAATCCATATACACTACTTCTATCACTAATTAATTCATTCCAACAAAACAATTACTTTCACTTAAATTCCTTATTAAATAAATACAAACAACAGAGCTTTTCAGTCCACAAATGCATAACTAATAATTCTAAACATAAAAGCTCATTCTCCTCACTGAGTAATTTTAGGTTATCCAATAAGACCCCTACATTTGATTTTTCAATGCTCCACTCGAGCGTACTACATCAGTCAAGAAGCAAGTTTCTTTTGCCTAAAAATTTTGAATTTTGCTGAACCTTCGCTATTCCAAGCAAGGTAACAGATATTTAACGTAAGTGACAGCACACACAAGGAACCTACATTTTCCTCGCATCCGAACGAGAGCGTATTTCTGTGAAAAATGCTCACCTTGCATTTTTCAACTGGTCTGTGTCGGGAATCGAACTCGAGATCTTGATATCAGCAATCATACGCAAAACGGCCATTTCCACGGAGCCGCTTTATCCAATAACACCAATGTTTTTCTTGCAACTGTCTGAAATTATTCAAAAACAAAAAACACCCTTGCCCTAAAACACCACAAAATCCCAATTTAATCGAGCGGATAACTCACCAGGTCCGAACCTCATTTTCTGAACAGTCATCACGACATTATATCCTGTGAAACTTACCTGCATTTGCCGGCGTATTATGGTTTCATGTCGATCGCTGCATATTTCCATGCGAAAATGCAATCGAATTTTTCTTGGAGCTCTTTAGTTTCAACTTCACTTTTAAATTAACACTGTATATAACTGCAACCCCGCACTCCCGTCCGCCATTTTCGATATGATATCGCTACCTCTTCGATGTTTAAGGATTCTCGGTACACGAATAATTAATTCTTCATTCTCCGTAGGATGTCTAACAATAGCATTTTTCCCACTCTACTTTTTTGTCGTCGGGGGTTGGTTTTTGTCAAGGCACTGTCTTCCTATTGAGTTTATGAAATGAGTCCCGGGGAAGTACTTGTTATAATGTGACTTCCTTCCATCTCTGCACTATAAAATGAACACATTGCAATGTATTGAATGAAGTGATTAACTCATATCTGCAATAATAATATCCGTGCATTTTCCTTGCTCGGGGTCTAGGTTTTTGCATTATATGTGTATTTGTGGTATTCTTTATATACAACATCGAATTTAAGTTATTTAACCAAAATTCCTAAAAGCTCATACTTGAGATATTTATTAATATATTCACCCATTTTTCTTAATAATTCTTAAAAGCTTTAAAACCCCGGGAATGTGCTTCTACTATGAAGTGCATATACTACTTTTTCTGAAATTGCATTCAATTTTTTGAAAAAATCTAATAACTATTAGTGCAGCAATGTCTGCTAAATTGGTTTGCACGATTAATCATCCACCTAAAGTAGAATCAATTCATCACCTTTCAATCTAATGTAACCACCGTTGTTAAAGTAGGGACAGAAGGCAAAGTTATACACATTAAAAAATTGTACCTCCATTACAAAATGATGTCTGTTAACATTTGTTTACTCGAATAATCATCTACCTAAGGGAACTTCAACACAGATCCTTTCAATCCAATGTAACCACCGTCGTTAAAGTAGTGGTAGAAGGTGAAATAGTAAATCTTAAAAATTGTATCTTCATGAAGAAATGATGCCTGCTAAATTTATTTACGCGAATAATCATCTATCTAAAGGAGCTTCAACACAACATCCTTCAATCCAATGTAACGACCGTCGTTAAAGTAGCAGTAGGAGTGAAGTTATAAATCCAAAAATCGGATATCCCTACAAAATGATGCCTGCTAAATTATTTTGCGCGAATAATCATCTACCTAAAAGAACTTCAAACACCACCCCTCAATCCAATGTAACTACCGTCGATAAAGTAAGGGTAGGGAGTGAAGTTATAAATCTTAAGAAAATCGTATCTCCATTACGAAATTATGCCTGCTAAATTTGTTTACGCGAATAATCATCTATCTAAAGGAGCTTCAATTTAACACCCTCCAAACCGATGTAACTACCGTCTAGTGGTAGTGAGTGAAGCAAATAATTTAAAAAAAACGTATCTCCTTTATGAAACGATGTCTGCTAAATTTGTTTCCGCGAATAATCATCTACCTAAAGGAGTTTCAATTGAACATCCTTCTATTCAACGTAACCGGTGTCGTTAAAGCATAGATAAGTGGTGAAGTAATAAAATTTTAAAAATTGTACCTCTTTTATGAAACGATGTCTGCTAAATTAATTTTCGCGAATAATGAACTATCTAAAGGAGCCTCAATTCTGCACCCTTCACACCAATATTACTAATGTCGTTGGAGGGTTAGTAGTCATAAATCTAAGAAAATTATGCCTCCATTACGAAATGAGGTTTGCTAAATTTGTTTAAGTGAATATACATCTACCTTAAAAGCTTCAGTTCAGCGCCCTTCCATTCAATGTATCCACCGCCGTTAAAATAGGAGTATGGGAAGAAGTAATAAATCTTAAAAAATTGTACCGCCTTTACAAACTGCGGTCTGCTAAATTTTTTTAGATTCATTACTTCAGTCTGGGGCTACACTCATTCGCAGAACAAAAAATCGAGTGTAATATATGTAAAACAAATATAGCTATTGTCGATTTAAGCACCTAAAAAATCAAAATATTCATCCCAATTCGGATAAACGTAACCTGGAAGCTGGTTCTGAAGTTGAATGTTCAATTAAAAAACCAAAAACAATGAAGCATTTTCTAAAACATACAAGGTTAGAAGAAATTGTTTTGAAATTGGCTGCAGTAGATGGAACTTCTATAAGAGCCATTACCAGATCGGAATTTATACAAGAATCTATTATTAAACGTGGATATGTTGCCTAAAAATGAAACCAATGTGATGGAATTATTACATGACCATTTTAAAGCAATTATAAATAAAATGGTTGACGAATTGTCAGAAAAATTAAAAATAACTTAAGATTTAACTTGACACTCGATGAATGTACGTACGTGCTGACAAAGGAAATGTCAATGTAGTTCTCCACGACGCGACGCCCCAAATGAAAAACCACACATTCTTGGACAAATTCGTATACCCGAATCGTGTACAGCAACACATTACTTAAAGTAGTTATTCACCGTTTAGTTTCGTTTGAAGTAAATTATGAGGAACACATTGTTGACACAACAGTAGATGTCGCTTCTTTGATGGTCGAATTTGGAAAGGAGTGTCCAACATTTTATCAATTGTACCTCAGTTATGTGGCACATCTGGAGTGTGCGATACTTCATATAACAAAAAATCAAACGGCAAAAAGAAGAGGAATTAATTGATGCTGAAGATGAGAATGAAAATGTTTTTGCTGATGAAGTGGATATTGAAATAGAAACAACAGAGGAAGGCATTGAAGAAGTCGTTAGCATCCATCAAATAATTAACTTACATTCTTCATTGAAAATCTTGTAATGTAATAAATAATTCTACTTTTAACAAATTTTAGTAATATTTTTTGGTTGCAACAACGCCAGCTAGGAGAATCGTTATTGAACTCCAAAATATTAAACGTATTCGCTTATTGATTTGAGTTTAGATTTACATCCGGACTCGACTCGAATTTGACGAGTTTTCAAAATTTGCGAGTTCTAAAAACCCGTATTTCCAGAAACCCTAGTTCACGTCCTCGACTCAGTCGGTCTTGCAACGCTCTTTTACCTTATTTTGTTTAATGTCACATTTTTTAATAGAAAGGGGGTCAGATTAAATTTCCATATCTGCAATGAAAGTCATGCATATTAGCCTTGATCTTTGAAACTTTTCTCACATAAGACGAAAATGTTTATTTATACACTTCTAGGATGATAAATTATTACCATGGTTATTATGAATATTCTCTGTTTAAAAACAAGGTAATATTTAGTGTTAAATACAACAAATAACCACAAAATGATAAAATGTGACAGCTCTCACAATTCAATTACGCAATACTCTATAAGAAAAACATACCACCCTCAATTAATTTAGGTTTTATAGTATAAAAAATTTATTTTTATGTTTTCCCATCGATTTAGATCGCTTAGATGTGTGGTTTCAGCTAAGCGTCATGTTTCGTGATCTAAACAATCTAAAGTACAAACAGTAACATTCAAAATGCGACGTTAATGAATGGCGTACCTACATGCAAAACTTACTTCGAAATCCTTTTTTGTTATAGGACATTAAGTAAATAAGTAATACAAAAAATGCATGCGTGTGTAGGCGTAAAACTCCCATTCCATTTCGTTCCTCATATTTCTTCAATAACAAAATATTGTTTTAACCCTTAACCGCCGTAGTTCAATTGTTACCACATTGTCACCGTACCGGCGTCACACAGACGTCGCTGGTTTTTGCACTTTATTAATAAAATAAATTACTAATGATCTAGTTATATCCCTTAGATATGTTACTAGATTGTATATAAATGTTTAAAAAGTCGATAGAAAATTATTTTAAGAAAATTGCATTTTCTTTGCAGAAGTATAATTTTAAACATACACTTTAACTTGATAATTCTACAAGATTTAAACAAACACTATAATATAAAATAACATCGGTGTTGCAAATTAAAGGAGATACATACCTCTTTATAATGAAAAAATCAAATTTAAAGGAAAATCAAACTATGGTAGAAATTACAAGGTCTGATTTAGTATAGAAATTTTCTCACAGTCTATACACACAGATGAACATTCTAAACATTGGTTTACGGCAGGTAAAACACATATAGTATGTTCGTCTTCTCAGCTTAGAAGGACAGATAAGACAATTTTTCGCTCTTCTAGTTTTTCCTAATTTTATGAAACCAGGCGGTTCACCGGGGATTCCCAGAATTCGATTTATACTTAATCGTAAATCTCGTTTTGGTGTAAATTTTGAGCCCTTGTAGATAACAGTGGTTGGACCAACTGGTCAGCAAGTATCATTATAAAGTCTGCTGTCTCAAGTTTTTCATTATCTTTGAATGTTTGATGAAGCACATGAGCATTAACACCACTTATATATAACAGTCTGAAAAATATTGTCACCGGCCAACAGTGAGTACGGCGAATATCAGTATGTTTAGCACACTTTTCATCTAATTTAGTGAAATTATAAAAGGAAATAATTTCAGGTATTTTTGTATCAGGATCATATGTTTCGGTGCGATGCATCAATGGATACTAAAACAACTGCCTTGTATTTCTTTGGCAAATATGAAACGAGAGTCATGTTTTGAGTAAAACCAAATAAAGAAGTTTCATATTTTCTAACGCTGTTGGCTAAAAATCGCTGGGGAATTTTCCGTTTATTCTCCTTCATGGTTCCTACGTACATTAACCCTGCTTTCTTGAGTTCTTTTACCAATTTTAATGACATAAACCAATTATCCACGGTTACGTTTTCTGTTAAAATTAACTATAGGTTTAGTTAGTCTCACAACAGCTTGGGTGGGTTTACTAAACTTTTTTCGTCTTCATTTAAACAAATACTATAGGAATTTTCCCCACTGTACACGTACACATATACAAATAATAATTTCTAGCATCTGCCACACACATCATCTTCAACCCGTACTTTCATGGCTTGTTTGACCTGTACATTTTATACAGACATCGTCCTCGATAGGCAACCAGCAATTCATCCACTCATATATGCACCTGGGGAATATGTATGCTGGAAATTGGTAATGAACGCATCAAAAAGCTCGGAAATTGGAGCAATTGGGCATTCCTCTCGACTGAGATTTCTGCCAGCAGGATTGTCAAACCGTGAAGCTAAGTAAAAATACGAATATGTTTTGACTTAGAACACAACGAAAGATTTCATAATATAACAATCCTATAAAAGTTCTTAATTTCCGTATTTCCAAATCCTCCAGTTCCGATCTCTTCGGAATTTTGTACTTGAGCCTTTTCTTTTGTATTTTGGTCCATTTTAAAATCATACCCATTTCCTCCAAAAACAGTAAACTCCATGCCGCAGCGGCTCTACAAACCAGTTTAGCAGAAGGACGCAGGCCTGGTAACTCAACAATTATATTGTGATTTTTTGTTCTAGTGCGCTTGACAAAGTTTGTTGACACCCACATGAAGCGATTTTTTCCATAATAAACCTTTTTTATAATGTTAGGATTATCGCCACCATCACTACTTAAGAGTTTTATCGTCATCGTTTATTACAGCCCCGTCTTCACTCTCTGCTTGAAGCTCCGAATCTGACTCATGATTACTTATTTCGTGATGATCTACAGAAATTTCATCATTGCCACTTTCATCGCCATCGACTTCATCCATCCACTGTAAAATCACATACTTATACTCAGGATCGCCGTAGCGTACTGTTTTTGAAGATCCTGTACCACATTCATTACAGTAAAGTACTACTAACCAAATCGCACAAAATTTATGAAACTTACAAAAACGCGGTAGCGTCTCAGAGATCCTGCGCAAACTTTGTTCATATTAGGGAAACAAATACGACTGTTCTCGCGGAATGCTAGGAACACACACTGAAACATGTTCATCATAGACGCTAAATACAGTTAGTAAAAGAGGGGGTAAGTTATTAACCAATGAAGAACATCGTGCGTCTTAGAGACGCCGCTACGGCAGCTATTAAAATTGCAAACCGCAGTTAATACAACGGGCATCTATTCGAAGACCAATTCATTTTAAAGAAGTATTTATAACAGCTATTGCTCCTACGCCAATATTCTGCAGATCTTTTCATTGTGATTGTAACGTAAAATTAAGAAAACCTTTAACAAATAACTTTAATGGCTTTTTTATAGAAAAAATTACACAATTTCAAGCTTAATTCGAAACAACGCGGTCTGCCAAAATAATTGGAAATCATATTTTTTCTCCGACTTTGCCTACTTCAACCGATTCGCAACAGTGCTGCCTTTCCAACGTCAGAATACTTGCTCAGAGCATTGACTGACCGACCAAAACGAGTCTGTTAGTAAACTGTTGGTTAGATCGGTGTGGGATCTTGAATCTGAAAAGTTTGCTTAGCCATCGATGACAAATATGTCTCGGAGGAATTTAGTATCATGAAAGCCGGTTTGATTCTATCTATTGACATTTTGTATTTCTTTTCATTTTTAAGTCCTACGAAACATTTGCTATCACGATTGATCACCTTGAATGGTTCTTCATGTGGTTGTTGAAGAGGTTTGCAAACTGCATCTGCCCGAATGAAAACGTGTGAACATTTTTGTAAACTACCGTTGAAGTTTATTTAAAAAATTTGTAGTATCTTCTACCGGTAAAAAATTCACCAGGATGTTTCAATTTGTTACCAAAAAAAGCGCATGTTTATATCTAGGTTTACAGCGGTACGCTGTTCCAACAAAACTAACGGTAGAGTGTCAACCCAGAATTGTGACTCCATGCATTGAATGGAAGCGTTTAAGGCTCGGTGCCATCTCTCAATTTTTCCCATTTGACTGAGGATAATAAGCTGCTATTTTGTAATGTTTAATTTCAAGGAATTTATTGAGATTAGCGAAAAGATTTGAGTCAAACTGAAGACATATATCTCTGGCGATTCTTGCTGCAATGCCATACAAAATATCCAAGATCCCATAAATGTTTTTGCGATAGTTACTGCCGAAATGTTATCGATTGGTATAGCTTCCGGTCAATATGAACGAATCTGTCAATTAATGTTAGACAGTATGAATATCCTCTATTCGAAAGTAAAGACCCAATAATATCCATATTGACATGAGCAAATCTACTGTCTGCCATTTCGAACACTGCAAACACGATCTTGACTATATATTACAATCTTCATTGATGCCAGATCAAACAAAACGATCAGCTATAAGGCGAGTTGTTCTTCGTACTCCAGGGTGAGATAAACCATGCAATTTAACGAAAATGATTTTTCGCGTTTTGAGTGAGACGCGTTGTCACAAAAAATTTGTGGGTTATGATATCCTGGGATTTTAGTAGGCGTAACCTATAAGTTCTTAGTCTTCAGCTTGTTCACGTTGAAAATCACTATAGTCAATACCTGCCTTGTCCGTAACAAGTCTATACGAGAAAGATAATGTGCGATAATGTTCCCCTTTCCTGAAATATGTTGTGTATCCATCGAAAAATGAGAAATGTATTGTAAACGACGAATTTGTTTCTGTAATAGTTACTCCGTTGTCTAATTAAATGCATACATCAATGGCTTGTGGTCAGTAAGAATTGTCACTTGCCTATCTTCGAGAAGATATGAAAATTGACGAAGCGCTAAATAGATGGCTACCAGTTCTCTACCGTAAGTGCTGTAATTACGCTGAGTATCTGTCACTTTCAACGAGAATAATGTTAGAGGTTTAGAACCATTTTGTTGTAACTGTTCTAACGCTGCTCCTACTGCAAAATCAAATGCATCTACGGTAAGAACGAATTTAATTACCTCTCTGTTCGAAAGATATACTAACAGGGTTGCGTTGCACAGTTCGTTTCTGCACGAACTGAAAGACCTTTGCTGTTCGTTCGTCCAATCGATTTTAGCATTGTCGTTTCTTTTATTTGAGCCTTTAAGCAGTTCAGTTAGTAAAAACTGTTATTCCGCGACCCTAGGTATAAATCGTCGATAATAATTAATCATACCTAAGAATCTACGTAGTTCTTTTTTAGTTTTTGAAGTCGGAACTGACATAATGCTTGCACACGATCTGTCAATGGTTTCATGCGGTTCGCCGATATTTCGTAACCCAAAATGAGTTCTTGGTTTGGTCGAATTCACATTTTGTAGTATTTAACCTCAGGCCGTATGATTGTAATTTTGTGAAAACTTGACGTAAATGATTGAAATGTTGTTCTTCCGACTGCGAGGCTATGAAGATGTCGAGATACGCATACACGAAAGGTATATCCTGTAATACTTCGTCGATAAAGCGTTGAAAGGTCTGAGCTGCGTTACGCAGACCGATCATCATAACAAAAAACTGAAATAGTCCAAAAGGAGATATGATCGCAGTTTTTTCTATATCTTGTGGCTCCACTAGTATCTGGTTATAAGCTCGGATTAAATAGAGAACATTGTACCGTATAAAATCGACTAGCATCTTGTAGATGTTTAATTGGATACCTATCGGAACGGTAAAGCTTAAAACTGCTGAAACTGTTGGTGTGATAATATCAGCTAATTTATCGGCCATTACATTCAATTTATCTAAATCATCACAATTTGCATTAAGGATCGCCTGAGTTGGTAGGCGCTGTAACCATAAGGATTTTAGAAAATTGTAAGATATTTTATCCCAGGTGTGAGTTTTCTCAACTATTGTAATAATTGAGACGGCTTGTTTTCTCCAATTTTCAATTCTGTTATCAATTTACGAAGTCCTCGCTCCTCACTGTCGGCAAAGTTACCAATGAACCTAGTTAGTTTCGGGCGGATCTAATAATACATCCGACACTTGTGAAGAATTTCAGTTTCTATTATGCGGACAAGTGTATTAAATTTTGTGACATCAATTGTTACACCGTTAATTGCAAATTGCGCTTCTAATTGTAAAAACCAAATTTTTGGATCAGATTTCCAGAACGGTGGCGCGCGTATGATGACTCTGTTTACTTGGGGTGGATTTGCGTTGTCGATCATGGTAGTGACCAATTCAGGAATTGGATCTTGTTTAAATAAACGTGTATTCGAAAACGAGAGCACCAATGTCACCATTGTGATAGTATAATTAAATTAAGAAAACGCTTAACAAGTAATTTTAATTGCTTTTTTTTTATAGAAAAATTACAAAATTTCAAACTCAATTCAAAAACAACGCGGTTTGTCAAAATAATTAGAAATAATTTTTTTTCTCTGACCGCGCATACATCAACGGTTTCGCTACAAAATCATACAGATTTTCACAAGGCCTGCATCAGAATATTACAAGCTGTCGCAAACGTTTCTTTAGGGGCATGTTGCAAGTAATAAAGCTCTCGGACTCCAGATGAGAAAAACCCAAGTCCAACTGACTAAGATCGTAAAAGATCTCTATGAAAGTAGTATTTAATATTAGTTAGTTGATCAACAGATATTATTTGAAAGAAACGAACATTAAATTATGCATTCCATGAAGCAACGCTAAGTGAAGCCGAAACTATTTACCGATATATAACAAAAACATTATTTTTTAGTTTACATCAAGACTAGTCTTTTGTTATATAAATCTGCAAATAGGTATATGCACTCTAAATGCATAAAAGAATACTCTAAATTTAATAAGCTTTAAAAAATTAATGATAGAGTTCGATAATACAGTAAGTAGTCCTAAACGTGTTTCAATTTTACCCGTTTATAGAAAAATACTCGGAACTGCTCTTTAACACTGATATATGTACCATGTCGCCTAAATATTATGTATTTTACTGAATTTAATGTACAAACAGTAAACTTATAAGACTTTCTATGGTATACAGGTATGGTATACATAAGAAAAATAAAATTTTGGTTTGAGTAGAAAAAAACTCTGAAATAAGTTCAGACCGTGTATCAGTAGCAACAGGAATACGCCAGTCATCTATTATTAGAATTCTAAGAAAAGTGAATTTCCATTTTTATCATTTCACTCCTGTTCAAAATTTGCTTCCAAGATGTCCTCCAGGATGTTTACAGTTCTGTCAACGTATTTTGAACAAGAACAACAATGACATAAATTTTATTACAAATATTTTGAAGTAACTTTTACCAGACGAAGAGTTTTCAATTGGAGAAAAAGTCATTACTGGGAAGTAGCAGATCGGTAAACTTTGAAAGAACGCCATTTTCAAAATGAATTTAAATTAAATATTTGGTATGACATTATATGCGAACGATTACTAAGACGATATGTTCTTCCTCCAAATTTAAATGCAGACTTTTATTTTTTTTACAAAATACGGTGGCAGTTTGGATGATCTCTCCCTAGATAAAAGAAGTTTATGCAGAATGGAGCTCCACTTCATTTCCCAGCGATGGATTGGTAGAGGACGAGGAAGTGACTTTAAATTGTCACCAGGATGTCCACAGTACAATTTTTGAGGACATATGATGTTCTTAGTATATGCCATGAAATTACTTCACGAAACGTACTCTCGGCAATACAAAATGGGGCTTATTTTATTAGGAAACAGAATAATATATTTTTTGTCAGAAGATCTTTCATCAAAAGTATTAGAAAAGGAGAAAGAGATCACGTACAACATTTAGCTCGCGTTTGTTATTTTTTGAAGTCATTCTTTCATTATTCTGAATTATCGACAAATAAAAACATTAACAAGTTTGTTGTAATGTTTCTCGTTTAAAATTCATTTCTGAGACTTTCAACTGTGCAATTCCGTTATTCTCGAAAACGGTCAAAAATATTAAGTTTAAACAGGTATCACAATTTTACATAAAAATGATATTCATGTTTTCTAATTAAAATTATTAAAAAGTTTCGTCAAAGAAAATTTTAATTCAATTTCGTCATCAGGAATCGCTTATGTGGCGCCTCATGTAACAAGATGTAAAATACACAACATAATAATACTTGTCTAAAGTTATGCCTCCGTGTTAATTTTGATAACAATTTATGAATACAATGTGAAATTATTACCAAAAAACGAAAAACAAGGTACAGTGTTAACTATGTACCTTTTTCCACTGCAATATTTTATTAAGGGATATTTGATCCAATCCTCATATTTTGGAACAGACAACTTGCACTTAACCTATGTCCCAATAGTTATGACTGACGGTGTATAAGAAATTAATAAATATTCAATAAAACAAAACGTTAACGTATGCACGTTTGTCGGCCATTTAAAAAAAACACATTATTTTGTGGTATACGGTAAGTGATAGTTAAATCTAATTAGAAGACCAATCCGTTTATGAAATACTATGCTCGGACTGCAACCAAACTTACATTGGGCATAGGAAGGAAAATACAATAAAAAATGAACATACGTCATCTTTAGCGCAGCACTTTACAGGACTCGACTTCGAGAACACTAGTTAAGCTTGAATACTTCAAGAATAATCCGAGAAGCCATGGAAATAGAAATGCCGATACGCGATTTCAACATAAAGATGTTTCTCAAATGTTGCCACCTGCATGGAAACCAACAAATGCATACGTTTATAAACCAGTCACGCAGAAGTACTACACAACATACATCAGAAGCAACGACACCCAACCGCACCCATAGCGCAGTGGATTATACATATGATTAGTAGTTCAAGGGTCCCGGGTCGATTCCCAAAGAAGGCACTCTTCACAAAATGTAATACTTGCATTTTTAAATATAACTCTTCAAAGAAAGAGATGTAAAATGGGACGACTTCGTGTATAGAGTGCTGTCACGCAAGATAAAGATACATGGCTTGGAACAGTAAGAGCGACAAAATTCTAAATTTTCAGGTGTGATAGTTCTCGTCTCCCGGTGTCAGTGATACTTTAAGCATAAAATTTAGTGAACGTTTGTATACATTTATACCGCATATACCTAACTGCAAATTCAACATCTGTGACAGATTTTATACAAACGGAAAAAACATTAAATATGCTTATTAAAACACCTTATGTACGATATATGATGTTTTAAATGAACATACAAACGTATATCATTCATCGGGTTAATTGCCATAATTCGTGACACTGTTAACTTTGTTGGGACGCGATATTTTAAACAAAAAATGGCCGTAGGTTAGTAGTGAGAGTTAGACAAATAAAATAACGAAATAGTTTGGCGTGGGTGTGTATTGAGGTATGGTTGTGAAAGAGTGGTGGTTAATTAGAGAAAGTTAAGCGATTGTTAGCTTAAGACTGTGTTTCAGAAACACTAATAACAAGCATAAAAATTATTACATTGATATTGTTCTAAAGACATTTACAGTTTCTTGCTTTTCTCTCCTACGATTTTTAATTAATTTTTCTGCACACAACTTTAAAAATTAAATTTAAAACTTTTGCTTTCCGATTATAAAAACAGAAGTCATGCATATATATGAGAGTATAAGCAACTTCATGCAAGTCTTCAACTTGTTTAACAGGCAGGTGTTGTACGACAACTTACTATTATCAAACTTCGTAAGGGAAGTCCAGGATCAATGATATAATTTTAATTAGTTACGTACTTTCAAAAAATGGTGGTTGTAAACATATCATTCAACTTCGTTAAATTCGAGTGTGTGAGTATAGTAAATCTCTCCTGAGATGTCTGCCTCTATGTTTTTCTATACACGCCACTGAATAAAAATGCAAAAGACCCAAAGAGGCAGATTTATCATTTTTAAAAACTATCTAGTTACTAACACCAACAGAAATTGAAAATTCAAATAATTTCATGCAAACAGAAATATCGTATTACTAAAAAAAATACTAAAAGTAACACAGAAATAATATCAGGCACGAGTTAATGTTTCGCTAGCGCTAATTTTATATACATTTTGATTGAACACAATGGGGTTGTTATTGATAGTAACATCACATACGGAAGGGTACTTGACAATATGTTAACACTTACAGAGGGTCGCTCTTTATTCGGACATGGGAACATATACTTAGTTAAACCCCTGTAGAATTTGCTATTTCACATGAGAACAAATAAATTCACTCAACAGAGTAACTGTATCTGTTTAATTAATACAACAGCGTTTACTGTATCGCAAAGCCCTTCGACAAAATCGCTTAAAAATAAGATATTTAAAATGGAAGTTCTGAAACATCTTTCCATATGAATTCTGAACTTTTCCCTCTCCTGAGCCTGGCTTCGTTTTACCAGCTTTAACTGCATCTTTCTTAATCTGGTCTATGTACTGTCTTTCTCTACCAATCTTACCTTCTGCTCTGCCTTCATGTTTTAAAATATAAACTTGCACGTACATATATGCGTATGCACGTACTCGCATTATTTTGTAGTACATAAATTATTTAAGTTAAATATGTAATTCGGGTTTACTCTGAATATTTCAATTTCAATAAATAAATAAATAATTCCATCAAGTGCTCTCTTAATTATATTAGTAATATTTCAGTTTCTTGGAATATTTCTAAGATTATATTCTTAGTAACTTTATAGCTACCGCTGATCTTAACTATTCAATTGCAGAACCACATCTCAAATCACTCTAAGTTTACCTAATGTCCATGTTTCGAAACCGGATAGTGCTAGG
The DNA here is from genome assembly GCA_036346225.1 of Platerodrilus igneus. Classification (NCBI taxonomy): domain Eukaryota; kingdom Metazoa; phylum Arthropoda; class Insecta; order Coleoptera; family Lycidae; genus Platerodrilus; species Platerodrilus igneus. Next base: position 2,261,950 of record JARFIW010000439.1, on the reverse strand, counting down.
CACTGCTCAAAAGTTATTACGAGCATTTTTATAACATTAAGTTATCCTAAAAATAGTAGTGCCGGATTTTTTAATCGACATAACGGGCACTGGTCGGGTCAGATGTTCCTCCTCATCGAATTCTTGCTGTGCAACAGCAAAGAAGATTTGGTTTTCGCGTGTAGTGTGCACTAATTGGAAATCGGATTCTGTCTTATACATTTTTCAGGGAACTTTCAATATGCAACGATACCATTAAATACTGACCCCACTTTTTATTGAAGATTTTTTGGATGGCACACAATTAGACGGGAGAAGATATGTATTCTTTCAACAAGATAGTACACCACCCCATAATAGTGTAATAATTTCGCAGCTATTAAATAATTATTTTATAAATGATTGCATAGAAAATAATGGACGTAAAAAGGCCACTACGGTCCTCCTGATTAAACACCACTAGACTTTTTTTTTGGGGATCACATTAACAGTACTTTAAAAAAGAATTTTTAATAACATATCCAAACTAAGAGAAAATCTTATTGAATGTCTCAAATCCGTTTCAAATATTCATATTACCAATGCAGTCAGAAGTGTTAGAGTAGAATTTTAGCGGATATGGGTGACGTTATATGCGCAACAGGTTCAAATAAATTTGAAACGCCAAGATTCGGCATGCTACAGTACGACCTACAAACATCAGTTAGTATTATAGTTTTAAAACGTCGTCGCGAAAATCTCATTTAGTACCTAAAATCAAATATTGTTTAGATGGTTCCCGTTTACCCTGACAGTATCTAGAAATGCACAAATTTACGAATTAAATCCAAACCATCATATACTAAAAGAGCTTTTACTTGTTTTCAGCGATAAATAATTGTAGGATCACAGTTTCTTATTCAACAAAAATTTGGTGTAGTAACAGTGAACATACTCAGCTGACCGTAATAGTATATGTAAATGTCCGTTTCACTCGAAAACAAAAACAAATGCTAAATTTGATACAATGTTGAGTTTATCTCGAAAAAAGAGGCCGATGATGCGTCCTCCATATTTTTGTAATTGTTATAGCTAAGGAGTATCCCTATTAAAACAACAATTTAGAAAGCCCTGTACAGACAGCGAACAATCATACCTATAAATATGGCATCATCACTCGGGCGTCGTTGCATCGCGAACTAGATAAACTACATGCATGGTACTTCAATGGGACACATCAAGCTATCGATAACATCTGACAATTTTAATAGTCCTTTATTTTATTTATTGCTTGTTCGGTACACAAGTTACATAAGATTGGCAATAAGACCCATCGGTGCATTACCTACTAATGTCAGTGTTAGAATCGCTTCCCTAATGTTACTATTATTTCTAAATTCAAAGTATTATCTTACAAATTGGTCCACCTTTTTTTTATGCTTATTTAAGTATATTATTTTAATTACTATTACAGTTCAGCAAATTAATGTTGTTAGAATTTTTGCAATCCCAAACCTGTTTTTTTTCGAAGCTCCGGTAATTTACTAATTAAAAAATCTGAAAAAAGTTTTCCTGTTTCAAATATTCTGCTTCTCAACATATATTTTATGTTTTATACTGTTGTCCACCGAATCTAACTAACTCTGTTGACAACTGATCAATTCCTAATTTTCCTCAACTTAGTTATTTAGGCAATTATTAAATTTCTATATAGTTTTCTATTTCTTTACTTCACCTAAGACGTCCGTTTTATCTACATTTGTCAATTTCTTACAAAAACGATTCCTTTTCACTTCCTACTGATCTTCATACCATAGCTTTTTGGGATTTCTTGTTACAACTTAGATGATTTATTGTGTCTTCAGTCTAGACTAGAGAAGCCAAATCATCAGCAATCTAATACATTAAAATCATTTTCCTGCAAATGTTACTTCTAGGTACTTACTGATATTCTAGTATGAATTCTTCGAAGTATAGTTTAAATAAGAATGTTGAAGGGGAACATCATTGTCATACCTTTGTTCTTATTTTAATCTGTTCCACTTTATCAGGTTTCTATACGTCTCCTATCTTTTTCTTTAACACATTTATTAAAATCTCGCGATTGATTCCATATGAATTCTCTAGATCAACCAACACACCATAGATTTTACTTTCTCTATGTATCATGCATCTATTATTCGTAAGTATGTGATTAACATAAGTTCCTTTTTTAATCGAAATCAGAATTGTACTATCTTCATATGATTATCTTAACGTAGTCTTTTATATAGTAACAACCCTATTGTTCGGTCTCTTTGTCGCACGATGTCGTGTTTAATATTAAGTCGTAAATTCATAGTTATAAATCAAATAGTAAAGCTGTCATTCCTTGTCCCGTTATATCCTGTCATAAAACCTCCTTTGTGCTTGTGGAAATTAAGTTGGACTAAGGGTAGTGACAAAAACACTCCCTCATCGATATCGAAGCGGAACGGTCGTTGGTTAGGTTCGGTAAAGTGAGTTAGTCAATAGTGCCGCCGAATTTATCGATAAAGCCCCATAAAAACACAGTGAAAGTGCAAAAGTAACACGTACTATAATTCGCATACAATCCACTTAGTTGAAGAATAGGAACGACACTTAGAATAATAAAACAACGCGGAGGTAAGTCGATATACACCTATTTTAGCTGAGTGTATCAATAATCCTGGCATTTCATAGATTTTTTTGTACTCTATCACGATTACTTCGTGAAAGATATCGAGTCACTGCTGTTTGATATATTTTGTTGCAGGGATTCGTGACCGTATCTTTGTAAATTGTCTCCTTTTGGGGCTCTACTCGTTTTCTCAAACACTTTTTTAATTCTAAGTTTACTGTTCGATTTTGTACAAATTTTCTACACACTCCGACCCCCCCCCCCATTTTTACATATTCATGCCCACTAAGAATTTAATCATCCCTGTCTTTCATAACGGCATTTGTAGTCTCTTTCCTTTTTCGTGTCTATAAATGTCCCCTTTTTATATGTAACGTTTTTCTAATTCGTTGCTTATTACAATACCCAATTTCTGCATTGTACGTTTTAATTACATTAAGCATTGTGTGCACTTTCAACCCTCTTCCGCTATAACATTTATCTTCTTATTTTTTTTATTGATTTTATTACCGCATCTCCGTGTACTACGGTCACATTTAATACTTTTCATATACAGAGCTTCACGTCTTCCTTTTTGTTGAGGTGTCAGTTTTTTTGTATTGCATCAGTTTGTTGAAGGTTCAAATCAAGTCACTTTTGGATTATCAATATTGAGGCGAGGGGGCTCCTTAGGCCTCTGATGCGGTTCTTCAGCCTTGGTTGGAGACCCTTCTTGTAGTGGACCAAGTACAAGAGGTTTGCTTGGTATCGCACTGGTAGGATATCACTTCCAAAATAAAGAAATGTGCGGCTAATTTTATGCCTTTATTTACGGGTAAAATAACTAACATTGTAGCACACAAAAACAAATATATAACGTATAATAAAGAATCGCGGATTACATAAATCTTGTGTTACATATCGATAAAGCACGCTAGGGTGCATCAATATTAAGAGCGCGCAGCTTATCATACGAGTGCCTGACGACTACTGGTCCTAACAGGTTAAGAAAGGGATGCAAACCCCTCGTTCACTATAACTAAAGGCGGGTTTACATCATAAAGAAATACGACTTAACAATAACTAAAGGCGGGTTTACATCATAATAAGAAATTCGCCTTAACATACCGCCCCCCTTGAAAGTATTATGGAATACCTTTCAAAGTATTCTAGTAAATTAAGATAAACTAAGATAAGCAAAATAAAGTCAAATGAGATAAAACGCCATCTGCAGATGATGGCCTAAGGTTCAACATAAATGAAAAGCAAACATTGCTAAAACAAATGGCACAAAATGCCTTATCACTAAACTATACTAAGTAAATTATAATGCCATAAAACTTCAACAATATCAACTTATTAGGTACAACTGATTTCCACTGGTAACAGACACACCTTCACAACACTTCGTCGTAACACCACTGGAGGTTTTTACACTAACTACTCGCACACGACCATCTCTTCCAGTATGTACAGCAGTGATACGACCTAGAGGCCAACGAAGCGGAGGAACGTTGTCTTTTTTCAGTAATACCATGGTTCCTAGCAGTTCGGAGGACGCAGGAGCAAATTGCCATTTAGATCTTTGTTGTAATGTATGCAAATACTCTGATCTCCATCGTGTCCAAAAATGTTGAAGCATGTATTGTACATGTTGGTAGCGAGACAAACGATTGACAGGCCTTTCCTGGATATTGAGGTCAGGAAACATGTTTAAAGGATGGCCTATCAAGAAATGACCTGGTGTTAGGGGTTCCAGATCATGTGGATCGTTGCTGAGTGGGCACAACGGGCGAGAATTTAGGACACCTTCGATTTGCACTAATAATGTATAAAATTCCTCATAAGTTAAGGAATTCGAGTCAGTTACAATACGCCGTAAATGACTCTTGATGGATTTTACTGAGCTCTCCCAGATTCCCCCAAAATGGGGCGACTTAGAAGGAATGAAATGCCAATTGATTTTGGTTTCCCTACAAAAGTTTTGTATTATGTCTTGTTGTACGACGTCACGAATATTCCGTAGCTCGCTATTGGCGCCAACGAAATTTGTCGCATTGTCAGAATATATATCCTTGCATAGACCGCGTCTAGAGATAAAACGACGCAAAATACTTAGAAAACATTCAGTCGTTAGTTCGGTGGCTAACTCGATATGCACCGCCTTGACAGCCATGCACACAAAAACGCAGGCATATGCCTTAGAGAAACGGCGATTATGATATTTAGCTTGTTTCAACAAAAAAGGACCAGCGTAATCAACGCCGGAGACAGAAAAAGGGTGAGACATATTGACGCGAGAACTGGGAAGGTCTCCCATTATGTTGATCAGCGGTTGTGGATTCGCCCTAAAACAAGGAACGCATTTTTTTAGGATAGTTTTGACTGCAGTTTTACCATTTAAGGGCCAAAAGTTCTGCCGCACAAAGGATAGTGTGGCATTACTACCAGCGTGAAGGTTACGCGTATGCTCGTTTAAAATAACCAGATCGGTAAATATATGTCTCTTGGGGAGCACCACGGGGTGCTTGGCTGAACTACTTAGGTCAGAATTCATAAGTCGGCCTCCGACCCTTAGGATGCCATTTTTATCAAAAAAGGGGTTTAAAGCCTTTAGTTTGCTGGAAGCTTTCACTCGGGCGTGGGCTTTTAGATAATGGATGTCGTCTAAAAATGCTGCATTCTGAACAGACTGTATAAGGAAATTTTTACTGTGTGTTATTTCTTCGGGAGTGAGCGGCCCCGAAATTCTAAAGTTTGCATGTTCCTTGCAATTTTTTATAAACCTTAAACAATAGGCTGTGACATTTAATAATTTAGATAGGTTGGACATATTTTTAATAAATGTAAATTCTTGTTGAGGTTTTGTTTCCTGCGAGGTTAAAACAAATGCCCTGGCATTAAATTCCGGAATGTCGTGAGTGGCTGACTGGGGTGTAAAGTTAGATATATGAGTATTACTCGGCCAATTTGCAGCTGGCTCAGTTAAAAATTGGGGCCCATGCCACCATAATTTACAACCTTGAAGCTCTTGAGGGCTCACTCCTCTGGATATTAGGTCGGCAGGATTGTCTGCTGAGCTTATGTGGTGCCAATTTTCAACATTTGTAGACATTTGAATTTCCGCTACTCGGTTACAAACGAAAGTTGTTAGGCTGCGTGGTTCTAAAGCGAGCCAGCATAAAACTATCGTAGAATCAGTATAGTAAAACATTTTATCAAATTTCAGATCAATTGCGGCTAAGATGCGTTTGGCAAGACGCGCTAACATCAAAGCACCGCATAACTCTGCACGGGGCAAAGAGATGGCTTTAAGAGGCGTAACACGTGATTTCGCGCAATACAAATTGCTTCCAATGTTGCCTCGAGAGTCTATGGAACGCACATAAATTGTGGCACCATAAGCATTTAAAGAGCTGTCAGAAAAGCCATGTAACTCAAGATAACACGGTTCCCTGACGGTTACTTGGCGAGGTATTTTAAATGATTGAATTAAAGATAAATTATCAATAAAATTTCTCCAAGTTCTATATATGTCATGAGGTACGGGATCGTCCCAATCAGTCTTTTGCAACCATAACCTTTGCAAAAGAATTTTTATAGTAATTATCATTGGCCCAAGAAGACCTAACGGGTCCCAAATCGTAGATATAGTGGACAATAAATTTCTTTTAGTAAGTTGGCGCGGTTTAGATTTAATGTTTGAAGTGAAAACGAAAACGTCGTCTCGAGAATTCCAGGTTATACCCAACGCCTTGCTGTGAGCTGGGTCAGTTAATATAAATTCTACATTTGGATTAGTTTCCTCTATGTCGGATAAAACGGCAGGACTATTGGATGTGAATTTTCGTAGATCGAAGCCATAGGATTTTAGTACCTTAGTCAGGTTTTGACGGACAAGTTTACAACGTTTACAACGTAATTATCCAATTCGAGGATTCGACTCTCCCTGGGGTATTCAGTTTTACATTGAATGGATATTTCTTTGAGGCAACGTGTTGCTAAATAACTGGAACTTGCCATACCATAGGTTACGGTTTGGAGTTGAAAAATGGCTATCTTGTCAGCCGGGTTTTCACGCCATAGTATGCGTTGAAGATCACGCTGATTAGGTGCTATTGATATTTGGCGATACATTTTGGCGATGTCTGCTGTATCAAAAAATAGACCTGAGCCAATGAGTATTTGCACCTCGGGAGGCTCATAAAAGTAGTTGTTGGCTAATTGAATATCGCTTGGAATATTTATATTTTCAGGGTTAATCTCATATTGAGGGATGATGTTTGTTATTTTATTGATTACTAAAGTAGGTATCTTAAATGTAAACACGCCATTTAAGGATTGGAATTCTAATTTTACGCGTTTGGTAGTCGGCACAAGAGTCTGACTTATTCCTGAAATTGGCAAATTTATGTTTTCGTATGAAAGGTTCAGTTGTCTACGTAAATCGTCAGGAATAAAATTGGTTTGACTGCCGTTATCTAAAATTGCCCTGCAAGTAACTAGTCTACGATTAGCATCGTATACCTTAATGCGAGCTGTGGATAATAAAATATATGAGTTTGGATTTTGATTTGTGCAGTAGAGACTGCGGTCAAATTGTGGAGCAACCTTAGGCTCGTTTTGAGGTAATGATATAGGGGCTTGTTGCGATTGTGAACTCGCGGGTTCTCTAGAAACTGGGTTATATAATAAAGAATGGTGTTTGCCCTTACATGTTCTGCAATAGTGGATGGATTTGCAATCAGCTATTTTATGTCCCGAACGCAAACAATTCGTACATAAATTAGCACGCTTGGCTTCAGCAAATCGGGTGCTTATAGGCATGTCATGAAAACGCTTACATGAATACAAAAAATGAAGTTCCTTGCATAACGGGCAAGGCTTAGCGGTAGGGGATGCAGCTAAGAGCGTATGTGAGACGCCCTTGGCTTGTTGAATATATTTTGGCTTAATTTCCGGCCTTCTGTCCGTGTGAGCTAGTTTATAATCGAGAGATTCTAAAAACTTACATCTGTCAGTAAGACAAGTTATAAACTGATTAATGTGAGGTAATTGCTCGTGCTTGGAATAATTTTTCCATTCCTTACGAGACGCTAAATCCAATTTTGAGGTTAAAAGAAAAATTAGCATTTTCCAATCAGAAATGTTTTCGCCAAGGTTCTCTAATGATTTATAATGATTTTGGAAAGAGTCCAAAAAATTTCTTAAATGTTGATGGGAGCCATCCTTAACGGCTTGAATCTCAAATATGGATCTGATATGAGCATGAATAATAGCCTTTTTATTTTCATACCGGTCTTTAAGCATTTGCCAAGCAGTGGCGTAGCTACCGTCGGTAGTCGCTAATGATTTGATAATTTTCAATGGCTCACCCCCCAGGGTTGATCGCAAGTAGTAAAGTTTTTCTATGTTCTTTAAATGAGGGTTGCTGTCTATTAGAGACACAAAGGTTTCTTTAAAATTAATATATGATTCGTATGAACCTGAAAATTCAGGTAACGGGATGGGAGGTAGGCTCGGATTGAAATATTGCATCGTGGAGCGTGTTTCTTGCGATTGAATGCCCATCGCAGTCATAGTTGACTGCTTGTTGTCTGCAAGAAGTAATTTAGCTTGTGCAACTAATGTATAATATCGTGTTTCAAATTCTTCTCGTTCCCGATCTTGACTTTCGAGTTCGGAAAGGTCGCTAGAAATACATATTTGTTCAATGTCTCCTTGGATCTTTTCGAATTCGACTGGTAAATTTTTAAATGCCTCTAAGCGAGTTTGCAAGTCAATGCGGGACGCTTCTGACAATGATATCGCGCATTTACTAATAAATGAATCAAATCGCGTTAAAGTGGATTTTAAAATGCCACGACGAGCTACAAAATATTTCAGGTTGTCAGCCGTAAGTTCAGCCATTGTATTTATGAAGCTAAAAAACGCACTTAAATAACAAGATGTGAATATGAAAAATAACAAATGTTATAGGGTTAAACTACAGGTAGTTGAAAACGACCTGCAATGCGCGAATAGAATTGTTACTAGAGAATTTTAGGACAAGTTATTAAAACCTTTAAACTTGGGTTGTTTATAATTTTTTAACGTATGTCAGAAAGCAGTTTGATGAATGTATGAGGCTTCTTAAAAATACACCTAAAACTTATGGTGTATGTACCCACAAAAATGGATAATAAATTCTGAGTATAATTACGGTAAAATTAAATTATAGAAATGTAAGCCTTTTAAAAAGAAACAGCTGTGATGAGCGACAAATATTTTAAGTTAATAGCCGTAAATAAGCTATTATATATATGTAATTGACGGTAAGGTAAAGAAATGCTAATTGGTTTTAGCCGGCGCACAATACGCCTTGAGATAAGAAACGTATAGGGTTGAGCGAACCGGTTTTTACGCAGATAGCAGTCAATTGAGAAAACCGCCTGCGGTGTTTTAACAAACAGTTTATAACCTTTAAGAAGGGTTTTAAGATTTACGATTTACAATGTTTGCATATAGACGTATGGATAATAAATGTGCTACAAAGCTCTTTGATAAATAATAGGATAACTGGGATTACACCTAAAAATTTATGATGTGCCCACGTCGTTTCGACAATAAATAAGTTGAAGGTTAAATTATAGAATAATGGAAAGGACTGACCGTTTGTTCCATTAGAGATGTGCCTGTACCCCATTTACGGAGGTATCCAGCGCTAGAAGGATCATTGGGGCGAGGGGGCTCCTTAGGCCTCTGATGCGGTTCTTCAGCCTTGGTTGGAGACCCTTCTTGTAGTGGACCAAGTACAAGAGGTTTGCTTGGTATCGCACTGGTAGGATATCACTTCCAAAATAAAGAAATGTGCGGCTAATTTTATGCCTTTATTTACGGGTAAAATAACTAACATTGTAGCACACAAAACAAATATATAACGTATAATAAAGAATCGCGGATTACATAAATCTTGTGTTACATATCGATAAAGCACGCTAGGGTGCATCAATATTAAGAGCGCGCAGCTTATTATACGAGTGCCTGACGACTACTGGTCCTAACAGGTTAAGGAAGGGATGCAAACCCCTCGTTCACTATAACTAAAGGCGGGTTTACATCATAAAGAAATACGACTTAACAATAACTAAAGGCGGGTTTACATCATAATAAGAAATTCGCCTTAACAAATATTGCATCGTTATTAGAATTTTCTTAAATTTTTTTAGATTCATATTAACTTGAATAACGTCTAAATTAAGTTGTGTCTCTGTTCGTTGATACGATTGAATTTGTCCCGTGCCATCCCTGTAGGTAAATATTTTCGTTATTATGTAATTAAATTTCATATTCCCAACTGTATCCACGGACATTTGCAAATTTGTTAAGCGTTTCCGACTTATCTTTAAATTGAAATGATTACTTATTCATCACTCTGTAGAATTTTATTAGTATATTTAGTATAAGTTAAAGTACCTCAATCTACCTCTATTCTTGATATAGCATTGGAAATGGTATTCGATTATCAGTAACCTTTGCTTTCTGAAATGATATGCTCGCACTATTTAAAAGCACAAGTTTTATATAACATAGATTTTCTACTATGTGATTAGCGAGTGCGATTCAATTCGAATTAGCCGGTTTCTTTATCTATATATGGATGTTTCTTGAAAATAATATACATTGCAATGGAACAGAAATTATCAAACTGATTTCCTGTTATCAACATTTGTTGGTTCTGTGTTTTCTAGTGTGGCACATTCGAGTTTTCGTTGGCGAATTATTATTTTAGATCCATTTGACTTGTATCGGTTCTGATTGCGAGATATTTCTGCGAAAACTCACTGATATATTGAACATGGTTTTCGTGATAAGACAGAAGTTGTACGTTCTAGTCGCCAAATGGGCTCTTACAGCTAATGAATTTATATCATGAGGTTCTGAAATTAGTTTGTGTAAAATTGTTACTTTGAGAGGTGGAAATTTTCCAAAAACGAAATTATTTATTGCAATTGGTGCTAATTTACTTTCAACTAATTCAACCCCATCACTACGTAAGAAAAGTGAATAGTTACTCTGTTCGTCTTTATTTCTTCTGAATTTGATTAAATTGGTTTTCCAGAAAAAGAATTTGATATGGCGTGTCATGTGATCCAGCAGAGGTCGACTATAAGCAGTTGTTGGGCCTCAACAGAACGTCCGGCCAAGCTGTGAGAATTACTATTTCTTTTCTTCGTCCCTTTAATGAACGCCATTACGAAAATTGGGGCTGGTTTTCTGTTAAGTTGTTCAGGTTGTTCATCGCACAACTGAAGGTATTGTGGTATTGAAATTAAACTTACTTCACTCAAACTGTCGGAATATGCTAATGAAAACAGCTCTTCTTGTTTGGGTATTAATTATAAAATACAATTTTTTATCTATGTAAAATTTAGAGTACACTATGATATAAGTATCTAATAATTTTTTTTTCAGCTACGACGAAACGCATTTCGACTCGTAAAGTTTTTGTAATACTGTAATTTACCGTTACAATTTTTTTTTTGTAATTGCTTATCGAAAATTACTTGTGGACCGTATGTAACTACGCGATGTTGTCTTTTTGATATCAAAGATTTAATATTGTGTAACCACGGGGCTGAAACAACACTGTACATATGTTTGTTTAATTTTTTATATAAATTCTAGGATTAAGGTAGAAAATTAGGTTAAAGAAGGGTATTAGTTATTTTTTAGAAGATTTTTGCACCATGTAAAGCGTCCTGGATACGATGGATAAATGTTGTTTTTTATGCGAGCTAGTTTTCCTTTTATATTATATCCATTTCTTAAGGGTTTGTAAATAAATTTTCTTTCGTGAGGTTTCCTTTTTGTTTCTGTGTAACCCACCCCACTCGTCGACGTTTTAGCTAGCACAGCATAACTTCTTTTCATTTATTTTCTGTTGTGGTATTCGGTGCGGTCTGAATTTGTTGCTTACTTTCTTTCTTCTCGGCACGGATTACCGTAACTAATTTTTCAAGCAGTTCATAAATCTACGTCCATTTGAAACCTCTACTTAATTGTTCGTGTTTCTATATAAATTGTTTTCTTTTATACTCTGTAAATAAGTGGGTTTTTTTCTAAAGAGGAATAGTCCTTGCAGAGTACCTACGTCAATCTCTCGATTTTTCACATTTCAAACTTTTTCACTACCTATTATTATTTAGCCTCTGCAACCATTGGATTTGATCGCACAATGTCAGTGAAATCTTTCTCGTTCTTGATAACTTTCTGTAGCTTTTAATAGGTGTTCATCATCGGAATATCGTCTTGTCGGCACTGTTTTTTCTGACCCTATAGCATTTCAGTTGCTAAGCTAGCATTTGCATATTATACTTTATCATTCAATCGAGATGCGGCTTCGGATCCTTTTAATAGTTGTTTCTGCGATCATAATATTTTTCAATTTATAATCTCTTACTTCAACCTATCAATCTTGCACATTTGTGTATTCATATGTATTCGTTTTCTCTGTTCTCTACTATTTCTTAAAGTTTTTAAAAAAAGGCACCTCTAGAAGATTTCAGCTGAAGAACGTCCATTATAAAGCTTCATACATTTTAAGAAAATTTTGCGATAACTTCCTATTGGCTTCTACGTCGCGGCAACCCCCATCAGAAAAAAAACCGTTGTCTGTATCATTGAACTAAAAAAAACATGATGCAAACTAGAAAATTTTTGTAGCAGATCATGTTTACTAACGCAGATGTTGGAAAGTGCGTAACTTAACCTTCACATTTTTAGGGCAAATTAATAAGAGAATAATTTCACATTATTTTACAATACGCTGAACGTGAAAAAAAATTCTTAAAACAGGACTACGTTTAGGAAAACTTTAATGGGCGCGTTTAATTTTCGACGAATAATAAGCTTTTGATATGTTAACACTTATTAAGAAACACCCCCGTAAAAATCACAAGCTTGCCAAAATCTCCAGCCCCCCCTATAAATAAAATAGATCCCAGAAATCCCAAATCACAGCAGCACGCAACAAACGTAGTATTAAACATGTGCACGGATAGAAAGAAATAAAACCTATAAAAAAGAGTAATTGTGCTGTTATCAAAGATAACAATACAACAACAGCATCAAGCCCCTAGGCTTAGGTCCTGCATCTGTTACAATTGAAATTTATCCGCTATTCAATGAATATACAAGGGGCCTTAATAAAATAATTTCAGGATGTGACAAGTGCATACCACAGTGAAATCAATGGTGCGATAATTAAACAACAAATGCCCAAGCTTTTGTGCTAAGTTTTAATGAACCGTGATGTATTTTGACGATCATGTCCTACGTATTGTGTAGTAACCTCTAAGTAAGGTTATACACGATTGAAAATTGTCCACACCCTTCGGTTACTAACATAGAATTTATTTAAATGGATTGATATTATGAGACTATTCTTGTAAAGAAAAACTAAGTCAATGTAAATTTTTATACACTTCATACTTACTTGCAAAATGAGTCGGCTTTAGGTGATGATACGCAAACCCCTCCGTTTTTACAGGGACTGGGCGAGCAGGAAATAAAAGCTGAAACAAATAAAATAGTCATTAAAGTTGAAATGAAACACATACATGGTTGAGTTACACATAAAACGCGCGGATAAATAGAGGAATGCAACAACTGATCAGAAATGACACATTTATTCAGAGCATTGCAATAGTTTGTTTGGATTATCCTACCCTTTAAAATTGAAGTTCGCGTTTTTTGCAATTTTATTATCCCTGTCTTTATATAATGATATTATATTTGCCATGAATAATGCTAACGCTCGTTAGTGCGATTTATGTGAAAAAGAGCATCATAATTGGCATGTTCGCCATCAGCATCTTCAGAAAATTCGGGTATGTTTTATAGTTTAAAAAATTCATGAGACACGTGAGAGAGTCTAGCACTTCTGATTGGTTGTTATATTCCTGTAATTATCCGCTCGTACACATATAGAAGTATTTTAAGAATTATTTGACATTACCTGTTGAAATATGTTTTGAAAAATTTCTCTACGATATACGCTAAATTTAAACCTTATAACAAGTGCCTGTGAAATTATTCGGTTAGTTTAAATTTTATACAAGGTTGGCAAAATAACGCTCCCTTGTTTCTTTCCCATATAAAAGTGAGATTAATTAAAGACGCTCATTCTTTGAATCGTAAATACTTACCCATTTTCAGCCAATAGTGCGTAAACATACCAGCTTCAATACAATGCTTTTAGGCTGATGCATTTAAAATAATACTTAACTGCTATACGTTAAGCAGATTTATAGAATAATCTTATAAAGACTACCTGCAGAAGTTGGCTTCACCGACAACTTCTTTTGTATTTTTTTTGTTCTATTTCTTTTTGTATTGTATTTGTGTGTATGTGGATGAAAATCAACAGACTGAATTTTTGAAAATGCCTCCTTGGCAGTCATAATACGGTTCCGCACAAAAGAAAGCATTCTTAAAAAATAACAACAAACAATATTTTGCTGCCAAGGGCATTTTCAAAAATTCAGGCTGTCCATTCTCATCTACACACGCACAGAAACACGATACGAAAAGAATTAGAACAATTAACAGTACACAAAAAAGTTACAGCGCCCGCACGAAACAAAATATTCCTTACAAACTTGTCCACGCAGTACAAAAAGTATCAGAAGAAAGAACAGTATACAAAAAAAGTTACAGTGACCGCACAGAAGAAATCAGTCTTATAAAGATTATGTTCTCCTTTGAAGACATTGTAATTTTTTTTTGTTTTGTTTCACGTTTTTTTGGGTGCATGTGAATGAAAATGGACCGGCTGAATTTTGGAAATGCACTCTTGGCAGCTACATTACTGTTCTCACAGAAGAAATCATTATTAAAAAATAATAAAAAGACAATATTTTGGTTTCCAATAAGTATTTTCAAATATTCAACCTGTCGATTGTTATCTACGCACGCACAGGACTACGGTACAAAAAAAATTGCAACAATAAACAATACACAAAAAAGTTACAGCGCCCGCTCAAAAAATATTCTAAAGTATATTATACAATAACCATTTTTTATTTTTCAGTTTGGTACTTGTCAATTAGACAGGTATAAATGTAATATAATTCTTCGCGTCACCGTACATAAGGCGAAATAATAGGGAGTTATCGCAAGTACAACGCTAAAGATCCGTTAAAGCTAAATGTCACGTGATGGTTCAGATTAATGTATTTTATGTAAAAACACAAACTAGAGTTATCGCATCCTACTATATTACCGTACGAAAAACCTAACCTTGAATGTGTGACAATTAATATTTAATTCCCGACTGATCTATTAATGTCAATTCACAATTAAAAACTTAATAATAAATTACAAGGATTCATTCAAGTTTTCAAAATTAACGTCAAACTAACGTCAAATAAAATAAACAGCGTTCGATATGTTGTACACGCTATTTTACAAAAATAGCGGACCGCAGCTATTTATTTACCGTACGTAATTGCAATATATTAAGTAAATCAATAACAAATACTTGTTTATTCATTGTTTGTAATAATTAAAGTACACTATACAATTACATTCCATGTTAAAACAATTCTTGACAAGACCATGGCTCTAGACAAAACTCTAGCCATCTTGATTGAAATTCCTTCCGCCCCTTTCTTCCCCCACACTATATATATGTTCATGAGTTGACAGACAGATTAGTGACTGAGCATGCGACAATGTGACTACAACATAAATACAATACATAACAGTAATGTCTGCGCAACAACAACTGCACAACTGCGACATATACAACATAAAAGTACTTGATGGTTAAAATCGCGAAAAAACAGATTATACTATCTACACGACGAAGGGGAATTGACCTACAAGCTACATCTTATACTGTAATTAAAATTATTAATTGAACAAACGTAACACTAGTGATAAACTAAACTAAACTAATAAACAAACAATAAGTAATTGTTGAATTATTTTGACAAATTGCTAGCAAATCATTTAATAGTGGACAATAGTGCAGATGCCTGATGTTAATGCCTGTGGCAATATTTCTAAAAATTAAAAAATCAAAAAAATTTTAAATACGTAATTTAACAGGTAGTGTTCACGTAACTGAAGGAAAAAAGACGGAAACATTTTGTTATATTGGAAAAATTTGTTAAATGATCCTTATGCTCTCCTGCAAGTAGTTTCTCGCCTAAGAGAATGCTTTCTGTGATGGAGAAGGGGAACATTTATGAAAATAAAAGATCGCAACTACCATAAGGTTGTCGGAAAAGTCATGACGTACTCTTTTAGTAACAATAACGTTTGTTCATTTTTGGTAGAACTAATGTTATGTATATTTATGTTATTGTTGTATCATTTAACTGTCAAAAGTGTGAGATTTTATTTGCGAAAAATTAATCCATTCATTTTGTTGTTTGTGAACATTACAAGCTGAAAATGGAAGATCAAACTTTGCACTTTCGCCATATATTTCATGGTTTTACTTCCGAAAAGGAATAAATGCGCGTGAAACTTGCCAAAAGCTGTGCGAAGGTTACAGTGAAAATGCTTTACAAGAACGTCAGCGCCAAAGGTGGTTCACAAAATTCTGTGATCGTGATTTTGACTATAAAGGTACTCCTCGATCAGTAAGGCCAACCCAAGTCGATAATGATCAAATAAAAGCACTAATTGAGTCAAACCAGCGTTACACAACACGAGAGATTGCTCAAAGATTGAATATCATTCAATCGTTCATGACAGTCTGGCGAAGCTCTCGATACGAAGGTTCCAAATAAACTCAATGAACTCCATTTGTCGGCATGCATCAACATCTCCAACATGCTCTTTATACATGAAGAAAATGATCCTTTTTGAAGTGCTTAATAACTGGTTAGAGAAATGGATTGTATATAAGAATGTGGTTCGTAAACTGTCTTGGACGCGGTCTGGTCATTCTGCTCAAACGACATCCAAAGCAGACATTCGCTAAAAGAATATTAGTTCAGAAGTATGCTGCCAACAATCGAATAGTTTCAATGAATGCATCATTCAGAAACATCCAGAGCTCGTATATCGTAAAAGAGTTGTATTGCATCATGACAATGATCGATCACATACAAGTTTGCTCACTCGGCAAAAAATATTGGGCGTTGTACGGGATGTGTTGCCACATCCACCAAACTCGCCAGACATTGCTCTATCAGATTTTCATTTGCTTCGATCTCTGTAAAACTCATTGCGTGACAGTATTTGATTCAGATGAGGTTGTTCAAATTTTCGCTAATAAAGACAGGTATTTTTATAAACGAGAAATTATGGTGAAAGGTTATCAAGCTAAATTGACAATATATCATAGATTGATTCAATATCTATATGTAAATAAATATACTTGTAAAAGACAAAATGCGTCAGGCCTTTTTCCGACAACCTGATAGATAAATGCAGATGGGCAGAAATTTATTGTCAAATGTCTGCTTGAATTTAGATATTTTAACATGTTGAATGGGTTAATATCAGGCTACAAAGCATCTTCAGTCGATGTGGTGTATCAAGTATGACGTAGAACGAACTTATATAGCAAAAAACGTTTAGAAGTCGCAGTTCGTGGAAAGTACATTTTATACATATTAACACACCCTGATTTGTGTATAATTTCAAGAACTTCGCTGACTGTTTTGCAAAAAGAAATGGACCAATATGGCGAGCTGCCATAATATCGAAACCAGTTATCGGGTTTTTCTATTTTCAAAATAACCAACAATTTTACATTAATTTTCGTTCACTATGCTCGAATTACTTTCCCATTGCTAGACAAAATTATTCATTATCATGTAACTGGAAACGTATTAGTTTCCGTTGACCAAGGTCCTCATTTAGCATTGCGTTAGTACTTTCTTAGAAGGTTCGCCAGTACTAAGTAAGTAATCGATCATTTGTTTATTTATTTTTCATCTTGTCTTTTGACTAGCTATTAAAATTTTGTCTGGCAATGCCATCTATAGTATCATGCTGGACACTTGAAAAGTCACCGATAGTTAGTTGTTTACATTCGAGTAGAGAGCGCGCATGAGATACATTTTGTACATATTAATACACCATGATTTGTGTATAATTTTAAGAACTTGGTTGGTTGTTTTGCAGAGAGAAATGGACAACCTGACGAGCTGCAATAACAACAAAACCGGTCATTCGATTTTTCCCTTTTCAAAATAACCAACAATTTTAAATTAATTTTCGTTCACTTTGTTCAAATTACTTTCCCAATGCCAAACAATATTATTCATTAGACAGTTTAAATTCAAAGGATACATATGCTTTAGATATGATTCTGTACGTGACCCTCGAGCTCATGGAGGAGTAGCTATATTGTTACGCGACAACATCTATGAAGATGAAATTGCCCTCCAAAGTACATTGCAGGTAATTGCCGTACACATTGAGAGACCCTTCAAAGCTACAATCTGCAACGGATATTTTTCCAACAACTGGACAATACATCACCTAGAAGATCTCATAAAACAACTACTACGTCCATGCTTAATCACGTGAGACTTCAATTCTCATTCCCCTTAGTGGAGATCAAACGTTAGAAATTCCAGCGGAAAGAGATTAGAAAATTGATAACAGAATCAGATTTAATATTTCTGAATACAGGAAGCAAACACTCATTTTAATAAAAGAAACGGAAGCGAATCTGCAATAGATCTTATAAGACGATATATTCTTCAGTGACCACTAATCTATTTTAATCATTACAGATACCTGACCAGGAAAAGTCAACAGAACAAGTGTAAAACCATGCTAACTGGGAAAAATTTTCAAGTAAAATAAATCTGCCAGAACGAAATATAAATGCCAATGAAACAAATCCAACAATTACATCCATGATATCAAACGCTGCAATTATATCAATCCTCCAAACAACTAGAATTACGAAGAAAACGTATTCCATGGTGGCTCGAATACGTACTTACATTACATGTGATTTTCCAATGCTCCACCCGAAGGTACTACATTGGCCAGGAAGCGAGTTTTTTTTACCTGGAAAATTTGGAATTTTGCCGAACCCTTGTTGTTCCAAGCAAGGTAGAGATCTTTAACGTGCGTGACAACACTCACACACGGGACCTCCATTTTACCTCTCATCCGAACGAGGGTGTATTTTTGTGAAAAATGCTCGCATAACATTTTTCAAGCGGACCGTGTGGGGATTCGAAACCGGGACCTTGGACGTAGTAGTCACACACATACCACTACGCCACGGAGCCGCCTTATACGTAGTTACAGCAGTTAAAGCTAAAAACAGACATTAAAAATTTCAAAGAAAAGACCCACAGACGAAAACTTAATTGAATTCAAGAAACTTCAAATTATGATCAACAATTCTTCCAAGACAAAAAAAAAATACTAAAGAGATCGAATCACTAGACTTTTATACTAATAACGCATTTGAATACTACCTTCAAATTCACAATACAAGAACTGGAATTCACTCTGGAAATCAGTAAAAAACCGTCACCAGGACCAGATACTATAACCTACTCAATGATTTGTAAACTTCCAGAAGAGAAAAAATGCAAACTGTTAAGTTTCTATATTTATCTATTTGAAAGCGGGAAATACTCACACTACTGGAAACTAGCTAAAAATTGACCCCATATTCAATAAACTAATTGACGATTTAGTACAACGCTGCGGAATCTCTAAATACAATGAAGTGCATAAGTAATATTAAATGGAACGCAAAATAAAAATATTACTAACACTTTATAAAGCTCTCATTCTTTCTGTATTGAATATGGCTGTATTATTTAGGCATCTGTCCAAACATCTAGACTAAAGCAATTGGAGAAGATGCACTTACTCGGACTACGAACTTGCACTGGTGCTTTTCGTACTAGCCCAGCACTAGTAGTAGCGTGTGACACAGCTATCAATCTTTTAATATACATGAGGAGTATACACCTATATGCAGTCAAAATAGCAGCTTTTAAGAAACTTAGTAACCACAACCGCTTCGAGACTTATAAAGACAACGATTAAGAAACATATCCCACCAGGGTAAGACCATCATGCATCCGTATACTAGTACTAATAAAGAGGTGGAAACTGCCATTAGGGCTATTAAAAATCCCACCCTGGAATTCCGAAAAGGTTGAGATATTACACCTTGTTACACCTTTTTGGCTGCACAAAGTTTTATTCTAATGTTAGAAATAGGAGATTTAATCCGAAATTCTAAGTATTATTTCTCATCATTAATTTTGTACAAATTAGGTTATTACGCATTTGCGTTTTAAGTTCTCACGCACTGTAGGAATAATCTCCAGTTTATTGTATGTGACCCGCCGGAAAATCCTTTCTCACGTTCGAAGGTCATAGCTTGAACCAATGAAAACGCTCGACGACGGGTGGGGACAACGTCGAGTTCATGCGAAAGACACGTCTAGGAAGAACTTGATCTTAAAATATCTTACCGTATTGATGTGCACGTTTAGTGTATGAAACGCTGTGAAGTTTACCCGTAAATTCCTCACCCTTCCATTTTACCTTATTATCCTTTGTGCTCTAAAACTGTTGTGGGTTCAACAGCCAACTTCACTGAAGGAGGAATTTGAAGAAAAATCAGCACCCAAACCTAAAGAAGACCCTGCTGTATATTTAAACTCGAATCCCGACACGGTCCGCTTGAAAAATGTTAGGCGAGCATTTTTCACAAAAATACACCCTCGTTCGGATGAGAGGTAAAATGGAGGTCCCGTGTGTGAGTGTTGTCACGCACGTTAAAGATCCCTACCTTGCTTGGAACAGCAAGGGTTCGGCAAAATTCCAAATTTTCCAGGTAAAAAAAAACTCGCCTCCTGGCCAATGTAGTACCTTCGGGTGGAGCATTGGAAAATCACATGTAATGTATATTTAAACGGGGCGTCGCCGTGGATCAGTGTAGTAAGCGTAAGACTACGGATCCCAAGGTCCCGGGTTCAAATCCCGACACGGCCGACTGCTTGAAAAATGGCAGGTGAGCATTTTTCACAAAAAATTACGCCCTCGTTCGGATGAGAGGTTAAATGGAGGTCCCGTGTGTGAGTGTTGTCACGCACGTTAAAGATCCCTACCTTGCCTGGAACGGCAAGGGTTCGGCAAAATTCTAAATTTCCAGGCAACAAAAAACTCGCCTCCTGGCCAATGTAGTACCTACGGGTGGAGCATTGGAAATGTAAATGAACTGTATATTTAAACGAGCGTCGCCGTGGATCAATGTAGTAAGCGTAAAACTATGGATCCCAAGGTCCCGGGTTCAAATCCCGACACGGCCGACTGCTTGAAAAATGGCAGGTGAGCATTTTTCACAAAAATTACGCCCTCGTTCGGATGAAAGGTTAAATGGAGGTCCCGTGTGTGAGTGTTGTCACGCACGTTAAAGATCCCCACCTTGCCTGGAACGGCAAGGGTTCGGCAAAATTCTAAATTTCCAGGCAACAAAAAACTCGCCTCCTGGCCAATGTAGTACCTACAGGTGGAGCATTGGAAATGTAAATGAACTGTATATTTAAACGAGGCGGCTCCGCGACGCAGTTGGAATAGGTGTGACTACTATGCCCAAGGTCTTGGTTTCGAATTCCGGCACGGTCCGCTTGAAAAATGTTAGGCGAGCATTTTTCACAAAAAATACGCCCTAGTTCGAATGAAAGGTAAAATGGACCTCCCGCGTGTGAGTGTTGTCACGCACGTTAAATATCCCTGCCTTGCTTGGAACAGCAAGGGTTCGGCAAAATTCCAAATTTTCCAGGTAAAAAAAACTCGCTTCTTGGCCAATGTAGTACCTTCTGATGGGGCATTGGAAAATCAAACGCATTGTATATTTAGATGCCAGTGTACGATTTCCGAGAAGTAAAAAACGTAAAGCCTACCTTAAACTACAACTATTAATTAAAATTAAGCTCGCTGTTTATTTGTAATTTACTTCTTTTTTATTTAAATTTGGGCAATGTTGCGCCATCTGCTGAATCATCCTTGTACTATGTTTATTTTTAACTGGCATTTTTCATATAACAAATTTGGCATTCAAATTGGGCGTCAAAATTTATTATAGGAAAATGCCAATTAAGGATGAACATTCAGTACCAGCGTGATTCAGCAGATGGCTCAACATTGAACAAATTTAAATACAAAGAAAGGCAAATTACAAATAAACAAAAAGCTTGCCTTTAATTAATAGTCGTAGTTTAAGGTAGGCTTTACGTTCTTAGCTTCTCGGTAAACCTATGCTGGCGTCTAAACATTCAAGGGGTTTCGTGAGGTCCGGATGTTGTTTTTCTTCAAATTGCTCGCACTGAGGTTATTGTTCAAACCTACAACAGTTTTGGGATACAATAGATAATAAGGCAAAAGGGAAGCGTGAGCAATTTACAGGTAAACTTCACGCAATGACTGTTAACGTTAATACGGTAAGATATTTGAAGATAAAGTCCTTCCTAAAACGCGCCTTTCTAACGAACACATCGTTGTCTGCCGCCAACCGTCAATTGTTTTTAATGGTTAGCGCGATATCAACACATTCCTTTGGACAAGAAAATAGATGTTTGACGGAATATATACAATAAAATTGTAGGTTATTCCCCTATAATGCGTAAGACTTAGAGACCGCAATTTTATGTGTAAGAACTTAATTTATAGTACTTGAATTAATGATAATACTTACAAATTCGGATTAAAAATCACATCCTCCAAATATTAGAATAAAACTTGTGATATCCAAAAAGGCGTAACAACCTATCAAGATTCTCTAAAGATAGCACACCTACCAAGATATATAAAAAACTATTTACGGAGTTAGTTAATAACTTCAAAAATGTCCTCCATATTTATAGTGCCGGATCTAAAACCAAATCGGGAGTGGAATGTACCATTACAGTAGATGGACAATCCCACTCTTGGAGGTGAAGCAATATCTCGGGTATATACACAGCCGAAGTTTATGCGATATGGCAAGCCCTCTTATTTTGTTCCCATACACAATCACAATATTATCTAGTCTTTATAGATTCACCGAGTGCTATAGAAGATTTTAAAAATCCTCTTACACCGAAACTACTAATTCAACAGGTGTTCAATTCGTACCAAAGTACAAAGAAATCTGCAAAACGCATTACTTTCATTTGAATACCTACCATATGGATATTGTAGAAAATTAAAGTGTAGACAAAGAAGTGCGCTTAACTACAAACAATCAAACACTGGACGTCACTATAGAAATAATAGAGGACCGAAAAAAGCTTTAGTGTGATAACATTTTATTAAGTAGGCAGCACTTGAAATTTATATATTTTTCTTTATAATTAGAAATTATTTAAAATTTATGAAATTAAATTCAAATCGTATGCTACTATTGTTGTTTATTTATTTTTCATAATAGTTTGTCAACAAAAAATTATAATTATATTAAGTTTGAGTGAGAGAAAGCAACCGCTTGTTACCGGAGATAAAAACGCAGGCAAACGTAATTCATTTTGCCCCGTTCACAATCTGAAGGGGGAAAACATATAACAACTCCAAACCGACCAGACAGTCAGTCCTTGTCGATTTTTATCCAAGAAACAGTACCTATTAGCACGCTTGTGATTATTTTTCAAGCAACTATTATTGCGCTACGTACAAGCTTACGTTAATTAAACCACACTACACGCAACAAGCGATTGTTACCCTGGTAAACACACATTATTCTCGCATTACAGCGCTGATGATTGTTATTCCGGTACAAACACTACACCGTCGCTGATTGTAATCCCGGTAGCACGCTATTACTCCATCATTACACAGCCAGTGATTAATATCCTGGTGGCACAAAATCATTCTATTCTTTACACGGCCAGTAAT
Source organism: Platerodrilus igneus (assembly GCA_036346225.1). Lineage (NCBI taxonomy): Eukaryota > Metazoa > Arthropoda > Insecta > Coleoptera > Lycidae > Platerodrilus > Platerodrilus igneus. The sequence continues at coordinate 2,238,507 of JARFIW010000439.1, read as the reverse complement.
TACATTTCAAATCGATTTGAAATGATCATTTGGGCTTTGCATAAAAGTCTAAGTTATCATTTCATCTTATTCACTATAATACGATAGTATTTATCAACTTACCTTATATAATTATCTACCTAACATATTTATATATGTATATATATATATATATATATATATATATATAACATGTAGGTCTGGATTCCAGAAGACCTGCTCCTGAAATCCTCTTGATTTGGTGCAGTGAGCAGTTCCCGGATCTTCCCCTTAGTTGTCCTCCAACTACACAGTATTCCGGATCCTGGGTCCACTGGCCTGTGGTTTTCGACCGACAGGATGGCTACTCGCCACAGGCCGCTCCATTGTCAGGTAGCCCGTCTAAACAGGACTGACGGATGTGCATCCCCGACGACTTCACTTGTGTACCCATTCCTCGGCACCCCGCATAGCTGGAGAACTCCCTCAGGACGTCACCGTTCCGCTGCTCACTTTTAATCGCCCGAAGGCGGTGGTCCGAATACGCGAGCTGCTGCCTCGTCGGCGTCTGGGCAACAACTAGACTCCACGTATATTTCCTGTTGTTCTTATTGCGCTCGTTAACACGCACCAGTGTTAAACCTGTATTCATGTAGTATTTAACGTTAGTGAAGCTAGCGGCCACTATCTACCGGCCACTAAATATGGATACGCCTACCAATCTACAACACAACAAAACCACGCCTACTGAACTGAACAAGCATTTCTATTGTTCAATTATGTTTCGTATATTGTTCCAATTATCTTTACGCATTTTAAATCTAAGGGCGATTGAAAATAAATAACTTTGAGATTCCTATATTATTCTTAGGTGTATATTTTAAGCGGTTGCTCTTTTAAATTGAAATGCATGTCATTTTCTTAACTTGTGTAAACCTGCGCTCTTAAAACTTGTTAGACAGCTACTGTAGGTACACTAAAACAACCTATATCTTTTACAGAAACGTGTTCGTCCCGGTTCACTAACTTTTTGGAATTTTCGTAATGAGACTATAGGAAAATTAAAAAATTTTTTCTTAGCTTTTGTAATACCTGCGCCCTTGAAACTTGGTAGACAGTTAGTGTAGGTGTACTAAAACAACCCATATCGTTTACAGAAACGTGTTCGCCCGGTTCACTAACTTTTTGGAATTTTCGTAATACACATAAGAAAATTAAAAATTTTTCTTAACTTTTGTAATACCTGCGCCTTGAAACTTGGTAGGCAGTTAGTGTGGTGTACTAAAACAACCCTATCTACAGAAACGTGTTCTTGTTCACTAACTTGAATTTTGTAATGACGCTATAAGAAAATTAAATTTTCTAGCTTTTGTAATACTGCGCCTTGAAACTTGGTAGCGTAGTAGTGTAATCAACCCGTATCTTTTACAGAAACGTGTTCGTCGGTTCACTAACTTTTGAATTTCTGTAATGACGCTATAAGAAAATAAATCTAGCTTTTGTAATACCTGCGCCCTTGAAACTTGGTAGGCAGTAGTGGGTGTACTAAATCAACCCGTATCTTTTACAGAAACGTGTTCGCCTCGGGGTTCACTAACTTTTTGGAATTTCTGTAATGACGCTATAAGAAAATTAAAAAATTTTTTCTCAGCTTTTGTAATATCTGCGCCCTTGAAACTTGGTAGGCAGATAGTGTAGGTGTACTAAATCAACCCGTATCTTTTACAGAAACGTGTTCGCCTCGGGGTTCACTAACTTTTTGGAATTTCTGTAATGACGCTATAAGAAACTTAAAAAAATATTTCTTAGCTTTTGTAATACCTGCCTTGAAACTTGGTAGACAGTTAGTGTAGGTGTACTAAACAACCGTATCTTTTAAAGAAACGTGTTCGCCTGTTCACTAACTTTTGGAATTTTGTAATGACGCTATTAGAAAATTAAGAAAATATTTTTAATTTTCTTATAGCGTCATTACGAAAATTCTAAAAGTTAGTGAACCGAGGCAACACGTTTCTGTAAAAGATACGGGTTGTTTTAGTCACCCACACTAACTGCCTACCAATTTCAAGAGCGCAGGTATTACAAAAGCTTAAGAAAAATTTTTAATTTTCTTATAGTGTCATTACGAAAATTCCAAAAGTTAGTGAACCGAGGCAAACACGTTTCTGTAAGATACGGGTTGTTTAGCACCACAACTGCCTACCAAGTTTCAAGAGCGCAGGTATTACAAAGCTAAGAAAAATTTTAATTTTCTTATAGTGTCATTACGAAAATTCCAAAAGTTAGTGAACCGAGGCAAACACGTTTCTGTAAAAGATACGGGTTGTTTTAGCACCACACTAACTGCCTACCAAGTTTCAAGAGCGCAGGTATTACAAAAGCTAAGAAAAATTTTTAATTTTCTTATAGTGTCATTACGAAAATTCCAAAAAGTTAGTGAACCGAGGCAAACACGTTTCTGTAAAAGATACGGGTTGTTTTAGTACACCTACACTAACTGCCTACCAAGTTTCAAGAGCGCAGGTATTACAAAGCTAAGAAAAATTTTTAATTTTCTTATAGTGTCATTACGAAAATTCTAAAAGTTAGTGAACCGGGCAACACGTTTCTGTAAAAGATACGGGTTGTTTTAGTACACCTACACTAACTGCCTACCAAATTTCAAGAGCGCAGGTATTACAAAAGCTAAGAAAATTATTTTTTAATTTTCTTATAGTGTCATTACGAAAATTCTAAAAAGTTAGTGAACCGGGGCGAACACGTTTCTGTAAAAGATACGGGTTGTTTTAGTACACCACACTAACTGCCTACCAAGTTTCAAGAGCGCAGGTATTACAAAAGCTAAGAAAATTTTTTAATTTTCTTATAGTGTCATTACGAAAATTCTAAAAGTTAGTGAACCGAGGCAACACGTTTCTGTAAAAGATACGGGTTGTTCCTTAGGTTCTATCATCAATCCAAATACGGACTTGAACGGTTGTTTCCTACCACAGTTTCAAGAGCGCAGGTATTACAAAAGCTAAGAAAATTTTTTAATTTTCTTATAGTGTCATTACGAAAATTCTAAAAAGTTAGTGAACCGGGGCGACCACGTTTCTGTAAAAGATATGGGTTGTTTTAGTACACCTATACTAACTGCCTACCAAGTTTCAAGAGCGCAGGTATTACAAAAGCTAAGAAAATTTTTTTAATTTTCTTATAGTGTCATTACGAAAATTCTAAAAGTTAGTGAACCGGGCGAACACGTTTCTGTAAAAGATACGGGTTGTTTTAGTACACCTACACTAACTGCCTACCAAGTTTCAAGAGCGCAGGTATTACAAAAGCTAAGAAAAATTTTTTAATTTTCTTATAGTGTCATTACGAAAATTCTAAAAAGTTAGTGAACCGGGGCGAACACGTTTCTGTAAAAGATACGGGTTGTTTTAGTACACCTACACTAACTGCCTACCAAGTTTCAAGAGCGCAGGTATTACAAAAGCTAAGAAAAATTTTTTTTAATTTTCTTATAGTGTCATTACGAAAATTCTAAAAGTTAGTGAACCGGGCAACACGTTTCTGTAAAAGATACGGGTTGTTTTAGTACACCCTACACTAACTGCCTACCAAGTTTCAAGAGCGCAGGTATTACAGAAGCTAAGAAAAATTTTTAATTTTCTTATAGTGTCATTACGAAAATTCTAAAAGTTAGTGAACCGGGGCGAACACGTTTCTGTAAAAGATACGGGTTGTTTTAGTACACCCACACTAACTGCCTACCAAGTTTCAAGAGCGCAGGTATTACAAAAGCTAAGAAAATTTTTTAATTTTCTTATAGTGTCATTACGAAAATTCTAAAAGTTAGTGAACCGGGGCGAACACGTTTCTGTAAAAGATACGGGTTGTTTTAGTACACCACACTAACTGCCTACCAAGTTTCAAGAGCGCAGGTATTACAAAAGCTAAGAAAAATTTTTTAATTTTCTTATAGTGTCATTACGAAAATTCTAAAAGTTAGTGAACCGGGGCGAACACGTTTCTGTAAAAGATACGGGTTGTTTTAGACACCACACTAACTGCCTACCAAGTTTCAAGAGCGCAGGTATTACAAAAGCTAAGAAAAAATTTTTTAATTTTCTTATAGTGTCATTACGAAAATTCAAAAGTTAGTGAACCGAGGCAACACGTTTCTGTAAAAGATACGGGTTGTTTTAGTACACCTACACTAACTGCCTACCAAGTTTCAAGAGCGCAGGTATTACAAAAGCTAAGAAAAATTTTTAATTTTCTTATAGTGTCATTACGAAAATTCAAAAGTTAGTGAACCGGGCAACACGTTTCTGTAAAAGATACGGGTTGTTTTAGTACACCCACACTAACTGCCTACCAAGTTTCAAGAGCGCAGGTATTACAAAAGCTAAGAAAATATTTTTAATTTTCTTATAGTGTCATTACGAAAATTCTAAAAGTTAGTGAACCGGGCGAACACGTTTCTGTAAAAGATACGGGTTGTTTTAGTACACCACACTAACTGCCTACCAAGTTTCAAGAGCGCAGGTATTACAAAAGCTAAGAAAATTTTTTAATTTTCTTATAGTGTCATTACGAAAATTCTAAAAGTTAGTGAACCGGGGCGAACACGTTTCTGAAAAGATACGGGTTGTTTTAGTACACCTACACTAACTGCCTACCAAGTTTCAAGAGCGCAGGTATTACAAAAGCTAAGAAAAATTTTTTAATTTTCTTATAGTGTCATTACGAAAATTCTAAAAGTTAGTGAACCGGGGCGAACACGTTTCTGTAAAAGATACGGGTTGTTTTAGTACACCACACTAACTGCCTACCAAGTTTCAAGAGCGCAGGTATTACAAAAGCTAAGAAAAATTTTTAATTTTCTTATAGTGTCATTACGAAAATTCCAAAAAGTTAGTGAACCGAGGCAAACACGTTTCTGTAAAAGATACGGGTTGTTTTAGTACACCTACACTAACTGCCTACCAAGTTTCAAGAGCGCAGGTATTACAAAAGCTAAGAAAAATTTTTAAATTTCTTATAGTGTCATTACGAAAATTCTAAAAGTTAGTGAACCGGGGCGAACACGTTTCTGTAAAAGATACGGGTTGTTTTAGTACACCACACTAACTGCCTACCAAGTTTCAAGAGCGCAGGTATTACAAAAGCTAAGAAAATTTTTTAATTTTCTTATAGTGTCATTACGAAAATTCTAAAAAGTTAGTGAACCGGGGCGAACACGTTTCTGTAAAAGATACGGGTTGTTTTAGTACACCTACACTAACTGCCTACCAAGTTTCAAGAGCGCAGGTATTACAAAAGCTAAGAAAAATTTTTTTTAATTTTCTTATAGTGTCATTACGAAAATTCTAAAAAGTTAGTGAACCGGGGCAAACACGTTTCTGTAAAAGATACGGGTTGTTTTAGTACACCACACTAACTGCCTACCAAGTTTCAAGAGCGCAGGTATTACAAAAGCTAAGAAAAATTTTTTTTAATTTTCTTATAGTGTCATTACGAAAATTCTAAAAAGTTAGTGAACCGGGGCAAACACGTTTCTGCAAAAGATACGGGTTGTTTTAGTACACCTACACTAACTGCCTACCAAGTTTCAAGAGCGCAGGTATTACAAAAGCTAAGAAAAATTTTTTTTAATTTTCTTATAGTGTCATTACGAAAATTCTAAAAAGTTAGTGAACCGGGGCGAACACGTTTCTGTAAAAGATACGGGTTGTTTTAGTACACCTACACTAACTGCCTACCAAGTTTCAAGAGCGCAGGTATTACAAAAGCTAAGAAAAAAATTTTTTAATTTTCTTATAGTGTCATTACGAAAATTCCAAAAAGTTAGTGAACCGAGGCAAACACGTTTCTGTAAAAGATACGGGTTGTTTTAGTACACCTACACTAACTGCCTACCAAGTTTCAAGAGCGCAGGTATTACAAAAGCTAAGAAAAAAAATTTTTAATTATCTTATAGTGTCATTACGAAAATTCTAAAAAGTTAGTGAACCGGGGCGAACACGTTTCTGTAAAAGATACGGGTTGTTTTAATACACCTACACAAACCGCCTACCAAGTTTCAAGAGCACAGGTATTACAAAAGCTAAGAAAAAATTTTTTTAATTTTCTTATAGTGTCATTACGAAAATTCTAAAAAGTTAGTGAACCGGGGCGAACACGTTTCTGTAAAAGATACGGGTTGTTTTAGTACACCTACACTAACTGCCTACCAAGGTTCAAGAGCGCGGGTATTACAAAAGCTAAGAAAAACATTTTTTAATTTTCTTATAGTGTCATTACGAAAATTCTAAAAAGTTAGTGAACAGGGAAGAACACGTTTCTGTAAAAGATACGGGTTGTTTTAGTACACCTACACTAACCGCCTACCAAGTTTCAAGAGCGCAGGTATTACAAAAGCTAAGAAAAATTTTTTTAATTTTCTTATAGTGTCATTACAAAAATTCTAAAAAGTTATTGAACCGGGGCGAACACGTTTCTGTAAAAGATACGGGTTGTTTTAGTACACCTACACTAACTGCCTACCAAGTTTCAAGAGCGCAGGTATTACAAAAGCTAAGAAAAACATTTTTTAATTTTCTTATAGTGTCATTACGAAAATTCCAAAAAGTTAGTGAACCGGGGCGAACACGTTACTACTGTAAAAGATATAGGTTGTTTTAGTAGCTGTCTAACAAGTTTTAAGAGCGCAGGTTTTACACAAGTTAAGAAAATGACATGTATTTCAATTTAAAAGGGCAACCGCTTAAAATATACAGCTAAGAAAAATATAGGAATCTCAAAGTTATTTATTTTCAATTGCCCTTAGATTTAAAATGCGTAAAGATAATTGGATCAATATACGAAACATAATTGAACAATAGAAATGCTTGTTCAGTTCAGTAGGCGTGGTTTTGTTGTGTAGTAGATTGGTAGGCGTATCCATATTTAGCGGCCGGTAGATAGTGGCCGCTAGCTTCACTACCTTACTTAACTTAGCGTTTATCTATGTTTGTACTTATTAACACGCACTCGTGTTAATCATGTATTCATATTGTATTTGCCTTAACTAACTTAACATTGCTTCTCGTGTGTGCTTATTAACACGCACCCATGTCAACCCTGTGTTAATAGTGTACTTGCCTTGATTAACTTAGCAACGGTTCTTGTTTGTACTTATTAACATGTACCCGTGTTAATACTGTTCATACTGCATTTGTCCTCAACTGACTTAATGTGGTTATTACCTATACGTTGTGCTTTTATTATATATAAGGATAGACAACCGTTTGTTCTTGTTTGTGCTCATTAACACGCCCTTGTGCTAATCATGTAAATATTCATATTTTATTAACTGAATTAATTTACTTTATAGACATAAAGGATATCTGAACATTTGTTTTTGTTTGTGCTCATTAACACACACTCGTGTTAATCCTGTAATCTATACTCTCATTTACTGCCTTATGTTATATGTATATATGTTTGTGTTTGCTTATATATAGGTATTTGTTCCTGTTTGTGCTTATTAACACGCACACGTGTTAAACTTGTAAATAATTAGTAATATTGTTGTATACCAATTGCCAGTATTGTAAATATGTCTTTTCGCTTGTGTATATATTGACACAAATGTCGCAGTTGTGTGCCCTGCTAGATACCAAGATATCAAGCTGAACCCTGCTTTAGGATTTTCTATTTAATTGAATTGTGTTATTTATTATGTACAAAATTAGCCAGATATAGAAATAATACTAAAAATTAAGATAAAGATTCCCATCCATTTAATATTCCTTGTGAAAGCCTATCAGTTTATAGTTACGCTGGTGTACATACACTTCTCTGCCAAAACAATATTTACTAAAAAAAATAATATTCTAACATGATATTTTACTCGAGTATAAATTAATTCTTACAATGACCACAAGAAAAATCGCCATGTACTTGAATAGAATATCATTCTTGATTTATTTATAAACAGTTAATTTGTAAATTTTCAAGGAATAGACAAACAGACATTTACATACTAGGTAAAATAATCTATTCTACGTCTGCTTAGAATCTATTTAAACGTTTATTGGATGAGACAGACATTGTACGTGACCCACAATTATTATTATATCCCGGATGAATTCATTTAAACCTCTAACGTCAAGTTTGAACAACCTCGTTAACTATTACACATTTGAATACACGAAGTGACGCAAGTAAACGCATTGAAAACTTTTGATTTGGGCGATGAAATATAACTCTAAACATTTCTATATCGTGCTATTGTACGAGCAGGGCAGACCACCTGTCGAAACCGTTAGCTTATAGATTGAACTGCATAAGGGAGGCATGACGTCATGAAGTGAGCAGCTGCATTCGATACTGAAGTAAAGGTATCACACATCGCATATTTCCGTTGGATGGGTGGATAAAGAATAGCTCACTTTTAAAAAATATTCAATTATGTGTGATTATAACAAAATTTTTATCGCTATTGTTAAGGGGAAAATGCATAGGTTTAGTGGAAAGCGATTTTCAAAATGTATTTAATGCCTACTTAAACCAAATTGTTCAAACGAGAAATAAAATACTCTTTGGCCCTCACTTAAGCTTGTCCCCAATTACACCTTAAAGAATGAATACCATTTCTTAAAGAAATTTTTGACTAACAGAGTTTGTTCTTGAATACGCCATATTGTTTAATATTGCATTTTCACGGCATCGGATATAGCATCAACCGATATCTGGTATTCTATGTTACGTCAATAACATATGAACGCACGGGTCGTTATTGTTGATAAGTGCTATCATTATTTACTATTAGTTCAGAGCTCTACAACTAACAATGTATATAAGGAACAAATATCGGTGTTAAACTTTAGAATTGAAAGAAAATAAACTATATAAATATTTGAATAGCTTATCTCGTTTGTATCTTTTAACTTGCTCGAGTATTACTTCGTTTCCAACATACTAGAAATTTATATTTTTAACAATAAAAAAGATCAAAAAAATATTAAATATGGTCAATCGGGGCTAATATGATACGAAAATGCACACTTTTCATCATAAATCCTATATCATTTTTGGCAAACATATGAAAAAATACTGAATTGTATGGCTTTTAATACTAGCATCACATATGAAATTAAAAAGGACATAAGAATACAAATTAGTAAAAAACAAACAAAACTGCCCCGCATCATGGGACTACAGTGATATAGCCTTCTATCTCATTGGTTTTAGACTTACATGTGATTTTTCCAATGCTCCACCCGAAGATACTACATTGGCCAGGAAGCGAGTTTTTTTTACCTGAAAAATTTTGAATTTTGCCGAACTCTTGCTGTTCCAAGCAAGGTAGGGATCTTTAACGTGCGTGACAACAGTCACACACGGGGCCTCCATTTTACCTCTCATCCGAACGAGGGCGTATTTTTGTGAAAAAAGCTCTCCTAACATTTTTCAAGCGGATCGTGTCGGGATTCGAACCCGTGACCTTGGGCGTAGTAGTCACGCGCATACCAGCTACGCCACGGAGCCGCCTCCCACCCTTCATATACCAGTGAATCTCAGTGAAATAAGCTGAGGTACACGTCCAACCAGTTTCAAGACTTAAAACCTAATGACGAAAAAAATAAGTGCTCTTAAGTCTCATGATTGTTATAAGCAACTACAGGTGTTGGTTGTAAAATATTTTCAACTAATGATGATTGTGCAAAAGCATAAATTGGAAAAACTATTAATTCGACAAAGGTTCAAGTGTCGGGGAACTTGGCAGCCAAAGGCTGCTTACCCGCCTTCACATACCACTAAATATCAGGGAAATAGGGTATATAACTGTAAAACAATAGAAGCTTACCGAACTGCATCAAACAAGAAGGAACAACAGCTATGTTCCAAGACAACGAACATAGAAACAAGAAGAAAATTGTTCAAAGCATGTGTGGAGCACAGCACAGTACGTCTATAAAATAGGGGCAGTAGGAAAAGCAGACAGAAAGAGATAGAAGCCTTCTGGAATGTTGTGCTTCAGATGTATGAGGATGGTAGCTTGGACAAACAAAGGTAATAATAAATAGGTTGTAGAAGTAGTAGAGGAATAAAGATATCTGTGGAAAACGAGAAAAAATAGGGGAAATGGAAGAACAGGATACGTTCTAAAGCATTTCTGAAGAATAATACGGGATATAGTACAAGCAAAGATAGGAAAAAGAGGTAGAGGCAGGCCGAGATCAAACTTTTGCATGCAGATAGTGATAGATGCAGACTGTGCAAAATTCAGGGAAATGTAAAGGTTAGTTAAGAATAGGAAACAATGAGGGTATACGTCCAACCAGTTCTAAGACTGAAGACCTAATGATGATGCTGAAAGGTCTTCTGGCTCCTTCAAAAAATATTGTGTTATTTCCACATTTATCTTTGAGTCTTTAAATTTCATTAGTAGTTCAAAATTCGTGATGTGACCAAGGTAGTGCAAAATCATCTTCTTCGTACGAAATTCAACTACAACGCAATCGTTACTCTTAGGCTTATACATTTTGCTATCACTCGTTTCTTCGTTTCCAATCAGCGCTTCAAATTCCAGGTTTGACTGTTCTTCTCTATCAATTTCTCTTAATATATCTTATACATAATTATCGCTATCTTCATCTGATATATAAATGCGACCCTCAACTTCTAAATCACTGTTTAATGAGATCGTTGTTAGTTTACTAGACAAGTTTCGCATTTTCCTTGGGTCTAATCGCTTCCTAACGCTTTTTGGAGCTGCCGTGTTTTTAATTTTTTCCATAAGTATCAACCTAAATGCCCGTGGTAAGGTCGAAGAAAGGGAGCTGATCAATGAAGTTAGAGGGTTGCGTCAGTTTTGGTTCTGAGACCTTGTGGTGGCAGTAAAAAATTAAAAGAAGCGCATCTTGAACTAGAAGGCATTGTCATGAATTCATAATCATGAGCAGAATCATTAAGTAGTTCTACTTGTTCTTGGCAAAAAAGTGGAAAAGGAAATCTAATTGATTCAATGACTACTGCTCTTCCCTGCTCAGCTAGATACTTCGGCAGTTTGTCAATATCAAAGCGGGAAATAAGATACTTGTTTCGATGGAAGGGATACAATCCAACAGATCTAGATCCTGTTTTGACATTCTCAAAAGTCAGGCCGTAATACCACGTACTGCAAAGCATATCTACAAATTCTCCTTTTGCAAGCATTCTTTGATTATTTCTCAATCAGTAAAGAATGTTCACATCCCATGTATGTCTGTGTAAAAAGGATGCAAAATTGTGTGCACAGCTAGCTTAATTATCTCAACTTGGTTGTCCCAAGTATATATAGCTATCTCAACGTCCCGCTAGGGATACCATTATTTAAACCCTGTTTTTAGTTTTTGTTTCAGTCTGTTAGATTTTTATTTAGGGTGGATTAATTATGAAGTTAGAATAAATTAGAAGCACGTTTATTTTTCGCGTTTAAACCCAATGTAGTACCTTCGGGTGGAGCATTGGGGACGTGGCCGCAAGTATAGCGGCCCTTATTCAAATTATAATGTCTCAACGTCCAGTGTGTTAGATGACGGTCAAATATTAAAAGAATTGGCCGCTCTTTTACGTCTCGACAAAATTTTACGAAGTACTCATGGAATATAATAGATGTCATCCACCCTTTTCACTACACGCGTAGAATGTACCTGGCAGATCTTTTTCACCTTTTCGGGTTGACGACAAGTTACGGTCTTGAAATACTATTAACGGAGATATCACTTTCCCAGCAACATTACAATTTGCCAAAACTGTCGTATTTTCTCTGTCAGGCTCATCTTGGATCCAGTGAGCTTTTTGTCCAAAACCAGACAGCTGCTTAACTCGAGAAGGATCATAGCAAAATGACGTCTCATCAAGGTTGTATATGTGACTTGGTTTGTCCTCAAGCCCTGTTCTTTTATTTTTTCTCTAACTAGTCGTAAATGTGATATATGATAAACGACGAGCTGTTTCTAGGGATTTCTTGTTTTTCAGGCTTAATCTGTTTCTTTTACGAAAACACTTGTACCAGTCGGGTCTTTTGTTTTTAAAAGGTGTTTACCATTGCATTCTGTTCAACGTAGTGTTTAGCTATATCTAATATCTCTTCTTTACCAAAGTAAAAGCATTTTTTGCTATCACTTTTAAATTTTCAGCTAATATTATTTCACTATGTTCCGGGATAGCTAACTTGTGTCCTGTATAATTTTTAAAGGTTTGTTCATTGTGTTCTACGTTGTTTTGTTTCTTGATATGTCTGCATAAAAACATTTTCTCAATATAATACTCTTCTAATACAGCTCGCAGAAACTTCCCCTAGATAATAATTTTTGTAGCTTCATCAAATAAAGTCGGTGTAAAAGTCTTTCTTGTCCCTTTACTTTTGTATTCCCGCACCATTTTTATACTTTTACAAACGTACAATTAGTTTTACACTTCACGCAGTTCTTATATCACAGCAAACATAAACTGAAATTATTTTTGGTTATAGGTTAGATAACTTCACAGCTGATTCATCAGTGCCTGCAATTTAAAAACACTGATAGGTCACAATGTGTTCCTTTGGTTATTCAAACTGTAGAAAAGTAAAACTTGTGGTTTAAAACAACAGAAAACCATATGTACAATTCTTACTTTTTAGTAGGTATAATGTGTCAATTTGTAGTGAATTAAAATAACCCTGTCAATCGTAGTCCCATCGGCCGTATCATATTAGTCCTAGAAACATGAGCAAGTAAACGTCGTAGCATTGAAAATTCCAACTTGAACCAATAACAAAGTTACATCAAAAGTTTCAAGGAAAAGTTTTCGGCAAAAAAAGATCGATTCGGTTTCTAATTTTTTTATGCCCAAACAGTGTATCATTACGTCAATGAAGTAAGCGGCTAGAAGTAACAATCAATTTCCCACCTCCTGAATAAGTCACTCCCCTTCCACCAATCCACGATAAAAACCATGCCTTGTATAGTCCGACATTTCTTAGGCCCGCCCTCATACTTTCTTACCTCCTGTAACTAAGAACGCTCTTATACAATAACTATCTTTCCTAAGAAAACTATATCAGGGCTTTTGTAAATATCTATAACTAGGTGTACTTTTTATCAAATGTTCAGAAAGAAATAAGTAGCGATCCTGCATACTTAACTTACTACAGATTACAGACTTATTACTTTTCTGTGGCCGCCGCTTGTATTACTTTAACTTTTTTCTAGGTTTATGCAAAAAAGGCGCTTTTGCAAAAAGTATATACATTTGCATACAAGCGTCCTCAGTACCTACGCGGGAGATTTTTGAAGTTTATATTGAAATAAAAAAAGTATTAATTTTTTCTCCTAACCGTATAGTGACGTGTACACCACTTTAATTTTCTTCTTGGTTAATACAAAAGCAGCGAATTTGTAAAGAAATCTACATTTAGTTATTAAACCCCTCAGTACACACGCGGTAAATCGTTAAATTCCATGCTCAAATAAAAAAATTATCAATTTTTTCCTGAACTGTATCAAGTGGTCGCCAGCACTAACTTTAATTTTGTTCTGGGTTAATACAAAACCAGCAAATTTGTAAGGAAATCTACATTTAGGTATTAAGAGCCTCAGCACATACGCGGCAAATTTTTAAATTTTATTTCAAATAAAAAAACTTGCTGCGTTTGTATTAACCCAAAAAAAAGTTAAAGTAGTGCCGGCGATCACTGATATAGTTCATGAAAAAATTAATGACTTTCTTATTTAAATATAGATTTTTAAAAATCTACCGCGTAAGTACTGAGAATCCGTATACGAAAATGTAGATTTCTTGTTAAAGCCCGTCTTTTATATCTAAACCTAGAAAAAAGTTAAAGTTAATACTAGTGGCGGACAGATGATATATATCACAGACAAATTAATAAGTTTGTAATCTGTAGGAAATTAGGTATACGGTAACGCAATTTAAAGTTCTTCTGAAAATTTAATTAAAAAAAGCCGGCTTGTCATAGATATTTATTATTCACTGTTTTAGTTTGCTTAGGAAAGACGGTGGTTGTATAAGATCGTTTTTACTTAGAGGTTATATTATAAAAAAGAATGATGACAGATCTTAGCGACATTAAACTAAAATAGGCGTGGCTTTTATCGCGGATTGGTGGAAGAAGCGTGCAATTGACTGTTCTTTCTAACCGCAAGTTTCACTAACATGTATCATTCTAATACTAGTTATATGGCCGGCAAAAATATAATATAATATAATATATTTCGTACTACATAATGTTTTTTTCGTAAATTTTGTAAAAAGTTGTACAAAGTTTCGATTTTTTAAGAGGGCCATTAAACCTTACAAATTTGTTCCATGTTCTTTATAAATTCTGTCAATTCTCGAGCGGCACCTACGAAATTTGTACCACAATCAACTCAAAGACGAGCTATACATGTTACGGGAAAAAGTGACGTTACGTTATGCATTTAGATTTGCTTTGAAGGGCGGGGATCCCGTAACAATTTTAAAAGTGCGTCGGCTAACTACAGTGGCGCGCGCGGGAGTGGATTCTTATGGAAGAAATGTACACACTAAAAAATAAACATTTGAAACGGCGGAAAAACAAAAACTACGTTACAACAACCACTTACCTTGAAAGGTTTTTCTATTGTTATAATTAAGGGACGGCAAACCGTCTTGTCTCGGCAAACCATTCGATATATTTCCTACACGGAAGACGGTTATTTCGGATAAACCTTCTTTGCTGTTGGTTACCTAATTTTATCACATTATACTTTACCTTGTTCTACAACACCTTAAAGACATTAAAGAAAATTGTAAAATAAAGTGCCTCTTCCAAATACACCTCCAACACTGAAGGCTGGATATCCTTTCACAATTAACTAATTTCAAATAGTTCATAAATAAGTTCAAATAAAATTCAACCTAAATGTAACTTCTATTAAGATCGCATAATTGCAATATGAATACAAATATATTTTCTTTAAAAAGAACTAATTTCTTACACCGAACTGGCCAGGTATTACTAAGAGAAATCAATAATTCGATCACACCATTGTACCTGTTTCCAATATTGATATACATGACATTTTAAATCCTATTTTGCAAATTCCCCTAATAACAATAGCGGATACGTTATTCAGTCAAACCATGCGACCGAGAAAGTTGAAATGAAATCTTCCAGAATAAGGTAAATCCCAATTTCATAACTGAGTATTCACTCCGGCAGTCGATGGTTGTTAAGGAAGTGAAACGATAGGTCTTCCATTTTTGATATTATGTATATCATTGTAGCAAACTCGTGCTTTTTATAATTAACAAATGAAGAGTATAAAAAGCACCAGATCAACAAAACTAATATAAGAGGTGCTATAAAGTTTTAAGACTGGGTTTGTAATTTACAAATGGTAGTACTTAGAGGTTGTGAGGATCTCCTTCAAAGTAGTCAGTTCCTGCTAAACATGCACACTCCAACAGTGTTTCCATTTTGGAAGCATTAATGAAAATTTTCCTTCTTGAGGGTGTAAGAACCCTTTCCGTATTTGTCTAGATGTTTCGCAAGTGTGTTTCGCTGCAGCAAATTCCTATAGTATTCCAGGTTTTCTGTCTGTCCACTAGGTACAAAATCAAAATGTACAGTCTGCAAATATAACCGACTAGTTACTAAATCTAATTTACTGGAGTGAATACAGCTCATTTAGGGGTACATGATTTCACTTTAGAAAATATGCCTCCCTATATATTATACAATGTCCGGCGTAGGTCGGATGTATGTCGGATGTGTGGGAAGTATGTCGCATGTATAGTATATAATTATAAAATTAGGTTAGGTTAGCTCCAACCTTTCCCAGTTAGGTTAGGTTAGCTTTATATTATTCGAATTAAAATTTTTAGGTTAGATCCGCGTAGTGGATACGAGTGGATGGAGAATGAAAGGGATAGGAGGGAGGAGAGTTTAGGTTAGTTCAGGTAGCTTGAACTTAGGTGCAAATAGATATAAATGAGGATTAAACCAGTTTCTTTGAGATTTTTCAATTACTCTAAACATTTATTCTGATATTTTCTACCGATAACATTTAATAAGTTGAATTTAACAAAGTTTGTAAATTACATCTCCTTAGGTATATAAAAGTAAATAAAACTACTAATTTAATTAATGATATGTATATCATATCATAAAATCATAGAAGTTAAAATGCAAATGCAAATAAATTAAATTTTAAATTAGGCAGACTGTAGTTGTACACCTACTTCGTGCTAATAGAAATTGCCAATGCGTCTCGTTAGCAGCCAGATATTAACTAAGATTTAACATTAAAAATAAAGTCGCTATGATGCGCACTACTAACTGGAACAAACGGGTTTTATTTCCGTACTGCAGTGTGTGAACGTTTTAAAGAATTGCTAAGAAACTTGAATGGCGTATGAGAACACAAACCTGGTTACATTACAATAATTACGGCATGAAAGACTAGAACATCGACGTCAAAACTAGTATTAATTTAAAAGTTCATTTACTCTTCAAATTTAGAATTTGTACATTCTATTCACTTTCATCTAATTAATAAAACACAATTGCAAAACAAGAAGGGTGCCATTTTCAAGCTAATTATACTAATATAAATGCCAATGGAAATGATTTAAATTAGATATGCATTATTAATTCCTAACACTTTTACTAAGTAAAGATTCTCTAGAGAAAACTATTATTAATACTAATGAAACACATAATGATAGTTGAAATACAATAATATTCTTTCAACATTGTTATTGCTAAATAAAAATGTACATATCTACATCACTAACTAAATAAATAAGAGATATTTGAAAGGAGGTATAAAAAACAAAAGTTATTTTTACACGAACAAGGATCTAATACAGAACGAACAAAAAATCAGCTAAAACGTCCCTTACACAAAATTAACAAATTTTAAGTATACATTAGGGTAAAAGGTGAGAGTATGCGTAAGTTAATAGGCAGCATTCAACTTTGTAATATATATATATATATATATATATATATATATATATATATATATATATATATATATATACAAAGTTGAATGCGTTTATACCGTCAACAATATTTTCTCTCATACAAAAGCATATAGAACATTTACAACATAGTTTCTTTCAAACTTATATTTATTCCAAACAAGTACGTATTTACTTAATTATCAAAATGTTCCTCACCTTTTCTAGTTTTAAATTTACAGAACTCAAATTTCTTATCCTGTGGATAGTTTACCCGGCTTTGGTTCCCACGCTTGTAGGGTTTGTTTTGGCCAAAAAATCCTTGACATATAGTCTGACCACAAACTTTCCTGGTAAATACCCTTGCAAAAATTATTATACGATTAAGACTTATTTTACCTTAAATTAAAATGACAAATACTCAAATATCAGTTACAAGCAAGAGATTCTCAAAGTAATACTTGCAAAATCCACAAAGAGCTTATCCAATTCGTAATTAACAGCATTAAATACCTTCTTGCATTATAAATCCATTAAAGCCAATCATATAAACTGACTTTTGTATTACAGAAATTCATTTCAAATAAATTTTCTAGAATATTAGGAATAGAAATAAGGATGAATCATCTGTACTTAAAACTACGTAAACACATAATTAATAATAAAAATGTATTCCAAAAAGTGGTCGAAACATTGGAAACCCCCAGAAAATGTAATAAAAATTGATGAGAAATATTTATGATCTTTCGCAATTCACTGTAGGATAGAAAGAGACCGCAAGCATTAACTTTAGGTATTCGAGGAGGACGACGCAGCGCGTGTCACTAATAAATGGAACGCGTTAACGAGGTAAGAGAATGCAAAAATTTGAACGCTAATGAGAAATTCCCAGAATATTACGTCAGATAATTGTGTATTATTTGGAATGGAATCACGTAAACACTAGTATATTCTAAAAAATAGATAATTTTTGTATATAAACGAAAGCGTTTATTAAAGTTGTGCATTCACGATTTCGATCGCAAAATGTTATTTTGATTAAGTCGCGAGCATGTGCTTTGCGAAGATGATATTTGAAGTATGAAGTACGCATACCTTAATTTAATAATTACCATGTTACAATGAATAAAGAAGTGATGTTTTAAACGTAACCTGCATAAAAAAATGGAAATTATTAAATGTAATTATATAGTATGGAGAAGGAAAATTCTTCGATATAACGCTACTTTAAACATTTTACTAAACAATTGAAAGGACGATTTAATCAAATATGTATTTTGGTAACTGCTGTTTAAAACGAAGATTTTAAATGTGGAGAATCTTGTCAATTTAAGAAGAAATAGAAGCAAAAAATATTTAATATTGTTAATTACGAATTGAAGGAGCGCTTTTGTGGAGCCCGAGACAGAAACATACAGTTCGAGTATAATGCATTTTGACATTTGCTTTTTTTCTTTTTCATAAACAGACTCTAATAACTGATCTGATATTCGGTGCCTATTTGGAGATTTACAACCTGGTCGCAACATTTCGAACAGCTTAATAAATTCGGGATGTTTTACTGCTCTAAATGCCGCATTTGTTGCATAAATAAGTTTTGCACATTGCTCATCTATTAGTTCTTTCTGACTCGAAGCTGTTCTTGATTTCTTAAAATTTGATTTAGGGGTCAATTCTAAAATTCAAAATAAAGATATGTATGCGACCACGTACGTACATTATAAAGTTCTTACGGTCTGATACTCCATCTTTTGTACGTTTTTCCAAATTTGTTTTTGGGTTCAATTTTTCTAAGAGCTACAAGGCGTACTTCATCTTCATTTTCGCTGTCGCTTTGAACAAAAGCAGGCGTTTGCAGTATACACGTAGATACATGTCCATATAAGCAATGTACTATGGCTTATAGTTGTTTTCCACACTGTTTACACTGTGCTTTTTTATTTGTTGAATTTAAGGATAACATCATGAAAGTGTTCCATACTGAGTCCCTTTACGACTACAGTTTACAGTACACAAAATTGTAAAAAATTATTTCACT
Source organism: Platerodrilus igneus (assembly GCA_036346225.1). NCBI lineage: Eukaryota > Metazoa > Arthropoda > Insecta > Coleoptera > Lycidae > Platerodrilus > Platerodrilus igneus. The sequence continues at coordinate 2,219,555 of JARFIW010000439.1, read as the reverse complement.
CAAACTAACCAAAACAAATTAAATATTCAATAAGTACTTAGTAACACCACATTTGATTTTCCAATGCTTCACCCGAAAGTACTACATTGGTCAGGAAGCGAGTTTTTCTAACTGGAAATTTTGATTTTTGCCGAACCCTTGTTGTTCCAACCGAGATAGGGATGTTAAACGTGCGTAACAACACACACATTTTACATCTCATCCGAACGAGGGCGTGTTTTTGTGAAAAATGCTCGCCTAACATTTTTCAAGCGGTCCGTATCGGTAATCGAACCCGGAACCTTAGGTTTAGTAGTCACTCGCCAACTAACTAAGCAACGGCGCCGCCGATACTGTAGTATACTACATTTGATTTTCCTATGTTCCACCCGAAGATACCACATCGGTCAGTCTTACCTGGAAATTTTTAATATTGCTGAGCCCCCGCCGTTCCAAGCAAGGCAGGAATCCCAAGGTGCGTGATAACACTCACACACAGGACCTACACTTCACCTCTCATCCTACTAGGGTGTATTTTATGAAAAATGCCCGTCCAAAATTTTTAAGCGGACCGCGTCGGTAATCGAATCAGACCTATGTGAACTTAGCACCCGACTATGCTAAAAATTTTTTTCCGTATATGCATTCGATCAAACTCAGTTTGTACCCGTTTGTACCGCTTTTTATTTCGTTTGTACCTCAAAAGGGTGAAAGTTACAGAAGGGTAAAAAAATCATCAGCACCCAACTTGGAGATACAGAAATTTTTTAATGCCATTCGATTAAGCATCGTTTGTACCCGTTTGTACCACCGCCTGTTTCGTTTGTACCCTTAAGGGGGTGTTCGTGCCAAAATTTCAAAATAGGGGAACAGCTAACTCCGCCATTTTTAGAGATATCTTAAATGCTCAAGCGAGTGCTGTTTCGTGATCGTTTGTACCCATTTGTACTGCCGCCAGTTTCGTTTGTACCCTTACGGGAGTGTTTGTACCGAATTTTCAAAATAGGGGTAACACCTAACTCCGCCATTTAAAAAGATATCTTAAATTCGCAAGCGGATGCTGTTTCGTAATCGTTCGTACCCGTTTGTACCGCCAACAAGTTTCGTTTGTACCCTTAAGAGGGTGTTTGTACCAAATTTTCAAAATAGGGGTAACACATATCTGCGCCATTTTTAAAGATATCTTAAATGCGCACGCGGGTGCTGTTTCGTAATCGTTTGTACCCGTTTGTACTGCCGCCAATTTCGTTGGTACCCTTACGGGAGTGTGTACCGAATTTTCAAAATAGAGGTAACACCTAACGCCGCCATTTTAAGAGATATCTTAAATGCGCAAGCGGGCGCTGTTTCAAAATCGTTTGTACCCGTTTGTACTGCCGCCAGTTTCGTTTGTACCCTTACGGGAGTGTTTGTACCGAATTTTCAAAATAGGGGTAACATCTAACTCCGCCATTCTTAATATCTTATATGCACAAGCGGGTGCTGTTTCGTAATCGTCTGTACCCGTTTGTACCACCGCCAGTTTCGTTTGTACTCTTAATGGGGTGTTTGTACCGAATTATTTCCAAAATAGAGGTAACACCTAACTCCGCAATTTTTACAGATATCTTCAACCCGCAAGCGGGTGCTGTTTCAGCATCGTTTGTACCCCGCCATTTTCGTTTGTACCTTTAAGCGGGTGTTTGTACCGAATTTTCAAAATAGGGGTAACACCTAACTCCGCCATTTTAAGAGATATCCTAAATCCGCAAGCGGGTGGTGTTTCAGAATGGTTTGTACCCGTTTGTACACCCGCCGGTTTCGTTTGTGCTCTTAAGGGGTGTTTGTACCAAAATTTCAAAATAAGGATAACACCTAACTCCGTCATTTTTAGAGATAGTAAATCCGCAAGCGGGTGCTTTTTCAGAATCGTTTGTACCACCGCCGGTTTCGTAACGTGGGAAGAAATTGCATCGAATACTGCAGTTCTTACATATTAGAATATTTGTTTTATTTTTATGCTAAATTTTTTTTGCTATATTTATTTATATGATAGTATACTTTCATGTTTTTATGCAGTATATACATGATTCGCCAAAACTGTCGGGACCGTTAATTTTTCAAAAAATATGCATTATCATAAAAAATATTTCAAACAAATGTTATAGAGCTTTAAGTTACACATTACATAGTAATATCAGGATGACCTTGAATAGCACCGTGACGGTCGCATAAAAATCACTTTGAATTTTTTAATGGAACCGCCTATTTTTCATTACATGTTCTTGTAGAGCTTTCCTCGAGAATTTTTCAAAACAGTATAATTAGGTTATTTTTTATTAGGTGCTTTCCGAGTCAGGAGGCTTGAAATTTATAGTACCGCCGGCATTAGCACTACCCGAGGTGTACAGCATGGAGGTTGCACGGTCGGATTTACACCTATTGTGTGTGTGTGTGCGCGCGTGTGTGTTTGTGTGTGTTTGTGTGTGTGTTTGTGTGTGTGTTTGTGTGTGTGCGCGCGCGCGAGCGTGTGTGTGTGTGCGTGTGTGTGCGTGGGTGCGTGCGTGCGTGCGCGTGCGTGTGTCTGTTTGTGAGAGTGGATGGGTGTGTTTCCTTTTTTGTTATTTTTACATATGGCTTTTTTTGTATTTTGGTTTTTTAATTATTCTGTATTTTTTGTTTTATATTTAGCATAAAAATAAAACAAAAATTCTAATATGTAAGAACTGCAGTATTCGATGCAATTTCTTCCCACGCTACAAAACTGCCGGTGGTACAAACGATTCTGAAACAGCACCCGCTTGCGGATTTAAGATATCTCTAAAAATGACGGAGTTAGGTGTTACCCCTATTTTTGAAAATTTGGTACAAACACCCTCTTAAGGGTACAAACGAAACTGGCAGCAGTGCAAATGGGTACAAACGATCACGAAACAGCACTCGCTTGAGCATCTAAGATATCTCTAAAAATGGTGGAGTTAGCTGTTACCCCTATTTTGAAAATTCGGTACAAACACCCCCTTGAGGGTACAAACGAAACAGGCAGTGGTACAAACGGGTACAAACGATTCTGAAACAGCACCCGCTTGCGGCTTTAAGATATCTCAAAAAATGACGGAGTTAGGTGTTACCCCTATTTTGAAAATTCGGTACAAACACCCCTTAAGGGTATAAACGAAACAGGCGGTGGTACAAACGGGTACAAACGATGCTTAATCGAATAGCATTTAAAAAATTTCTGTATCTCCAAGTCGGGTGCTGATGATTTTTTTACCCTTCTGTAACTTTCACCCCTTTGAGGTACGAACAAAATAAAAAGCGGTACAAACGGGTACAAATGATTACGAAACAGCACCCGCGTGCGCATTTAAGATATCTTTAAAAATGGCGGAGTTAGATGTTACCCCTATTTTGAAAATTCGGTAAAAACACTCCCGTAAGGGTACAAACGAAACTGGCGGCAGTACAAACGGGTACAAACGATTTCGAAACAGCGCCCGCTTGCGCATTTAAAATATCTCTTAAAATGGCGGAGTTAGGTGTTACCCCTATTTTGAAAATTCGGTACAAACACTCCCGTAAGGGTACAAACGAAACTGGCAGCAGCACAAATGGGCACAAACGATCACGAAACAGCACTCGCTTAAGCATCTAAGATATCTTTAAAAATGGCGGAGTTAGCTGTTACCCCTATTTTGAAAATTCTGTAGAAACACCCCCTTAAGGGTACAAAGGAAACAGGCGATGGTACAAACGGGTACAAACGATTCTGAAACAGCACCCGCTTGCGGCTTTAAAATATCTCAAAAAATGGCGGAGTTAGATGTTACCCCTATTTTGAAAATTCGGTAAAAACACTCCCGTAAGGGTACAAACGAAACAGGCGGCAGTACAAACGGGTACAAACGATTTCGAAACAGCGCCCGCTTGCGCATTTAAGATATCTCTTAAAATGGCGGAGTTAGGTGTTACCCCTATTTTGAAAATTCGGTACAAACACTCCCGTAAGCGTACAAACAAAACTGGCGGCAGTACAAATGGGTACAAACGATCACTAAACAGCACTCGCTTGAGCATTTAAGATATCTCTAAAAATGACTGAGTTAGCTGTTACCCCTATTTTGAAAATTCGGTACAAACACCCCATTAAGAGTACAAACGAAACATACGATGGTACAAACGGGTACAAACGATTCTGAAACAGCACCCGCTTGCGGCTTTAAGATATCTCAAAAAATGGCGGAGTGAGGTGTTACCCCTATTTTGAAAATTCGGTACAAACACTCCCGTAAGGGTACAAACGAAACTGGCGACAGCACAAATGGGCACAAACGATCACGAAACAGCACTCGCTTAAGCATCTAAGATATCTTTAAAAATAGCGGAGTTAGCTGTTACCCCTATTTTGAAAATTCTGTAGAAACACCCCCTTAAGGGTACAAAGGAAACAGGCGATGGTACAAACGGGTACAAACGATTCTGAAACAGCACCCGCTTGCGGCTTTAAAATATCTCAAAAAATGGCGGAGTTAGGTGTTACCCCTATTTTGAAAATTCGGTACAAACACCCCCTTAAGGGTACAAACGAAACAGGCGGTGGTACAAACGGGTACAAACGATGCTTAATCGAATGGCATTTAAAAAATTTCTGTATCTCCAAGTCGGGTGCTGATGATTTTTTTTACCCTTCTGTAACTTTCACCCCTTTGAGGTACAAACGAACTAAAAAGCGGTACAAACGATTACGAAACAGCACCTGCGGCCGCATTTAAGATATCTTTAAAAATGGCGGAGTTAGATGTTACCCCTATTTTGAAAATTCGGTAAAAACACTCCCGTAATGGTACAAACGAAACTGGTGGCAATACAAACGGATACAAACGATTTCGAAACAGTGCCCGCTTGCGCATTTAAGGTATCTCTTAAAATGGCAGAGTTAGGTGTTACCCCTATTTTGAAAATTCGGTACAACCACTCCCGTAAGAGTACAAACGAAACTGGCGGCAGTACAAATGGGTACAAACGATCACGAAACAGCACTCGCTCGAGCATTTAAGATATCTCTAAAAAGGGCGTAGTTAGCTGTTACCCCTATTTTGAAAATTCGGTACAAACACCCCATTAAGGGTACAAACGAAACTGGCGGTGGTACAAACAGGTACAAACGATTACGAAACAGCACCCGCTTGCCCATTTAAGATATCTTTTTAAATGGCGGAGTTAGGTGTTACCCCTATTTTGAAAATTCGGTACAAACACTCCCGTAAGAGTACAAACGAAACTGGCAGCAGTACAAATGGGTACAAACGATCACGCAACAACACTCGCTTGGGCATCTAAGATATCTCTAAAAATGGCGGAGTTAGCTGTTACCCCTATTTTGAAAGTTCGGTACAAACACCCCCTTAAGGGTACAAACGAAACAGGCGGTGGTACAGACGTGTACAATCGATTCTGAAACAGCACCCGCTTGCGGCTTTAAGATATCTCAAAAAATGGCGGAGTTAGGTGTTACCCCTATTTTGAAAATTCGGTACAAACACCCCCTTAAGAGTACAAACGAAACAGGCGGTGGTACAAACGGGTACAAACGATGCTTAATCGAATGGCATTTAAAAAATTTCTGTATCTCCAAGTCGGGTGCTGATGAATTTTTTAACCTTCTGTAACTTTCACCCCTTTGAGGTACAAACAAAATAAAAAGCGGTACAAACGGGTACAAACTGAGTTTAATCGAATGCATATATGGAAAAAATTTTTTAGCATAGTCGGGTGCTAAGTTCACATAGGTTCGAATCAGGGACCTTGGGCTCAGTAGTCACACGCATACCAACTGGGCCACGGAGCCGCCAATACTGAAGTATAGCATACAATAATGCTAAAGATCTGCAGCGTATATCCGACGATATCTGCAGAAACCTAAGCGTTATCGCAGGAATCCCCTCTCTGAACCCACCGATAGGGGAGCGAGTCCTAATAAGTAAGGAAAGACGCGCCCACCTTAAAAAGGTGCCAAACAAATTGAACAGGAGGGTAGAAATAGAACAATAGTTAGTTGACAAGGTAACTGCCTGAAGGGGAGATTAACAGCAACTGCTATACAAGATCTGGACGCTTGGGTTAACAAAGGATTTGGAATACCTAGTTATCAGCTAACTCAGGACACCTCCGGGCACACATGTTTTTCGACTTACCTCAAGAAGATAAAAAAAGAGCCGGGGATCAATTGCTGGTATTGACGAGCACACAGTTCTGACGACATAGATGGGTTTTATAGTTCCGACCTTTATTAATTTTTTTAACATTCTTTAATTTTAATTTTAACATCGCATCACAAGAATAAAGGTAACAGTTTGCCGGCTTTTTCCACCTATATTTTATCATATTTCTAGAGTTCAAATAGTTCTGACGACATAGGCGAGTTTCATCGATAGTTACGGCCTTACTCTATTTTTAAACACTTTAGAAACTTAACAACAGCACCTTCCTTACCACATGAGTAAAGTATCAAGTTTCCTGTTTTTTTAGCCTACTTTTTGGTATATTCCATTTGTTCTACAATAATTCTGACTGCTCAGGTAGGTTTCATCGTAGTTCCGGTCTTTCTTAATTTTTTTAACATTTCTGAACCTTAACATCACAACGTACCACACGAGTAAAGTACAATTTTGTGAGATTTATAAAACCTATTTTTTACCATATTTCCAGATGAGTTTCAGCCCTTTTTTATTTTATTATAATTTTTAAAATTCAACATCGGCACCGCACCACAAGACAAGAGTAAAGTACCACTTTGCCGGATTTGTCGACCTACTTTTTGGTATACTCCTATAGTTCGACAATAGTTCCGACGACATTCTATATTTTACTAGGCTGTTTTTAAAGCCCCAAGTGAATTTTGTTCTTCCAGATGCATTAAGCACCGTCTTAGCAATCGTTCAGCTAATGCGAAAGGTGTAATTCGATTGCCTTCTGCCATTCCCCATTTTCTATACTTTTATATGGGCGATTTTGAAGCTCCTATGGCAAGTAAATTTTGTTTTTGCAGATAAATTAAGCGTCGTCTTAGCAAACGTTCTGCCAAAGCTGAAAGTGTACCTCGATGGCCTTTTGCTGTTTGATTTTTTTTATTTCTATCCAGGGTTAGAAAAAATCGATTTAAATAAAAAACGCCGATTTAAAAAAAAATCATGATTTGTTTACTTCTTTTTGTGTATTCGTAATTAGAAGGAAATAAAGCACTCATTAAGTAAAAACCAGCTAAAATTATTACATTGAAACTTCATTATATTGGTTTATATCCAGAAAACCATAATTGTATTATTCCAAAAATAAAAAAATTCAAAAATGCATGCATCGGCATTCAGCAAGTTGGAAAATGCACATGTCCTGTTCAGACTCATACTTATAAAACATTCAAAAATACGTGCATCTGCAATGTGGAAAATGCACAGCTACACAAGAAGATTACTGTCATATCTTGTCCAGACTTGCAGTGGTAAGTCTATAAAAAGTTGGAGTTCTGCTTCTGAAAGTACATTTTATTTGTTGGACTTTCATGCGTCAGTGTCATTGCTAGCTATGGGACTGGTGGTGCTATGTTAGTTCTAACAGGTGCAAGAGGAAAAATTTCAAGAAAGTGTGTGTGGGGGTCGTTGACGCACTAGCAAGTGCAAAAGAAAAGATTAAACTTTAAACTGTGAGATCTCCGCCATCTTTTGGGTGCTAGCTATACGATTGGTGGTGCTATGCGGTGCGATGTTAGTACTAGCAAGTGCAAGAAAAAAAAATTAAAAAAAGTGAAGTGGGGGGCTAATCTCGCCTAAGGGCATAAACTATAAACTGCTATATCTACGTCATTTTTTGAGTGCTAGCTATGGGACTGGTGGTGGTATGTAGTGCTATGTTAGTTCTAACAGGTGCAAGAGCAAAAATTTCAAGAAAGTGTGTGTGGAGGTCGCTGACGCACTAGCAAGTGCAAAAGAAAAGATTAAACTTTAAACTGTGATATCTCCGCCATCTTTTGGGTGCTAGCTATACGATTGGTGGTGCTATGCGGTGCGATGTTAGTACTAGCAAGTGCAAGAAAAAAATTAAAAAGTTAAGTGGGGGGGGCTAACCTCGCCTAAGGGCATAAACTATAAACTGCTATATCTACGTCATTTTTGGAGTGCTAGCTATGGGACTGGTGGTGCTATGTAGTGCTATGTTAGTTCTAACAGGTGCAAGAGGAAAAATTTCAAGAAAGTGTGTGTGGGGGTCGCTGACGCACTAGCAAGTGAAAAGAAAAGATTAAACTTTAAACTGTGATATCTCCGCCATCTTTTGGGTGCTAGCTATACGATTGGTGGTGCTATGCGGTGCGATGTTAGTACTAGCAAATGCAAGAAAAAAAATTAAAAAAGGTGAAGTGGGGGGCTAATCTCGCCTAAGGGCATAAACTATAAACTGCTATATCTACGTCATTTTTTGAGTGCTAGCTATGGGACTGGTGGTGGTATGTAGTGCTATGTTAGTTCTAACAGGTGCAAGAGCAAAAATTTCAAGAAAGTGTGTGTGGGGGTCGCTGACGCACTAGCAAGTGAAAAGAAAAGATTAAACTTTAAACTGTGATATCTCCGCCATCTTTTGGGTGCTAGCTATACGATTGATGGTGCTATGCGGTGCGATGTTAGTACTAGCAAGTGCAAGAAAAAAATTAAAAAGTGAAGTGGGGGCTAATCTCGCCTAAGGGCATAAACTATAAACTGCTATATCTACGTCATTTTTGAGTGCTAGCTATGGGACTGGTGGTGGTATGTAGTGCTATGTTAGTTCTAACAGGTGCAAGAGAAATTTCAAGAAAGTGTGTGGGGGTCGCTGACGCACTAGCAAGTGAAAAGAAAAGATTAAACTTAAACTGTATATCTCCGCCATCTTTTGGGTGCTAGCTATACGATTGGTGGTGCTATGCGGTGCGATGTTAGTACTAGCAATGCAAGAAAAAAATTAAAAAAGTGAAGTGGGGAGGGCTAATCTCGCCTAAGGGCATAAACTATAAACTGCTATATCTACGTCATTTTTGAGTGCTAGCTATGGGACTGGTGGTGGTATGTAGTGCTATGTTAGTTCTAACAGGTGCAAGAGCAAATTTCAAGAAAGTGTGTGGAAAGTGCTGACGCACTAGCAAGTGAAAGAAAAGATTAAACTTTAAACTGTGATATTCCGCCATCTTTTGGGTGCTAGCTATACGATTGGTGGTGCTATGCGGTGCGATGTTAGTACTAGCAAGTGCAAGAAAAAAAAATTAAAAAGTTAAGTGGGGGGCTAACCTCGCCTAAGGGCATAAACTATAAACTGCTATATCTACGTCATTTTTGGAGTGCTAGCTATGGGACTGGTGGTGCTATGTAGTGCTATGTTAGTTCTAACAGGTGCAAGAGGAAAATTTCAAGAAAGTGTGTGGGGTCGCTGACGCACTAGCAAGTGAAAAGAAAAGATTAAACTTTAAACTGTGATATCTCCGCCATCTTTTGGGTGCTAGCTATACGATTGGTGGTGCTATGCGGTGCGATGTTAGTACTAGCAAATGCAAGAAAAAAAATTAAAAAAGGTGAAGTGGGGGGCTAATCTCGCCTAAGGGCATAAACTATAAACTGCTATATCTACGTCATTTTTTGAGTGCTAGCTATGGGACTGGTGGTGCTATGTAGTGCTATGTTAGTTCTAACAGGTGCAAGAGGAAAAATTTCAAGAAAGTGTGTGTGGGGGTCGCTGACGCACTAGCAAGTGAAAAGAAAAGATTAAACTTTAAACTGTGATATCTCCGCCATCTTTTGGGTGCTAGCTATACGATTGGTGGTGCTATGCGGTGCGATGTTAGTACTAGCAAATGCAAGAAAAAAATTAAAAGTGAAGTGGGTAACTCGCCTAAGGGCATAAACTATAAACTGCTATATCTACGTATTTTTGAGTGCTAGCTATGGGACTGGTGGTGGTATGTAGTGCTATGTTAGTTCTAACAGGTGCAAGAGCAAAAATTTCAAGAAAGTGTGTGGAGGTCGCTGACGCACCAGTGCAAAAGAAAAGATTAAACTTTAAACTGTGATATCTCCGCATCTTTTGGTAGCTATACGATTGGTGGTGCTATGCGGTGCGATGTTAGTACTAGCAAGTGCAAGAAAAAATTAAAAAGTTAAGTGGGGCTAACCTCGCCTAAGGGCATAAACTATAAACTGCTATATCTACTCATTTTGGAGTGCTAGCTATGGGACTGGTGGTGCTATGTAGTGCTATGTTAGTTCTAACAGGTGCAAGAGGAAAATTTCAAGAAAGTGTGTGGGGTCGCTGACGCACTAGCAGTAAAAGAAAAGATTAAACTTTAAACTTGATATCCCGCATCTTTTGGGTGCTGGGTGCTATGCGGTGCGATGTTAGTACTAGCAATGCAAGAAAAAAATTAAAAAGTAAGTGGGGGCTAACTCGCCTAAGGGCATAAACTATAAACTGCTATATCTACGTCATTTTTGAGTGCTAGCTATGGGACTGGTGGTGTATGTAGGTATGTTAGTTCTAACAGGTGCAAGAGAAAAATTTCAAGAAAGTGTGTGTGGGTCGCTGACGCACTAGCAAGTGAAAAGAAAAGATTAAACTTTAAACTGTGATATCTCCGCCATCTTTTGGGTGCTAGCTATACGATTGTGGTGCTATGCGGTGCGATGTTAGTACTAGCAAGAAAAAAATTAAAAAGTGAAGTGGGGCTAACTCGCCTAAGGGCATAACTATAAACTGCTATATCTACGTCATTTTTGAGTGCTAGCTATGGGACTGGTGGTGCTATGTAGTGCTATGTTAGTTCTAACAGGTGCAAGAGGAAATTTCAAGAAAGTGTGTGGGGTCGTGACGCACTAGCAAGTGAAAAGAAAAGATTAAACTTTAAACTGTGATATCTCCGCCATCTTTTGGGCTAGCTATACGATTGGTGGTGCTATGCGGATGTTAGTACTAGCAAATGCAAGAAAAAAATTAAAAAGTGAAGTGGGGTAACTCGCCTAAGGGCATAAACTATAAACTGCTATATCTACGTATTTTGAGTGCTAGCTATGGGACTGGTGGTGGTATGTAGTGCTATGTTAGTTCTAACAGGTGCAAGAGCAAAAATTTCAAGAAAGTGTGTGTGAGGTCGCTGACGCACTAGCAAGTGCAAAAGAAAAGATTAAACTTTAAACTGTGATATCTCCGCATCTTTTGGGTGCTAGCTATACGATTGGTGGTGCTATGCGGTGCGATGTTAGTACTAGCAAGTGCAAGAAAAAATTAAAAAGTTAAGTGGGCTAACCTCGCCTAAGGGCATAAACTATAAACTGCTATATCTACTCATTTTTGAGTGCTAGCTATGGGACTGGTGGTGGTATGTAGTGCTATGTTAGTTCTAACAGGTGCAAGAGCAAAAATTTCAAGAAAGTGTGTGTGGGGGTCGCTGACGCACTAGCAAGTGAAAAGAAAAGATTAAACTTTAAACTGTGATATCTCCGCCATCTTTTGGGTGCTAGCTATACGATTGATGGTGCTATGCGGTGCGATGTTAGTACTAGCAAGTGCAAGAAAAAAATTAAAAAAAGTGAAGTGGGGGCTAACCTCGCCTAAGGGCATAAGCTATAAACTGCTATATCTACGTCATTTTTGGAGTGCTAGCTATGGGACTGGTGGTGCTATGTAGTGCTATGTTAGTTCTAACAGGTGCAAGAGGAAAAATTTCAAGAAAGTGTGTGTGGGGGTCGTTGACGCACTAGCAAGTGCAAAAGAAAAGATTAAACTTTAAACTGTGATATCTCCGCCATCTTTTGGGTGCTAGCTATACGATTGGTGGTGCTATGCGGTGCGATGTTAGTACTAGCAAATGCAAGAAAAAAAAATTAAAAAAAGTGAAGTGGGGGTTAACCTCGCCTAAGGGCATAAACTATAAACTGCTATATCTACGTAATTTTTTGAGTGCTAGCTATGGGACTGGTGGTGGTATGTAGTGCTATGTTAGTTCTAACAGGTGCAAGAGCAAAAATTTCAAGAAAGTGTGTGTTGAGGTCGCTGACGCACTAGCAAGTGCAAAAGAAAAGATTAAACTTTAAACTGTGATATCTCCGTCATCTTTTGGGTGCTAGCTATACGATTGGTGGTGCTATGCGGTGCGATGTTAGTACTAGCAAGTGCAAGAAAAAAAAATTAAAAAGTTAAGTGGGGGGCTAACCTCGCCTAAGGGCATAAACTATAAACTGCTATATCTACTTCATTTTTGGAGTGCTAGCTATGGGACTGGTGGTGCTATGTAGTGCTATGTTAGTTCTAACAGGTGCAAGAGGAAAAATTTCAAGAAAGTGTGTGTGGGGGTCGCTGACGCACTAGCAGGTACAAGAGAAAAGATTAAACTTTAAACTATGATATCCCGCTATCTTTTGGGTGCTAGCTATACGATTGGTGGTGCTATGCGGTGCGATGTTAGTACTAGCAAATGCAAGAAAAAAAAATTAAAAAAAGTAAAGTGGGGGGGGGCTAACCTCGCCTAAGGGCATAAACTATAAACTGCTATATCTACGTCATTTTTTGAGTGCTAGCTATGGGACTGGTGGTGGTATGTAGGGATATGTTAGTTCTAACAGGTGCAAGAGGAAAAATTTCAAGAAAGTGTGTGTGGGGGTCGCTGACGCACTAGCAAGTGAAAAGAAAAGATTAAACTTTAAACTGTGATATCTCCGCCATCCTTTGGGTGCTAGCTATACGATTGGTGGTGCTATGCGGTGCGATGTTAGTACTAGCAAGTGCAAGAAAAAAAAATTAAAAAAAGTGAAGTGGGGGCTAACCTCGCCTAAGGGCATAAACTATAAACTGCTATATCTACGTCATTTTTGGAGTGCTAGCTATGGGACTGGTGGTGCTATGTAGTGCTATGTTAGTTCTAACAGGTGCAAGAGGAAAAATTTCAAGAAAGTGTGTGTGGGGGTCGCTGACGCACTAGCAAGTGCAAAAGAAAAGATTAAACTTTAAACTGTTATATCTCCGCCATCTTTTGGGTGCTAGCTATACGATTGGTGGTGCTATGCGGTGCGATGTTAGTACTAGCAAGTGCAAGAAAAAAATTAAAAAAAGTGAAGTGGGGGGGCTAACCTCGCCTAAGGGCATAAACTATAAACTGCTATATCTACGTCATTTTTAGAGTGCTAGCTATGAGACTGGTGGTGCTATGTAGTGCTATGTTAGTTCTAACAGGTGCAAGAGGAAAAATTCAAGAAAGTGTGTGTGGGGGGTCGCTGACGCACTAGCAGGTACAAGAGAAAAGATTAAACTTTAAACTATGATATCTCCGCCATCTTTTGGGTGCTAGCTATACGATTGGTGGTGCTATGCGGTGCGATGTTAGTACTAGCAAGTGCAAGAAAAAAAATTAAAAAAAGTGAAGTGGGGGCTAACCTCGCCTAAGGGCATAAACTATAAACTGCTATATCTACGTCATTTTTGGAGTGCTAGCTATGGGACTGGTGGTGCTATGTAGTGCTATGTTAGTTCTAACAGGTGCAAGAGGAAAAATTCAAGAAAGTGTGTGTGGGGGGTCGCTGACGCACTAGCAGGTACAAGAGAAAAGATTAAACTTTAAACTATGATATCTCCGCCATCTTTTGGGTGCTAGCTATACGATTGGTGGTGCTATACGGTGCGATGTTAGTACTAGCAAGTGCAAGAAAAAAAAATTAAAAAAAGTGAAGTGGGGGGGCTAACCTCGCATAAGGGCATAAACTATAAACTGCTATAGCTACGTCATTTTTGGAGTGCTAGCTATGGAACTGGTGGTGCTATGTAGTGCTATGTTAGTTCTAACAGATGCAAGAGGAAAAATTTCAAGAAAGTGTGTTTGGGGGTCGCTGACGCACTAGCAAGTGCAAAAGAAAAGCTTAAACTTTAAACTGTTATATCTCCGCCATCTTTTGGGTGCTAGCTATACGATTAGTGGTGCTATGCGGTGCGATGTTAGTACTAGCAAGTGCAAGAAAAAAAATTAAAAAGTGAAGTGGGGGCTAACCTCGCCTACGGGCATAAACTATAAACTGCTATATCTACGTCATTTTTGGAGTGCTAGCTATGGGACTGGTGGTGCTATGTGGTGCTATGTTAGTGCCATCAGGTGCAAGAGAAAAATTTTAAAAAAAGTGTAGTGGGGGGGGGCTGGCATCACCTTAGCCCCCCCAAACTTTGAACTGTAATAACTCACATAGTTTTTGGGTGCTAGCTATAAGTGTTGTGGTGCTATGTGGTGCAATGTTGGTGCAATCAGATGCTATACAGAAAATAAAATAATTTGGTGTTGGGGGGGCCAAGGTGATCTTGCCGATAAAACGCACACGATTGATAAATAAATCGCAAAAGCACATTTTGCCACTAATAAGTGCCTCGAAAATAATGAAGTAAAAGAGACGTCTGCGAAGTTAGCGACTAGAAGTAGAAGCCAATTGTCCGCATCCTCAATGAACCGCGCTCCTCCCACCAATCCACGATAAAAGACAGGCCTATTCTAATCCAACATCACTTAGCTCCGCCCTCATTCTTTCGTATAATACAACCTGCTGTAAGTACGAATGGGGCGGCTCCGTGGCGTAGTGGTATGTGTGTGACTACTACGCCCAAGGTCCCGGGTTCGAATCCCGACACGGTCCGCTTGAAAAATGTTAGGCGAGCATTTTTCGCAAAAATACACCCTCGTTCGGATGAGAGGTAAAATGGAGGTCCCGTGTGTGAGTGTTGTCACGCACGTTAAAGATCCCTACCTTGCTTGGAACAGCAAGGATTCGGCAAAATTCAAAATTTTCCAGGTAAAAAAAACTCGCTTCCTGGCCAATGTAGTACCTTCGGGTGGAGCATTGGAAAATCACATGTAATGTAAGTACGAATGAAAACCCAAAAACCAAAATGGAACAATACAGAAATGTCTGAAAAATATCTATGACGAACCCCACTCTAAATCAATCAATGTCTCACCTAAACGCGCAGAATATCGGGTATAAATCAACCGGACAAATAAATAACAACAAACTAAATCAAAAACCATAATTAAATTACGTCAATCAAGTAAACAAAGAAATAAATAGAGTAAAACTGTGCTTTCCCATAAGACTTAAAAGTGATAATGATTGTGACCCCCCAGTACATTCAGTGTATACCCACTCCCCTTAACAGTAAGACATAAATAGATGTAGGCAGACGACCATATTTTCGGATACTGAGAAATTTATATTTGAAGTATGTATAAAAATTGTGGCGGATGTACCCGCAAAAGCATTGATTTGTTTTGAGTAGATTTTTCGCAAAATTTTGAACGAACCCGTTTTAGTGTGATGACGCTAGCCGTCATAATGCTTATGCGAGTGCACCTGATAAATTGGATGCTTGTTGCTATTTTATGCACTGCTATATGCTTAATGTTTATCTAGATATTTATTTATAATTATATTTATATTATAATGGCATTTATTTTTACATCTATATTATTGCCTGTATTTTATTGTTCTGAGAATTGATTTGATTTGTTTGACGTTTTTCCGCCTATTTTTGGTCGCAGTATCTATAGAAAGGAAGATTGTAATGATAATATGTCAGTTAGGGAACGTTAGGGACGAATTTAGGCTGAAATTAAAATAAAATACTTAGACCAGGAAAAACGACTTTGTAAATTATAGAGCAGGCAAACTAGCTGGATTCGCTATTAATAACTTTGACGTATACTTAGAAATTTGAATCCATTTTAAATATTATAGTTACCTAGATTTGGATAAAGTCGGCCGTTCAGGTCGCACCAGTTAGCAAAGCTGGCGACTGCTATCCGGTGTTACGAATCCCCCTCCCTCTCTCTACTTTTTGCTAGTGTCTTGTTAATCAGACACGCTCCAAAGTCAACGCTAGGAATACCATTATTCAAACTCCAACTTTAGTTTTGGTTTATAGATTTTATTTAGGACCGATTAATTATGAAGTCAGATTTATTAGAAGCACGTCTATTTTTCGCGTTTAAACCCAATGTTGTACCTAAGAGTGGAGCATTAGGGACGTGGTCGCAAGCATAGCGGTCCTTAATTATATTAGACTGTAAGTACGAATGCTCATATACAATAACTATCTTTCCTAAGAAAACTAAATAAGCGCTTTGTAAATATCTATGGCAAGCTGTGCTTTTTATCAAGTTTTCAGAATGCCGTGTATTGCGTTTCTGTATACCTAATTTCCTACCTCCATTAAGTTAGACCCCCCACCAGCGATAAATAAATTAATACCTATAAAAAAATTAGGTACTAATTAGGTGCTAATTAGGTGCTACATTCCAAAATTAGGTGCTCGAATAGTTTGGCAGGAAATTAAATTTGAAAAGGGGGGGGCTGACTTAACGTTAAGCTGGACCCCCCATATGAAAAAACTAATTTGCAACATGCAAACTGAAAAATTAGATAATACCAGAATTAAGTGCTAATTAGGTGCTCTTAAAATCAACAAAAACATATCACTAAAATAACCTTTTATCTTAATAATTAACTATATCATGTATAAGTATATGATTCGACAAGAGTAAAGTCCCATTAAATAATTAGGTGCTCTTACGACTGTGGTCTCAAAATACTCGTCTAGTAGCGTACTGTCGATATATCCAGTCGCCGAATTAAGTGCTCGTAAGGTTTCGCAAAAATTTTGCACTATAACGTGGTCCGCGTCACACGCGTACAAGAGTAAAGTCCCATTAAATAATTAGGTGCTCTTACGACTGTGGTCTCAAAATACTCGTCTAGTAACGTACTGTCGATATATTCCAGTCGCCGAATTAAGTGCTCGTAAGGTTTCGCAAAATTTTGCACTATAACGTGGTCCGCGTCACACGCGTACAAGAGTAAAGTCCCATTAAATAATTAGGTGCTCTTACGACTGTGGTCTCAAAATACTCGTCTAGTAGCGTACTGTCGATATATCCAGTCGCCGAATTAAGTGCTCGTAAGGTTTCGCAAAATTTTGCACTATAACGTGGTCCGCGTCACACGCGTACAAGAGTAAAGTCCCATTAAATAATTAGGTGCTCTTACGACTGTGGTCTCAAAATACTCGTCTAGTAGCGTACTGTCGATATATCCAGTCGCCGAATTAAGTGCTCGTAAGGTTTCGCAAAATTTTGCACTATAACGTGGTCCGCGTCACACGCGTACAAGAGTAAAGTCCCATTAAATAATTAGGTGCTCTTACGACTGTGGTCTCAAAATACTCGTCTAGTAGCGTACTGTCGATATATCCAGTCGCCGAATTAAGTGCTCGTAAGGTTTCGCAAAATTTTGCACTATAACGTGGTCCGCGTCACACGCGTACAAGAGTAAAGTCCCATTAAATAATTAGGTGCTCTTACGACTGTGGTCTCAAAATACTCGTCTAGTAGCGTACTGTCGATATATCCAGTCGCCGAATTAAGTGCTCGTAAGGTTTCGCAAAAATTTTGCACTATAACGTGGTCCGCGTCACACGCGTACAAGAGTAAAGTCCCATTAAATAATTAGGTGCTCTTACGACTGTGGTCTCAAAATACTCGTCTAGTAGCGTACTGTCGATATATCCAGTCGCCGAATTAAGTGCTCGTAAGGTTTCGCAAAATTTTGCACTATAACGTGGTCCGCGTCACACGCGTACAAGAGTAAAGTCCCATTAAATAATTAGGTGCTCTTACGACTGTGGTCTCAAAATACTCGTCTAGTAGCGTACTGTCGATATATCCAGTCGCCGAATTAAGTGCTCGTAAGGTTTCGCAAAATTTTGCACTATAACGTGGTCCGCGTCACACGCGTACAAGAGTAAAGTCCCATTAAATAATTATGGAATTAAACAAATTCATTATTGTTTAATTTTAATCGGTTTTCGGTATGTATTTTGCTTATTTTTTCAATGTATTTAACTGCATATCATTCAATATTTTACGTACATTGTACTCTGCGTGTAATATTTCTTCTTTTTTATCATCGCGTCATGTATTAGGTGAAGTAATCAAAGCCGCCACTTGATATTTAGTATTATTATATTAATATTTTTAATGATAATTTTTAATGTAATAATGTAAGGATAATTTATTTTAGGAAAGTTAAAGGATTACAAAGGATTTATATTAATTATTTTTGTTATTTTTACAGATATTTTATATTTAATCTTATAAAATTTATACATTTTTAAAAATATAAACATATAAAAATATTTTCTTAATATAAACATATAAAAAAATAAACATATAAAACATATCTAATATAAACATATAAAAATATTTTCTTAATTATATATATACACGTTTCCTTTATAAATATGGACGTTTGCTTGTCCTCGTCCGCGTTCTCTTCCTCGCCATTGTCCTCCACGTCCACGTTCACGTCCACGTCCACGTCCACGTCCTCGTCCACGTCCGCATCCCCATCCGCGTGCTCGTCCGTTCCCTCTATCGTTTTCATTTATATTCCAATGTTGGAATCTTCATATCTTCATATATAGTATGAATAGCAGTTCACGCTCTTGTGCGCGACTAATGTTTAAAAGATATTTAGGAATTATTAAATATGATTTACGAATTTTATAATTATTAATATATATGAATAAATAATGTTGGAAATTATAATCAAAATATTAATAATACTTTTAAACATTATCAATGCTTACTATATAGCTTTCTTCACAATGCTTGTGAAGTTATTTCTATATTTGCTTGTTCTGTAATTAAGAATGATGAATTTGTTTAATTCCATAATTATTTAATGGGACTTTACTCTTGTACGCGTGTGACGCGGACCACGTTATAGTGCAAAATTTTGCGAAACCTTACGAGCACTTAATTCGGCGACTGGATATATCGACAGTGCGCTACTAGACGAGTATTTTGAGACCACAGTCGTAAGAGCACCTAATTATTTAATGGGACTTTACTCTTGTACGCGTGTGACGCGGACCACGTTATAGTGCAAAATTTTGCGAAACCTTACGAGCACTTAATTCGGCGACTGGATATATCGACAGTACGCTACTAGACGAGTATTTTGAGACCACAGTCGTAAGAGCACCTAATTATTTAATGGGACTTTACTCTTGTACGCGTGTGACGCGGACCACGTTATAGTGCAAAATTTTGCGAAACCTTACGAGCACTTAATTCGGCGACTGGATATATCGACAGTACGCTACTAGACGAGTATTTTGAGACCACAGTCGTAAGAGCACCTAATTATTTAATGGGACTTTACTCTTGTACGCGTGTGACGCGGACCACGTTATAGTGCAAAATTTTGCGAAACCTTACGAGCACTTAATTCGGCGACTGGATATATCGACAGTACGCTACTAGACGAGTATTTTGAGACCACAGTCGTAAGAGCACCTAATTATTTAATGGGACTTTACTCTTGTACGCGTGTGACGCGGACCACGTTATAGTGCAAAATTTTGCGAAACCTTACGAGCACTTAATTCGGCGACTGGATATATCGACAGTACGCTACTAGACGAGTATTTTGAGACCACAGTCGTAAGAGCACCTAATTATTTAATGGGACTTTACTCTTGTACGCGTGTGACGCGGACCACGTTATAGTGCAAAATTTTGCGAAACCTTACGAGCACTTAATTCGGCGACTGGATATATCGACAGTACGCTACTAGACGAGTATTTTGAGACCACAGTCGTAAGAGCACCTAATTATTTAATGGGACTTTACTCTTGTACGCGTGTGACGCGGACCACGTTATAGTGCAAAATTTTGCGAAACCTTACGAGCACTTAATTCGGCGACTGGATATATCGACAGTACGCTACTAGACGAGTATTTTGAGACCACAGTCGTAAGAGCACCTAATTATTTAATGGGACTTTACTCTTGTACGCGTGTGACGCGGACCACGTTATAGTGCAAAATTTTGCGAAACCTTACGAGCACTTAATTCGGCGACTGGATATATCGACAGTACGCTACTAGACGAGTATTTTGAGACCACAGTCGTAAGAGCACCTAATTATTTAATGGGACTTTACTCTTGTACTCGTGTGACGCGGACCACGTTATAGTGCAAAATTTTGCGAAACCTTACGAGCACTTAATTCGGCGACTGGATATATCGACAGTACGCTACTAGACGAGTATTTTGAGACCACAGTCGTAAGAGCACCTAATTATTTAATGGGACTTTACTCTTGTCGAATCATATACTTATACATGATATAGTTAATTATTAAGATAAAAGGTTATTTTAGTGATATGTTTTGTTGATTTTAAGAGCACCTAATTAGCACTTAATTCTGGTATATCTAATTTTCAGTTTGCATGTTGCAAATTAGTTTTTCATATGGGGGGTCCAGCTTAACGTTAAGTCAGCCCCCCCCCCCATTTCAAATTTAATTTCCTGCCAAACTATTCGAGCACCTAATTTTGGAATGTAGCACCTAATTAGCACCTAATTAGCACCTAATTTTTTTATAGGTATTAATTTATTTATCGCTGGTGGGGGGTCTAACTTAATGGAGTTTCCTGCAGATTACAACCTTATTAATTTTTCTGTGATATATATCAACTGACCGCTGCTTATATTACTTTAACTTTTTTCAAAGTTTATGCAAGATGCGCTATCGTCAAAAAATCGACATTTACTTATACGTGCCTTCAGTAGACACACGGCAGATTTTTAAATTCAATATTCAAATAAGAAAGTTGTTAATTTTTTTCCTGAACCCTATGAGGTGGCCGCCAGAACTACTTTCATTTTTTGCTGGGTTAATGCAAAAGCATCGAATTTCTAAAAACTACATTTAGGTATTAAAACCCTCAGTGGATACGCGGCAGATACTTAAATTCCACACTCAAATAAAGAAGTTATTCATTTTTTCCTAAACTGCTTCACGTCGCCGCCAGCACTATTTTATTTTATCTTGGTTAATACAAAAGCATCGAATTTGTAAAAATCTACATCTAGATATTAAAGCCAATAGTACATACGTGGCAGATTTTTAAATTCCATGCCCAAATAAAAAAGTTATTAATTTTTCCCAAACAGTATGAAGTAGCGGCCAGTATTATTTTAATTTTTCTCAGAGTTAAATCAAAAACCTCAAATTTGTAAAAAAATTTACATCTAGGTTTTTAGGTCAATAGTACAAACGCTGCAGATTTTAGGTTCCATGCACAAGTAAAAAAGTTTCTAATTTTTTCTTGAACTGTATGAAGTGGTTGCCACCACCACTTTAATTTCTTTGTGGATTAATACAAATGCATCGAATTTGTCAAGAAATCTACGTTTAGAAGGCAATCAGTACATACGCGGCAAATTTCTAAGTTTCATGCTGAAATAAAAAGTTATTAATTTTTTCTCAACGGTATTAAGTGGTCGCCTGCACTACTTTAATCTTTTCTGGGTTAATACAAAAGCATCGAATTTGTAAAAATATCAACCTTTAGGCAAAGTCAATAGTACATTCGCGGCAGACTTTTAGGCTCCATTCCAAATAAGAAAATTTCCATTTTTTCCTGAACCGTGCGAAGTGGCCACCAGCACTAGTTTAATTTTTTTTCTGGGTTAATACAAAAGCATCGAATTTGAAAAAATCTACATCTTGGTATTAAGGCCAATAGTACATACGCGGCAGATTTTAAGTTCCACGCCCAAATAAAAAGTTATTAATTTTTTCTTGAACTGTATCAAGTGGCCGCCAGTACTACTTTAACTTTTTTGCTGGGTTCATGTAAAACAAAACATAATTCTACCGTCTTACGGTTCGTAACGGATAATGCCGCAAACATGGCCCGAATGCGTGAAAATATACGAAATGTTTCAGACTTTATTGATTTGAGTATGGCTGCACGGAACATATTCTAAATTTACTGTCAAAAGATTTTGAATTTGAAATGAAAGATATTACAGAACATGTTGTTCAAGTGTAAAATATTTTCGTAACAACCACTAGGCTTCTGCTAAATACAAACAAGCTGGTGGAAAGGCACTTGTCCTTCCTCGGTATTGGCGAGTGATACCTATGTTGATCATTTAGTCACTGGATGCAATTCGATTGAAGCTGCAAATCAATTAATTGGCGAGTTGAATAGTATTTGCACTAGTGGTGGTTTTCAATTAAGAAAATGGAGTAGTAATTGCCCGGAAGTGATGGGACCAAGAGCCGCCATTGGAAATCGTCGAAAAATGGAAACATTTTTTTGGGTGAATTGCCAGCGGTTTCGAATATTGAGATTTCGCGTCGCATCGTATGTAATAATTTTAAAAAGGTGACGTTGCATGGGTACTGCGATGCTTCTGAAGCCGGGTATGCAGCTGTCGTCTATTTTCATTCGTTCGATTTAGAAGGAAACATTGCCGTGTCATTAGTATGCGCAAAATCGAAGGTTGCTCATACTCATCGCGTTTCATTGCCCTGTCTCGAATTGTGTGCTGCCGTGCTCTTGGCAGATTTAGTAGATTTCGTCGAAAATACTTATACAGATAGTTTATCATTTAGTAGTATTTTCGCGTGGTCAGATTCCACTGTTGTTTTGTCTTGGATTCGGTCTTCCTCGCATAAGTGGAAGACATTTGTTAGCAATCGCATTTCGCATATTCAAGAAAGTATTCCTCCATCTTCGTGGCTTCATGTTAAGTCACAGGATAACCCTGCGGATTGTGCCTCACGTGGACTTTTGGTTTCAGAGTTGGTTCATCATCCATTATGGTGGACAGGACCTGCCTGATTAGTGCGGCGTAGCGAAGACTGGCCAGTAACGTCACTGCCAAAACTTATCGACTCATCTCAGATGGACGTCGAACATTGTACTCTGTCGTTAACAGTCGTTATGTCTGAGAATTTTTTAGATTTGTTATTGGATAATTTTTCAAAACTGCAGAAAATTTGTGGATTATTACATGTATTCGTCATTTCATTCGTAATGTTCAATGTCAGGCAAATTTGCGTTCAAAATATTCTGATGGTTTGTCTCTATCTCAGCAGCAAGAGGCTATACATTTATTGATTAAAAGAGTTCAAACAAATGTTTTTACCCAAGACATTGCAAATATTGAAACTGGAAAACTTGTTAATAAACAACTTCGTAGCCTTGCCCGTTTCTAGATAGTCGTGATTTGTTGAGGGTGGGCGGTCGCCTGCGTAATTCAGAGTTATCGCACGATGCAAAATTTTCCAATTTTGCTTACTCGGTCGCATCGGTTGACTGAAATTATTATATTAGATTGTCATGAAAGACATTTATACCCTGGAAATCGAACAACTAAATTTTTATTAACTCAAAATTATTGGATCTTGTCCGCAAAGAGGGCTATTCGGCAATGTTTGAAATTCTGCATTCGTTGTTTTCGTGTAAACCCTGTGCCTGTACGTCTCCCTATGGGGATTTACCAGCTCTAGGTTAACTCCAGGTAAGGCGTTTTTACATACGGGAGTCGACTTTGGTGGACCTTTCTCTGTCACGATAAATCGGCGTCGTGGCGCAAAATCATTGAAAGCGTACATTTGTCTATTTATTTGTTTCAGCACTAAAGCCATCCATTTGGAATTAGTGTGTAACTTGTTGACAGACGCTTTCTTGGGTGCTTTACGTTGATTTATTGCACGAAGAGGCAAATGTATTCAAATCCATTGTGACAATGGCACTAATTTCGTTGGGACCTCTCGTGAAATCTCTCAATCGATGCGCCATTCGGTAGACGTTGAGGGAATCGAATTTGTGTTTAAACCTCCTGCTGCTCCTCATTTTGGTGGGTTATGGGAGGCCGGGATTAAATCGGCAAAATCCCATTTGAAAAGAATTATCGGTGAACAAATTTTGTCGTTTGAAGAATTCTCGACGGTATTGATTCAAATCGAAGCGATTCTCAACTCACGTCCGCTATGCGCACTGAGTTGCGAACCGCATGACTTTTCGTATTTGACCCCGGGTCATTTTCTTAATGTTGAACCAGTTTCAGTGTTACCAGACCCGGATTTGCTGTCCATAAACCCCTCTCGTTTAAATCGCTGGCAACTGTTGCAGTAAATGGAACAAGGGTTTTGGGAAAAAATGAAGTGCTGAATACCTGCACACGTTGCAACAGAAAGGTAAGTGGTCGAGGAATTTCGCTACCCTGCCTATTGATTCGCTTGTCCTCTTAAAGGAAGAAAATAACCCCCCTCTACAGTGGCGTTTAGGAAGAGTAGTGAAGGTTCATCCTGGTAGGGATGGTATCGTTCGGTAGCTACAGTCAAGACATCCCAAGAGTTAGTTAAACGTCCTCTAGTGAAACTATGTTTACTGCCAATTACTTAATATTTAATGGTATGTATACATATATTCACTTATATAAGTTTGTCGGTTTAGGTTTCTTAGTTAATAGCTATAATTATTTTTAAATATAAAATAAGTTAGTTCATACTTATTTTGGTGGGCAGGATGTTAGGTCTCTTTGTCGCATGTTTGCGTGGTTAATTTTAAGTTATTTTAAATTCTTAGTTGTAAATCAAATAGTAAAGCTGTCATCCCTTGTGCCGTTATATCCCGTCGTAATACCTCCTTTGTGCATGTGAAAATTAAGTTGAAAAAGGGGTAGTGACGGAAACACTCTCTCATCGATATCGGAGCGAAACGGTCGTTCGTTCGGTAAGTGAGTTAGTCGTTAGTGCCGCCGAATATGACTTTATCGATAAATCCCTAAAAAACACAGTGAAAGTGCAAACGTAACACGTACTATAATTCGCATACAGTCCACTTGGTTGAAAAGTAGGAACTACACCTTAGAACAATAAAGCAACGCGGAGGTAAGTCCATATATAAAATTATAAGACCCCCTCCCCCGCGCATTAAACAATAATCAAATTTATGATTAAAAATTCCTCTACGTGTCTGTTAACAACAATAAACAGAATTTATATTTGTTTTGATTTATCTATTATTTATATTTACTATTTTTATTTCTATGGTCGTAATATATACTTTAAAAGTTAAATAAAAATTAAGAGAAAAATGCATTCAATTGTCTACTTCTTGTAGAAATTTTATTGTGGTCAAAGTGTCCAATATTTATTTTAATTGAAAATGTATTTAAAAGGTAGAAAATACGAATTAAATTTAGACTAATTTAAAAAATAAAATGAATAAATATAAAAATAAAAAATTATTTAAATCAAGCCAGCCTTGTTATTTATCCTTTAAGGGTGGCTTTTAAAGTCTCTACGGTTCGTAACTGAATTTTTTTATAGATGCATTAAGGGAGATTTCAACACTAGATTTACCAGGGTTGGAAGTGTAACTCTTTGTGAAAGTAGGTTTTATGACTATTTAAAAAGAGCTGCTAGAAAAAATGGCTGCTGAAAATTAGCTGCTAACTTCACATCGGACGTAAAGTACCACACATATTTTCAATTTACGATTTTTTTTAACCTATTTGTAGGAACTGTTGATATAATCCGTCAG
Source organism: Platerodrilus igneus (assembly GCA_036346225.1). NCBI lineage: Eukaryota > Metazoa > Arthropoda > Insecta > Coleoptera > Lycidae > Platerodrilus > Platerodrilus igneus. The sequence goes on along the minus strand of JARFIW010000439.1, from coordinate 2,194,140 downwards.
GAAATGTAGAACTACAGTGGGAGCAAATAGAACTATCGTTATATCTTGCGGTGATAAAAAAATACGGTGCCAACTTCACGCAAGCAAGCAACGAACAGTTATCATTTGGACCCAAAAAGAGCGATCGAAAACTATATAATCAAAAAAGAAGGAAATTAAAGAAAGGTTGACCATCCGAACTTTTTATAAGCATACCGAACTTCCTCTCCACTTCTTATAGTTCGTATACTTGTCTTATACTTACTTATCTTTCTTTCATATTCTTCTAAGTAAATACCCAAAATATCAAGTTCGATAATTGATATACATCCTACACAAACACAACTAAAATAAAGAGTTCTTATAAAGTTTCTCCATGGTGATAGTAAATAGTAATAAACAAAAATCGTTATTATGAGTTTTCGCCCAATGACTCGCTTACGGGTGAAATCTATTAATTATAAAAACTTCATGGAATAAACTAACAACAGTAGAGACTGGAAAATTCGATTCGGCACAACAACGTGCATTGATCAAATTGTTCGTAAAAACACCGACTAAGTAATAAGAATTGGACTTAACCAATCGACATGAACGTTAATCGGTCGAAAACTGACAAAAATTATAAAGAATACTATACTCAAGAAGAATACGTTCTTCCTATTTTACCAAGCTTTATAAGTAGCCAAGACGCTTAACAAAGAACAAGAATCGCAAATTCGTCTTTCATTCAAAAACCTAACGATGTTAAAACACATAAACAAGATCTTCTTACCCCTGAGAGTTATTCAAAGGCCTGAATATTTATAGTTAGGTGTCAGTAGTCAACAGAACTCCATTTCCCAAACGGAATGGGTTTATAAAAACTTATAAAAGAACAAAGTAAAGAGATGCCTTTAGCTCTCCACCAAACAAACAAGTGCTTGTAAACTTTAAATCCTAAACCATACCATAAATTTTTACGATAGGCTTGTCATACAGCATAAACATTATACCGGGACGTCACTCACCAAGGAATTTCATATAGCGCATGTGGTGGGTCGCCTTCTTATTTTTATAAGCACCATAAAAGCATCCTTTCAATTTTGGTTTTTCAAAAATAATTGTTTTTGTGTAAATATCAATCTATAGCTCACCCTTGCGCATATTTCTATGTAGTTGTAAATCTCCCCGTATTATGATAAAAAAAGCCGATAGTTTTAAAAACAAAGAAAGGATTCGAATATTAGTGGAAAGCAATTCGAAAAGAAGAAAATAATAAAAATATAATGATGCAAGGAAACCCTTAGTTAATTCCATCTGAGGTTCGAAGGATTAGAATCAATATATAACGTGGAAATTAGAGGCAAGTTGACAAAAATTCATTTTGTTTGTTTAATTTTTGTAACTTTCTTGGTGACAAGGTTTCTTTCGGTTTTTTAAATTTTGCTTAGCAGTTGAGTAAAAACTTAATATATATTTTACGCATCCTTTTTCCCCACCACATTGCTAATTTTCCTTACAATCCTCTATTAGTTTACGAGATGCTGGGTCACCGATACCAAAAACAAACGGCACCGCAGTCCTGCTTTCTATTGGTAGTATCATCAATATTGGTGCAATTCAAAGGGTTGCAACTGGCAAATTTCCGATTCTTGCTTGCTTCATTACCTCCTATATTCTCCCTTCCCATTCGAAGTTACAGAATATACTACTTAACGCAATTTATCCTGTTATAAACAAAATAAACTGATTGCAGACACAATTAAAAATTGTCCATAATTTTAAGCGCTATTATGTACCGAAAAAAAACATCTTGCTGCCAACTAAGCAGGTATTGCTATGTTGATGTTGATATCCAGATAAAATAAGGCGCGTGAGATTCTTTATTTTCAGACATTTCTGCTGAACACGCATGATTTTTCTCCAACATACTTTTAAAACAACTAAAAACTTGCGACAGCAATAGTTTTTTGGGTGTTCTTGAACTGTATTTGGGGAGTATGCTTTCCGCGGCTCCGTGGCGCAGTTGGTATGCGTGTGACGACTGTCCGCTTGAAAAATGTTAGACGAGCATTTTTCACAAAAATTACACCCTCGTTCGGATGAGAGGTAAAATGGAGATTCCGTGTGTGAGTGTTGTCACGCACGTTAAAGATCCCTACCTTGCATAGAACAGCAAGGGTTCGGCAAAATTCAAAATTTTTCAGGTAAAAAAAACTCGCCTCCTGGCCAATGTAGTACCTCCGGGTGGAGCATTGGAAAATCACATGTAAGGAGTATGCTTTCGGTTTTTGAAACAATGTAATTTTTGGTATTGTGTCTTCTCATTATCCTTCACGTATGAGTCAAAAAATCCATTTAAGTGGTTTCTGAATTCGTACCAAACAAATCTCCTATTGTCAAATTCCAAAAAATAAAAACACCATTGTCAAAATTAACCCTTCGATCCTTCGAATAACTTTATTTATAAATTAAAATTTAATACTGTAAAGTACAGATTTAAAGATTAAATTACACAAATAATTCAAGGCATACTAAGTTCATTACGGCAATTCAAAAGATAGCGGTACCGCAAACAGCACCTGAAGAAATCATTAAACTAATAATGGGTATCAATTTGACACGGCTTCACATTTTCGTGCTTTTAGAGTATCCTAGAGGTCACATAGCAATTCGTAATTTACGAATGTCCGGTGTTTAGTTATTACTAAAAGGACCTCTTGTCGACATCATACAACGTTAAGAAAACTACACCAGCAGACAATTTTGAAACCAATAATTTAAAAAAATCGTAGACATGTGTAACAATAAGGCCAGTCTTTAATAAATGTTACAATTTGTAAATACGGTCAAGTTAAAAGTAGTTTCGAAAATAAAAATGAGATTCGTGGAGACAGAAATGACCAATTCGAAAAACTGTAAACTAGACTGGCAGGAGGATAAAACACTGTGTAAAGATTGGTTTTCATTAATTTATAAAACTGGACCGAAACAAATACATATAAGAGAAAATCTGGTCTAGAAAATGTTAAACCGTACATGCAAGCAACAATGTAAGTAGGCGGGTTTAATATATTTTCAGAATGCATAGTAACATAAAGGTACAAAACTGCTGAAGTATAACAACCCTCATTTTCAAGTACCCTTTATAAAATATGGCATTAGTAACCGTTAAAGCAGACAAACTGTTTAATATTATAATACTGAAACAATTTTACGTCCAAGACATAGTTTGGTAAACGCCTAGGTCATATTTAACTAAGTGGGTACTAAGAAGATTTAAAAATTTTCTGCCCACGAACGAGAGGTTAGTGTTCTTTGCGGAATTGATATCACTGGTGTTTTATTCGATCTCCCATTACGAAAGAATAGACTGTTAGAAAGACTGGTTTTTTACATACCCTATAATATGAACAACATTCTTTTGTTCCTAATTTTTTCTTTAATATCGCATTAGGTGCAATGATATAATAATTCAAAAACAACTACAAATAAAATAAAACAAAACACACCTGTTGATTCTTGTATACCACTTAAAAGTATAAGGAATATGGTAGATGCTATAATCCAAAAATAATCCTTTCTTGTGTTAGTAATCCACATTTTATTAAAACAACCCTCATGGGGTACACAACTGCACTTATCACAATAGAAACAATTTATCCACTAAGTAAAACACATACTTTTAGTGATTTTAAAAGTATTTTAATTAATATTTATACATTCCGGAGGTAATTTGCACTGAACGCGTATAACCGACCACTGTACACTCGCATCTGTTCAGTAAGTTGCAAAGTTGTTGTTTGCTGGCGCTGCTGACGCCGAAGAATATGAATATGGCCGATGTGTCTTACTACTTGTTGCATTCGAACCAGGCATTCATGCTCATCTCTAAAACAAATAAACGTTTTTTTGGCTTGATAGGGAAATTAGAAATATAGCACAATCCGTAAGTTGCCAAATTTACGAAAGGTGTCTGTATTTTAAAAGTAATGAAAACTTGGTTGTGTATTTACATCCTTATACAGACTTTGAATTCTCGAAATTTTGTAATTTCGTCTAACAATCTACATTTTCGTTTGCTAATTATACAAGCTTTCCTTAAGCCTTCATATTTACCATAAAAAATAAAATTCCTATTGTAATTCGACTGATGTATCGTTGGTTGCCTAACGAAATTCAACATAATTGTCATTACGCTTTTTACTAATAATGACTTTTATCAAGAAAAGTTTGTGAAATTCTATCAAGCAAGTGTCTAAAATAATTCTCTGTAAAACACTAGTGTTTGCAATATCGAGTATCTTGGTAATTAACAAATTGATTTGCTCATATAAATGAATAAGCAGCTTTTTAATCTAGCTTGTAAACTAAAGGTAGAAAAATCGTATAAATTATATAAGGACCCACAATAGCTATACATGCATACGCAAATACGAAAAAGATCTTATTACTGCAATCAAAACTGAACTAAAGCTTAACCAAGGTAACTTAAAATACGTACAACCATATGTCTCTATTGGCATTAGGTTTTTGTGTTAGGCACCTAGCTTTTAAATCTTTTCTAAAATTAATATTTTTTTATTTTCTTTAAATGATTTCTGAGTACATAAAACTTTTAGACAACGCATAAATCAAAACACATATTGCATAAACAATAATGAATATAAGGCTATATAGATAAGCTAGACATTACTGTTTATCATTGTAACATTGGAAGCACACAAAAACATACATTGACGAATCACAGGCATATAGCAAATTTATGAAAATCTGTTTGATGTAATTATCCTTAGGGAAACATTGTATTGAACAACTCCAGACATATCAAATGGTTCTAGCTTGTTCATTTCAGCAGAGTAATTGTGATTAAGTTGGAAAACCAACGAAAAAAATGCATTCTGAAACTTCTCAGATTCATAATTATAAACTCCAGACATATATTACTTTAAAGCATATCAATGATACTATAATGCAAAATTAAGTTCAATAAGAAGAACCAGGAACATCTTGCGAGACGGCACATGGAATGTTAAAAACATGAAGCAAATAGGGAAGCTAGAGAATTTGAAAATTAAAATAGATAGGCTACCATTAGATATAGTGGGGATTAGCAAAGTTTGGTGGCCAGAGGCAGGAGATTTTTGGAGCCGAGGCTTTGGGATAATTCATACAGGATCCCAGAGTAAGAAAATCCGGGTGTGGGGATAATTATGCAGAAAAAGATAAGGCACTGTGTAGAAAACTACTTACAAAAGAACGAAAGAGTACTAATGGTTAGATTAGAATCTAAACCGGTAATTACAGTAATAATACAAGTATACATGTCTACCTCTAGCTACAGTGAAGAAGAGGTAGAAGTGATCTACAAAGATATCGAAGATATACAAGAATCTGTAAAATGACCTGAAAATTTAATAATTACGGAAAAATTTAATGCAGTATTGAGTGAGGGTAGGGAAGGAGCAGTAGTAGGTGTATTTGGTTTGGGCACGAGAAAGGTCAGGGGTAATAGGCCGGTTGCATTTTGAAACAAAAACAATTTAACCATCCCAAATATATTATTTCAACATCATGTTAGAAGACGATAGATGTGGAAGATGCCAAGAGACATTGTGAGATATCAAATAAATTACAATCTTGTTCAACAACCATTTAGAAATAAAGTAAAATACTCTAGAAGTTACCCAGAAGCAAATATCGACACTGACCACAACATAGTAAGTACGAAAGCCGCCCCAAATTAAGAATTTGAAAAAAGGAACGGAATATGCACTTTGACTTTGAGAAAATAAAAGATAAAGACATTAGCAAAAGATTTGAGAAAAAATCAAATGAATCACCGAAACATACAAACAATTTCTGATACTAAGAAAGTAGAAGCAGAATAGAACAACATTAAATCCAGCTTAGACATGGAGGCCAGAGATATTCTGGGGTATAAACAAGAAGAAAATAAGAAACCATGTATAACAAATTGAATAGAAAGAAGGCTAAAGTACAAAAACAAACCAGACGAAGCAGGAAAACAAATATACAGAGCCATAAAATGGGGAATTATTTGCAAATGCAGGAAAGCAAAAGAACAATGGATTGATGAAAAATGCAAAGAGGCACAAACTAAGATAGAAATAGGAAAGACAGATGAAGCATACAAACTAATTAGAATGAATTGTAGGGATATAAAACCGTGTATAGCATAAGGAGTGTAGAAGAAGACAGCATGATAGAAAATGTAGAGAAAATGGTTAGATGGCAAGAGTATATAGAGAATTTATATATGCAGGAGAGGAACTAACAGCATTAAAACTTGGGATTTCCTATACTTAAAGATGAGCTTGAATTAGCATTAATAAAGGATCTGAAAAATAATCAGGCACCGAGTATAGATAAGGTGCAATTAGAAAATCTATAAGCCGCTGAACAAGCAGTAACAGAACGGCTTTTCCAACTTGTAAGCTGCATGTATGAGACAGGCACGTTACCCAAAGATTTCAAATATAACACCATACTCATTATACCGAAAACGATAGGTGCGGATAAATGTGAAAATTTTCGAACAATAAGTTTGATAGCACGCTTGTCAAAACTATTAACTAGAAATATACAAAGACGGATGGAAAAACTGACTGAAGAAATACTAGGAAATCAATTTGAGTTTACACAAAACATGGGAGGCTATTTTAGCTATAAGGGCGATAATACAAAGAGCAAACAGCTGTAATAGAATTAGAGCAGAAACGTAGAGAAGTGAATATTAGGAAAAGGATGAGCCCTATCACCATTAAATTTAATTTGTATATAAAAAAGACCATGAATACCGTTTAATGCAGATAGACTTTTGGAATTATTATGCAGGGACAAACGATTGATATGCTTAAATTTGCAGATGAAATAGAGGTATTAACATCTAGTAAGGAAGAGTTAGAAGCAGCTCTTAATTAAATTGAAACGGTATTAACAAACAGATGCGGTATGTAAATTAACAAAAATAAAACTAAAGTAGTAGTATGTAAAGGAGGGAAAAATAAATCAAAAACAAGAATACAAATAGGTAACGAGAACCTGCAAGAGGTTAAGGATTTCTGCTACCTAGGAAGCCAAATAACGCAAGGTGAGAAAAGCGCAAAGTCTATACAACAAAGATTAGCACACCGTCGTGCTACATTTAACAAGAAAAAGCAATTACTGTGCTCAAAGACAACAAGCATACAAACCAAGAAAAAATTGTTGAAGGCCTATGTGTAGAATACAGCACTGTACAGCCGTGAAAGATGGATAGTAAAGGAAGCAGACAGGAAAATGATAGAAACCCTTGAAATGTGGTGCTGCAGATGTATGATGAAGACATTATAAACAGACAAAGTTAAGAACAAAGAGGTTCTAGAAATAGTAGAGGAAGAAATATATTAGTGGAAAACAGTAAAAGAAAACGGGAAACATAGGATGATAGGACACGTTTTAAAATATGAAGGGATAGTGCAAGATATATTCGAAAATGAGAAAGAAGAAAAAGAGAATTAGGAGGTCGACCTAGATTAGACTGTTGCACACAGATAGTGAAACATGTAGGCCGTGTGAATTTCAGGGAAATGTGTAGGTTAACAAAGAATATGAAACAATGGACGTACACGTCTAACCAGTTCCAGGACTGAAGACCTAATGATAATGAATGCAAAATTTAACAAATGTGATGGAACATTGATGTATATGAAAAATAACTTAAGGCACGAAGCTAAAATAGTTAGTATACAAGATTTAAAATTTATTAGACTAAATTTAAAACAATCAAATGTGTCGATAAATACCATATCTAGGTCACCCGGCAAAGGGCAGTTGTTCATAAATAGTTTGGAGAAGTATCTTGACAAATATTGTAATGCTCCATTGAAAATGATAATAGGAGATATGAACATAAAATATACTATTGCTTTTGATTACATAAATATGCTGTCATCTCAGGACTATCATTCATACATAAATGAACATACGCATACCTAGAAAAGCAATCACAATAATGTATTAATTATATCTATATCAAAACTAAACAAACATCACACAATTTTACCCCTCTAATATTGCACAGCAAAATTACGGACCATTTTATGGTCATAATATGATTCGAAACAAATGAAAGGACCAGCATGTAAAAAGACTAAAGAATGAAAATTAGGATGAACTTTTACACTATCCTACTAATACGCCATGCGATATATTCACCAAAAAATTAAACAGTTGCTTAGAGTCTTCAAGTATCACTCGAACTACACACCTTAACAAACTAAAAACTTGAATAAGCCAAGGTATCATTAATTTAATTAATATAAGAGCCAGATTACATAATGAATTACATCAGGATTCCAACAATGAATATATACTTCACCAATATAAATACAGACACAAAATAGTTTTACTTATAAAGTCTGCTAAGTAGTGGTATATACAAAGATACAAAGACGTTATGGAAAGTCACAAATAATATTCTAAATAAAAATACTAAGAAAAACCAAAAAGTAATTCCAAGTCATGAAGGAAATAACATCACAGAGGACAAACAAATAGGAAATGAATTTAATAAATCTTTTCTTCTATTGGTGAAATAATGCCGAAACAAAAATAAATGGTCCAAAAACAGTCAGACAAAACTATTTTTATATGAATACCAATTTAAATTCCTTTTTGTTACAAGAAGTCACCGAAATAGAAATACAAACTATATACAGGGTGAGTTTTTAGTGCGGCAACGGTCGATAACTCCGTTATTATAAAAGCTACCTAAACCAAATTTGGAGGCATATTAGGCATGCCCAAAGTGCACATTTTAAAAATATTTGGAAGCATACAGGGTGTTTCATAATTGCAGGGCATATTAAACTTATATTTTTTTAAATGGAACATCCTATATATTATTACATTTCTGAAAAGCCCATAAAAAGAGCTTTAATTTGATATTAAATTGTATCTGTCTATTCCTTTTAGTTTTTGTGATATTCAACTGTTTTTAGAAAAAATGACCCTGATTAGATACATTGCCACTGCACTAATACACAACTTATGTTAATTTTCAAGATGCAGAAAATTTTACCATATACCATAGTATATTTGTAAATATCACTTTTTTGAAATTTCTTCCCAGTATACAGGGTGTGTCAGGTTTCGCAAAATGCAATTTTTAAAACTTTTTTTAAATGGTACCTTACCAATTTTATTGCTACAATGGATAGTTCATTAAGTGTCCTTTCATTTTTCTTAAGCATTCCCTATACCTAAATTTATTACTTTCTGAGATATTTTAGATTTTCTTCAAATTTTATGAATGTTTTTAATTTACATAACTAAAAATAACTTACTATTGGAGAATATTATAAAACAATTAATACATATTGATTAACAATCAACTACACTTATCCAATAACAATTTTCACTAAAGATATAACAACCTACAATAATACGCTATCAACAGAATTCTGCCAGATCAACAATATGCATTTTATAGAAAATGTTCAAGCAGGAAATCAGGCAGGCTTTGAAAAAAATAACAATTACAATCAAAATGTCATTTAGGTTTATTAATTGTAGTGTGTTGTCATTTAACACATTATCAGTTCTGTTTTAAATGTAATCTTTGAAGGAGTTTTCAAAATGAATTTTACAGTGGAAGAACAAATAAATATGATATGGGTATTGGGAGCAAGTTTAAAAAATTTCCTACTTGCATCAAGAATATACCAAGAGAGATATCTTGTTAAATGACAACATACTACAATTAATAAACCTAAATGATATTTTAATTGTAATTGTTATTTTAAATGAACATCTATTGATCTGGCAGAATTCTGTTGATATTGTAGGTTGTTATATCTTTAGTCAAAATTGTTGTTGGATAACTGTAGTTGATTGTTAATCAAAATGTATTAATTGTTTTATAATATTCTCCAATAGTAAGTTATTTTAGTTATGTAAATTAAAACATTCATAAAATTTGAAGAAAATCAAAATATCTCAGAAAGTAATGGATTTAGGTATAGGAATGCTTAACAAAATGAAAGGACACTTAATGAACTATCCATTGAAGCAATAAATTGGTAGGTGCCATTTAAAAAAATTTTAAAATTGCATTTTGAAACCTGACACACCCTGTATACTGGGAAGAAATTTCAAAAGTGATATTTACAAATATACTATGGTATATGGTAAAATTTTCTGCATCTTGAAAATTAACATAAGTTGTGTATTAGTGTAGTGGCAGTGTATCTAATCGGGGTTATTTTTTCTAAAAATAGTTGAATATCTCAGAAACTAAAAGGAATAGACAGATACAATTTAATATCAAATTAAAGCTCTTTTTATGGGCTTTTAAAAAATGTAATAATATATAGGGTGTTCCATTTAAAAAAATATAAGTTTAATAAGCCCTAGAATTATGAAACACCCTGTATGCTTCCAAATATTTTTAAAATGTGAATTTGAGGCATGCCTAATGTGCCTCCAAATTTGGTTTACTTAGCTTTTATAATAAAGGAGTTATCGACCGTTGCCACACTAAAAACTCACCCTGTATACAGGGTGAATGGTATCGTTCGTGCAAAAATTAACTGGGAGATAGTACACTTAATTTGCAACAAAAATTGTTAATATGACCCCTGTCCTATCTCGATTGGTTTAGGAGCTACGGTTTTTTTAGTCTGTTTCTTAATAACGCGACTTCTTGCAGTAAAAGTTAAATTTCTCGGCTTCTGCTGCAAATAACTAGATAAACAATCCGATTTTCATAAACTACATTAAATTTCCTATAAAAAACAACTATTTCGATTTTTTTAATTTTAAAAGAAACATTTATTATAAAGCATTAAAAGGTAAAAAATTACAAAGAAAATTTTTTTAACAAAGTTTAAAGTAATATTACAGCGAAATTATTTTAACCACAAATGAGCAGATGTCACAAAAACAACCTCACTTCATAAGGTTTCCAGCAGTGCAAAACATTTTCTATTTGATTTTTAATGTATCAAGTATGGAAATATGGAAACAAATAATTTGTTTCCAATTCGCAATAAAATTCGCCCACTGCCTTGATTATCTAATGATCCCACAACGTTTTTCCGGTATTACGGAGGCAATAATTTGATAAATTAAATTTTATTAGTATTGTTCAAAATGCTGACCACCGCACCTGATACAGGTTCTTGCTCTTTTTCGCATACCTACCACGGTCACGCTCATAGATAGCTTCTCTCTTAAGAGTTGACATCCATTTTCGAGCCTTTGTCTCAAATTTTCCAAACTGACTACCTCCGTGCTGTATACGTATTCTTTTAAAAAGCCCGATATAAAATAATCCATGGGATTCAAGTCAGGCGATCTTGCTGGCCACGGAATCGTTCCTCCTCTACCAATCCACCTTGCGTACTGTTCATTTAAAAACTGGCGGACACCACGTGCGTAATGAGGAGGAGCCCCGTCATGTTCAAAAATAATATCTCTACGAACTTCTAAAGGGACATCTTCCAACAATAGGGGTAGTTGATTTTGAAGCAAGTCCAAATCCACTTTTCTATTGAGGTTTCTTTCGAAAATATAGGGGTCAATAAGGGTGTTTCCTATCACAGCCTTCCACACATTTAGGCCGAATCTGCGTTGGAACGATTTCTGTCTTATTGCATGAGGGTTTTCATCGGCATAATAGTGGTAATTGTGGAGATTTAGAACGCCAGCATGCGTAAAGAGGGACTCATCAGACCACAGTATTTTTCTAAAAAAAATGGCGCTCCTCAATATCCCGTGCTAATAACCAACGGTAGAACATCAACCTTCTTTGGAAATCTTCGCCTCCGCCTTCCAGAGCTTGAACAGATGTAAAGTGAAAAGGACGTATATTATTCTTGTGCAGAACATCTACTACTTTCCATTGCTAAACTACAACCTCTCTTGCAATTTGACATGTAGAAGTTGTAGGGTCTTGTTTCACCCGATCCAAGACAAACTCGTCAATTTCTACGTCCAGATCTTGCCCCCTTTTATTAGGTACTTAAAATGCTCTTCCATCAAGGAGCCATTGGTGCGTTCTTGCAAACACGTTGCGACTGGGAATCGGACGATTTGGGAACTGACGCTGATATTCCTCCCGTGATCTTGTAGCATTACCATTACAAAAATCATAAATGAAATGCATATCTGCATATTCTCTATTGCTATAACGAGCAGGCATCTTAGATATCAAAAATTTATACGAATACAACTGTCTAATTAGTGACAATGCTTCACACTGTCAATGTGACAACTACATGCTATGAACGTATCTGTGCTCTTAAAATTACTGTACATTTTTGTTTTCAATTTACACTGCCTTGATTATCTTATAATCGAACAAGGTTTTTCCGGCATTACAAATGCAATAATTTAATAAATTAAAAATCAAATAGAAAGTGTTTCGCACTGCTGGAAACCTTATGAAGTGAGGTTGTTTTTGTGACATTTGCTCATTTGTAGAGAAAATAATTTCGCTGTAATATTACTTTAAACTTTGTTAAAAAAATTTTTTGTAATTTTTTACCCTTTAATGCTTTATAATAAATGTTTTTTTCAAAATTAAAAAAATCGAAATAGTTGTTTTTTATAGGAAATTTAATGTAGTTTATGAAAATCGGATTGTTTATCTAGTTATTTGCAGCAGAAGCCGAGAAATTGAACTTTTACTGCAAGAAGTCCCGTTATTAAGAAACAGACTAAAAAAAAACATATCTCCTAAACCAATCAAGATAGGACAGGGGTCATATTAACAATTTTTGTTGCAAATTAAGTGTACTATCTCCCAGTTCATTTTTGCACGAACGATACCATTCACACTGTATATGAATTAAAAAAACAATAAAACTCCAGGCATGGATAATATTAAATTTTCGTTATTCAAAGAAATTGTATATATTAATCGCCATGCGCCTATGCACAATAAGAAACTTAAGTTTCTCTGAAGGGGGTTTGTCCTACTCAGTTTAAAACAGGTAGTAAAAAATGTCCCTACAATTTTATTAATATCTAATTTAACAAAAGTATATGAAAAAGCTTTAAAAACAGGATCATAAAATTTTTGAACAAGAATAATATATATTATCCAAAAATCAATTTGGATTCATAGAATCACTTGAAACAAGAAATGCAGTAGAAGCATTTACAAAAAAAAATTTTCAGGTAATGGACACTGCAACACCCGTCACTACAGTTTGTCTAGATCTGCAGAGAGCTTTTGATACTATTCCCTTTTAGTAGAAAAAGTAGAAAACTATGGCTTTCGGAGCATCACACTAAAATTACTTCAGTCTGGACAACAGGGTCAATTTGTACACATCAATAATACTGAGCGCATATCAAGCAATTACGTACGGAATACCAAGCGGACTGTATTGGGGCTGATCTTATTCCTGTAGTATATCAATGACCTTTTATTCCTAAAAACTGATTCACAAATTTTATCTTATGCAGATGACACTGCCGTCATTTTTGACGAAAACAGCTGGTGTAAGACCAGAAATAAGGCATCACATATCTAGAGTCAAATAAATTACTGTCCAGACCAGTGATTCTCAACCACTGTGCTGTGGCACTTTTGCGTGCTGCCAAATTCTTGAAGTGTGCCACCAAATTTTAGAAATACAAGCATTACGAATTATTTTGTATGTACTTTTTTATAGCATTGGAACTGAAACGCGACGGGAAAAAATATCTAATGAGTTATGCTGTAATCATTACAGCGCATCGTCGGCATTATTGTAATGCCAACTCAATTATTCTGCTGAACCAATTCAAATGTACCGCTTCTATAAAGTGTATTATAGGTGAGTAACATTCTTTTAAACTTATTTTATTGTTAGTGTGCCGTCAAATTTTGAGACTGCTAAAAATGTACCGTCATAAAAACAAGGTTAATAATCCTCACTGTAACTAGAGGTGGGCATGAATACCTGTATTATTGCTGTATTTCTCAGTTTAGATTCTAATCTAACCATGAGTACTCTTTCGTTTTTTTTGTAAGTAGTTTCCTACATGTTGTCCTATCCTTTTTCACATAACTATCCCCGCACCCGAATTCCCTTTCCCTGATCCTGTATGAATTGCCCAAAAGTCTCCGCTCCAAAAATTCCCCGCCTCTGGCCACCGAACTTCGCTGATCCCTACTATGTCTAATGCTAACCTATCCATTTCAATTTTCAAGTTCTGTAGCTTACCTACTTGCTTCATACTTCTGATATTCCATGCTCTGGCTCGCAAAATGTTCAGGATTTTTTTTATACTTTCCGATTACATATCCGAAGTAGTCCCCTCCCGGAGATCCAAATGGGAGACTATTTTAACTCCGGAATTGTTTACCCCAGAGGATGCCTTAATCTCTAATAACAATTTAAGTACGCTGTGTACTTGGGAGGTAATGTGGTGGTTTATTGCCTTCCACATCACAGTAGTGTGTCTTAGAATGCCATACCGAACCCTATGGTTTCTGCCACTCTAAGTACCAAAAAAGCTGCTGCCCTCTTTTGGGGACCTGTCGTAGTCTGGTTCCTCACTAAAGACCCTACTACTTTCACTGGAACGCGCAAGCCATTCCACTGTTCTAGTAATCTAGAACATCTTCAATGTTTGAATCCAGTCCTGGACCTTATTATATATATATATATATATATATATATTTATATATATATATATATATATATATATATATATATTGCCGTGGCAGTGGGGATTAAGCCTTAAACATCAAGCCCCAGCGTTGGGCTGTCATAAAAGTGCTGTGGAAGTCGGTGCAGTCTCATAAATTCACTATCAAAATTCGTGCCCCACCAGGGTCAACATAAAATTTTACAAAAATTAAAAAATTTCAAAATAAAATTCCTTACCCTGTTACTTTCTGCTTCAAAAATCTTCAGCAGCTTCCCTGGCTAGCTCAGCTGTGCCTCTTCTCAGATACCTAAATATACAACCATTCTTCCTTCACACTTGCACACCATTCAATAAAATCACCAAATAATACAACAATCATACAATCTTTTATTTACCGCTATTTACAGACGAATTATTCACATGTATAAAAACAGTTTGGTACACAATTACAAACTCAAAATGTGATATGTTTTTAAAGTCCTTGATTTTCTACTTATTTGCAAACAAATTTAATGAGATATGAGTAGATGGGCCCCACATATTTTCCTACATTGGCTAAACACTGGAGTATGGTGAGCTCATAATAATCCAGTTTATTTAGTATATGCCTTTTACCTTGCATAGATTAATACAAAAGTTATAGACCCGTTTACCCTTTACAATCTAATTTATATGCAGAATAAAATTTAGTAAGTTTTAAATACACCTTTTTTAAATATTTAAGCCCCAATAAATTGTCCAGTACATGTATCTTTTTCAATAAGTTTATATAACCATAAATAAACCTCAAAATTCACTCACACAGTACCAAAATTTTACAAAAGTTCATCAGACAACAGAAATTTGAAATAAATTACCTGGAGAATGCTTCAGCCTTCCATTCCTTCGACGACAATCACCAGAATCCTTTGGCTTCGTGACCATGCGCTGTGATACACAACGGATTCACAAACGATAACCCCAAGTTGCGAGCAAGCGCCTCGTTTCAAAGTACCATTCCACAACAGCATACAATTCTGGTTGTTTGTGATGCATACTCACGTATATTATACTTCTATTTATTGATTTTCTAGCTTAGTATAGTAGTAGTCAGACCTCTATTAATTTAATATCCACTACTCGTATTTCGCGTTAATAAATAGAAGGCCACTACAAATGATTTAAACGTGCTAGCACTTTATTTACTGTAGTATTAACCTATCTAATACTCACATAACAAAAACTCTACTAAAATGTTGGTCTAACGTAGTATAAAAGCGACGAGAAGACAAAGAGACAAAAAGAGCCTAAATAATTTCCGTTCAGTATTTATATTTGTTCAAAATGTTACCCCCGGACACACTTCACGTGAAAAGCTTATTTTCAAATTTCAATTCTACTAATTTTGATACAACCGTGTTGAAAATTCCTGAAATTTATGCCGTCTACGTGCCGTACATATCCGAAATCGCTGCCACCTGTCGCGTTCGTCTACGTTTGGAAAACTGTCGGTTCTTGACCAATGATAATATACTCTGTCGTCATAAAACTTGTTTATTCAAACCAAACTGACGGTTGAAAATATTTTCTACGAAATCCTGTCTTAATATGCTCATAAATTCGACGAAAACCTTTTTTTAAAAACGCAGGTGTTCGTTAATTATCTCCCGTTTACCACAATAATTCTTAGATTTTATATTTCGTCGTATCCGATACAACTGACTTTTACTTGTTACTAAGAAAACTTTTGCCTTGGATTTATTGATTATCTTGCCCTAGTGGGTTTCCCCACGTAAATAACTTGCTCTTTTCTCTATACAGGGTGGTTGAAATTTTATTGTTTACCCCAAATTTAACCCTTTGAATCCACAACAATATATATATATATATATATATATATATATATATATATATATATTGGGAAATAATGGTCGTCACTGTTTAATTGTTAAATGGTTTCGACCTTGTTTTAATAAAATATCAAAAATTTTATTGAATTTATTTCCAAGCTTTTGTTATGTTTTATACAACATGAAGTTTGGGAAATAAATTCAATTAAATCTTTGATTGATAATGCAGCCAAGGTCATTAAATCAATCGCTATCTTTGAAGCAAATTACCCGATTTCGTGGAATATGCTATGTTCTCGTTACGATAAAAAAATTTCTCATTCACAATCGTTTGTCCTTTTTAATATAGAACCAATAACTTCGGACTGTTCTAAAATTAGAAAATTACTCGACACTGTTAATGCCAATCGTAAAACTCTAGAATATTTAAAATTGCCACTTGACCATTGGGATGTTCTTTTAATTCACATCATTGTTTCAAAATTAGATACCCCAACTGCAAGAGAATGGGAAGCACTTAAGAGTGAAACCGATCTACCAAAGATTTCTTAAGTTTTTTGAGATATCGAGCTAATTTAATAGGAACAATAAAAATAGCAAGTTGAACAGCACAACGAAAAGTCAAAAGTGCCTAGTCATTAAACTCCATGGTAAACCAAAACATTTGTAACCAAAATCAATAATTTTGAGTGAATTTTTGTAATCATAATCAGAAAATTTATAAATGTTTTCGATGCTTTAGATGTCTTAGATACTCGTACAAAAAAAGGTCAAAGAGTTAAAGTTATGTGAAAATTGTCTGAGAGCTAATCATTTATCTTAAGATTGTAAATCGAGTAACTGTTTTAAATGCCAATTAAAGCACAATACGTTGTTATGCAAAGATGTAGCTAACACGACCGATGTTGTAACCACTAACCTAACAGCTACAAACATAAACATGCGAGTTCTCTTATCAACAATTTCAATTATAATCTACGATGGTGAGAAAAACAAAATTACTGCCAACGCACTTTTGGACACATGCTCCCAAAATAGCTTTATTACAAATGTATTAGCCAAACATTTAAAATTAGTAAAATAGAAGATAAGTATGACAGTTTCTGGTTTACGTCAAACGTTATCATAAAGTTAGTGTAATTTAAAGGTTTATTCAACGAATAAGCATATACAAACTGACTTGACTTGTCTAATAATAAACAATATTACAAGCCATTTGCCAGAATTTACGATGAACAAAAACGAAATTCCTATACCGGATAATATAAACTTAGCCAATCCTTATTATTGGGAATCGCAACCCATACATGTTCTCATTGACTCTGATTTTCTATGGAATTTCATGCAAAAAGGACAAATAAACCTAGGTATACGCATGCCTGTCCTACAAGAAACTACCTTTGGTTGGATTGTGTCAGGCCCCTTAAGCAAAGCAAGCAAAGGGAATTCCAAAACAACACACTGCAATGTAAAATTAATGAATGTCGACGTACAAAATCTATTGCAACGTTTCTGGGAGCTTGAGGAAGTGACGTCTATAAAGCAATTTTTTCCAGAAGAAGTTTGTGAAGACCACTTTGTGGGCACGTATAAACGTGTAGATGATGGTCAGTTTATGATAACAATACCATTGAAAGCCTCCACTGACAGCTTAGAAGATTTGTACGATATGGCGAAAAAACGATTTCTTTCCTTAGAGCGTTAATTCGAAAGGAATGCGCTACTAAAACAACATTATTTAGGATTTCTAAAAAAATATGAAGATCTAGGGCATATTTCCAAAATAAAATTTTGTCCTAATGTTAGACAATACTTCATGCCACATCACGGGGTTACACGTGAGGATCACGACACTACAAAATTAAGTGTTGTTTTAAATGTTTCCCAACCAACAACCACGGGCAAGTCTTTTAATGACTTGCATATGGTAGGGCCAGTCCTACAAAACGATTTATTTTCACTTCTAATTCGATTTCGTCAACATAAATACGTTCTTTTTGTGGACATCGAAAGAATACACAGGCAGGTGTTAGGGGAACATTCGCAAAGGCCACTTCACTGCATATTATTTAGATCATTTGTTGATCAACAACTTCAAGCATATCAGCTAAACACAGTCATGTATGGTACTGCGTCTGTATCTTATCTAGCTATTAGAGCTCTGCAACAGTTGGGCCACGATTGCATACACACTGATCCACTTATATCTCAAATAATATTAAAAGATTTTTATGAAGATGATTTGCTAAGTGGGGGAGAATCCATATCTGAAGCCGAAAGCATTATATTAGGGCTTGACTCTATTTTGAGCAAAGGTGGATTTAAATTAAGGAAATGGATTTCTAATTCAAACGAACTAATTTCTAGCGCATCTATAAATGAAACAAAATATATGGAACGTGACGAAAATAAAAGGACGTTAGGTTTGATTTGGTGTACAAAATCAGACTGCTACAAATTTAATATTAGCAGAAATATACCCACTATGATAACTAAACACGCCATTTTATCCGAAATTGTGCAAATTTACGACCCATTAGGTTTTCTTGCACAATGCACTATAATTGCAAACATTATTATGCAACAATTGTGGCAAGAAAAATTATCTCAGGATGACGAACTTTTTAGTTGATGTAAAACATAAATGATTGAAATTCAGAGAGTGTCTACCTACCTTAAATACTCTTGAAATTGAACGTGGTGTTAGGCATTCCTGTGGTAGTCTTCAAACTTCATGGCTTCTCGGATGCTTTCGAAAAGGCCTATGGAGCTGCAATTTACATAAAGTCTATGTGTGACGACCAAATATTTAGTGTACGTCTTCTATGTGCCAAGGATAAAGTTAGTCCACTAAAAACTTGTACCATACCGAGATTAGAGTTGTGTGGAGTTCAGCTACTTGCTCAACTTGTCAAAAGGTTAAAAATGCATTTACTTTGAAATTCGAAACTATTTTTTATTGGCATGATTCAACGATAGTGCTTGGATGGTTAAAAACTCAGCCTAATCTTTTAAAAAAAATTTGTTGCTAACAGAGTTGCTAGCATTCAACAATTAACTCAACCCAATCAATGGCATCATGTATGTTCATCTGAAAATCCGTCTGATCTTTTAACGTGTGGGATTGATCCCAATACTTTAAAAGATTTAAGTTTGTGGTGGTCAGGTCCTGATTTTCTCTATCGAAAGATTTATTGAGCTCTACCGACGAATTAGAAATCAATGTTTTACCGGAATTACAAAATGCAAATGTGTGTATTGTCACAATAGATATGAAAGTAATAGATTTGTCACGTTTTTCGAATTTTTATAGGTTAGTTTGTACAGTAGCATATTGCTTCAGGTTAATTAAAATTTACAAAACCAAGACCAACAGGGGTGAACCCTTAACAAAAGCTGAAATGGATCATGCTACATTGGTTCTAGTAAAGCTATCTCGGCACGATGCATTCTCAGAAGAAATGAGTTCTCTAAAAGATTGTAAAACTATTAACAGAAAAAGCAAAATATTAAGTCTTTCTCCTTTTCTTGATAAAGATGGCGTTATGCGAGTTGGAGGACGTTTAAAAAATTCAAGTTTCACGAAAACATTAAACACCCGATTTTATTATGCTCGAAACACCCCCTGACTAAATTACTTTTTGCATGCGAACACAAAAAGCTATTACATGCAGGCATTCAAAACTTGTTATACTCTATTCGTCAAAAATTATTGACCAATGATAAAAAAAAATCCAGCCAGAAAAATTATGCAAGACTGTTTGGTTTGTTGTAAAGCCAAACCACAGTTCTTAACTCCTACTATGGGTGACCTAAAGAACAAGTTTTCCCAGGTCCGCCTTTCAACATGACTGGTGTTGATTATGCAGGTGCCTTTTCTATTAAAGACAAAAGTGGCAGGGGATTAGAATGA
Organism: Platerodrilus igneus; assembly: GCA_036346225.1. Classification (NCBI taxonomy): domain Eukaryota; kingdom Metazoa; phylum Arthropoda; class Insecta; order Coleoptera; family Lycidae; genus Platerodrilus; species Platerodrilus igneus. Next base: position 2,173,785 of record JARFIW010000439.1, on the reverse strand, counting down.
TTAAATGCTACGTTTGTTTCTTCGTGTGTTTTGTATCTAAGGCAGCTCATTTGGAGTTAGAGCGGATTTCAGTTCAGTAAATTATGGCCTTGGAAAGATTTGCTATGCGATGTGAAAAACCGGTAAAAATATTCTCCCATAACGGTACAAACTTTGTTGGTGCTCATAAGGATTTGAAAGCTTTAGGTGATTTTCTTATAGGAAACAAAACAATATTGGTTGACAAAATAATACATGAAGATTTAGACAATCGATTAACACGGATCGAACTAATCCAAAAAATGCAACAGCATTAGTGGTTGCGTTGGTCAAAAGAATATATCACTGGTTTACAAGTTTGGATTAAATGGAAAACTACACTTTTGAACCCACGAGTTGGTGATATGGTTTTGATCAAAAATGATCATTTGTCATCTATGAAATGGTTATTAGGACGAGTAATTTCCCTGCATCCTGGGAAAGAGTCTATTAGCAGAGTAACAATAATTAAAACGTGAAATGGTGAAATTAAAAGAGGTTTCCAAAAATTTTGTCTTACCTATGCAGTGAATTTTTGTGCTTCACAGTGCAACAAAATCATAGACTTCATGTTTTACTGGCATTTTGTCATAAACAATTGTTTATTATTATCGTTTTAAATATTACAGTCCATTTAAATATTATTCTAACGTTTAATTATTGTTAAATATACATATTGTTCTTGGCATTAGTTCTAGGAATAACCTTTCAATTGTTATGAAGGTATGTTTAGGATTACATGTCTTGTGTATTTCATTTTGTGCATTGATTTTTTTGAAAGCCGATGCTTCCAAAGGGGGCGGCTACGTTAAAAAATATCCTAAGTTTAAAATAGCATTCGTTAGTATAACTGCCAACAGAGGGCTCTCATTTTGAAGTTCTTGCGTGAACACGGGGTAGTTCGTTAAGGTTTTTATTACAAGTATTGTAAGATAGTCGTCATTTTGCAAGCATGTTCGATTTAATGTTTAACAACATGTATAACTATAATAAAATTATATATTTTTAATTAGTGTCACTTCAGTTTGAAAACCACAAAATCGAAACGCAAAGAAAAATAAACACAAACTGTCAGATCCAAAACAATATGAGTTATATATTCTTATAAGGCAACGTAATTGGTTTCATTCACAATTTTTCTAGACATTCAGGTCATCAGCAAAAAGTAAAAATCTGGAGTTCTGAAACACGTTGATATATCATTAATATATATTGAAAGTAGTAAGAGGGTCTAAAGTTGACCCATGTGATACACCAGAAAAAATGTACGTAAAGTCTGACGGAAAATTGTCAATTTCAACTTGCTGTGATATATTTTCCATGTATAGCAAGAAACAATGCAACAAACTGTCATGTACACCAATTGCAGATAGCTTTGACAATAATATTACATGATCTTTTTTATCAAATACCTGGCTGAAGTGTACACAGCATCAATCTACGTTCTTTTATCAAGTGACACTAACAGATAATTGGTGTAAAATATAAGAGTAGTAATTACAGAACGACAAAAATAAAAACCATGTCGCTTTGAGATAATTAATTGCCTACTCGTATCAGATTTTCTCATGAATTAATCTTTCAAAAATTTTACTACATAGATTTAATTTGGATATTGGTCGGTAATTTTCTACAAACTGCCTATAACTATTACAGCTTCTTTCCACACATCTGGGTATTAACTATCCTTTAATGATTTATTAAAAATAATATATAAAGGATTAGCCAGATTTTCTGCCGTATTTTTAAAAAATATCGTATGCAAGTCATCAGTACTGCTACCCTTATTTGCGTTGAACTTCAACAACTCCCCAATTTCGTTTTCACTTATATTTATATTGCTATTATTGTAATTAGTACATTGGTGTTCAAATTTATTTTTAAAATTAGTTCTAAGTATAGCATCAGGTTGAACAAATACCGACTTAAAATAATCCAAGAACAGATTTGCAATGTGCAGCCCATAATTGGCCACCTTATCACCTGATAAGAGGTCACGGGTGTGTGTGTGTGTTGTCACACACATTAAAAATCCCCATGCTTCCTGGCCAATATAGTACCTTCAGGTAGAGCATTGGTAAATCAAATGTAGGGTGTATAAACACAACATAAGAGACACTTAAATGATTTAGAAGTAATTGACACCACGCACATTCAGACTCACCTGACCAATTTGTTTTAGGGACAACTTGTACATCAGGATTCGTTCGAAAGTCAATCATAACACCACCACCACCTCTTGATTTGATGTTAAAAGAATTGCAGTGAGTTTGACAAAATACTGCAAAATCCGATGTAAATAGCTCTGAAGAATTTACTACCGGATTTTACCATGTTTCTGTGATACAGATAACGTCACAATCCAAACTTAACATTATAAGCACAAATTCAGTTGTTTTTGTATTTAGACCTCACGCGTTCTGATAATATACCGATAATGAATAAGCCATTGTGTGTATATCGCAGTAATCAGATTATAGTAAAAGTTATTAATAGATTACACGATTTTAGCAACATCTGCCACTGAATTAACGGTAATGATTCTTGTTGATATTTCTTTTTGGACAAAAATACCGCAATCTGTAATCCAGGTAAATTTATATCCTGCTAATTGAGAAGTAGTCCATAAGAACAGTTCTTTATGCAGGAGTAAGATGATTATCATAGTTAACAATATCAAGTACAGATAATTATTGAAAACAATACAAATTTTTGTAACTAACAAATTAAAAATTATCTGTTATAGATGTTTCATTGATCTAACTGAAAACAAGTCTACTTGGTGAAAGGAATAAATTTTTATTACAGGAATAAATACATTTATAAATTTTCACATAAAAAATACCCAGCTAAGGTAAGCATATCTCTTACTCAAATATTCTATTTTGTCCTAACATTACAAACTTGTGTCTATGGTAGTATGCATGTCCTATAGGTTTTTCTCAAAATAAGTAAGTTTATAAATACTATCGTATTATAGTGAATAAGATGAAATAATAACTTTGCATAAAAGTCTAAGTTATTATTTCATCTTATTCACTATATATATATATATATATATATATATATATATATATATTTAATTAAATTTATTGGAACTTGGTCATTTTCAACTATCTTGGTTATATGGTGTTTGTTATGATGAAATGAAACTGCTCAATCAATCATTTTATCATCATAACAAACACCATATAACTAAGATAGTTGAAAATGACCAAGTTCCAATAAATTTAATTAAAATATAAAGAGATGGTCAAGAAAGGACGAATATAATATATATATATATATATATATATATATATATATATATATATATATATATATATATATTGCACCTATCAATTACTAACTTAATAACAATATATAAATAATATTCCTCAATACAAAAATTATTAATTGAAATCAGACCTTGATTCTAGCATTTTTAGAAATTACTTGAAATATGTTATGCGAATTGTATTTAAGGTATTATTATTTAAAATATCACAAAGTTTTTCTTTTTCAAATGTGGCTGTTTTTTGTGCCGGTAAGTGTGTAAATGTTACAAAGTTTAAAGTCTAAATTGTAAAACGTTGCCAAATAATTACTGACGAGTTTTTTGGTGCACAGACACTATAAAGTAAACAAAAGAATAGATATACACTATTGAATTTACACCGTATAAATGTCCTTAAAATGTGACGACATCTCATCAGGGCTATAGCTTATATTTATACATACTATTTAAGAAACTAATAAAAATCATATCAAACTTCCTCATATAATATTGTGGCAGGTGACTAATGCAATGCTAATCAATTCCATGAAGTTTTTTAACATGAAACTTTAAATATTCCACATCAATAAAACTTTTATCACAGATATAACACTTATGTTGTCCTTTGTGTCTCATTAAGTGTTCTTTTAAATTACTTGACTTTATAAAACCTTTTTGACAATATTTACAATGATAACGTCTAACACCCATGTGTCTCATTTTATGGTGCAAGAGTTCACTACTATCCTTTAATGCTTTATCACACAAATTACATTTATAATTCCTATCACCTGTATGAGTTACCAAATGTCTTTTTAAACCACAAGACATAGTGAATTTTTTACTACAGTACATGCATTTGTACTTTTGTTCCCCAGTGTGTAGGCGCATATGATATGTTAATGCACTAGTATAATTAAAACCTTTACCACAAACTGAGCACAAATGTAATCGCCCATTTAAATGTACTGCTTCAATATGTTGACGTAAGTGACTTGAACTAAAAAACTTCTTATTACAACTTTTACAACAATGTTTTTTTTCAAAATGCTTTATCATATGGTAGTAATGACTTGAACGCGTCTTTAAAGATAGTCCACAAAGATCACATAGGGATGTTTGCTGCTTAGAATGAAAAATTTGCATGTGCCTTTTTAAATATTTTATGCTGTAATCTTTTCTGCATATTGGGCATTTAGCTATTCCGTTTCCAGTACTAGGGTTTTGTTGAACTTGGAGTGTAGACTTGATTTTATAGCATTTTTTATCACTGTTTGACAAACATTTCTTTTCACCAACAAATGTAGCAGTAATTTCAGAACCCAAGTTTTTTAAAAAACCATCATAATTAGACGAAGTGATTTCTTTATTATCAACAATGATAACATCTTTTAAGTTAAAAATACCATGACTAGAAATCAATTCTACAGCAGCACAACCTTTATTTTTAATTACATCTGTTCCTAAACTTGAATGTTCTGAAAAGAAGTCACCAAAATAATCGGCCAATAATTTTTGCGTTGCAATAAATTGTAATCTGAATTTATAAAATTTTTTTAATAGTTTAAAACATATTAGGCATATAAAGGACGGATATTTTGAATCGATTTTTATCTAAAAAAATATTCAAATAATAAATGATGAAATAAAAATTATACTTCACTTTTCCTGCCCCAAAGATTGATAAACAATCACAAATTAGAATGTTTAGTTCAGAATCTAACTGTTCCTTCAAAGGCACCATTGTTTTGCATTCTTTTAAACAAATCCTACACAAATCTTTTAAATTTGTTAAATCCTTTATAGAAATGTTATTAGATACATCCATAATTTACAGTATTAACGCTAATAAAAAACAATTCAAAACAAAATTTTGTTTGATTTAATGCATAGATATTTAATGATTAACGACAGCCTAACCCAACTTTATACAATATAAACTTTGGTTAATTATTCGTTGTGGCTAACGGTACATCACCGGTACACTAATGTGCCGATAAAAAACCAAATTAAACACTCAAGAAACGTTTGTGACGTCATTAGTGATGTACTTCGTGTTTATAAGGGAAACAGACTGGGGTGTTAACTTTGTTTTTCTTTCTTCAGTTAATGGTTACAAGTGTAAGTTCCTAATTTGTGTCAGTTGTTGCGGATATAGTTTATTTTCCTTAGTCCGTATAAGAAATTTAAAATATTTGTACCTTTGTTTATAATTTATTAAAGTCTGTCTAGTTGAGATGCTGTTTCAAGTTGTTAACGGTAGATTCATCCACAATAGCTGTTTTGCTTTTAAGTGCGTATAGCACCAGGGTGTGAAGCTCCGGAACAGTTCGGAGCTATTCCTAAAAGGAAATGGTATTTTTTTCGTCTAAGGACAGTTGCACCGCTTTTTAAATTTGAAGCACGAACAGAATTGTTGGTGTTTGAGAGGGCAGGGGGAAAGTAAATTAGCAGCTCCTGAGTATCAAACACTTTGTAAAAGAAACGCAAAGCCTAATGCACCGGAGTTGTTCCGAGCTGCTCATTCGCGTAAAAAGAAAGTGACTAATGAGTGCTGCTGCTGCTAATGTTTTTGAGGAACAATACTTTAATAGCATCGGAGAATTTAAGTTGCTGCTGCAAAAATATGTAGCAGAAAATGCCAAAATATTAGAATTGGTGTAAGCCAATCTGAACAATCGTTATTCAAATTTTTGAATCATAAAATTAATTATCCAACAATATTTAGAGTACGAATACTAGCGTCTGGATTCATATAATATACCCTTAAAATATTAATATTGGTGTTTAAAGATCAACAATATTAATAACAAAAATAGTTGAACTAAAATAAATATTTGAATGTGCACCACCTTCCTCACTACCCAAATTTAATCTTTTTCTTAAATTGACAATACCATGTTGCAACATTCTTCCACAATTCTTTGCTGTAGCTTTTGAAAATTATTTGCTGGGATTATGAATATCCTATTCGCTGTAATTGTTTCCAATTATGTTAAGTATTTCAGTTTATTAAATTTTGCATCAAAACACATCAAACCATTCTTCAATTAAGCTAATATTATTAACCATCCACATACAATAAGTCATTTGTAGCGGTTGTACAAATCTATAAAAAAATACTGATGTATATGATTGGAACCTATAATAAAAAATGTCATCACCAAGAACTGAATCTGGACACCTGAATCGAAGACATTATGGACGTTATACCACAGTTACATATAAAGAATTAGTTTCTTCAACATTTTCTCTTACATTAATAATAAATAATAATTATTTGAATTGATTTAAAATAGGGGATTTTAAGTTTATAATCTTTTTACACTCTGTAGTAAATGTAATACGCGGAAAGTGTGTTTTGCTTTGGATTTTAACGGCTTTGTTTTTATTTCTTAGTATGATTATTTACACACACCGAAAACTATCTAGTATTTTAATTAATGAGCGCTTTGTTGACAAATGCAGAAGCTTTACATCCTAATGGCAATGAAATATGCTTATATTTTATACAGGGTAGTACAATGAATATTCGGAAATACAATTTTTTCGGTTTCCTTCTATTTGTGTGTGTTTTATTTATAGAATTTGAATTTCTATTACCTCTTGTGACCTCTTTATCACATCAATATATATATATATATATATATATATTTAATATGATAACGCTGCACGTCGATGTAATTATTTGAATAGTCTTCCTCTGATCACCACCGCTTTGTGTATTTTAATCTTCTGAAATTATAATTCTACCTTGGCTAGCCCAGTTTAATTCACACAGAGAGCACAACGTTACTATAATCAAATAGTTTACCACCCCTTTTTCTCTAAAACTTTATTTGATTTGAATGATAAAACGAAGTCAATTAATATTAGTATAATGAGAAAAGAAAAATGATTTACACTCCACAGCTTAGTCTGTTTGACTGTATGATAAAATTAACCCCTGAATCAAATTACAATAAATTTTAAATCATTTAAAGATCCCTTTTCTTATTTTAAGACCAGCAAAATGCTGTTTGTACTCTACTGGAAATTTCTCTGAACGTTCAAGATTTTTCCTTGTTCACAAAACTTTTTACGTATGAAAATAAATTTTTGTTTACTCCTTACATAAATTATTCAAGTTTAAAATATTGTTGCGAGCTACTATTAGGCAACCCGTCAAACACACAAGCGCTGTAGGCTCTGCATAGTCTCCAGGATTCGAGAATTCTTCTAGCAATCAAACACACAAAACGCCGCCAGCACTGTTTATTCTCAATGGACCGGGAAGCTTCTCGTAATTACTGGAGGATGAGTCATATCTTTTATTCAGAGTATATAAATAAGACCGCTAATAAATGCAAGGGTCAGTCGATACCAGAATGTCTAATAAAAATTATATCGTGTAACGTTATATAGTAGTTGAGCCTTTGGAAGTTCAATAGTATACATAAATGTTATATTAAATGCACGTGTTTAATGTACATGCAGCTTGTACAATACATAAATAGAAGTGTAATAAATAAATAGTTGTGTTAGTGTTGTTAATAAACCTATGGTTAAGAACTTAGCTTAAGAAGATATCAGTGCTTGTAAATTCATTAGTGTAATAGTGCTTCATTGTTAAGTTGACTGAAAACATCTACAAATAAGGCATATACTGTTAATTAGACTTGTGTACAGTGAGTAATAAAGACGTTTGTTATAACTTGTTTTAAATTAGAGAAACGCGGTAGTAGTGGCACGCTTCAATATGTTCCAAAATACTAAATAGAAAATAATGCCTTAATATGATCAATGTACAAATATAATAAATAGTAAATGATGTTTTATGCAAGATAGTTCTGACCTGTAGTATAACTTGAGCGTCTTTCAACTGCGTGCCATGGATCAGTAACGCAATATTGCTTTTAGTTGAGTTGTTTAGTCTCCAAGTTCTACCCCGTTGAATGTGATCTGCCTTAACTTTTCATAACGTCGTAATTTCCTTAGATTTATATTTAGTTTTATGCTTTGATTTATTCTTAGAATTGTTCTTAGAATTTTTTTAAAGTTATCCTTTGATTTAGAGGTACTAGGGGTACTAGTAATGGCAGTAGAAGATAGAAGTATGTGGAAAATAGTAAAAAGTAGGAGAGATGGGATTATAGGCCACATACTGAGGCATGAGGGAATAGTGCGGAATACATTAGAAATAGAGATAGGAGAAAAGAGATGTAGAGGTAGACTACTGCACACAGATAGTGAAAGATGTAGGCTGCGGGAATTTCAGGGAAATGTGTAGGCTAGCTCAGAATATAAATCAATGAAAGTACGCGTTCAACCAATTCGAAGATGGAAAACTTAACGACGAAAAAAATAATTACAATTAAATCTGATAATTATTATAAACAACTACAGGTGTTGGTTTTGAAATACTGGCGGCTCCGTGGCGTAGTGGTATGTGTGTGACTACTACGCCCAAGGTCCCGGGTTCGAATCCCGACACGGTCCGCTTGAAGAATTTCAGGCGAGCATTTTTCACAAAATACACCCTCGTTCGGATGAGAGGTAAAAATGGAGGTCTCGTGTGTGAGTGTTGTCACGCACGTTAAAGATCCCTAACTTGCTTCGAACAGCAAGGGTTGGGCAAAATTCTAAATTTTCCAGGTAAAAAAAACTCGCTTACTGGCCTATGTAGTACCTTCGGATGGAGCATTGGAAAAATCACATGTAAGGTTTTGAAACACTTTCAACTAACGTTGATTGTGCGAAATGATGTATTGTAAAACTATTAATTCGGCAAATGTTCAAGTGTTGGGAAATCTTAGTAGTCGCAAGCTGCCTAACCTCCTTCACACTACGAAGAAACAGGTTATGTATTTGTAAACAATAGAAGGGGAACTGTACTGTATCTAACAAGAAAGAGCACCGGCTATGTTTGAAGACAACAAACATAGAAACAATGAGAAAATTGTTGAAAGCATATGTGCGGAGCACAACACAGTACGTCTATAAAATAGTAGCAACAGGAGAAGCAGACGAAGACGGTAGAAGCCTTTTGGAATGTTGTGCTTCCGAAGTATGAGGATGATAGTTTGGACAGACAAAGTTAAAAACAAAGAGGTTATAGAAATAGTGGGGAATAAAAATATCTGTTGAAAACAAAACAAAATAGGAGAAATAGAAGAGCAGTATATGTTCTAAGGCATTTTAGGGGACTAGTACGCGATATATTATACGCAGAGATAGAAAAACAGAGATAGAAGTAGACCTAGATCAGACTATTGCACGCAGATAGTGAAAGATGCGGACTGAAAATTTCAGGGAATGTGCAGGTTAGTACAGAATAGAAAACAATGAGGGTACGGGTCTAACCAGTTCTAGGACTGAAGACCTAATGTTGATGTTGAGTGTGCGAAAAGATATATTGGAAAAACTATTAATTCGGCAAATGTTCAAGTGCTGGGGGAACTTGGCAGCCACGGGCTGCTTATCACCCTGCACCTACTACTGAATATCGGGGAAGTAGGGTATATAATTGTAAAATAATGGAAGGGGACCGAACTGCATCTAACAAGAAAGAGCAGCTGCTATGTTCAAAGATAATAAACATAGACACTGGAAGAAAATTGTTGAATGCATATGTGTGGTGCACAGCACAGTACGTTTATGAAATAGGAGCAGTCGGAAAAGCAGACAGACAACAATAGAAGACTTCTGGAATGTTTGAAGATGAAGATGACAAAGACAAAGTTAATAACAAATAGGATATAGAAATAGTAGAGGAATAAAGATATCTATGGAGAAAAAAATAGTAGAAATAGAAGCGCAGGATATGTTCTAAAGCATTTTTGGGGAATAGTACGAGCTATATTACAAGCAGACGTAGGAAGAAAGAGGTAGAGGTAGACCTAGATCGGACTTTTGCACGCAGATAGTGATAGATGCAGACTGTGCAAATTTCAGGAAAATGTGTAGTTTAGTTCAGAAACAATGAGGGTACACGCCTAACCAGTTCCAGTACTGATGACCTACTGATGATGATGATACGAATCTTGTTTTATCAAACTTTATACAAAATAATATTGTTTCAAAAGCGCTATATGACTATTACTTTACGATATACAAAACTCAAGGAAATTCACATTTAATTTATACAAGCTAAATGTTGAAACTTTTTCAATTGCTTGAATATATCAGAATAAGCACTGGAAAATGTATTTTAATAGCAAATTCTAAATTAATTTGTGTTTAACAAGGACGTTGTACGTCCTTGATGTTTAATCTATAAATAAACTTGCTTTGGAAACAGTAGTTCAAAGAACTGATTATAAAAATGACCAAAAAGATAAAAGTTTAATAATGGATATCATTTAGTGACCTCAGACTGACATCCTGAAAACAATATTTAATCAGTAACAAATTCCCAATTAATAGATTATGCAACTTAAACAAAAAATTTCAACATCGGTTGAAAAATATAAATTTAAAAAAATGCAGGGAATTACTAGAATAACATTGATAGATTAATTTTTCATTACAGTAAATTTTGTTAGGTAATTTTGATAAAACAATATTAACGACTGATTTGAAACTGTGTTTTAAAAATTACATTGGACTGACCTTCAGTAGTTTTATTAAATAAATAATTTCTAAAATTCAATGCGTTTCAAGACTAGTAAAAGACGTACGTCTATTAAAAATTTTAATTTGTTACATTAATTTGCTTTAGCGTGTGAATATCTATTTCACTTATATTTTCTGTTTGCTGTTACATATTCCTTTTGTAACCTATGCATTAAGGGCGATGTATTTTTAGCCGTATTTGCCAAAAAACTAAAACCGCAATTTAGTTCACGTTCTTGATATTTACATCGACACCTGACACGGCGACCTAGCTATTACGCAGATCCTGTAAGACGTTCGAGGTAATTAGATTTGCATATTATTATTCTGTTTGCTGTTTTTTGACTTATATTATTTGTTCTATTTTTTACAAGGCATCGCTAGAGCGATCTTACCTTTTGCTCTTCACAGTGTACCGGTGTGAACTGGAGGACATAACTACTCTACTCGCTTTCTTATTAGTATCTTCACCCCGGAATGGTTTGTCTTTTCTTTGTACGCGTTACTCTTATCACAATTCTTAATTAACATTAATTAACAAGGCTTTTTTCGGGACTTAAATTTCTGAATTTCTCTTCTCTTTCTCATTACCGAAATTTATGTGTATATTTTAATGTACCGTTGCGAGCTACTATTAGGCAACCCATCAAACACATAAGCGCCGTAAGCACTGTATATTCTCCATGGACCGAGAACCTTCTAGCAATTACTGGAAGATGAGTCATCTTTTTAATTCAGGGTATTTATAAGACCGCTTATTAATGTAAAAAGTTAGTCCATATCAGAATGTCGAATATAAATTATATCGTGTAAAGTTAAATAGTTGAGCTTTTGGAAGTCCAAGAATATACATAAATGTTATATTATGTGAACGTGTCTAATGTACATGCAGCTTGTAGAATACATAAATAGACAAAAGTGTAATAAATAAATAGTTGTGTTAGTGTTGTTAATGGACCTATGGTTAAGAAGTTAGTTTAAGAAGATATTAGTGCTTGTAAATTCATTAGTGTGATAGTGCTTCATTGTTAATTGGACTGAATACATTTATAAATAAGGCATATACTGTTAATTAGACTTGTGAACAGTGAGTAATAAAGACTCTTGTTATTAGTTGTTTTAAATTAGTGAAACGCGGTAGTAGTAGCCCGCTACACTGGTGTTAAGTCTGTGTGGGGTATATAGTGATTAATTTAAAAGGAAAACACACAAGTTTAAAGACATTTAAGTAGTTTATATATGCCTGTAACAAGAAGACAAAGAGAGAAAGACGCAGAAACTATAATGAATTTCCTTAAGGATTTTAAATTCGGTATGGAAGAAAAGTTAAACGAAATACTGTGAAATTAGAAGAAAGGTTAAGTGAAAACGCAGTGAGGTCAGTTGGACTGGCATCAACCCTTAAAGAAAAGTTGAGTGAAAATGCTGAGAAAATAGAAATGTTAAGTGAAAATACAGCCAAGTTAGAACAAAGATTAATGGAAAGCTCCATTGCATTGAAAGAAGATTTCACTGAACAGGTAAAAATAGTTGAGCAAAAATTGGACAGTAAATTGGTAAAAATGGAAGAAGATGTGATGAAGCTGCAAGAACAAATGATTTCATTAACAACGCGGCCACTTGAATTAGTAAACCAAGTTGTAAAACAGAACATCCCAGAAATAAGAAGCATGGAAGGAAACGATTCAATACCGTCAAAATTTAAAGTGAAACCACCCACATGTGATGGTAAAACACCTTGGCCCACATATTTGAAACAATTTGAAGCTGCGGCAATAGCCAACGGTTGGTGCAACAGAGAGAAGGCTATCTCCATAATAGTGGCTCTACGGGGGGAAGCTCTTAACATCTTACAAACGATTCCCGATCACCAGCAGAATGATTACGGCGTCTTAACATCGAAGTTTGAAATGAGATATGGAGACGCTCACCTTCAACAGGTTTACCATGCACAAGTTAACAACCGCTCGCAAAAGACAAATGAAAGTCTGCAAGAATTCGAAGCTAACATCGCCAGATTAGTTAGACTGGCATACCCAACGGCACCAGATAGCTTCCTCGAACAACTAGCTGTTCAAACATTTGCGGATGGCGTTAAAGATGGCGAAATACAGCAAGCGCTAAGATTAGCACGGCCAAAATTGTTAGATGATGCACTGGCTCATGCGCTTGAATTTGAAGCAGCTAAGCAGACGTCACACCGGATGAGTCACAAAGTTTAGTCTGCCTTAGAGGAACTTGGTCAAGCGCAGAACAGCATAGATGAAATAATCAACCGTGTGTTTGAAAAGCAAAAGGCGGAAAGGCTGGAAAGACAACGACCGCAGAGATGGGGTCTGCGATGCTGGAGCTGCGGTGAGGTTGGTCATATACAGAGACACTGTACTCAACCAAAAAAACAACCAGTTGAGCAGCAGCAATATGGCTTTGACACAGAACATCGAGCAGGAACTAGCCATCGGAATGCAGACACTTTATCAAGGAGACCTTGTCCGGTAGACTGCAATAATTGCTCCCAGATGGAAGAGAACATAAGTGTCATCCATAGAAGGACAGTAACCGATGATACTTGGCAACCCGAAAGAATACGAGAAGATCAGGAGAAGGACGCCGAATTGGGACGTATTATTGAATGGAAAAGTAGAGGACAACGACCAGCTTGGGAAGAAATTAGTATTTCAAGTAGGAGCCTGAAGGCATACTGGGCACAGTGGTACTCCTTGGTGATTGAAAATAGAATCTTGAAACGACGTCTGGAATGTGAAGATGGCACTGAGAGACTCCAAGTGATAGTGCCGAGAAGCAAAGTGCCGGAAGTGTTGCAGCACTTGCACGATGGTATTTCCGGAAAGCACTTTGGTATGAAAAGAAATCTCGAAAGAGTGAGAGAAAGATTCTATTGGGTGAACTGCAAAAAAGATGTGAAGGAGTGGTGCCGGAAATGTGAGTTGTGTGCCTCTGGAAATGGCCCGGTTACAAAATGGAAAGCCCCGGTGAGACAGTATAACGTCGGAAATTCTTTTGAGAGGGTAGCCATTGATATAGCTGGTCCGTTTCCTGAATCAGAGAAAGGAAATAAATACATCTTGGTTGCAATGGATTATTTTACCAAATGGCCGGAGGCATATGCTATACCTAACCAAGAAGCCGAGACGGTTGCAGATGTACTAGTGAGGGAGTTGTTTTGTCGCTCTGGAGTTCCATTGGAATTACACTCCGATCAATGTCGGAACTTCGAATTAGCGTTGTTTCAAAACGTCTGCAAGCATCTTGGAATCAGAAAGACTAGAACTACGCCACTTCATCCTCAATCGGATGCAATGGTTGAAAGAATGAGCAGAACGTTAGGAAAGTACCTAGCCAAAGTTGTCTCTGAACATCAACGAGACTGGGATCAATATTTACATTTGTTCCTACTGACGTACCGATCTTCGGTACATGACAGCACAGGATACTCTCCCGCTTGCTTGATGTTAGGACATAAATTGCGTTTACCATGTGATCTTCAGTTTGGATTTAAACCTGGAGAAGAGGTCGCAGGCGAAGATTGCGTTAGTAAGCTTCGTGAAAGATCAAATAGCATTCACGAAAACGTCCAAAAGAATATCCAGGCAGCAAGCGATCAAATGAAATCACTATATGACACGAGAGCACAAGAAGGTGGTTACCAACCTAGAGATTTAGTGTGATTGTATAATCCACAAAGAAAGCGTGGGTTGTCGCCAAAATTACAAAGACAATGGGAAGGCCCGTACGAAGTGTTAACAAGAATTAATGAGTAAATGAGTATTCCCTTGCACATTACGTAGCTCAAGATTTGGAAATGGCAAGAGGAATAGCTGTTGTTTTCAAGAAAAAGTTTGGATGTGTGGATGAATTAGTACAACAGCAGCCAACTGTAGGAAAAGCTTTGGTTCTTCAGGATAAAAATCGTTATGTTTACTATCTGGTCACCAAAAATTCTTCATGGCAGAGACTTAGTTATGGACAGCTATGGGAGGCTTTGCTGAATCTTAAGCCTCAGATGATAGAAAATGGAGCAACGAGACTAGCGGTGCCCAAGCTCGGCTGTGGACTGGATCTCTTAGATTGGGGGATAGTCCGAAATATGCTAGAAGTAGTTTTTCAGGGAACCAACGCCAGGTCCTTGTTTGTTGTTATTAACCGGTTGCCTACCAAGACCAAGAAAAGACTGTTGACTGTTATTTCCAACGACGCGGTGGTTGCCCCAGAGGAGATAGCTGCCGATACCGTCATCAGTCATCGAATTGGTGTCAAAATGTATTTACAGTTACGAGACGTAACGGTTTTAAAGAGGGGGCAGTGTTGAGAGCTACTATTAGGCAACCCGTCAAACACACAAGCGCAGTAAGCACTGTATATTCTCCATGGACCGAGAACCTTCTAGCAATTACTGGAGGATGAGTCATCTTTTTAATTCAGGGTATATATAAGACCGCTTATTAATGTAAGAAGTTAGTCTATATCAGAATGTCGAATATAAATTATATCGTGTAAAGTTAAATAGTTGAGCTTTTAGAAGTCCAAGAGTATACATAAATGTTATATTATGTATCTAATGTACATGCAGCTTGTAGAATACATAAATAGACAAAAGTGTAATAAATAAATAGTTGTGTTAGTGTTGTTAATGGACCTATGGTTAAAAAGTTAGCTTAAGAAGATATTAGTGCTTGTAAATTCATTAGTGTGATAGTGCTTTATTGTTAATTGGACTGAAAACATATATAAATAAAGCATATACTGTTAATTAGACTTGTGAACAGTGAGTAATAGAGACTCTTGTTATTACTTGTTTTAAATTTGTGAAACGCGGTAGTAGTAGCCCGCTACATTACTTTTATAATCGTACCAAAAAATCTACACAAGACTTAAATGTGAAAAAACCGATTTGTAAAGTTTCTATGATTATAAAAAAAAACGCACTTATTAAAAATTCGTTTACCATAAGCGCAATAAAATAATTCATAAGTTAAGCATTCCGTATTAAAGTTGCACATCATAGAAAATAAACATTTTCAGTTATTCATAATTAAATTTCGAATTGAAGATAATCTAAATATGTTTTACTTATCACCTACAACATTTTAAACCCAGTTATTAAGTTATACACCGGACTTGTTGGTTTGAGATTATTATTATATAGAAGTGAGTTCTTGTCCGTTCCAATGTAGGCACATGCGTCAACGGGAAAGAAATAAAGAGCAATAATTTGGCGCTCTAACAAAGGGGCAGCTTCTACACAAAAAAATGTGTAATGTTTTAATAATGGTAAGTCTTAAAAAAGTTAGCTGTTTTTTTATAGTAACGAAATTTTTACCAATTACGTCATCCATATTTTATTCTCGTCGTGTAGCTATGGTTTAAGCTAATAACATAAATTCCAATATCTAAACTAAAAACATCTTTCAATTTCGTATGAAAAACTGTAAAAATCTTCATAAAATTTGATATCTTAGAATATACTGCTGGTGATCCCTAGCGATTTATTTGTTTGGTTTCCTTTTGTTGAGAGCACGTGTTTGGCTAAAATAATTATTAATGAAGTGAGTTTTAATCTAGTGTAACTAAAATTGTAGTTCGCTGAATATTTATTGAGACTGGTGCGTATTCCAAGGAAAACGTTACATAAATAATTTAAGTCCAATTTGCGCTGCCAAAAATGTTATTCTTACATTAAAACTTTGCTAATTAGGATATATGTTTATAATTGTCCTTTAAAACATTCGCCTTTTAGTGATTTCCACTAACGTATTGAATATAACAGTTTTTTCTGTAAATTAAACTGGCTAATTTTATTTTAAATAATATATAAATTTATCTAAGTGCCTTGAATAATTTTTCCCTCTATAAACTTATTTGAATAAATTGCTATACAAACAAGCGAACGTGACTTGATTAAGGTACAAAGGAATTATATTCAGAGAAATACACTATACAAAACTAGATGTCTACGTGATGTACTAAGCATTTTGACGAGAATTTGGATGGTAGGTAACTTTATAGAAAGTTCGAAGGCCTGCATGATTAGGCAAAGTGCAACGCCTCACTCAGCAGGGTAGACCAATGATACAGGTGAAGAGGAGGATCCTTTATTAATGACACAAATTTGATAAACAATCAGCCCTTCTTCAACCAAGGCACGCTTTGTGCCAGAATATCACGAGTAGTGAAAATAGTAAATTAAATAATTATACTTTTAGTAAAAGTCGTGATAGAAAATTTTGAAATAACAATACTTATGCAACTATACGATAGAAGTTTACCGCAGACTTTGAAGCGTCAGTTAAAATGTTTAATTAAACATAAGTTTAATATTTAATAACTTAGGGTTCTAAATATTCGACAAGATAACCAACTAAGCAATCTGAATACTTAAACAGAGAACCAACTAAGTAATTTAAATATCCAATACATAACCGACTAAATAATCATTTGAGTATTCGTTTAAACAACCATCTAAATATTGGTCTACATAAGCATCTGAGCATTGAACGGAGAAATTAATTAAGAAAATCAACTAAGAGTTAAACTGGGCGTTTGGCCGAGCTGTACTACGCAATAAACAAGAGAGCTTAACTGAAGACAATCCAGGGGTACTGGTCAATCGCATGCAGCAGCAGTTCCAAGAATTGGAAACACGCAAGGAAAACACATGTCTAAAATAAGAACATTCTTAAATAGCATAGGGCATTATTTTCATTTTGAATATTTACATTTTTGCATATATCGAAATATTTATGTAAAGAGTTATCAAAAATCTTTTAAAAATTACGTAAAGAGAAAGAACGTCGTTTGAACGTTCAAAAGGTACTTCCAGTAGTATAGGGTGTTGTTTTTGCTGGCTTTAACTGATTTAAGGGAGTTATAATTTGAGGACAAACAGATTTATATTGTTACTTTGATTCAGGGGTTTATTTTTGAATAGCGAATCATATTACAAATGTTGTAACGCTGTGAAGTGTATATATATATATATATATAATATAATATATATATATATATATATATATATATATATATTGTAATGTAAAGGGGGGGGTACAAGGCTTCTAAGAGTAGATTTGTGTTAAAAAGGGTGTATGCCAAACGACATAATTCATATATAAGATCCAGTAATTCAAAAACTATATTTTGCCGTACTTTACATATGCTAAAGTATTTACCATTTTAGTTTGAAACGTATGTGCCAAAAGGTAAACAAGATGACTTAATGACGTTGATACAATGCACGGTACTCAAGGTTTTATACTAAGTTGAAATTTTATAAGCCATTGAAAGTACATTTGCCGTCGAAAAACCGGACGCGTCTACGGATATCTACAATCAACCAAGCGTCCAGGTCTTGTGTGAATTATTTTGACTTTTCATTTAAGTAGAATCAACTTTTGGACGAATTGTAAATTCAAAATTATAAGTGAATAGTAATATCAAAGATATAATTGGAGAATTGTGAAGTGTTTAGGACCAATGGTAGAAATTAGGATTGTATGTAAAGACTATAGTTAAGGTATTTGTGACACTAGAGAAAAGAAAAGTTGTTATTGGATAGTTTTATGCTTTTAAAATGTGATTAAGTAAGCTAGTTTTGTTGTGCTTATTGCCTAGCGAAGTAAATAAGGAAATTCTATTTCGATTTCTTTTAGTAAAAAGACGTGTTTTGCAAACCTGCGTTAAAGTTGTATAAATATTTGAATAAAATAAATGTTTTTGAGTTTAAAGAGTATGATTATTAAAGTGAAGGTATAAAAGCGACGATTATAGAAGAATATTTAAAGTGAAGTGCGACGGGAAAGCAACGGATATTTAATTAGATTTGAGTGAGATTAGTATTGGAATTGGAACGATTTTGGTTAAAAGGCAGTAGGAGATTCGAGTGGTTATACAAAGCGACGGCGAAGCAACGACGATATTAAGAATTTTGGAGTGATTTGGATAAAGATTAACGGCAGTAGGACATAGAGTGGACATTGAAGTATAGCAGGGCATAGATTGAATTGGAACAGGACGGCAGGATAGGTTTGGGATTGACTACGGAAAGGCGAAAGGATAAATTGGAGCACGCAGAGAGAAAACAGGAGAGCAGCAAAGTACAGGGGAAGAATCAACGCAGAAATCAAGGGAACACGGAAGGATTAACGCAGGGGAAGTAAATACTACGGTTTATTCAAAATTCTAAAATCAGGGTAAATTATTTCAGATTTGGGGTCATCAAAATTATATCAAGACACCTGGAGGCGATACGCAAGTTCATCAGTGATTGTGAATCCTTGTAAAGGCGCGTACGGCTAATAAGAACTTGAGCCAGCAACATTTAAAGAAGGCATCAGCGCAGTATAATTCAGGTGAGTACCGTGTAATATCTTAAAACGTCAAACACAAGTCAGAAATTGTATACATAAATTAATTTGGCACCAAGCAACATTGATCAGTAAAATTTGGCATACACAGTAAATAATTCCATATAAAAAGTGGTAAAACAAACGAGTGTGCAGTTTGGTTGGGCAGTGCACATCTACTCACGATTGAACCCACGGTGAGTAGGTGAACGCCCTGAGATAAAGGTTTCTTATAGTCGAGGCATAAAATATAGTAAACAGTTTTAAATAGATAACCAACCAAATTTTGCTAAAACACATCATATAGGAGTCATTTATTGAATACTAAAATAGGGGCGACGACAAAAGTCGTGTATCAGAATTTATAAAAAAAAATATTAGGGCGGAGTGGTGGAGTAATAACAGCGTAAGAATATATATATATATATATATATATATATATATATGTGAATTCTTTGTTATTGTACCGTCGTGTACTATCTGTGGATTGAACTGAGCTAGTCGAGGCATATAAAACGAATTGTGTTCAAAGTTTACAATTGAGGTTATTTAGAGACACATAGCGGTGGCGGGCAGCGGGAAACTGAACGTTAATTACATCGGCGTGCGTATCATTGCAATATATATATATATATATATATATATATATATATATATATATAAAATAAAGTAAATTGGGCTAGATCTTCATATTTTAGTCTCAGAAATTTGTGGTATCATTTTGTACAGACTTTTTAGAGACATCCTGTGTACTTGAACGTTATAAACATCACTCCAAGCTACGTTTTCTGTTAAAGAGTTTCCTCTTATTATTAACGTATGATGTTATTAACAGTTTGCTTGTTTTAATTCCTTGAAATCACATAATATTATTAACATTAACATATTATTAACATCTTTATTTAGCAAGTGTACTTAAGTATTTTACTAATTAATCGTTCTGAGTATTATCAAGTATCTAAATCCCTGACCCATGGTAATCAGGAGTAAATATTACCACATATAAGAAAAATGTATTATAAAATTCAGTTATTATCTTGTACAAAACCAAATTCTTAGCAAAAGTATAATTTAGTAGATATAAACATACAAATTTAGAAAATTATTAACCATGACACATAAGTTAGATATTATAATATTGGGCGCAAGTGGTTTTACAGGAAAATATGTGCTTTTGCAAGCATATAAGTTATTTGAAAATATTACTTGGGGCGTTGCAGGACGTAATCAAAATAAATTAAGTCATATTTTACAAGAAACCGCAAAGTGTACTGGAATAAATGGCCATGATGTTATTCCCATCATATATGCAAACGTTGAAGAAGAAGATTCAATTAGAAACATGACCAAGAGAGCTAAAATTATAATTAATTGTTGTGGACCTTTTGATATGTACGGTGGAGAAACTGTTGTCAAATATTGCATTGAAACAGGAACCCATTACGTAGACGTAAGCGCCGAAGAATTATTTATAAACAACATATTATTAAAATATGAAAAATCTGCCGAGGAAAAGGGAATATATATCGTAAACTTGTGTGGTTTTAATTGTATTTCTTATGATATGGGCATGAGCTTTATGGAAAAGAAATTTGAGGGTATATTAAACTCCATGGAAGTTTATTTGCATTCTCGTTCAAATAGTACCAATAATAGTTCATCTATCAATTATTCCACCTGGAAATCTGTCATAAATTCCATGGCTAAATATCAAAAACTAAAAAGTATGAAGAAACAACTCAAACAAAAAAAGATTCAAGAACTCAATCCCAAAATAACAACAAAATTACTACATAAAGTTGAATATGGTTTGGCATTACCATTTCCAGGAATTGATGAAGACACGATGCATCGTTCCCAATTATACTTTTATGAACAAAGTAATAAAAGACCCGTACAAGTACGTAGTTACATAATAATGGACTCGTTCTATACAATTTTTATTACTGCTGTTCTTGGCTTGTTGTGCCTTATTCTCTCACAGTTTTCTTTTGGTAGGAGCTTGTTACTTAAGGTAATGATATAATTTTTGACAAACTTATAGAATAATCATTTCATATTTTAGTACCCAGAATTTTTCAGTTGTGGAACTTTTTCACAAAACAAACCTTCTGAAGATGAATTAGATAAAAGGTTTTATTCAATGATATTTAAAGGAAAAGGATGGAGTAATAGTCAACTAAATGGTAACAGCCAAAATAAACCGTATCCTGATAAAGAAATAATAGGTTGCATGTCTGGAAAAAACCCTGCATATGGTTTTACTGGACTTTCTGTTGTTCTTTGTGCTCTTATGATCTTACTAGAGCCCAACAACTTACCTGCTAGGTAAGAGGGTTTTGTTTCAAACCATCGTCTTAAGAAATTTTATAATTTGGACAAATTATCATACATTTGTTTATTGATTTATTTATACACGCACATGCGAACACATATGCACGCACCGACGAAGCACGCGCATTCACACGTCTGCGTGCTCGCATATGTGCACTTAAAGTTGTTACATCAGTTTT
Organism: Platerodrilus igneus; assembly: GCA_036346225.1. Classification (NCBI taxonomy): domain Eukaryota; kingdom Metazoa; phylum Arthropoda; class Insecta; order Coleoptera; family Lycidae; genus Platerodrilus; species Platerodrilus igneus. The sequence goes on along the minus strand of JARFIW010000439.1, from coordinate 2,152,045 downwards.
GGCTCCTAAAATATTTAGCAAGTAATTCATGGAAATTTCGGTGAAATACTTTGCTAGAAATCCCATTTCGGTAAAATACCGAAAACGTCGACTATATATTAACAAAAAGTTGGTTGCCGACTAACTCAGTGGGGCGGGTGGTCTAAGTGTTTGAAGAGGGTTTCAGAATGCTATCGGATATGAAATAGGATTTTGATCGAGAAATACCATGGTCGCCACCTAATCTCGCAGGGTTGCCAAGATAAAGTCCTAGAAAGAATAGCAAGGAGATGCCATAATTCGAGATAAAAAGAGGAATTCAGGCTTAAAAATATACCTGAAAATTCATTAAAACCAACATTATTTTAAATCTAAAACAAACCTAAAAACACGCAGACCTATTTAAGACTGCTAACTGCAAAAAATATTTCTAAAAGAAAGTTAAATAACCTGAAATACTCAATCACGCTTCTAGACAAACACAAAACAATTTATTACAGCAAAACTGTAACTATTCGGTTTACAATAATGGAAAAATCAAATATGCAGTCTGTAGTGAAACCAACCTGAGTGCTGACACGAAGGCTCCTCCAAACGGGACACCGGGCTTTATGATCTAATATCTAGTGGCAGTGGCTCGATGGTACCTATGTTGTGTTGTTACCATGTGACCCAAATTCACACTGATAAAATGGCGTTAAGGCGGGAAGGTTTGAAATAAAACTACAGTATTTACATAGCCATACTATTAATCAAAACAATAACCACTAAATAGATCATTCGCATGTAAGCATAAAAAAATAATATTCAAAACAAACAGTGCCGTACTCAACCTGGGCGATTGGGGAAAGAACGCGGCAGAGAAAATCCCAAACTAGCCTCACGCTTCCAACTGCATTTGGTACATCTCGACAAGGACAGGTGACATACAAGTACCCAGATCACCAACACTGAATTTGACGGGGTATCAACTGCTACCCGGACATACCACACCTGACGACTGAAGAAACGTTAGTGTAGTCCAGCTAGTCTTTTCTGGAAGGTACTGAGGTCGGATAACCAATACTACCCAGCTAAAGTTGAAGAGGGACACCAGGAACGTAACCTGTACCTTCACTACCAATGTCCCTCCCCGCACAAACATAAAATGTTAGTAATATTCAACAAGGCGCAATCACATGCATTAACAGTTTCCAGCCCGTGTTACAAAATATTTCACAAAGGCTAGCCGACTTCCTATTATTTGCAAAAGGGTACCACTATAAATACATTGATAAGAAAACATGAATCGCTGAAATGAACTTATAGTATACTCCCTGTATGTTTGTTGTGGTTTGTCTAGCATTTTTCTTAATCTTGTTTGGGAATTAATCCACTTATAGTTTAAAATTTATTTACGTTTTGATCTATGACCTAGTCCATTTCACCACTATAAGTGGTTTAATTCCCAAACAAGATTAAGAAGAACTTATAGTATGATTGCGCACAGTTAAAAGGAGCTGGTTATTGAATAGCCAACCCCAACATAGTCATAAATGCAAACGCGAAGGCACGAGATGGTCGGTCATACCAGAGGTTTAATTTAATTGCATCGCAACAATTATCACAAATGTTAAATACTAGTTGGTTATATAGGAACATCGGGTAGATAATAGGATAAACACAAACAAACATCTATATATAAATGGCGCGCGTTAGTTTAATCCAAAATGTGAGCGATGCAGTTGTAAATGTGGTTAATATGCTGAAATAAAACAATTACGCATAATTATCACAAGCAAACCATTATAAAATATGCTTGTAACAGATACATACCAACTTCAACAATACAAAAAACCAGATTCAGGCTCTAAATTCACATAAATGCATGTCATCATAATATATTCAATTTAGTAAGCGAACGCTAATAATTATTATTGTGATTGCGTGCTTTTAATAAATTAAACAGATTAAGTGGCATTAAAAACTATAACAAAAATATGCATGACAACTTCATCATTAATTCAATTATTATCTTAACACCATCAACAATGCACATCAAAATAATTATTAAAGCTTCTATGCAATGTGATAACTTAAAAGTAGAATATAATTAAAAACATTACCTTTAATAAAACCGCCAAGTGAAGTTTTTTGACGTACCATTTTTGAAAATGTTGAAGTCCTGTCCCTTAACCTTGTCGATCAGATCGATCGCACCCTACATTTCCTGCGCCCCCTATAACATAAATTCTCACGGAATGCTTTCAGAAACCCGCAAGTGGTTACTCAGCTATTCAAATAAATACCTTCCACTATCGAAATGTACACTTTAATATTTGCAATAATTATCAACCAATGAGAATCGATTAGGAAATACTACAGATCACTACAAGTCTTAACACAATTTTATTCAGTTCTAAATATGTATAGCACACGTTTTCATTACAAGCACACAGTACAAACTTAAATAAGTATTAAAAATCAACTGTATCGTAAATCTACTACCTGAGAAATTTAATCTATACATAGATACGTACTATCAGTACCTCCAGTCCATACATTTAACTATGAGTTTACGTACTAAACTCTGCTTCAGTATAATTCTACCAGTTTTTCATTTAAATTTTATTCTGTCGATGATTGATTATTGTTTCAATAAAGATGGATATGGGCTCCGATTTCCAACATGGTTACATCTAATACAGGAATTGTATATCTGGGAACCAATGTGTCTCTAAAATAAAACTAAACCGTTTGGCAGGAAATTATCCGAACATACATAGGCTACTTTGCCTTGCTCGGTACCCTCTGATAAAGATAATGGACCTACCAAACGGTATGTTAAACGTTTAATGTTGTAAACGCAGTCCTTTCTGAAAAATGGATCTACTCTTTTTAAACCATACGAGGCATTCTAAGCCAAACTTGGGACGAGTGAATCAAGTGTATAAAAATAGACCTACATGTTGTGTTCTCTAATACCTAATGTTGAACGTTTAATGTTGTAAACGCATATATAGGTTAGGTATTAGAGAACACAACATGTAGGTCTATTTTTATACACTTGATTCACTCGTCCCAAGTTTGACTTAGAATGCCTCGTATGGTTTAAAAAGTGTAGATCCATTTTTCAGAAAGGACTGCGTTTACAACATTAAACGTTCAACATACCGTTGGTAGGTCGATTATCTTTATCAGAGGGTACCGAGCAAGGCAAAGTAGTTGTGTGTGTGTGTGTGTGTGTGTGTGTGTGTGTGTGTGTGTGTGTGTGTGTGTGTGTGTGTGTGTGTGTGTGTGTGTGTGTGTGTGTGTGTGTGTGTGTGTGTGTGTGTGTGTGTGTGTGTGTGTGTGTGTGTGTGTGTGTGTGTGTGTGTGTGTGTGTATATATAACTTTAGATATGTTTCTTGGGAAGTAGCTCCACACAAACTTTGTTAAAAATTGTTTTTATTCTTTCATTGTTTTTATACAATATCAAACGTTTCGGCCCTTATCAAAGTTGTGAAGGCCTGCAAGTGTAAGGGCCGAAACGTTTGGTACTGTATAAAAACAATAAAAGAATAAAAAGTTTTTAACAAAGTTAGTGTGTACCTAATTTCTAAGAAACATATCTGAAATTATTATAAACAAACGTCAAGAAAAACATTATTAAATTATATATATATATATATATATATATATATATATATATATATACATTGCTATGATAATAGGGTAGTTTAGGCGTAAGTTAAGTCATGGGGTGTCGTAGAATAAATATAAACAACTTCCACTTTAAGAAAAGCACATGATTCCAGAAATCATAAGAGTAAAACGGTCACTCTATGTATTGTTAATTGAGAGGACACTGTATATCAAACACACGGGATTAAATGCATGAGATCATAAAAATGTCTAAGTTTAGTTTACAAGTAAAGATAAGATTTTAAAACGCAACAAATTGCATAAAATTTAAATCACCGGGAAGCATAGATAAATTGGCATTGCAAATATTTAACAATTGCGTCGAAAATATCATCGTACACGCATTCCAAATAATTCTTATTAGAAAATCGCTACGTGACTGGAAGATAACACATTTGTTCAAAAACCGATATTCTGTAGAAATAAATAAGCACCAGGCGATTCAATTAGACGATAAAATTAACAAACATCTAATTACGTGATTTAATAAAAGTCAAAAGTTGTAAATTCTCGAATAATACGACAATATGCGGGATGCGGACGTGACAGACAAGGTATGCATTGAAAGACGTAAACTAAGTAATTGGTAAAAATTCCAAGGTATGCGAGATAAGGAGAAGTATCGTCCTAGAATGTCAACAAGCCAATGAAATCAATTGGAGGTAGGGGTTTATATATATTTATATATATATATTTTTTGCAAAACTTTTCTTGGAACTGGTCATTAATAATTAATTTGAATGTTTTCTACATGTCAAATAAACACTTTTTCTTGCTTTTAATTTTTATTATTCATATGACGCGTTTCGGTTAAACAACCATTTAAATATGACACCATTTATCAAAGTCAAACTACTAAAACTTACAAACTAAATAAATTCAATTTATTTAGTTTGTAAGTTTTAGTAGTTTGACTTGCATTAAATGGTGTCATATTTGAAAATGGTTGTTTAACCGAAATTGAATTTATTTAGTTTGTAAGTTTTAGTAGTTTGACTTTGCATTAAATGGTGTCATATTTGAAAATGGTTGTTTAACCGAAACGCGTCATATGAATAATAAAAATTAAAAAGCAAGAAAAAAGTGTTTATTTGACATGTAGAAAACATTCAAATTAATTATTAATGACCAGTTCCAAGAAAAGTTTTGCAAAAAAATAATATAAATGGTCAAAAAAATATAAAAAATAAAAATTATTATATATATATATATATATATATATATATATATACTATATATACTATATATATATACTATGTTCAAAGGTGTTAAAAACTTACGTAAACAGTGAAGTATAAAGCAAAATAAATCAGAGTTAAAAGTGCGAGAAATTGTGCAACGAAAATAAACCGATCTGTAGATAGACGTAAGTAAAACGACTTAATTAAATTCATTTCTAATATTAATAAAGCAGGGCTTTTAAAGTTGGATTTTAATTTTGAATTTAAATTTAGATTTTCAATCTGGGTTTTAATTTGGGATATTTAATTGAGACGACTTTAATTTTGGACTTTTAATTTTGAACATACTTTAATTTTGGAGATAATTTAAAATTAACGTATTCTAATTTGGACATATTCCGACTTGGTACGATTTTAATTGGAAGCGATTTATGGGAGACGATTCTTATATGGGGTCGGCATATCAATAAGCAAACCAAACACAGAAAGGGGATGCAGATCATAGACTAGGATGGAACTACAGATCCCATTCCAGGTTAGCAATCATAATACACTTTATTATTGAAAACTGTTTTTGATTTAATATTTGCCACATTGTCTATTTGTAAGAGTCATCAAAAAGGGTCACTTAAAGATTTATGAAAATGGAATAGTTATCTTGGAACGTTCGAAGGTCCCTGAATAATTAAAAGATATTTTTGCTGGCTTTCAGAAAAACATAAATCTGTTATATGTAGATATTCTGTACAAAAAGGAAAATTTTGAGTGTTGTAAATATTATCAATTATTATATCGTGTATTATAGAATTTCTTTATTTGATTCAATAAGATCTATTCAGTAAGCTAGTCGGGGTAAAAATCCTAATTTAACATTTCATAACATTGTAGCTTAAAATAATAAAGGAATAAGAGGCGAAAATCATAGAAAATTTATACTTGCCCACTTGTTAATCCTAAGATAATAAAAGCAAATATTACAGCAAAATTTATGACACCACCGTAGGGGCTCGATAATCCTAAAATATGGAATTGCATAGCGATTTTATGACCTGCTCAATCGTGGGGCGAATATCATAGCAATATATATATATATATATATATATATATATATATATATATATATATATTACAATCAATTGTTAAAATAAAACAAGTGAATAATAAAATAGCTGGGGGAGATGATAAAAATTTGTAAAAACTATAAGATTAAATCAACTAAGGCTAATTATAGCAATAAAATCTTGAATATTGATAAGATGGGGAAAGGACTTCCAATTACTGCATAGTTCAAGGCCGTTAGAATAATAAATCTACGAATGTTGCATCACACGCCTTCCAGAACAACCAATAACCAGATTCGGGATTGACCTAAAAAATTCTCGATGCTGACGTCAAAAAGGGTTCGCTATTATAAAACCCAATGGATATTAAGAACGCTGGTCAGTCCTCATCCAAGCGTCACGAGGTAGTAGACCTAATGGCAAGACCTAGTAAAAGTACTGCAGTATTAGAAGTAGAATTTATTTAAATATGGCAATTAAACAATTTTATGAAATAGCGACGGTAAAGTGTTTTGAATGCTCAGAAGTGAGTAAGATTATTTGAAGTATTTAAAATGGTTTCAAAATGGAAAATAAATAATTAATGATTAAACTACTGCAAGTTTCTTAATTGGGATAAAAGCATATACGAATTGAAAGATATTTTTTGGTATTTAATGGTATTTTAAAACGAAGTGAATGATTTTGGAACATGGATGGATAAAAATGTTTAATTTTCTATCTTTTGGTGTCGTTTACATGGAGTGTATAACCCTTGTGACCCTATATACCCCCTAAATAACCCTATTATCATAGCAATATATATATATATAAAATACATAGACACATCTACATATACACAGGGTGATTCACAACCTCATAGAAATATTGTAGCCGATGCATAAAGATGGGTCATTGATTGGTATTTACGCAAAAAAAATACTTTTTTAAAACTAAAAGTGAGAATGATGCTTTTGAAGTACGTATAGGTAAGAAAGCTGTCAATCACTGCACTAATTGAAATTCTTTGGTGAGTGACTTCCGGTATAATGTTTATGCTGTATAAGAAGCCTATCGTAAAAGTTTATGGTATGGTATGGGGTTTAAAGTTTAACAAATCCACGAATTGATGTATTTTATGATAAGTAATGTAAATGACACGGACGAACGCTTCAAATAATGTTTATTTGTATATTAGTAAACAGCATTTTTTGAGTTTTGATACAATCAATGGGTGTTCTGCTTCACATATAAAAACTTGTAAAACGATACTTACAAGCTAGTAGCACATAATTGGCATTTGCAATTCAGTTTTGGTGTCAGTGTTGAAAATACCCAATAACCTCTATCATAAATTTAAAAGGATTCAATGACGATAAGCAATGGTTGCTATAAGTTTTAATTTCGTAGGAAACATTAGATTTTGCTTTTAAAAGTAACGTTTTACAAGCTCGCTACCTGTAAAGTAGAGTACCTATTGTTTGTATTAAAACTCCAAAATACAGTTCATTACAGAGTAACAAAAAACATTATTTGAAGGGTCTGTCGGTGTCATTGGCATTGCTAATAATAAAATTCATCAATTTATGGGGGTTTGTAAACTTTAGACCCAAACCATACCATAAACTTTTACGATGATTTGTCTTACAGCATAAACATTATACCGGAAGCCGCCCGCCAACGAATTTCGATTAGAATATGTGTTAGGTAGCCACTTTTATACGTACCCTAAAAACACCCGGTCTAATTTTAGTTTTTATAAAATATTCTTTTTGCGTAAGTACCAAGCTATAGTCCATTCTTAAGCATCGATTAAAATATTTCCAGGAAGTTGTGAATCACCCTGTTTGTATACATATCAAACAACTGTAAACTAATGCGATTTATATAGTTCTGTAGCAAAAATTATGTCTGTTGGAAGGATTATTTAATGAAACAATAATCCTATATTATCTCTTAATGATTAATTTAGTTGTGCATTCTGTATCTAAAACAATTGTTTTATTTTTAGGGGTGGAATCTATACACCAGCAGCAGCATTTTCTAAAACATCTTTGATCGAACAACTTGAAAACAATGGTGTTAAGTTTGAAATTACTTCCATAAGAGATTTGGAATAGTTTGTAACATTTACCTAATAAAATTGGTATCACTTATATACTTTATATTAATAATAAAGATTATATATAAAAACCCTAAAGTATTTTTCACTAGCAACAGCCATTGGTAAGTATACAAATCTAAAGAAAAATTGATTAAGTTCTTAATAATAACAAGGTTACACTAAAGAAACCATATTAAGCAATCAGTTTTAAAGATAGGTAATTATCAACTGTAAATACAATTGTGGAACTAATGTAAAATAGTTGATAATGGTTGACAAACTTTGCTGTTAAGAAATTGTTATCATTTCGCAACTTTAAAAAAATTATTAGGATTGATGTATAAAAACATTTTGGTTACACTAAATTTTTCATACATACATGCCCATCATGTCATTTCCTAGAAAGGGTGGACAGGTCTTACGAAACCTTTTTCTTTAAAGTAATATTCATTTTTATGTTGTTGAACTTGCAGTTAACAGGCTACTTCCATATTTTACTGTTCTGGCACACTTCCCTCCCCTCGTTAAAATTCATCAATCGCATTAATGAAAAAGCTGTTATTCTTAAAACTTTTCATTTCCCATCTTTTTACATTTTCGTCCATTACGTCCAGCCACGTCTTTCGTGGTCTATCTTGTAACAATTTTTTTTAAACGAAAAGAAAAAATGAACAAATTCGCTAAAACTACTTATTTGCAATCCTAAAATAAGTTTTTATATTCATAATAAATTGTTAGTCCCACATTGAAAACAATAAATAATCCGTTATATCCAATTATTTTTATGGCAAGGTTAAATTGCATACTTCGTTGTAATAACAAAATTAGATACTTTAGGTGTTTGAAATCATGTTGTGAACGTCAAGGTAATTGTTTAAAATAGTATTTTATCATTAGAAATTGTAAATAAATACGTTATTGTTCTAAAATATGTCAAAATTTTCAAGTTGTTTCATAGACACGGCTCGTGGACCGTCCTAGTTTGTTAAGAATCTGCCTTCTTTGGCATAAATTCCGTATAGATATGGTTTTCCGGATCGAGTCATTTTCCGAGAAGTTCAAAATGGGGTCATTGATGGTAAAACTTGTTTGAGAAGTAAGACAGTGTTTTAATCTGTTTTTTAGTGCAAAACCTAAGGTCAATAATATCGTTTTTCTCATCAGAAAAATCGATCTGAAGTAGTTTGTTCTGCTACCTAAAAATGAACCGCGAATATCAAGGAATGCTTATGGTCTGAGCCTATTTAAATCCTGTACCACGGCAGAATAGTTCGTAGGGGTGGCTATTTACGACTTGCTATTAAGGGTGAGTGGTTTATTTGCCGAGTTCATCGTTGAATTTTTAAAAGAAAACAGGTTGTATTTAACAACGTCCTTTAAAAGTTCGATAGGTCAATACTATAACTAGAAAAATTCTGTTATTTCAGTCCACAGGATTCGTTTTGTAAAACAGTAATTATATTTAAAATTTTCAATTTTTTTTAGCTTCAGATTTTGTTGAAGGAAAAGAAATCTAAGTAAATTCCTCTTTAAAATTTTGTAACAATTAGAGCTTTCTCATTTGAGAGAGGCCGATCTAAATAAATTGTATTAAAAGCTTCATTGTGTGATGATTTGTAATAAAACTAATCTTGTATAAAAATAGAAAAACCACTTAATATTCTTTTATAGATTAAAATTTAGCTAACTTGAAAATGTAAATGGGATGGCAGATCTGGCACACCATGATTAAAATTCTAAATGTGCGAATGCATAAGCTATTTACAAATCCTGTTTGAGCAATTAAAGCTAAAAACTATGATATTTTTTTATAACGTTTATAGACTTGTGATTAAAATATTTATCACTCGATAACAAAATAAACGGTTGTTACGTTGGCAGTTTTCTTGTGTCTTGTAATTTAAGAAGCACATATGTTAAAATATTTTGAACTTGGTTTCTAAATCTTTGTATAACTAAAAAACACGGGAAGCTATTTTTGCTCTGAGGTTGATAATGGAAAAATAATAGAAAAAGGAGAAAGCGTGTATATGGGGTTTGTAGATCTGGAAAAAGCATCCGACAATGTAAAATGGAAAAAGATGTTCGAAATACTCAAAAAGATTAGAATAAGTTTTATAATAGACGAATAGTACATAGCTTATACAAAGAGCAAACAGCAGTAATAGAATAAGAACAGGAACATATAGAAGTAAATATTAGGAAAGGGGTGAGACAGGGATGTGCCGTATCTCCATTAATTTTTAGCTTGTACATTGAAGAGGCAATGAATACTGTCGAATACAGGAAAGAATTTGGAATTACTATGCAAGGACAAAAAATTGATATGCTTAAATTTGCAGATGATATAGCGGTATTAGCATCTGGCAAGGAAGAGTTAGAAGCTGCTCTTAATGAAATGGAAACGGTTCTAACAGAGAGATACAGTATGAAAATTAACAAAAATAAAACTAAAGTACTAGTATGCAAAGGAGGGGAAAATAAATCAAAAACAAGAATGCAAATATATTATTTTCAATCTTAACTATTGCTATTAATGAAACAGAAGGAAATAATCCCGATGGAACACAGACATGTTGCGAAATTCATAAACAAAAGTTAAAATGTTTATTGACAAACGAAACATTAAATAATGTAGATTATCAAACTAATGATGAATTACAAGACGAAGAGTTAAGTATAAATGACGATTCAAATACGACACACACAAACCGATGGCAAAAATGGGCAAATAATATTAGTAAGTGTATTCATCAAAATTTAAATGACAACGGTGGCAGAGAAAATGCTCATTATCTTCCTGTGAAGTAAAAACCAGAACTTATTTGGCTTTATTCAACGTAAACAACATATACTTTACAGATAAATAACAACGTCAAAAACTGACATTTCAAAACATACTAGATTACTGGAATCATAAACGGCGAACCGTCTCTTCACCACAGTCTTCCATCCTTTAAAAACAATGGTGATCATCAAGCTACTGAGGGCGCTTACGCATCCGTTCAGAGCATCTGACCGACACTCGCCCAGAGGAGGAGGGGCTTAAACATTCGCCAGACAGGTCAGTAGTTGGAGGTATCTCAGCGAGCATTCTCTCATCATAGCTCACGGGAGTCGGTAGCGTTGAACGAAGAGCCGCACCTTCCTTTTCATGACTATCATTAGAGCCTCCTAATTGTGAATCAATGTAATCAACATAGCCTTCAGTCCCGATGGGAGCTAAATGTCGGTTAGAGACTGTTGTTTCTCTACCGTCACGCAGACGCACAAATGAATAATTTGGATTTGCTTCTAAAAGTTCTACCTTTTGTACAATGGGTTCGTACTTGCTGGACCGAAAATACTGTTTTAATAAAATCGGACCGGACTCGCCAACCAAGTAGGCAGCGAGTGTCCGTTAGAAGTCCGTCGGCAATGAGAGAACATGCTTTCATGAGGTGTTGCATTAGTTGCGGTGCAGAGTAACGATCTAATGGAATGTAAAGCCTCCTGCAAAACCGATTCCCATTGAGTAATTTTTAAATTTCTAGATTTAAGAGCAAGTTCTAAAGTTTTCCAAATAATTCCATTTTCTCTTTCTATCTGACCATTTCCCTGGGGGTTGTAAGCAGTTGTTCGGCTAGTAGCAACACCATTAGAGCAAAGGAACTCATTAAGTCTCAGAGAAACAAAAGCAGTTCCTCTATCAGAATGGACGAAGCTTGGAAATCCAAATAAAGAAAAAATTTGTAACAAACTTTTGATGACAGATTCAGCAGATACGTCGGGCGTTGGAAAAGCAAAAGGGAATCTCGAGTATTCATCCACTACAGTCAAAAGATACTTATTGTTGGTGGCAGACGGTAAAGGTCCTTTGAAGTCGAGAGATAGTCTCTCGAAAGGTTTAGTCGCGTGTATTAATTTGCCCTCATTTTTGCAGAAACGAGGCTTAACTTCACAGCAGATAGGGCATGAGAGTGTCATCTTTCTTATTTCTTCTGTGGAATAAGGCAGATTCTTTGAGCGAATCCAATGGATCATCCTAGTTATGCCCGGATGGCATAGTGACTGATGCAGTTCAAACAGTTTTTGATCATTAGTTTTGGTTATGGAAGCACAAGTCTTGGACACATTTCTAGAAAACATATCGGAGACGGTGTTGTCCGATCCAGGGCGATACACAATGTCATACTTAAAATTGGATAGTTCTAAATGTCACCTTAAAATTTTGTCATTTTTGATTTTTCCATGACGCTTGACGTCAAACATAAACGACACAGATTTCTGATCAGTGACGAGCCGAAAGGTTCGGCCGATTAAAAAATGTCTCCATTGTCTTAGAGATTCTACTATGGCACACGCTTCTTTTTCTACAGCAGAGTGTCGTTTTTCGCTGTCAGAAAGAGTCCGCGAGAAGAACGCCACAGACCTTCCATCTTGAGAAAGAGTAGCTGCTATTGCAAAGTCGGAAGCGTCTCCACAACGAAAAGAACGTTAGGTTCGATGGTGGAGATGACTGACTTAGCTATAAAAGCCTTTATCTCTTCAAAACTCCGAAGAGCTTCAGAAGATATGGGAAACGTCTTACATTGTATGAGTGGTCGCACTACCTCAGAAAATTTTGGTACCCACTTTGAATAGTGGGAGACAGTGCCAAGTAGTCTACGAAGAAAGAGCTACCAGATTATTAGGCGGTTCGAGTTGCATCAAAGGACGAAGCCTTTCAGCATCAGGCCTAATAGTTTTGTTTTCTATTGTATAGCCTAGTAGGTTAATGGTTGTTAATGAAAACTTTGATTTTTCTTTATTCAATGTCAAGTTGTACTTTCTTGCGGTTTCTAGGAATCTTTTAAGGTTAGAGTTGTGTTCCACTTGATTAACTCCACAGACAGTGATGTCATCGAGATAGGCGTACACTCCAGATGGGTCTTCTTTTTGTATTATAGAATTGATAGCTCTTTGAAATGCAGCAACGCCATTAGTAACACCTAACGGAATACGCAGAAATTGATATAAGTTGCCATTAGCCTCGAAAGCAGTGTACAATCTCTCTTTTTCTGCAATCGGTATTTGATGATAAGCACTTTTAAGATCGAGGGTGCTGAAGACCAGATTTCTAGAAACTTTAGCAATTATTTCTTCTAAGTTAGGAACGAGGTAAGCGTCTAACTCTGTAAATCGGTTAATGGTTTGAGCATAGTTTATAACCATTCGTTTCTTATTATCGTTGACTCGGATCACGAGTGCTTGAGCTCGCCAAGGAGAGTTGCTATATTCGATAACCCCATCTGAAAGTAATTTGTCAACCTCGGTTTTAATAAATGATAAGTCTTCTGGGGTATGCTTAACAGATTTAACAGCAATAGATCGACAATCAGGAGAGGCGTTTGTGAAAAGTTGGACTGGCGGGATTGTAGCCTGAGCTAAACTACATAATTTAAGAGATGGATCAGATCCTCCGAATGCTAATTGTAAAGCGTCATGCAATTTAAGGAAATCGTGGCCAAGTATGACATCTGCACATAAATTTTTGAAAACTAAGAGGCATAAGTTTTTGTAGGTACGTCCTTGAATACACAAATTAACCGAACAACGTCCGTCAACTTTTGCAGATAAATCCAATGATGCCATGTTAATTTGTTCATTTGAAGCTGTTATTTGAAGACCACAACGCTTGGCAAGAGAAAGATCTATGAAACTGGAAGTACTCCCAGTAACAATAAGACAGTTAACATCGTTGTTGTTAAGTTTTATAGGGATGGTGGCCTTTTCTAATCCGGATTTAGTAACAAGCGATACAATGAGTGCCAGATGACCGCTAGAGCTCTCTGCAGGGTAATCTTCCATCGAGGGCGAGTTTTCAGTGGCGGCTGCGACATTCTCCGTTGTAGAGACAGATTTACTTCTACAAACCTTTGAAAAGTGCCCTCGTTTGAAACAATTATTACAAGTTACTCCATAAGCAGGGCAATTAATCCTTTTATGGGGCTGTGCACCACCACAGAAATAACATTTGTACCTGGGTTTTATAGCAGTTACACAAGTTGTATTTGAAGTAGAACTTAGCGAATTTATAAACGTAAGCAGTGTAAAACTTGTTGAATGCAGGAATGCATTTTCCAAAGTCCGAGCTGTGGCGTGAGCCTTTAGAAGATCTAGATTATCTTCCTCTAGTAGTCTCTGCCTAATTGCATTTGAAGACAGCCCAGCAATAAAAGAATCTCTAACATAATCTCTCTTGTTTTCTTCAGCTGTCACGGCTTTAAAATCGCAGTCTTTGGCTAGCTTATCTAATACCAATAGGTATTGATCTACGGACTCCCCAGTTTCTTGTTTATGGATGGCTAAAAGATGGCGTGCGAACGCAGTATTTTTCGGCTTAATGTAAATATTTTCCAAAATTGTATACGCTTCTTCTAAAGTTTTACAATCACTGATCAACTCAAATATACTAGGGGCAACCCGGTTTATCAATATTTGTAACTTCAAAGTTTCAGTCAGTCCAGCTTTTCTTTCTTCCGCTTCTAGAAAATCGTTAAATGTTCTTTTCCAGTACGTCCATTCGTGAGCCGCGGAGCTAGAATTAGCATCTGTTTCAAATCACTCAGGTCTTAGATACTTTTCTATACCATCCATGGGTTTGTTTGGTTTTGTGGTTTTCATATGTTGTTTACGTTGAATAAATTGTGAAGTAAAAACCAGAACTTATTTGGCTTTATTCAACGTAAACAACATATACTTTACAGATAAATAACAACGTCAAAAACTAACATTTCAAAACATACTAGATTACTGGAATCATAAACAGCGGACCGTCTCTTCACCACACTTCCTCCATTAAAAATTAAGTTATTAAAAGATATGAAATGGTTTCCTCTTTGGTCAGCTGTATATCAAGATAAATTCGCAACTACTTTCGAATATTAAATTACCGATAAGAGCAGATTTATTTGTTCTAAAACATGTTGAATATCTCAAAGGACGTCTTAATTTAGCAAGTAACATTGTATCAGAAAAAAATAATGAACCCCAAATCGAAATATTAACATTTCAAAACATCAATAATGAAAGTACAAATACAAATGTCAATATACAACGTAATACAACAATCCCACATGACAATCCACAAATTAAAGAATGTCCCGCTTGCAAAAATAATGATCTTCCCTCTGGTGCGCATAAATGTCACATATGTCAAAAAAATGTACACGCATTAGATTCCTGTTCGGAAGCTGTTCAAGAAGAAGACAAAGGATTTGAACATAAACGCATTTGTAGATCTTGCCAACGTATGTCACCTCGTACCATAAATAAAATGTCAAGTCTCCATAATACAGAGAATTGGCGTGGGTTGGCGATACCAAAATCAAAATTGGGATATTTGCATAAAAATTTTAACAAGAATGAGTTTATATTACATGATAAACTATCGAAAGTTTCCATATTAAGCAATGCTAATTGCTCAAAATTAAAAACTATAAATATAAAAGGAAAGAAACTGACGCTGGCGAATACTTGTGCAATTGACAGCATATTTCAAGTATTTTTAGCAGCAATTTATGATAGCAAAGCATTTGCAGATAAGTGCAGTTTGATGACACAAGAAAATTTATTTTTCCAAATGGCGTTTAGATACATCATCAAAAGGAATTTCAAGATATATGTATAATAACCATGCCAAAATCTTGCAAGATATTTTTCCAACTGAAATAGGATCTCATAATTTCGGCTTTATTAATTGTGAAGTTACTGTTGCATATTTAAGCACAAAATTATTTTTAACAACACCAAGTCTAGAAGAAACTTTTTCGTGTGACGAAGGCTGTTCTCCACGAATTTTCTAACATTGCAAATTCAACATGCATTTCTCGTAGAAGACCAATTTAGTAAAATAATCAAAGAACATTTTCTTTTGGGAGGCGCAAGTAAGTGTTGCAAAACAAATTGCATTGGTGTTGAAACAACTGCTCCACCTCAAGCAGGTATAATAAATATCTTTTATTTTTTAAACATATTTATTTATAGTATTGCAATATATATGATACTTATTAGAAAAAACAGAGAGAGAGAGAGAGAGAGAAAGAGAGAATAATATTGTTTCCATCTGTTAAGTAATTTTACTTATATACGTATTTTCTACATTTTATATTTTATTTATTATGATACATTTTACCTTACAGGTCACTTCATATGCGAATTATACGATATTGACAATACTAATAAAACCATACGATTATCTGACATACCAACTACTATAAAATGTAGTTTCATGTCACAAACGTATCGACTAAGAGGAGTGATTAATTTAAGATCTTCTGGGACACGCAGTTTAAATTTAAAAACAATAGGACACTTTACTGCTTGTTCACGCGCGGGGGGTCTTATAAATTTATACATCGACTTACCTCCGCGGTGTTTTGTTGTTCTAAGCTGCAGTTCCTATTCTTTCAACCAAGTGGACTGTATGCGAATTGAGTCTATGTTACGTTACACTTGCACTGAGGTTTTTAGGGTTTAACAACGAAAGTCTGCGGCACTTGACTAACTTCGGTACTGAACGAAGAAACCGACGACCGTTCTGCTTCAATATCCATAAGAAAGTGTTTGTTCACTACTCTGTCCACCTTATTCACAAATGCACAAGGAATTTTTATGGCAGGATATAAGGGAACAAGGGATGACAGTTTTACTACTAGATTTACGACTACAAATTTAAATAACTTAACATTAACCACGTGAACGTGCGACAAAGAGACCGAACATCCCGCCCACCAAAATAAGTATGAACTAACTTATTTTATATTTAAAACCTAATTAGAGCTATTAACTAAGAAACCTAACCGACAAACTTATATAAGTGAATATATGTGTACATACCATTAAATATCAAGTAACTGGCAGTAAACATAGTTTCACCAGAGGACGTTTAACTAACCCTTGGGCTGTCTTGATGGTAGGTATCCGAACGATACCGTCCCTACCAGGATGTAAATGTCTTTCATGGCAATCTAAGATAATAATTTCAGTCAACCGATGCGACCGAGGAAGCAAAATTGGAAATTTTGCATCATGCGACAAGTCAGAATTACGTAGGCGACCGCCCACCCTCAACAAATAATGACTATCTAGAAACGGACTAAGGCTACGAAGTTGTTTACTAACAAGTTTTCCAGTTTTAATATTTGCAATGTCTTGAGCAAAAACATTTGTTTGAACTCTTTTAATCAATAAATGTATAGCCTCTTGCTGTTGAGCTAGAGACAAACTATCAGAATATTTTGAACGCAAATCTGGACATTGAACATTACGAATGACATGACGAATACAGGTAATAATCCTACAAATTTTCTGCAGGTTTGAAAATTTATCCAACAACATATCTAAGAAATTGTCAGACATAACGACTGTTAACGACAGAGTACGATATTCGACGTCCATCTGAGATGAGTCGATAAGTTTTGGCAGCGATGTTACTGGCCATTCTTCATTACGACGCACTAACCAAGAAGGTCCTGTCCACCATAATGGATGATGAACCAACTCTGAAGCCAAAAGTCCACGTGAGGCACAATCCGCAGGGTTATCCTGGGACTTAACATGAAACCACGAAGATGGAGGAATACGTTCTTGAATATGCGAAATACGATTGCTAACGAATGTCTTCCACTTATGCGAGGAAGACCGAATCCAAGACAAAACAACAGTAGAATCTGACCACGCGAAAATATTACTAAATGATAAAATATCTGTATAAGTATTTTTGACGAAATCTACTAAATCTGCCAAGAGTACGGCAGCACACAATTCGAGACGGGACAATGAAACGCAATTAGTAGGAGCAACCTTCGATTTTGCGCATACTAATGATATGGTAATATTATCTTCTAAATCGAACGAACGGAAATAGATGACAGCTGCATACCCGGCTTCAGAAGCATCACAGAATCCATGCAACTCCACCCTTTTAAAATTATGACATACGATGCGACGCGAAATCTCAATATTCGAAACCGCTGGCAATTCACCCAACCAATGTTTCCATTTTTGTATGACTTCCAATGGAGGCTCTTGGTCCCACCCGAGACCTAAAAGCCAAAGATCTTGAACTAAACGTTTAGCGAACAGTACTACAGGTGCTATCAACCCGAGAGGATCAAACATTTTTGCGATAGCCGACAAAATATTACGCTTAGTGCAAGTGCGCTCTTCAACGTCTAAGTTGTATAAAATGCATCTGTAAGAGCACGCCACGAAAGGCCCAAAATTTTTATTGAACCACTATCTTTATCTTGAAATGTAATTGCGTCCGAACTGGACAGGGACTCCCTCAAGTTGGACATCACTTCCGGGCAATTACTACTCCATTTTCTTAATTGAAAACCACCACTAGTGCAAATACTATTCAATTCACCAATTAATTGATTAGCAGCTTTAATCGAATTGCATCCAGTGACTAAGTCATCAACATAGGTATCACTCGCCAATACCGATGACGCGAAAGGAAAATTAATTGATTCTAACCTTGCCAATTCTTGAACAGTACGCTAGGCCAAAAAAGGCGACGACGAAACTCCATAAGTTACAGTATTTAATTTAAAGTCCATAATAGGATCTGACGGAGAAAATCTCCAGACGATACGTTGATAATTACGATGAGTATCTTTAACCAAAATCTGCCGATACATTTGTTTAATGTCAGCTGTAATTACGATAGGGTGTACACGAAAGTGCAATAACAAAACTGCAATGTCCTTTTGCAAAGCAGGGCCAATAGCCAAGCTATCATTTAACGACTTTCCAGATTGATCCTGACACGAAGCATCGAAAACCACCCGCAATTTGGTGGTAGTGCTGTCACGCTTATGTACAGCATGATGGGGAATGTAGTACATTTTCTCATGACCCGACGAATTTTCAAGCGATTTCACTTGAACCATGTGCCCGCTTGTCAAATAATCCTCCATAAATTTTTTATAATCTGAATACAATTCAGGATTTTTTAGCAAACGACGTTCTAACGACAAAAATTTTTTAATACAAATTGATCTCGTACCCACAAATGAGGGTTCCGAATTTTTAAAGGGCAAGGACACTACAAAACGACCGTCCTTGTTACGACTATAACTTTCCACAAATTGATTTTCACACCTTTCTTCTTCAGGAGAAATGTGTTTTTTGAAGGGAATATTTTCTAATTTCCAAAATCGACGAATGTCACTGTCTAAGGGTTCAACGAAAGCACACAACGACGTAATAGAACTATTCGGGGAAACGACCTTTCCCGTTAAAACCCAACCAAAGGTTGTTTTAATAGCAACTGGCTCGTTAGCGACACCCCAACGAGACTCATTCAACAAAACCTGAGCAAAGATTTCCGCTCCGAGTATCATGTCAATTTTACCAGGAACATTAAAATTAGGATCAGCTAAGGCCAAACCTCGAGTATGCGACCATTCCTTGACCCCTATCGACGACGAAGGTAATTGATTACAAATGTTAGGTAAAATATAACAATCAATTCCATATGCTGGAAACCGTGCTCCCGAGGGGCTGACTACACACGATAGTGCACCAGACACCAACGACGAATTCAAGCCAAGTCCTTGAACAGTGACATTGGCTCTCCGTTTCCTTAAACCTAATTTCTGACGGCACCTTTCAGTCATAAAACTTTCCATGGATCCGTTATCTAATATTACACGAACAGATTGCAATGTTCCTGTATAATCAAGCACCGACACCATTGCCGTAGCTAACAGCGTGGTTGTGTGTTCTAATGACGTCGAAATCAACGAGCTAGTGGCAGGTTGTTCATGCACAACCGACGACGACAGATTGTCTTCACTAGGTCTACTAGTAGAAGTATGGCTAGGCGCCGCTCTCCGAGGAGACGCTGACCTTTGACGATGGGTTTGTCGGTGTGGCGACACCGATTTTTCTTGTTTATCGAAGTGAAGCAACGAATTGTGCGACTGATGACATTTTCTACACGACCAATCTAACGTACAATTTTTCATCGAATGTGAAGGATTTAAGCATTTGATACAAAGATTTTTAAGCTTTACCACCTCAAATCTTTCTTGAGGGTTTTATCGAGAAACTGCTTACATCTATAAATAGGATGCACAGCTTGACAGAAACTACAATTTTAACATCATTGGTGGTACCAACTAAAGAAGTTTTAGCCGAAGTGCTAACGAACCTTCCTTTTCTCTTTCTTTTACGGAATCTCGAGATTTTAAGCATGTTCCTGACGCAATGTCATTTATTTCCAACACCTACATTGTTTTTCAATGTAAGACCTTAAATCTTTGAACGAGGGAATTTCGTCATTATTTCCTAATTCGAAACGCTTTAAAATGTTTGTATCTAATTTTTCGATAACAGATTAAACAACATGAAATCTAATAAATCTATTTCCATCTGCCTTAACGCGAATATATTTTCATCAAAACAACTAATTAATTGCCGGAGTTCCGCATGCGAGTCTGAGGAACTGACCTTAGGGCATTTTTCGAGAGCATTAAAATATGTTGAAAGTAATAACCTCTTGGACTGAAAACGATTAGTAATGATTTTATAGGCTTCCACGTATGCATAATCATTTAATGGCAAGTGTTTTATCAATGCACGCGACGACTCATCTAATGTATCAACGAGATGGCAAAATTTTTCAACGGGTGACAAACTGACATTATCATGAATCAACCGCTTATAAATTGCATTGTAACTCTCAAAATCTGATATGCGTCCGGAGAAGCGGGGGACTGAAAGATGTTTCAAGCGAATTGCACAGTTTGACGAAAAGGAATTATTCATATTTTCCACCTTTGGCTTATTTTCTACCCGATCTAATTCGCATTGTTCAGCGATAATACGAATATCTAATAGATAATCATCGATTTTCACCCTAAGAGCAGAAAATTCATCCAATTGTTCACTTTCTTCATCAAAGAAAATATCCTTGCAAAAGGATTTGAAAAGCGTTTCAATCTGTTCGACACTTTTAATCGACGCTCTAATTAAAGCAATCGATACGTCTTCCGGTTGGTTGATCTTACTGTAAATGTGATCCAACCTTTTAACTACAAATTTAGCTTCAAGAATAGCTTTATCAATTGATATAACCATATTTGATTAATGATTAATGAACGACAATAAAATTAATATAAAAACAATGCGTAACTCGAATACGCTAAATTACTAATTCATCTACGAAATTAAATTATTAATAGAAAAATGCACCTAACTACAGTGTTTGCCCGACAAAGCTTTTAAGGTTTCAAATAAATACCAATAACCCCTTTGTTATACAAGTTGCATGAACCCGAATGGTTGCTCCAACTTGAAGTGACAAATAAGGTAAAGATCTAGGATACAATAACCCTCATAAATAGTTTACATAAAAGGATACCGACGACGACCCTAATCTTTGCCACAAAGGATAAGGAATGTATTGTAAAATCTACAGTAAATGTGTAAGCAAGATGTTCTTTTCTGTGTAACACGTTTAACCATAATAAAAACTACGACAATTTTATAAATTTAAGTATAAGGAGCTTAAAGGATAAGAACTAATTATTTAATTAAAGATCCGGCTCGAAGGACCAATTTTGTTCACGCGCGGGGGGTCTTATAAATTTATACATCGACTTACCTCCGCGGTGTTTTGTTGTTCTAAGCTGCAGTTCCTATTCTTTCAACCAAGTGGACTGTATGCGAATTGAGTCTATGTTACGTTACACTTGCACTGAGGTTTTTAGGGTTTAACAACGAAAGTCTGCGGCACTTGACTAACTTCGGTACTGAACGAAGAAACCGACGACCGTTCTGCTTCAATATCCATAAGAAAGTGTTTGTTCACTACTCTGTCCACCTTATTCACAAATGCACAAGGAATTTTTATGGCAGGATATAAGGGAACAAGGGATGACAGTTTTACTACTAGATTTACGACTACAAATTTAAATAACTTAACATTAACCACGCGAACGTGCGACAAAGAGACCGAACACTGCTCTTTGTCGATTGAGAGATAATTCCTGGATCCGGTACGGCGACTTAAAGGACACAGAAATGATTGTGTCATCAAATTTCAACGACGATATACAATTATTATTATACACCATTTAATATTAAGTATATAATGAACAATTAAAAAATTGTTTATGTCAAACATTTATGTTAATTGTTTAAATAATGTAACTGATTTTAAATAACTATAATATATTAGAATCGTTTTTAATAAATAATATGTATTTCTAAAGTAAATTATTTTGCTGTAAAAAAAGAACCATGTCGTTCCATGTAAAAAGATAAATCACATGCAATAATACATATAAATTTATTTTGTAACAAAATTGGGTAAAATTTTTAATAATTTCATTAATTCTTTTTGACAGAATAATAAATTCATTTTTAAATTAAATTAGGTAAAATTGTTACTAATTTCATTAATTATTCGTGACAGAATTAGAAGCTATTTATAGGTTCGAACTGATATAGTTTACATTTTGGAGTTCCCTTAATCCCCAAACAACTCCTTAAGTGATGCGAACCGGGAGAATATATGTGACTCCAAACAAACTGTAAAAACATTATTAAATATTGTCTTGTAATATATAAAATTTAACATTAGTGTAAATAAGTATTAATATTTCACATTTCATATTAATTTAAAATTTCTAAAAATACCTTACAAATAATATATATTAAATTAGTCAAAATACATAAAATAAAGATGTAAGCAATTAATTTATCCTATTTCATTAGATAGTAGTTTCCAAGACAAAAAAGTTATTGAGTTGCGTTGTTTTGTTTACCAAAAAACAAATTTTAATAAAATTTAAGTTTACATTATTTCATAATTGTGATACACATTGTTGTTATATAAAAGAAATATAATAAAAAATTACAACTCAATCCAAATGCATAAATTTTGCGAGCTCATAAATCGATTAACAATATTTAGTTGCAAAACGATTGCTGTCCTTCGATTTAAGTACAGTTCTCTCTTGTATCGGGGATATGTGGGGTAGTTTTCTTGTAAAGGGAGACTGCGCAATAATTAGAAAAAGCATATTTTTAGAGTCCATTTTTGGAATTTTTTATACTATATACCCAATACGATGTATATTTATTTTTTTAATATTTCTCTCGGTTCGCGTCAATTAAGGGGTTGTTTGAGACGTAAGGGTGTGAGTTCAAAAATCGAAACTGTCACTTTAAAAGCTCTTAAATAGCTCCTAATTCTGACACAATGATTGATTCGGTATTCCGATTATTAAATGGTGGGGGGGCTGAGTCGATCTCGACTCAGCGCCCCCCCAGGAAAAATTAAATTCATACTCAGTACGACGAGCTCAAAAATCTTTATTGGCTGAATATGAAAGCTCATAAATAGCTCATTAAAATGTGCTACTAGATATTTTAATTTTGCAAGATTGAGGGGGGGGGGGACTAGCTCTACAAGAACGCATGGTTCTTAGGTGCATTGATCTCAATATTTTATAATAATAAAGTTTTTGCATATGTCTAAATAATGAAAAAAATTTAAATTACACATTTTCAGTATAACATAATATATATAACGTACAATGTAAAAGTGTAAAGTATATCATGTATGTATCATGTATATACAGAATAATAAATTGTATTGTAATTTGGAATTTTTTGTTTAAAATTTAAAATGCATATTGCAATTATTTTTTCAAAAAAAATTAACTTCTTATCCACCAAAGACTTTTAATTTGAAACACCACTTACCTGAAACGTCTTCAAAACTGACATTTTAGTTGATTTTTGTGCACAGCCAAAAATGGTTGCAGCTGCCTGTTCTATACTGTAAAGTTTATTATCGTGGTGCTGAATGACAATTTCAATTTAATAGCATAGCAACAAAAATGCAGGCGATAGTAAACAATGTCGTTCAAAAATAGAGAAATGATCGTAATCATCTTTTGCACAGAGTAGCAAAATTCCTATTATCAAATCTACACAACACAATGCTTCAATTATGCCTATAAACAATAAACATTAAAAATTTTCAAGTTAACTTTAATAATAAGTAAAACAATTAAGATTCTATAGTAGTATGCCAAGCTGACAATTTTAATATATACAAGTGTATATCCTACACTGTTTAAAATAATGTCATTAGTCAACTGTTAAACTATGATTAATTCATAACTTGTATTGTGTTTATGTACAGCACCTAAGCTGTCAACCTCAACAACAAACTACACTAATATTTCATAATAATTAAAAGTTAAAGTTGCATTTGTTGTAGTTCATCTAAAGCAGCCTGTGATTTTTCTTGTAATTTTTGATACTTGTCACTTTCAATATTTGGATCACTAGAGCTATTAAGTACAATTTTTTTCCCAGATAATTCACCATCCTTAGCAGCATTTGAACTTCTAACTTTATCCTGTAGATTCACAAGCTGTCTATCAATTTCCATTATTTTTGAACTATTCTTTAAATTGTTGATCTAAAAATAAACAATACAGAGCATCATATTTTATTAAATAAGACAAATTACACGTTTCAGTTGACTATTAACAGGTTTTGCTTTAATTTTAGCTTTATTAGTTTTTGTTCCCATGGTCTTAGTGATATTCTTTATCTGTTTTGCTTTGTTTTTCCCCATGATGATCTAAAACAATAACAAATCAAACTAAATTATAAGAAATTATTACAAACATTGCTCATGTTCAAGAGGTGTATCGTGACACGTCCTTTTAAGTGATAATTTATGCGGGTGCATTAAAATGTCTATATCCAATTTAAATGACACACACATCATTTCCTTAAAACTACTAACGGTACGTACTTGCACAATTTCTAAAATTTTATCAGAGATATCAAATCCTACATTTTCTATAATTAAATTCTTCGCTATGTCAACAACATTTTCACCTTTTGAGAAACAATATAAATGAACAACTGGTGTAACTGTAATTGGGAACTTCTGATCAGTGTAAAGATTTAAAAAACTATGTAAAAACTCTACGGCTAATGCAGGTAAATTCATTAAAATATGAATATTGGTTTTATTAATATACGTAGGTAATAATGCCTTTAAATCAGTCTTTATAAAATCGTGACCATCTTTGTTATAAGTTTTGAGAAAACTTTTATCAATTTTATTCTTTTTCAGATTGTAATTTAACCACTGGTAACTATGAGGATTTAAATCATTAGCAAACGTAATAACTTTTTTTTTGGCTGCTGGAATGGCAAAAGGCCCAACACCTGCAAAAATATCAAACAACACATCACCAGGATCCATTTTTGATACAATTCGGTCATGCTCTGTTGATAATCGAGGATTCCAATACACCTCCGAAAAATCAAATTCAAAAGTACAATGATTTTCCTTAACAGAAACAAACATGTCACTGGAACCACATAACAATTCCATTACAAAATTTCTGTACGTGTTATTGATAACATCCATCTTATTAACCACGCTGCGTGTATTTGGAATTTTATCGAGTAATACTTGAGAAATTAAATACTTGTATGGAAATAAGCGTTCGCGTAAGTTTAAGTGAATTATATGGCCAATTTGAGAGAAACCCGAAAATCCAAACTCACAAGGCAGTACAGCCTTAAAAATATCCTTGGGAAGATAATTGTCATATGTTACTATAATGTTAGTAGTATCTAAATTGCTTTCCGTTACATCACACGATTCAAATGCTTTTATATCTAATTCGTCAAAATCTTTCCAGGTTTTTATACTCAGCAGCACTTTGGTTTGTTTTTCGTTAATTTCTTGTAGAGATTTGAATTGGGACATTTTAAGTATGTACTTTTTTAGGTTCGGTAATAACTTGGAAATCTGACTTTTGTTTATTACTAAAACTGTAAGAGTTACTGGAGTGTCAAACTTCTCTCTATCCAAATGAAGCATTCCTCGGACAGATTTTGGAGGTTGTACTGGGTTAACTGCAGACATTTTATAGAAAAAACTCCTTAATAATTTACAATTTTCGATACGCATGAATTGATAAAACTGAAGTTAAAAATTCAATACATTTAATGTTAATTTACAACTAAGACTTAAACTGTGCTTTAAAATTATGAACTAGAAATACCTTATTAATACGGATAATTGAGGTTAGAATGAAAGAATTAAATCATTACTCTTACTGTGACTCATCAAAGCGTGTCTACAACCCCATAGTTCAAACATACCACAACCAAAAACTACCAATCTGATAGTGCTAATTCAGTTGCCCTTGAATATATTATTTCCATTATATTTTACACATTACTAATATACATTATTGCAAAAAATGCGATTTACATAGTTAATTGATGCACAAATGACTAAAATTTTAAAAAAGTGCAATGTTGAAAATGACTCTATACCTGTTTGAAGATGATTGTGGGTAGTACGAAACTTAAAGGAATGAACAACTGAACACGAAATTGTATAATAGTATAGTTGTAGTTATTAGTGTAAACGAGTAAAATACAAACAATAATATACACCGTTAACTGGGATAACATTGACCCTTCGCAAATGACTGGCTCAAGAAATAATAAATCTTCCGTGTTTTGCAGTTTATTGTTTCGTCTACTTATTTTTTGTGGTTTTGTTCTAAATGGCAGTTGGCGGTTTATAGTAGCAATATTTATGTGCTTTAATAGCTTGCACCAAGTGTGTTATTAAGATGATAACGCCCGGAGGGCGACTTATCCAACCCGAGAGCCTATGTATGGCCCGAGGATGTATTGACTCGTCCGATTGGCGTTATCATCTACCAACACAAGTGGTGCATACAAGATTTTATATTTCACTTCATATATAAAATAAAAAATAGGTGATAGGTAAGTTTTCTATTTTAGAATTTACTTCGGATTTTACTATATAACTATTAAACAATGTTTTCCATGATGACAATAGACAGTTTGACGTTCCTATGTTTTGAACATTTGTTACATTTATTTAATATTAATAGTTCAAAATGGCTGATCAAGAGTTAAAAGTAACAATTGCAAAGCAAGCTCTAAAAGCACCTGAAGCTTTGCTACCTATTAAAACTAAACAGAGCTATGAAAAAGCTTAATAACACACTTGGTGCATAAATAGCTAAAAAATTAATTTGTTTCTGAGGACATAATTAAGGGGCGTTATGAAACCATTACGTTCTTCATTATGCCTCGGTTTTTATGGATATGTTTACATATCTCGTATCCTTGGCGTTATGACTAAATTACAACGAGGTGAAATATAAAGTAGTTTACAAACAGACCATTAACTACAATAACAGAATTGAGAGACAAAAACAGCTGAATGCAATTAAATCCTGGTGTTACAACTTTCATTTGCACAGGTGTGACAGAACCCGTTTAATTAGTGATAAATATCGTTTGTTATTATTTCATTGTTATAGATAAATCATTTATTACAAGATATTTCACTTTCATTACTGTAATTCAAAATGGAAACAAAACTTGTTTAGGGATAACATTGCGCCACGTTTTGGTGTTACCTACCTACCTCTACTAGTAATTGTTTAATTCGTCTGTATTTTAAAAGCGTTTCTTTGTTCTACAGGTGTCTAAATACAGAACACAATCCAATTCGACCTTGAAGTTGTATAAGTTTTGCCCTTATATTTTACATTACAATAATTGAACTATGTCATGATTCCAACCTTACTTTTGGTTTTGGTCCATTAGATTTCTGGGATTTTTCAACGAACTTCGTTCGTTTTTGAAATCGATTTGTCGTCCGTCTGTCCATCCGTCCGAGGCCTTTCTAATGGTCGGACATCAATGTGTGATACATCAATCGATTCAGCTCGGTGTCCAGAGCTTAAGTTTTGATGTCAGTTAAAATCGGGCCACGGGGGCGCCGTGCCCCCGCGATATTCCGTTGGGAAAAAAAAAATTTCAAATAGGTCCAAAATTAATGTGCGATACATATTTGGACTCCCCTCACATAGCTGAGTCGAAATATGGTACCCCACAAAATCTGACCACGGATACCCGACCCCCGGGAATTAATTTTATCAAAAATTTCAAATAGGTCCAAAATTAATGTGCGATACATATTTGGACTCCCCTAACATAGCTGAGTCGAAATATGGTACCCCACAAAATCTGACCACGGATACCCGACCCCCGGAATTAATTTTATCAAAAATTTAAAATAGGTCCAAAATTAATGTGCGATACATATTTGGACTCCCCTAACATAGCTGAGTCGAAATATGGTACCCCCCACAAAATCTGACCACGGATACCCGACCCCCGGAATTAATTTTTATCAAAATTTCAAATAGGTCCAAAATTAATGTGCGATACATAAATTGTTTTAAAGTAAGTCTACATTTGGAAGTTCGTTGCGACAATGCCTTGCATTTTCAACTTGTATTGCATGTAAATATAATTATTTATAAACCTTGATGTTTGTGTATACACAAATGGATAAATGGAACAATTGCACTAAATTCAAGCAACGAGAATAATCAGCTCTGTAGGAGTAATTATAAATGGGTGTGTAATTATTAGTGATATTCATCATATTACAAAGGATCATCTGGAAGAATCTCTTTTACCACTTTAATCTTTGTAACAAGTGTGACAATTGTAACTAACGTTTTACTTTTCAGGGAAATAATGTTTAAATTTAATACCATTTAGTTTGATCAACTTTTTTTTGCTTATAGGAGCAATGCACATCTATAATATTTAAGTGAGGATCTGTTCAATTTATTTGCTATTTATATTCTGCAATCAGCAACAATAAGAAAGAAAAAGAACTTGTTGGTTAGAAAACATTTTGTAAATTGTGGTCTGAAAAGTAACTCTTATTCTGCAGTTCATGTTTACCGTAATCGGCAGAGCGTAACAAAAAAATATCCTAATCATACATTGTTTAGAAAGTTAATGCAGACAATAACTGCACAAAGCCAAGAGGGAAACACTGGGTGTGTAGGACATTTTGTCAACCTCTTTTTGTGCGTTTATTCCATGCCCTTCATGTGATAACTTATAATTCTACTCCCAATAAGTTTTTATAAAATGTTGTTTAATATTTAAATAAAGGCAGGCCGATAACATACAAATCTAATATGAAGAGAGCTTTACATTACTTACCTTGATGTTGAAGAATAACAGCAATATATGCTTTTCTTGGTTAATAATATTCCAAATACACTTGTATTGAGTTTTTGTTCATTTGCATATTTTTGACTACAAAAGTCAAAACGCTATTTGGCAATTCTCATTACACCTCTCCTCAAGTGTAGTAACACCAGATCAATTTTCCTTCCTGTATTAGAATAAGCTTTTTTCTTCAAACGTTAGGTTAAAATATTATGCCATTATTTAACTGAATCTGCTTCAGAGAAGTGTCACTTTATCCACGGTGAAAGTTTTCCTTATCCAGCCGCCATACCGAAAGTAAAAATGTAGTCATACGGCAATTAAATGTCATTTTTAATTTGCGATGCAATGTTAAATGTGAAATTGTTAAGGGTAGCATTGGAAATTAAAGCCAGTCTCTTGATGTGCATTGGTGTAAGTAGACTGTGATGAAGCAGATTCAATTTCAACACTTTGCAATCCACGAATGCTTTCTTATTCAAGCATAATAATGCTGTTTGTGGTTATTGCATGTGTCAAAAGGATATATAATCGTAAGCAACCTTATCAAACGTGGAAAATTCATATCTGTAAAATAAATGAAAACTAGAGACTGCCCCGAAAGAGGGCAGCGGCTCTTTCGGTACTTAGATTGGCAGAGACCATAGGGGTCGGTATGGCAGTCTAAGACACACTACCACGATGTGGAAGGCAACGGAAAACCACCACATTATCTCCCAAGTACACAGCGTACTTAAATTGTAACAAACATGATGGCATTCTCTGGGGTAAAAGATTCCGGAGTTAAAATAGTCCCCCATTCGGATCTCCGGGAGGGGACTACTTCGGAGGATGCGATCGGAAAGTTAAAAATAAGAGTCGGGAACATTCTGCGAGTCGGTGCGTGGAATGTTAGAAGTATGAAGCAAGTAGGTAAGCTAGAGAACCTAAAAATCGAAATGAATAGGTTATCACTAGACATAATAGGGATCAGTGAAGTTCGGTGACCAGAAGCGGGGGATTTTTGGAGTGGAGACTTCAGGGTAATTCATACAGGAGCAGAGGACTGAAATTTGGGTGTGGGGATAGTTATGCGGAAAAAGATAGGATACTGTGTAGAAAATTACTTACAAAAGAACGAAAGAGTACTCATGGTTAGATTAGAATCTAAACCGGTAAACACAGTAATAATACAAGTATACATGCCCACCTCTAGCTACAGTGACGAAGAGGTAGAAGCCATCTACAAAGATATCGAAGACATATTAAGATACGTAAAAGGACATGAAAATTTAATAATTCGGGGGATTTTAATGCCGTGGTAGGTGAGGGTAGGGAAGGAGCGGTAGTAGGTTTATTTGGTTTAGGCACGAGAAACGACAGGGGAAATAGGCTGGTAGAATTTTGCGACAAGAACAATTTAATCATCACAAACACATTATTTCAACATCATGCTAGAAGACGATATACGTGGAAGATGCCAGGAGATATAGGACGATATAAAATAGATTACATTCTTGTTAGACAACGGTTTAGGAATTAAGTCAAAGACTGTAGAAGCTACCCAGAAGCAGATATAGACACTGACCACAACATCGTAATTATGAAGGCTGCACTTAAATTTAAAAATCTGAAAAAAAGGAACGGAAAAAGGCACTTGGACTTGGAGAAACTAAACGATAAAGATATTCAAGTAAGATTTGAAAAAAGTCAAATGAATTGCTGAAAGATATCGGGAAAATTTCTGAAACTAAGGAAGTAGATACAGAATGGAATAACATTAAATCCAGCTTAGACATGGCGGCCAAAGATATTCTGGGGTATACACAAAAAGAAAATAAGAAACCGTGGATAACAAAGGATATCGTGAATTTAATAGAAGAAAGACGAAAATACAAAAATAAATCAGACGAAACAGGAAAACAGAGATACAAAGCCATAAAATGGGAAATTATTCAAAATGCAGGAAAGCTAAAGAACAATGGATTGATGAAAAGTGCAAAGAAGTACAAACTAAGATGGAAATAGGAAAGAAATGTGGGTACAGCATACAAATTAATTAGAATGAATTTTAGGATATAAAAGTGTAGCAAAAATATAAGGGAGACAAGAAACGTCATTATAGAAAACGATAGAGAAATAGTGAGTAGATGGCAAGAATGATAGGCAATTTATATGCAGGAGAGGAACTAACTGCATTAGAACAGAGAATCAGACATTGAAAATGATGACTTGAGGCATATCCTATACTTGAGATGAGTTTGAATTAGCATTAAAGAGTCTGAAAAGATGGTAAGGCGCCAGGCGCAGTAACAGAATCGTCTCTTCCAACTTGTAAGTCAATGTATGAGACAGGCAAGATACCCAAAGATTTCAAACTGTAGATCATAGTAACTATACGAAAAAGAAATGTGCTCAATAGATGTGAAAATTTTGAACAATAAGTCTGACAGAATTGTTGGCAAAATATCTAACTAGTTAATTGTGCAAAGACGATTTACTGGAAAAACGAGCTGAAGAAATACTAGAGTAAGACCAATTTGGGTTTAGGGAAACAGGTGTAACATCTAGGCTATTTTAGCTCTGAGAGTGATAATGGAGAAAACAATAGAAAAAGATTGGAAAGAGTTATAGGGTTTGTAGATCTGGAAAGAAGCATTCGCAATGTAAATGAAAAAGTTGAAATACCAAAAGATGAAGTAAGTAGACATTAATATAAAAGAGCAAAGCAGAAGATTAGAAGTAGAAGTAAACATTAGGAAAGGGTGAGACAGGATGTGCCCTATCCCATTGATTTTTAACTTGTACATAGAAGAGGCAGATGAATACTGTCAAATGCATGAAGACATTTGGAATTACTATGCAGGGACAAAAATTGATATGCTTAGATTTGCAGATGATATAGCGGTATTAGCGTCTAGCAAGGAAGAGTTAGAAGCTGCTCTTAATGAAATAGAAACGGTTCTAACAGAGAGATACGGTATGAAAATTAACAAAACTAAAACTAAAGTTCTAGTTTGCAAAGGTGGGGAAAATAAATCAAAAACAAGAATACAAGTATTTAACACGAACTTACAAGAGGTTAAGATTTCTGCTACCTAGGAATCCAAATAACGCAAGATGGGAAAAGCACAAAAGATATAAAACAAAGATTAGCACAAGGTCGAGCTACATTTAACAAGAAAAAGCAACTACTGTGCTCAAAGACCACAAACATAGAAACAAGGAAAAGATTGCTTAAAACATATGTGTGGAGCACAGCACTGTACGCTGTGAAGCCTGAGACAGTAGGAGAAGCGGACAAAAAAAGGTAGAAGCCTTTGAAATGTGGTGTTACAGGCGTATGATGAAGATATCATGGACAGACAAAGTTAAGAACGAAGAGGTACTAAAAATGGTAGGGGAAGAAAGAAATATGTGGAAAACGATAAAAAATAGGAGAGATAGGATGATAGGCCACATACTACGGCATGAGGGAATAGTGCGGAATATATTAGAAGCAGAGATAGGAAAAAAGAGAAGAAGAGGCAGACCTAGATTAGACTACTGCACACAGATAGTAAAAGATGTAGGCTGTAGAGATTTCAGGGAGATGTGTAGGCTAGCCCAGAATAGAAATCAATGGAGGTACGCATCCAACCAATCCCAAGATGGATAAACTAATGACGAAAAGATAACTGTGCTTAAACATGATGATTATTATAAGTAACTACAAGAATTGGTTGGGCAATATTCTCGAATAATGTTAAGTGTGAGCAAGGATTTACTGGAAAACCATTATTTCGGCAAATGTCTAAGTGTTGGGGGATCTTGGTAGCCACAGGTTGCTTAACCTCCTTCACTGAATCTCGGTAAAATAGGGTATAAAATTAGAAAACAATAGAAAGGGAACGAGCTGAATACACATACTCCCTGAAAAGAAGAAAACCACCAAAAACGCAAAATCAAAGTAGCTGCTTATATAACCCTACATAAAAATAACTGAGTTGCAAACGAATCCGTGACTTTCAGTAAACAATGGATTACATTACTAAAAGAAATAACAAATGAAAATCAAATGCCCACAATATCTAGGTAGCATTGCAAGTTTTTCCTGGGTTTTCCTTGCAATATTAACATGAAATACAGCCTACATACATGATTTCTATTTATACATAAAATAACTAATTACATAAAAATAAGCATATTAACAATCCTTGTAAAACAGCATTGGTATCTGACAAGTATAAATCCACAATAAGGTTACCTCAAAACCATATACAATCTCCGTTGAACAGTATTGGTATCTGACAAGTGTAAACCCGCCATAGGGTCGCCTCAGATCCATATACAATCTTCATAGAACAACATTGGTATCTGACAAGTGTAAACCCGCCATAGAGTCGCCTCAGTACCATGTTAAAATCTACCAAAGAGGTAACTTAAATCATATTGAATTTTCTTCCTCAAAATAAATATAAAAAAACGACTACTTAAGCCTTTCAATAATGCAATCGCACACTTCTTTAATAACCATCCTCTCAATTGTATAAATAGAAACATGTTAAAAAATGTTTTCCAATTCCAAGTTATTGAATTTATATAAAATTCACCAATAAAAATTAATCAGCTGATTTCACGTTAAGCGTTTTGGCTACCTAAAGAAAGCCGATCCCAGGTCGTAACACAAATTGAAGGCAATCATTCTGTTAAACTTTAAAAATTTTTGCTTAGTATACTCAAACCAAATATTTCAAACATCAATAAATCAAAGTCACCTTCAATTTATGTCACAAATGTCAAACTTGAAGTTTTTATTATTATTTTGACAACGATCCTAGGTTATGGATCGAAACGTAAATAAAGTTGATTTTAAAAACTATGAGTGGTTTAATTCCCAAAGAAGATTAACCTGAATACACATGCTGTGTGAGAATTTCAGGGAACTATGTAGGCTAGCTCAGAATATAAATAAGTGCAGGTACGTGTCCAACCAGTTTTGAGACGGAAAACCTAATTACTGCGAAATACCTGCAACTAATGTTGACTGTGCGAAAAGATAAATTGGAAAATATATTAAATCGCCAAATGGTTAAGTGTTGGGGGAACTTGGCAGCCACAGACTGCTTACCTCCCTTCACAACCATTGAAGGTCGGAGAAATAGGGCATATAAGTGTAAAACAATAGAAAGTGATCGAACTGCATCTAACAAGAAAGAACATCGCCTATGAGGAAAGACAACAAACATAGAATAAGAAGAAAATTGTTGAAAGCATATGTGTGGAGCACAGCACAGTATGCCTATGAAATACGGGAAGTCTGAAACGCAGACAGAAAAACGGTAGCAGCCTTTTGAAATGATGTGCTTCAGATGTATGAGGACGATAGCATGGACAGACAAAGATAATAACAAATAAGTTACAGAAATAGTAGGGGAACAAGGATATCTGAGGAAAAAGAGAAATAGTAGGGCGGAATACGTTCTAAGGCATTTTTGGGGAATAGTATGTGATATATTACAAGCAGAGATAGGAAAAAAGAGGTAGATGTAGACCTAGATCAGACAGTTATAGATGCAAACTGTGCATATTTCAGGAAAATCTGTAGGTTAGTTCAGAATAGGGAACAATGATGGTACGCGTCTAACCAGTTCTAGGACTGAAGACCTAATGATGATGATGAGAGATTTTCAAATAGTTTGCAGAACGCTTGAAGAAAAAATAGTACATTTTATGTAGAGAAGTGACTTTGTGGCTTGCCTCTTTTACCCACCTCACTATCGTTCGGCGAGTACACAGAGATGTCCCATGATAAGTCCCACTTGTCCTCTGTCTAAAATAATATACTATTTTACTATTAATTAAATAACTGATGAATTTATGGGTGTCGGTTACTTTTATATATGTAAAATCTCTATCTGTTTATCTTATAACTTCTAATAAAAAAATTAATGTGATCCCATATGAAAATCAAATTTACTACAAAATATTCACAAAACACTGGTTACAAAATTGCCTTTGTTTTATGAAAAAAAAGTTTGTTTGCTGTTTTGCACACCAAATAAATATTTACGATGCATAAGTTAACGTTGAACTTTTTTAATTTAATTTTAACAAAATCGTTTACAAGATTAATATATAAAACTTAATATACCTACATTTATAATCAGCACAAATTTAATATTTACAATTACATTTAGAACTGCCACAACTTTTTTGGGCAAAATTCATTTAAAATGTGATGTTTCACTTACAGTTGCATTTTTAAAACGTGGTTTTGACAATTGCTTCTTTTTTGTAGAAAAGAAGTTTATTTGCTTTTTAATTTTTTTGTTATGAGGTTCTACTGAACTAATAGCTGGCATTTCGATATTCAGACTACTGTTAGTACCAAAATGCAATAAAGATTTAGCCACTTTAAGTTGTTTTATAACAGTTAGAATTTCAGTAGTGGCAGGTAAATTAGCAAGAGAAACACTTTCTAAAGCAATGTTTTGTAATTGCATCTTCAATTTGGCATTATCTCGTAAACTTGATTCTTTACTAAGAGTGATAACATATTTTGCATATTTGACAAATTAACACACAGCAACTGTTTTTAGTTTTCTGGGTTGCGGTGTAGCTACTCTTGCTAGCATTATTCACAACTGCATACTTTTTACTGTTATAGTGTTGCTATCTTCTATGTGACTGAATGAAAAATCTCCATTTAAAGATGCCTTGTGACTACGATTTATATGTACAATTTTATCCGTACCTTTACCTACAAAAAGAAAATTAAATAAAAGTTCAATGTATGACCATCAAATTACCTTTTGTTATTTTAATTAGTCGCTCTACTTGTTTATCTCTAGTGTAACGCATAATACTGTGAATGCTTTTATCCAAGCGCTTCACTTTCTTGCCCTGCAAATATTCATATTTTATTACACGGTACAAACTTTCTAAATACATATTGGTATTTATCTGCAAACCCTTTCTGAAACAATATGCCCATGACATATAGTTATATCCATAAGTATTGCAAAAATATCGATAAAAATCCAAAGTGTTGGGATCTTCTTGCAACCGTACCAAGAAAGCATTAAAGAATTTAAAAAAATCGTTTTCAAGGGTAGTTTGTATCACCTTCAAACCTTTATAAATGTCTTTTCTTTTTTTTACCTCAATTATTTTGTTTAAATTTGATCGCCAAGCACGATCAATATGAATATGATCATGAACAAAACAACTGATGAGTCACTGGTTCCTTGATAGAACACCATGCAATATAGTAAGTGTCTGTGATATCAGACATAAATGTATTGGTTGCAACAGTTCCAAACTGCTGTTTTAACCACCAAAAAATATTTCATATATTTTTGTATCTTTTCGATTAGATATCATCTGCCACTGGGAATCCTTCACCATAATCATCATTAACCATAATAGTTGTTAAATCAAAATTGTATGGATTAATTCCATGTGTACCATTAATACAGATGAATTTGACGCAAAAAGTTTTTAAAAGTTCCATTTGAGTTTTATTCATAATAATTAAACAGAAAGCAGATTTTGTTAAGTTGAACTGTTCACATTCTAACACTTGAAATTTAGAAAACAACACAGGATTACTTCCATCGGCTCTACTTTCTTCTACCCACAAACGTACACTGGTAGCATCATTGGTATCTCTCAGGCCATCATAAATATCAATATTAAATTATTTTTTAATGTTGTGTATATCTTTATTTGTTAATAAGTCAACACGTTGAAGTGATTCTCCAATGTTATTGCGCACAGTATCAATAAGCTTCGGTACTGATACCCCTAATGCTAGTTTACTAGCAATATATTCCTTTACATTATGTGGAATTCTACTATGGTGAACTTTTACTGTATGACCATAATGTGTTTTAAAATAATTTGCCTTAACTTCAATGCTAATGCGATTTAATTTTACAATTATATTACTAGTGCACATAAATCAAATTTTAGAAAATCCTTGAGATTTGCACAGGCATTTTCCAATGTTACTTCGGACTTTGCATAAAAAAGTATATTATAAATCGGAAAATTGCTACCCCATACATTCTAAAATTCTTTAATTACTAGCTACATTTACTGACCTGAACGATTGCACTGATAATAATAAGTAAAATAGTGGTGGCTCTGACCTTTGCCGCTACTACAAACATATTGAACGTTATTTTGTTGTTCAATATCAGATAACCATTTTTTTAAATCTGAAATCATAAGTTTCTCACTATCATATAATGTTTATATTTTATACCTCCAAACAACAAAAACTTTTCTTTATCAGCTTTCTGTTTGAAATGATGCAATTCAGTTAAATGATTTAATAAAGTTGTTCTACATCTAAAACCTTTATTGCATTCTATACATTTAAAATGCTTCTTATTTACCGGGCAGCATTGAAATACATTTGAAAAATCATGAATTCTTTTTAAATGCACCTTTAGCGCAGTTTTGTTAAAAAATGTTTTGCCACATTTTCACACAATACATTCTCGTGTAATTCCGATTTGAGAGCATTAACTTGTACGCCATGAAATTCTTTTTGATGCCTAGTCATATTACTTTGGGTACTGTATGTCTTTTTGCAAAGGGTACACTCATATTCAAGTCACGTAGGATTCAGAATCGTGCTGCAATTAGACGCTCTTGATACTTGACGCTATGCAAATATACTCCTGAGAAGTTGGAAGAGTATTTGGAGGCCATTCATTCACGACGCAACGCAAAGCAGAACAACGTTTTGGTATTCTCAGATCTACCATAAAACATAAACTTGCTGGTAAACATTCAAAACAGGTAGGTCGCTTGAGATTGTTTATGGATGAAATAGAGCTTGCATTTAAAATTCATCTCATGAAGCTGTGTGATTTCGGATTTCCAGTCGATGAATTGGATTTCCGTATGTTAGTCAAAAGTTATTTAAATAAAAAAAGTGTTACTATTTCTGTGTTTAGAAACAATGTACTAGCGATGAGTGGACAAAATCCTCTTTAAAGTGCCACCGCGATCCTTCAGTTCGTATAAGTTCAAACATTAAAAAGATTAGAGCTAAAGGCAATGAAGAAGCGATTAACTACACGGCTAATTTAAGCGATTCTATTAAAGAGATTCCACCTTCCCGGATATGGAACTATAATGAGACAAATTTGTCTGATGATTCAGAAAGTAAGAAAGTTTTGCAAACGAGAAAAATGTATTGAAAATACTGCTATTTTAATAAGTGCTCAACTTTTGTACTGATTTGTGACAATGCTAAGAACACATGTCTGCTGCCTTATGTAGTTTATAAGGTTAATCACATTTGGACTACTTGGACTGAAAATGGTCCCAAGAATGCTCGATACAACAGAACCAAGAGTGGTTGGTTTGATGCCATAACATTTGAAGATTGGTTTCGTATTCGGTTTTTCATTGGGCGAAAAAGAAAGAGGAGATAGTTGTAATGAATGGTGACAATTTGTCTTCGCACATCAATAAGGTAGTGCTGACATTGTGCTACGAAAACAATATAAAATTTGTTCGTTTACCGCATAACACAAGCCATATCACATAGCCATTAAATGTTGCATTTTTGCTCCATGTAAGAGATTGTGACGACATATCTTACGGAAATGGAAAGAATCCAACTCAAGTTCAAAATTTCCTATCATGCCCAAAGATGTGTTCCCGTCCTTGTTAAAGAAACTCTTGGAGGAGCTAATTGATAATAAAGTTCAAAATCTAACCTCTGGATTTGAAAAGTGTGGGATTTTTCCCTTTAAACAGTCAAAAGCTGATTGAACGCTTACCAACTAAACAGAATAATGTTGATACGGATATAGTAGAAAATGCCTTTTTAGAACAACTTGAAAACAGAGAACTGGTTATGTCACTTGGTGGCCGGAACGGAAAAAAAATTTTCTTAACCATCCTCGCGAGTCTTTACGTTTGAACGAGTCTCGCGATAGGTTTTTAAGGTTAGGTTACCGTTAAAACGAGATATTATTATTAATAAATAAATCACTTAACACGCATATCAAAACAGTCTTGTTTTTTGTTGCTAAAACTATTCCAGTCTGTTCTGATATGCGTGTTAAGTGATTTGTGTTTTTTAATAATAATAATATCTATTTCTAACAGTAACCTAACCGAGGACTCGTTCGAACGTAAAGACTCGGTAGATGGTTAAGAAAAAAATTTTTGGCCCGCCACAAATAGCGAATTCGAGCTACCCGAACTATTTGCACGACGATGACGTCATGCACTCCACGAGCTTTGTATGGTGTTAGTGCAAGTGCAGTTTGGGTTCGAACACAAATTTACCTTTCAGTTTAGCTTCCCGCTTTAGCAGCTTAACTTATAGTAAAACCTAACCTTTTAAACGTAATGAAAAAAATTTATATTTGTGTAAATGGGGATATACAATTCCAATTAGATGTAGATGAAGAAACATTTAATGCTTTCTCAAGTTATAACGACCTGTACAGATCACCCTTGGGTTTTAAAACTCCATAATCGAAAGCAGCCATATTTGCACTAAGCAACACGAGCTACCAGAGTGCGTGCAGAAATGTGCGCACGGAGTGCGGAACTGAATTGCACCGCTCACTGTTCGAACACGACAAAACTAAAAAAGTGCGCACTTAAAAAGTTCAATCGAACACGTCGGAATAAGGAAGTGCACAATGGTGTAGTCTAGTGCAGTTGCTCGAATCCGCTAAAAGTTTAATTCTAATGTCACTGAATGCGTTCGGTAACCTGCAAGCAGTTACTCAGCTGTTCAAAAATACCTTCTAATATCGAAATGTACGAGGCTTGTTCAATTGAAACCCATCTTTGGTCAGATTAGCCTTGGAAACAATTGTAATCACTCAACTAACGTTTTGCAACGTTAGTGGTGTTTGTAAACTTTCCACTGGTCAGTTTCTCTCGTACATATTTGATAGCAATTTTAAGTATTGTGACTTTGAAATGTCGTTTGTTATTAACAATCCGACCAAATGTGATCAGCGTGCGGTCATTCAATTTCTGTGTGAAGGACCCTTGTTGATAAAATTTACAGAACCTCGGGTGCATATCAACGCAAACCTGTATAATGAAACTTTGAACAAGCTCCATCGAGCAATAAGACGTAAACGTCCAGGGAAGCTTTCACGTGGTGTCATTCTGCTTCACTACAATGCTCGACCTCATGTTGCTAACGTATTGAAAGAAAATCTACAGCGAAAGAAATGGAGGGTATAGTCCCAATTTATCGTTTTGCGATTTTCACATCTTTGGGCCACTGAGAAAACGTTAAAAGGTTACCGTTTTCAGTCTGACGAAGAAGTACAAAAAGCCGTGAAAGAATTCTTCAAGAAGCAGCCACAAGATTTCTTTAGGCAGGGTATACATAGGTTGACGAAACAATGGGATATGTGCCTTAATCGTAGTGGTAATTATTTGTAAATTTAGTTGTCAAAAAAGTTTTCCTAAACCAAAGATGGGTTTTAATTGAACAAGCCTCGTATATTATCATATATGCAATAATTATTAAGCAATGAGTATCGACTTAGGAAACACTACGGATCAATACACATTTATAACTTTTCCCTTCGGCCACGAATTACGATGACTGTTTTCGTCGCAGACTATTTCGATATCTCATGAATGAATCGATTTAGCTGGGTGATGCCATTTGGTTCGTGGTGTGTATGGACAAGCACGCATTTTTTCCACGTTTTGAACGACGTGCGTTTATCACGTTTAGCCAATGAGGAGTGTTTCTATGCCGGGACAATAACGAGGTCATAAGAAAGACGCGTTTTAAACAAAACTCTACAGTCATCTATTGTGCCGTATAGACGCATTTTAATGGGTGTTAAGTGCAGCGGAGAGGGGCTCGCCTTTTTTATAACCTTCCTTTCCAATTACCTTTTGTTTGGTCGTAGGTTAAACATACTTCGCTGCAAGAATTTGCAAAAAGAAATAAGCAGCCGGACCCAACGCAACCATGCTGTTCTTTTAGACGAAGCTTTCGGAGAAGCAAAAAACGCAAAGCTTAATAATTAGAAGTAAACCGTTTTGTAGGTTATTCGTAATTTGCAGTTTCAATTGTATGTAAATTTGCGCAACGTTGCATCATCTGCTGATTCACGCTGATACCAAGTTTATAATTTTTAACAGTTAACTGTACTAACTAATGGTCGTAAGTAGCAAATGGCGCAACAGTTCGTTTTTAATGTTACGAATACAGTAGTTAGGCAACTTTGTTTACCTACATTTGGGTTATAAGTTAAACAGAGAGGCAGTCTTCTTTGTCTTATTAGGCGAAATTATGTTGGGTAAGGATCAAAAAGCGTATTGTGGTCTTCTGCGCAATCCCACTTATTGAGGTCGGACTATCTTATTCGACTTTTGGTGTAAGATGGACACGAGGAAGCGTGTTATTTACCAAATGTTGTTTTGGTTATGGAAAGCTTTTCCTTTTATACATAACTTAAATCGCCGGCTAGGGATAAGTTGATTTTATTTACTATACAATGATTTTAAAATAAGGTTATCTGTTGTAGCAAATTAATTTAATTTCTAAAAACGTGCTGTTCACTTCAACAAGGCTTTTGTTATATTGCCATTTAAATAAATTTGAATACTTGTACGAGTATTGTA
This sequence comes from Platerodrilus igneus, assembly GCA_036346225.1. Classification (NCBI taxonomy): domain Eukaryota; kingdom Metazoa; phylum Arthropoda; class Insecta; order Coleoptera; family Lycidae; genus Platerodrilus; species Platerodrilus igneus. Next base: position 2,110,363 of record JARFIW010000439.1, on the reverse strand, counting down.
AAATGAGTAAATGGGAAAATATCAGCAGAAGTATTGAGCTAGTTTACACTGTTTCCACAGCTTGGATTGAATTCTGGAAGACTTGCTTTTCCTGGTTAACATTCTTTGCTTTAGAGGATCAGGAGTTTGGGTGTCCGCCATGATGTCAACCATCTGTTGTTAGTTCAACTGATTGCGTTTTGTATTGATGTGTGATTGAGTTCAAGCACTTTGATAACATTTTATTCAGATATTTATGTATATATCCGTTTAAATTTTTGTAAAAGAAAAATTCATAATAATTGTTTGTTTTACAAATGTTTAAATGCTAATAGCACTGTGAAGATGCAATGCTTTAATTAATGTTTGAATTAGATACTTTGTAATTTTATCATGTAAAAGCCCTAAGGCACGAACTCATATCAGGTCGGTGTATTTTGTTAACTTTTTGATACTCTGTAATTATTAAAAAGAAAAGAAAGAAAATTTATATGTTTTGTTAGAGTCTTAAGAGAATTGAAATTGGTTAAAGATTTATTTTTTATTTTACTAAAATAATCCAAAGTTTGATTATTTTTGTTAATTCAATTACGTAATTATATCACATGTTGTTATCTATTCAAAATTGTATCAGCGAAGTCGTGTTAGGTAAATTATTTCCAAGTGTATGCTACCGTAGGGATAAAATAAAGAACCCACTGTTTAGCCCCGATGATAAGGTCTCTCTGTAGATTTAAATAGGAAAGATTAAATACACACATTACAAGCAAGTGGACGTTTTCCGAAAGTACAAGCTACAATGGCAATAGAAAACATTTGTTGTAATCCGATTACCTTCTGTTTAGTGGTTTGGCATACTTATCCCACAGTAATTTTAGAGGCAGATGAAATAAATATGATTGAGTTATGAAATATTTTAAAAATCTCTATTACTTTATTATATATTTAATAAATATTAATTAGTTTGATCCATTAGTTTAAAATTGATATTCTCAGCAGCCAATTCTGATTTTACTTGAGTACATACTAACTCAATTGGATTGTGCTCGCAGTTGTACAGCAAGCGGAAGATTTATTCCAGTAAGCGGAAGTGGGGAGGTTTAATACAAAAGCGGAAGCCTCTTGCCCAAATCTGGAAACTCTTTACAAGAGCTCCGCATATAAAAAGTAGCATCTGAAACTCCTCGTGTGCTCAAATACGAACTTATGTAATTAGTTACCTGCAGGCAAAAATCGTTTGCGGAACCTAATGCAACCGATAAAAGTCCATTTGAATGTAGTTTACATGATTGTGGTCACGTATACACGAACGATGACCACCGTAGTAATAACTACGGTAGTAATAACCAACGATTGTTCACGGGCCGTATACACATACGGTGTTTTTAAATTTCCCACTTATAAACCAGAGTAGTAACTCCCGTCTGAAGTTGTATTTACTCATATCGCCATCACAAGATTAAAAATACTCCGAAATTTATAACAAAATAGTTATTGTTTACTCTTTTAAATATTTGAAGGTTATGTTGAATTTCTTATGAGATGATTTACCACGAGTAATTGTTTGTGTATTAACCTTTTGGCATACTGCACTAAATTTAATAAATGCTAGCACAATAAATTTTGGGAGAATAATTTTTTCGAGTAGGAAGCGTTTAAGTCAAAATATACTCGACTATTTGATAGCAACAACAGCAAAGAATCAACTTTTAGATATAGGTACATTTTTATGAATTTGAAGCAGTAAACTATTATCTTCGATTATTAATTAATATGAAGTTAGACAAGCGTATATTATTTAGGGACATTTATTTCAAACATATTAGGTTGTTCAACTGGGTATTAACGTCAAAGAACCGTATACATGGTATTTTAGCAGGGTAGTTATAGTCTAATGCTGTGAAGAAGAGTAGTAGACTTATATAATCCGGTATACTAAATTCGGGTGTATGAGAGCTTAACACCGTGATTTATTACTACCGTAGTTATAACTAAGGTAGTTATCGTTCGTGTATACATACTCTTTGTTTCATCACCGAAAAGTAATTTCAAGTCTAGTATAGGACCACATGTTAACAAACGTTCACTTGATTGCTTTATATGTGACTATTTTATAGCTGAGAAATACATTCTGAAAGTTCATTAGAAACCATATAATTACTAAACAACAATTTTTATGCAATTTATGTAATTATTAAGTATCACAAAATAGTAATTCAAAGTCTATATGCGGTTCTGATACCAGTAATCGGTTATCTAAATGCACTTTACGTCATTATTATTGAGTATTACAGAAATGCTTTCAGTCAGACCACACAATCACCTGCCAGCGAACGTCTATCTGTGCGTTATTTATATGTTTATGCTTCTTCACAAAGAAGTAATTTGAAACGCTGTATCCTGTCTCATAGTACCCAAACAATTCAATGCAATTTTTATACTTATTTAATCACAGGTACTAGGTTTAGGTTTGCAGGATGGCGTGTGTTCATATACCCTCCAGTGTCTATTTATTTAGGGTTAAGGTGAATATTCCTTTTCCTTGAAAAGTTTTTGAAGCTATTTGCGAACGCATACTAATAATGTTATTTTCTATAAACCTATGTGGATAAGTTTCTCTATGAATAGTTGTTTAAGCAGCTATTATGTGGCATCATGCTAAAGAACGAACGTTCCAGTGCAATATATGTACTTATTCAACATCACAGAAACATGTTTTACAAAGTCACATGTGTTCACATACCGTTAAGCGTATATTTCTTTGCAACTTATGTGATTATTCTTCATCACAGAAAAGTAACTTGAACAACCACATGTGCTCTCATACTAACATACGAACATTTCTATGCAATTTATGTACTTATTCGGCATCACATAAACATATTTTGCAAGATCACATTCGTTCACATACCCACGAGCGTCCGTTTGTTTGTATCGTATGTAATTATGCTTCATCGCAGAAAGGCAGTTTGAACAGACATATGCGTTCTCATACTAACGTACGACCGTATCAATGCAATTTATGTGCTTACTCAGCATCACAGAGACATATTTTACAAGATCACGTGCGTACACATACCAACGAGCGTCCATTTGTTTGCAATTTATGCAGTTATGTGTCGTCAAATCAAAGTAATTTGAGAAGGCACTTGCGCTCTCATACTAACGTTCGACCATTTCAATGTTATTTATGTACATACACAGCAACACACAAACATATTTTGCAAGTTCATGTACGTTCACATACTCACGAGCGTCCATTTACTTGCAATTTGTGTAATTATACTTCGTCGCAGATAAGTAATTTGAACACTCATATGCGCACTCATTTAAACGTACGACTATTCTAATGCAATTTATGTGTTTATTGAACATCAAGGAAACATGTTTTGCAAGATCGTGTGTATTTACACGCTCACGAGTGTCCATTTGTATGCAATTTATGTGATTATGCTTCCTCGCGGAAAAGTAATTTGCGCTCATACTAATGAATGACCGTTTCGATGCAGTTCATGTACTTACTCTGCATCGCACATACACATTTTACAAAATCACATGCGTTAACATACCTACAAGCGTCCATTTTGCAATCTGTGTGTAACTTGAACAGCCATATGTTGTCGCATATTAACAAAGGATTGTTTCAGTACACTTTGGGTACCTTATTCAGCATCACAAAAATATGTTTTCCAAGGTAATGTGCGTTCACATTCCTAGGGACGTCCATTTATTTGCAATGAATGTAATTATGTTTTTTATTTTATAAATACATAGTTTGAAACGATACATGCGCTCTCATGCTAAAGAACGACAGTTTCAATGCAGTTTATGTACATACAAAATCACATATGGTCACCCACCTACGAACGTCCATATGTTTACAACTTATGTGATTATGTTGCGTAGCATAAAAGTAATTTGAATCCCCATATGAAGTCTCACACTAACGAACGGCCCTTTCAATGCAATTTATGTACTTGCTCAGCATAACAGAAGCATGTTTTACAAGATTGCGTGCGTGCACATACCAACGAGCATCCATTTGTTTGCAACTTGTGTCTTCACAAAAAAGTAATTTCAGCAACTACATGTGCTCTCCTACTATCGTGCAACTATTTCAATGCTATTTATGTACATGCTAGCTACACATACATGTTACAAGATCACAAACCCACGAGCGTCCATTTGTTTGCTAACTTATTTGACTATTCTTCATCACAGATACATAATTTGAATAGATATATCAGATCTCATGCTAACCAACGACTGCTTTATTGCAATTTATGTACTTACTCAGCTTTAAAGTAACATGTTTTGCAGGGTCATATGCATTTACATATTAATGGGAGTCTATAGGCGATTTTTCGCAACATAAACTAACATACTTATTTATGTGTGTATATGTTAAACTTGCGTTTTGGCGATAAAATTTACTGGAGGGGAAATTGTACGGCACCATTCTATCAGATAAACGAACATACCCTGATCTGTACCAGGTTATGCTTGTGTATGTTAAGCACTTGACTTTTACCGGGTAATTATTCAAAGCGAGGTTAGGAAACTACAATACATTTTCGCGGTGCCGCACAAGTAAATATTTTTTAGATAGTGGGGGGATACTTGAACATACCATACTCGAACAATTCAAGTATGTCGCGAAAAATCGCCTTTATGTATCTGCAATTTATGTATCTATGCTTTAGCATAGAAAGATTCTTTAAATACCCATATGCAGTTTCATACTAAGGTACAACCGTCAATGGAATTTATGTAATTAGGCTACATAATTACCTTATCCATAGCTTCCAGAAAATTTAAACCATACACACTGAAATTCAATAGTTCTTTCGAGACGTAAGACAGCCTTTGTCAAAGTCACCTAATTATTTTACACTACTCGAAGGACCGCGACGAAAATAATTGGGCGTAGCCCTTCATCAGATTTAGTTTACAACGGTATATAGGTACGTCAGAGGTCGTTTGTCTATTATGTTCTTTAACGTGGTAAAGATTGTATAGAGAAGCTTGTTTATAGGTCTGCGATCTGGCAGTGCTTCAAGAATGTTAGGTTTAACTGACCTAATTAAGCGTTTCCAGCAACCCCCCATATGCTTGCGGAATAACTTTAAAACTTTCTTTAAGTTTTTGCTAGTCGATACCTTTTAGGTCAGATATTACAGTATTATTCACCCCTATAAAATGTGTGCTGTTGTTTCTATGCAATTTGGCAAGCATACCACTTAATAAAGCGACATATGGCCAAAACACATGCATCTGTTATACTATAGACGATTTCCAGATGAACTACTCTCACTGTCATACATGTGAACAGTATACCCCACCTTTTTCAACATACCTGCCTATCACAACCTTTAACTGATCAAAGGAATCCATTCCTGTGTGTGTAAATGGATGTACAAGGGGTTGCCAGCTTGACTTTGGGAAGATTTTCCATTAAGGGTGGTATAGGCAAGGTAAACTTAATTTTGCAGTGATTGTAACCTAAACTAACCTTACCAAACAATGACAGGAATTTTAAAATAAAGGACTGTCACAGCTGGTTAACCACCGTTTCATGGTTTTGGTAATAAAATTGTTTATGACAATGTTGATTTAATAGTCTAGTTATTCGGTAATCATCTAGTATGATTGGACGCTTGCTGTTCCATGCCGACATCTTCTATCTTATCAATTTTGCCTAAGATTCTTATAACACTAATTGTCAAGATACGGTGGCAGTTTAAACAACCGACTACACCTGTTCACGACCTCAGAAGGATGACGATCTAGAAATTTAGTCCTGTCGGTAGTCGATACAGGATATTTCACAAATTTCTTTCTCGGTCGCAGTAATAATGCCTAACGGCTTCGGAAAGCCAGATTTTCTAGTTTTTAATATTTTTATAAAACGAAATACAAATACTTGGCTGTTCACAAGTCGTACCCAACACGAGACTTTTTCTGGGCTTGAGGTTTCTACCTTAGGTAGGATTACTTTTATCTCTAGTTCCTTTCTGGACAGAGTTGACTTTGGGTATTCCCAGGCTATTTAGATCCGTTCTCCTTCAGAAATGGTGGGCCGTTAAACTATCGGCTATTTCAGTTTATTCTGGATGGAGTTCGCCATTTGGTCGCGTCATCTGCACTGTTTAATTGGGTTGGTATCCACCTCTACTCATTTATGTAGGATTTCTTTAAAATTTCCCTTATTCTAAATGCTACAAACTGCTTGTATCGTCGGGCATCAGATCGTATCCAGTAAAGTACACTTGTGGATTCCGTCCAGAAAATGCGTTTATTTATTTTAAGCGAGTGAGATTTATCCACTGATTGTGCAAAACTGCAGCTTAGGAGTAAGATCGTGGAATTTTAGGCTGGTCGATTGAAAATAAAATTTTCACCAACAACATCCACATTTCGTATTGTTCAATAGTTATTTCGTCGTCCCAGCCAATCACGGATCACCAAATTTGTTGTAGCAAAATTTTGGCATATAGAAGGAAAAAGGAAATATGTTCTAACGGATTATAAATCGTCAACAGGGTGCGAAGCACCTCCTTTTTTGTAGGTTTTCGTATTCCAATCAGAGTATCAATACCGGTTCTAGAGGAATTGAGCAAAAACGACAAACAATCACGGCACCGGTTCCACATAAGACAAGTATCTTTTCCATAAATACTTGTTCCTCGAGTATGACCTTGTTTTTTACAAGGTGCTTCCCTATTACTTGTAGTACAGAACAGAGTTAGACAGTATAATGTAAAAGTCACTACACTTGCGGCCACGTCCCCAATGTTCCGCCTGAAGGTATTACATTGGGTTTAAACGCGAAGAATTTCGTGTTTCAAATTAATTGGACTCCAAAATTAATTAAACGATAAATAAAATTAAGAAATAAAAAATAAGGTGGGTTTAAATAATGGTACCCATAGCGTTAACGTTGGAATGTGTCTAATCAACAAGACACCATAGAATAATAATCCTAATGTTCTCCGACTGACTTATTCTAATTTCAAGCTTCTTTTCTAGCGATATTATAACCACAATAAATAAAACTCCAAACTAAATAAATCAAACAACAAAAATCCTAAAACATATAAATATATAAATTCAAACATAAATAAATATAAATATCTAAATAAAGCATTAAAGCAAATAACAGTGCATAGAATAGCAAAAGCATACCTTAAATTATCAGGTGTATTCGCATAAGTATTGTGTGGACTACCGCCATCACACTAAAACGTGCTCATTTAAAATTAACTGCAAGATTTACTTATAATACAAATCAATGCTTATGCGCCACAATATTTATAAATACCTTGAATATAAACTTCTCCAGAATCCGAAAATCTGGTCGTCTGCCTACATGAATTAACTTCTTACTGCTAAAGAAGGTGTATATGCACTGCTAATGTGCTGATGGGGTATGCACCAAATGTCCTGGGGATCACAATCGCTGTCACTTTTAAGGCCTGGTGGGTGCTACTCTATTTTAATTTCTTAGTTTAATTAATTTATTTGTGTGGTTTACGTTAATTAGAATATCTGATTTAGTTGGTTATTTATTACCAATATTTAAAATTTTGATTTAATACTCAAAGTTGCATTCCCCAAGTTTTAGGTGAGACGGTGATTGATTTAGTGTGGGATTTATGGTGCATATTTAGACACTACATTTGATTTTCCAATGCTCCACCCGAACATACGGACTAGGAAGCGAGTTTTTTTTAATGGAAAATTTTGAATTTTGCAGAATCCTTGCTGTTCCAAGCAAAGTAGAGATCTTTAATGTGCGCGACAACAAACGGGGCCTGCATTTTACTTTTCATCCGAGAGAGGGCATATTTTTTAAGCGGTCCGTGTCGGGAATTGAACCCGGGACCTTGAGCATAATCGTCATACGCATATTAACTAACCCACAGAGCCGTCTGCGGAATTAGACAGCCAACCTTGTATGTGAAACCTTTTGCGGTGTAAATATATTGGACAGCTTTTGCTAATTCGATCGTTTTATATACAGTATTGGTGCAGTCCAATCAGTCATCCACATAGTGATTTTCTAGTATAACTTGCACGGCACGAGGGTATGCGAAAATGTAAGTAATCGTGGTTAAGTTTTTTACGTAGAGTAGATGAGGACGAGCAAGTTGCTCCAAACGTCATTACTTTCAATCATTCAGATTTGAGAGAGAGTTTTCGCTTCACCGAAGAAATTGTTGAACTCGCTGATCTAGATTGGTGATCCTAACCCGATGAAACATTTCAGCTATAATGTCACAGATTGCCACAGCTTTTTCGCAAAATTGATTTAGGATCGCTTGTACGGACGCAATAATTTTTTTCTTAACCATCCTCCCGAGTCTTTACGTTCGAACGAGTCCCGCGATAGGCTTTTTGAGGTTAGGTTACTGTTAGAAATAGCTATTATTATTAAAAAGCACAATTCACTTAGCACCCATATCAGAACAGTATTTTTTTTTGTTGCTAAAACTATTGCAGACTGTTCTGATATGCGTATTTAGTGATTTGTGTTTTGTAATAATAATATCCTTTCTAACAGTAACCTAACCGAGAACTCGTTCGAACGTAAAGACTCGGGAGGGTGATTAAGAAAAAAATTATTGCGGTACGGACATGAGCTGGCCAGGCCCTTTAAGTAGTAGGTAATTTGATGAAACTTCTTTCTTGAGCAGTAGCATCCCAAACAATGCGGATTTTCTTTAGCTTATTCGGATTTTGTACCACAAAAATTGGTAAGTATACCTGAACCTTGAGTAACTTACAATTTTGGCCGCACCCAATTTCTAGATATAATCTTTGGGGATAAAATCAGCGATCTGTATGTTAAAGGCATCTCGAAGCTCAGAGTGTCTCCGCATTTCTTTTCTGATAACACTGAAATCTTCGAAGTACCGCAGGGTAACTATCTGGTACTGAAAACTGTCAAACTGCTAAATGAATCCAGTCTCATAGCGGCCTTCAACCAGTTTGGAAGTTGTTTCCATTTTTTGACGTGCACGTTTATACTCTCTTGATTTTATAGTTGATAGCTGTTGCATCCCAATTATTTCAAGGGTAACATATCCTTTAACCATCTGATGGAAGTCTTCACCATAGAATTAGCAAATAAAAAACAAACGTGAATTTGAAAAATTAGGTCGTTTAGCCAGGCCGAAAACCGTCCAACCAAGACATGTTTTTATAGCCATCGGCTTGGATCAACGAATTTCCCGTGTTTCGATAGGATAATCTAGTTTATAGTTGTCTAATCCGACCAGAACTGTACAGTAGGAAGACCGTCGGATGCTTGTACATTTGCGGGGACATTTCAGACCATGTTTGCGTAGGAAGGTCCAATTTTTTAACTGTACGCACCCCGTTCATACGATATCTTTTGAGAATTCTTGCACGCCAGATATTTCTAGTGAAACGGTTTAGGAATGTTCTTTCACTCGTTTACCATTATTGTCCATTGCAGACAAAGATTAATATTCAACCCATCCAAACTTAGAAACTTTGCAACATTCGTGGTTGAGTAGAAGTAGATCCCTCATTTAGAAAATCAAATGTTTTAAGTTTTTTACCTGGGCCAAATAATGTTACTGGTACAATTCTAAAACAAATACTATCAGGGTTTCTAATCTAGAAGCATGAACCGGCGTTTTTGTTGTCGACGTGAGCGTGTTTGATCTTCGGATTGTTCTAATTTATGCGGAGTTAACGGGTTAGCGGTCAGCGTAAGATACGACAGAGAGTGGTGTTTGATTTTGTAATCATCCACTTAACATACCTTACGTGACCAGCATCAATTAGTTTGATGATGACCAAGGCGTCTACGGCACAGACGCTGTTTTACCACATAGGGAATTCGGCTGCTCGGATCTAGTTCAGTAAAGCTTCTACAGGTAGCAATTTTATATTCAAATGAGTTACAGCCTATGCAGCTTGCACGTGATTTGGCTACTTGTGGAGATTTATCACTTTAATTTGCAGGATCTTTAGACTGCAAGCAATAGTTATGATATACCTTGTTCTGAGCTCTTTAGTTCTAGTGTATGTACATCTGTATTGCTAGACGTCGCTCTGATACTTCTTGCCAATTTCAAAGGTCAGTTGTTAAATGTTCTTAATGCGACTGGACTTTGGTGTTCTTGAAAAAAGCTTAGGCATAAGACAAGTGCGTAGTTTGTCTATCAAGTCATGTAGAACGGACAAGTTTTGAACATAGTTGTGCAAATTAAATGTGTCTATTATTGCACAAAAGTTCTATACTTTAAAGGCGTAACTAATTAGTTTATTTAATCGCTTTGCTTTGGCAGCGGGTATAGCTTTGACTTTTTATAAATAGTTAGATAACGAGAGTATCTGACCGTAAAACATTTTAGGTATCTCAATAGCAGTAGACACGGATTTGTAGCTGATTAAGGAACCACGTACCTTTTCTAACGCAGCGGCTCCAATATGTTTTGCAAGCGCAGCAAGTATTCCTGATCAGAAAATCCACATTGCAGAGTAGATTGCCGATAATCGCCAATAAAGACGGGTCACTGTTCCTTTTTAAACTATCAAAATAGGATAAATCCTTTGACAGCAATTGACGAACTACCATGTTGGGAGTTGTTAAGTCTATAGTTTTTGGACCGGCATGTCACGAAAATTTGATATTAATTTGTCTAGACATGCAATGACTACTTCAGCTTTCAAAAGCTGTTGTTGAAGCTCTACCTTTGAAACGGTTCTATGTGCACTCGAATTCGAGTTGTTGTTAACCTAATCTTCAGTTCTTTGATGTTTAACTGTCTTGACTTTACTATAGGCTAAAGATGTATCAATCATTCCCATCGCTTTAGCTCCAGATCAATCTTTTGCTTTTTACGAAATGCTTTAGAATCAACTTTGCAGCCTATTCTAATAGACATAGCAGAGTTTTTACAACTATTACTATTCTGTATGTTACTGCGAACAGTATCATTTACCTCGACAAATTGGAAGTGATACCAATGGGAGAACTTGGAACATTGTACCATGGTATGAGTACTATTTGGTTGAATACAATTTTCGATGTTACAATCATATCCATCTCGAGTTGGCACTCTTTCCTTGATCTTCTAGGCGATTCTATTCTCACGTGCAAACTTTGCAAATCGTATTTAAAACGATTTCCAGTCGATAATAGTTGTAAACTTTAGATCTAAAAGTTTATCTCTACAATTCTTAATAGCTAGATTTGAAACAAATTTTTTGTTGTAGTATGGCGCCAGTGATACGAATTTTTCTTGTTGTATGATGGGCGCTAGTGAAACTTATTTTTCTAAATGGGCGCCAGTGAACAAAAATCTTCCGACATAGCTAGGGGTAGAGCAATAAGAAGTGGGGGGTAAGTCGAATTTTGTTTGCAAACCAAAGCTAAACAAAGTTAAATAGGCGCCACCAAGTCCTGGGATAATCACGATAAGAGCAAAGCACAATTCTATGGGCGGACGTGGAAACCCAAAGATAAAACGATCGCCTTCGTTAACAAAAACCTGTCTTATAAAAATAAGACGCAGCTCCTGTAAGAAATTACAAAGATTAAATAAAGAAAATGTAGAACACCATTTGTGTCCTATAAAAGTATTAAAAATTAAAAAAATGTATATCCAATGTGATATTGGCACAAAATTATTACCCAAAAATTCTACCTTTATGTTATCAGATTTGATCGCATTTGACCAAAATAAAAGTCTCAAAGTTTAGCTAATTGTTTACTGAAGTAAAAAACTTTCTTTTAAAAAATCATAACTTTTTAACATGTAGAAAAAATTCTCAACAACAACATTTATAACAAAGTCAAAATTTTGTCTTTTTAAAGCAAAAGACTGCTCTCTAAACATAAGCTTGTTTTAAATATTAGATCAAAATAATTTGTAACCACAATGAATTGAACTAACATTTCTATCCTGGGTAGATCTTATCAGGTAAATTACAGTTTCATAATTATAACGCAGCGTGTATTTAAATTTTTATCTACTCCTATTTAGTTATAACACCATTATTCATATACTTTTGAACTAGTAATAGTGTTCATACTTAAACACCGTGAGTTATGAGCGTGAGTTATAATAACTCACGCTTCCAGCTTATATTTCTATTTAATTACCTACCAGAAGTATCAAAGTAGCCATGCTCATTGACATTTACCTAATGTCAAACAAATTTAAACTATAATTTTTTTTAAATAATCTTTATTACATGTGTTTATTAATAGTATATTATTCAACATACGGTAATGTAGGCAATAACTCACGCAGATGAAGTTTGCGGCACGAGCCGAAGGCGAGTGCCGTAATTCATCAAGTGAGTTATTGCCATTACCGTATGTTGAATACTATACTTTATCTACGACTATAAGCACAGTAACAAGTTTTAATAAACACATGTAATCAAGATTATTTTAAAAAAAATTATAGTACAAATTTGTTTGACATTACGTAAATGTCAATGAGCATGGCTACTTTGATATTTTTGGTAGGTAATTAAATAGAAATATAAGCTGGAAGCGTGAGTTATTATAACTCACGCTCATAACTCACGGTGTTTAATTATGACCACTATTACTTGTTCAAAAGTATATGAATAATGGTATTATAACTAAATAGGAGTAGATAAAACTTGTTACTGTGCTTATAGTCGTAGATAAAGTATAGTATTCAACATACGGTAATGGCAATAACTCACTTGATGAATTACGGCACTCGCCTTCGGCTCGTGCCGCAAACTTCATCTGCGTGAGTTATTGCCTACATTACCGTATGTTGAAAAATATACTATTATACTTAGTTTTTATAATTTATCTGTGAATAATAGCTAACTTCAAGATTGAAGAATGTTTAATTTGAATTTTAGGAAAGCTGCACGAAACATCTGCTTTCACGGCAAACATCTGTCAAATGTTGTTACATCACAAAAAAGTATAACGTCGAAAATATACCTTGAAATTTATCTGAAGTTCAAATGGAACAAAGCGTACAATTATATAAACCTAACCTGACAAAATTTCTTTCTACGGTTTATAAAACCAGTTCAACAATAATCGAAAGTGAAACAGATCATATTTTCATAAACATGATAACAAATTTCGTGTTTTTTTTTATAACCGTCTGTTTATCAAAGACAAACGACATTCTAAACACATGTAAAATTTCTTAAATTTAATAACGAACCAAATTGCATCGGATCTTCCTAGACAAATCCAAACAGAAATTCCATCAGTTCCAAACAATACTATTAGCCATTTCAAACTTAGGATAACAGCAATTACGTCCACATGTCTGTAATCTCCAATCCTTGTACAAAACCATACAACTTACAAAAACAAAATCTTCACTTGTCCTTCTCTATAGTTTTTCGTAGGCGCGCTAAATAAATGAAACAAAATTAAATTAAGTTCGTACAATGTATAAATTACAAACTGTTAGTAGAAGTTATTGAAATCTCTTCAAGTCTACCATGACTTGAACCACTCACACAAATAACTTAATCGGAGGTCGCAAGCCTCTCTTCTGGAAAACATTTTGATGAATTGATAACTAGGCTTCGACTAACGAACAAAACTAGAAACGGACGATAGCGACGATTCAAACGAGCGTCTCGCGCCACATCTGATCTTGGCTGCCGCTAAGGTCATCATAGTTTTCAGTTGACAATTGTGAAACTTGTTTACATGGTGAAGATTAAACATCAAAACTTTGATGGCACTCTCAGCAATTAAAATTACACTTGTGAGGACTTTACCAAATATATTATGTATAAATGACTTATTAGCCTTCAGTTACTAATAAATCCTTGTTTATATGCCCCAAGAATTATTCTCCTTTCTGTGAGATCCAATCTTATACAATAAGTGGTTTAATTTTTTCTATAATGTAATGAAGATATGGTTTCCACTTGTTCATTTACAGAATTAGAATTATTAAATTAAAACCACCAACAAACATAACATAACTATCCAGGCACATGACAACGTAATGAAAACAAGGAAGCTATGGCCTTGACGGCAGCCGAGATCAGATGTGGCGCGAGACGCTCGTCGATTCAAAGACTCGCCGTTAGAGTTGGGGAAATACGAAAGCAACAGCTAGAGATGCCCGACAAAATAACTTTAAGTCACACAGATATTTTACTATAAGAAGATTATTAAAAAGAAACGTTCCATTATGTACTATATGGAACATTATTAGAGAATAAGGCACGCTTGGCGCATTATCCTCGTAATTCAATGCAAATAATTACTGAGCAAATTAAACATGTTACAGGTTGCCACATTTTAAAGAGGGTAGTGCCTCCGCAGCAAGGATTTCGTTAAACTTTGAGCAGATGTATTAACTTTATTCTTGAATTCATCGTAAGCTAAAGTTTACCTGTAAAATATAACGATTTTAAATTAATTAACTGCAACACTTATTATGTCTTATAAGTACTATTCCCATACACGTCTACAAATAACTAACTAAAGTAAATAACTCTATGTTTGAGATACCGCGTGACCATTATGGTAACTCCTATACAACTTTTCTCTACTGTACAATAGTTTCTTGAATTTTTATAGTCACATTAATTTATTTCAAACATGCAAGGCTGGCTAATCTCAACGTTAAATTAAATCTCGGTTGAACTGACCGTCAACAGGAAGCAGGAACCTAGTTCGGCGTAATTTATTTTCTCCCACTTTTACAATATAAGATCAAAGTTTTAGAGCATCGCATAATACAGTAAATTCTACTTTATAATCGACTAACTACACTAGTTGGCTGTTATTTAAGATACTTACTAGACGCACCTCGTTAGTTTGATGATAATATCAACAAATACTACTTAGACGTCTACTGTCTTGAAGCTTAGTACTTTCACTAGTGGGTATTTGTACTTCACGAAATTTTGAATCTGATTTTTAAAAAGTTCAGGTACTTATATTTTGTAAATATTGATATCGCACGTTTTTAAAACACTATTATCGTTGATTGAAGTATTAATACTTTTGTATACAATCAGATTTTACGGTATAAATATTAACATTACTAATATTACAATACGTATATTATTGAGTCCCGATACTGTAATACAATACACTTTGCATATGACAATGACGTCCTTACACAACAAGGTTAGAAACGTTGTATGTAAATAAGTAAGGGCGTAACAAAACTTTACTGCTGTAAAATATAGTTCTAAACATAGAGAACGTGATTTATCTATGATTTTAAATATGTGATGTTTTGTGTGCATATATGTAATTTTTAGTTATACAATGGATTGTTTGAATCAGTCTTCAAATACCCAACATGATTTGTATCTACAAGAAATTGAAGGAATTGATGATTATTGGGGTCCAACTTTCAGGTAAACCTTACAGTATTTTCCCAAATGTAGCTGTTAAGTTTTAGAGCGATTTATGTTAATAATGAGCATGTGGACTTTAAAAATAAGCTAAATGAACGTATTCGTCACCATGACAAAGATATAGAAAGACTATGTAATGTATATTATCAAGGGTTTATTGATTCTGTTAGAGAGCTATTGGAAGTTCGATCCCAAGCTAAGAAACTTAGTGTATGTTATTTATGTTTCTTACTGTTATTTAAAAGTTGATTTTTTGTAGACTGAAGTTGTGGAACTTGATAATAAATTACAAGTCACTGCAGAAAGTGTATCAAAAAGTGGTGCTGAGCTAGTACAAGCACGTCGTGTTCAGAATAATATAGCAGTTGTTATAGCTCAATTAAATTTATGTCTTCCAGTCTTGACCACATATTCTAAACTAAAGAAGCAGATATCTGAAAAGAGGTTGGTATTTTATTTACTAAATGACTTATATTGTACTGACTTTTAAAATAATATTATAATTAAGTGGTGTGTAGTAAGCTATAAAGTGCAATATAGAAACTGATAATCTGTGATTTGTATATTAAACTTTGTTGTATACATCCATCGGCATTGCTGTATTTCAGAAGGGACGACATGGGATATTTGATATTTTGTTTCGCTAATCCAAAATCTAATTGAGTTGCTGATAATTAGGGATATGTTATGTATTCATTTAAGCGGAGGATAATATAAAGCCCCAGTTCTGGGTGATTATAAATAAGATATTTATTTAAAGTATGCCGATTCAACGTACACTACACTACCATCTTCAACAGTCAGTGTACAACTGCTTAATTACTCTCTTAGATCTAGTAAATATGAAAGATGTAGTTTGTGGGATACCTCAAGGATCAATTTTAGGTCATCTATTGTACTTTATTTATACATATCTCAATTGTCTAAGGTAATTGTATCAGACAATAATCATTTATATGCAGATGATACACAATTATATTTATCATTCTTAGCTGAGGAAACCGTTTCTGCATTAAACTATGATATTTGCAACTGTTCAAAGTATCACATAATTATTATCTGCATATTTATGTCAATAAGTCGCCCTTCATCTTATTTGAAAGTGCGAGAAACATGATATTGTTAGTGATGATTTGCATATGGTTGTTGGAAATTAGTGTCTCATATTGTCTACCTGTGTAGTACTGGATGCCGATCTAAAATTTACTGCTCATGTTTCTAAGTGTTTGCGAAATGCTTACTGTACATCGAAACTTATTTATCTTGGCCATTATTTGCTAAGTTTACCGGAGAAGAAGGTGCCTTATAATGCTTTAGTTCTATCTTGGGTAGACTATGCTGATATAATTTATCGTCCTTGATAAAAGTAGAATTCAGGTCTTATAAAATTCTTGCCTGAGATTGATATATGGTGTCAAGAAGCTTTATCATATTAGTCATAAACGAATTGAAGCTTAGCATGAACGATCTAAGGTAATAAAATTACCTTTGGGGGGGTTTAACTGCTCCTATCCATGCTTCCGAATTTAAGCAATCGTTTACTTATAACATTTCAAAATGTTATAATTTATTATTTTTTTTGTTATTTAAGAAATTAACAGGGCTACGTCCTAGTTACAAATTTCTGCATACAAGTGATTATAAAGAAATATTGAAGTTTCTTAATATTAAAATTAAACATACTGTAAATTAGTGTATAGATGTATGTGCACAGGTGTAGGTGTGTGCGAGGGTGTGTGCATGTGTATGCATATATTACTGTAACGGCATTATAGGTGTAGTATGCATTGTTGCTTCTTGCTTTTGATGTTGTTACGTTCCCAAAGAGTTGGAGTTCTTATTTTATTTATTTTGCTTAGACGAAGGCAACTTGTTTCTAGGTTACTTAAAATATGCCAATTCAACCGTTTTTAAAAATGTTTGAACGATACACCAAATATATTAATTATTTTATAATGCATATTGTATAATATGCACATTTTCGTAATCGGTGATATACGGTTCAGCATGATATACCTACTCGAATAATACGGCAAATGTAACTTAAGAAGCGATAGCAAGTAAGCATTTACTAGTTGGTTGTTAAATAATTTGTACAGTATTGTCAGTAGGGACAAGCCTCTACGATATTTTAAGCATTTTTGCCTGTAGGGTTCATATGAGCCCAATGGAGGGCATTTATCATATTTTTTATAGTGGAGAAAGGATATAAACATATTTTGCACACTTTCTATTTTGCGAATAAGCACTGCTGTATCTGGCATCCATATGCAAGCGGGAACTAGTTTAGAACCGAACATTTATTAATGTTTATAGGTAAACTGTTTTCCTCACTCCACTTGAAATTTTTGTTCAAATCGCATTGTAGGGATTTAGCATCACTTGGAGTATTGATTATTTTATATATTTTAAAGTCATCGGCAAACATAAGTGCTTTGGATTCTATAGTTTCCGGTAGGTCGTTTATGTACAACAAAAAAAGAAGCGGGTTCAGATTACTCCCTTGAGGGACACCAGAGAAGTGGTTCAAATTACTCTGAGACCTTGCCCTTGTACTTCACAATATACACCCTGTGATTTAAATACGATCCAAATCATGTTACCAAGTCTGTTTCAAACCCAAACTGTTGTAATTTATATAAAAGTATCTCATGATCTACTTTATCGAAAGCCCTAATAAAATCCATATATACTGTATCTAGTTGTGTGTTATTTGAAATTGCCTCTGATATTTCATGTGAAATAATTAGTAAATTTGATTCAATAGACCGTTTTTCTACAAAGTCATGTTGACAGTTTGAGATCTTTGTTTCAACATGATGGTAAATTTCTTTATACAGTATATTTTCAAATATTTTATTGTTTGTGTTTAAGATTGAAATTGGATGATGATTTGATAAAAGTTTTTGATCTTCATTTTTAAGAATCGGTTTCACTAAAGCTGTTTTCCATTTTACCAGAACTGTTCTACTAGCTAGAGAAAGGTTTAAGTGTGTCAATGGAATTAATAGATATTCACTACAACCTTTATGCACGAATGGAGGTATTTGATCAATTCCAGCTGCCTTCTTCGGTCTAATATTTTTGATAGCTTTTGCTACATATGGATTAAAAAGTTGTTTACAACATTGTTTCTTTCTAGTGTACCTAATTCTTTTTTCTCACATTAATGCAATTTTCTATAGCTCAACTGAGTTTCCATTTTGTTTTAGATCTCACACACCTCGGTTATCTTATTTGCTTCTCTTACCTAATGCTCTATAGTTTTGACAATTTTCTGAAACATGTTTTGATTCATAAGCTTAATTGATAACGCTTTTAATTTAATTTCTAATTTATTTCTACTTATGCCATTGCTAATATGCTAATATGTGTTAATTGAATGACTTTATAAAAATTAAATGCACAGATTTGCAAGGTTAAGTGTAAGAGCAGCGAGCGGTGTTTCACCTCTATGTTGAACTTCGCCCTTTGGTAGAATAACTTTTTCTTTCTCGTTGTTATACTTGTATTGTATGCTTTAATTAATTATTTATCAATAAACACTATTATTATTATTATTATTGTTATTATCATTATTTCTTTCCTTATTAAATTGACATTTGTGGACTCTAATTTTATATGTATATGTATACTATTTTCCTTTTCATTGGCAGGTTCTGTTACAAGTAGTAAGTCAATTCAAGGTAAACCTTCTTTTAATTTTATTGTAAGCGACGTACTACATCACTCAATAAGTCCGTAGGATGATACATAGATGGCGTTGCTATGTAATAATCCATATGATTTGTAGGAAGTACTAACCTTAAAAAGATATCTGTCAAAATTTCATGACAATCCGACGATTAGTTTACAAGTTACAGAGGTTCAAGTGACGATACTTTTGAGTTTTTCAAAAAAATGAATTCCAAGCAATTTCGCGTGTTGATTTATCATTGCTTTTGATGGGTAAAATACCATCGCAGCCAAAGCATGGCTTGATAAGTGTTATCCGGGCTCTGCTACATCGAGGCAAACTGTGGAGAAGTTGTTTGCTGATTTTAAACGTGGCCGTAAAGACACTGACGATGCTGAACGCTCTGGAAGGCCAATTGAGGTGGTTACACCGGAAAACATCAAAAGTCCACTGAATCGTTTTGGAAAACAGAAAAGTGAAATTGCGTGAGATAGCTGACACCTTGAAGATATCAGAAGGCAGTGTGCACACTATTTTGCATGAACATTTGTCCATGAGAAAGCTGTTCTCAAAGTGGGTGCCGCGTTTGCTCACAGTGGACCAAAACAACAACGTGTCGATGATTCTGAGAGCTGTTTGGAGCTGTTCAACCGGAATAAAAGGACTTTTTGCGTCGGTATGTGACAATGGATGAAACATGGATCCACCACCACACTCCAGAGTCTAATCGGCAGTCAGCTGAGTGGACTGCAGCCGGAGAACCACGTCCAAAGCGGCCAAAACCGCAAAAGTCGGCTGGTAAGGTTTTGGCGTCTGTATTTTGGGATGCGCACGAATTTTGTACATCGACTATTTTGAGAAAGGAAGAAGAATCAACAACGAATACTACATGGCATTATTAGTGCGTTTGAAGGAAGAAATTGCCAAAAACGGCCACACATGAAGAAGAAAAATTCTCTTTCACCAAGACAATGCACCGTGTCACAAGTCGATCGCAACGATGGCCAAATTGCACCAATTGGGCTTCGAATTGCTTCCGCACCCACCGTATTCTCCAGATTTGGCCCCAGCGACTACTACCTGTTCGCAGACCTGAAAAAAATGCTCGCCGGAAAAAAATTTGGCTTGGATGAAGAGGTGATCGCTGAAACTGAAGCTTATTTTGAGGCCAAAGACGAATTGTTTTACAAAAAAGGTATCGAAATGCTAGAACGGCGTTGGACTGATTGTATCACTCTTGAAGGAATGTATGTTGATGAATAAAATCGAATTTCGCCAAAAAAATGTGTTTTTCTTAGTTATCCTACGGACTTATTGAGTGATGTGTTATCTTTTACTTTTTTCTATTCCTGATTTAAATGTCTGTTATAGTAGAGTCCAAATTTACTTGTGTATGATTCATCGTTGTTTGGCACAGGAAAACATGACTTACAATGGTTTAATTTTGCTTTATTTAAATAATATAAAGTGAGATGGAAACATTTGCATACATCTTCTGTGTAAGATATAGAACAGCTTTGAAACGTTTGCCGTAAACTATATAATTTTGATTGACACTGCAGTGTGTTTAAATAACCTTGGTCGTCACTATTTACATTTAGGACTATTCAATGCTTGCACTAGTACCTACATATCGCTTCTTACCATTGTTATGCTTCTTGGCGTTACAAATTATATTTTAATAATTAGATATAGGGGATTTTCAATCTGAAATTTAAAGCATCATATTCTATCATTAATTTAAGTAGTATTAAGTAGGTTACGCATGAAAATTGTGGTTGTTGAATTCCCACGCACTGGTAGCTGAAGACCCTATAGTTTATCATATGTTATCTGTGAAATAAACATTTTCTCATGCCCAAAGGAATGCATGGTCAATGCCTCAACCAGTGAGAACGTTCGACGGTTGGAGGGGTTTTGACAAGTGTGAAAGTATGCAATTATCATGGAGTTTATGTGGGGTTACCTTCATGAACAGATATATTGACAGTTAGTTTGGGTTAAATTTAGTGGAGTTATCTGTGGAATCCTTTTTTACTTTACTTATTGATTGGCTCCATCCTGTTGTAGGTTAACAACACTTTACTGCCAATTTGTAGAAATCCGCCACCAACCAACTAAGCCTCTAAGATTATGTTTAAAGGAGCATTTTTTAAATATGAGTAGGCATAACCATCTCTACCTACTGTAAATGTCTATATTAATAAAGATGAGCTAATTAAGATGGTTAATTATTATTCATTTTTATATTAAAAATCTGTGTAATAGTACACCTAGCACTCAAGGCCGCACCGTCCATAAGGACAATAAGGGCAAATACCCACGGCGCCAAGAGTCCAAAGGCGCCGTGAGGCGCCTCACGGTAATATTTAAAACTTACCAAAATTCTTATTTTTGTTTGAGACACGCGACTTCCCAAAGGTCCCCTGTACGTTTACACGCGCATTCACTATGAATAACTAATTAATTCATTAATTATTGGAACATCGATGTTTTGTATCAGATGTTCTCAACCGATGATGATCTACAATATTAGGGCAACACTCCAATATTGCGACGTTGCGTTAGTTGCACAATTTTATTTTTATTATGTTTATGTATTCGATAATTATCGGTTATCGATGTTTTGCTGTAACAGCGCTCGCGCTCATCCCTATATGTTGACTAGAATGCAGAAAGCGAGTTTATTCTTGTTTCTGCAAGTTTTCTCGTTCATTCCTTTCTGTTGAATCTTGAGTCTTGAATCTTTATAAATACCGCCGCGCTTTTACAAACAATTCATTTAACATTGGGTATTGAAGTGTCGTAAAGACTGAATTAAAAAAGTTAAGTGTTCTTCGATATTTTACATTATTAGAGGATTCAAGCTAAAAGGTAAGTTTCTAACTTTACTCTTTACTTTACAATTAGATAGAGAGGGCACGTTTTAAATGGAAAATAAATACCCTTCGGTCAGAATTTGACAAAATTTTGATATGTTGCAGAATTTGACCTATTAATGAATTAATGTGTCCATTGCGACAAAGCTGTAAGTTTAACAGTTAGTTTTTGAGATACAGGGTGTCTAAAATCGCTATTTCATAATTTCAAAATTTCGTAAATTGTATGTTGATTCCAATATGAATACAAGAATAATAAATAAATTTTAAGATTGGCGTATCTAGCGGAATTTCAATTTTGTAATAGTCTATTTTAATTTATTATAGATGTTTAATAAAGAAAAAAAAGCCTTCAGGATATCAAAATTTGATGAAAAAAAGAAAGCGGGAAAAAGAACTGGAGAAGAGGAATTCCAAAATTACGGTATTTTTTCCTTCACCTTCAAGCACAAATATACAAACAGATGCAGATCTTCCACCGACTTCGAGAGAGAACCGGGAGGAGTCTAAACTACAAGAGATTCCATCAACATCTACAGACGAAGTTGAGGAAGACGAAGACGTAGTTTCTGCGGAAGTGGACGATACACAACTTCCTCAAGATCCAGGTTTGTGGCCAAAAATATTGTCTCCTAGAGATGTACAAATATTAATTGAAAACGGGCCTACTCATTATCGAAGTAAAAATTGTATAAATTATCCCAATGATAAAATATCAGGCCGAAGGTTTTCGGATAAATATTATTCACGAATTTTGCAAAAAGACAAGCCCGTGATAATACACAAAATTTGTGTATTATTTTAGAACTTAGTTGGTTGTTTTGCAAAAAGATATGCGTCCGTCTGATGATCTGCAAGAACAGTGAAACCGGTCACGGGCTTGTCTTTTTGCAAAATAACCAACAATTTATATATTGATTTCGATCCTCTATGCTCGAATTACTTTCTCCATGCCAGGCAAAATTATTCGTTATTATCAGCTTATTCAAATCATTTTAACTTTTTGTGGGACATTTCCAATTTTTCCAAATACTCTAAACAGGAGCAGTTAAAGTTATGTACAGACCTTGAAATAGTATTAACTGATCTAAATCTCAATGAACGTGACATAAGTGGTGTAGAACTCCTAAACGAATTACAGTTTATTAATTTAGGTGAAGTGAACACTTCCACTCCTACAGAAACTTTAAATTACATTATTAATAATAATTTGAAACAATCCTTTCCAAACATTTATGTGGCTTTACGAATTTTGTTAACTATGCCAGTATCTGTCGCCACAGCAGAACGTTCGTTTTCAAAATTAAAAATGATAAAAAATTATCTAAGATCCAGTATGGCTCAGGAAAGACTAGCAAATCTTGCTATTATTTCAATTGAATCTGAACTACTAAAAGATTTAGAAATTGAAGAATTGATAAATAAATTTGCAAAAAATAAAGCACGCAAAGTCAAGTTCGTTTAGTTTAGTGCAATGCTACTACGACTATGCTATTATATATACACTCTAGCTATGTATAATTTAAAAAATTATTGTAAAAATGTAAGATATACTTTTTGATTAAAATGTTTATAAGTTTATATTTTGTTTTTTTTTAATATATCGTATCGTTACTTTTTTGGTGGTACTACTTAAAAAATATTTTGTTGTGATAATACACTTTTAGCGTTTATCTTATTATAAAGTTTATGTATAGTATAAAACGATATATGACTTTTATTTCAAATTATGAAAAAATTTTAGTTCTAGGTACTTATTTATATTTGTCCCTAGCCAGGCAATTTTATAAATTTTTGAAAATAATGTACAGAGTAAAGAACAAAGTCTTTGTTACAAAGGCACAATTTTTTGAAAAAATTAAATAATGTAAGAGAAGCCAAGATGCAAGCAACACGCTCCTACTCTACTCCATTAAAAAACTTCTCCTACAATAAAAAGGCGCCTTAATGTTTTTGCCCCAGGGCAAAATATAGCCTTGGCGCGGCCCTGCTGGTACTAAAGTACTTTTACCTTCAGCTTATCATTCGCAGTAATAATTTTGACACCAAACGTGTGCCTAAATTATAACTGTCAAATGTCAAGTTAGAGATAAACATACTTAGTTTAAAGTTTGGTTAAACTGAATGCATAATATTACACAGATTTTTAATACAAGAATGAATAATAATTAAGTCTGAAATAGCTTACCTTTATTAATATAGATAGCTACAGAAATAGAACTAGTTCTGTCTTCTCGTATTTGATTAATGCTCCTCTAAACATAATTTTAGGGTCTTCGTTGGTCTGTGGCAGATTTCTGCAAATTAGAAGTGAAGATGTTGCTAAAACTTATGTTTTGGAACCAAGATATTCAGGTAAAGCAGGAGGTAATCACAGGTACTTCACTGCACTTAACTCGCACTAACTGCAAGTACGTCTGTTCAAGAAGATAACTCAAGAAACTCTCGCTGATAATCGCGTACTTTCTTTCACGCGAACTCGTCAAAATCCCTTCAACCGTCGAACGTTCTCATTAGTTGACGCAATAATGCACATTACTTCTAGCATTAGAAAATGTTAGTTTAACAGATTAACTAACTTGGCATATGTTGTGTTATTTCTTAAATATATGATTTACCTAGTATTTATCAACTAAAATATCGACAAAATACATATTTCAGTGAATAAATATTTAAATATTCTGTGGAATTATAAAAATTGTAAGAAATCTCTGAAGATTAAAATTATTGCGAAATTCAAATTTGAGGTTAGGATGCCTAATAATAAATGTTCAAATTGTAAAATTGTTATTAACAAAGATGATAAAATTATTCAATGTGATAGCTACAGAGTGCTTATTATATAAGATTATATAAAAGCGTAAAAACTAAATAGTGTTAAAACAGATCATATTAAAATTTATTTTCAAAACGTCGGCGGTATAAAAAACTTGTTTAACTGAATTACGAAACTCAATATTCTCATATGATTACGATGTAATAATCCTGGTCGAAACGTAGCTATATGAAAATGTTAGTGATGTTGAAATCGGCATTTCAAATTATTGTATATTCAGGAAAGACCGATGACCACACTTAACAAATAAGCTCCAAGGTGGTGGCATTATGGTGGCTGTTAAGAAAGGGCTGCTAGTGAAAGGAGTTCCAGTTATACACAAAATCATAGATCAGATATTTATAAAATTACAAGTTAAATCACAAAAAATTATTATTGGTGCTGTTTATATTCCGCCTTCATCGCCTGGTGAACTTTATGAAAATCACTGTGAGATTGTTGAGGATATTAAAATGGATCACCCAGAGTGGAGTATTAGCAGTTTGGTCTCTGATACACGAAGAATCCCTACTGCAGAATTGCCCTACTGGTTATTCTGCTACAATAATCAACGATTATTTTTCACTTTTAAATTTTAAACAAATAAATCCAATTACTAATTCTCATAACAAATTTTTAGATCTTATTTTCAGTAATAATCATAGGATAGCAACTATCAGCGATGCACTAGACTTAATCTTGTCACAAAATTACTATCATAAAGCTGTTATTTGTCATTTGAAATTAACTTGTTCTTATGAGCCATTAACATTTAATGAAACCTTTTTAAACTTTAAAAATGTAGACTATGTAGCTTTAAATGATTATCTTGCTTTTATAAACTGGGGTGATTTTGCAAATATCAAGGATGTTAACGAAATGTTAAGACTCTTTCTACCAGATTTTATCTAACACTATTTCTATTTTTGTTAATATAAGGAAGTAAAAAGATCTACTTTTCCAAAATGGTATTCATATAATCTAAAACATAAAATTTCCGAAAAAAAGAAAGCGCATTTCCAATTTAAATTAACTAGATCTGAAGATAAATATTCTGAATTACGATCACAATGCAAAAAATTAGAAAGACGCTATTATGCAGCATATATAAATTCAATTGAGAATTCTCTTACGTCTAATACAAAGCATTTCTGGAATTAGGTAAACTCTGCAACTAAATATAATGGTATTTCAAATTCTATGCACTTAGATAGTAAAATTGCTGAAAACAATAATACAGTGAATCTATTTGCAACACATTTCTAAAAAGTTTACACAAATGATAATCTTAATGATACCATAAGCAATAATAAATTTACTCCTGTAAGTTTGCCATTCCTATGCTTGACTAATAAAAACGTATTTGAAGCTATTACTGGTCGGAAAGGTAGTTTAAGCTGTGAATCGGATGGAATACCCATATATTGCATAAAGAGGTGCATATATACACTATGCATGCCAAGTTACGTTACACCTATATTTAAAAATGGTGACAAATCTAACGTTAAAAACTAGCGACCCGTCAGTAAAATATGTACACTATCTAAAATATTTGAATTATTAATTACTAACTATATCACATGGCATGGTAGAAATATGGTAATAAAACATGGTTTTTCATCTGGTAGGTCTCCTGAAAATAATCTTCTTTTGTACCAAAATGATATAATTTTCGCTATGGAAAGTGGGACACAAGTTGACTCCATTTATACAGACTTTAGCAAAGCTTTTGACAGAGTAAATCATGCCCGTCTTATTATTAAATTAATAGATATGGGGTTTCTCAAATGGTTTACAGATTGGTTATACAGCTATCTCACCTCTCAAATACAAATTGTAAAAATTAAAAACCACATCTCCGACGAAATACAAGTGACTTCAGGGGTCCCACAAGGGTCTCATTGTTTATCCTATATGTGAATGACATTGGGAATAATTTCAAATATTACAAATTTCTATTATTCGCAAATGACTTGAAAATGTACGCACATATTTTTGATAAAACAGATTGTCTGCATTTACAGGAAGATCTTTACGCACTTTCAAACTGGTGCATCACAAATGGCATGGCATTGAATGTCGACAAATGCTTTACCATTACTTTCACCAAAACCAAAAACTTATACTATTTTAAATATACTCTAAATGGTTCATACTTACATCAATGTAAAATAAAGGGAAACCGTATATATTGAAAATAAAATAAAATAAACTATGGGCTCTTCACATACCAGTGTGTAAGAATTCAACAACGATTTTAATGCCTCATAACCTATACCTAATTATTAAAATAAAGATAGTAGCTCCAAGAAACATAACACCAGTTTGAATTCGTTTATGTTTAACACCCATGAAAATAAATGGAAAAATTCTAGGATAATAATTAATATTAATTCAAGCACTACTTAATTTTGACATAAAATATAGTTTAATATTATGCTGTTGTCTTACAAATATCAACAACACTTTTTATAAATACTCTATGTATGTAAATAAATTACTACTTTGATTGAAAATAGTTTTGCACACTTGTCATACATTACCATGCATATGCAGTAAACTAAACTTTATAGTGTGTTTTTAAATGAAACTTGGGGTTTTAGCAGTGGTTCTATGAAGAAAAGTTGGTACGACAAATCAAAACAGAGTATTAAGAAGAAACCATTTGAAGAAGGAAATATTAGTCTAATACCAACGATTACCGTTTTTGGTAATTATATTTTAGGTTTATTATTTTACATGTAGGACATGTAGGACACTTTTATTCTCAACTAAATCACCACTTGTAGATTATCATGGCAATATGAATGCAGAATTGTTTACGGCGTGGTTTAGACAATCATTAATTTCAAATCAAGAAAGATCTTCTCTGATTGTACTTGATAATGCTTATAATAAGCAAGAAATGATTTATTATCTACAAACACAATATTGATTTTTTCACCTTTTATATTGAGATTGACACTAATGACCTGAATGAAATCTACTCGGCCCCAGAGACGTAACGGGAATAATGCACCAGCTAGTTTGCAGCGGCTAGGAGTGAATTCTATGAACACTAATGTAAATCTTTTAAGGGTATACAAACTTTAACACTTTCACTTACTGGGAATGGTTTTGACTGTCTGTCCAACAAAATTTTTTATAATTTGATATCTAACATGTGAAGTCAATGAGCTAATTTGATGTAACTGTAAAGGTTTTTATGACAAAAAAATGGGAAAACTGAATCACCAATACAATTATAATGACGTTAAGGGTATATGGTTTGAATTGCTGCAATGATAAATGATATATTTCGACATAAATGTATAGAACATACTGAAAAGTGTATAATGAAATGGTGGTGTATCCAACAAAATTTTGATGTCACAGAACCACTTGTTTTTACCATAGAAGACACATATTGTATTAGCAGTAGTGGAAGTGATCAAGATTCTTGTTGTATGGAGTAGTTGACTTACCTTGATAGTTATATAGATACTATTTCATGTTATGGTAATGCCAATAAATTCCTCTTTGATGACCTTATAAGACTTTCTTACAATATGCATTATAATCTTAAGATAAACTTTGTTATGGGTAAAATAAGCATTAAGTTAATAAATTTTGATTTGCACTGAAGCGACGGGTACCCGGCAACAGTTTAAGGGTACATTGATTAACTGCAGTGGTGCTTGAGTGGGTTCATATGGAAGAATTTATAAAAGAAAATAGAAATAAAGAAAAAGTAAATATAGAAGGGTTGAAATAAAAAAAACCTATGTTACACTATCGTTTACTCCAAAAGACTTTTATGCTTTGTCACAATTAAGGAGCACCAAATTGTCTAGCCACAGCAATCCTTTGATATTGTCTTTGTGGAAGACGGTTATTCTGCATAGGCCTCCATTGCTTCAGTTGCATAAATTTTACTTTACCATCTTCTAAAATACCTAAAATTTTGGTCCAATTAAATAAAATTATAAAATAAAATACATTTGACATACGATTGCATCACTGGGATAACCGAATGTTCTTTACAAATGTGTCTATTTATCTAATTTTCATATAAATTCAAATAAAATTCAACCTAAACTTAAGCTCTATTAACATTAGATAATTTACCTTAAAAAAAAACGTCAATTCCATAATCTCACTCTGGCTAGGTGTTGCAAAAATCCTAAAAGACCTTAAATCTAATCCTTCATCATTCCAAATTTTTCCATTTCTCGTTTAAATTGCCCGACATAAATCCCAATTTCTGGAAATTTCATTAATAACTAACAGAAACAGTTAAGTACCTGCTTTTTCGTAATCTGTTCATTGTCAATTCCAAAATACTTTAACATTAATATACACTAAACTTTACTAATAAAATTTTCTTTCAAAATTCATATAAGCTAACGCCATCGCTAGTTAGGCCAACAAAACAATTATTTTCACCTTAATTAATTTCCTATTAAATAATTACGAGTCGTTGACATTTTCAGTTCACAAGTACAAAATTAATACATCTAAACATAAAAGCCATTTTCATTGAAATATTCTAATTTCTTAAATCTAAGAATATCCAGAGACTTTCAATGTTTCAATTTCAGCTAACACAACTCCCTTAACTCGACATAATTCACTTATCCATAATGTGATAAAAGAAATTATTACTCCAAATGGGGTTCTTATATGATGAAATAAATTAATAGAATGACTCAAAATCTCCCCATGTGTCAATTTAATAAAATAAACAAATTATTATGGTACAAAAAGTTTCGCTACATGTTTCAGGCTTATAATTCTTAGCCCATCTTCAGGCGCTTGAAAGTATCGAAGAAATATTTTTATATATGAAGTACAAAATAACGATTAGGATTTATAAATCGAACACTAAAACATTGATCTTAAAATTATAGCGTATTACATTTCAATACTTACTGAGGATAGTTTTAATCTTTGTGTATATGTTTGTTTAATGTGTTATGATGTCTATTTTTGAATTTACAACCTACCATGAGGTCGAACCCCATGATAAAACCAGAAATTTCGAAAAATATGTTAAGCATTATACTGCATCTGCGCCATCATGTAAAGAAAATTGTATAGGTGTTAATATTAAAGAAGCAATTTTGGATGTAACTAAAATGTCATCAGTGTGGATTTAAAATGTTTTGTATTTTGATGGTGATTAAATTTTGATCAAAGTCAGTGATTTCATTAATACATGTGAAGTGAGAAGGTCTTTTAATTTCTAAAATTTCTAGATAGTTTAATTTATTACCTTTATTGTGTATGTGCAGTATTTCAAAATTGGTATCTGTAAATGTATGGTTGGTATTTATTATGTGATTAGCGAAGGCGGATTTACAATTTAGAGAATCTTTATTATTCCTATATTTGTTAATAATAGTTTTGTGTTCGTTAAAGCGTTGTTCAAAGCTTCTACCGGTCTGACCAACGTAGTAGGAGTGACAAGTGTCACAAATAAGTTTGTAAATACCGGATTTCTTTAAAGTTGGAATTTTGTCTTTGTTGTGTGTTAATATAGTTTTTAAAATATTACTCTGGGCACGTTATGTAGACGACATAATATGTATCCACACAGGATCTAATTCCGACATTGATACTTTCTTAAATTTCATCAATACCATACATACAAACATTAAATTTACAGCAGAATTTTCTTCCAATAACATATTAAATTTTCTTGACCTTTCACTCACAATATTTCCAAACCGCATTAGTTTCAATATATATAGAAAACCCACATACACTGACAACGTAATCCCATTCAATTCCAATCACCCTCTTTCCCATAAGTTAGCTAGTTTCAGATTTATGTTCAGACGACTTATTAAAACTCCGTTAGATAAATCAGATTATCACAAAGAATTAAATATAATAAAACAAATTGCAGTGAACAATAAATTTCCTATTAACCTAATAAATAAGACGTATTATAAAATCAAAAGAAAAATAGAACAACAAACCACTCTCACCACTAATCATAACATAGAATCCGTTTATTATAGTATTCCTTTCTATAACAATATATCCTATAAATTAAAACAAATTTTTAATAAACACAATATCAATATTTCTTTTCTACAACCAACAATTTAAAAACTATATTAACACACAACAAAGACAAAATTCCAACTTTAAAGAAATCCGTATTTACAAACTTATTTGTGACACTTGTCACCCTACTACGTTGGTCAGACCGGTAGAAGCTTTGAACAACGCTTTAACGAACACAAAACTATTATTAACAAATATAGGAATAATAAAGATTCTCTAAATTGTAAATCCGCCTTCGCTAATCACATAATAAATACCAACCATACATTTACAGATACCAATTTTGAAATACTGCACATACACAATAAAGGTAATAAATTAAACTATCTAGAAATTTTAGAAATTAAAAGACCTTCTCACTTCACATGTATTAATGAAATCACTGACTTTGATCAAAATTTAATCACCATCAAAATACAAAACATTTTAAATCCACACTGATGACATTTTAGTTACATCCAAAAATTGCTTCTTTTAATATTAACACCTATACAATTTTCTTTACATGATGGCCGCAGATGCAGTATAATGCTTAACATATTTTTCGAAATTTCTGGTTTTATCATGGGGTTCGACCTCATGGTAGGTTGTAAATTCAAAAAATAGACATCATAACACATTAAACAAACATATACACAAAGATTAAAACTATCCTCAGTAAGTATTGAAATGTAATACGCTATAATTTTAAGATCAATGTTTTAGTGTTCGATTTATAAATCCTAATCGTTATTTTGTACTTCATATATAAAAATATTTCTTCGATACTTTCAAGCGCCTGAAGATGGGCTAAGAATTATAAGCCTGAAACATGTAGCGAAACTTTTGTACCATAATAATTTGTTTATTTTATTAAATTGACACATGGGGAGATTTTGAGTCATTCTATTTATTTATTTCATAATTCACTTATTTAAGCCATCCTCGCAGGTAACCCTTTTTTTACGGCACACGAGTTTGCAAAATCTCCCATGCATAAAAAACATTCCTTGCCAAAGCTACAAGTAAAGTTCCACAAAAGTTCGTGCACCATTAAAATATTCCACTTCGGAGAAATCTTGAAGTTGTGTACGTTCTAACTTAACTTCTCTGAATTTTACTTTTCAAAACTTAACTTCCCGTCATACCAACCCTTACCACCTGGGTTTACCGCTTTAGTACATGCTCAAAGAGTTACATTTTGACCTGTTCTTATTACTGGCCTGCAAATAAATAATTCGTTTTTTATTGGATGCAGTTATCATTCAATTACCCCTCTTTCCTATGTTTAGTCTGTGGATTTTTGTCATGATACAGTCTTCCTATTGGGTTTATGGAATGAATTTCAGGAAAGCAGTTGTGTTCCATTTCTTCGGCAATATAAAATGCATACATGATAACATATCTGCAATCTGATGTTGTGGAATTTTACTATTCAGTGTCTGCGTTTTATATTGCTTAAATTGTGAAGGTTTTGTTTGTATTGTAACTACTCGACATAGAATTTAATTTATGTAACTAAACTTTGTAAAATGTTCTCCTGTATTTGAGATTCATATCAATGAATTTACTATTATTTACTTCATAATTCTATAGCGTTTTTAAAATGATATGATTCTGCTATGAAAATTTACTAAAATAACTACTACGTTTACCCTTTTTGTGGTTTAAAATAATTTACGAACCTAAGTTCTGTTCCAGCATGTATGTAACAGAGATAAAAAGATGCTTTTGTGGTTTTAAGTTTATGATTTTAATAAAAATAACACGATTTATTTGAATGTCTTGCTTGCTGAATACTACTATATATGAAATCAGATTATACAGGATATATCAATATTAAGTTGTCCGTTGAAGATTAACTTTCCTCTTTTGCATCCTGTTTTTATTTCTCGTAATTCAAGGGCGTTACATGTTAAATAAAGATATACTACTGAAAGTTATATTCAAATACATATTTAAATATATATGCAAAGATATCTTTTGATTATTTTGTCTTTTTTTACAATTTCTTTAACACAACCTGAAAATAACATTTTGAAAGTTAGTATTGTTGTCGTGAAGTCAGTAGAAATCAGTAATTGAATGCTCGCCCGAAGTGCTGAAGTAACAAAGGAAGGAAGAGAAAGCCAGAAAACGAATGCCATGCTAAACACAGCCGGCGATGTGCGGTTAGAGAATGAAATGACATGACACACAAACCAGTTCGCCTTTTTCTTCAAACATCTGTATTTGAAAGAATAATTAAACACAAACACACAAAACATAACTTTAATAAATAATTTCTAGGAATTTGGATATTAAATTGCTGGTTTAAGAACAAACATCTATATCCTACACTCCTTAATTACTAATTATATCCAGTAACAATAAAATCAAAGGGTGTTTGGTAAACAAAAGTACTACGCCAGTGTATGTCTCTCAAATATTGCCGCATAATTTAAGATAACAAAACTTAGTGAATTTAACCACCGTAATTAATAATAAGCTGTATTATCACAGCAACCAATTAATAATAATCATATATACACAGCGGCAGAAACGTACATATCCTAAATACTTACTATATTGACGTAAACTGAATTCGTTTTGATTAGAAGCTACTGAAACATACAGTACACAAAAAACACATATTTACAATAGTACGTTTAAATACAAAACCTCAAATTATTGGATAAATCTTTTTGTCTAAAGCGTTGCTTTTGACATTGCTGGAATGTAGGCAATCTACATACCAGCCAGGAGTAAAGCAAATAGCTGTTGGGTAGCATCATATAGTATTCCTTCGTGCAGGCGGTGAAGGGTATGGGTAGCTACTATGGGTACCCATCTCCTCTTAACTTGATCTACTTTCAATACGGCAGCCAGACAATATGTGCTGTAATGATAAAGCAAGTTTCTATGGTTTCATCAAGCAAATATTAGTTCAAAGAACCGAAGCATATTGGTTAGAAATCAGGCTGAAAATATTAACATTTCTATTAGAGTAATATCACCTTTTAATCACCTACCAGTCATGTAATAAGAGAAGACACATTTTTTATCGTAAGGATTTGTAATTGCTCGATTGGGTTTCTTTTATATTGCATAGAAGAACCAATGCGAAAGCACTAAATATCTAGTGAACTCATTCAACCAATTAAATAAAGGACGAGCAACGTTGGTTGATTCACGGAGCTAACTCGAAATAATAAAAGTGAATAAAGTATGAGCGCAGTTGGTTGCCTAACGGAATGGACTAAAAATAATAAAAGTGTAACAACCCATATATTCAACTAAGGAGAAACTGATATGGTATTTAAAGTAAGAAGGCAGTACATTTTCAAATACGAAATCGAACGTAACAACTAAAATTACTGCACCAAGCTAGGACATATGGTTATAAGATGTTAATTCATAACATTTTAAGATGAGTCATACCCAAGTTTATTTGATCTCTACTATTATATTATATCTTGACATTTTAACTTGAACAAATACACTATCATCAAGTCCTACCTCAATTATGTTCTACAGCCGTCCCTTTTTTATTTGGATTCCTGTAATCAAATTATATCTTACCTTAAATATTTGATTTCTTCTGTTTAGATTATCTGCTCTACTAATTTTATTATTTATCGATTGCAATCTCACTATATTAAAATATGTTCTTATTTTATTTTTAAATATTAAACTAGATGATGCAGCACCAGTAGTTGTGGGTATAATAATAAAAATTAGTACCTGATGTTAAAAGTAATATGGCTACTTCAAGGCTTTTTTGAAATTTTTAGCTCTATTGTTTACCAAATCGTTTGTTATAGGATGCTTAAGTGGTGATGTTGAAGATTTAGTTCTGTCTTAATATAAAAAGCCCCAAGTTCTTTTGAAGAAAATTGTGTCCTATTATCTATTCCCATCACTTTAGTTAACCCAAATCGGTTCAAGCGTTTATAAAAATTTTCATTAGTTGACTAGGTACACGTATCATTATTATAAAGCCTTTTAGCATTTTGAATATCTGTCTACAATAAAAGTGCCATTTGCCTAATACTAGATCTCAAAAATACAAATTAGTTTTTCATAAAAATAACTGTATGGTATAAGTTCTATAAACATTTTTAGCCTTTTATTTATGACAAAATTACACATTTATGATGAAAGAACTGAATTTATATTTAATCCAATCAGAGCAATTTGATCTATAAACTTATTAATCTAAACACTACCCAGATGACTATTTCTTAAGGAATTTACACCGAAGAATTTGAAGCAACCCTGTACTTTGATCGATTTTACAGATTAATGGGTTATGCAATTGTTGTTTAACTATTTTCTATTACTTCAATGCTTGGTATTTAACTTTTTGCACTCTCATTATTGTATTTTTATAGGTACTATCCTGCACTGAAGACTTTAGAAGAATTAGAACATTTACATTTGCCTCGCATAGCAAACTATAGATTTTCTTTACAATTACGAGAAAGTATTCCTCGGTATTCAAAAGCGTAATATTAATAATTTTATATTGTAATTGTGGTTCCAGAATCCGTGAAAGTATTGAAAAGGCATCTATGTCTGAGCTAAAAGATTTTTTAGAAAATATACGAAGATTTTCGCCCAAAATTGGAGAAGTTGCTATGAAACATGTGAGTCAATTCATTTGATATTATAAACTAATTGTTACCATTATTACTAGACAAATGAACAACTGGCTAGTGATCCTACTTTAGTTGGAAGAAAGAAAAAACGAGTGGCCCCTAAACCACCTGGTAAGCAACTGAATTTGGTACAGGTAAAAAAAGTGTTAAATCACGAAATTTTGATTTGTTTTGAAGGGACGGGGATCCTGTAACGATATAAGGGCATGTTGGCTAACTGCAGTGGCGTGGGGAGTGGGTTTCTATGGAAAAATGAGAAAAGAAAATTTGTAATAAAAATAATAAATAAAAGGGTTAAAATACAAAAACTTACGTTACACTAACACACCCTACTTTTGTCAAAATCCAGGGGTGCCAAAGTCTGTCACAGGAATGCCTTTTGGATATTATATCTACACGGAAGACGGTTATTCCAGATTAATCTCCCTTGCCCCTGTATTCTAATTTTTATCACCTCATATTCACTTTGCTCAAAAATACCTTAAAACGCATTAATTCTGTCATTATTCAAGAAATTTCTCAAAATAGAAGGCTTCTTCCAAATAAGATTCTTTTTAACATAAAATAATATCAATAGAAATATAAACTTACTTTTCTGAAACAACAATTTCTTAACTTCAAATCTAGCCCACCCCTTTCCTAATATTTACTTCTCTATATTCGTGCTCTATTTCTATTACTGCTGTTTGCTCTTTGTATAACCTATGCACTATTTGTCTATGTTTTTGAGTATTTCAAACATTTTCTCCCATTTTACATTGTTGAATGCTTTTTCCAAATCTACAAACCCTAGATACACACTTTCTCCTTTTTCTATTGTTTTTTCCATTAACACCCTTAAAGCTAAAATGGCCTCCCGTTTTTCCATCTGTCTTTGTACAATCCTAGTTAATATTGTTTATACGTGTGCTGTCAAACTTTTTGTTCGAAAGTTTTGTCATCTATCTGCAGCTTTCTTTTTTGGTATAGGGACTATGGTGTTTGAAATCTTTGGTTATCCCGCCTGTTTCAAATATATAACCGACAAGGTGGACGAGATGTTCTGTAATTACTTGTCCTTTAGAGTTTCTGCGTGCACCTTATGTACACCCAGTGCCTTATTATTTTTCAGACTCTAATGCTAATTTAAACTCATCTCTAAGTATAGGATATCCTTACATCTTTTTCAATGTCTGATTTCTGTTGTAGTACTTCTAGTTCCTGTCCTTCATATAAATTCTCTGTATATTCTTGCCATCTAACCAAGTTTTCTACATTTTCTATAATGACGTTTCCTTCCGTGTCCATTATATTTTTGCTATATGGTTTTATATCCTTAAAATTCATTCTAATTAGTTTGTATGGTTCATCTGTTTTTCTGATTTCCATCTTAGTTTCTATCGCTTTACATTTTTCATTGATCCATTGTTGTTTAGCTTTCCTGCTTTTGCGAATAATTTCTTATTTTATGGCTTTGTATCTGTTTTCCTGCTTTGTCTGGTCTGTTTTTGTATTTTCATATTTCTTCTATTAAATTCAGAATATCCTTTATTACCCAAAGCTTCTTATTTTCCTTTTGTTTATACCCCAGAATATCTTTGGCCACCATATCTAAGCTGAATTTAATGTTATTCCATTCTGTTTCTACTTCCTTGGTATCAGATATTTTTCCGATGTTTTTCAGAACTTCATTTGACTTTTTCTCAAATTTTTCGTTAACATCTTTATCTTTTAGTCTCTCAAAGTGCCTTTTCCGTTCCTTTTTCAAAATTTTAAATTTAGGGACGGCTTTTAAAATTACGATGTTGTGGTCAGTGTCTATATCTGCTTCTGAGTAGCTTCTACAGTCTTTTACTTGATTTCCAAACTGTTGTCAAAGAATGTAATCTATTTGATATGTTCCTATGTCAGCTGGCATATTTCACGTGTATCGTCTTATAGCATGATGTTGAAATAATGTATTTGTGAATGTTCTGTCATGCAAGACTATAAATTATGTTTTCCTGTAAATAAATTGTTCAAAGACTTTATTCGTAACTTTAAGTGTATTGTGCGCGATGTGGCAACAATGCAGTGCGAATCTAAAGTCGAAGTTATCTATTAACATTGACATTCACTCTCGGAACATTGTGAACTGTGGACGTGCATGCGAAGAGACGTGTTTCCAATCAACAACATGGCGAGTGCATTCACATCATGTTAAAACAAGGTATTTATCCTCTATTATGTCTTGCATTTATATTGTTACAATTGTGATTAATCAAGCTCGTATTCAAGTATAACAATGTGTTCTTCGAAACCATAAATATCGAGGTGGTTCTTCATTTAACTAATACAGATTACTTTATATAAAAACAACCACTAGCTATCATTTCTATCCCAAGTCTAACCAGTGATGGTTAAATTGTTTTTGTTACAAATAAACCTACTACCGCATTTTCCTTGTCCTCACCTACTACTGCAAAAATTCTTCCATAATGATTAAATTTTCATGTGATTTTACGAATCTTAGCATGTCTTTGACATCTTTGTAGATCGCTTCCACCTTTTCCTCACTGTAGCTAGAGGTGTGCATGTATACTTGTATTATTACTGTATTTACCGGTTTAGATTTTAATCTGACCATAAATACTCTTTTGTTCTTTTGCAGGTAGTTTTCTACGTAGTGTCCTATAGAAACTAATGGGAAAACTAAAAATTTAGATCACAAGATAAACGAAATGGAAGAAAATTGTCAAGCTGGGTTTAAAACATTCAGAAAAGACTTAGGGAATTTTGAAAATAAAGTGGAAAATCTAGAAGATAGGTTTAAAAATATTCATGTTAAGGAATCTATATGATTGAATTGAACCAGTTTTCTGTTGGAACAACATTTGAAATTTTATGGGGATAATAAACAACCCTAAGGTATTTTTAAATAACAAAATTTTAATACATTGGCGGTGGAATGAACAAACCAAGCTAAATATTGTGAGGTCCATGTTGAAAGGGATTGCAGAAATTTGGTTCGTACTGATTGAAAGTGAGTTGAATTCTTTTAAAGATTTCGAGATTAAATTTTTAAAACATTTCTGGCGGGACAACCAGCAATTTAAGGTTTAAGATTGTTTACGTATGGGCAAATATAGCAGTGATCCAGGCATGACAAGAGAGTTGTATGTCATAAAGAAATTTAAAGTTGCCAAACAACTTGATCCTCATTTAGAGGACAAGCAAATTATAAAATATTTAGCAGGACACTTTGAAACTGAGGTAAGGCAATGCATCGCATTACAAAACAGTAAATAGAGATTTATGTTTGGAATATTTTCAACGATATGATGAGATGGGCCAAGCAAGGTGGGTAGCGACCAGGCCAATGGGCCAGCCCATGAATGTATTTAGGTTTCAAAGTAATAATGGATAGGAGAGGCACCAAGATGGACATTTGAAAGAAGGAACATGCAGAGAAATAATTGGAGTCGAGAAGATGCCACCAGGAGATACGGAGGAAGGGAGAACAATGAATTCCTTACCATTGAAAATAGAACCGTAACCCAAGGAAGGAAAAGATGACAAACTTACAAAGAGAAGCAAAGCATAAAATCCTGTAGACTGAAAATAAGAATCATATACTTTTAAAAATATTAGATAAATTCCAAGTGTAGAGATATATCAGTTTAAAAATATTCATACTAGTTTATGAATTTTAACCTTTATTTTAATTTCAGAATTTTCGTTACTAATAAATGAATACATCACTTTGCTTTCTAAAAGCCAATTATTAGTATCAATGTATAAACGGCTCGATTCAAAGAATCGAACGACTATTTAAAAAACCATAAAATAGATAAGATAGTGCAGTTTAATAGCAACCGCACCAAATTAGATCATTAAATACGACATCCTCGTAAATATTACATCACCCAGGTGTATCATGATTTGAAATAGAGCCAGAAAAATCTAAAGCATGACGTATTGATTTTGTTTTAGTATATAAACAGGAACTGAATTAGAACTATTCATTCAGTATTCGAGATTCGTTAATTCATTTCATGACATTGCGCATATAACTTTTGAGTAAAGATTAACTCTTCGAACGTGTAAGTTGGAGCAATGTATAATTCATTTTACGACATGAAATAAGTAACATGGAACTTTTCATAATTATGAAGCATAATTATTTTGTAAAACACTGCGAAAATTGAACAACCTTTGACATAAATAATCCTGATGCAAGAGCTGCTGCTGAGTTTAAGCGATTAAAAATAAAGATGCTGTAATTATTTTTTCTATAGGTGTTGATGTGGTTAAGCTATTTTTATTAAAGTGAGACCAAACACCATCTATTTTGTTTTTACTGCTTCGGGTAAAACAGCAAAGATAAAATAGCAACAGTGAAGTTGCTGTACAAGATGTTAATTGGGAGCGAGGTAAGGTAAGAACCGAACCGCCTAAATTTCTCTCGGAAGTTTAACCATATTTGTTGTTTTATTCGTACTAACCATAAGTACTTCTGGAGACTTCTGGACCAACTCTGAACTCTAACTTCAGCGGGATGAGGCTAACAGGGGCATTCCTATAAATACGGAAATGTGAAGTGGAACTAAACTCGAAGATTTAACATAAGCAAGACAGTGTCGCCAAAAAGGAGTGTAGAAACTTTAGTAACTACTATACACACCTAAAGCACAAAGGCTAAGATTGTTATATTTACACAATATTATCTCTGAAAGAAAAGTAATTATATATCAAATATCTATCAGATCATCATTTACATCTAAGCAAGAAGTATGTCCCTATATCAATAAATACGAGTGTACGTAATATTGTATAAGAACTTAAACACATCAATATGCACTACTTGTTTTCATATTCTATTAGGTTTACCAATGTTGTTGAATATATACCTTTATATGTGAAATGTTATAGAATTACTTTCTTAATAATTTGTTACGTTAATGAATTAATAAAAAGTCTGAAGAAGGTAATGTATGTACGCCTATTTAAATAAGGATTATTCTCTCTAGGTTACAGATATTTACAATTGACAAAATTAGTTATATGTTATCTTAGCTGAAGATGGAATTTATATCAAATTATTACGTTCTATAATAGTGACAATTATTGTAATTGTCAAAATGTATCATACTCAGATCTGAGTACGATGTACACATAATCCTTATCAGACTTTAAGAGTTCTTAAAATATTTCCTATTGAGTTTAAATTTATAATTAGTTCATAAGATAGTCACATAAGATGTTAAACCAGATTTTAAATAAGGTATTGCACTTTAGCTTTTAATTTAATCAAAATTAACTTCAAGAGTACTTGAAGGTAATCAATGCAGAAATTTCATAGAGTAAGATTACTTTTATAATTATCTTCTTAAAAGCGTATACATATATTTTTCTAGATGGTAGTAGTTAATTATAATAGAAACTTAATAAATATGAAAATCCAAAACAATGGAATTTATATAAATGAACATTTTTCTTACCGATCAAGTTAACATTAAATTTAAATAACAAAATCGTATTACCAAATTGTAACGGTTTAACCTGACTAATGGTATGTTCTTATAGATGAAATCATACCAACAATATGGCTCCTATATGAACAGCTG
Organism: Platerodrilus igneus; assembly: GCA_036346225.1. Taxonomy (NCBI): domain Eukaryota; kingdom Metazoa; phylum Arthropoda; class Insecta; order Coleoptera; family Lycidae; genus Platerodrilus; species Platerodrilus igneus. Next base: position 2,069,375 of record JARFIW010000439.1, on the reverse strand, counting down.
TTGTTCAGGAATCAGGTACGAAAGAAACTGCTTTAAACCATATGCATCAAACTTGTCAATCAAAAACTTCTATATCCATTAAATGATGAAGTTTTGAAGCATCTCGTAATTATGAAATTGTTATCTTGAGGTGATTTTTAATTTGTAGAACTCCAAGAATCGTCCATAAAATAAATCGTAAAATAAATCATAGTATAAATGTTGTGCATGTTGTCTTTTTTGTCACATAATTACAAGAACTTAAACACAAAACTTATTAATCCTCAAAGACATGTTACTTAACATAATTATTCAAATGCGACTGATCCTGTTTATGGAAATGCCATCTATCTTCACTATGAGTGCTAAACACGGCACGTGCAACTTGATTATACCAGTTACAACTAGATATGAATAGGTGTTTTATAGTCAAGCGACGTTTTCTATTTCAATAAATAATTTTAAAAGTGACCTTGTAATGCTTTTACAATTCTAAAGAAAAGGAATAATAAATGTTAACTTGGAACATTTGGATATGAAAACAAATTTTGCTTTTAACAATTTAAACTCAATACTGGCAATATACGTGGTGATAAACCAATAGTTATCAAGATGAAAGTTTTCTAAACCACTTTACGCATTAATAAAATAAAAATGCTTCAATGCACCTTGCAAATGGATATTCTAACTTCATATGGAGATTTAAGACGAAACCAGGAAGTATTTAATGCTATTAATGATTTTAGAAATGACATTTGGATAAGAGCTATTTGACAAATAACTATAGCAACTATAAATTGTGAATTTTTTTGTTAGTGACTTATAAGGATGTTTAAATATTAGTAACTTAAATTAGAATACGTTCACATTATTATTACCTGTGAAGGGGATAATGTCCAGCAAATTTTGAGGTCAGAGTTCGAAGCATTTTGACCTGTACTAAATTATATGTGCAGCATTATTGGCCAATCACTCACAAGTGGGGTAATAATAGATCGGCAAATTATCTACCTATAAATTAAAAGGATTTTGTATCTTGTAACGGTAAAAATTGTAAGGTTAAGAAACGCACGGTTCAGACAGCAGCAGATAGGACAATAAAGTAGGGAGTTGTATGCATCACGATTACATACAAAAAGATAAGGGAAATTTAGAAAGTGGGGTGATTCACATTGACAAGAAAAGTATATCACCGATGATTGTCTATTTGCAATGAAAATCAGAATTTTTATTTTAAACAAGCAAAAAAGTAAATAAAAAGTTACTATTTAAAAAAAGCAATTTTACTCTGGACAAATTCAATAATTGTTCCAAGAAGTACGCATTTCATAGCTAACACGTAAGAAATTATTTAATAATAACAAAAGGTAATATTTTCGTAGCTAACATATACGAAATTTAATCACTATTAATAAAAAAGTAAAGCTTCTGCTTTCTGCTAAACAAGTATTTCAAAGCAATAAGGAACACTGTTGAAGAAAGTTGTTTCCTTAAACTAGTTATGTACTGTTTCCGCCCATTGGAGTGATGTTACCTGAGTTTACGCTCCACGACACCAAGAAACAAAGAAAGAAAGATCACATACATTTAAATGTCGGGATACTTATCTAGTAGCTAAGCCGTCAGAAGTTGATCAGCAAAACATTGCCACGGTAGTTAGTGACATCCACGCTGCTACTGTAATTGCAATAGCAGTCTACATACAAGAGCAGTTGGGCTTACGCCAAAGAACAACCATGCTTATTTAATAAAACAATTTGGCCTAATGTAAAAGAACCATTGGACCTACGTTGAAGAGTTAGAAAGAGAATCTATCAGTATTGATAAGCGTGGAAGAACTTAACGATGCACCCAGAATATCCACTTCTCGTGAAAACAAAATGTACATCGCTCTTGAAGTAACAGAATTGACCATGCTGAGAATACATGTTATCATGGTGAAAGGCAGGATCAAAGTCAAATAAAATTAGGAAACGAGGTGATAAGTGATTCAAATACCGAGTAAAAGAACACTTCTAAAGACATTGTTATGCACGAACAGATAACAAAAACCAGTAAATTCGAATACAGTTGTAGAAGATTTACGCTATTCAAACTTGTATTATTACTTATCAATAAAAGCGAATTTATTCTTTTCAGAAAACAAGGATTGTATAGATAACCGAGTATATTTGAAACTTTATATCAAACCATAGAGATAAATCGACGTGCTTTGAACTAAATTAAATGTGCTAATATCAGTCTGCCGAGTGTTGGAAAGTACTTGATTCAATAATATTAGGATGAGCTTTACAGGAACCAATCGATTTTTTTAATTATGAAGCGTAATCAGGAATGTTTTTCGTGACAGGAGTTACACAAGATATCGGAACACAAGCATGGAGACATTTAAAAAGAATCCTAAATTAAATGAACATATTTATAAGGATAAAATAGAACGTAACAACCTCGCAGAGGAGATATTTGTTAACAAAGATTAGGTATGCATTATTTTAATAAATAAGTAACTTTTAGGAATAATTTTTTGTATGAAAGAAAAATGTTTTTGAATGCATATATGTTTCTTGAGATTTCATGTTTCGTTTCATTTTCGTAAATTCCACAGCATAATTTCAGTTGAGCTAACCAGGCAAGGAAAAGGAGGTAAGATAGTAATTTCATATTTCCTATAAATATGAGCAATTTTATATTATATATATATATATATATATATATATATATATATATATATATACGATTGTGTTGAAATTAGCAGGTTTTAGGTCATGTGGGACATAGAAGGTCATAAAAGGGGGATACTTTATGTACATAACACTAAAAGAACGAAGAAAAATCAATTAAACCCAAATATGTACATATTTAGTTAATAAGTAAAAGCCAACTTCACATCACTCCTCATAAAATATCTAATGCACCAGTAACGAGCAACAGTTAATTCGAGACTGCATATTCGTGTAAATTTTACTGCCTTTTATTAGATAAATCATCAGTGAAGCAAATCTAAACATTTTAAAAGCCTTTTTAATGACAAAATCATTAAAGAAACCTACGATTACCAGTTAAAATAAAAATGTTACGCACTATTTTAACCAAAACATATTTTATTAAATCACATACTTCATTTAAACAAGTTACTAGTAAAAATAAATTATAGTATTACAAATTATGTGTATTTTACACCAATTACAATATCAAAAATGCCTATAAACATGCGAGTTTGCTTGATTTTGGAATGTAAAAAGTCAAGATTAGTGACAGATAAACATTTGTAAACAAACACAATCATATTTAGGTGCGTAGAAGCCGTATTTAGTGTGATTTATTAACACAAGCTTCGAGAACATTCTCAAATGTCTAGAATGAAACATATTGAAACAACAAATTTTAACAAATAAGTCACGTTTGTCCAACATTATAAATTCAAATCAACCAATAGTAAAGCATGGAATTTTCTAGAACCACACTAGTCTGTAAAACTGACCGGCACAAGCGAGTCAGGAATTATTTTGAAATGCACGCTAAACCATAGCACGTTAGAGTAATTTTATTATGTGAATTTATTAAAATTTTGAACTACAAGTGAGAAAAGCAAAATCAATTAATTTATTATAAAGTGCAAACAAAATTTACAGTGTGTATTTAAATGTTAATAAAACTGATTTTAACGCCACAAATAAAGTGTAATTCAAAAGTATTTTGCATTAAAAAAAAATAACTTTTTCACAATTAGAATAATTTAGGTCAGCAAGTAAAACAACAAGTAAACTAGTGACAGCAATTAATAACTGGCAAACCGAATAAAAACAAGTAACCACTAAAATAACTAGCAACTACCATATTATAACTGACAGCTATGAAAAAATCAAAAAAACAATTATTGCACTACAAATTTAACTGGAATTTCGAGGAGCATTTATGGAGGTCCAGAAACCAGTAGGATTTGAGGCAGGCAGGCAGGAAAGTTCATTCTGGATTAAACAGGGGAATTGCTAGGTCAGAGATATGCATTATACTTTATTCTTGTTTGTGCGATTTAATACCATTGGTTTGTGAATTTATTAGTTAGGATCTGCAATTAAAATTTTGTTTTGAGAAAATGAGATATAAAAGGTCAGCCAAAATTTGGTTGTGACATACAATTTTTTATGTAGAATAGCGAATTTCTGTGAACGTTCAACAGAAGCGCATCCGGTAAAATATAGTGATTTTTGCTGAATTGAGCTAATTAAAAAGTGTAAAAATAATATTCGTGTAAAGTAATTAGGTAGGCAGTTATTTGATTCTATTTCAAATTTCCATAAAAGGTTAATTTTTTTATTGAAAATTTTATTTGGTTCATTATACTGAGAATTGGTGAAATTTTTCTTGTCGTATTCTAGATCTGGTTAATTGTGTTTTGAGAGGAGTGAATAAAAATTCCTGTTATAGTCTCGTCGTGTCACTCTGTACAAAAGTTACTGAGCTAGTCGAGGCATAAAAATTTGTTTGTGTTGATCTTGAATTAATCTAAGAAGTACAGAGAGGTGGCGATCAGCAGGTACTTGTTAGTGCGACCAAGGAGACGGCGATATCGTAGGAATTTACTATTCAGGTCATATAAAATATATCACATAACAACAGTATTTATTTGGTTGTTTTCTTTCCAATAATAGCCAGACATTTCACTTTGTTATTTACATTCTTTTTCAGTGGTATTCAACACTTCCAACAAACTTTCAACAAAAATTCAAACATGTGCTTTTCACATCTAATTGCATCTAATCATTGGGTATTTATCGGGAATTGGATGTCAAAATTCAAACCCAGTTTTTAATACATTAAAATTTTGTAATATTGGGACTTGGGAATTTATTTACATTAATATTAATTACAAAATACATTTAAAATAAAAATATTTTTGTTAATGATAGTATATTGAGGAAATCTAGGCAAACTTAAACCGATCCATAGAGACTATAAAAAATGCACCATAATCGTTTTTTCTGATTTTATACTATTTTTAAAGTATTTTATTTATTTTTATTTTATTTTATTTTATCAACAAATTGTAAATCTTACTTAATGTTAAAGGTACGACTGGTGTAAATTTTCCTGAAGATGATCTTAGTGCACAAGAAATGATAGACTTTTCTCCAATATATCGATGTTTACATATTTCTACAGTTCTTGGATCGCGAGCTACTTTTGAAACATATTATAGAGCAGAGCGAACTAAACAAGCACGCTTGGTTCTTCAACCACCCACTAACATGGTTTGTTATTGATCTTTTATTGTGAATCACTTATGGAGTTACATTTTCAGCATGAATCATTGGAAAGTTATCGTAATTACATACATGCCGTTTTAGGCTTTTTCATACTTGAAGATCATGTTTTGAACACAGCTAGTGGACTAATTACAAGAGCGTTTTTAGATGAAATGTGGACGATGGCTCTCTCAAAAATTGTTACTACCCTACAGACACATTCGGTTTGTATTTTTCAATCAATCTTATATCTATGGGTTCAATGTTTTATTTTAGGCATATTGTACCGATGCGACTTTAATTCTCAGAATCAAAGATTTAATACTACTCTTTTCTACAACTTTGAGAAATTACGGATACTCTGTGAAACCTCTATGGGAATTAGTACGTGAATTGCGAGATCATTATACCGAGGTTTTAATGCAGCGCTGGGTTCAAGTGTTTAGAGAAATATTGTCAAAAGAGGATTTTCAACCATTTAAGGTACTTATCCACTCTTATCAGGTATTTATATTTGCATCCTTGAAAACTTATTTTTTAAGTGGTTAAAATAAACAGAATTTAGTTAAATTTTGTATGATAGTATTTCTTATGTGATTTTTTTTTAATGCTTCACCCGAAGGTACTACATTGGCCAGGAAGCGACTTTTTTTACCTGGAAAATTTTAAATTTTGCCGAACCCATATTACCTCTCATCTGAACGAGGGTGTATTTTTGTGAAAAATGCTTGCCTAACATTTTTCAAGCGGACCGTGTCGGGATTCGAACCCGGAACCTTGGACGTAGTAGTCACACACATGCCACGGAGCTGCCGTATTTCTTATGGTCAGTAGTACCTAAAACTTAAACTGTTGGTAGTGCTTCTGGTTGGAGTTGGAACCACTTTTGAATATAGTTGTAAATAAGTAGTGAGTGGATACCATCTGTTCTCAAGTTAGCAAGTAATTAATACATCACTCTGAATTTATTGTATTATTAAAATGGACACCTGCTAGTAGTGATAACTACAAATAATTTACTAAATTATTAAGTTTTTGATATTATACATTTGTAACATACAGGGCGACAAAAATGTCACCCTGCTCAAACTGCAACAGGTTTACCAATCTGACAAATGTAATAAACCATTGTGTGATGATTGCTGTGACAACTTTGTCTGAGATATGTTGATGGAACTTTGCAATAGAACACTTATATTCTACCGTAAAACATGTGTGTTGCAGTTGAGTCCAGCTTATATTTTGGAGAGTAATATGCAAGAAGCATTTGCTGAACTAAAACCTGTATCCAAAGACCCCACTCCCTAAATTAAAACGTGATAGCTGCCTTCCCATCCGAAGTTGAGATGTTCAAATGCGCCGCTATTCGGGGATTGCTTAGGTGGGTTTTTGTTGCAAAAAAGTGGATACTTTGGGAGAAATAGGGGTTTTCAGGAATTGTCGATTTTGCAGCTACGTCTTGGCTTACATGTTAAAAAAAGTAAGGATCGCTTAAATTTTCCGAACTACAAACCCGAACGCGCTGTGCAACAGAGCCAACAACGTGTCGAATAGAGTTGGTGCGATAGGTAAGGAGAATCATGTTGGTTTTCAAAATTCATATCCGTCTCTAAGAAGTATCTAATATATACCAAAAGACACTGTTGTTATCGGAAAACCTGACTTCTTGACCGTTTGTGCGCAGGTATTAAACTTTTTTTAAAAAATTTTGATTGAAATTTGTGTAATTAATTCGAGAAATGTCAAAAAAGCCAGTTACGAAGATCGGTGTAGTCGCACGAGGAGGTACCATCAAAATTTTTGGTGACACAATTATTTTACAAATTTTTTTAGTTGAAGCTTATACAATGTCTAATATATTTTTTAGTGTTATACGTTGATTAAAAATTAAAAAAAGTATTGTTTTTTTTAATAACAATGTTTATTTTTAAAGAAAACATTAAAAAATTAATTTGACGTAAGCGTACGAACATGACCGAACCATTACAATCCAACGTGAATTATTCAGAAAAAGCTATATTTCTTATGTGACGTCTTCAGATCCAAGTATGCAACAAATGGCATTCCGATAAACATCAGCTTGGTGTCGAAGCATTAAGAGCTACGACTACCATTTGCACTGTCCGGGGTCCGATGCCCAGTAAAATTTATTTTTTAAATTTGATGTTGATTTTTTAACCAACCAACAGCATCTAATGTACACAAACAATACCCAAACAAAATTTATAGCCGTTTAGTACAGTCTACAATATATTAATTATTTGTTATTTTCATTTAAAAGGAATTTAGAACATTTGCATTTCCAGCATCTTTTAATTTGAATTTGTTCTATTTCATTTTTCTCAACGAACAAGACTAATACATGATTCGAGAGAGACAGCATGGTGTCGAATCGTAAAAGTAAGATGGGGAAGGTAAAATCAAGTGGTTGCCTAAATTAGAGGAATGTCTGTATAAAATACCTAATATGTGCATGAAGTCCCAGTCATAACTCTAATACCTAATTTTAATACCATTTACGCACAGGTATTTATGCTGTTTAGAAATTTTAAATAATGTTTCTATAATTTATTTGAGAACTGTCAGATATCAGCGCCGCAGGTAAGGGTAAGGACACAAACCGGCACAATTACAATCTACTCTAGCAGAATTACAATACATACAAGTCAAACTAAAAAAAAAACCTATTTTGGTATATTTTGGTATATTAATTTTACATCTATAAGGTTATTGCTTTTTGATTTTAATGGTTTAAAAGAAATTTTATAGAGAACATTAAAAACTTACTTTGGCAAAAGCAAAGCAAAACAAAAATTATTATATACGTTAGGCTACTGCACTGAAGGTACAAGGTTCGATGCTCTGATACATCTACTGTTTTTTTAATTTTGGAAACAATAGCCGAGGCCCTGAACTTTACGTATTACTACTTCCTTTAACATTTTTTTAATATACACAATTTTTATTAAATGTAGATATACGAAACTTTCTTTATTATCCGTCCTAAATATTACAAGTACATTTTCTGAAGTTTTGTATTTTTATACATCCGTTTAATTCAACTTCTATTCCGATTCGTTTGTAATTGCAGGCACTTTAAAAAACCTTAAATATCGGAATTATAAGATACATTCAAAACAAAAGATGTGTTTTTATTAATTTCACACACAAAATTGTTTTCCTATCGATGCTTAGAAATTATCTATACCCAAACGAGGCGACACCTAACAATGGCCAGTACTGATGGGAAGATCATGATTCCTTAAACCACTTTGGGGTATCAGGGTTACATACCAATAACGGTGTTATTTGCATTACTACTATTACCTACAACAACAACAATTGCATATATTCCTTTTAAATTTCAACAACTAATGCAGAAATTATCATATACAAATATCTTGATATATTTCCAAGTACATTCCCATGAATTAAACAAAACCACCCAGCTGTTTCTTTTAATTTAAATAACTTTGACAAACCAGGGCACACTTAGAATCATGGCTTAGGTTGTTATACACAGTTGGTCAAGCATTCTACAACTACTGTTTGCTGCAATCGTTTATTTTACCAATGGGAATAATATCTGTTGTACTTTTATATTTACATTACTTATTCAACAATTACTGTAAATAAGAAGATGTAACTAATATTGTTCACATTGGTAGAAAAAACCCCTTTGAATGGTCTATGTGTAAAACTTCTGTCTGCCATTCTCGCGGCCTTTGTCTCGCAGTCTTTCTCTCTCGGCCTTTCTATCTCGGCTTTTCTCTCTTGGCCTTTCTCTCTTGGCCGTTCCCTCCGGCTTTTTCCTCTCTAGGCCTTTCTCTCTCGGCCTCTCTCTTGGTGACTTTAATGCGATCTACTCCACGAAGTCGTTTCAACAATCCTACTAAGTGCAAAGTGATCTTGATTCGATCTACTGACCGAAGCCTTTTCAACAAAGTCTACTAGGGTGAACTGATCTTGCTCCGATCAACTTCCCGAAGTCTTTTTAATGAACTCTACTAGGGTCTAGGTCTTGATTCGATCAACTTCTCGAAATCGTTTCGATGATGTCTAGTATAGCAAAGTGATGTTGATCCGATCAACTCCCCGAAGTCGTTTCGACGAAGTCTAGTAGGGCAAAGTGATTTGGATGAGATCTACTCTGCTAAGTGGTCTCGACGACATCAATTCAAGCGTTCTTGGGCGGATAGGTATTTGGCGCCCAACGTAGTCCCGAAGGGACTAAAAGCCGTTTCTTGTTTAATAATTTAAAAACTGAATTTATACTATTCGCCACTGAAAAGATCTCCAGCATTGAAACTAATACAAATGCTCCTGTGAACACTAGTTATTTAGCTATGGCATCTAAATCGTTACAACAATCTGTGATTATCAAGCCGAAAGGAAGTATTCAGAAAAATGCTCAAACCAAAATATATATTGTAGGTGGAAATGGAACCAATATTAAAATTAATAGTGTTAAGCACATATTAAATGGTGGCATTATTATTAGGTGCAATGACTCCACATATGCGAATAATTTTGCCAAGATTACCGATGATACAGTTTCGGCTAAATACGACATTCATAATCTGAAAAGAACCATTCTGCATATTAGATTAGCTGGTTTATCTGAAAATTACAGTACTGACCTACGTATGCAATAGATATTAAAGCAAAATGAGAAGAACCTCTAAAATGCAAGGTGTAACACTTCGCCCTCCTCCCTGACCTAAATAGCCGTCAAAGAAACAAGAAACGAGTTACCTAATACCTATATAATCGAACGTCAACTCTATATCACTTTTTATGGTTCAAAATTGCAATACAAGGGTCCACTTACCTATTCCAATGGTCTTTACTCTACTTTCTTCAAACGCCTCGGCTACTCTACAGCGGAGAGTACATGGACATGTCCCAGCGTGGATAGGCCTAGAATTCTAAAACCGATACTGGTGAGTTAACTTACCCAAAAGTTTACAAAGCATTTGTACCTAAATGTATTTCAACAAACCCCTTTTAATTGTAACATCTATATATAGCTCAACATTTGTATTAAATAATGAATTTAATAACCCTTTCATATGGCGATATAACTATTTACATTTACTATAATGACATGCGTGAATGCAATACAACCAATATCTCTTACCTAACTAAAGTTAATTTAAGCCGGGTGGTTAAATATTGTACTAAGCACTGCAAATTCTACAATTAGAACAAATTGACTTCCAACTGAAACATAGCCAATAACTCTTGATATTCTCTACAAAATTCATAATAATAAGCGGTAACGTAAATAATAATGTCCAAGGATTCCAACCTTAATCTAGCAACTTAACATATTCATGTAAAAGCATATATATATATATATATATATATATATATATATATATATATATATGTGTGAATCCACCAAAATCCGGGAACTACGGTTTTCGAATCGAGCCCCACAGATTGGGCGTCAAGAATGCTGTGAAACCTACAAAGCGCCTATTAAATTAACTGGTCCGTTGACTTTCTTCTGTTAATCGCCTCTTTACTCTTTTCCGCCTCGGCTGCTCACCTAGTTAAAACTTTCATCCTCAATCATAAAAAAAAACAAACACATTCCTATCACAAACACCAACGTTAACTCTATTTACATCAATATTCACAATACATTAAAATTTCAAAATTAAAATTCAGCATAAATTTCAGTATCAGAAAATTTCAAGATTAAATTTGTTATCATTTTAATGTGCATCCAGAATTAAAGTCCTTGTAGGATGCCTACTAATTAATAAAACAATATATGCAGACCTGAGTCTGAGTACAAAGGAGCATCTCCACCCCTTTACGTTAATTAACCAGGTTCGTCTAATTGAGCTCAAAGACATACCCAAATTTTCATCATAATCCAGAACATCAATACTAAATACTCCTTTCTACTTAAACAAGAAAATTTCACCTTAAAATTAAAAATTTGTTGTTAGTACCAATTCACTACTGTCCATTTTAAGTAAATAAATTATCAAGTTTTTCAACACACACCAAAACATCAAAAATCGAACAACAAAGCATAAGTTACCTGAAGGTTAATGCACTCGTGGCTCCAATGTACATCGTCCTCTGTTAATCACACCATTCCAACTTGGTTATGTTTAGGTCCTCGGATTACTGGTCGCCTTTAAAATTTTCTACACCACCATTCATCTAAAGTTGTTTCAGTGCTTTTCCGGAACTTATCTGTGTACATCTGTATCTTGTTTTGTGGATCCAGTCACGTTTATGAATCATTTAATTATTAACACCCCCGAAAAATAGCAAAGAAATTCATACTTCTTTCACGCTATACGCCAAAACTGCCTACTTTTGTTTATTCATTTGTCGTTGCAAATTTGAATAATTGGTACAGTACTCGCAATTATACCTAGACTTTATTACCTTGCATCTTCTTTTCTAAGTGCACTAAATTACTTTCATTGTAGCACGTAAAGAACAAACTGTTTTAAAGTATTAAATAATCACCAAAATATACGAGCAAACTGTTTAAATTATTCAATCAAAATCGAAAAACTAAGAGAGCGAAACTCATATTAACACGGGTATATATAATCGCTAGCCTATACGTCGCTTTTGTCCCCAAAACGGACAGTTTCTAGAATTTCGCATACTATGTTCCCATCTCGACCGCCCGGCACGCGGTTCTTATTAAATTTGCACTCGCCTCGCAACGTCTGAGAATAACTAATTAATTTTTATACAGAAATGTTATTTTACCTCTCATGTTTGCCTCTTATTTTCAACCAATCGCAACCCAGTGACGTTGCTCAAATCACGCCTTTACTATATGTGTCTCTGTCTTGCGCATATTATCTGTCTCTATCTACCCTGTTCTGAGTGGTACAAATCGATATTCTTTACTATCGGTTATTTTCAATCCACGTGGACTGTGAAATAACCCACTTTATTAGCATTTCTCGTGAATATTAAGCGACGGTTTCTCCAACATTCTCTGTAACCATTTGTTATCTGCAAAATTTACGCAGAACGAGACTTTTAAAAATACGCAGGTGTTCAATCGTCCTACTTCTAACTAACACTTCTACGATTTGAATATTATTGGGTTTTTACAAGCTTTTATGCATGTTATATGTTACTAATGGTTCAATTATCTCCAATTAAAATAATACCCTTTAATTTTTAGTGGGTCCTAATTAAATATTAAATTATTATTTGTACATTTTGTTTAATACTCGTTACTTAAACTTGAATTAATTAATATAAATTTTGCACGTAATTTCCATGTGTTTCTTTACTTGGAATAATTAAACTACACGTTGAGCATTTTAATACTGCTTCTTTTATAGAAAGCGTCTTGTAAATAATTTAAATCTCTTATTTTAATGAAACGAATGAATTTTTATGCTCCACGGTTTTTTAATAAAGCGTATTATCTAATAAAATTCCTTATACACGGTGATTAAAATTATTTGATGTAATTAATTAATTTTCTACCCTGGTCTAAATATGAGTATTTTCCCCCTATTTGAATACAAATAATCCCACTTAAAGCATTTAGACTGCCAAAAAAAATTTACAAAAAAAATTGCCTATCTCTCTCTACCCTTATCTATCTAACTTACCTAACTTATCCACTCCAAAAAATTATTTACACCTGTCCTATATCCCTATCCTATTCCTAACTCTCACCTAATTTTATAAACATCCTATATACATCCTATCTACCTATCCTATTCCTCTTTTAACTATACTCACTTCCCCCTACCTAATCCTATATACCTATCCAATTCTTTATTCTATTCCTAACTCTCCACTAATCTTATAAGAAATATCTACACTTAACCTATCTTATTTTCTTCCTACATTTAATTTTCCTTCTCATCCTATATACCTATTTCTAATTATCTCCCCTATTTATCCTATACCTAGCTTTATTTTCTATAAACACCTACTTCTACTCTTCTATATACACCTATTCTATCGCTATCCTATTTCTATTCCTATATCTATACTAAATTCACCTATCTCTATCCTTTGTTCATCAAGTTATTTAAATCTAACTCTTCTTGACCCTCCAAGTCTTTCTTCTCACCATCCTAATACTCTTCATCCCTATTTCTCCCCCTTCTATATCTATACCTATCATCCCTATTATCTCACATACAATAAACTTATCATCCCTATTATCCTGACTCTTAAATACTTCTTCTTCAGTCCCTACACTTGTCTGTTTCTCATTTATTATTATTTTTTTTCTGCCGACAAACCAAACGATACTACCTTAAAATTATCGATTTTTCTTTCTACGGAAAATCCTGTGTACCTTCTAGAATCCTTGTGTAATGGAATCAGCCAGAATGAATTCCTTAAATCTACTTTACTAAAACAAACTTGCCTTTTAACCTCATCAAAATGTGTCCATGGATGGTGGACAATGGAATTGCGGTTTGGTCCATTGGTTAATTTTACGTGCATCTTTACTTAATTCTGCCTTCACCTGCTCCCGATCTGCTGCTGTTGCTTCTACCCCACTAATTCTGCATGTTTTTGTACTAAAGCTTGAACCTCTACTATCCTATCCTCTGGACATCTTATCGTGTTGATCTGTTTAACTCCATCATCCTCTACCTCTACTACATTAATACTCAACCCCGTGTCATCCTCTGTGACTTCATAACTGCCCTTCCATGGCACTACCCTATCCTTAATCCTTACTACCTTTCTTTCCATATCTATCAAAACCCTAACTGCATCATACAGTCAACACCTAAAATGCTCTGAAACTTCAGTCCAGGTACAATTACAAACTCCTGTTCATAGCTTAAACCTCCTATATCTATCCTAAGCACCACAACACTATTTACTACAGCAAACTTCCTTTTATTTGGAGCTACTAAATGGCTACACTTTATAGGCATAATTCTATCACAAACCTTATCCCTAATTTTGCTGACGAATTCCTCCGATATTAAACTCGCCTCTGCCCCTGTATCAAGAAATACTTCTACATTATTCTCAAAAATTTCTATATTAATAATTGGCAAACATAATTTTTCTACAGTTTCTGGCTCTACTTCCTCCTCAATTTTGAAAAATTCACGTGGATGTTCATATACATTTACACTGAAATCTAGTGGTCTGTCGCGTTCTAAAAATCCTGCTTCGTCCTGTTTTCTGTGCTCGGTCCTGGTTGTCCTTCTACAACCTGTGCGTACGTCCTCCTTGTATTCATATCCGTGTCCCTGTCTCTATTCGGCGTTCTCGTCACTGTCCTGTTTACTTCCGGTAAACTGTTCTGTCTCGTGTAACTAGGTCTTGGCGTCGGTCCCCTAGTCGCACTATTGCTTCTGTATTCCTGTCCTCGTCGTTCCCAACTCGGTCGAAAATTCCTATTGTAGTTAGGCCATCTCGCAAAATTCTGTGTCCTGTTGTCAAACCTAACCGTGTTAATGTTCCGTTCCCGTATCTCTCTTGTCCGTCCTACACATACATCGTCATATCGCTGTAAATACTCTAAAAATGTCTCCCGTTCTGTGATGTTTTGTAAGGCCACGTGTTGTCTAATTTCCAGTTCAAAATGTCGTGATAGGTACTTGATGATTTGTCTGTCCGTCAATGGTGGATGAAGTTGTTTGGCCACACTGTACTTTCGAATGGCATATTGTTCCCTAGAACCTGCAAACTCTCCCTTAAATTTTCCTGTAATCAAGTCGTCCCTAATCTGGTCCTGTTTGTGATCACTCCAGTAGTGTTGTAAAAAATTTGTTTTCAAAGTCCTGATACGTGTCTATGTCCTGTCCTACTAAATTGTACCATGCTTCCGCATTGTCCTTTAATAAAGCCTTTATCGTATTCAGTTTAGTCTGTTCGTCAAATAAATTTCCCACTAGATTTCTTACACTATTAATAAAAATTTGTGGATTTACCCTGTTATCGCCATAAAACTTCATGTGTTGGTCCAATGATACTCCACCTGTATAAAATCTGGGACCATCCCCCGTTAAATTTGACATGTTGTATTTAATACTACTAACTTCGCGTTCTACCCTGCCTAACTGATCCCTACATGAGTCCGTTACTTCAGTCATTTTTACATTTATTTCTTCTTCACAAAAAATGCGTACTTCGGACCTTAAATGTCCCATTTCCTGTCGAAGACCTGTAATACCACGCTCATTTTTATCAACCCTATTTTCAACTTCCCCCATCTTTACGGTAAGACTATTTTTAAATTCTGTAAATTCTCTCGTTGATTTTTCTATTTTATCCCCTAATTCCTGATTTAATTGGTCAAATTTCTTATTCGATTCTTCACTCATTTGCTCAAATCTACGATTCGATTCCTCCCTTGCTCTATTCGATTCATCGCTCATCCTCTCCAGCATTCTCATTATCATCTCGTTTCCTTGATCCCCTGATTCCGTCCTCGACTGATCTCTACTGCCTCCAGCTTCTTCCATTTTAGAATTTTTCTCACACAATGCACTATCGTCACTTCCAATTTCCACTCCTTGACTCCTTAACCACTCTTTTCTCTGCATACGTTCTAATCACTCTCACACACTCTAAAATACTCCTAAATTTATACACAAACAGAAACTCTCTCTCTCAGATCGCCAGTTTCCTGGAATAAAATCACAAAAATTTTATTTGGAACTCGAGCCTCACTTTTGGGTCGCCAAGAATGCTGTGAATCCACCAAAATCCGGGAACTACGGTTTTCGAATCGAGCCCCACAGATTGGGCATCAAGAATGCTGTGAAACCTACAAAGAGCCTATTAAATTAACTGGTCCGGTGACTTTCTTCTATTAATCGCCTCTTTACTCTTTTCCGCCTCGGCTGCTCACCTAGTTAAAACTTTCATCCTCAATCATAAAAAAAAACAAACACATTCCTATCACAAACACCAACGTTAACTCTATTTACATCAATATTCACAATACATTAAAATTTCAAAATTAAAATTCAGCATAAATTTCAGTATCAGAAAATTTCAAGATTAAATTTGTTATCATTTTAATGTGCATCCAGAATTAAAGTCCTTGTAGGATGCCTACTAATTAATAAAACAATATATGCAGACCTGAGTCTGAGTACAAAGGGAGCATCTCCCACCCCTTTACGTTAATTGACCAGGTTCGTCTAATTGAGCTCAAAGACATACCCAAATTTTCATCATAATCCAGAACATCAATACTAAATACTCCTTTCTACTTAAACAAGAAAATTTCACCTTAAAATTAAAAATTTGTTGTTAGTACCAATTCACTACTGTCCATTTTAAGTAAATAAATTATAAAGTTATTCAACACACACCAAAACATCAAAATCGAACAACAAAGCATAAGTTACCTGAAGGTTAATGCACTCGTGGCTCCAATGTACATCGCCCTCTGTTAATCACACCATTCCAACTGGGTTATGTTTAGGTCCTCGGATTACTGGTCGCCTTTAAAATTTTCTACACCACCATTCATCTAAAGTTGTTTCAGTGCTTTTCCGGAACTCATCTGTGTGCATCTGTATCTTGTTTTGTGGATCCAGTCACGTTTATGAATCATATAATTATTAACACCCCCGAAAAATAGCAAAGAAATTCATACTTCTTTCACGCTATACGCCAAAACTGCCTACTTTTGTTTATTCATTTGTCGTTGCAAATTTGAATAATTGGTACAGTACTGCAATTATACCTAGACTTTATTACCTTGCATCTTCTTTTCTAAGTGCACTAAATTACTTTCATTGTAGCACGTAAAGAACAAACTGTTTTAAAGTATTAAATAATCACCAAAATATACGAGCAAACTGTTTAAATTATTCAATCAAAATCGAAAAACTAAGAGAGCGAAACTCATATTAACACGGGTATATATAATCGCTAGCCTATACGTCACTTTTGTCCCCAAAACGGACAGTTTCTAGAATTTCGCATACTATGTTCCCATCTCGACCACCCGGCACGCGGTTCTTATTAAATTTGCACTCGCCTCGCAACGTCTGAGAATAACTAATTAATTTTTATACAGAAATGTTATTTTTACCTCTCATGTTTGCCTGTTATTTTCAACCAATCGCAACCCAGTGACGTTGCTCAAATCACGCCTTTTACTATATGTGTCTCTGTCTTGCGCATATTATCTGTCTCTATCTACCCTGTTCTGAGTGGTACAAATCGATATTCTTTAGTATCGGTTATTTTCAATCCACGTGGACTGTGAAATAACCCACTTTATTAGCATTTCTCGTGAATATTAAGCGACGGTTTCTCCAACATTCTCTGTAACCATTTGTTATCTGCAAAATTTACGCAGAACGAGACTTTTAAAAATACGCAGGTGTTCAATCGTCCTACTTCTAACTAACACTTCTACGATTTGAATATTATTGGGTTTTTACAAGCTTTTATGCATGTTATATGTTACTAATGGTTCAATTATCTCCAATTAAAATAATACCCTTTAATTTTTAGTGAATCCTAATTAAATATTAAATTATTATTTGTACATTTTGTTTAATACTCGTTACTTAAACTTGAATTAATTAATATAAATTTTGCACGTAATTTCCATGTGTTTCTTTACTTGGAATAATTAAACTACACGTTGAGCATTTTAATACTGCTTCTTTTTATAGAAAGCGTCTTGTAAATAATTTAAATCTCTTATTTTTAATGAAACGAATGAATTTTTATGCTCCACGGTTTTTTAATAAAGCGTATTATCTAATAAAATTCCTTATACACGGTGATTAAAATTATTTGATGTAATTAATTAATTTTCTACCCTGGTCTAAATATGAGTATTTTCCCCCTATTTGAATACAAATAATCCCACTTATTTGAATGCAAATATAAAGCATTTAGACTGCCAAAAAAAATTTACAAAAAAAATTGCCTATCTCTCTCTACCCTTATCTATCTAACTTACCTAACTTATCCACTCCAAAAAATTATTTACACCTGTCCTATATCCCTATCCTATTCCTAACTCTCACCTAATTTTATAAACATCCTATATACATCCTATCTACCTATCCTATTCCTCTTTTAACTATACTCACTTCCCCCTACCTAATCCTATATACCTATCCTATTCTTATTCTATTCCTAACTCTCCACTAATCTTATAAGAAATATCTACACTTAACCTATCTTATTTTCTTCCTACATTTAATTTTCCTTCTCATCCTATATACCTATTTCTAATTATCTCCCCTATTTATCCTATACCTAGCTTTATTTTCTATAAACACCTACTTCTACTCTTCTATATACACCTATTCTATCGCTATCCTATTTCTATTCCTATATCTATACTAAATTCACCTATCTCTATCCTTTGTTCATCAAGTTATTTAAATCTAACTCTTTCTTGACCCTCCAAGTCTTTCTTCTCACCATCCTAATACTCTTCATCCCTATTTCTCCCCCTTCTATATCTATACCTATCATCCCTATTATCTCACATACAATAAACTTATCATCCCTATTATCCTGACTCTTAAATACTTCTTCTTCAGTCCCTACACTTGTCTGTTTCTCATTTATTATTATTTTCTTTTCTGCCGACAAACCAAACGATACTACCTTAAAATTATCGATTTTTCTTTCTACGGAAAATCCTGTGTACCTTCTAGAATCCTTGTGTAATGGAATCAGCCAGAATGAATTCCTTAAATCTACTTTACTAAAAACAAACTTGCCTTTTAACCTCATCAAAATGTGTCCATGGATGGTGGACAATGGAATTGGTTTGGTCCATTGGTTAATTTTACGTGCATCTTTACTTAATTCTGCCTTCACCTGCTCCCGATCTGCTGCTGTTGCTTCTACCCCCACTAATTCTGCATGTTTTTGTACTAAAGCTTGAACCTCTACTATCCTATCCTCTGGACATCTTATCGTGTTGATCTGTTTAACTCCATCATCCTCTACCTCTACTACATTAATACTCAACCCCGTGTCATCCTCTGTGACTTCATAACTGCCCTTCCATGGCACTACCCTATCCTTAATCCTTACTACCTTTCTTTCCATATCTATCAAAACCCCTAACTGCATCATACAGTCAACACCTAAAATGCTCTGAAACTTCAGTCCAGGTACAATTACAAACTCCTGTTCATAGCTTAAACCTCCTATATCTATCCTAAGCACCACAACACTATTTACTACAGCAAACTTCCTTTTATTTGGAGCTACTAAATGGCTACACTTTATAGGCATAATTCTATCACAAACCTTATCCCTAATTTTGCTGACGAATTCCTCCGATATTAAACTCGCCTCTGCCCCTGTATCAAGTAATACTTCTACATTATTCTCAAAAATTTCTATATTAATAATTGGCAAACATAATTTTTCTACAGTTTCTGGCTCTACTTCCTCCTCAATTTTGAAAAATTCACGTGGATGTTCATATACATTTACACTGAAATCTAGTGGTCTGTCGCATTCTAAAAATCCTGTCTCGTCCTGTTTTCTGTGCTCGGTCCTGGTTGTCCTTCTACAACCTGTGCGTACGTCCTCCTTGTATTCATATCCGTGTCCCTGTCTCTATTCGGCGTGCTCGTCACTGTCCTGTTTACTTCCGGTAAACTGTTCTGTCTCGTGTAACTAGGTCTTGGCGTCGGTCCCCTAGTCGCACTATTGCTTCTGTATTCCTGTCCTCGTCGTTCCCAACTCGGTCGAAAATTCCTATTGTAGTCAGGCCATCTCGCAAAATTCTGTGTCCTGTTGTCAAACCTAACCGTGTTAATGTTCCGTTCCCGTATCTCTCTTGTCCGTCCTACACATACATCGTCATATCGCTGTAAATACTCTAAAAATGTCTCCCGTTCTGTGATGTTTTGTAAGGCCACGTGTTGTCTAATTTCCAGTTCAAAATGTCGTGATAGGTACTTGATGATTTGTCTGTCCGTCAATGGTGGATGAAGTTGTTTGGCCACACTGTACTTTCGAATGGCATATTGTTCCCTAGAACCTGCAAACTCTCCCTTAAATTTTCCTGTAATCAAGTCGTCCCTAATCTGGTCCTGTTTGTGATCACTCCAGTAGTGTTGTAAAAATTTGTTTTCAAAGTCCTGATACGTGTCTATGTCCTGTCCTACTAAATTGTACCATGCTTCCGCATTGTCCTTTAATAAAGCCTTTATCGTATTCAGTTTAGTCTGTTCGTCAAATAAATTTCCCACTAGATTTCTTACACTATTAATAAAAATTTGTGGATTTACCCTGTTATCGCCATAAAACTTCATGTGTTGGTCCAATGATACTCCACCTGTATAAAATCTGGGACCATCCCCGTTAAATTTGACATGTTGTATTTAATACTACTAACCGCGTTCTACCCTGCCTAACTGATCCCTACATGAGTCCGTTACTTCAGTCATTTTACATTTATTTCTTCTTCACAAAAAATGCGTACTTCGGACCTTAAATGTCCCATTTCCTGTCGAAGACCTGTAATACCACGCTCATTTTTATCAACCCTATTTTCAACTTCCCCCATCTTTACGGTAATACTATTTTTAAATTCTGTAAATTCTCTGTTGATTTTTCTATTTTATCCCCTAATTCCTGATTTATTTTGTCAAATTTCTTATTCGATTCTTCACTCATTTGCTCAAATCTACGATTCGATTCCTCCCTTGCTCTATTCGATTCATCGCTCATCCTCTCCAGCATTCTCATTATCATCTCGTTTCCTTCATCCCCTGATTCCGTCCTCGACTGATCTCTACTGCCTCCAGCTTCTTCCATTTTAGAATTTTTCTCACACAATCCATTATCGTCACTTCCAATTTCCACTCCTTGACTCCTTAACCACTCTTTTCTCTGCATACGTTCTAATCACTCTCACACACTCTAAAATACTCCTAAATTTATACACAAACAGAAACTCTCTCTCTCAGATCGCCAGTTTCCTGGAATAAAATCACAAAAATTTTATTTGGAACTCGAGCCTCACTTTTGGGTCGCCAAGAATGCTGTGAATCCACCAAAATCCGGGAACTACGGTTTTCGAATCGAGCCCCACAGATTGGGCGTCAAGAATGCTGTGAAACCTACAAAGAGCCTATTGAATTAACTGGTCCGGTGACTTTCTTCTATTAATCGCCTCTTTACTCTTTTCCGCCTCAGCTGCTCACCTAGTTAAAACTTTCATCCTCAATCTGTTACGTGCAAACTGAATTTGCACTTAAACATTGTTTTAGTTCAGTTTTTAATGTACGGAAGTTTTCCCGCCATAATTTTAAATACGCAAGACGCGCGAACATTTTAAATGAACTGGGCGGGGCTTCCGGCCGTCACAATAGTGCAATTGGCAAGTGTGAATTATCCCTATAGGGGTATAGCAATGCTACAAAAGAGTAGGAGAGTTTCGCGGTTTCGCCGGAAACGTGGCTTTTTACGCCAAACTTTGAAGTGAACAGTCGTGCCGGGTGTCGTGTTATCTTATTATGTAGATTTCCTTATCTTGAGTATCTTTCCTTAATTCCCTATTCCGTCTTCCACTGCATATAGGAACGAAGATGACCCTGGACCATGACCCCGAGATAATTTGGATGTCCAACTCTACCAGCAGCGATGCCGAGGTTACCGTGACGTGATTTCCTGCCGGTTAACGGATCCTTCACGTGAGTAGATTATCTAATTTTTATTGTTTAAATTTTATGTACCTTCTCTTAATTATGGCGCAATATAAATTATCAGTGACGTCATGTGTATCTTATGAACTTTGGTAATTGTATTACCGGCTTTTAAGAGCCATCTATCGCCATTTCAATGTACCAGAATCTAAGTGTAACATTTTGTTAACTGCATTACCGACCAGGTAAAACTGTAAACGAAGTGTAGCAGATGGCGCCTTCAACCTGTTCAGGCTATGAACTTCAGGGCTTCTTCTTTGTTTTAGGTTAGAATAATTTCCTTTATAAGGGTACAATGCATTAATAGCTTCTTCACTTAAAGAACTTTACTTTTATTCATGTAAGTATTTACCTTACCTTATGTCTTTAAATACAGTATTATAGAATTACCTATTAAAATATCTTTAGTTGCTTTCCTTAACTTTGAAAGGCCGTTTTTGAAACTTAAATACATCTTTATGTTACATTCTAAAATTGCATTATGGTTTATCTTTTACATGAAAATTAAGTGTTTAAAAAACACTTGAGTGAAATAAATTGCTAGTATACCTTTTTAAGAAGTGTTTGACTATACGTTGTTGCCTTATAGGTTAAATAACATATCCTCTGCGCCCATTTTCCATTTTGGAAGGCTTGTCTGTCATTATCTATAAAATATGTATTTAACTGAACATTGATTTCGTTTCCATATACCTTAAATGTGTTTCTTTGGTGTTATCGGTGACGTTCTAACAAGTTCTTACCTCTAAATATCGTATCGTATTACCTTAAAGTAGCTGTAACGTGTTTTTACCTTCTAACCTGCGTCAAAATCGCATATTTTTATATCGTGTCTTGAATATTGTATTCATAATGAACGTATCACATTTAAAATCGCTGGAATTGATCTACGAGCTGGAGTGCAGAAGTATCATAGCTGCGACCAATCAGAATGATAGGCGATCTCAACTTAGGGCTGTTTTGTCACAGGAAACCAAAGGCGTGGCTATCTTAAAGAACCCTGTTGGCGATTGGCCACTCAACGTATCAGAAATTAAATTATCTTTAGATGATATATCGGGTATAATAAACAAAACAGATCCTGCCTACTAATATCGAATTAGGAGATTGACTTCAAGAATAACTCACGTCAAACAGCGAGTTGATTCATTATCTTTATATAACGATGACCAAGTGACTCAAGCTAAACAAAGTTTGTTGTCCGAGGTGTTATTGCTTGAAGGAATTCTTTTAGAAAGACTTAATCCTAACGCAGACGTAGATATATCGTTACCTTTTTCAAATCTTGCGCTTGCCGAACCTAAACCATTAGGAAAACCTATACCTGTATACAAATGGGGTCTCACCTTTGAAGGGTTTGATTCGAAGGTTTCTTTATCATCCTTTCTTGACGGATTAACGATTTTAAAATTTCTGGGTGTACCGACCAGGACCTATTTATCTCAGCTGGTGATTTGTTCGCAGGCTCAGCATTAATATGGTATAGAAACATACGACACCAAATTTCTACCTGGAATGAGTTAGTTGCCTGTTTAAACGAGACTTCTACCTTATGGCTACATTAACGATCTTTGGAACGAAATTCGTAACGAACTCAAGGTCCCGACGAAAATGTTGTGTCTTTTATTACCTCATTAGAAGCTTTATATAGCAGACTCGACAAAAACCTTCCGAATCCGAAATTATCGATCAATTACTTAGAAATTTGAACCCTATTTCTCAGAACATTTGGCATTACAGACCATATCTTCGCTAGCTCATTTTAAAGACCTATGTCGCTCTCTTCAAGAAGTGAGGTCAAGGATTGACAAATATCGACCACCACCGAGAAATTATCTGGTCTTCTCGAACCTGATCTAGCTTGCCAAGTTCGACCTTCCCGTAAAGTATCTACACTTAACGTTCCTTCTACCGTAACTAATAACGCACTTACCTGTTGGAACTGCAAGCGAAGTGGACATAGCTATACTGTCTGCACTTACCCTAGAAATATTTTTGTTATGGCTGTGGTCGCTCAAATATCTACAAATCTAACTGCACCAACTGTAATCCTAACGTATCGGGAAACTCCCGTCGAGATATTTCAAATCAGGGTGTGAATATCTCAAGAAACCAAAATCGCCCTCAACACCAATCATTCAACGGACACAGACGCCAATAAATTTAAATTATAAAACCACTTCTAACGTTGTACCGTCATTAAATTTATCTAATAATAATACGCTACTATTAATGTACAAAATACCTTACCTTCATTAGAGGAATTATGCTACACTACTCCAGCCGAGTGGTCTAAGTGGTTACAAACCGTCAATTCCTTTTATCATAAAAGACTACCGCTGTTTCACAACTTGTTAAAAACCCTTCGATAACCGTCCACACTTATCTATCTCAATTGGTTCCTTAAATGTAATTGCTTTACTGGATACAGGTTCTTCATGTTCTCTTATAAATAACGAAGGTTTACATCAATTATCTCAACAAAATATCAAAATTCAAATTATTCCTGAAAAACTTCCATAAATTTAGCTGACGATAATCAAATACATGTAACCGGTTCCCTTAAGTTAAAAATTCGTGTAGAGTCTCTTGAACGTGATGTTTTATTTTGATTGTCCCTGCATTAGCGTATCCTTTTCTACTGGGCGTTGATTTCTGTAAACTTTTAATCTGTCACTTTACTTTCAGGATTTTCATGGCAAACCTCTATTAAAACGAACTCCTGTGCATCTACAGGAATATCTAACAAAATCTCTCTACTGACTCCCAAGATGTAACTCTTAACGCTACAATCGACAAATTTCGCAAACTTAATACCTCTGAACTTGGTTGTGTTACAACGGCAACACACGTTATCTCCACAGGTGATGCCCTTCCCTTTAAGCAACGTCAATATCCCTTATCGCCTGCCTTACAAAAGCATTTACATGCGGAAATAGACAAAATGTTAGTATCTGGTGTTATCTCTCCTTCAAATTCACCGTGGACCTCTCCCGTATTGCTAGTTCGGAAAAAGAATGACGAATGGCGTGTCTGTTTTGATGGCAGGAAGCTAAATTCTGTTACTGTTCCAGACGCTTACCCTCTACCCAGAACTGACTCAATTTTGAGCAGGCTTCGTAAGCATAAAATTTATCTCATCTATCGACCTAAGACAAGCTTTTTATCAGATACCTCTTGACTTATCTTCTCGTCAAAAAACTGCTTTTTGTGTCCCAGGCCGAGGTCTTTTCGAATATAATTTTTTGCCATTTGGTCTCTGTAACGCTCCACAAACTTTACAACGTACTATGGATCAAACGTTAGGTCCTATCTTACATCAAGAACGTGCCTTTGTATTTTAGATGATACCTTAGTTATCTCAAGTTCTTTCGATGAACATATCGCCACATTAGATGAAGTTGCTGAACGTTTAAGCGCAGCAGGCTTTAAGATAAACTGGGAAAAGTCTCAATTTTGTCGTTCATCCCTTACATTTCTTGGTTTTATTGTCGATGGGACAGGCTTACGAGCCGATCCTGCTAAAGTTGATGCTATTACTAAATTTAAAACACCAAAAACTGTTACCGAAATCAAACGTTTGATAGGAATGATTAGCTACTATCGCATTTTTCTACCTAACCTTTCAACTATATCTGCACCCATTACCGCTTTAATTAAAAATAAAAAGAAATCCCAAACTATCGAGTGGAATTTAGAATCCCAACAAGCTTTCGAACAAATTAAAACACTAATCACTTCAGCACCTATCTTAATCTCTCCAAATTTCGATGATAAGTTTTATATACAAACCGATGCCTCACTTACTGGGTTAGGTGCAATGTTGTTCCAGGTAAACAATGGTTTAGAACATCCAATCGCTTATGCGAGCGTGCCTTAACTTCTGCCGAACAAAATACTCTGCTACCGACGAGAACTATTGGGTGTTATCTTTGGCATCGAGAAATTTAGAGGATATGTCGAAGGTACACACTTTACCGTAATCACTGATTGTGCAGCACTCACTTGGCTTAATAACTTGAAACAACCCGCAGGTCGTTTGGCAAGATGGAACTTGCGTATATCTCAATTTACTTTTGACGTTAGGCATAGGCCTGGCAAATTAAATATCGTACCTGATGCGTTATCTCGAGATGTTTTTCTCTTAACCTTCCAAATTTAATTCTGGATACCTGGTACCTCAATATGATTAGAAAAGTTTCCGATAATCCCGACAAATTTCCTACCTTTCGAGTAACTAATAATAGACTGTATAAATTTGTATCCTCGTCCCCACATAAAATATCGAATATACCTGAATGGAAACTCGTTGTGCCCACTGCAAATCGCAGTGAGGTGCTCAAATTATGTCACGACGATCCCTTAGCTGCACACCTTGGTGTTACAAAACTCGCGAAAATATCTGAATTGTATTACTGGCCCACACTTAAGCAATCTGTTTGTCGCTACATTAAAAGCTGCAAAATTTGTGGTTCTCATAAGAGTTCACAAGACGCTCGCCCTGGTTTAATGGGTAACTTTAGCGTGTATCTTATCCCTTTCAATTAATATCGCTTGACTTATTAGGACCTCTCCTCGATCGAGAAGAGGTAATCAATATCTTTTAGTTGTTACCGATTGGTTTTCTAAATTTGTTATGGTGCAACCCTTACGTAAAGCTACCTCCGCTGCAATAATTAAATTCCTAGAACAGAATGTCTTTCTTATCTTTGGTGTCCCCAGATTATTCTTTGTGACAATGGTGCACAATTTATCTCTAAAGATTTTCAGAATTTCGTTAAAAGTTACAAAGTACAAAAATTTGGTTTAACGCAAAATATCACCCCAAGTAAACCCTACCGAGAGAGTAAATCGAGTGTTAATTACCGCTATCTCGTCTTATATTGATTCAGACCATACTACATGGGATGAACATATCTTTGAAATTGCTCAAGCTTTGCGTACATCTAAACACAAGCAACCCAATTCACTCCGTCTTTTCTTGTTTTTGGAAGATATACCCCAATCGATGGGAGTTACTATGGTTTAGTGCCTGACGATACTAACGTAATTGAATTTGACGATAAAATGCGCTGGGACAAAGACCAACAGTCATTACCTTCTATCTTTAACGACGTTAGAAAAAATTTGTTAAAAGCTTACGAAAAGAGCAAGGACCATTATAACTTGCGTGGCGAAATATTTCCTTTGCCTTAGGTGAACAAGTTTGGAAAAGAACTATGTCTTATCGGATGCATCTAAGAAATTTTCTTCAAAATTGGCCCCTAAATTCATTCTTTGTAAAGTCACACGTGTTATTAGTCCCCTTATCTATGAACTTCAGGATACTGAAGGAAAACGCCAAGGCAGGTGGCATATTAAAGACCTTAAGCCATTCTCTGCCGACCCAAATGCTAATTAAGTTTTCATGCCCATTATCCTCACGATTTACCTAATATTTTTGTTCTCACCATCAATTAGTATCTTTAATTACTTATTCCTTCCCTCATATAGTATATAATTTCTTACACGTTTAACTTTACTTACCTTAATTTAGCTATCTTTTCTTCTGGTTGACTTTTCCTCGACCATACCGTTACTCATATATCACTTCATCCTCTACACCCCCAATATAGCTCTGTCGTTTCATTTAATTAACCCTTGAAATTTTCCTACTACATATTGTTCGGTCTTTAGTATTTCTCTTATATGGTTTAATTGAAAGGTAATTGTCGTAACTTTGGTTGAAATAACCCATTGAATTTTTATGACTGGTTTTAGCTGATGTTGAGTGAATGCTTTCTTCTTTGGGCTCACATAGGACACGCGATCTATGCCATTGAAAGAAATAGTTCATATTCGCAGTTGCAAGAACTAGGATTATCTATTCCGTGTGTTTTCCTCTGAATTATTGCAATCGCCCACATTATACTACATCATTATACTACAACATTATTCCTTCCTTTTCTACTAAATCTACATAACTTATAAACTTTTTTTTCGTTATTTTTTATTGAACTTTGTGGTGAGACGCTATCGCTTCTTATTGTTATCTTATTAAATTCTCGGTTGTTTTAGCATATGGGGACAGTGTATCTGTATTTAACTGCTTATAATTGGGCATTTTTGTGTGTTTAGGGTGCTACCGTTTTAAAAAACTACCTTAAAACAGTTGTTTTTGTGTGTTTGTATCTGTAATGATACTTGTAAGTTGTTGTGTCAACTTTTGTCTGATTTTCTTATCGTAGTTGAAGCACTCGTTAGGAAAATTATCGTACTAGTTCTCTTAGGAGTCTAGTGAATTTTAAAAATGTGTATATCTTTATACCGCATGGATATCGGGTGAATAGTTTCACCGATATCGATCAACACTGGGTGCAGGAATGCACCCAAAGGTCTTTGCCGGTCCCCCGTGCTGTTCTTACGAACGGACCTGCCTCACAGGTTTCTCTTTTTGGAGGGCACGGGTCAATCCCATTTAAACGGCTCTACTGGAGCCACTCTTTTGTTGTTATCATTGTCTTGGGTAATAACTAGGCCAATATCTTTGTCTTCTTTATTATCTTTGACAATACCTTTAGGTTTAATATCGTTATCTTATTGATTACCTTTGGTAATAACCTTAGTTTAGTATCGTTATCTTACCGATTACCGTTAGTAATAACTTTGGTTTAATTTATCGTTATCTTACCGACTACCGTTAGGAATAACTTCGAGTTATGTCGCGTTATCTTACCGGTTATCTTGAGTAATAACTTCTGTTTAAATTCATGTTACCTACTATCTCTTATAATCACTTTAACTTAATATCGTGTTATCTTATCGAGTATCTCAAATAATAACTAAAGCTTAATACCGTTATCTTATTCATTACCTTTGAGGATAACAACTTAAGCTTAATATCTTTACCTTATCTATTATCTTTAACATCAATTTGAGATCTTATCTTATCTTTTATCGTCCTAACGTGTGGTATATATGACCAGACGTGGGAATTATCTTTCTGAAATTTAAGTGAAAAGCTAACCCGATTTAGAAATGTAATTTGTCAGGTTAGCATATAAGGATTTAGTAGGCGGTACTTTTGGTAAATTTGTGGATGCACAACTGTGTCATGGACAAGTTAAATGTGCATCGGAGGAAACCAAAGTACCAGAAACAAAATTTGCTAGAGTGCAGGTGACGCACTCTCATGAACATTTTAAATTTGGGCACTTCTTGCCAAAAAGAAGAATAGTTTGATGCGACACTCATGTGTGTTTGCATATAAGAACTATATGTTAGCTTTAGTTAGATAAGTTTAGATAGGTTTAGATAGGTTAGGCGACTTGTCGCACCCGTTAGTTTAAGCAGTGTTTCATGCTCCCGACAAATTTGTGCTGTCGGTAAGTAGTGTAGTCATAGACTATCGGGCTACCTATTCCGTTTCCTGGTACTTGGTAGACGTGCTATCGGTCGAAAAACCAGGTGGCGCCTTATATAAACATTTTGTAGGTTTTAAGTTAGGGTTTATGTAGGGTAGTAAGGACTTAGATTTTAAGCTGTTACTGTGCTAACAGACTTTTCTTTTTAAGTTTTTTCTTTTGTGGCTTTGTCGCGATTGTTACGTGCAAACTGAATTTGCACTTAAACATTGTTTTAGTTCAGTTTTTAATGTACGGAAGTTTTCCCGCCATAATTTTAAATACGCAAGACGCGCGAACATTTTTAAATGAACTGGGCGGGGCTTCCGGTACGTCACAATAGTGCAATTGGCAAGTGTGAATTATCCCTATAGGGGTATAGCAATGCTACAAAAGAGTAGGAGAGTTTCGCGGTTCTCGCACGGAAACGTGGCTTTTTTACGCCAAACTTTGAAGTGAACAGTCGTGCCGGGTGTCGTGTTATCTTATTATGTAGATTTCCTTATCTTGAGTATCTTTCCTTAATTCCCTATTCCGTCTTCCACTGCATATAGGAACGAAGATGACCCTGGACCATGACCCCGAGATAATTTGGATGTCCAACTCTACCAGCAGCGATGCCGAGGTTACCGTGACGTGATTTCCTGCCGGTTAACGGATCCTTCACGTGAGTAGATTATCTAATTTTTATTGTTTAAATTTTATGTACCTTCTCTTAATTATGGCGCAATATAAATTATCAGTGACGTCATGTGTATCTTATGAACTTTGGTAATTGTATTACCGGCTTTTAAGAGCCATCTATCGCCATTTCAATGTACCAGAATCTAAGTGTAACATTTTGTTAACTGCATTACCGACCAGGTAAAACTGTAAACGAAGTGTAGCAAATCATAAAAAAAAACAAACACATTCCTATCACAAACACCAACGTTAACTCTATTTACATCAATATTCACAATACATTAAAATTTCAAAATTAAAATTCAGCATAAATTTCAGTATCAGAAAATTTCAAGATTAAATTTGTTATCATTTTAATGTGCATCCAGAATTAAAGTCCTTGTAGGATGCCTACTAATTAATAAAACAATATATGCAGACCTGAGTCTGAGTACAAAGGGAGCATCTTCCACCCCTTTACGTTAATTGACCAGGTTCGTCTAATTGAGCTCAAAGACATACCCAAATTTTCATCATAATCCAGAACATCAATACTAAATACTCCTTTCTACTTAAACAAGAAAATTTCACCTTAAAATTAAAAATTTGTTGTTAGTACCAATTCACTACTGTCCATTTTAAGTAAATAAATTATAAAGTTATTCAACACACACCAAAACATCAAAAATCGAACAACAAAGCATAAGTTACCTGAAGGTTAATGCACTCGTGGCTCCAATGTACATCGCCCTCTGTTAATCACACCATTCCAACTGGGTTATGTTTAGGTCCTCGGATTACTGGTCGCCTTTAAAATTTTCTACACCACCATTCATCTAAAGTTGTTTCAGTGCTTTTCCGGAACTCATCTGTGTGCATCTGTATCTTGTTTTGTGGATCCAGTCACGTTTATGAATCATATAATTATTAACACCCCCGAAAAATAGCAAAGAAATTCATACTTCTTTCACGCTATACGCCAAAACTGCCTACTTTTGTTTATTCATTTGTCGTTGCAAATTTGAATAATTGGTACAGTACTCGCAATTATACCTAGACTTTATTACCTTGCATCTTCTTTTCTAAGTGCACTAAATTACTTTCATTGTAGCACGTAAAGAACAAACTGTTTTAAAGTATTAAATAATCACCAAAATATACGAGCAAACTGTTTAAATTATTCAATCAAAATCGAAAAACTAAGAGAGCGAAACTCATATTAACACGGGTATATATAATCGCTAGCCTATACGTCACTTTTGTCCCCAAAACGGACAGTTTCTAGAATTTCGCATACTATGTTCCCATCTCGACCACCCGGCACGCGGTTCTTATTAAATTTGCACTCGCCTCGCAACGTCTGAGAATAACTAATTAATTTTATACAGAAATGTTATTTTTACCTCTCATGTTTGCCTGTTATTTTCAACCAATCGCAACCCAGTGACGTTGCTCAAATCACGCCTTTTACTATATGTGTCTCTGTCTTGCGCATATTATCTGTCTCTATCTACCCTGTTCTGAGTGGTACAAATCGATATTCTTTAGTATCGGTTATTTTCAATCCACGTGGACTGTGAAATAACCCACTTTATTAGCATTTCTCGTGAATATTAAGCGACGGTTTCTCCAACATTCTCTGTAACCATTTGTTATCTGCAAAATTTACGCAGAACGAGACTTTTAAAAATACGCAGGTGTTCAATCGTCCTACTTCTAACTAACACTTCTACGATTTGAATATTATTGGGTTTTTACAAGCTTTTATGCATGTTATATGTTACTAATGGTTCAATTATCTCCAATTAAAATAATACCCTTTAATTTTTAGTGAATCCTAATTAAATATTAAATTATTATTTGTACATTTTGTTTAATACTCGTTACTTAAACTTGAATTAATTAATATAAATTTTGCACGTAATTTCCATGTGTTTCTTTACTTGGAATAATTAAACTACACGTTGAGCATTTTAATACTGCTTCTTTTTATAGAAAGCGTCTTGTAAATAATTTAAATCTCTTATTTTAATGAAACGAATGAATTTTATGCTCCACGGTTTTTTAATAAAGCGTATTATCTAATAAAATTCCTTATACACGGTGATTAAAATTATTTGATGTAATTAATTAATTTTCTACCCTGGTCTAAATATGAGTATTTTCCCCCTATTTGAATACAAATAATCCCACTTATTTGAATGCAAATATAAAGCATTTAGACTGCCAAAAAAAATTTACAAAAAAAATTGCCTATCTCTCTCTACCCTTATCTATCTAACTTACCTAACTTATCCACTCCAAAAAATTATTTACACCTGTCCTATATCCCTATCCTATTCCTAACTCTCACCTAATTTTATAAACATCCTATATACATCCTATCTACCTATCCTATTCCTCTTTTAACTATACTCACTTCCCCCTACCTAATCCTATATACCTATCCTATTCTTATTCTATTCCTAACTCTCCACTAATCTTATAAGAAATATCTACACTTAACCTATCTTATTTTCTTCCTACATTTAATTTTCCTTCTCATCCTATATACCTATTTCTAATTATCTCCCCTATTTATCCTATACCTAGCTTTATTTTCTATAAACACCTACTTCTACTCTTCTATATACACCTATTCTATCGCTATCCTATTTCTATTCCTATATCTATACTAAATTCACCTATCTCTATCCTTTGTTCATCAAGTTATTTAAATCTAACTCTCTTCTTGACCCTCCAAGTCTTTCTTCTCACCATCCTAATACTCTTCATCCCTATTTCTCCCCCTTCTATATCTATACCTATCATCCCTATTATCTCACATACAATAAACTTATCATCCCTATTATCCTGACTCTTAAATACTTCTTCTTCAGTCCCTACACTTGTCTGTTTCTCATTTATTATTATTTTCTTTTCTGCCGACAAACCAAACGATACTACCTTAAAATTATCGATTTTTCTTTCTACGGAAAATCCTGTGTACCTTCTAGAATCCTTGTGTAATGGAATCAGCCAGAATGAATTCCTTAAATCTACTTTACTAAAAACAAACTTGCCTTTTAACCTCATCAAAAATGTGTCCATGGATGGTGGACAATGGAATTGCGGTTTGGTCCATTGGTTAATTTTACGTGCATCTTTACTTAATTCTGCCTTCACCTGCTCCCGATCTGCTGCTGTTGCTTCTACCCCCACTAATTCTGCATGTTTTTGTACTAAAGCTTGAACCTCTACTATCCTATCCTCTGGACATCTTATCGTGTTGATCTGTTTAACTCCATCATCCTCTACCTCTACTACATTAATACTCAACCCCGTGTCATCCTCTGTGACTTCATAACTGCCCTTCCATGGCACTACCCTATCCTTAATCCTTACTACCTTTCTTTCCATATCTATCAAAACCCCTAACTGCATCATACAGTCAACACCTAAAATGCTCTGAAACTTCAGTCCAGGTACAATTACAAACTCCTGTTCATAGCTTAAACTTCCTATATCTATCCTAAGCACCACAACACTATTTACTACAGCAAACTTCCTTTTATTTGGAGCTACTAAATGGCTACACTTTATAGGCATAATTCTATCACAAACCTTATCCCTAATTTTGCTGACGAATTCCTCCGATATTAAACTCGCCTCTGCCCCTGTATCAAGTAATACTTCTACATTATTCTCAAAAATTTCTATATTAATAATTGGCAAACATAATTTTTCTACAGTTTCTGGCTCTACTTCCTCCTCAATTTTGAAAAATTCACGTGGATGTTCATATACATTTACACTGAAATCTAGTGGTCTGTCGCATTCTAAAAATCCTGTCTCGTCCTGTTTTCTGTGCTCGGTCCTGGTTGTCCTTCTACAACCTGTGCGTACGTCGTCCTTGTATTCATATCCGTGTCCCTGTCTCTATTCGGCGTGCTCGTCACTGTCCTGTTTACTTCCGTAAACTGTTCTGTCTCGTGTAACTAGGTCTTGGCGTCGGTCCCCTAGTCGCACTATTGCTTCTGTATTCCTGTCCTCGTCGTTCCCAACTCGGTCGAAAATTCCTATTGTAGTCAGGCCATCTCGCAAAATTCTGTGTCCTGTTGTCAAACCTAACCGTGTTAATGTTCCGTTCCCGTATCTCTCTTGTCCGTCCTACACATACATCGTCATATCGCTGTAAATACTCTAAAAATGTCTCCCGTTCTGTGATGTTTTGTAAGGCCACGTGTTGTCTAATTTCCAGTTCAAAATGTCGTGATAGGTACTCGATGATTTGTCTGTCCGTCAATGGTGGATGAAGTTGTTTGGCCACACTGTACTTTCGAATGGCATATTGTCCCTAGAACCTGCAAACTCTCCCTTAAATTTTCCTGTAATCAAGTCGTCCCTAATCTGGTCCTGTTTGTGATCACTCCAGTAGTGTTGTAAAAATTTGTTTTCAAAGTCCTGATACGTGTCTATGTCCTGTCCTACTAAATTGTACCATGCTTCCGCATTGTCCTTTAATAAAGCCTTTATCGTATTCAGTTTAGTCTGTTCGTCAAATAAATTTCCCACTAGATTTCTTACACTATTAATAAAAATTTGTGGATTTACCCTGTTATCGCCATAAAACTTCATGTGTTGGTCCAATGATACTCCACCTGTATAAAATCTGGGACCATCCCCCGTTAAATTTGACATGTTGTATTTAATACTACTAACTTCGCGTTCTACCCTGCCTAACTGATCCCTACATGAGTCCGTTACTTCAGTCATTTTTACATTTATTTCTTCTTCACAAAAAATGCGTACTTCGGACCTTAAATGTCCTATTTCCTGTCGAAGACCTGTAATATCACGCTCATTTTTATCAACCCTATTTTCAACTTCCCCCATCTTTACGGTAAGACTATTTTTAAATTCTGTAAATTCTCTCGTTGATTTTTCTATTTTATCCCCTAATTCCTGATTTAATTGGTCAAATTTCTTATTCGATTCTTCACTCATTTGCTCAAATCTACGATTCGATTCCTCCCTTGCTCTACTCGATTCATCGCTCATCCTCTCCAGCATTCTCATTATCATCTCGTTTCCTTGATCCCCTGATTCCGTCCTCGACTGATCTCTACTGCCTCCAGCTTCTTCCATTTTAGAATTTTTCTCACACAATGCACTATCGTCACTTCCAATTTCCACTCCTTGACTCCTTAACCACTCTTTTCTCTGCATACGTTCTAATCACTCTCACACACTCTAAAATACTCCTAAATTTATACACAAACAGAAACTCTCTCTCTCAGATCGCCAGTTTCCTGGAATAAAATCACAAAAATTTTATTTGGAACTCGAGCCTCACTTTTGGGTCGCCAAGAATGCTGTGAATCCACCAAAATCCGGGAACTACGGTTTTCGAATCGAGCCCCACAGATTGGGTGTCAAGAATGCTGTGAAACCTACAAAGAGCCTATTAAATTAACTGGTCCGGTGACTTTCTTCTGTTAATCGCCTCTTTACTCTTTTCCGCCTCGGCTGCTCACCTAGTTAAAACTTTCATCCTCAATCATAAAAAAAAACAAACCCATTCCTATCACAAACACCAACGTTAACTCTATTTACATCAATATTCACAATACATTAAAATTTCAAAATTAAAATTCAGCATAAATTTCAGTATCAGAAAATTTCAAGATTAAATTTGTTATCATTTTAATGTGCATCCAGAATTAAAGTCCTTGTAGGATGCCTACTAATTAATAAAACAATATATGCAGACCTGAGTCTGAGTACAAAGGGAGCATCTCCCACCCCTTTACGTTAATTAACCAGGTTCGTCTAATTGAGCTCAAAGACATACCCAAATTTTCATCATAATCCAGAACATCAATACTAAATACTCCTTTCTACTTAAACAAGAAAATTTCACCTTAAAATTAAAAATTTGTTGTTAGTACCAATTCACTACTGTCCATTTTAAGTAAATAAATTATAAAGTTATTCAACACACACCAAAACATCAAAAATCGAACAACAAAGCATAAGTTACCTGAAGGTTAATGCACTCGTGGCTCCAATGTACATCGCCCTCTGTTAATCACACCATTCCAACTGGGTTATGTTTAGGTCCTCGGATTACTGGTCGCCTTTAAAATTTTCTACACCACCATTCATCGAAAGTTGTTTCAGTGCTTTTCCGGAACTCATCTGTGTACATCTGTATCTTGTTTTGTGGATCCAGTCACGTTTATGAATCATTTAATTATTAACACCCCCGAAAAATAGCAAAGAAATTCATACTTCTTTCACGCTATACGCCAAAACTGCCTACTTTTGTTTATTCATTTGTCGTTGCAAATTTGAATAATTGGTACAGTACTCGCAATTATACCTAGACTTTATTACTTTGCATCTTCTTTTCTAAGTGCACTAAATTACTTTCATTGTAGCACGTAAAGAACAAACTGTTTTAAAGTATTAAATAATCACCAAAATATACAAGCAAACTGTTTAAATTATTCAATCAAAATCGAAAAACTAAGAGAGCGAAACTCATATTAACACGGGTATATATAATCGCTAGCCTATACGTCGCTTTTGTCCCCAAAACGGACAGTTTCTAGAATTTCGCATACTATGTTCCCATCTCGACCGCCCGGCACGCGGTTCTTATTAAATTTGCACTCGCCTCGCAACGTCTGAGAATAACTAATTAATTTTTATACAGAAATGTCATTTTTACCTCTCATGTTTGCCTGTTATTTTCAACCAATCGCAACCCAGTGACGTTGCTCAAATCACGCCTTTTACTATATGTGTCTCTGTCTTGCGCATATTATCTGTCTCTATCTTGTAACGTATTTTTTTTCTAGTTACACCAAGCCTAATAAATTAATAATAAAACAGATAAATTTTAAAGCATTTAATTCGTAAATATTCAGCCAATAAAAATTAAAGTATAATGTTCATAATAACACATAGATTCTAGAAGATATATATTCTGAGGCTTGTTACCAAGCGCTGTCAAGTTAATAATCGGCACTTTTATTTCCAACGTCCAAGAGTGAAGTCGCTTTTTGTAGACTAGAGATAAAAGTCAAGATGGCCCGACTAAAACACGAGGCGTCTAATAGAGTCAAGAAGAAGAATTTGAATTGAGAACATGGAACGATAATATACATCATTTAAGACAGTTGGTATATATTAATACAATAAATTTTACTAATATTTTCTCATCTTAGTGCAATATCTTATGGACATATCTATAACAACAATTTTCAATGTTAAATTATAATAAATTTTCGTCGCAGTAATTTAAAGCAAGCAGTTATGGTTTCGTTCTATCTATTTAACTACGCAGTATAGCAATGGTTTATTCTACAAAGAATCTTGATACTTCAAACTTACTGATGATTAATACGCTGGAAAAATACAACAGCTGACGTCATGATTTTGCACCTGCAATTTATTTGGATACACGTGAGTGTTTGAAACTTTCCATAACTTTGAAAGTATAGTAAATTATTATGAGATTTCCTCGTTGATTATTAGAGTAACAAAAATATAAAGTAGTTTTTAAAGTTAGTAACACAACGAATAAATATCTAGTTTGTCAGTTATTTGTACACGCATTCAATGTGTTTTAAGATATTTAGAATGACAACTTATGTCAGATAAAAAAAATAGTATAGATTCTGTTTCTAATCTAGACGCCAGATGCAGTCTTGATTTAATTTTCACATTTTGCTTAAGAACATTCAAGTCATGTAAAAGCTTTTTATTGGTGCTGAAGTTCGTATTTTCTTGGTAGATTATAGTTAAATTTGAGTATTTGCATTTTATAATCGTTGTTTTTTATGACAAATCTTTGTTGTAAATGGTCAATGAAGTACTTCAATGATTATGGTAAAATAAACTCATATGTTATGAACTAATAATTTATTACATGTTTGCTTAAACTAAATTTTATAGAAATGATCCATTTATACATATTTACTTTGAATGTTAAACTTCACTAAAATTCTTTTTATAAAAATTTATGACAAGATAGTAATCATATATATTGCAGTCACATGTATATAATCAGATTTCTATATATAAATAGAATTCCTTTTGTTTCTTTTGAAAGACGTTTTATTATTCAACATTTAAATTAGGAAAAGAAAACTAGAGCAAATCCTCCTTAAGTAAAAGACAGAGTAATGAATATGAATCCTTTAGTATTTCACAGATGTTTAAAGTCACTTATTATATTTTTGGGCATATGCTTTTGAGGACACAAATGGTGTCCATGTGGTGTTTTGTTTGTTCACAGGTAAAGCTGAGACAACTGTTTGACATCTGGTGGTTGAGGTTTTGGTAAGTGTGTGCTAAAGAGTGAAATTCAAGTTTTATGGCTATGATAGTGGTGTTAAGATAAGGTTTCCGCATTCCCTTATACAAACACAGTTAAATTTTGTTGGCACTTGTATTAAAAATATGGTGGCGCCTATTAAAAATATTTTTGGTCGATTATCCACCCATGACCCATGCTCATGATCTACCCAGAGCTAACACTCTACTAGCCGTTTAACCCTTAAGAGTTTTCTTTGTCTAAAGCCGTTTTCCATCTGACATTACCCTGGGCTTGGAGTATAAAGAAGAAAATCTCGACCTAGTGATATCAGATTAAAATAGAGAGTTTTAGTATATAGCTGATAGTCACGAGGATAAAGGGTGATAAACTTACAAAAAGTTTTAATTACCCCGATTTATATTACACTTGCGCTCGCAACGTGGGGCTGGAATTTCATTTAGAGGCTGGAATTTCATTTAGGGGCTCGAATAATTTCAGTTAGAGGCTCGAATAATTTCACTTAGAGGCTGGAACATTTAGTAGTTATTTTCATCACACTTATATTCACCGACTGAGGTTTGCTTTGATACTAGTAACGTCCTCTTTTAGTTTCATTTTTGTTAAAGTTTGTTACAGTTTATAGTGGGTTCTTCTTTATATAGTTAGGACATTCGTTTGTTTGAGATTTCATCTTCAAAAATTATATAATTGAGTTACGTTAGAGATATTCAGATATTTAATTATGGCAGAAACTTATAGCATCGTACATTTACTTAAAAATGAGTTAGAATATGAATTGAACATTAGAGGCATTGAAAATTCAAGACCAGTTTCAGATAAGAGGAAAATTTTAGCAAGGTTGTTGGCCAAAGAAACAGATAAACCGGTTGTTTGATAGATCCTTCTTACTATAAAGTAGATTTCAAAGTAGAGAAAGAAGAGATTGAGTCTAGTATAGAGTCAGTTAAAATGTTTTGTTATAATTTATGGATGATCCCAGAGTCGATTTTTAAAAGGATAAGGTCAAGATTAGTGCATCTTACAGGTAGAATTCAACGGTTAAAGCTCCCTAAAGAAAATTTTGAGGAAATTGTGTTATTTAAAATGAAAGTTTGGCTACTATTCTTGTTGTGGAAGCAGATCTGCATGAGAAATTAAATAAAGATACGAGTTCAAATCATAAAGATATTAATATAAATCCTATTGCTGCATCTAATGTGCCCATTCCAACGGTTACATATGTCACACAGTCAGTCCCTATTGGATCTTGGTCGATAAAATATTCAGGAAACCCATCTCTCTTATATCAATTTTTAGAAAACATTAGTGACATTGCACAGTCTCGAAAGGTATCTGAGATGGAATTGTTTAATTCTGCAGTTGAATTGTTTACCGGTGATGCCTTGGTATGGTATCGTTGTGTTCGTGGTTCATTAACAGATTGGAGTTCGTTGGTTAGTAGACTAAAGGAAGATTTCTTGCCAGCACATCCTGAAGACGATATTTGGGAAAAATCAAAAATAGATTACAGAGGAACGGTGAATCAGTTGTATTGTTCATTGCTAATATGGAAAGTTTATTTAACCGATTACCTATTATTCCTGCAGAACACACTAAAGTTAGAATAGTCAAGAAAATTTATTGCCATATTTCATTCAGCATCTTGCTCTTACAGAGATAGAGAATATTAGTACGTTAGTTAAATTGTGTAAGAAGTTAGAAGAAGCTTCTTTAAGTAAACATAAGTCTGTTTCAGCTGCATCATATAGTCACAAGCAGCCTATTAATTATTTTAATCCACGTTTTAGAAACAAAACCCCTAGTTCATTTCAGAATGCTTCAAGTCGTGTTTATACCCCTACGTCTTCACATTCCCCAGTACAAGTTCTTAATTCTGCTACCCCAATGACAGAAAAGAGTGGAGTAGGTAACTCATTTATTAAGCATAAATTGATATGTTGGAATTGTTCACGTTATGGACATACTTTCAGTGTCTGTAGATCTTTCAAGAGATTATTTTGTTATGGTTGTGGTCATAAAGGAGTGACTAGTATCACTTGTCCGTCGTGTCCAACTCAACGAGTAGAGGAACAGAAGTTGAATAACGATTCCCCTGGGTTTAGACAAGAGGCTACAGTTATGTTGTGTGTCCGAGAAGGTCTATGTTGTAAAGAGGAGTGGTCGCGATGGCTTCAGGTAGTTAGAAATTTTTGCAGGAGTAGAGTTCCACCTAAAGCTAATGCATTGTTTGAGAAAAAGCCTTATGATAATCGCCCATATGTGATGGTAAAGTTATTCGACATGGATATTACAGGCTTATTTGATATGGATGTATTACATCGATAGTAGGTTCATCTTTTAGTCTTATTAGTTATATTTGTTGGTCGATTAATGGTACACTAGTCTTTACTGTTGAAATATAGTTTGAAGATTGCTCTTGTGCATGAGCACGTTTTGGTTTAGTTTGATTGGTTTTGAGTAGCAATTTTTATGGTCGCGTTGCAACGTAGTATGTTGAGTTAAGTTAGATCTAAGCGAGACTTGTTGTGGTTCATCGTGTAGCGTTATGTTAGTCTAGACGAAACTCCGGAAGGGTTGGTCGCTCAGCGTTATGTCAGTCTATGCGAGGGTCGTGGTGAGTTTGTCGCTTCAGCAGTTTGGCATTGTCACTTGAGATTATTTGAAGTCGGTTATGATGTGATTCGTTTTGCTTATTTAGTTTGTCAGTCTAGATGAGACTCAGAGAAGAGTTTGTCATTCTAGCAATTTTGTTTATAAGTCTAGGTGAGGCTCATAGAGGAGTTTGTCATACTAGCAAATTTATGCGTTGTGAAGCACTTTAGTTTATATCGACAGTTTGATTATGG
This sequence comes from Platerodrilus igneus, assembly GCA_036346225.1. Lineage (NCBI taxonomy): Eukaryota > Metazoa > Arthropoda > Insecta > Coleoptera > Lycidae > Platerodrilus > Platerodrilus igneus. The sequence goes on along the minus strand of JARFIW010000439.1, from coordinate 2,028,281 downwards.
GTAGAGTAAGCGTGTACCAGAACATTTATTAATAGTTATCATGAAGTAAAGTAGAAAATAATTTCGTATTTAAATTCCCCTTTTTTTTACCATATCTTCAAATTTAAGTCTAAGAAAATGTTTAGTATCGATAATTCTGCGACAGATGAAGGTGAAAATGAAGATGTTAAAAATGTTTCTGATCCTTAAGTACTTCTAATTATAGTTGATGTCAGTAGTAATTCTTTTTGGTCCATGTTCTAAACTCTTAAGTAGGACAAGATTACAGTTAGTGAAATTTTTTGATTTGTTTAAAGTAATTTTTGTTTTAGTAGTAATAGAGCTTAATATGTTTGTTGATTTAGATGTTGCATGTGTTAAATGATAATTTTTGATGACGACAAGGATGTGTTACATGATAATTTTTGATGACGACAAGCATGTGTTAAATGATAATTTTTGATGACGACAAGGATATGTTTATGGATTTTGAATGATGATATGTTTTTTTGAGGTGTTTGAGAGTGCAGCATATGCTGAGAGATGTTGCAGGTATATAGAGATGAATATGTATTCGGTGAAGGGGTACGTATTCAGTAATGAGGTACATGATAGAGAGTATAGAGAGTGTTTAGTAAAGTGTTGAGTATAGTTATATAGTTAGAGTGTGATAGAGTATTAAGCATTAAAGGAATGCTTGAGTTTTGGTTTAGTAGGTTGAGACTAGGCCTGATGTGCTTATTCTTATTGAGAGTGTACATGAGCTAAGAGAGTTCATGAAGAGTTTTTTTTGTGAGTTGCTGGTGGATGTCTCCCAGTAGGCTCAAAGTATGATTTATTAGTGGTTTTGGAGTTCTTTGGTGATCAATCACTGATGTTGTAGAATTTTTGAAAGATATAGTTGAGTCTGTAACATAGTAGTCGTACAGATAATGTTGTGAGGTGCTCACTCAAAGATCAAAGGTATCTTGTTGATGAATAAGTATTGTTAATACTTTGTCTGTTTCTCGAGTATTAGAGATTTGTTTCGTGAATGGACTTCGTAAATAACAGCTTTTGGTACTTATTAAATTCATCAATTAGTTTAAATGTAATTAGCATTTGGAAAGTTATGTGCATAAATCCTTAAGACAGATATAGTAAATTAGAGAAGAGTATTCGTTGTACAGATTTTTGTTTAATAGTAATTTTGTTATACATTCGATTTTGTTTATTACAGTTCTAATTTATAGAAAAATATTTTTCGCTTCAGGTAAAATTTTTTTTACTTTGATATGGTTGTTGCGTTTGTAACTATAGATGACATGCATCCACTGAGTGTTAGATTCCCCTAAATATTCTTAACTGATTGACCTATATACTGATTATGACTTCCCGAATTTGTCCCTTTATAGGCGTGTAGTACGCGCAGTTACTAATCACTCAATCCCATGCATTAATATTCCCCCATATCAATTAGTGAATGATTCTGATTTTTTTGTTAAACTCATCGTTAGTTATAGTTAAAGTTTGTGCTGTTTTGTTGTGAGTTGTAAGAGGTTTATACAGTTAATAAGAGTAATTTTGAAGTTTCAGTCGTAAAATTTTTTAGAAAAATTCTCCCATACCTCAATTTTTCTCTTGGGAAGAAGCTGTGTAACGTATTTTTTCTAGTTACACCAAGCCTAATAAATTAATAATAAAACAGATAAATTTTAAAGCATTTAATTCGTAAATATTCAGCCAATAAAAATTAAAGTATAATGTTCATAATAACACATAGATTCTAGAAGATATATATTCTGAGGCTTGTTACCAAGCGCTGTCAAGTTAATAATCGGCACTTTTATTTCCAACGTCCAAGAGTGAAGTCGCTTTTTGTAGACTAGATATAAAAGTCAAGATGGCCCGACTAAAACACGAGGCGTCTAATAGAGTCAAGAAGAAGAATTTGAATTGAGAACATGGAACGATAATATACATCATTTAAGACAGTTGGTATATATTAATACAATAAATTTTACTAATATTTTCTCATCTTAGTGCAATATCTTATGGACATATCTACAACAACAATTTTCAATGTTAAATTATAATAAATTTTCGTCGCAGTAATTTAAAGCAAGCAGTTATGGTTTCGTTCTATCTATTTAACTACGCAGTATAGCAATGGTTTATTCTACAAAGAATCTTGATACTTCAAACTTACTAATGATTAATACGCTGGAAAAATACAACAGCTGACGTCATGATTTTGCACCTGCAATTTATTTGGATACACGTGAGTGTTTGAAACTTTCCATAACTTTGAAAGTATAGTAAATTATTATGAGATTTCCTACGTTGATTATTAGAGTAACAAAAATATAAAGTAGTCTTTTAAAGTTAGTAACACAACGAATAAATATCTAGTTTGTCAGTTATTTGTACACGCATTCAATGTGTTTTAAGATATTTAGAATGACAACTTATGTCAGATAAAAAAATAGTATAGATTCTGTTTCCTAATCTAGACGCCAGATGCAGTCTTGATTTAATTTTCACATTTTGCTTAAAACATTCAGGTCATGTAAAAGCTTTTATTGGTGCTGAAGTTCGCGTATTTTCTTGGTAGATTATAGTTAAATTTGAGTATTTGCATTTTATAATCGTTGTTTTTTATGACAAATCTTTGTTGTAAATGGTCAATGAAGTACTTCAATGATTATGGTAAAATAAACTCATATGTTATGAACTAATAATTTATTACATGTTTGCTTAAACTAAATTTTATAGAAATGATCCATTTATACATATTTACTTTGAATGTTAAACTTCACTAAAATTCTTTTATAAAAATTTATGACAAGATAGTAATCATATATATTGCAGTCACATGTATATAATCAGATTTCTATATATAAATAGAATTCCTTTTGTTTCTTTTGAAAGACGTTTTATTATTCAACATTTAAATTAGGAAAAGAAAACTAGAGCAAATCCTCCTTAAGTAAAAAGACAGAGTAATGAATATGAATCCTTTAGTATTTCACAGATGTTTAAAGTCACTTATTATATTTTTGGGCATATGCTTTTGAGGACACAAATGGTGTCCATGTGGTGTTTTGTTTGTTCACAGGTAAAGCTGAGACAACTGTTTGACATCTGGTGGTTGAGGTTTTGGTAAGTGTGTGCTAAAGAGTGAAATTCAAGTTTTATGGCTATGATAGTGGTGTTAAGATAAGGTTTCCGCATTCCCCTTATACAAACACAGTTAAATTTTGTTGGCACTTGTATTAAAAAATACGGTGGCGCCTATTAAAAATATTTTTGGTCGATTATCCACCCATGACCCATGCTCATGATCTACCCAGAGCTAACACTCTACTAGCCGTTTAACCCTTAAGAGTTTTCTTTGTCTATAGCCGTTTTCCATCTGACATTACCCTGGGCTTGGAGTATAAAGAAGAAAATCTCGACCTAGTGATATCAGATTAAAATAGAGAGTTTTAGTATATAGCTGATAGTCACGAGGATAAAGGGTGATAAACTTACAAAAAGTTTTAATTACCCCGATTTATATTACAATCTACCCTGTTCTGAGTGGTACAAATCGATATTCTTTAGTATCGGTTATTTTCAATCCACGTGGACTGTGAAATAACCCACTTTATTAGCATTTCTCGTGAATATTAAGCGACGGTTTCTCCAACATTCTCTGTAACCATTTGTTATCTGCAAAATTTACGCAGAACGAGACTTTTAAAAATACGCAGGTGTTCAATCGTCCTACTTCTAACTAACACTTCTACGATTTGTATATTATTGGGTTTTTACAAGTTTTATGCATATTATATGTTACTAATGGTTCAATTAACTCCAATTAAAATAATACCCTTTAATTTTTAGTGAATCCTAATTAAATATTAAATTATTATTTGTACATTTTGTTTAATACTCGTTACTTAAACTTGAATTAATTAATATAAATTTTGCACGTAATTTCCATGTGTTTCTTTACTTGGAATAATTAAACTACACGTTGAGCATTTTAATACTGCTTCTTTTTATAGAAAGCGTCTTGTAAATAATTTAAATCTCTTATTTTTAATGAAACGAATGAATTTTTATGCTCCACGGTTTTTTAATAAAGCGTATTATCTAATAAAATTCCTTATACACGGTGATTAAAATTATTTGATGTAATTAATTAATTTTCTACCCTGGTCTAAATATGAGTAATACTATATAACTATATAACTATATAAAAATTTATACTTGCAAACCCCGTGTATGCATGCAAATACACATCCGTTCTCTCGAACCATGTATGCAAAGATTCATTCAATACCTGTGTCGGGTATGCAATACCCACTGTTGCTCCACTCTCTACAATGCCTCTGAGGTAATTTATCAGGGTTGATAATGCTTAGCACGGGTGTTGATACATTTTGTGCTCGAAAATCGAAAAATCTCCCTACTGCCATAACAATTTGGTTTGGAGTCGTCGGGCTTCCGAAATCCTAACTTCTCCAATCAATCAATAATGAACCATATAGGTGTGGTTAAGTGTCATTTTCTTTGCCGCTAATAAACCTGCACTTTTTACCATTAACTGCTTTACAGCTGAACCATGTCGTTCTTTTTAATTATACTTAAATTTATTACGATTTACTTTTCCTTTACGAGCCGAACTTATCTGTGTCCTTTATCCATTATTTAAATTCACTACTCGTCCTGTAATAAACGTACTAATTAATAAATTTGTTCACGACATCCATTTAATATACACGAGCCTATAACCAATATCGCTACGCGATCTTGTCGCGTAGAACATTCTGGAAGGAATTTGATTCTATAAAACTAACGAAACAGATAAAGAAGCATCATTTTTATAATCCACGCGCCGACTGTTGTAGTTGAATGAAAATTATTACATGGATAGAATTGTAGTGAAAGTTATAAGTTTAAGAAATTGAAACGGAACAAAAATTTATAATTTCCAGTGAAATAAACAGTAAAGTGCGAGTTGTAATATGTGTATTTAGAATTTGGCCGTTGATATAAACGGCTCTAAGTTAATGCTTCAAATTACTAGATATAGATAAATGACTCTAATTACTGGGTAATTTCTTCAAGTTACTGGCTAACGACTCCCAGTTACGATGTGAATACTCTAAATAAAAGGTAAAATATTCTAAGTACAGGGTTAATACTTCAAATTTTTGGGCAAACGACTACAAGTTGCTGGTAAATATTTCAAAATTATTATGGTAGTAAATTTTATTGAAATAGCAACGGAAAAGTGTTTTTGACTACTCGGAAAGGAGTAGGATTTTTTGAAGTACTTACAATGGTTTCAAAATGGGGGCGTACTTCCTTTAAGCACAGAATATATATAAAACTTACAATGTGTGGTATGTAATTTAATCTCTGTAAGTTCCGTTAACTCGGTTTTCCTTTGTGTGTTAGTTTATAAAATTCTGTTTTATTGTGTCTTGCATACATTGAAATATCTGAAATTATGTTCTTTAGGTGTATTACCAAATGAAATATTTTTAATATATGAAAGCTTTCTTAATATGTTATGAGGAATGTATTGAACTTTGTTTTCCTTTGTGGTGGTTTTTAAAGTAATTACTTGAATTTGAGTTTCATTTCAAATATATTGTACAGAAATAAAGGGCTGCTTTTGTGATTGCTAAATTTGTGATTATTATAGAACCTTATTTATTGCACAGGCTTATAAAACACTATTACACTGAAGTCAAAATTATACAGGGCGATTCAATAATAAGTTGTTCGTTTTAAATTTCTTACCCCCTTTCTTGTCTGATTTTTATTTTTCGTATCGCCCAAACGTTACAAACAGATTGTAAAATAATTAGCCAAGAAAATCGTCATTTGGATTTTTCAATTTCCATGAAGTCTTTTGTACTTTCTGACACATAGAATAATAAAAATTTCTATAGTTGTTAAAATTGATAGGTTGAAGATCAAGAAGAATATGATTTAATACTATCATCATTTCCTGTTGATGCTGATGTTTCTGATGACGTGACGTTTCCCTACAGTTTTGCCTTTTCAGGCATGGTACCTAAAGTTTATCAACAAGTTAAAGAATTCATATATGCATGTTTGAAATTTTCTGAAGATTTAAATTTAAGGTGAGTGACCATAGTATATTATGATTTCCTTAAATATACTTCACAGTCAAGTTGAAGCCGATGAAATGATAAGAAAGTCCATGAATTTACTATTAACAAGAAGCTTCAGTGGTTGTCTTTCATCAACATTTCGAAGCCATCATGTTAACTTGCAAGAAATTATACAGATAATTGTGGATACTGGATATTTAGAAGAAGCAACTGTTTATTTAGATCAGTTTATTTCAAATATAACAGGGTAAAATTGGTATTTCTGTTCAATTTTTTCTTATTTTTTGCTTTTTAGAGAAGAAACACACGGGGTGACAACAACTGTTGGCCAAGGACAACCGGCAATGTTTCGTGTGGCTAGAGAAGATGCTGTTCGTCAAATATGTGAAAAGTTGAGACAAAAAATTGATGAATTTCTTGAATTGGAAAATTATGACTGGTTATTGGTTGAACCACAAGGACATGCATCTAGTTTTATAGCTGATTTAATCGCTTTTTTACAAACTACTTTTCGCAGTTTTACTAACTTACCGGTATGTCTATGCTATGATATTTCATATGATAATTTTTTTATAAGATCCATAAATGGTATTAATTTGATTGAATCTACATTGTTATTTTCAGAATTGCTAAAGATAAATGTTATTATAGCAACACAAGCTGATCATTTTGTTTAACTTGCAAATATGACAAATTGTATGCTGAATCTTATTATATTAGTTTCTATTTTAGGCAGTAATAGAGCTGTCTGTTTAAACATATGAAATGGTTAACAAGCTGCATCATCACCATTGGGTAGAATGTTGTAATACTAGTGCGTACTTCCCCCTTTTAATTCATTTACTAAAATTCTACTTTTAGAAATTTACAATACCAGTTGCAATAATACAATTTTTTGTTTTTTCTTTTTTACCTAAATTTCCGTGCCAGAAATTTTATATATAAAGGCCCATAAACTATGCTTAACAATATAATATCCTACTTTACCGTCTAATGCCTTTTAGTGTGTGCCACAGGTCGTTTTCTTCGATGGTATTCTGCAGATACAGAGAGCGATGTCGCTTCTGAAGCTTTTAAACATTCCCTAGTTGCACAAAATTAACTCGAACATGCTTAGGTCAACACATTAAACTGAAATAAAACTGTAATTACACTAGGAGGTTATTCTATCATATGAGAATACTTTTGCACTGATTTTTTCCGACAGTTAGCTTCTATTGTTCTTTTCTCGCATGTTCATACCTTTTTTATGTATCTTTCATTGTCAGCACAATTCCATTGTCGCAACCTGTTACTTGTAAAATCTGTATGAAGTTAATAAATTTTGATTTACTCTGATGGGGTGGGGACCTCGTAACAATATAGGGGTGCATCGGCTAACTGTAGTGATGCGGAAGTGTGTCTCTATTGAAAAATTATAAAAGAAAATAGAAATATTCAAATAAAAATAATAAACAAAAAAATAATAAATAAAGTAATTGAAATACAAAACCTCTACATTACATTAACACATACACTGAAAGCTTTTTCTCTGTCAAAATCGAGGGGTGCCAAATCGTCGGTCATAGCAATTTCTTTTGATGTTACCTCTACTTGGAAGAAGGTTATTCTGCATAAATCTTCCGTGCTTTGGTAACCTAAACTTTATAATCTCATTTGCTTCCTTTCTCGAAACTACTTGAAAAACACATTTATCCTTCGGTCATAATTACATAAAATTGTAAAATAAAATATTTCTTCCAAATACAATACAATCACCGAGGTAGCTGGTTATCCTTCACAAGTAGCTGACTTTACCTAGTTCCTAAATAAATTGAAATAAAAATCAACCTAAACTTAAGCTCTATTAAAATATAATAATTTCAATATAAAAAAACAAATTCTTAACCTCTAATCTAGCCAGTTATTGCTAAAATAAATCTAAGGAAAAATAAAATTATGCCATATGACTAAATACGCCTAAAGAATTCATTAAATTGCATCCAACAATAATAATTTATTTCAAACTTTTTCCCTTTTGCATATGAATCATGTGACATTATAAATCACAAAGTTGGCAATGCACTTAATAACACTTAGAAAACAACATTTTCGTTCTACTCTTTCATTGTTCATTCCAAAAATGATAAGTTTTTATATTTGTACTAATATTAAATTTCATCATTAAAACTGGTATTTAAAATCACTATCAACTCCTTCCATGTAAATTCAAACTCACATAATATAAACATAAAAACTCATTCTACTCACAGTTTTCAAAACTTTCACTTCCCCACACAAACAGTTCTTCATCTGAATGGCTACTGTTTGTAAATTGTTATGTGTTGGAGTTTCTAAGTATTAATCTTGCAATTCAAAAAAATTTTAAGTCGCTATCCATATATTTCTTTTACATTATCAGCCAACTTAATTTCTGAAAATGCTAGAAGCTTAAACCTCAGATTCAAAAAGGTGCTACAAGATAATGTTGCTTGTTCCATGGTGAAAAATCATTCGATAATGTTGGAATTTAATTTTAATACCACGTTTGCTACATTTAGATGATAATATTATTATTTATGGGAGTAATTACAAACTGATTTCAAATCATTTACCAATGGAATGACTATGATGCAATAGTTTTCGTTTCTGCTTCAAAGGGTTCTTAGACGTAATACTTTTGTTAGCATATCTTAATCCTAGGTTATCTGGATTATGATTGTGTAGTGTATTATAACTATTTAAATTGTCTCCTGAAAAGTAAGTTACAGAGGTTGCAAAACTGTTGCTTAAGATATGCCTATTTAATCAAGCACATGGATCATGTGACCCCATTTTATAAGCAGGTGGATATCTTAAAAATAGGTGAAAGATATGAATTGCAGTTTGCAGTATTTGTTTTTTCGATATATATATATATATATATATATATATATATATATATATATAATAAAATTGATTCGTGGGTTTGAGGTCTCTGAATTAAGTTGAAAACTCTTTTTTATGACCTAAATTTTCGAATTTATTTTAAATTCTTGATCACAGGCTATCTAAAAATTTTTATACGCTAGACCATAAATATGGTACATAAATTATAAACTTACAAACTTGAGGTTAGTTGAAAACTAGCATAACAAACTTAATAAAAATCGTGGAAAAACTTGTAAAACTAACAAAATTAAAAGTTTCAAATATAAATTATAAACATTAAACTTGTATACATCAATTTTGATGTAAAAATTATTTGTTTCATAGGATATAAGATGACTAATTTATTTGATGACAGAGTACCGTTTGTATGCGTGTGTGTGTGTGTGTGAGTGTGCTTGTATATTATGTGATGTGAGTGTATAGTGTATGAACGTTTGTGAACGCACACGTGTGTGTGTGTGTATGTTTAGTTTAATTTTTGTCATTAATTTTGTTCAAAATTTAATAAATATGTGTATGGAATTTAAGTTACTAATATCTGTTTTCTTATTTATTGTATTTTTAGTTTTATAAATATGATACATTTCAAAAAAATCTTTTTGATTTGTTGCTTTCTATTTTTAAGATGTTTGGATTTTCAAAATCCATACTGTGATTTGTATCTATTACGTGTGTGGTTAATGCACATGCTTTTGGTTTAATAGTTATATCACTCTTATGTTGGGCTATCCTTTGTTTTAATAGTTGAGAAGTCTGCCCAATATACGAGTGAACGCAATTTAAACAATTATTTTTATATATTAAATTTCTCTGGTTCATTTTAGATATTTTGTCTTTAGTTTTAGTAAAAATACTTTGTAATGTTAGTACGTTACGTTTAGCAAAATTTATTTTTTCATTTTTAAAAACTTTTATTAATTTTGGTGTTAAATGTTTGTTATGCTAGTTTTCAACTAACCTCAAGTTTGTAAGTTTATAATTTATGTACCATATTTATAGTCTAGCGTATAAAAAATTTTAGATAGCCTGTGATCAAGAATTTAAAATAAATTCGAAAATTTAGGCCATAAAAAAGAGTTTTCAACTTAATTCAGAGACCTCAAACCCACGAATCAATTTTATTACAAATATTTAGGTCGTAATTATTTTCACTTTATATATATATATATATATATATATATATATATATATATATATTGAATGATATTAGCAGGTTGTAGGTCAGCTGGTTATTCAAGCGTACTCTTTATTATATTCTAAGCTTTCGATTTATTTCAAACCTTTATCAAAGAAACTACAAAAACGTCATTCTGGGCGTCAAGCAATATACAATAAGTACTTACTAAATTGAGGTTGAATGCATATCAATATCATTGAACTATCTAAAACTTAAAGTATACATCGAATTTGAAAATTGAACAATAAAACATTTAAAATTTGTAAACTATAAACTAATTGCCTTGTGAACATGTAAACTGTAAATAACCTTCAACGATAATTCCTTTTTAATTTTGACAATTGTATTTTAAACCTGTCTTGATAGAGTGTGGGTGTGTTGAATGCGCATGGATGTGTGTGGGTATGTGTGAATGTGTGTGTGTGTGCACGCACGCATGTATGTGTTCCTGTGTTATACTAGTGGTCTAAGGTCTAATTAAGTTAGTTCTAGGTTTGAAATTAAGTAGATACATGTATGTACAGCTTAGTTGATCTATATCTGTCCTTTTATTCATGGTATCCGTGTTTTTAAATATGTCACACATTTCCAAAAATTCCCTTTTTTGATCGCTTACCTTCCATTTGTAGTATTTTAGGGTTATCCCAGTCTATTTTATGTTTGCTGTTATTTGCATGTGTGGTCAATGCACAAGCATTGGGTTTAATCCGCATGTCGTTTTTGTGTTGTGTGATACGTATATATATATATATATATATATATATATATATATATATATATATATATTCAGTTTTTCTTTTATGGGTTATTGGTCGTGTTTAAAAAAATTGTAAAAGGCGTACTCTTTTTATTCCATCTGAATTTTCGAGTATATTTGTACTCTTGGTCACAGATTACTAAAAATTACACGTTGTATAAACACAGTTTTTGCAAATGAATATATACTTACAATAGTTGAGATTGTGTAATTACTGGCATGTGTAACAGGAAACATTTTTAAAAATTATTTCGAACAATTACAAAATTGACAGTTTCTGACAAATAACATATAAATTAAAACATTTGTATATAAACATGCAAACTAAACTAGAGTGGAACTAAATTTAAATTATGAATATGCTTTATGGTAAATGATTATGAGTAGGGTGTACTAGTAAATGATATCTGGTTTGCAGGTGAATGTGTTTGTCTATGTGCAGTGTCTGTATATTGTATATTTGTGTATGTTATGTATGTGTGCGTCTGGTAAGCTCTGTTTTGTTGTGTAAAGTTGTATATGTGCGCGTGTTTGTGTGTGTGTGGGTACGTGTATGTATGTGTAAGTGTGTATATTGAGTGTAACTACATTATTTTTCTCATTAGAACCTAAGTTTCTTTCTTTTTTTTTTATAATATATTTTATTATTTTGTGTATATTTGCTATTTGGGTGACTTGAAATTGAGCAAGTAAGTGTATATCGAACTTAGATTGGAGATATCTGTTGTTTTATTTATACTATTTGGACAGTTATATATGTGACACATTTCTTTGAAAATGCGTTTAGATGTCACTTTTTCGGTTTTATTTTATTTTAGCGTCATTGAAATTCATATTATGACCTTTCGTTAAGACATGTGTAGACAAAGCACATACCTAAGGTTTTATTTTAATATCGCTTTTGTGTTGCGTTATTCGCTGTTTTAAATTTTGAGCAGTTTGGCCTATATAGGATGCATCACAATCCGAGCAGTTAATTTTATATATGGTATTCCGCTGATTTAAACAGGGAGTTTTATCTTTTATTTTAGAAAATAATTTTTTTTTAACTGCTCGGATTGTGATGCATCCTATATAGGCCAAACTGCTCAAAATTTAAAACAGCGAATAACGCAACACAAAAGCGATATTAAAATAAAACCTTAGGTATGTGCTTTGTCTACACATGTCTTAACGAAAGGTCATAATATGAATTTCAATGACGCTAAAATAAAATAAAACCGAAAAAGTGACATCTAAACGCATTTTCAAAGAAATGTGTCACATATATAACTGTCCAAATAGTATAAATAAAAAAACAGATATCTCCAATCTAAGTTCGATATACACTTACTTGTAACTGATTTAACGAGTGTTTAAATGATTCGTATGATTGACAAAACATATCTACGGATTTACAATGATTATTAAATTCACGACTTATCCTTGAAATTGCACTGAAATAACTAAAATTCTGCCTGTGGAAAGAAACATATAAAAAATTTGCAGAACGTAATGTCCTTAATGGAATATTCAAACTAAAAAACCGCAATAGCTCAGAACAATCTATAAAAGAATTAAACAACTTAAACACTAAACACACATCAGCAATTATGCGCCTATTTTGCAATGACACCATATTTAGAGTTCGTAAAGTACTATTGTAACAGTGCACTGCAATACCTAACTTATATGCTGCAAATTTATGCTGAATTGATTCAATTTTCTTTATGTATAACATATAACTAGGTGACCAAATACAGGAACAATATTCCAAGTGTGACCTAACCAATGAGCAATATAAAAATTTAAATATAATAGCATTTCTAAATTCACCTGAAAATCTCATGATAAGAAGGCCTAGCATTCTTCTAGATTTAGAAACAATCTTATCAATATGTTGCCTAAATGTAAGTTGCACATCGAAATGAACTCCAAGATCACAAATATCAGTAACAACACTCAATGATACACCATTTAACATATATGATGTTTGAATTTGAGATTTACCACGATAAAATTTCATGCAATAGCACTTTTGTAAATTCAGCTGCAAGTCATTCACAGCACACCACTGTTCAAATCTATTTAGATTGTTTTGCAAGTCAATACTATCTGACAGTGAAGCAATAGTAATAAAAATTTTGATGACATCTGCAAAGAGTAAAAATTTACATCCCTCAAATACCAATTTAATATCGTTAATAAAAATGGAAAAAAGAATCGGCCCTAGATGTGACCCCTGCGGTACACCTGACGTAACCCGAATTGTTTCAGAAATATAATTTTTAATTTTTACGAACTGAACCCTCTCACACAAATAACTTCTAAACCAGTCAAGCAAAGTGCCATCAACTCCCGACGCACACAATTTCTCTAACAAAAGTATATGGTTAACACGGTCGAAGGCTTTAGCAAAATCACCATAAATAGCATCTACCTGTAGACCAGCTTCAAAGGCCGTAGAGATATAATTGGTATAGACCAGAAGATTCGAGGCAGTGGATCTTCCTGCACAAAACCCATGCTGCTCCCCAATAATAACATTCATAAATAATAAAGTTAATTTATCACACACCACGCTTTCCAGTATCTTTGGAAAACAACTACAAATAGAAATTGGACGATAGTTCTTTACATTTGATTTATCTCCACTTTTGTGAATTGGTACAACGTAACTCAACTTCCAAAGCTCTGGAAAAACACCACTACTTAAAGACTTATTGAACAGAATATATAAGCATCGTGTAACTATGAATATACAATTTTTAACTAAAATAGGTGGAATACCATCTGGATCTGGTTCCTTATTAATTTTAAGTTTCTCAATTTTGCTATAGATTTCTGTTAATGAAACATCTAAGCTGCTAATGTTAACTAGTTGTTTATATTCAACTTTTGGCAGAGCAACATTGTTGCTTGAATACACAGATAAAAAATATTTGGCAAATAAATTAGGAACATTCCGACCAATGGCTGTTTCATCATCTAAATTCATAGCATTTGGAAGAAGCCCCCTCTTGATGTACTGCATATACACCAAAACTATTAACATTGTTATCGTTAACCCAAGATGTTTTGGGTAAATTATAATCGTCCATAATTATAAGCTTGCCATTTAAATTTTGTTGTGAATTTCATCTACAGCAGTACAGTGATCTAAATATATATTCAAAGAAGATCTTGGAGGTATGTACACAGCACCAACTAGAATCGTTTCAGAAAAGCAATTAATTTTAACAAACACCTGTTCAATATTAGACATTGAAACAGTTACTTTTGACTATGAAGTCTGGCATCAACCGCCACCAAAACACCACCTCCCCTATTAAAAACACTAGATTCAGGACTACGTCCGTTCTATATATATTATAATTATCAAGTCTGAGCTCACTAGTAGGTATATTATTGTGCAGCCAAGTTTCAGTAAAAACAATCATGTCGTACCTTACACTAGATGACTTAATAGCTAACATCAACTGTCTTAATTTTGTACAAACACCCCGAACATTTTGGTAGTATAACTTTAGTTTTTTGGATCAGTATGTGTGGTAACATTTACAATTGTTGGAACCCCATTTATGTATCTGATAGACTTATTTCCACCGTTTCGTTTAATTTCATTAAGTTCATTTTTGATTTTGCAAAAGTGTTCTCTTTGCATAGGGGTTTGATCCATGCTAATGCCATAGATGTTATCAGAAAGCTTATTCCTATTTCTCAAAGCTACTTTAACCAGATCAGCATCCTTCAAAACTAGTTTAATTGAAGCAAAGTTCATTTGATTAAAAGTATTCCTTAATTTTTCAGCACTTTTAGGCAATTTTACATCACAACCCTTCTTAATCGGTTTTAAAAAGTTGTCCACTTAAATTCTACACAGTTTTTTATATTACTGAACACTATTTCAATTTATTATTTTAAGTTATTCCATCAAATTTTTAATTTATTTACAGAGCACATTGCAACACATGCATTCTTCACCATCATTCACTTAATTGTGACTGAATACTATTTATTTTTATAATTTGGGCAGTTTTCACTATTGGATCAACTACTCTTTCATTAATTAGTTACACTAGTGGCACGAGCTATCACTAGTACCTCATATTTTGCGAAGAACTAACAAACATAAAAATTCCATTACTATTTCCGTTCTCCAGTATTTAAACTTATGGATCACCTGATTGTCTCAGCCAATCAAATTTTTGTACATTTCACAATCTCCACGTGCTTTGAGATAAAATGTTTAAATCTGTTTTTATGTTCTCTGTTGTTGATTTACCAATAAGGAAGATATAGAAGCGATCTACAAGGATATCGAAGACATACTAAAACTCGTAAAAGGATATGAACATTCTATAATTGGCAGAGATTTCAATGCAGGGGTTGGAGAGGGTAGGGAAGGAGCGGTAATAGGTACATTTGGGTTGGCATGAGAAACGACAAGAGAAATAGGTTGGTAGCATATTGCGACAAAAACAATTTAATCATCACAAACGCATATTTCAACATCGTGCTAGTAGATGATATATGCGGAAGATGCAAGGAGATATCAAATAAATTGCATTCTTGTTAGACAGCGGTTTAGGAATCAACTAAAAGGCTGTAGAAGATACCCAGAAGCATATACGACGTCAACGTGACGTTTCAAGTAGTTATAAGTTAATTGTATGTCTACTATATGTTATGCCGTTTTTTTTATTGATAAATACACAAATCGAGTCGGCCAAGCAGCGGTATAAATCAGCGTGCTTTTGCGAGAGAGACCAGTCTACTTTGCAGACTCGCTCTGAAAGGTTATGACTCTTTTACTACTGTGCCTATGGTGTGTTAAATAGTTAGTACCTACCACACCGTGAACATAGCCGGTACCTCGAACCCATTGACGTCGTGCCCATAGCCAACGTCAACTCTCTTTTATCACTGTGCCCATAGCCGGCATTCAACGTCGCCCGGTGTCATGCCTATTGCCGACTCCCATAACCCCGGTATAATGTTCGCCATGGCCACTGTTGGCGCCCTTATATTTTCCTTCACGTACCTTAGTTTCCCTGTTGTCACAGAGCATGTCAGTAGACGAAAAAGTCAAACGAGATGCTGAGATATGGGGAAAATTTCTGACATTAAGGAAGTGGGAGCTGAATAGTATAACACTAAATCCAGCTTAGATGCGATGGCTAGAGATATTCTGGAGTATAAACAAAAAGAAAATAAGAAACCATGGGTAATAAAGGATATCCTTAATTTAATAGAGGAAAGGGGAAAGTACAAAAACAGACCAGACAAAGCACATAAACAGAGATACAAAGTCATATAATGGGAAATTATTTACAATGTAGGAAAACTAAAAGCAACGGATTGTGAAAAGTGCGAAAAGATACAAGGATAAAACTAGGAAAGAGAGACAACGCATACAGACTAATTAAGGGATATAAAGCCGTATAGCAAAGATATGAGGTTCAGGAGGAGAAAGCGTTATAGAAAATGTAGAGTGGATAGGTGGCAAGAATATACAGGGTGTTGATGCGGTGGTCTATTATGGATAAACGGTAAAAAATTAAAAATTTGCCTGTGCAACGATATGTGCGTTATTAATGGCTACATTTTAAAATTATTTTGAAATATACAGGGTGTCCCAAAAAAGTGTGGCGTATCAAAGTTATGTTTTTTTCTTGTGGAACACTGTATTTTATTGAATTTTTGGATTGTACGTAAAAAATGAGATAAACTCTCTTAAACAAGTCCTTACCTAAACATTGTAGTTCCCGAGATATTTTGATTTTTCGTAAATTTGAAGGTCTAAAAGAAAAGTTAATAACTCCCCAACAAATAAATTTATCCAAATCCAATTTAAACTATAAATATTAGACCAATAATAGAAACCATGTATTTAAAGTTATCGAAGATTCTACTGGGTGTCCAAAATGGGACACTGCTAATGACATCTTCAAAAGTCAATATTGTGCTCATGTTAAATGGCACACCCTGCATTTTATAATACAGTCATGTACTAAATTTAATTACCTTTCAAAAATTATAAAGGTGTACCATACCTAACCATTTCGATGGACCTGCACCTTGCCGAAGTTCTAAATTACTAGAACAGGTAAAATGGCTTGCGTGTTCTAATGAGCTAAAGAGTCAAACTACAGGTCCAACCAAAGTAGTAGGGTCGTTAGTGAGGAACCAGACTAATACAGGTCCCCGAAAGAGGGCAGCGGTTCTTTTGGTACTTAGATTGGCAGAGACCATAGGGGTCGGTATGGCAGTCTAAGACACACACCGCGATGTGGAAGGCAACAGGAAACCACCACATTATCTCCCAAGTACACAGCGTACTTAAGTTGTTACAAATATGATGGCATTCTCTGGGGTAAAAGATTCCGAAGTTAAAATAGTCCCCCATTCGGATCTCCGGGAGGGGACTACTTCGGACGATGCGATCAGAAAGTTAAAAATAAGAGTCGGGAACATTCTGCAAGTCGGAGCGTGGAATGTTAGAAGTATGAAGCAAGTAGGTAAGCTAGAGAACCTAAAAATCGAAATGAATAGGTTATCACTAGACATAGTAGGGATCAGCGAAGTTCGGTGGTCAGAGGCGGGGGATTTTTGGAGTGGAGACTTCAGGGTAATTCATACAGGAGCAGAGGAAGGAAATTTGGGTGTGGGGATAGTTATTCGGAAAAAGATAGGATACTGTGTAGAAAATTACTTACAAAAGAACGAAAGAATACTCATGGTTAGATTAGAATCTAAACCGGTAAACACAGTAATAATTCAAGTATACATGCCCACCTGTAGCTACAGTGACGAAGAGGTAGAAGCCATCTACAAAGATATCGAAGACATATTAAGATACATAAAAGGACATGAAAATTTAATAATTACGGGGGATTTTAATGCCGTGATAGGTGAGGGTAGGGAAGGAGCGGTAGTAGGTGTATTTGGTTTAGGCACGAGAAACGACAGGGGAAATAGGCTGGTAGAATTTTGCGACAAGAACAATTTAATCATCACAAACACATTATTTCAACTCATGCTAGAAGACGATATACGTGGAAGATGCCAGGAGATATAGGAAGATATCAAATAGATTACATTCTTGTTAGACAACGGTTTAGGAATCAAGTAAAAGACTGTAGATGCTACCCAGAAGCAGATATAGACACTGACCACAACATCGTAATTATGAAGGCCGCACTTAAATTTAAAAATCTGACGAAAAAAAAGGAACGGAAAAAGGCACTTGGACTTAAAGAAACTAAAAGATAAAGATATTCAAGAAAGATTCGAAAAAAAGTCAAATGAATTGCAGAATGATATCGGGAAAATATCTTATACTAAGGAAGTAGAAACAGAATGGAATAACATTAAATCCAGCCTAGACATAGCGGCCAGAGATATTCTGGGGTATACACAAAAAGAAAATAAGAAACCATGGATAACAAAGGATATCCTGAATTTAATAGAAGAAAGACGAAAATACAAAAAATAAATCAGACGAAACAGGAAAACAGAGATACAAAGTCATAAAATGGGAAATTATTCGAAAATGCTAAAGAACAACGGATTGATGAAAAGTGCAAAGAGGTACAAACGAAGATGGAAATAGGAAAGACTGACGAAGCATACAAATTAATTAGAATGAATTTTAGGGATATAAAACCGTATAGCAGAAATATAAGGGGCACACAAGGAAACGTCATTATAGAAAACATAGAGAAAGTGGATAGATGGCAAGAATATATAGGGAATTTATATGCAGGAGAGGAACTAACTGCATTAGAACAGGAATCAGACATTGAAAATGATGACTTGGGATATCCTATACTTAGAGACGAGTTTGAATTAGTATTAAAGAGTCTGAAAAATGGTAAGGCGCCAGGTACAGATAAGGTGCAAGCAGAAACTCTAAAAGCCGCTGGACAAGCAGTAACAAAACGTCTCTTACAACTTGTAATCTATATGTATGAGACAGGCGAGATACCCAAAGATTTCAAACGTAGCATCATAGTAACTATACCAAAAAACAAAGGCGCGGATAGATGTGAAAATTTTCGAACAATAAGTTTGACAGCACACGTGTCAAAAATATTAACTAGAATTGTGCAAAAACGAATGGAAAAACGGGCAGAATAAATAATAGGAGAAGACCAATTTGGGTTTAGGCGAAACAGGGGAACACGGGGGGCTATTTTAGCTCTGAGAGTGATAATGGAGAAAACAATAGAAAAAGGGGGAAAGCATGTATATAGGGTTTGTAGATCTGGAAAAAGCATTCGACAATGTAAATTGGAAAAAAATGTTTGAAATACTCAAAAAGATTGGAATGAGTTATAGGGATAGACGAATAGTACATAGCTTATACAAAGAGCAAACAGCAGTAATAGAATTAGAGCAGGGACGTAGAGAAGTAAACATTAGGAAAGGGGTGAGACAGGGACGTGCCCTATCCCCATTGATTTTTAACTTGTACATAGAAGAATGAATGAATGAATGAATGAATACTGTCAAATGCAGGAAGACATTTGGAATTAATATGCAGGGACAAAAAATTGATATGCTTAGATTTGCAGATGATATAGCGGTATTAGCATCTAGCAAGGAAGAGTTAGAAGCTGCTCTTAATGAAATGGAAACGGTTCCAACAGAGAGATATGGTATGAAAATTAACAAAACTAAAACTAAAGTTCTAGTATGCAAAGGCGGGGAAAATAAATCAAAAACAAGAATACAAGTATGTAACACGAACTTACAAGAGGTTAAGGATTTCTGCTACCTAGGAAGCCAAATAACGCAAGATGGGAAAAGCACAAAAGATATAAAACAAAGATTAGCACAAGGTCGTGCTACATTTAACAAGAAAAAGCAACTACTGTGCTCAAAGACCACAAACATAGAAACAAGGAAAAGATTGCTCAAAACATGTGTGCAGCACAGCACTGTACGGCTGTGAAGCCTGGACAGTAGGAGTATTGGACAAGAAAAAGGTAGAAGCCTTTGAAATGTGGTGCTACAGATGTATGATGAAGAAATCATGGAAGACAAAGTTAAGAACGAAGAGGTACTAAAAATGGTAGGGGAAGAAAGAAATATGTGGAAAATGGTAAAAAAGAGGAGAGATAGGATGATAGGCCACATACTACGGCATGAGGGAATAGTGCGGAATATATTAGAAGCAGAGATAGGAAAAAAGAGAAGAAGAGGCAGACCTAGGTTAGACTACTGCACACAGATAGTAAAAGATGTAGACTGTAGGGGTTTCAGGGAGATGTGTAGGCTAGCCCAGAATAGAAATCAATGGAGGTACGCATCCAACCAATCCCAAGATGGATAAACTAATGATGAAAAAATAACTGTGCTTAAACATGATGATTATTATAAGTAACTACAAGAATTGGTTGTGCAATATTCTCGAATAATGTTAAGTGTGTGAAAGGATTTACTGGAAAACCATTGAGCGCTGTCATAGAATTGGTGCGATTACTAATAAGCCTCGTGCTGTGATTATTAAATTTATTAGCTACAAATACAGGTACTTAGTAATTAGCAATCGTAAGTATTTTAAAAATACGGGTATAATTATTAAAGAGGATTTGTGCAAAAGTCGATTAGAGATTTTAAGATGGCATGTGCAAAATTTGGTCACACATGTGTATGGACGCTTGATGGAGTAATAAAATTAAAATAAGTAATAAGGTTTATTCCATTAATAATCGAGCGAATTGAACTCATTAATGAAATCTCAAAACAAATCCTAAACATTGAATATTCTGTTATTGCTTTACGAATAGAGAGGTTTTAGTTAGATTAGTTTTGATAAATATAATTACACATTGTTTGGTATCATTACTGCTTAACTAGTAATGGACACCTGTTTTGCTTAAATGAACATGTCCTTAAGTTTTTCATTTAAAGTTCTAGCTCTTATACTTTTATTGCTTTCTTTAGTAAAATATGATTTAAAAGTGGTATTAAAACTAATTACTCATTGCTGCAACAGGATGCGGCTATGTGTGGGTAGTATAAATAAAAGGAAATTTCCTGCAAATACTGTCTTAGTTGGCGTGTAGGTTTTGTAAGTAATAATAATTTTTATTTTTTTGGGGTTACTATTGCTTATATTAGCATTTAAGTTTCTACGTTTGTTTGTCATTGCAATTTATTATTTATTTACTGGTGCAAAATTATGAATGGATTGACTGTGGCACACATAAACGCAATCGATAACTAATGATTTTTATTTGTTTCGTGAACATGTTTTATTAAGTGAATATGATATTATATCCGTTACTGAAACATTTCTCAACAATAACATTATTAATAATATAATTGAAATACCAGGCTATAATTTATTGAGAAAGGATCGACAAACGTTTGGAGGTGGTATTGCATTGTATACAAAGTCATATTTAGAGATAAGGCAAATCCATGTTCCGGATGTTACCGATTACGAACAGCTTTGGATTGAGTTTAATTGCAACAAACAAAAGATAGCGTTAGGTACAATATATTTGCCGCATAGGAATAGGTATAGGACTTTTATTGATAACTTTGAACGTGTGTGTAGTACTATGCTGCCTTTGTATGAACAAGTGATATGTGTAGGCGATTTTAATATCGACTTATTAAAACCTGATAGTACAGAATCAGCATATTATATCTCTATGCTCGATAGTTTTGGATTTACTCAACTAATTAAAGATCCAACACGAATAACATCCAATACTCATACACTAATAGACCACATAATAGTAACTGATACTGACACTATTGGTGAATCAGGCACTAAACACATGAGTGGATTTTCAGATCATGAACTTGTCTTCTGCAATTTCTTAGTCAGTACATATAAACAATTGCCTAAAGTACACACCTTTAGAGATTTTCGTCAATTTGACTTTGTGAATTTTGATAACTCCTTGCAAAATATTGACTGGCCATTCATTTATTCCCTAAATAACGTAGATGAAAAATAACATACTTTAATAAAACCTAATTACTCTTTTTGACATATATGCTCCCCTAAAACGTCTGTATTTAGGAAACAGAAATCTCCATGGATAACCGATGTTGTGAGGTTATTGATGAATCTAAGGATGCAGCCTACAAACGTTTTAAAAATACCGCAAACTAGAACAATGGACATACTATAAATCACTTGCAACCTAACCACACTTTCGATTAGAAATGAAAAAAAGCTTATCTCATCAATGCATTAAGTAAGAGTAATCCAAAACGTTATGGAAAGATTTACAACGCTGGAATATATTCCAAGCTGAAGAATTGTGATTTTCCCAGTCACTTAAAAAATGTGGATGATATTAACTCATATTTTAGTTCAATAAATGGAGTTGTGGAAAATAAAAACAGTACACTAAAATGTATAGCTATAAAAATCTAATTTAAGTATGACATTTTCATTTACGGTTGTTTCCGAGGAGGAGGTAGGTAAAATTATTAACTCAATCAAAACTAAAGCAACCGGTAATGATAACCTAAATATAGTACTAATATGGCTATGCTGTCCATTTCTTATACCGTTATTACACACATAATTAATTCATCGATAATACAGGGCATTTTTCAAGCGTGGAAAATTGCAAACATTATACCTATCGCAAAAATAAAAATCCAAAAAGCTTGCAAGATTTAAGGCCGATCAGCATTTTGCCAGTGGTGTCAAAAATTTTGGAAAAAGTTATGGAATCCAAAATACGACAATTTCTGGATATAAATTCTCTTCTAGGTGACTATCAATCAGGTTTTCGACGTAATTTTAGCTGTACTTGCTTTACTTAATATTTCTGATGACATACTGAGAGCCACGGACGACGGTAAACTTACAGTACTAGTTTTAATTGATTTTCAAAAGCCTTTGATACAATTGATCATAAATTACTTTATGCTATATTGAATTATTACGGGTTTGAAAATAGTGCTATAAGCTTAATTAAAAGTTACCTTACTGATAGATTTCAATGTGTTGTATTAGACGGTAATCGTTCACGACTATGCTCGTCCGACGTGGTGTCCCCAAGGTTCCGATTAGGGCCATTATTGTTTACACTGTATTCAATAAATTTATGCAATGTTGCGCTTAAACACTGCTCTTTTCATCAATATGCGGATGATACACTAATTTATCTGTCGTTCAATCCGTCTTTACTTCAAACTGCATGTGATGTTATCAACGAAGATCTAAATCGGTTAACAGAGTTGGCTGAACTACATTCACTTAGTATCAATCCCTTAAAGTCGGCGGTTTTAGTCTTTGGTTCCGATATTAATAGAACTGCAGCTCTACAAAAATAAGCATTAAAGTTAAAAATATGGCAATTCCTATTAGGGATTCGTACAAAAATTTAGGTGTTGTTTTGGATAAAGATTTTAGATTTAGAGAACACATAAATCTTTGCCTACGCAAATCGTATTGCGGTTTAAAATTAATTTATGATAATAGACGATCTCTAAACAAGGATATCAAGAAAATGCTATGCGAATCATTAGTGCTTTCGCATTTCAACTATTGCGATGTTCTTTATGGACCGTGCATTGATGTGGCAACGGCTAGGAAGATCCAATTGGTGCAAAACTCTCGTCTGAGATTGGTGCACGGTATCCGAGGCGAGACCGCATAACGTACAAACTCAAGGAAACTAACTGGCTTAGTATGGACAAACGACGTTTCTTGCACGCGGCTGTATTTATTCACAAAATTGTTCAGCTAAAATCACCTCCATATCTTTATAACAAAATTAGTTTCGTGCCGACCTACATCATTTAAATTTACGCCACAGATTCCTTTTGAGTATACCTCGACATCGCCGGAATTATATAAACGTTCATTTACATATCATATAACCAAGGTTTACAATACAATACCACTCACTTATAAAGAAATGACGGTGATGCGTTTCGAATAATGTGATGCTATGGCTCAAACTTCAAAACTAGCCTTAATATATATATATTTTTTTATTTGTTTTAATTAGTTACTTATTTGGGTTGTGTTGCTACAGTCAGCTTATCATAACGTTGTGCTTTCTTATATAAATAGGAATATATTGTATAATTGAAACAATTGCTTAAGATATAGCTTGCATTGCGACAGAAGTGTTCACAAAATTGGATAATATTCAACCATAACTTAGTAAGTGTTATCAACAAAACGGTTTGTGAATTCTGCTACGCGATATTCAAAGCGGTGGTGGGGTAGAGCAGGGCTTTCTCCTTCAGTAGGAAGCTATCTGATCACCATCGGTTTTCATACCTTACTGTGTATATTATTTATGTATATTATTATTAATTGTCACATATATTTCATGAAAGGTAAGAAATAAAACCCTATTATTATTATTATTATTATTAGAGACGAGTTTGAATTAGTATTAAAGAGTCTGAAAAATGGTAAGGCGCCAGGTACAGATAAGGTGCAAGCAGAAACTCTAAAAGCCGCTGGACAAGCAGTAACAAAACGTCTCTTACAACTTGTAATCTATATGTATGAGACAGGCGAGATACCCAAAGATTTCAAACGTAGCATCATAGTAACTATACCAAAAAACAAAGGCGCGGATAGATGTGAAAATTTTCGAACAATAAGTTTGACAGCACACGTGTCAAAAATATTAACTAGAATTGTGCAAAAACGAATGGAAAAACGGGCAGAATAAATAATAGGAGAAGGCCAATTTGGGTTTAGGCGAAACAGGGGAACACGGGGGGCTATTTTAGCTCTGATAGTGATAATGGAGAAAACAATAGAAAAAGGGGGAAAGCATGTATATAGGGTTTGTAGATCTGGAAAAAGCATTCGACAATGTAAATTGGAAAAAAATGTTTGAAATACTCAAAAAGATTGGAATGAGTTAT
Organism: Platerodrilus igneus; assembly: GCA_036346225.1. Classification (NCBI taxonomy): domain Eukaryota; kingdom Metazoa; phylum Arthropoda; class Insecta; order Coleoptera; family Lycidae; genus Platerodrilus; species Platerodrilus igneus. The sequence goes on along the minus strand of JARFIW010000439.1, from coordinate 2,003,485 downwards.
AGGGATAGACGAATAGTACATAGCTTATACAAAGAGCAAACAGCAGTAATAGAATTAGAGCAGGGACGGAGAAGTAAACATTAGGAAAGGGTGAGACAGGGACGTGCCCTATCCCCATTGATTTTTAACTTGTACATAGAAGAATGAATGAATGAATGAATGAATACTGTCAAATGCAGGAAGACATTTGGAATTAATATGCAGGGACAAAAAATTGATATGCTTAGATTTGCAGATGATATAGCGGTATTAGCATCTAGCAAGGAAGAGTTAGAAGCTGCTCTTAATGAAATGGAAACGGTTCCAACAGAGAGATATGGTATGAAAATTAACAAAACTAAAACTAAAGTTCTAGTATGCAAAGGCGGGGAAAATAAATCAAAAACAAGAATACAAGTATGTAACACGAACTTACAAGAGGTTAAGGATTTCTGCTACCTAGGAAGCCAAATAACGCAAGATGGGAAAAGCACAAAGATATAAAACAAAGATTAGCACAAGGTCGTGCTACATTTAACAAGAAAAAGCAACTACTGTGCTCAAAGACCACAAACATAGAAACAAGGAAAAGATTGCTCAAAACATGTGTGCAGCACAGCACTGTCGGCTGTGAAGCCTGGACAGTAGGAGTAGTGGACAAGAAAAGGTAGAAGCCTTTGAAATGTGGTGCTACAGGCGTATGATGAAGAAATCATGGAAGACAAAGTTAAGAACGAAGAGGTACTAAAAATGGTAGGGAAGAAAGAAATATGTGGAAAATGGTAAAAAGAGGAGAGATAGGATGATAGGCCACATACTACGGCATGAGGGAATAGTGCGGAATATATTAGAAGCAGAGATAGGAAAAAAGAGAAGAAGAGGCAGACCTAGGTTAGATTACTGCACACAGATAGTAAAAGATGTAGACTGTAGGGGTTTCAGGGAGATGTGTAGGCTAGCCCAGAATAGAAATCAATGGAGGTACGCATCCAACCAATCCCAAGATGGATAAATTAATGATGAAAAAATAACTGTGCTTAAACATGATGATTATTATAAGTAACTACAAGAATTGGTTGTGCAATATTCTCGAATAATGTTAAGTGTGTGAAAGGATTTACTGGAAAACCATTATTTCGGCAAATGTCTAAATGTTGGGGGATCTTGGTAGCCACAGGTTGCTTAACCCCCTTCACTGAATCTCGGTGAAATAGGGCATAAAGTTAGAAAACAATAGAAGGGGAACGAGCTGAATACACATGCTGTGTGAGAATTTCAGGGAACTATGTAGGCTAGCTCAGAATATAAATAAGTGCAGGTACGTGTCCAACCAATTTTGAGACGGAAAACCTAATGACGAAAAAATAAACGCAGATAAATCTGATGATTAGTATAAACAACTAGTTGTTGGTTGCGAAATATCTACAACTAATGTTGACTGTGCGAAAAGATAAATTGGAAAATATATTAAATCGCTAAATGGTTAAGTGTTGGGGGAACTTGGCAGCCACAGGTTGCTTACCTCCCTTCACAACCACTGAAGGTCGGAGAAATAGGGCATATAACTGTAAAACAATAGAAGGTGATCGAACTGCATCTAACAAGAAAGAACGGCGCCTATGAGGAAAGACAACAAACATAGAATAAGAAAAAAATTGTTGAAAGCATATGTGTGGAGCACAGCACAGTATGCCTATGAAGTACGGGCAGTATAAAACGCAGACAGAAAAACGGTAGCAGTCTTTTGAAATGCTGTGTTTCAGATGTATGAGGACGATAGCATGGACAGATAGAGATAATAACAAATAAGTTATAGAAATAGTAGGGGAACAAGGATATCTGGGGAAAAAGGGAAATAGAAGGGCGGAATACGTTCTAAGGCATTTTTGGGGAATAGTATGGGATATATTACAAGCAGAGATAGGAAAAAAGAGGTAGATGTAGACCTAGATCAGATAGTTATAGATGCAGACTGTGCAAATTTCAGGGAAATCTGTAGGTTAGTTCAGAATAGGAAACAATGATGGTACGCGTCTAACCAGTTCTAGGACTGAAGACCTAATGATGATGACCATACCTAAATTGTTTAGTTTTGAAGTTATTTTTATTTTTGTTGAAACTTTGTATTAGTTTCATCTGTTGTGTAAAATTTGTTAGAAAATTAAAACAACATATCCAAAATTAACAATATGCAGATTTAATTGCAAAATAATGGAACAACATTAAAATTAAAATTACAACAACTGTTCAAAATGATGACCATCTTCTTGAATGCAAAGTCTGACTCTTTCTTCAAAAGACTTCCTCACATTGCATAACATATTTGGAGATATGCCTGAAATACCTCTCTAATTCTTTCTTTCATGTTTTCTGCTGTTGTAGGATGGCTATTATAAACAATGTTTTTCACATATCTCCATAAAAAAAATCCATAGGAGTCAGCTCAGGAGATCAAGGTGGTCCTCCTCTTCCTATCCATTTGTTGAGAAATTTTCTATTTAAATAATTTCTTACATAAATTGCAAAATGTGCAGGAGCACCATCCAACTGAATTCACATCTTTTGTCTACTATTTAATGAAACATCTTCAAACAGTTTCCAGAAATCTCGTCTTAAAAATCGCAAAAATTTATGACTATTTAAACAACCATCAAAAAAGTACGAACCAATAACTGTATGGTGTGGAACACGTGGCGGTTTTCAGTATGATAATAGTGAAAATTATGACGGTTCACTAATCATTTCGTTCCTTTCAACTTTTTTGCTATAAATATTCTAAAAACTTTTGGAGTGTAATCTTATAGTGTTTTGCAAGACCATCCATTCGGCAATAGTCCCAAGTCTGTCGGACTTTCCGTTCACGAGATATTTGCAGTTATATTTTTTTTCCATTTTGTTTCTTTCAACTTTTCTGTTATAAACATTCTAAAAACTTTTAGAGTGTAATCTTATAGTGTTTTGCAAGACCTTTCATATGGAAATGGATTCGTCTCTAAACAGCACATTATTAAAAAAATCATCTTTCTAACTTATCTTTTCCATTGCCAATAAACAAAATCTAACCGCATCTGAAAATCTGTTCCATATAGATTTTGATGCATCTCTAAATGCTTTTTTTGCATACACTAGACTGACTTAAATCATTCTCCCTGGCTACGACTCGACTACTAGTGTTCAGATTTTCAACAACAGATCCCACTACCATAAATTGGACGTTTTCATCATCAATAACCGGTTTTGCAGTTACATGTTTTGGATATTTAACACTACCTGTAGCTCTAAAAATTTCAAGCAGTTTTGCAAGACTTTTACTATCAGGATGTCAGCGTTGGGGGTACTTCGCTTTGTACATTCTTTCTGCCATTAAACAATTTTCAAGACATTTTCCGATTATTAAAATCATATCTATTCTTTCTTGCAATGAATACTTCATGTTCTTCGTGTACAATGACAAAATTGCACAAAAACTAAAGAGTTTAAACTTTAACTGACAGCAGCGTACTTAGATATTCGCAAAAATATCAAAACTGGAAAAGGAAACAACACTTGTTAATAACGTTGAAACTTAAACACGCAGGTAGAAATAAAAATAACTTCAAAACTAAACAATTTAGGTATGGGACACCTTTATAATTTTTGAAAGGTAACTAAATTTACTACATGACTGAATTATAAAATACAGGGTGTTCCATTTAACATGAGCACGATATGGACGTTTGAAAATGTCATTAGCAAAGTGTCCCATTTTGGACACCCAGTAGAATTTTTGATAACTTTAAATACATAGATAGTTTCTATTATTGGCTTAATATTTATAGTTAAAATTGGATTGGGATAAATTTATTTGTTTGGGAGTTATTAACTTTTTTTAGACCTACAAATTTACGAATAAATCAAAATATTTCAGGAACTACAGTGTTTCCGTATAGGACTTGTTTAAGAGAGTTTATCTCATTTTTCATGTACAATCCAAAAATGCAATAAAATACAAAGTGTTCCATAAGAAAAAACATAACTTTGATATGCCACACTTTTGGGACACTGTATATTTCAAAATAATTTTAAAATGTAGCCATTAATAACGCACATATCGTTGCACAGGCAAAAATTTTAATTTTTTTTACCGTTTATCCATAATGGACCGTCGCGTAAACGGAGACTCACCCCGTATAAGCAATTTATATGCAGGATAAGAAGGAAACAGACAATGAAAAGGATGGGTTGGGATGTCGTATACTTAGAAACGACTTTGAACTAGCATTTAAGAGCCTGAAAAATAATAAAGCACCATGTACAGATAAAGTGCAAGCAGGAACTCTAAAAGCTGCTGGACAACCAGTAACAGAATGCTTCTTCCTACTTGTCAGGTATATGTAGGAGACAGGCGAAATACCCAAAGATTTCAAACGTAATATCATAGTCACTATACCAAAAAAGAGAAGTGGTGGACAGTAGGTGAAGCAGACAGGAAATGTAGTGCTACAGACATATAATGAAGATATCATGGACAGACAAGGTTAAGAGCAAAGAGGTTCTAGAAATGGTAGGGGAAGAAAGAAATATGTAAAAACCAGTAAAAAATATGAGAGATAAGATTATATGACACGTTCTGAGGCATAAGGGTCTAGTGCGGGATATATTAGAAGCAGCGAAAGGAAAAAAGCAGTAGAGTTAGACCTAGATTAGACTATGTGTAGGTTAGGTCAGAATAACAAACTATGGAGGTATGCATCTAGTCAGTTCCAGGACGTAAAACCTATTGATGATAAAAATAATTGTGTTTTGTTGTGCTTTTTTAATAAGGCCTCACCTTTTTATTTTAAGATTTAATTTTAGAGGATTTTTAAACCCCACATGGGAATGTCTTCCTTTAACATTTTTAATTTAAGATTCACGTGTAAATCCCACAAAAGTTCTCAGACATTTCAAAACATTCGCCTAGATTTGTGGTGTAAAAACTGCAAACATTGCGTTCTCAGGCCATAAATATACAGCTGCGTCTACTGGTTTTGAGCTTGTAAACATGAAAAATCGTAGAAGGGACGATAGTTTGTTCGAACAAGGCGTCGAAAAGAACAGGACTTATCTACCGACCATCATCGAAAACAGATATATGGGCATGAACAGTCGGCAAAGTGATTTCTTCCGATTACCTCTTCCTTATATCTATGATATCTTGGCTTCGTCTATAAGGACTGCTGGACACCAATCGAAGAAACAACCGTTAAAGAACTCACAAACCCATAATCTCCACATGGTAAGTTTTTGTATTATTATTTGTGTACTTTGACAACCCGGGGGAATGATGATGAGTATATGTAGAAAACTTAATGATTATAATAAACAACTACAGGTGTTTTCCGATATTTGCAATAAATGTTGATTGTGCGAAAGGAGTAATTAGAAAACTCTTAATATGGCAAATGTCTAAGTGGTGGGGTATTTTGATAGTCGTCAGGTTACTTACACCCTTCGCTTACCAGTAAATATAGGTGAAATAGGGTATATTTTTAGATAACATAGAAATAGGGGAAAGTGTATGTATAGGGTTTGTAAATCTGGAAAAACCATTCAACAATATAAAATGAGAAAAAAATTGAAATACTTAAAAAAATAGGGATAGACGGATAGTACATAGCTTATTCAAAGAACAAACAGCGGTAATAGAATTAGTGCAGGAATGTAGAGAAGTCGATATTAGGAAAGAGGTGAGACAGGAATGTGCACCATCTCCATTAATTTTTAACTTGTGTGTTGAAAAGACAATGAATACTGTCAAATGGAAGATGACATTTGGAATTGTTATGCAGAGACAAACGGTTGAGATATTTAGATTTGCAAATGATATAGCAGATTAGCATCCAGCAAGGAAGAGTTAGAAACAGCTCTTACTAAATGGGAATAGTACTAACAGAGATACGGTATGAAAATCAACAAAAATAAAACTAAAATATTAGTATGTAAAAGAGAGGAAATAAGTCAAAAACCAGAATAAAAATAGGTCACTAGAATTTCCAAGAGTTAAGGATTTCTGCTACCTAGCAAGCCAAGTAATACAAGAGGAGAAAAACGCAAAAGATATAAGAAAAAGTATTAACACAATGTTGCATTTAAAAATAAAAAGCAGCTGCTATATCCGAAGACAACAAACACAGAAACAAGAAAAAAATTGTTGAAAGCATTATGTCGAGCACAGCACTGTATGGCTGTGAAACGTGGACAGTAGGAAAAGCAGACAGAAAAAAATATAGAAGCTTTTGAAATGTGGTGCTACAGACATGATGAAGATACCATGGATAGACAAAGTTGAGAACAAAGAGGTTCTAGATATAGTAGTGGAAGAGAAAAATATGTGGAAAACAGTAAAGAAATATGAGAGATGGGATTATAGGACATATTCTAAGGCATGAGGGAATTGTGTGGAATATATTGGAAGCAGAGAAGGGAAAAAGAGAGTTGAAGTATACCTGGATTAGACTATTGTACACAGATAGTGAAAGGTATAGGTTGTGGGAATTTCACGTAAATTTGTAGGTTAGCTCAGAATAGGAAACAATGGAGGTACACGTGCAAATAGTTTCAGGACTGAAGATCTAATTATGATTTAGTATAGTATGGGGCATTTATGCATGTATTTTCTAACATGGAAGAGTATGTAAAGAACTGCATTATTGCATCTGGTTTTGTTAAGATAGGCCTTTGTAAATAACCTAAGTGTGTGTGAAAAAGAACTGTTTTGTACTTAAATTAGTAAAATTTAATCTGTTATTAAATATGTGTACTAGAAAATAGAGAAAATATCCACGAATATTAGAATATTTACTATTATAAATACTCGAAAATGCATTTTTGCAGCAAGAAAGATATCAACACCAATATTGGAGTTTTAAAATGCCGGAAAACTATTCAGAAATACAATTTACCTGTTTTGAACCTTGAAGACGATTTTAATAAAAAATGTAGTGCATAATGCTGATAATAGTGTAAATACATTAGGAATTCTACAATTTCTAGTCTAGCAAAATATGCATGTTGAATGTTTATTGTAGTCTAATATTCATTGGGCCGAATAATCAGAATTAATATTTGTTTGCCAGGTATTCAATAAAGTCAGCAAATGTCTCCCATTTAATTGCTAACTGAAAATTTCTTCATTACCTACTTAATTTCTTCAATTTTGTAATTTTTTACTTTTAGTACATATTCAGCATTTGCTACAGATTGAACCACTTCTTGCTGAAACCCATTTGAATATACAATAATTCTTACCATTATCTAGTACTGTCGTTAAAGACTTGCTATCCATAAATGTATAACTGAATAACTATGAGTGATCTTCAAAATGTATAGTTGACAATGAATGTCCATCACCAGTAGCCATTGCTTGGTAAATTCAAAGCTAATTCACAAGCAACTACTGTAACATTATAAATATCTAAATGAATTAACGTTTTATTTTAATTCTTTCATATATTGTAATAAATTATTTTTAGGCCGAAGTAGCACAAGTTGCTTGTAAATCAGCATGCGAACACATTAGTGAATCAATGTTTTCACTTCTGTTAAATGAAGATGTAAAGCAAATATCAATGGGTGCCCTAAATCAAATCAATTTGGATTTATTACAATGTGAACGTAAGTTTCAATATAACCTTAAGTGGTTAATATTATGTATTTAAACAGTATTTGCTGCATCTGAACCTGTGAAAGGTTTACAAGAAGATGTGCTATTGGAATATTTTATAAAATTGAGAGAAATACTAGATTTATTTACTTCCTGGGATTGGCCAACATATTTTCATGATTATGGACAGGAAACTAGTAAATATAAACAAGTTACACCCGAAATCGCAATTGGCATTCTTGAAAAGTGATTATTTTTTTCATTTAAATATATTGTTTTATAAAATTATTTTTAGGTTAAGAGAAGCAGATAAAAAGACAATGTTTACGGTTTTGAAGAAGAGTGAACGGGATAAGAAAAAGTTACTGGAAACAGTATTGAAACAATTGAAACAGTTGTCACTGATTCCACCTGGAAAATAATTTGTTTTAATGCCTTAGGAGGTGTGTTACACATTTAACAGCCAATGAAGTAATATTCCTGCAAATGTTTTTTAAATCACTAGTTATTATGATCTTTTGACTTTCTTAATCTTTCTTAGCTTTTTCTTGCAACAATCACTATTGTTTGTAACTATTATATAAGGATAACATTTATATCATGTTTAATTTATAATTATATGAAGTTGTCACTATATTTCAATAATTATTATGTCTTCTTTTTCCAAAACCGACCAAATTCGCTTTCGTATGAAAATTATTTTTTTTATGGAATGTGATGGTATTCTGCCGTACGTACCTATTAACATGAAAAACTATTCAAATGCAGCTATATTCCTATTAAAATATATTGCAAAGTTTAAGGAGCGTTCCAAAAACGGACATATCCATTACTCGTTTCTATTGCACTATCATTTTTACAGAGACCTGTTCTGAAAGCGGAAATAAATTAATCTTCTGTATGACTAAATGTAATAGATGGTACCGTGGGTATAACTTGCATAATTATTTGTATGCCGTTGTTCTTTGCTAGTTTTAGCTTGTATGTGAAAGAACAGTGTTGTGTTTTATTATCACAGAGCATATACTACTTAATAATATTACTCAGGTTGGTTATACGAGAGGTGCTCGATATATATCGGGAGTAACAAAAACAAAACTTAAGATGTGAAAACTTTTTACTGTTTTTCAAAATATTCTCCATGAAAACGTTGGAACCAATTTTCATAGCATTTTTTCCGTTCTGATTGAGATATCTCCAAAACATGGGTTTTGAACGCATCAACTGCCTCTTCTGGTGTCGACAATCATCCACATAGTTGGTTCTTCACGTGTGGGAACAAAAAGAAATCATTAGGTGCCAAATCAGGACTATATGGCAGATGACCCATCAATTCGATGTGTGAGAGCTCGCATTGTCGTGATGGAGAATGATTCGGCATCGTCGGTTCATTTTTCTTATTTCTCCGAAAACTTGTGGCAAACAAATGACTGTTCTACGATCCTCTAAAGCAACGGTCGTGACATGTCCATTTATTTCGAAAAAACAGGCAACATTTTCTTCGAAGGCTTCGAGCGCAGACAACTTTTGTTGGATTTCGTTCATCTTGGAAGATCCATGGAGTTCACTGCTATTTACTTTGAGTTCATACGAATAAATCCAATATTCATCATCTGTGTAAATGTTATACACTGTGTTTGATGCACTGTAATCGTATTTTTTGAGCATTGCTTTGCACCAATCGACACGTGTTTTTTTTGAGCGATTGTCAAATTATGTAGGATCCAACGCACCCATAGCTTTTTCACAGCTAAATGTTCATGTAGTATCGAATATATATATTTGTCATACTAATGCCTAGGGATGTCTGAATCTCACGATAAGTCACATAACAATGTTGCATTATCAATTCGCACTCAGTATCGATGTTTTCTGGCACAACAGACGATCTTCTTTAAATTCATCAGCTAGCGAACTACGACCACGATTGAATTCACTATACCAACAATATACAGTGGTTTTAGTTGGAGCTTCTTCCCCAAAAGTCGAAATAAGTTGATTCAGGCACTGTTATGGAAATAATCCACATCAGAAATAGTACAAAAGCATAACACGAAAATGTTCACGAATTAATTCCATTTTTTGGCCAAGACGAAATTTTCAACTCAATCAAAACACAACAAATAGTATTCATATGGCAAAATGTTATAAGTATGTATATTGTTAAACATGTCAAACTTTAGGTTAATGTCAGATCGCACCTAGCAACACAGTTCCCGATACATAACGAGCACCCCTAGTAATTTTGTTATTTGTGCAACTTTACAATAATATTATGATCTTTAGATTATAATGAAGTGTGAATCGACTCTCCATTCTACACCCTAAGCCAGAAAAGAAAACCACCGGTGATAAAAATCGTCGGAAGAAAAGTCAAGAGAAGATGAATGAAATGCCATTTTTTCTACTTGCTATGGTTTAGTGGGTTCAATTTTTTTAACCACTCATTCATTTTAGATATTCTGCTGAACTTCCGCAAAAGTCAACATGTAAAAACCATACTGAAAGGAGTTACTACTGCAATATGGTTTCTGAGAATGATATACAATGCTTTCACTATGCTTTTTATTCTTTAAGAAATAAAATTCCGCAATATGGTTTTATTCTAAATCACACAGAATTCCGTAAACCCAAAATATCTCAGGCAACTACTCATACTCGCAAACGTAAACAATTTAGTATTGCCTATTTGGTAAGGAAAGCGGATAAAACAAAAATTTCAATATGCACAAAAACTTTTTTAGATATTTTGCTATTTACCAAACATCGTGTTAAAGGTGTCGCAAAAAGATTTCGTTCCTCTGGCAGTATGTCCACTGAGAAAATCGAGGTGACGATACAACATCTAAAATGTACCCAGACAAAAGTACTGCTGTATAGCGCTTCATTGAAAAATTTTCAGTAACTGAAAATCACTATTGTTGTAATAAAACTTCTACAAGAATGTACTTAAGTTCGGATTTACATATAATGAAAACGTGGCATATGTATCTATCTCAAACTGAAAATAATAACTTGAAAGTAAAACAACTATTTTAGAAAGATTTTTAATGCAAAGTTTAATTTGGGGTTTGTTGTCTGTTCCACATGCCTCTCACTAAACGAACGTTTGAAAAGATCCGATACAAATCTAGCTGTAAAAAGCAACAAATTGATGACAGAACTACGTCTCCACCTGCATAAAGCAAAAGCATTCTGTGCCTTATTAAAGCAACGCCAGAAAAGCTTTATGATACCGACTTTTGACTGCCAAAAGAATCAAGTATTATAGATCAGAGCGCATATTTTAACAGACAGATCAAGTATAATTTAACAGTTGTAGGCGATTCGAAGGTTGCCAAAACTAAGTAAAAGGTTTTTATTTATTCTTGGAACGAAACTGAGCAGAATGAAGGTTCAAATGAAATAGCATCGGCGGTTCACCATTGTCTATGCTCAGTAATAATTCAGCAAATGTAACGTCTTCTTAATGGGAATATTACGTTCCTGGTTTGCTGAAAACGCTCTCCCGCATGTTCAATCAATAGAGCTTGTATTTGCTATTGTTGGGTATTTCTTTTTGCCACCGGACAGAGTTTTTGTTAAAACTGAAAAGGATATCGACCGTAAAGAAGTGATAATAGATCCAGATGAGTAAATGACCATATTTCCAAACCATGGTTCAGTTTGCAATCTAGCTGATAGGATGTATGACTGGAAATCAGCTAGTCAATCGGTTATTAATCAACCAGGAACTTGGCATTTTTAGTTTAATCTGGTTAAAAGATTCTTACGAATGATCAAAAAGGGAATGTTCGGGTATCGGGAGAAGTGCACTACAACAATCATTTTGGACAACAAATCTGTTTACAAGAAAAAATCAAACAGCCTTAAATATTAAATCCAAACAAATTCCAGCATGTGATGTGGAAATTAATCAACAAAAAAACAATGACTTTGACGTGCTCTTGCAAAAACATTTTGAAAATGATTGGAGATCAGACCCTTATTTGAAATTTTATTATTGATAATATATGTTAAAATAAGTAATCATTATAATTTTTTTCAATAAAGTTTTTTGTTCTTTCCAAAACAGTCCAAATTCAAATAATGTTTCATAATTGGTCAAATCCAAATTAAAATAATGTGCATAAACTTCTGCGCTAAAGAATGTTCGCTTGTCTCCAATATTTTGACCTCTAAAAAGCTTGCTCTAGCATGAAATACATTGATTCGTTTAGCTTAAAGAGAACACTATTTTGAGGAGATTAGAGAATTATAAAAAAAAACATCAGTTCTACTCCATCCAACCGTTCAGATATCAAGTAAAATATTTGAACTGGCATCATTTTAAACCCGGAAGCAGTATCGAGTGAGGGGAAGACTGAATGGTGCAAACTGCCTCAATTGGGAGTCAAAAAGACACATTATTCTGCCACCTAAAAACTTTTACGGTGTTAATAATTCAACATTAGCATTATTTATTCCTGCATAATAACCATGAAACTGTAGTAAACCAAATTAGGCACACATTCTACATTTCTAAGTTGCAAAGATGTGTCTGAATAAAGTAGGCAGAGATTGTCAAGTTTGTAAAATTGAGAAAGATGTGCCGAAAGCATCAGAAATGTTCCCACTTCCAATGGGTAGACTTGCTACTAACACTGTTGCGTTTACCCATGCAGGGGTGGATTATTTTGGACCTATTAATGTTGTTGGAAGAAGAATTGAAAAGCACTGGGGTGTCTGACCATCCGAGTGGTACATCTAGAAATTGCACATAAATTGGATGCTGACCACTGCATAATTTGTTTTAAAAATTTTATTAATAGAAGAGGTCATCCGAGGCATATCTACTGTGATCGAGCAACTAACTTTATAGCTACAGAGCACATTTTAAAAAAAGAAATTAAAAAACTTGAACCTCAAATAATTGTCAAGGAATTCGTTAGGCCTGAGATGTCGTTTCATTTTAATTGTCCTGTATCCCCACATATGGGAGGAACATGGGAGCATCTTGTCAAATGGGTTAAACTTGCACTGTATGATGGTTTACCGCCAAAAACACCCACTGAACCACTTCTTCAAAGCTGCCTAATCGCAGTTGAGAATATTGTCAACTCTAGACCACTCACTTTTCTACCTTTAGACAGTGAAGAATCCGAGGTGCTAACACCCAATCATTTTTTAATGAGATTGACTAATGACAAAAAACTTACGAGTTCTATTGATCTTGATGCAAAGGTCCAAAAACTAGTTATCTGTATAGGAAACAATTTGCAGACAAATGCTGGCATCGATTTGTGTCAGAGTACCTACCACAACTACTGATACGCTCTAAATGGCACAACCAATCACCAAACATTAAAGAGGGTGATATTGTAATTATTTGCGATAAAAACCTACCAAGGTGTAACTGACCAAGAAGGATTATTCAAGTTATTAAAGCTCGCGATGGAATAGTAAGGAAAGCTAAGGTTCAAACCAGTAGTGGCATTTACAAACGGCCTGTGTTCAAGTTAGCAGTGTTACAAGTAGTAAAGCCAAAATTAAAAGAGAGTGCACCATCCGTGAACTAGCGCTGCATGGGTGGGAGTGTGAAGAATGCTTAGAAATCAGGAATGACAAAAGGGTTTTTAAAGGTTGGAGAAAAAAGACAAAGGATCAAACAAAAGTCAATTTATTATGTTATAATATTAAAATATCTTTGTTCACTTTCAAAACAGAGGCAACCGTATTTGAGTGTTACTGTTATAAAATGTACAAGAGATAAATTCTTTCTGTTCTAAGGTGTGGTTTAACCGAGTGTAAAAAGTTTATCCAACCTGTCATATATTTGTGCAACCCCATTATAAAGTACTGCAAATAATTGCCTAGCTGAAAAGGTTTAGTTGACCCAAACACCCCATCTAACTACACAACTAATAAACTTGTACGGCTAATAAATACCAGTAGTACTAGTTTCAGTGTGGATAGGGGGGAGGAGATAAATATTCAATTAATTAATTTTTTAGTAACAAATGCAATTTGGGCGAAACGCAGGTTTGTATGTGATACCCTCAGATTTACCACAACTTATAAGTACAAAGAAAATTCATAATTAACCTTATGGACATTACAGTTCAGTTCAGTACTGACTTTTTGTCAAATGATACATACTTTTATTGGTGCAAAATTTTGTGTGTTCATAAAAGCATTTAAATCATTTGTTACATCCCTTAACAAAACATGCATGCATTTCGCCATACTTTACATGTGAAATTTCCATGTACAACCTGTCAACATATATATTATTTAAACAAATACAGTAATAGGAATGTAGAAAGAAATAATAAAAACACATTTTTATTTTTACACGGCATAAATATTACTAAATATCACAAGCAATTATACACAATATACTTTATGAGTTAATACTGATATTAGTCACAAGTAGAATATAGAACAATGTAAATAAGAAAATAAAAATATTGAAAACATACAAACCCTGACAACTATATTTTCGGACACATATGTTTTGTGGACAAGGGCAATACACATTGTTGAATTTGTCGAAGGTCGGCTGTGACACACATTTAATTTGTAGATTGAAGTATTTATAAACTTTAACACATTACAGAATTTAAACATGATGTCATGCTGCCTTAAGAAACTGCAAAGGGGCTGAATATGCTGACAACTAACTAATAAAATACAGTAAAATTTAGAAGGCTATTCTTAAAATATAAGAAAGAATCCTCACCTCAAATGTATGTTACGTTTACTTTTGGTTGGGTTTGGTATAAATCAGCAATAACAATAGACCGTGGAGTTTCAACATCTTGTACAATTTGTGAACTAATTATATAAAAGTGGTCCCAAAGAGATTCTTTGCGTAAAATTGTTTAGGATCTTTATATCCCAAAGTTGAAGGAATAATTAAGAACTTCGGCAAGAGAAAAGGCATCGAAATTGCTGGAAAAAGTACTGGGTGACATGCTCATTACAGCAGGCTGTTAATTATAAAATTTATGAAAATCGTGGGATTCATTGCATTTAAATTTTTCTGTTACCTAATTTTGTTGGTTAGGCAATGTATTCTGCTTATTCTGATAGATAGCACTGCACGAAAATGAGTCTTGCGAATTGTGAATTTGAGCTTAGCCTTAAAAGCATCAGGTATCTAAGTGCTCATAACTTAGTCTATTCACTCTGTTATAATGTGCAAAGCCGAAAGTGGGTAAGTTTACTTCGTCTTTATTAATTTGAAATTGTTAAATCTAATGAGGGTTTATCACTTCAGTGTTTAGTTACGGATTCAAGAAAGTGGCATTTAGTTAAGGATTGATGAAAGTGGCATTTAGTTACGGGTTCATGTGACATTAAATTATTGCGAGAAGCCCGCAATAGTCAATTATTCCCAAAGCACGTAGAAATAATTTTGATCCTAGCTTATTCACTCTGGTATCAGAAATACGTATTTTTTTAAATAGAATTCGCACATGCTGAATTCTAACCACTGAGTTTCGAACAACTCAAACATTATTCGTTGCCACTCTGAACGCATCCTGCAATGCAGCCATCATTTATGAAGAGTAATTTTAACAATTGTCAGTATAACCAATCTATTGTTTAATAAGCTATTTTGCATGGAATCCACAAAAATGCGTTTTGGTGATGTAATCGTAGAATATGGAAAGCCGTTAATCGTGCACGCTGTCCATTTGTATTTTTGAAGCTGTTATCTTCACAGGTGTTGTCCTTGGTCGATCAATAATAGGAAGTTCTGGTCGAAGCCCACTAGGTAACATCGCTATCAACTTATTTATCAGGTGACAACAACTATCTACATACCAAACACGCAATTAGGTATTACCAATTTTTTTCCTTTTATAATAGCAAAATTTTAATTCTCTGAGTAGTTAAAACTGCACTGTAACATTCATTTAAAGCAGCACATGAAATTTCATTAACCTAAATTTTTTGCTTGAATTAATTACTAATCTAGGTACTTCAACTTTGTACAAGTCTGACACAATTAAAGCGAGCTCGATTTAAAATACTTGATGACTTCATTCAATATTAAAGTATTTAACAATTTGTTTATGCAGTTTGTATTGCAGCAGTTTTTTTTATTTTATTTTTATTGTTCAAGTGGCAACATTTCCATTCTGTAAATATTGTAAAAAAAACAGTTATTTTTGTATAAATTTGATTGTACATATCATTGGTTACAGAATTATTAATAATATATTTTTTACTCACTAAAATAGTGGCAATGTGTTACTGTTTATTAAACTTGGATTAAATCGAGTGTATGGTTTTACTAGTAGAAATAACAATTCAAAGAACCCACTGCAGTCCCTAAGATGAGAGTGCAGTCCATTTATATTTTAGCAAGAAAATTTTAACCTCATTAATTTTTTAGAAAGGTAACTAATTAAAAAGGTTACATCATCATTAAGAGATATTACTGGTCAATGAATTAAAGGCGTTGGATTAAATAGGTGACAGGAGTGCTGCGGAAAGTCGATGCACAAATGTGGTTTTGATTTCTGCAAGGTAAAACCAATCCAGTTTTAGATAGATCATCTAAGATGCTAACAGGAATATAAAAAAGAAGAGGCTAGAATGTGTGTAGGAGAGGATACACTTATAATGCCAGCATGCTACTTCAAGAAACATTAAGTAGTAGAAAAAAATTTATTAAATTTGGTTAGTTTTAAATAAACTTTTCACACAAAAATACCCTGAAAAAGCTAGAAGCTTTGGTAGTTTATATTTAATAATGTTTTGATTCCAATGTGATATTAAATTAAGACAAAGAATTAAGATAGGAAAGCACTCAATACATTAAATACCAACAGAAATAAATATCGATACTTCACACCCCTTCGTATTAAATTTAAAAAATTACAACTAGACACCGGAAAATAACCTTCATATTAAAATTATTTGTACAAATTCACATGAGCTCAAAACTCGTCAACTATGGGAGATACATCTCAAAAATTACACTCATAAAACCAGCCTAAAAAATTAAATGTTTTGAAACGGGCAAAGGACACAGCTCTCATATTAAATGTAAAATCGTAGGACCAAAGTAAATGTTCACACAGAGAGAACGACATGACCTTGATATTAAGCTAGTTTAGATGCAAACGATTGGTATTACACGTAAAAGTGCAAGAACGAAATTTAAAGAAGGGAGAATATTATATGACAACCAAATTCGAAAAGGATGAAGAAATTAAGAAATAAAAGATGGTTAAGTGTCAGCAGAGGTGTATAGATGGTAGACCGTAGGTCGGTGTGGATGACTGGTGACAAATTGTTCTTATCTTGCCTGGATAAGTGGGCTAAAAAAAGTTCAAGCACGTGTATATCACACAATCTATATTTGCGATGGTCGGGTATCAAATAACAAAAAGGTGATAACTCGTTTCACTTTATAAAAAAATGTTGGACTGTAGATAAATATAATGGGTTGACCTAACATGTCGATTAAGAAAAAGGAGAATCATTAGTGTTCCTAAACGTCCTTAACTCTAAAGATGAAGTGAAAATGAACTGTGAGTAAAGTCTGAGCTTTTCTTTTGTTTATTGTTTATAAATATGCACGTGTGGATTTGTAATTGTAAATTATTCATCACTTCATTAACTTCATTAACAGAGCTATTTATTAAACTTGAACATCAAAATAAATGACAACTTTTAAAGGAACATAACACAAGTTTTTCTTTAATTTGTTCTACAGTTTAAATTTCTACTTGAAGTACCTTTGTTTTTGTAAAACATGTCAAAAACGGAAAACAAAACGACACATAATATCACGGTATTCTAGTTTTAATTTGAAGTTTAATTTTTGATTTCCAACAGTTATAAATGGTTCATAATTATTTGATAGGAAATTAATATTCTGTTAAATAATTATTTTGTTCAACTATGACTGTTAAGGCCTTTGCCCATTGTAAATATCGCAACAATAAAGATCGCTGTAATTAGTATGCCAGTCCATTAAAAGCTGTCTCGCGCCGGTTTAGCAGCTTCGTTAATATCGGATACCAACCCTATTTCCTTCTATTTAACCCTCCCCTAACCTTCTGTCTAAACAGGTGTGTTATAGTGTTGTGATAGTTTTTAAATGCGGTAAGTTTTTTCACCACATTTGCACATTTGCATACAATTTTATGTTATTGCTGCGAACAAGCATCTCTCGTTCAGCTAAGGCTTGAACAATGACATAGCGACGAAACTAGTTTTGTTTAAATTTAAGTATAATATTATTAGAAAAGGGAATTTGAAACTTTTAAAACGTTAAAAAAGATGCACGTATTAATTTTAAATGCAAACTTTATTTGTAGGATTTGTTATTAGTTAAAGAATAAAAGCTTAGTATTTTTAATGGACTAATGCTTCATTATGGATTTATGGCCAATTGAATGTTACATTAGGTTTGTTTGTTTTACGGTTAATGCACGTGTATCTATATTTCAAAAATTACTGTTAAAACATAAGTTTAGGTGAATTTTTATTTGGATTTATTTATAATATAGGTAAAGATAGATAAATTTGTGAAAGGATATTAAACTACCCCCAATGATAAAGTCGTATTGGGACAGGCATTTATTTTAAAAATTTCGTTAATTTGAACAAAAATTAACGCGTGTTGTTAATGTTAGGCAGAAAAAGGTAAAGCATGATGTGACGAGACGTAAAAACCTAAAAGCAAAGGAGCCTTATCTGGAATAACCGCTTTTCAAGTAAGGAAAATATCAAAGGGGTTGCCGAGACAAGACGGTTTGGTATCCCTTACTTTTGACAACCAGTAAATCCTTTCAAGGTAAGTGGTCCTTGTAAAGTAGGTTTTGTATTTCAACCATTTTAGATGTTCATTTTTATTGTTTATCATTTTTTCCACGGGAACCCACTCTCGCACCACTGTAGTTAGCCAGTGCACTTTTAAAATTGTTATGAGGTTCCCGTCCCTTCTGGGCAAATTAAAATTTGTAAGGTAACGTCACTTTTACCTGTAATACATTGGACAAAAGAAGACAGGAGCATAATTATTTTCATTGACAAGTCTAAATTTTTGTATCAGTCAGCGATAGTAGGTCTCATGTAATCCGACTAAAAACTGAAACATTTCACACCATTGCTTGAAGTACACAATGAAATTTGTCAAAGGTGTAGTGGTATGGGAAATGTCATCTACAGTTTTAAAGTTCATCGATGGTGATGTTAATGTGTGACATATCATAAAATACTAATGAACAACCTACCTAGTACACAAAAATTGTATCCTGTTGGCAATTTCATTTGGCGCATCTTGCCACCCAGCAAGATTGACTCAGAAATGGTTAAAAGATAATAGTATAACTGTTTTGGACTAGCCATCAAGCAATCGAAATGTGAACATGGTAGAAACAGTTCGACATAAGATGAAGAAGCATCTTAGGGAAAATCTGCAAAGAACAGTGGTTAAATTGCAAAAATTTTTAATAATTTTTCGAGAAATGAATGTCAGGAGTTCCCGCGTCATGCGTCTCAAAGAATTTTAGTCATAATCAAGGCGAAAGGCAAAGTTATATCATATTAATATCATCTTCGCTAACCCTTTTAAATATGTAGGTATAATCAAAATGGATTTTTATAATTTTATGATATTTTACATGTGTAGTTGGTATATAATAATTACACTTATTATGAAAAGTTTTTGATCTATATTTCTGTTCATAAATATAATAAAAAAAATCCACACATTTAATGTATATTTTTTGTACACCCAATTTTTGTAAAAAAAGAACTCTGGTTTTTGAATACATAGCTATCGGGGTTTGTTTTAATATCTATAAATAGTTAAAGTTAGCTACTGATGCTTGAAACTCTGATTACTAATCATATCTATACATTTTAAATGACATTATTAATAACATCGTAAGGTGTTTGATATTAGTTTGCTTCAAAGATCTCAATATGTGATGCAAAATAGATCCTTCAAAAATAAAAGCTGTGGAAATTGTATAAAAATGTGCCACATTACATGGTTAAAGTGTTTCACATTAGCAAGAGGAAATTTTGTGCTATCTGCTTAGCCATAAAAACAATGACGATGGGAATGATTTTTACCAAGTCCAGTAATGTCAACTTTCATAACTATTCTGATCAAATAGTGTCAAAATTTAAAGCTTTTTGTAGTTTTAGTAGTCGTTTGAAAAATGAAAAACGAGTGATTTGAAATTGCAATATAAAAATTTTAGAAAATTTTTAACTATAGTCCATTCATTTTAACTTTAGGATGATATCACAACTGGATTAAATGCTACACTGCCAATGTTAGTTTAAATTTTAATGTATTTAATGAAAGATATACAAATATTCCCATTAGCAAGAGGAATTGGTGGCAACACCGTACAGAACTGCCAAACTTTATTGTGTTAAATGACAATATCCTTCAAGCATAATTCTATGTATTCGTTTGTATACAGTTGTCAACACTTCATTACTACATTTGACGCCATCATAAAGTTAAAGCGAATGGACTATATCAATGAAAATGAGCAAAAATTATTCATGAACGAGGTATTACTGTATATTGTGAAAATGCTCCATCATCCTGTCAAGAACAACTCTGATCAAAACAATTTCATTGTTACTATTCAATTAAAGATGATCTCAAAGCCGTATGAAACAACAGCAATAGAATTAAGGTCAAATGTTGACTGATTAATGAATTAAAGTTTTAGTTATTGTAATGAAAGTTTAGATGATTTTAGAGAGCAACAAACTATTGGTGAGAAGTCACAATGCTTCTTACACCGGAACAAACTTTCCAAACTTTTAAATATAGATGTATTACAACAAAACTAGAGTACTTCAATACAATATGCATCAATTCAGTGAGGCTAAAGGGTTTGCTGTCAAAAAAAGATAAAAATTAACTGTTCAGAAGAAAAATGGCTTTCTGGGCTGCAAGAGGATTCCATAGCTTGAGTACATTAAAAATTTTAAAACTTGTTACGTACAGTTTTAGCCCCAGAAAATCTACCTGGTAATCCACAGAAAACCCTGTGAAGTGCCTTGCTAAAAATTCTGTATTTTGATAAAGTACCAAAAATCACGACCGTACCAACAAGAATGGTTGCAGACTAACTGGGTAGGAAGGGTGGCGTAAGTATACGCAAAGGGTACCAAAATACTATTGTGTGAGAAATACCAGTCTTAATCAAGAATTATCTTGGGTGCCACCTAATCTCGAAATATGGAGGTTCATAGGGGGAAATCCAAGGAGTAACAAGAGGATGCTAAAACAAGATCGGAAAGTGATTCTGGTCTAAATTCACACAAGGAATTATCGAGCACACTAAATTTATAACAAACCTAAGATAAATGTAATGATACACTAATATAACTATATAAAACTGCCAGTTGAAACAAAAGGGTTCTCGAAATCAAATGATAAATTATCTGTATATTAATCACGCCTCTAGGTAATTACAATTTACATTAGTTGGGAAAACACCAGTATACGAAACTCTTTACTCTATTGAACAATTATGCTTTAAGCACAAGTACATATAAACGTGCTTAAACAAAAGTCAAATATATCAAAAATTACTTATCTCGATAGAAAACGTTTTTGATGAACAAAATTACTTCGTTATTTCTTAAAACTAATAACAAGAATGTACTATGGGTATGTTTATAAGTCTATATAGTTAACAAAATGTTCATTAATTTACAGCTACTGTAGCTGATACTTTCAGAAACTTTATTATAAATACCTGATGAGGAGTAATTTGGATGTAGATACCTTTGGAACAACTAAAATCGATTATCTCCTGAACTTGATTCATTTTAACCAGATCCTACTAGAACTTGTGGGACTTCATTAAATAGTTAAATGTTCCTAATTAACCAGCATGAAATTGTCTACTGAAGAAAACACATTCTTCCTAAAAGTAAAATTCGCCAACCTGGTAAGATATAATTCCGAACTCGATTAACTAATCACATTAATCAGTTCAATACCTAATTATTCAAAGGTTAACTGTGCCTATTCAAATTTGCATATTATTTCTTTCAATGGCTTCAAGAGAAATAGCGTCCCTCGCTAGCTGCACATTTTTGCTGTCTCTCTGAGTCTTTGGACTGAAACCTATCATTTAGCATATTTTTTTCCTTTTTCGAAATTGGCCAAGTATAGCCTAACCAAGTCATGCATCATCGACCGGAACAAGTGATAATCGAAAGGAATCAGGTCTGGCAAATATGACGGGTGTGGTAGCAAATACCATTTCAGTGTTTTGATTGTGTCCTGGACGATAGAAGTGTGATGGCACAGAGCATTGTCGTACTGCAATATCACTCGTTTGTGTTTCGTGTTCCATTCTAGCAGTTTTTCCAGCAATGCAGGTTCAAATTGATCAGGTGTTATCGGTAGCGATGCTCATTGACAATTTCGCCCTGTTTCAGCAGCTCATAGTGCACGATTCCTTTCTTGTTCCACCAAACACAGAGAATTGTCTTCTTTCCAAAGTGATTTGGCCGTGCCACTGATGTTCAAGCTTTACCAGGTGAAAGCCACAATTTTTTGTTTGGGATTCTAGAAATATACTCACTTCTCCTCGCCAGTAACAATTCAATGCAAGAAACTCTTTCTTTCATGCCGCAAAAGCAAAATTTCAAAAATGGCTCTTCGATTTACCATCTATCTCTCAGTCAACTCATGCGGCACCCATTTTCGGCCCTTTTAAATTTTTCCCATGGCATGTAATGGAAATACCTTGGCAAGTCATGTTTAATGCCTTTGCAAGTGATCTTGTATTTGCAGGTCATTGTCATCCAATAACGCTTACAGATCGGCGTCCGCAATTGTTTTAGGTGTTCCAGAGCGTTTCTTGTACTCAGTGTCGAAATCCCCACTTCTGAAGTATTTAAACCAATCTTCATAAGTAGAGCATGTTCGTCGTATGCCTCCTCAAGCAAATGACATGCTATAGCTGTATTTTTTTCCAAGTTAAAGCAGAAAAGCAAAACTTTCCACAAATGCTGTTTATTCAGCACAAAACTCGACATCGTTGTTAGAAAAAATATTTTTGAGTGGCGATATATGTTGGTATTACGACAGATTAAACAGATGTCCAAGCTATTAAAAAAACACAACTTCAGACATATACGAGGGTCATTTTTAAACTAAGAACCATTCTGGTTTAAAAGTAAACACAACTAGCGTTTTTTCAAAAAATTTATTTCTATAATAAACAACATCCTTTCCCTATTTTTCAACATAATTTCCGTTCCGCTCGAGGCATTTTTCCAAACGGAAGATGAGCTTGACCATCTCCTTGTCATAGAAGTCGACCGCCAGTTCTTTCAACCAACCGTCATAGAGAACGGATCGGGAAAGAGATTGAAAAGTCTTATGCAGTTCGTCGATAATGAAGCGCCTGTTCTGCCGAATATGTGCATAAACGGCTGCTTTCAGTTCGTCCATGATTATGTTTGGGGGCCAGAACATTCTTCGTCATGGATGTTTGTTCTTCCGCCATTAAATAAACGGTACTATTTTCGCACATTCCTTTCATTCAATACACCTTTCCCATACACTTCAATGAGTTGCCAATTGATTTCAGCAGGACAAGTGCTTTTGCATTTAAAAACCGAATTACATCGTGAACTTCGCAATCGGAGGGTTTAGTAATGGACATAACTGATATTAAATTGCTGCACAATATTGTCTACTTCCGCTAGCAACTTCAGACTGACTGACAGCATTGACAAATTGCAAGAAAAGGTGTTAGTTGGTAAAACAACCGCAGGAAACAATGTGTGCAGATAGGCAGCGCAAACGGTTCTTATTTGAAAAATAACCCTCGTATTTCAACTATATGTATAGTTAGCATGATCCATGAAACTTAGTTGCACACCTCTGCAACTTAAACCAAAGAAGGCCGTTTTCATTTCCTGAATCAGCATAATTAAGCGTATGAACTTTCTTTGTTCCAAGATTATGATATCATAGCCGTCAATGTTATACAGTATTAATCAAAACAAATGAATCATAAAACTGCACTAATTTAGAATACAAAATAAGGATATCATTCTTAACCTTAAAACCGCCATAATGAATTTGACTCCCTTTGAGTATGAACATGTAAGATTACAAAAATAATCTTTCCTTAAATCAAGAATGTCTGTACACCAAAAATTATATTTCTTAAAGAAAACAACCCTAACCCTGTTGGTGGTATTTACCAATACAGAAACTATTAAAATTAAATATGATTATAAACATTTCCAAGAAATTTCACAAACTTCCACCCAAACATCTGAAAATCTGCTGATAAACTCAGCATAACATTTGCATAAGGCTCAATGTCTCGGCAAGTTATTGAGGAATATGGTTTCCAAGTGCTAACGTCCACACTTCTCTGGATAAGGCACCCAACAATTATTATATTTGCCTTAAGTTGAAGAAACAATTAGGAACGAAAAAATGATAATGACAAGAAAACGAGTGTTAATAATAATTTTGAAGAATTACCAATTGAATTATTTTGAGAGATTACACTGTTGGAGTATTATTAAGTATATAAATGTTGAAAGATCATATGTAAAAAAAATAACAGAAAGGGGACGTCAAAACTGCAGGTGATATTTATTCATTTATTTATAGGTATAGTGCATCACAAGCTTGCAATTAAAATAAAAAAACTAGAGGTAAAGGATGTCCACAAAAGAATTTTCAACTTTACCTCTAAATAAAAAATCTTGTAAGCATGTATGGAATTGACTTTATTTCAAAATAAACTACAGAAATGCAGATTTATTTCTTAAAAATAATTGAATTTAAAGGTTTACCACGGAGACGTATACACTCAATAAAACGAAACACCATACTTATAAACGCCTTCTGAAATATTGCTTGCGAAATTTGTGAAACTTATCTAGCTATCCACTATGTCAATTATTACATAAACACTGGATGTAATTTATTACGCCCCAAACGTGGTCACAAATTTTTGCCCTCAAACGGTACAAGAACGCAATAAAAAAAGGCTTAACTTACTTAACAGCTGTAGCCGAGACATCCGCCACTTGCAACTGAAAATCACCGCTGTTGTATCAAATAGATCCTGGTTTCGTTGTGGTCCGTTTCTTATACTTTGTCCAAATTCTTACCGCAACGTGCGTTGAACTTACACTTTTGGGAACACAAGACGTTATTAAGGTAATTGAACAGGTATAGGGGAATGCAAAGATAGACTTCCTGCACTTAACTCGCACTTGCGTTTTTAATATGACACTAACCACGGTAGTTGAAGGTCAAATCCTTGTTTAAAACGCATCTTTCCTATTAAATCGTTATTGTCCCTACCATAAAACGTCTCTGATTGGCTAAACGCGATAACCACACATTCCTTTGGTCTGGGAAATGCATGCTTAAACGAATACATATAATAAAATTGTAGGTTATTGCCCTATAATATGTGAGAACTGAACACCACAATTTTATCGTAGTAACCTAATTAATTAATGATGTGGAAAAACTAGCTCTTTTTAGATTAAAAGAATCCCATATTCCTAATACTACAATGAAAGATTTGTGCAGCCAACAGGCATAACAAACTTCGTTGTGAATATTTCATTTCGATTGCAATAAATTTTGTGGTTTGTCAACATACACCCTTGACTAAGGAACCCCATAAAAAGAAGTTCACTGGTGTCAGGTTCAGTGACCTTAAAACAATCTTGCAAATGTCTTGCAAACAATCTCTGTGCAATTACAGATTAATCGTTATTCTTAAAATATGCTTCAAACACAGCTACTGAAATCCCCATGGCTCTTGCGTCATTGGAATACCCCTCCTAGCACTTCCAACACCGCATGCATCTATTATTCACATTGTAAGTTGAATATTCTTTCACCAGACACCCTTTACAAACACAAGGAAGAATGCTGGTTTGATGACGTAATTCCTAATGAAGATCACATGAAAGTTCTACCAATATGTCAGAAACCACTTGTCTGTTGTCTCAAAAATCTAAATAGAAGCAAGTCGTATTTCAGGCACAGAATATATACAAATTGTTTGAATCAGTTTAATATTTTATAATACCTTAAACGTGTGAGGAACCGCCTCTTTTGTATTAGTAGACCTGCTCAAGTATTATACAATCAATAGACATAAAACTTTAAAACAAAATTTCCTTTAAATTTCATAATTTAATAATATAATATAATTTTAAAGCATATGAGCAAAAGGGGATGATATAATTGCATCTTATATCAATGTTAACCCAAGTCTTTCTTTAAAATTTTGGACAAGTTTCATAACAAAGTCGAATATTTTGAGACAAACAATTTAAAGGTTTTTAAAAGGTCTTGTTCCATATGTTAACGAACATCATTAACAACTTCGTTGGTACATATGCTTGACGTCCACCATTTTATGTATTATAGAACCAATTTCGAGACACGCATATCTCAATTTGTAATACATGAATAAAAATCTTTTGGTATCATTATTAAATTTGGAAAGTGATCTCAAAATCTGTACAGACAAACATTGATTGTATTTCCAAATATAGTTGAAATATGTATGTTTATGTTCTGTCATGATAAATATTAATATCAATTCAGGATGCTATTTAAGATAGATGTTTTAAAATTTTAAGCATCTCTGACCAACATCTTGATCTTTTACTAATATAGTAACATCGACACCAATTGGTCTAAAAATGAAAGGGATAAAGTCGTTAAACAAACAATGGAATGAGTGACAGCTACACGGGTCGAATATATTGGAAAGATTCGAGAAAGTTTCGCCAACTTCCAGGAATAGTACGAAAAAGTCTCAAAACATAACAATAGTGCTTTAGTTCTATTCAAGTTTTTACATTCACCTTCCCATAGTTAATCGACATTTACCTTATTGGTTAATTGAGGTCAATGGTAATTTTCCAAATTACAAGATTTTGGCAAGGCAATTCACTGAGTTTCTCTGTGAAATATCTACTTGAGTTTCTGGACCGAAATTGTATGGTAACAAAGTAAATTAGTTTTCATTCAACTGATGGTTTGTAATTGAAGTAATTACTCGCATATCACGTGATCTTAAAGGCACTTCACATTATGAAAGGTATTCTCATATAGTATTTTTGTTGTTGAGATACGGTTATAGAAAACTAAAACGTGTAGACTCAGGCTGTAACGTAATTCTTTAATTGTGCAAACGACAGTACTTAACTTCACCTAGTCACAACTTTATATATGATAATCAACACCTTTTCATACCTGCTACATGATATACTATGACTATTTCAGCAGTCTTTAGTAAAGATTTATAAAAACAGAAAATTTTCTATTATTACATAATACAAATAACTCACTGTCCCATAAACCAAGCAACGACATGACCTCATTATAAATAACTATACTTACAAAATAAAAGTAAATTACAAAATCTTAGATCTTAGTATGAACACTTAGGTGTTTCTTAAGATACGACTTTTCAAGAAAACCTTTACTACACAATGGACAAACGTGGCAGCGATCACCTTTATGAATTCGTTCATGCACTTGTAAATTATACAAATTGTTAAATGCTTTGGCACAGATACTACAAACAAAAGGCTTGAGGCCAGAATGAACCAAAAGATGTTGTTTGAGTTGTGGTTTACCGATAAAGCGCTTTCCACATTTATCACACTCAAATGGCCTTTCGCCTGTATGTCTCATCATATGATTGTATATATTCGAAACATAGTTACCGCAAACAGAACACAATACCTTAGCCCCCTTTAATTTGTGTGTGTTTCGATTATGATTATATAGACCATTAGCATTCTTAAAAACCTTGTTGCACATTTTACAACGATAATGAGTATTTATGACCTTTTCTGTTGGAACACATTCATGAAATGATAGTTCCGTTTGTCTTTAAAAGTTTTCCAACAGCGATGACATTTACAAACTTTATATTTAACAGAATAACTAATATTTTCAGTGTGAATAAATAAATGACGGTTTAAATGTTCAGGATTAGAAAAACGTTTCAAACAATATCGACATTCATGTGGCAGTTCGTGTGACGAATTATGAGTTAAAATATGGCATTCATAATTTGTTTGTATAACAAAACCCTTTCCACATTGTTCACATTTAAAGGGGCGCTCCTTTAAATGCTGCACAATGTGAGTGTTTAAGTGATTTAACTTTTTAAAAATACGTGGACAGTCTCTACATTTAAATTCCATTTTATCTTTATGAATCTGTATATGTATACGAAAAGCACTTGCTGTAAACTGCTTTTTACACTCTTGACATGTATGTAATTTAACTTGATTACTATTTAATTTTGAATATGTACTATCAATAGGGTTTATTGTTTTATAAAATCTTACAGAAGGATCTACTTTACACTCACCAGAAATATTTAAATATTTTTTAAGTGCCTTATGTGTATGAACATGTTTTCGTAACTCTAATGCTGAAAATAGCTTCGTGCAAATGGGACATGGATGTATAATTGGTGAGGCCTTAAAACTTTGAATATTTTCTGTCTTGCATGCAAAATTGGTTTTGCATTTTCTACCTCGTCTTGTGGGTACTCTTATTTCGATGCTTGCATTTAATTCTCGTTTATCAATTTGTCTGTTGCTTGTTTCTCTACCACTTTCACTATTGATATTAATATCACAATTATTGGTACCTTCCTTCTGAATACTTAATGTTGAGATATATTGTTGCAATATAACATCACTATTATCGTACTGGACTTTAAACCTGTATGCAGCTAGAATCAGTGGTATGCATGTTGTACATATTAAAGTTGGATACTGCTCACTAGTCACAATCTGCAAAAATATATATAAATATTAAATTAAGTGAAATTTCAGATTTATCGCTAGAATAAAATGGCATTTAGATTGACCTAGTAGTGGGAAATAACGCCAAAAGGATGCTAAAAATAGGACTTGAACCTACAGCCTTTACTTTAACAGAATAGCGTGTTACCCAATTGTGCCATACCGGCAGATGCCACAAATGGAAGTTTAGTGATAATATATCTCGTAAGTAGGCATGGAGCTATCTGCTCTCAGATATTAACATTTTTAATTATTCCAGTTGATTTTTTTTTAATAGGTATACTAGTTAATAAGATGAAATAATAACTTAAATTTTTATGCAAAGCCCAAATGATCATTTCAAATCGAGTTAGTAATTGAAAGATGGAAAATGTAAGATTCCAGAGAGGTTTCCAACATGTACCTTTGGCTTTTGCGGCCAATGCGTTTTCGAATTACACCACCAGAACGAGTGATGACAATTGGAAAATCATACAAATCTAAATCATGTATGTAACCACACATCGACCGAACTTTCAATTATGTTTGGCATTTTGGCAAACATATCTGACATCAAGTTTTTTGACTTATGTCAAATACAGACTGGAAGCAATGCTAAAAAATTACGGCTGTAAGCCAACTATTAAATATACATATTAGGTAATTGCACAAGGCAAGTTGATAAATACTTAGGTATTAATTAATAAGAAGAAATAATAACTTAAAATTTTATGCTAAGCCTAACGATCACAATCAAATCGGGCTAGTAATTGAAAGATGGAAAATGCAAGGTCCCAGACATGCTTCAAACCTGCACCTTCGGCTGTCACAGCCAATACGTTTTCCAATTACACCACCGGGACTGGTGATGACAATTGGTGGCTGACCCTTCAACTGAATATAGAAACCCAATACGTGTCAGTTTACTCAAAAAAATCATTTAAAATACTTGACATCATGGCCAAAGATTGAAAACGTGTTTTCATTGGTACATCTCGATTTCTTTAAAGCAGATAATACTTGGTTTCTGTTGCTGGTGGATAATAAATCAATGTGGACCGATCTGCTCGTTATGAACAAGAGTACAAATCTAACGCAAACGATTGAGAAAATAAAACTTACCTTGTCTATAATCAAACTACCCGAAGTAATAATGACCGAGAATGGGCATCCATTCAATGCAACAGAATTCTATGCATATGAAAAAAGGAACGGCACTGTACCTTCCACAATCAAACAGTAAAGTCAAACGTTTCGTAAAAGTAATTAAGGAAAATTTAGGAAATGCCTGTTACAGAATTCATCGTTCACTACTGAACAACGGGTTGTAAATTTTTTATTTAGTCACAGAACCACTCCTACCAGTTCAGACATGACTGATTTTTAAAATCAAACCCAGAATCAGGTTGAACTTGTTAGAACCTAAGAGTTGATTTTAGGTGGAACTGCACTTAAGGGAATTGGTGAGTTACAATTTAAGACTTATTTTTGTATAAGTTTTTTCACTCCTCGCGTACTAGTATTAAATATTAATTGTATCTAAATAACAATCAATCTAAAGGGAGTTTTGTAAATAATGAACTATGCCATTATGTACCCCTTAAATATAGTCACATACTTTAAGATACAACACTAAGTAATATTTAACAACTGTAATTTATAACATTCTGCATTGACACAGCAAACAACTAATTAATTACAATGACAACAGTTAAGACACATTAACATGACGAATTCAGATTGTGTCTATCGAACTCGACTGTTATTGATAATTTAATAGGACTGATTTCATAATTATGGTGAGGAAACAACATGTCTACGAGATCTGTTTGTATTATTTAAAATGTGCAACCAGCTCTCTATTAGGCAATATTAATAATAAGGTTAACAATACTAATCCTAAGGACTCACCAAGCTCCACTGATCTTCTTCTTCAGCACGTGCTGATGTTGATCCGGGATATATGCAGCACCTCATTCGACGTGCTCACTAACGAAAGCAACGGTTGCATTTAAGAAATTATATTATGAAGTAATTCAGCACTGCAAATGTGAGTACCGACAAACTGCCGTTATCGTTCACGACACGTATAAGCCCTTTTTTGATTTTATTAAAATGAATTTGGACAACGTCTAAACATGAACAGATCAAAACCTCGTCTGGTCAACTCCAAATTCAAATAAAAATTGGTGGGAATTGAACAGCCGTAAACATGGGCACATTCCCCATGAACCCACATAATTATAAAAAAAACTACACATAAGGAATAAATGTAAGTATAAATATCGCCAGAATCTCACCTAGTTACTTACTAGATTGACCCTAACGAGCTCCTTCGACATAGAAGCTACTACAACATAAAGACAAAGAAATACATATTTACAATAGTTCAATTCTATGGAGGCAACAAATGCTATATAGTCGATAAATTCTTTGGAGTCTACAAATCCCGTAGGGTCAACAAAATGCTGAAAGACCAACAAAATTCCGCAGAGCCAACAAAATTCCATAAGCCAATAAACATTCAGTCAACAAATACCTCATGCCCAACATGTACCCTCGAGCCTACGAGCATCCTTGAGCTGACAATCACCCTCGAGCTCACCTGTCACGTACTACAAAATGTAGCTGGGGCCATCGCCTTTTTAACCACAAGCAACCAGCTAGAACATGGCGCTCGATCAATTTAAGGGTAGCAACCAGCGGTCAGAGGTTAGGTGAGTTATTTTTGCTGGATACACAACGAATTTAATTCACAACCCCCTTTCCCACAAACGGTTAAGTTTTGAGCCGCAAAAAAAACATCGTTCCAGTCTGTAAGACATGGTACATATCTGAATCAATTTTTTTGTTGATTAATCAATATTTTACTACGAAAGTATATTTTCTTGAAAGTAATAACTTTGTTCATACTTTATTATATTTGAAACTCTAATAACTATTTTAAGATTACTTGAAATACTGTTTTTGATTAAAATTGTATGTAATTATCAGAGCTGACGCTAATCTAAATATTAAGTAACAAAATTTTGTTCAACTAATAATTTTTATATGACTAAAATCCGTTCTGAATGGACCTGCACCTTGAAGAAGTTCAAGATTACTAGAACGGGTAGAATGGCTTTAGAGTTCCAGTGATCTAAAAAGCCGAACTATAGGTTTAACCAAATTAGTGGGGTCTTTAGTGAGGAACCAGACTAAGACAGGTCCCCAAAAGAGGGCAGCAGATTCTTCGGTCCTTAGAGTGGCAAAGACCATATGAGTCAGTATGACACTCTCAGACACACTACTGCGATGTGGAAGGCAACGGGAAACCACCACATTATCTCCCAAGTACACAGCATACTTAAATTGATATTTCAGATGATGGCATTCTCTGTGGTAAAAAATTCCGGAGTTAAAATAGTCCTCCATTCGTATCTCCGGAAGGGGACTACTTCGGAGGATGTGATCGGAAAGTAAAAAAAAAGAGTTGAGAATATTCTGTGAGCTGAAGCGCAGAATGTCAGAAGTATGAAGCAAGTAGGTAACCTAGAGAACCTGAAAATTGAAATGGATAGATTAGCACTAGACATAGTAGGGATCAGCGTAGTTCAGTGGCCAGAGGCGGCAGATTTTTGGAGTGGAAACTTTAGAATAATTCACACAGGATCAGATGAAGGAAATTCGGGCATGGGAATAGTTATGAGAAAAAGATAAGGCACTGTGTAGAAAACTACCTGTAAAAGAATGAAAGAGTACTCATAGTTAGATTAGAATAGAAACCGGTAAATACAGTAATAATACAAGTATACATACACACCTCTAGTCACAGTGAGGTAGATGCGATCTACAAAAATATAGAAGAAATACTAAGATATGTAAAATGACATGAAAATTCAATAATTGTAGGGGATTTTAATGCAGTGGTAGGTGGGATAGGGAAGGAGCGGTAGTAGGTTTATTTGGTTTAAGCACGAGAAATGACAGGGGAAATAGGTTAGTAGAATTTTGCGACCCAAACAATTTAACCATTACAAACACATTATTTCATCATCATGCTAGAAGACGATATACGTGGAAGATGCCAGAAGATATAGGAAGATATCAAATAGATTACATTCTTGTTATACAACGGTTTAGAAATCAAGTAAAAGACTGTAGAAGCTACCCAGAAGCAGATATAGACACTGACCGCAATATCGTAATTCTGAAGGCCACTCTTAAATTTAAAAATTTGGGAAAAGAAACGGAAAAAGACGCTTTGACTTTGAGAAGCTACAAGATAAAGATATCCACAAAAGATTTGAAAAAAATCAAAGGAATTGCTGAAAGATATCGGGAAAATTTCTGATACTAAGGAAGTAGAAACGGAATAGAATAACATTAAATCCGGCTTAGACATGCGGCCAGAAATATTCTGGGGTAACGAAAATAAGAAACCATGGATAACAAAGGATATCCTGAATTTAATAGAAGAAAGACGAAAATACAAAAACAAACCAGACGAAGAGTGATACAAAGCCATAAAATGGGAAACTATTCGCAAATGCAGGAAAGCTATAGAGAAATGGATTGATGAAAAGTGCAAAGAAGATGAAAATAGAAAAGACAGATGAAGGATATAAACTAATTAGAATGAATTTTAGGGATATAAAACCGTATAGCAAAAATATAAAGGACGCGAGAGGAAACGTCATTATAGAAAATGTAGAGAAAGTGATTAGATGGCAGGAATATATAGGGAATTCATATGCAGGAGAGGAACTAACAGCACTAGAACATAAATCAGACATTGAAAACATTGATTCAGATGAGTTTGAATTAGCATTAAAAGGTCTGAAGAATGGTAAAGCACTGGGTATAGATAAGGTGCAAGCGGAAAATCTAAAAGCTGCTGGACAAGCAGTAATAGA
Source organism: Platerodrilus igneus (assembly GCA_036346225.1). Taxonomy (NCBI): domain Eukaryota; kingdom Metazoa; phylum Arthropoda; class Insecta; order Coleoptera; family Lycidae; genus Platerodrilus; species Platerodrilus igneus. The sequence continues at coordinate 1,970,176 of JARFIW010000439.1, read as the reverse complement.
ACGTCTCTTCCAACTTGTAAGCTATATGTATGAGACAGGCGAGACTTCGAAGATTTTTAACGTAACATCAAAGTCACTATACCAAAAAAGAGAGGCACGGATAGATGTGAAAATTTTTGAACAAAAAGTTTGACAGCACAAATGTCAAAAATATTAACTAGAAGTGTACAAAGACGGATGGCAAAATGGGTGAATAAGTTTTAGGAGAAGATCAATTTAGGTATAGGCAAAACAGGGAAACACGGAAGGCTATTTTAGCTCTGAGGGTGATAATGGAGAAAACAATAGAAAAAGGGGAAAGCGTGTATATAGGGTTTATAGATCTGGAAAAAGCATTCGACAATATAAAATGGAAAAAAATGTTCGAAATACTCAAAAAGATTGCAATGAGTTTTAGGGATAGACAGATAGTACACAGCTTATACAAAGAGCAAACAGCAGTAATAGAATTAAAGCAGGAACGTAGAGAAGTAGATATTATGAAAGGAGTCTGACAGGAATGTGCCCTGTCCCCGTTAATTTTTAACTTGTACATCGAAGAGGTAATGAATACTGTCAAATGCAGGAAGACATTATTATGCAGGGACGAAGATTGATATGCTTAGATTTGCAAATGATATAGCGGTATTAGCATTTAGCAAGGAAGAGTTAGAAGCAGACCTTAATGAAATGGAAACAGTTCTAACATAGAGATACGGAATGAAAGTTAACAAAAATAAAACTAAAGTACTAGTATGCTAAGGAGGGGGAAATAAATAAAAAACTAGAATACAAATAGAAAACGGGAACTTACAAGAGGTTTAGGATTACTGCTCCTAGGAAATCAAATAACGCAAGATGGGAAAAGTGAAAAAGATATAAAACAAAGATTAGCTCAAGGTCGTGCCACATTTAACAAGAAAAGGCAATTACTGTGTTCAAAAACAACAAACATAGAAATAACGAAAAGATTGCTGAAAGCATATGTGTGAAGCACAGCACTGTACAGTTATGAAACTTGGACAGTCGGAAAAGCGGACCGAAAAATGATAAAAGTCTTTTTTACAGACATATGATGAAGATATCATGGACAGACAAAGTTAAGAACAAAGAGGTTCTAGAAATAGTAGGGGAAGAAAAAAATATGTGGAAAATAGTAAAAAATAGAAGAGATAGGATGATGGGCAACATACTGAAGCATGAGAGAATAGTGCAGAATATATTAGAAGCAGAGATAGGAAAAAAGAGAGGTAGAGGTAGACCTAGGTTAGACTATTGTACACAGATAGCCAAAAATGTATGCTATGAATATTTCAGAGAAATGTGTATGCCAGCTCAGAATAGAAACCAATGGATGTACATGTTCAACCAGTTCCAAGACAGAAAACCTTATGATGACAAAAAATAATTGTTCTTTAACCTTATGATTATTATAACCAACTACCGGTGTTGGTTTTACAATATTCTCAACTAATGTTAATTGTGTGAAAGAATTTACTTAAAAACTATTAATTCCTCGAATGTCTGTGGTGGGGGATCTTGGCACTCCCTTTACATACCTTACATGTGATTTTTCAATGCTCCACCCGAAGGTACTACATTGACCAGGAAGTGAGTTTTTTTTATCTGGAAAACTTGGAATTTTGCCGAACACACACGAGATCTCCATTTTACCTCTCATCCGAACGAGGGTGTATTTTTGTGAAAAATGCTCGCCTAATATTTTTCAAGCGGACCGCGTCGGGATTCGAACCTGGGACCTTGGGCGTAGTAGTCACACACATACCACTACGCCACGGAGCCGCTGTCCCTTTACATACCAATGAATATCGGTGAAATAGGGCATATATCTAGGCTGTATGGATGTCAGGGAACTGTGTAATCTAGCTCAGAATAGAAATCAGTGAAGAAATATGTCCGACCAGTACCAAGACGGAAAACCTAATGATGAAAAAATAAATGCCTGATGAGTACTATAAACAAATACAGGTGTTGGGTTTGCAATATTCTCAACTAATGGTGACTGTGGGAAAGGATTTATTGGAAAACTACTAATTCGGCAAATGTCTAAGTGCTGGGGGATCTTGGTAGCCACAGATTGCTTTACCCCTTTCACATACCACTGAATATTGGTAAACTAGGGTATATATTTACAAAACAATGGAAGGGGACCGAGCCATATCCAGGCAGTGAGAATTTCGGGGAACTGTTGGCTAGCTCAGAATAGAAATCAGCGGAGGTACACGTCCAACCAGTTCAAAAACAGAAAACCTAATGACAAAAAATAATTGCACTTAAATCTGATTGTTATTATAAACAACTACAGTTGTTGGTTTTGCAATATTTCCAACTAATCTTGATTGTGCAGAGATATTTATTGGAAAACTATTAATTCGGCAAATGTTCAAGTGTTGGGGTATCTTGGTAGTCACAGGCTGCTTAACCCCCTCATATCCACTGAATACCGGTGAAATAAGGTATATATTTACAAAACAATAGAAGGAGAACCAAACTTATCTAACAAGAAAGAGCAGCAGCTATGTTCCAAGACAACAAACATAGAAACAAGGACAAAAGTGTTGGAAGCATATGTGTGGAGCACAGCACTATGAAATATGGACAGTAGGAGAATCAGACCGGAAAAGGAAGAAGCCTTTTGAAATGTTATGCTTCAACATTGACAGATAAAGTTAATAACAAAGAGGTTATAGAAATATTAGGGGAATAATGATATCTGTCTGAAACAAAAAAAAATAGGAAAATAGAAGGCAGGATATGTTTTAAGGCATTTTTGGGGAATAGTGCAGGCTATATTATAAGCAGATATAGGAATATATAGGTAAATGTAGACCTAGATCAGAATTTGCATGCAGATAGTAAAAGATGCAGGCTGTGGGAATTTTAGGGAAACGTGTAGGTTAACTCAGAATAGGACACAATGGAGGTAGGCGTCTAACCAGTTCCAGGACTGAAGACTTAATGATGATGATGATGACTAAAATATGTGAAATTATTTATTTTCCTTTGTTAAATATTGTTATTGGATACAAATTATTGATTACAGAATAGAAGCATTCTGATTTTAGTATGCTCAATTTTACAAAAAGTTAAATTAGAAATTTTAAAATTATCTACTCCAAAAGGGTTCCTGTATGTACCCTAAAATTATAATTTTTTGAATACTTGTTAGATACAGTGGCTCTAACTTTATTTTGTTTAGCAAAGAATATTTCAACCCTACCCTTCTCATACTCTCCCTTGGAGTAATGGCCAAATTAGCTGTTGGCACAACAGTTTTTTATAGTTCCATCTCGTACGCTTAAAAATCTTAAGTCCCTTTAATGCTCCGAATTACAATGCCTCACATACTCTATTATTTTAAAAGGGTTCGTTATTATTAAAAAATCTAAGACGCATGTACGCCTTATTATCAATTAAACCGATCATATTCAACTAAATTCCAGCAAAAATATTTTGCGGCCATTTTTCTATTAATCATTGGTGTGCTTTTCAAGCAAAATGTTGGTATTATATGCATCCAAAATAAAAATCCACTAGAGGCAAGAGGTAAAGCAAAAGAATGGTTGGCTATAGTGGAGCTGGATACAGAATTTGTGATCCTCTTACAAATAAAATTATTATATCAAGAGTGTTACATTTAATGAATCTGGTATGAAATAATATTACAGAAGAAAAATTGCTTTCAAAAATGGCTGAAATTGAATCAAATGTTACTGAAATAAGTACAACAAAATTTGATGAATTTGGAGTTTTAGAAAATAAAATAGAAGATCCAAAACAAGTTCAAAAGTTACTACAAGAGTAGGGCAAGAAGTGACATTGCCAAAGTATTTACATGATTATAAACTTTATGCAGCTAATTGTCTCATAAGCAGTAATGAGAAAATTACAAACAAAAAGCTATCAAAAACAAAAAATGGGAAGAAGCCATTGATTTTGAGATCGGTTATTTAGACAAAATAAAAACTATAGATACAAAATAGGTTTTCAGAATTAAAGAAAATGAGTCTGAAAGGGCGAAATTAGTTGTAAAATGTTTTCAGAAACAATACTATGATATTAATTATGCACTCGTAGCAAGAATAGCAAGTATTCAAATTGTTTTGACCATCGCCCTCAAAACAACTAGAAACCACAGCAACTTGAAATTCCGCCAACATTCATAAATGGTCTGATAGATCACGATGCTTTTATAAAATGACCTAAAGGCTGCAAAGGCAATAAAATTTTTAAACTATACAAATCGCTATATAAATTAGAAGATGTTGCAAGAAGCTGGAACAAAAGACTAAATAATTTTCTTACAAAAATTGGTTTCAAAAGGTTAGTAGTGATTTTTGTGCGTATGTAAAAGAAAATAGTAGTGCAATTTAGGTTCTTTTTGTTAACGACATAATTTTGATTTCGAGTATAAATAAATCTTAAAATTTAACTTAACTGATGGAAAAAGTGTAAAAACTCCAATGAAAGTAGGTTTTCAAATTCTTAAAGATAAATCTCATGAACCCATAATGCATACAAGCAAATTAGTGGAAGCTTACCAATACATAATACCCTCTTAGATAGTAATTTTTTTAGTTTCACGCCTAAGTCATTCCCTGACTGTCTTAATTTAACTTTGCTTGTGGCTTAAAAAGAGTAATCAGATATAAAACACTATTGTTTTTGTATGATTTTTAAGAAAACAAACAACTTATAAAATGCTCTCATCGAAGCATATGCTGATGCTGATTAGGCAACAAATTATAAATGATAGAAAGTGTTTCTGTGGCATTGTTTATTTTGAAAGCAATGCTGTATGTTGGATTTTAAGAAAACAAGCTACTATAGCTTAAATTCAGCTTAAGCAAAATATAGTTCGGTTAGTGTGACTTTGAATTTGATTGAAAAATTGTTGTCAAAAGAAGTTAATTCTGTTCAATTTTCGTTAAAAGTAAAATAGTCAAGGTGCCATAAGCATGGCAAAAAATACATATAAAGGCAAATGATCTAAGCATATAGACACAAAGTATCATTTCATCAAAAAATTTAATGAAAATACCAATATTAGTATCTCATACATTAATAATACTGAAAATATTGCCGATAATTTTTACAAAATCTCTCACGCGAGACGTTAAGCAGATTAATGAGTACGATTCCTGTTGTTTTAGTTAATCAAGTAAGAAGTTTTCTTTGGTCATTTAAAGTTATTGGTCATTTCTTTGTAAGTGTTTTATTTATGAGTCAATTTTAATACAAATTACATGAATTGAATAACATTAAAATTGAGCAGTGGTTAAGAAGTTAAGTTTCAAATAGAAACACTGTTTTTATATATTGAGAATGCAACCATGTAAATCTAATAGGCTGGCGTTTCTTTTGACAACAACACAATTAATGATCAAGCAACGTGTTATTATTTTCCCAAAATTGCTCTTATGGATAGTATGGGCCTGCATACAATTACGAACTTACTTAGTCACTAAGGTCTAAAGCATTATTTGGCATATATCACTATTTAATACTTAGTCTAAATTAACAACAACAGTAATAACCAACTTATCACTACAGAAACCTACTGGTAAATTGAGGATTCTATTGAGAACTTGGACCCATTGAGTAATATCCGTTTCAATAATTTCAGATTCTTCCAGTTTCCCATACAATGATGTAGATTTATGAGATTCCTTCAGGCATATTCTACATATCTCTGCAATATTTCTTATACAACTATCATTAAACACAAACATTGTTAATAATTTGCTAATTTTAAGTTGTTTTGTTTATATGATTTTTGTACATAACCTATTCTACTTATTCAAATAGAGAGTAAATACCAATACGTTCCTGTGTGGTTATCAATTTCAATATTTTTCTGAAGGTTTTCATATTATTTTCAAAAAAACAAGTTTTCCATAACCTTGATAATATTATAGATAAACTAAGTATATCAAATAAAAACAGATTAAAACAAAGTTTATTACTATAACCAATATATGGAGATGGTATATGTATGTTTCTCCTTCGCCTTCCCGCGCTTGAAATTGCTAGAAGTTTCAAAACTACAACGGTAATGTCACGCTTATTAGTCATCATACTTTGAAGTTACGTTAAAACTTTAAGCAGTGGGAATGCTATAAACTCCAAAATCCATTTGTTTGATGACGTCACTATTCCCGACGTAGCCACTGACAAATGACGATTGACGTGTAGCGAACTGATCAAAAACCCTGCACGCTAGCGTGTGGTTAGTCATGTGTTGTACTATTATAGAATTTAACCTCGCTTTTGTGTTACTGCAATAGTTTTCATATTCTATGCTAACGTTTTCCCATACTGAATATTTAAGGTATGCATTTTTGTATAGATCTAAAGTGCATGATTTTGTGTAGGTGAATCTAGTTATTATTGGAATGTTTTTAACAGTAAACTGAGATGCAGGCAGGTAATGTAATGTATTTTATTTTGTAGGGATATTTTATATTTTGTACTTGTTCAGCAAAACTAAATATTAAGTATAAATATCATGGTAGTACCTAGGCAAGTGTTTGTGCGGCTTGTTTATTTTTAATGTAATGTTCATAACAAACATGTTTCGACCAAGCTATGGTAGATTGTAATGACTTGTTTATAGATTAAGTGTGCCAGTAATGTAAACAGGCAAAGACATACAAATTGATGCGTGTACGAAATCAAATTTTTAAAAGACATTTTTGTGTGCTTCGCCAATAATCTATATGTGTGTGATATGGGATAGAAGCCATTACAGCTATTATTTTTATAATTATGTATAAATCTAGTGAAAGTCAATCGCTACTTTCAGATTCTAATATTAATCATTTATTATACTTATTTAACAAAATTCTGCTGGCACTTAGTGTGCTAAACCATCATTTATCGTTTTTATTATAATTTTCTCCGCATTGTTAGTTAGCCTGGTATATTTACTTTTTCTTCCGGCTACGTCATGGTACGTAGCATAATTTCTGACGCCCTGGCGTGGGGCCGCGATTTTTTTTGTGATTAATTTCTGCTCCGAGTTTGTTTTAGTTAATTTTTGCTCAGATTTTTTTTATTGTTAGTGCCTAAGTTCCTACATGACCCGCATTTTCTCGGCCTGATACTACTTATGTTTCGTCCCTTATGTTCAATATTATTGGTGGGTTAATTTCAGATTATTGGACTTGTGTTTTCGCCAATAATCCTAGTCCATTGAAAAGGTTGGCACCCAAGATTTTTCTTTTTTCTTCCTTCTCTCTCTGTATATTTTTTTCTCCCCATCAAGTCTGGAGTTAGTTTTTTACTTTGATTTTTCTTTTATTCTACCGCCCTATTCTAATTTCTACTTTGTTATTTCGCTTTCATTGGTGTTCCTGAAGTTTATCCGTTGAATATGTTTTAGATTGCCCTATATTCGCAATAATTTTTTTTTACTTCTATCGAGTTACGGTTAGCCTTTATTTAGTTACTTTCTACCAATTTCTTTCTTGTTCGTATTCAAAACGACTTCTTCCTACCAAGGCCTCCCAGTGTGGGAGTGGAACTTACAATTTTCTGGTGTCCTGAACATTCTTACTGTACATGATTTTTTGAGACGGGTCGAAAAACTCCGACGAACTCACCATGTGTCAGAATTGCAGTTATTTGAGTCTGCAGTGGATTTGTTTGAGGCTAAAGCGTTACTTGGGTATTGTGGTTACCGGCATAGGTTTTCTGACTGGAAGTCGTTGTCTAATTTAATGATTCAACATTTTGAACCCCAGGATTTTGCTTATAAGCTTCTACTATTGAGGAAAATACTTTTGCTTCACATGACCGAGTTGTTAAGATTTCTCCTACGCCTACGGGTAGATCCGATGCTTTTCCATACATTCTACTGTTCTTCCTCCTAGTTCTACTTCTACTCGTCAGGTCGTAGGCTTTAAGTGCGATAAACCTGGTCATGTTTCGACATGTTGTACTCATCCTCAAGTACTCCATTGCTATGGTTCCGGATATAATGGAGTTTCTCGCCGCAACTGTCCGAAATGTCATCCTACTACTAATAGGTCTTCGAATCATACTTCCAAATCTGTTCTCAGCTCGAAGAACCAAACTTATAATAAAAATAATAATAATTCATTTATTATACTTTGTTTACAATAGTTCAATATATAACATTTACACTTTAATAAATAAACATAGTGTATTAGTTTATGGCAAGTTATATGCTGTAAAACAGTATAAAAAGAGGAAATTCATCCAATATGAATGGTTTACAAGTCCCCCTTACTACAACTAAGTTTGGCACATGCTCAGAGTATTGCAGCATTATTATTTTTAAGTATTAAATATTTCAGGATTGATCTTCATCTTTACCATCTTCTTAAATGTACTTATGGTTGTAATTTCAATTTTAGGATATCGGTTTAATGTTTTAGGTGCAATATAAGAAAAAGCAGATTTGTACATGACAGCATTATGTTGAGGTATATTTATTTTCAACCGATTTCGCGTATTTTTATTATGTATATCCTTCCTACATTTAAGTCTACGATAAAGGTATTTTGGTGTTTGAGATTTGTATATTTTGAACAAAAGCAGGCTAAATAAAGTTCCATTCTTTCATTCATACGTAACCAACCAATGTTCTTTATCGTTTCACTTGTTCGTGCTCTGCCCCGAAGACCTAAGCAATATCTTGCACATGCATTCTGTACCCTTTGAATCATTAATTTGTGGTTTTCTGTTAGAAAAGTTGATTATACACAGTCACAATAATTAAAAAGTGAGAGTACCAAAGTGTTTGTAAGTGTTATTTTTGCTGGCACTGGCAGTATGTTCTTCAGTTGGTATAGCTGCTTAAGTTTAATGAAGGCAGCCTTAAACTTCGCTCTCACTTATCCTTCAAAAGTTAGCTGTTCATCCATGTATAGGCCCAAATTCTTAACGGACTCTGAGTATGACACACAAATATCAGCAACCCATACTTGTTTCTGTGTTTTGACGTGTTGTATTGCCAATTTTGTCCCAAATGCAATTACTTGTGTTTTATCTGGATTAACTGTAAGTCCATTTACAATACACCAAGTGACCAATGCTTTCATTTCACCGTTAATCACTTCAAATGCCAGGTCAACATTTACAGTAGGGAAGGAAAGCATGTATTGCATATCATCTGCATACATATACAGTGCGCCACTTGTTGCTGTGCATGGCGCATCTGCTATGAATATATTAAATAGCGTTGCTCCAAGTATTGAGCCTTGTGGTAACCCCAGATCTTAATGTTACCTCTTTTGAAAGAAGCTGCATACTCTGGGTACATATTCTAGTAACACATGTTCTACTTTTTAGATAATTTTGAAACATTTCAGAGGGGTATCTGTAAAGCCATGACTATTCATTTTGGCAAGTAAGAACTCAAAGTTTACTGAATCAAATGCTTTTGACATATCAAGTAACACCAGTATGGTTACATTTCCATCATCTCTTTCCCTAACTATATCATCTACGATAGCGCTTAGTGCTGTTGCCGTGCTATGTTTCCTTCTGAAGCCTGATTGCAGTGCTGGGAGTATGTTATGTAGTGTTAGGTAGTTACTTACTTGTACATTTACTATATTTTCTAGTACTTTGGAACAGATGGGTAGGATGGATATTGGTTGAAGATCTTCTAAGGTAGTGGGGTTTATAGTTTTCGGCATGGGGATGATTGTAGCATGTTTCCAGTCCATAGGGTCATTGCCAGTTTCCAATGATACATTGATAATATGAGTTAGTGGTTGTAGACAAAATGGTAGCAGCAATTTTAACATCATTAGGGATATGTTATCAGCACCTATTGCTTTAGAATTGATTTGATGCAAGGTTTACTTTACTTCCTCGGGAGTATTCTTTTTGCTTCATTCCATATGTCACTTTTTGCTCGTAGTTTGGTTATGTAGTAGGCTTCTCTTTCTATCTATTTATTATTATACCAATTTGCATCTTCAGCATCTTTATAAAATAAGTCCATATTAATCCTTTGATATAGTCTCAAATTATTCTTTTTTGTTTTTGGTAGCAAAGGTTTGTGTAGATCTAAATTGCAATAAATTGACATGTGATCTATATGTAATTCAGGAAACTCCCTGGTCCCAGGATTTATTTTATCCTGCTTAAAGTTTGTTATTATATGATCGATGAGTGCTGGTTTCTTCTGTTATACGAGTTGGTTCAGTTATATATAATGTCAGTATCCTGACACGGCCGACTGCTTGAAAAATGGCAGGTGAGCATTTTTCACAAAAATTACGCCCTCGTTTGGATGAGAGGTTAAACGGAGGTCCTATGTGTGAGTGTTGTCACACACGTTAAAGATCCCTACCTTGCCTGGAACGGCAAGGGTTCGGCAAAATTCTAAATTGTCAGGCAACAAAAAACTCGCCTCCTGGCCAATCTAGTACCTTCGAGTGGAGCATTGGAAATATAAATGTAATATATATTATGTCAGATCAAATGCATGTAGTGTTTGTAGGTAGCTTTTAGGTACTATACTGTACTTCTGCTTCTCACTCTACATTCTCTTCTGTCCCTCATCCAGGTCATCCGGCTCCTACTATCAAAACATACCCTTCTTTGGCAAATACAGCTTTGAACAAAATTTCTTCTGTCTCTAGTTCTACATCCTATTCTACTTCTTCTGCTCGCCCTACTTATTCACTCTCACCCCAGACTGTGTCTCCACCACCATTAAAACCCTATAACATATTTTTATACGTTGTTTTTTTATGATGGGCGCAAGGGAAACTTAATTTTTATAAATGGGCACCAGTGAACAAAAATCTTCCGACATAGCTAGGGGTCTATTCCTGGGTAGAGCAATAAGAAGTGGGGGGAGGGGAGTCGAATTTTGTTTGCAAACTAAAGCTAAACTAAGTTAAATAGGTGCCACCAAGTCCTGAGATAATCACGATAAGAGCAAAGCACAATTCTAAGGGCGGACGTGGAAACCCAAAGATAAAACGATCGCCTTCGTTAACAAAAACCAGTCTTATAAAAATAAGACGCAGCTCCTGTAAGAAATTACAAAGATTAAATAAATAAAAATGTAGAACACCATTTGTGTCCTATAAAAGTATCAAAAATAAAAATGTATATCCAATATGATATTGGCACTAAATTATTACCCAAAAATTCTACCTTTATGTTATCAGATTTGATCGCATTTGACCAAAATAAAAGTCTCAAAGTTTAACTAATTGTTTACTGAAGTAAAAAACTTTCTTTTAAAATTTCAAAACTTTTTAACAGGTAAAAAATTCTCAACAATAAAGTTTATAAACAAAATCAAAATTTTGTCTTTTTAAAGCAAAAGACTGCTCTCTAAACATAAGCTTGTTTTAAATATTTGATTAAAATAATTCGTAAACACAATGCATTGAACTATCGTTTCTATCCTGGGCAGATCTTATCAGGTAGATTACAGTTTCATAATTAGTAGGCAGCGTGTATTTAAATTTTTATACTTAGTTTTTATAATTTATCTGTAAATAAAAGCTAATCTCAAGATTGAAGAATGTTTAATTTGAATTTTATGAAAGCTGCACGAAACATCTGCTTTCACGGCAACATCTGTCAAATGTGCTACATCACAATAACGTCGAAAATATACCTTGAAATTTATCTGAAGTTCAAATGGAACAAAGCTTACAATTATATAAACCTAACCTGACAAAACTTCTTTTTACGGCTTGTAAAACCAGTTCAACAATAATTGAAAATGAACCAGATCATATGTTCGTAAACATGATAGCAACTTTCGTGCTTTTTATATGATCGTCTGTATAGCAAAGGCTAACTAACCTTAATAAAGAATAAGGCACGCTTAGCGCATTATCCTCGTAATTCAATGCGAATAAATATTGATCAAATTAAACATGTTACAACCCATACTTCAAATTAGTGACTTGCAGCTAGCTCTCAAGAGTTTGTTCCCACTTTCTCAAATGATTCTACCCAAGAAATTCCTGCCGTGTCTGCAAGCACAAATGTTGCTGAAGTGACGATAACTTCTGATTTAGTCAGCGAAGGCCCTGTGGAAGTTCATGTACCTGTATCATTAATGCCTGCTGCTGTTGGTGTCAAAATTTTACATTTTCCTGCTTTCTTAAATTATCCTACTCGAGAAATTTCTGTCGTGCCGGCAATCACAGCTGTAGCTGAAGTGATGATAATTTCTAATATGGATAGAGAAGGTCCTGTTGAAATTAGGAAACCCATAGCGGTGATGCTTATTGCTGTTGTCGTCAAAGTTTTACCTGATCCTATTTCGTTACCTACTCTTCCTCATTTTTCTCATGCTGACAAAATGTTACTTGCTTCTGTTCTTTTAGTTAAGGTTGGTGAGATACTAGCTGATGTCCTGTTATCTGATGTTGATGAAGTTCTACTTGATTATGTTCCTTTATGTAATATGGTTGAAGTGTTATCGTATTCTGCTCCTTTTCCTAGGGTTGATATTGCTACAGCCAATGGTTTGCTTTTCTAACTGTGATACTTCTAGTCCTCTATCTAACGTCGTTGAAATTTTATCTACTTCTGTCCCTCTAGTTAACGTAACTGAAGTGTGCTCCGCTTGTGTTTCTCTTCGTAAGGTTGATTCTCGTACAGCCAATACTTTTTTCTCTTTCTACCGTGGATATTCTGACAACCCATATTGTTTCTTTTTCTATCGTCGACTTTCTTACCTCCAATCCCAACAAACAACTTTCTTCATTAACTCGTTTTGCATTTTCTAAACTACCCTCGTCACCTCCTACACCGCGCGCTACCACTACTATACCCCCTGTTGTCCCTGTTTTGCGGAAAACTGCCTATAAGAGGCAGACATTTGTCTATACTGATTGCGAACCGAAAGATGTATGTCGACGAAGTTTTAATACCCTTGATCTTGTTTCATTTTCCTTCTGGCAGCGTAAACGCCTTTAGCCCAGTATCTAGTCTTTGTGCCCCAGATTCTTATGCCGACTTTGCTCTCCTTAAGTTTTGATTTTTGGACGTTACGATTTCGTTTTACTTTCCTGTTTTACTTGGTTCTCATTTCTTTCTTTTTCCTTCACCCGTGTGGATCCGGGAATAGAATAGCTGCATGGTTCGATCTACCTGTCGTAAGAGGCGACTACAGCAGTCCAACACACACACGCACAACAAATACACACACACACACTTTTTACATACCCACACACACATACACAACAAATACACACACACACACACTTCTTACATACCCACACACACACATACACAAACACATGCACACGCTCACACCTACTCATACATAACTACACTGGGATTCTGTTTTATTTTCTTTTGTATGATTTTAGTTTTTGTTGTTTTTTTTTCTTTTTTTCATTCCACTTTCCTTTCCATATCCTTTTGAAGGTCTTCTTTGCTGTCGGTCCCTGATCCAATTGTGTTTCGTCCATCCGCTCCTATGGTAGGTTCTTTCTAATCCGTCTTTCATTCTTCGGAAACCACAACTTAGTCGACTTTAGGACTAGTTAGCATTTCTTGTCTTTGGTCCTTCGTTCATTGAGATTTTTGGTTACCACAGTTGATAGTACATCGTTTCTTTTACCAGCACTCTTCCTCTCGTTCTCCCTTGTTGTTCCTTTGTTTACTTGAGGCTTGACCTTTGGGTCCTGTTTTGGTGTATACTGTTGGTTTTCTGACTCGTTCCTTTTTTTCTCTTGAGGTTGATTACCTTCGGTTTCTTTACTAGAAATATCCGTCCTCCGACGACTTTTCTTCAGTGTAGATGCCATTCTATCTTTGTCCTTCTTGATTACTTATTTCCCATCTTCCCTTCCCTTTTTTCTCTCTTCTTCTTTCTCCTCTTCTATTATTGGAACTTCGAGCCGGACGAGAGTTCTTATTTATTTTTGGGGTGTTCCTTTTGTTTCTTTTCCGGTTTTTTGTCTTGTTTTTGTAACGAATTTTCTTTTAGTTTTTAAGCGAATTTTTTTTGTTTGTTGTTTTTTTTTTGCTTCCCTACCCCGACCTATTAATTTTGCTGGGGGGGATTTGTTACGTTCCAATTTTGCTTTAAAAATTTCCCTCGTTAATTCATAAATCCGCTTTAGGATAATTTTGTTAAATCAACTACGTTGCCATACTCACATTCGTCAACTTAATTAATAATAAATACGGTGTCTAATACTTTTCAACTCAAATCCCTTTTGCTTTAAAAACGACAAGTTTATGCTACAATTAAATAGTTTACATCCTGTATATTTTATTTTTCTGCTATAAATACGCTTTCGAATAATTTCTCAACTTAAATCTATTTGCTTGGAAACGACAAGTTTATGATAAAATTTACATAAGTCAATATTCTGTTTAGGTATCCGTGAGTGAGTTATACCTTCCGATAACGTATAATTGCGTTCTAGTAGGTTTCTCATCTAAAATTTGTTGAAATAAGTATATCCTACTATTCTCCGGTAAAACCGCGTTTTCCAGTTTCAATTGCATTTCGATAACGCGGATGATTGCTTTTCGAGTTTGTGTTATTTTTAACTCTTTTTAAACTTTGATTCTGCAGCTTGTACGTCGATGCACTTGTATAAATTACTCGTTCTGTTACTCCAAGAGCGATGCACGTTTCTCACCCATCAAATGTGTAGATTTGGTGTGGATCGCTCTTAGCGGGAGGCTAAATTGCTTGTTGCGTAACCCGATTATGCCTTGATGTAGATCAACTGCTCTTGCATGTAGACCGCCGTTGCAATTACGGTAGTAGCATGGTTGGTTGTTGCTGACTACCGTGGCGATGCTGTGTCAATTCGCTTCCGAGGGATGACAAGATAAGTACCCCGACATATGTGACTTGTTTTCCTTTTCTAACATACCCAGCGATAAACCCAATTTGAAATTAGATACGCTGTTTGTTCTGGTAAAATCCTTACTAGAAAAGTTTCGAACTTTAATGCTTTTGCTTTTTGTACTTAACCCACCTGCTCATACGAAAGTATCAGCAGTATTCCTTTTTTTTACGATTAGAGTTATAACAAATGCTTGGTAAAATCCTTACTAGAAAGGTTTCTAAATTTTATGTTTTTTTTTTAATTAACCCATCTGCTTATACCCAAGTATCAGCATTATTCTTTTTGGTACTGATTAGCTTTATTGCATGTTAGCTACGAATTGCGCACTTCGTAGAACAATTAGTAAATTTGTCCATAGAGTAAAATTGTTTTATTAAATAATAAATTTTGTTTTGTTCTTTTCGATAGAAATTTCTATATTTGTGTTTTTTTATTGTAAATAGAAAATCGTTGGCGATGTATTATTTTTGTGTTGCTAGGAACCCCTCTCCTCTCCTCATTGGTAGTTAGCCTGGTATATTTACGTTTTCTTCCGGCTACGTCATGGTACGTAGCACATTGTGGAATAAATAACATTTATTAAATAGTATTTTCAAAAGGATGAATCTTTATGCATTATTGAATTAGCATGTAACATTTTAGAAAATTGTGGGTTTCACTTATGAAAACGAATATTAGAACTCGTTTTACTATTTTTTAAGCATGCATTAGAAACATGTTTTAAATGATATTTTTAGAGTTTTTTTTAAAAAAGAGTTATACACCCATACCTCAGTTTACGGCCTAGATATGTTCCACGAAACTTGGCCGCAAAGCAAAAAGCCGTATAAGGAATCAATTATTCTAATACAAATTCAATGGGATCGGTTCCAAATTTGTTAAATATGTAACATGGTTTATCATTCAAAATGCATTTTATTCTTTTATTTCATTAAAATCAAAAATACATACATAATAAGTACATACATTTGTACATAAAGTAATAACAGACTCCAAAAACCAACAATAAACAAAAATGAAACAACTTCATGTTACATAAAATATGTGTATGTATACATACGTAATTTTTTTTCAAAATGGCTTTAATCGGAAGACGATGAAGAAATGGAGTGTGCTTCGAGATTGCACTTGCACAAGATTGGCAACATGTAGATATATCGACATCGAAAAAAAGTTTTTTTTACCGTTATAGCGAAACATTTTAGGCCGTAAATCGAAAACGTGCCTTAATTGAAGAGGGCCGTTATAGCGAAATGCCATATAAAGTGCGGCCGTATAGCGAGGTATGGATGTACAACACGTTGTGCGTCGTATTCAAATTGTTAGTTTTCAGTGGAGAATAAATATTTACCTTTTAGTACATGCTGAAATTCGAATTAAGGGTTTCACTTATATACACAATAAACACTTCAATAAGCTTATCTTACTAGAAATGTTATACAGGGTGTTTCTTGGCTTTTGGGTGCTTTATTTTACAGAATGTGGTGCTCAATCACCTCTTATGACCTGTTTAGCACATCTATATATATATATAAAACTTTGGTAATAGCTACTTGATGATTTAACTTTAATTTGTTCCATATCAAAAATGGGGTATTTATGGTTTCTTCAAACTATTTAACTTGGTATTGGACTTTCTTGAAAACATATTTTGTCCAGATTCTTACAGTGAATTGGTCTGTTGTACCTACAACTTTATGGAACAGATACTTGGTGATGGTTAGATAGAGGATAGGTAAAGGATTTCATAAGTGCCCTTCCTGCAATTGACGCGCACTCGCATTTAATACAACAATATCGCCTGATAGTTGGAGGGAAAGTGAAGTTTAAAACGCACCTTCGCATGAACTCGTCATTGTCCCCACCATAACAACGTTTCTCATTAGCTAAGCGCGATAACCAGAATACATTAGTAAATTCTCAACCTCATTTTGCATAAACTTAGAAACCACAAATTTTACATGTAGTAATTTATTTAATTAATGATGGGGGAAATACTTCCCTTTTTTTGGATTAAAAATATCCCCTATCCTCAATATTAAAACGAAAGCTTTGTGCAGCCAAAAGGCAATAACAATTTGAAACTAGTCTTGGTGCGTAAAATTGTGATTTTCTGGAATGCGGCCTTTATTTTTTGTCGGATCAGTAGTTGGTGTAGTGTGTAGCTTAATCCGACAGTTTATTGCAACGTTAGATTTAAATGAATGAAATTTGGTTCTATCAGGATGACACAATATGTCATACTATTACTTACTCCAACAGACTTTTCTTTGGGGGGTATTTAAAAGGCGTAGTTTTTAAAAACAATTAGCATACACTCGATGTATTGAAGGTTAACATTGAACGCGAAATTTGATACGTTATTCAGTAAGCAGTACAAAAAGTGGCTGCAAATGTTATGATATATGTACAAACCTGCATCCTGCCCACAGGAAATCATTTTAAACATCTACTGTGAAGTTAATTGCATTGTAATTTGAATATTTTTTGTAATTATTTTATTAACATACGACATTCCATCATCAAAAAAACGATTTGCATCTTTTTTGAAATACGTTGAAGTTAGTTTTGTAGTGTTCTATCAGATGCATTTGTAGTTGTGCAGCATTAATTGAATTGGCTTAATCTTTAATTATGAATGCTTGTCTGTGTACAAGGGTATATTTGTCGTTGTACTTTAAAATGGTAGCAGAAGTTCATTTGTGCTGTTAATGTATTTACGCAAGCATATGCATATCAATATCAATTCAATTTTAATTTTTTGCAGAAACAACAAAAGACATAAATGACGTTTTTACTGATTTGTTGTTGAGTGAAGAACATTTACAACAAGAAGGCTATAAGGATGGTTATTTAAAGGGTGTGGCAGAAGGAAAGGAAGAAGGATATCATGCCGGTTATCATTATGGAGCAGAAATAGGTGCTGAATTAGGTTACTATTTGGGCATTGCAGAAAGTTATATAGTGATAACTAATAGTGACAAAATTGTAAAGAATTTAAAGAAGTTAAAATATTTAATTGCGTCATTTCCCAAAAATAATTCTGAAGATATTGACATTTTAGGATTGTTAGACGATATAAGAGCATTATTTAAAAAAGTTTGCGCTTTATTAAAAATAGATGCAACTTACAACAATAGAAATCAAATGTTGTTTTAGTCAAGCAAATAGGAAATCGTAAGTGATGAGTGTAAAATTTTTGTATTAATTCAGATTATAAACGATTTTTATTGTTTAGTAAAAACATGGCTTCAATTATTAAAATAAGAAATGAACTTGAAAATATAATTTTATTTTTAGAACCAATGCTACCATTAGCTAACAGTCATATGATCGATTATTTTTCCAAATCTTCGTTTAAAAATAACTTACCACCCGAAATAAAGAGTGATGTATTAAACAATCCTTGTGAGGAAGTTATAAACAATATTTTACATGATCAAGTTACAGCTTGCAAAACTCCCCATTTATATAATTATATTCGACAAACCAAAAGTTTACATTTATCTAATTTAAAAGATATTTGTTTAAGCAGAGATGAATTATATCTAAAATTAAAAAATTGGGGTTGTAGTGAATATACAGGTTTAAAATTACAGGTATATATAACACCAAAAAAATCTCACGAGGTGGAAATTTTGAGCAAAGTAGTAACTGCAATTAATTGCCATATGCGTATGACACATTTAATGGATATAGGCGATGGTAAGGGATATTTAAGTTCAATCTTAGCACTATATTACAAAATTCCTGTGTTAGGAATTGACTGTTCTGAAACAAAAACTGAAAGTGCAGTAGAGCGAGTTAAACGATTAAAAAAAATCTGGAAAGGAATTGACGAATGTCCTAAAAAATCTTTGCGATCTGATAATGATTATGAGGTAGATAATAATCTGTACAAGCAAACAACACAGTTTGTTACTGAACATACTGATCTTAATTCTTTAATGAACAATGCTTTTTCTGAAACAATTGACAGTTTTGGTTTAGTGGGCTTGCATACTTGTGGCAACTTAGGAGCTACATCTGCTAAAGTGTTTAGTAAAAATTTAAGTATTAAAACACTTTGTAACGTGTCTTGTTGTTATAATTTACTAAATGAAGAATTTTGTGAACCATTAGAAGTTGATTATGGATTTCCTTTGAGTAATTATCTACGTGAACGTAAATACAAGCTAGGTCAAATAGCACGAATGCTTGCTTCACAATCTGTAGATAGAATTCTATATAAAAAAGAAATACCTAAAAGAACAATATTTTATAGGGCACTTCTGGAAGTTCTTTTAGTAAAATACAACTGTAATATTAAATACAAACAAATTGGAAAATTTAATAAAGATTTTGATAATTTCAGAGATTATGCGCAATGTGCTTTAAGAAATATCGTTCCTGTTTGTACTGTTTCTAATGAAGAATTGGCAAATTTGTATGATATGTTCAAAGACTCTCAGAATCAGCTTTACTTATTTTACCTGTTAAGAATACTTTTAGCACCTGTAATAGAAAGTTTAATACTTTTAGATAGACTTTTATTTTTACATGAAAAAGAACATCACAACTCTTTGTTAGTGCAATTATTTGATCCAATTGTGTCACCTAGATGTTATGGTCTTATTGCAGTTAAGGATTGTTAATTAAAGTTTAATTAGTGAGTAATAAATTATTTTTGTATAATGCATTTAAACGAACAGACTCCGTAATTAAAATAATAGGATGGGCTTTAGTTACGCAGTAGAAACTGAGCACAAGCTTGATTCACAGCGGACAAATTAACACACTGCGGAACTACAAATACGTGTGAGAAACAAATTGACATTATTTATAGGTTAACAATTCAAAATTTATTGAGTGGTTGTGTAAACCTGACCAACCAGTACATTTCTATTTAATCTAGGTGCTCATTTATGGAAGGAACACATACTGAATCTGTTCGTTAAATGGGCTATAGTAATATTTTTTTGGTCTTTCTATAATTAATTTATATATTGTTCTAAACCAAAGACTTATTGTCTATGTATACAGTAGAAAAGGATATTTTATTGAACCATTATGTATTATCTTTCATTTTTTACAGTTGTAACGAACAGTTGTATTTATTTATTAAATATTGAATAACTTTTTTTTTTCATTTCTCAAAACTACTAGAGTACCACTGCCGAGTCTATATTATTCTCAGTTGCGGGTAAAATAAGCGTTACGATAATTAAATTTTGATTTGTCTTGAAGGGGTAGGGAACCCGACACAATATAAGGGTGTGTCAGTTAACTGCAGCGGTCAGGAGTTGGTTTCTAGGGATGAATGAGAAAAGAAAATAAAGAAATACAAAATAATAAATAAGGGTTTTAAATGTCAAAATTCTACAGTACGTTAACACTTACCTTGGAAGGTTTTTCCTACTGTCAAAATCGAGGCATTCCAAACAAACTTACTGCAATTCTTTTGATCATTTCTATGCGAAAGACTGTTAGTTCGCAACAAACTCCATTGCGCCGGTATCCTAAAGTTGGTCATAATTAAAGAAATTTCTCATAATAAAATATTCCTTTCAGTTAAGGCTATCCCTGGGGTAGCTGGGTATCCTTTATAAATTACTGACTTTACTGGTTTCCTAAATAGAGCAAAATAAAAATCAACATAACCTTAACCTCTATTAACAAGCAAAACAATTTCAGTACATACAATTATACTTTCCTAAAAATAAATTCCTACCCTCAAATTTGGCCAGGTATTGCTAAAATAAATTCTAAAGAAAAAATTTCAAAAAAAAAACCAAAATCTAAGTCACTTACAAAACCATTCGTCACTCCAAAATTTTCCTACTTTCCTATTTAATTATAAGACATTCATAAATCCCAAATTACTGGCAATGTCGTTCACAAGAAACAAAAATCCTCACTTCTGTAACTTTTTATTGTCCTTTCCAAAATACGTTAGTACCAATGCCTACATATTTCTTAATATTTTAAACTAATAATATTATCCATAAACTTAATCACCATTCGTTACGTCGATAAATCCTTAATCAATAGAAAAATAGTTACTGTAATGTTCAATTAATGTCCTACATTGAATAATGTCAAACATAATTATGTTCACACTCTCATATAAATTATACAGCATTATAAACACGCTTATAATATTCCTTACTGACATTCTTTTTTCCGTTGCATCCAGAAAATCTAATTTGTACTGTCATTGTAAATCATATTTTATTTCGATCAGCATCTGGTTAATAGAAGTTTAATCTATGCTTACCATACAAGTTCTCACACTTATAGTCTTTGGCAATGTATTTATCTGCGGAAAATGTATATACAAATGTTCGTCAGATTTCGATATCTATTTTGTGGATTCTACATGTCACCGTCCTTCATTACCACACAATGTAGTTAAAAGAATAAATTTGTACTTTCTTATCTGAATTATTTTTATAGCAACAAAAATTGAAATAACTTGATTAATTAACAATGATTATTTACGAAATCTTTTACACAAAGCTCGTCCATCTATTTTGTCCCTCAAAATTAAATTTTATTTCTTTCACATCTAATTTATTGTTAGGTTAATTTTTGCTTTCAATAAAATATCTGATTCTAAAAGTTAAAATTTTGATTGCAATTTCTCTTTACGAAAAATTCTATGAACTAAAATGGTGGTACTTTTGCATCTAGGATTAATGGGTGCATTTGTGCCTTAAGAGAAGTTGGTTAATACAACCGGTTTTCATAAATTCTTTAATGAATTCAGTCACAGCATAAATTGCTCACCCTTAACAGCAAGTTGTGGATAATCACCTTGATGAAACTAATCTGACATGTTATAGGATTCTAACTTGGTGGAATCGTAAGATTTGTTACCATCCATTGTACCTTGAAGTGGTGAAGCGATATGAAATGGAATCGGCCATCTATTTCCTCACAATTTCACCCACCAAATCAATCTTTCAGATCAACATCTCTGAAGGGATAAATTATATTATGTTCCCTCAATTAATTTTTTACGCTAAAAAACATTAAAGCACTGACTAAATTTTACCATCAATGCTCAACTATGGCATCTCTGAGAACAAAATAGGAGTGACAAAACTATCAGAGTGGTACATAAGAACGATTCGACCTGGGAAATTTTATCTACACGGAACTATGTAAAAGAAGACATGTTTAACATACGTTAAACTTAAAGTTGCCATTTACTTAAGCTAATTTAGAGATTATTATATTATCTGCTGTATTTTTCAGTTACAATATGATTTATTTTCAACACATGTAAATGTTTGGAATAAATGTTACTACTACTACCACCAGTGCTGTTTATAAAATAACTCTGGAAACCTTGAAATATTTGAGAATAATAAAGTATTTACCTACAATATATCATGTTAAGCTGCTATTTTAAGCAATTTCCTTGAAGTTTTGATGAGCTTCACTTTAAATTTTGAAGATAAATAAGTCTGAATAAAATATTAAATTTATCGCTGAATTGAAACCATCCTAAATAAGAATTTTATTGGTCACTACATTGTTCACGTTGTGA
Organism: Platerodrilus igneus; assembly: GCA_036346225.1. Classification (NCBI taxonomy): domain Eukaryota; kingdom Metazoa; phylum Arthropoda; class Insecta; order Coleoptera; family Lycidae; genus Platerodrilus; species Platerodrilus igneus. The sequence continues at coordinate 1,947,811 of JARFIW010000439.1, read as the reverse complement.
GATCAGTGGAATGGCAATTCATCGATCATTTAAAAAGATTAATCAGTTCTTCTCCAAAAATTGTAATTCCTCATTTGTTAGCATATATTCTAAATGCCTCAAAATAAAATTAAAAATGCAAAATCTGAAAAATGTATGATTAAGTATTCATACCTACGATTAATATCTAAATCTTATGAAAAGATGAAGCTGGCATTGTTTTTAGTTTCTTTTTTTAATTACTATTATTATTTTTCTTTATCATTATTAAGCTATTTACAGAAACATCAGAGATTTTTATTTATTTATTGAGCAACTTCTCAACAGCACAAAGCCAGTGCAGAGAAGGTAATATAACATAAACAATTGATAGCATATGGCTAAAATAACATTAACATAAACTTCACAGTTTAAGATTATATTACAATCTAACATTTTAATGCAATGTTGATAATCTTTTTATCTTAAGTTATTGTAAATAATGTATCATAGTTCCAGCAAAAGTGGTGTAAAAATATCCAAATCTAAACAAAGTAGATTAAACATTTTGGAAACATCGAATATTGACTAACTTGCGACTACAACAGTTCCACATTATAATTTGATGCCATTAATTTTTTTTGTATGGTATTATAATAATCATTTGATATTTTAATTCAATAAATATTTTCTAATCTCAGATGTAGTGGAATTAAACAAATCTAAATCAGCACAAAATAAATTGAACATTTTGGCAGAACGAACTTACATTGAATGCACTACATAGGTGGTTCTAGGACAATCATACATGAAGGTATGAGCGGTTCTCATTGACAGTCCGATGGCACCTTTAACGGGATTGTACTTAACAGATCAGGACAGTCAATATCTTCATTACAAAGTTTATATAAAAATAAAATGTCAGCTACGAGTTTTCTTTTACAGAGGCTGATACTATTAAAAATATTAAGTAATGGTTCATATGATAGAAACAGAGGATACTTTCCTTCCTGCTTGAATAGTACATGTTTCAGAAATCTTTTCTGAATACTTTCTATTATAATAATATTGCTGGTTAGGGTACCAAATTGGGAAACAATACTCCAACTTTGATCTAACAAAACTATTAAAAAGTATGATGAGCGTATGAGGATCTGTAAATTCCTTATGATGAAGCCTGTTGTAATATATCACTCCTTGATAATTAGTAGAATATATGCTTGAAAATTAAATTTAACATCCTATGTAACTCTCAAATCTTTTATTTTGAATATGGGCAATATTGGTTTATCATTCATACAGTACTCGAAATTTGTATTGTTAATCTTACGTGAAAATTTGATATGAAAGCATTTATCATAGTTAAAACGAAGTTTGTTTCTTATTGACCAGCTTAGTAAACTATTCAGATCATTTTGCAGCATGTTGCAATCCACCGATGATGTAATTTGTTTATACAATTTAAGGTCGTCTGCAAACAATAAGATCTCGGATGAGATTGTATCAACTATATCATGAATAAATATTAAAAAGAGAAGAGTACCTTACGTTATTGTTAACAACATATAAATTCTTTAGAAATTGCACTAGACCAGTAGAAAAATTGAATTGAACTCTAATTTATGGAGTAGCACAGAATGAGAAACTCTGTCAAATGCCTTAGAAAAATCTAAGTAGAAAGCATCGACCTCACGTGAATTATCGAAGGCATTCAAAATAGCTGTATAAAAGATTGTAAGATTCATTACTGCAGAGCAAGTAGGCATAAACCCATGCTGATTGACTGATACAAAAAGCATAATAGCTGTATATATGTATTTGTATATAATAATTTCAAATACCTTAGAAAAATATGATAGAATAACGACTGGACGGTAGTTTTCAATTTCATTTCTATGACCTTTTTTAAATATCGGACACACCTTACCTATTTTTCACTTGTTTGGAAAGCAGTGGGTTGATAATGACAAATTAAATATATTCTGCAGTGGTCTGGTGAAAAAGTCTTTACAACCCTTTAATATATATGTTGGAAAATTATCGTCTCCCATAGAAGTTTTGGTTTTGAGTTTACAATAGCTTCTAGAACGTCTTTTTCAGAGACAAATTTTAGATCTACAGAAAACAGATATTAGGATCAAAATGATCATCGCCATCAAAAGGTAATACTTTATCTTCATATACACAAAAGAAGTGACATGCAAAAGCATTAACAATACTTTTATCACCACTGTATGTAACTCCTTTATAAATTAAAGATTTTAGGATCCTGGAAATGTTCCTTTTTTTTTTATTAATGAAAGCGAACAGTTCCTTAGGATTGCGTTTTACGTCATGCTCTATTTGAGACATGTATGCCGTTTGTGCTATTCTAACATCTTTATTAAGTAGTGCCATAAGTTGTTTGTATACTGTTTCGTCATTAATGTCGTTTGTAAATTTCCATACTTTTCCTTTCAATTTAAGATTATAAATAATATAAGAGTTATACCATGGAGGAAATGTCTTAAAAGCAGTTTTAGTTTGAGGTACTGTCTGACTGAAGTCAATAATAGCATAAAATGATTCAACACGTTCCTCTACACTTGTAGCTTTGAAGATTGGATACCAGTTCACTTCTGAAACCAAGTAATACATTTTTTTGAAATCTGCCTTTTTGAAATTATACACCAGACATTGAGAAATTTTATGTCTACTGGGCGATTGAAGCCGAAAATTAATTTCTAAGGACGGATGATAGCTATCTTCCGGAAGTAAGGTAACATCACTCTTGGTCACATTACATGGTCGGTTACAAAGCACGACATCCAAAATATGTAAACTTGCATTCTTCACTTTATTATATTGATTGGCACCTAGTAATTCCATAAAATTTTGGTAATGGAAAATTACCTTGTTGCAGTAGTCATCATGTATACCATCATATTAATTAACCAGTTGTGGTATATTTACCCACTAAAACCAAATTGTCATTATCTATTGTGATACAAAATGGTCAAAAAACTGCTGATAAACCTCTAATCCCATTGTTGGTGGTATGTAGCAAGCGACCATATACCATTTCGCATGCCCAAAGTTACTTGCAATTGCCAATATGTCAATATTTGCTTCGACTGATGTAAGTTTAATTTCTTCAGTGATATATTTGAAATCAACAGCTATGAGGACACCCCCACCTCTAGTTTTGCCTGTGGCAGCCTTGTTTCGATCCCTACGATAAACTGTATAGTAAGCCGGAAAAAGTTCATTGTTCTCTATGTTGTAGCAAGTCACTTTTCCACACAACATAAATTTCAATCATATTTACAATATAAAATTGATTCGTTTTTGTATTTAATCCTCTAACATTTTGGAAATATACAAGGGTCGTTCAGTAAGTCCTTAGAAAAATGTAGAATAACATTTTTTTTGGTAGATTTTTTTATTTTGCAACATAATCTCCCTTCCGCTCTATACATTTTTCTAAGGGTTTTTCCAAATTTTTTGTCCAAAAGGTAGAATTTTGGAAGCTGCTCAAAATAGGCATTTGTTTGGGTGATGATCTCCTCGTTAGACGTATACCTTTGTCCGCCAAGCCATTTCTTCAAGTTGGGAAATAAGAAAAAGTTATTGGGGGGCCAAATCTGATGAATACGGTGGATGTTTTAATAATTGGAACTTTAATTCCATAATTTTGGCCATCACAACTGCACAGGTGTGCACCCGTGCAGTGTCTTGATGAAAGAGGATCTTTTTTCGTTTCAAATGAGGACGTTTTTCCTTGATTTCTTCGCTCAGCCGGTCCAATAACGATTCATAATACTCTCCTGTTATCGTTTTTCCCTTTTCCAAGTAATCGATGTAGATGCCAACTAATTTCACCGTCTGCCTTCGGAGCCCATTCGCCTTCAAAAATCCACTGTTTTGATTGTTCTTTTGTCTGTGGATTGTAGTGATGTATCCATGTTTTGTCGACAGTTATGCATCGATGCAGAAAGTCATCAGGATTGCGACGGAAAAGCGCCAAAACAGCCTCAGAATCGACCACGCGATTGCGTTTATTCTCCACTGTTAGCAAACGCGGCACCCATGTCTATCATCTAAAATTATATCATGGATTTTGTCAATCATTTCGGGGGTAGATACTTCCACAGGGCGTCTGGAACGATGTTCGTCTTTTGTGGATGTACGGCCACGTTTAAACTCATTCACCCAATTGTAAACAGTTGCAAACACAGGAACACATGTGCCATGAACTTCATCCAACTCAGCTTTGATTTCTTTTGCCATTAGCCCTTTTAAATACAAGCGTTTAATCACTGCTCGAAACGCACTTTTATCCATTGTTATAATCAAATGAAAGTTTTTACCTCAATCAACAACAAAAATGAAACTACGTGATGGATACGGCTGAAACTCTAACAATTCACTAGTTAGGAGTGCTACTTACTGTAAAAAATTTATTTTCGGAACTACGAGCGCCATCTCTTGGATTTTCTAAGGACTTATTGAACGCCCCTAATATATTAAAAGAATTAGTAACTTTAGATAAATGAATTTTATTTACTGCAGAATCTAAATAATTAGAAGCAGATGTTACGTTTCTATTTGGGTATTGGTACGCAGTGAAAATAACGAGTAACATATGTACCAGGTGACCACATTTGTGATTGCATTGCCTTTTCAATATTCTGTAGGTAAATCATCACCTTAACCCGGCATTTGTCGCTACTCTTGACGGAACGTGCATTGTTGCGCGATGAGTAATTTGCTCACATATTATGTTTTAATATTTTAACGTAAAATATGATATAATCAGTATATACACACTCAAATATTTTATATATATAATAAAAAAAGCTTAAATCAGACAGAAAATATAAATTTAATAAAGTACTCAAAATATTTACTAAATAATTGATACATAATCATACATGATCAAAATAAAAAGTCGCATGATTAAAAAATAATGCCCAATTAGGAAGAGAAGAACTTTCTATCTCCAGACACCGCTGACACATAAAATTGGAGTGTTCATACATAGATGTTTAGAACATTTACAACACTGTTTCTTTGTTTTCTGTTCTTGCGACGCGGGCACAATGAACACATACCAGCGGTACTTGTACTTGCTTCTGGGATGCTATCTTCACCGTACATCTTTTTCACCAAAGTTGTAAATTTTGCGGTGTTTGAGGGAGCTCTTTTTTTTTCTAATAGTCCCAACTAAAGTTGTCTTCCTCTCTAGCAAATTTAAAGCTAATGGAATTGATGTAAAATAATTGTCAACAGTTATGTTTCTGCCACCATTCAAAATAGGATTGGCTAACCTCATAACAACACCAGCAGCTTTGTTGTCAAGTTGGTATCTTCCTTCTGGTTGCCTACCTGGGTAGATTTCCATATTCAAAACATAATACATTTTGGAATATACAAGAGCGTTAATCTTGATACCGTATTTTGACGGTTTATTGACAAACTAGCATCTACCGTGGAATGTCGGCAACATTTTATCTATTGTAGTATATTCCCCTACTTGATAATAACTCAAACATTTTACAACAAAGTCATCAAATATTTGCCAAATAAGCGCTAGATTGTCCATTGCTTTTCGCCGAGTCCTATCATTCCAAAAGGTTATAAAATCTTCGATTTGACATAACTGCCCGAAATCACTCAGAAGTCATTCCGTCATCTGCCCACAACTCCTGAACGTTGAAATGTGATGATTTTTTTACACATGCCATGTAAAGAAGGCCTAATAAAGCAAACATTTTCTGGGAAGTGGTGTTGGGGTAATCTCTAGTGTGAGTATAATTTTCGTGCATCTTCTGAAAATACGCATTAGTGCAATTAGTAATATGTATTATAGTATCATTGGTAAAGAATAACTTCCATGCATCTAATACTGTTTTAGCAAATTTTGCAGCTGGCTTCACACCAGGGAGCTTTATAATAATATTTTGTTTGTCCTTTCTAACATTAGGGCATTGTGGATGCATCGACCATATGGTAGTATTGTCTTTACCAATGTAACTAAGACGTGTATGTTCTACTTCATCAACCGCCATTTATCATACAGTCCAAAGGTACTTACAGTAGACTGGAGTCTGTAACGTGATCGCTGTGCTCCGATGACGCATCAGATTCTGGCCTATCTAGCACCTCTTTAGTAGTTGAAACGTCAAGATCTGTTGTAGCCGGTTCTAGAAGCCATGGGATATTCCCTAAAGGAAAAAATTTACTGTAAATATAATATTTAGGTAACCAAGAATATAGCAGGTACATTTTGCTTCTTCAAGCTGTTGTAAAGCAAGTTGTACAATTCTTTTTCCGCGGTTCATTATATTTTAGCCAAACACAAAACTATAATATACGGCTTACCAATTAACTAAACAATACAAACAATAAATTATCAAAAATGTTCTACTAGATGCTCCACAATTTACATACGCAGATTGTCGCTTAGTGAGGAAAATGCTCTTCTTTCTTAAACTGCTATAACAATACTGCTCTAGTACCTGAACAGCAACCCTAAGTTGGGAATCAAGTAAATACTCCCACTAATGACCTTCTAAAACTCAGCAAGAGTGAAGGGGTTGATAAAGCATATTGGAATTATAAAACTATTGTATTCATTCATAAGTGTGAGCAAAATGCTCATATAACGACAAACGCCGGGTTAAACGATGCATAATACTGCGGGAATTTCGAGTTAAGCGATTCACATGTTGCTTCTGGAAATCTAGTTTACACATATCTCTCTAAAACTTATGTTTATTAGTTTAGCTTTCTCTGCAATTATCAGACTCTCGTTTTGGTGTGGCTGATTAATAAATTACTTAAACCTGTATTAATTATGTTTCCTGTATTGCTATTCACCACCATAATATTTTCATTTGTGGCTTGATTATCAGCTTGTTTACATTCAGTATTTCTTTATCAGTTCTAACATTTGAATTGAATGCTGAATATACAGAATTTACACTGTTAGTGTTATTAGTTTGAGTTAATAAAGTTGATATATTCCCTTATTGAGGGTATTACTTTGTAAGTACTCTCCTTACTTAGTAACCTTATAAGATCAATATTACTGTTCTTGAGTATATTAACCTCATCTCTTAGAGGTATAATTTCATTTTGAAGATGCCATAATTCCTTTCTGATAAACTCTTTTATGATTACACCAAATTCATTACTTTTCAAAAAGGCAACTGCAACATTTTCTTCTTCATTGAAGTCACATGTTACCTTATCTTGAACTTCAAGTAATTCTTCAATTGTATCATTAATATGAGTATCTTGTGGAAGCATATTGCTTTTATTGCAAACAAATACTTTTATTCCATTATCTGTTGCAAAAATGCTCTTATTCTGGCACTACATGATGGGTGCGTTTTCATATTGCACTTAAAACGCTCTACAAGTTTTATAACTACATTTTTGTGACAGCAAATACAAGAAATTGGCAGGCCAATTTCACACGATTGTTCGTTGGCAGGCATCTTGACATATATTTTATATATATATATATATATATATATATATATGCTGTGATAAGGGGTTGTTTAGGAGTGTATTGAGTAATAAGGGTCGCGTAGTAACTGTAAATAGCAATGGGAATCAGAAAAGTGCATTTATTTATCAGAAATATAAGTAATTCGTACATTATGTAAATAGCAAGCATTTAACACCCTGTATATAGACCATAATTAATTTTAAGCAATGCCAGCAAGCGTATCTTTCAAGAATAGAACGTGTATTCAGCAGAGAAATAATCGTACATGTAATTAAACTACGTTTGGAAGTGTTTAACAAGTTTATAAAACAAATACACAGAAGATAAGACAAAACCTAATAAATCCTCATGCAATTACGCTGGAACAATAAGCGCTTTGATAAGAAAACGTACTCAAAATATCAGTTCAAATAAATACATGAACGAAAACAGCATTAGAGTTACATCATTTATTTTGCCCAATTATTCAAAAGGCGCTATCTACACAAAACAACAGACCTAAGTTAAAAGTCCGGCCACGATAACAAATAATAAGGCGAGCAAACAATAGCAAATAACAAGCATGATATTAAAATCCGAAATAGTTTCATCAGAAATACTGGAAATATTAAAGACAAACCTGGAAAACCAATCCAAATGTAGTGGGAAAAAGCTATATATAACACCCACCGGTGATAAGGCAGCTCAGTCTAAACTTGAAGCAAATCGAATTTGCAACACCTTTAATCAGATATTCACGTCAGTTAAATAAAATTTATAGTATAGTGAATATAGTGCTGCGTTAAGAATACATGAAGAGTTTTTGCCGTTTTTTTTTAGAAAACGTGAGTAGAAATTGGGTAATTGATTTAAGTTAAATATTCATAATGATATAGGGCTCCTAATCTGCGTCGAAAACAATTCAAATTCTAATCTACGTCGAAAACAAGTCTAATTCTAATTCTGGGATAATTCATAATACCAAGTAACCCACGAATTCAAGAGGTATTTAAGGAAAGAGGTTAAAGCGTATACAGAGAAATATTCAATAAAGCACGAGGTGATTTTTGGAAAACAAGGGGTAACCGTACTGAATTATTGGTTCAACATAAGGAGTACAAGGTAGAGCATTGGTTTCGATTGAAGATAATGAGGGGATGTTGATCCACAACACGAAACAAATCAGCTCAGATCTACCTAGTTATAAAGAACATTTTCTAATCTACATTTTATTTATTTATTTATTTAACGGGAAACCCCTTTTTACCAACACTTACATATATTTACAACAGCATGTTATAGTAAAAAAAAAACAAAAAGAAAAAGCAAAAAGCATAAAAGCACATTCTAAAGCATAAACAATTAATCTAAATGTACATTGATCTAATTTCATGCAAACAACATTTTCCGCAAAATACTACGGAAATTATTGATCGAAGGGCAGAACCAATCAAGTTGAGGAAACTTCTCTGAATAAACTGCACATCGGTTAAGGTATGAATGGTAACCATAATTTGTGGTATGTATATAACGATGTACAAATGCAGTTGCAGTACCTCTGGTGACTCTATTGGGAACGTTGAAGTGAACTTGATGTAGAATTTCAGGACAGCAAATCAGATAGTTTATAATTTTAAATAGAAAGCACAAGTCCAGAAAAAGATGTCTTTGTTGTATACTTAAGAGTTGGAGTTCATTTATCAAGTTGACAGTAGAGTAAGATGAACCGTACATGTTCCATTTGTAAGCAACGTACCGTAGAAACTTCTTTTGGACTTTCTCTATTTTATTAATATGAGTTTTATAATGAGGTGACCAGATAACAGACCCATATTCCAAGATACTCTGAACTAAGGATAAATACAGTAATTTAATGGTTTCATAGGAAAAGTTTCTAGAGTTTCTTTGTATAAAACCTAGCATCTGCAAGGCTTTGGTTTGAACATAGGCGATATGTGAAATATATGAGAGCTTGGAGTCAAGTACAACCCCAAGATCTTTGATTTTTACAACACGTTGAAGAATAACATTTTCTACAAAGTAATCCATATGATCTGTATTAGTCGCACGAGAGTAAGTGATCACATAACATTTATTAGTATTAAGAAAAAGTCTATTTAATTCACACCATACAACCAGCGAATCAAGATCAGCTTGAATTAATAGGTGATCACTTGCATAAAAAATGGATTTGTACAGCTTTAAATCATCAGCAACAGGAAGGAGCAGTATTTGAAGCAGCTGACAATGTCATTAATAAAAAGAAGAAATAATAGGGGCCCAAGGTGCGAACCTTGCGGTACCCCCGAATGCACAGTAAATTTGAATGATACAAATTGTTTGTATTTAACTGCCTGAACTCTGCTATAAAGATATGATGAAAGCCAGTTGTAGATGTTTCCTCCAAAACCAATCTTGTCTAATTTCTGCAGCAGAAGATTTAAGTTCACTCGATCAAAGGCTTTAGAGAAGTCCGTGTAAATAGCCTCAACCTCTAGACCATTCTCCAATGATTGTATAATTGAATTAGTGAATACTAGTAAATTTGTTGTGGTGGACTTGTGTTGCTGAAAACCATGCTGGTTACAACTTATTATTTCTTTACAATTCCAGTATAGAAATTTAGAAATCAAAAAATCTAACAGTTTTGGAATAGCAGATTGAGTACATATACCTCTATAATTAGATACATCCTCTTTGTCTCCGGCTTTAAATATAGGATTTATATAACTGAGTTTCCATTTTGAAGGAATTTGCCAAGAGACAAAGAAAGGTTAAATAAATCTGTTAATGGTGAACAGAGGCCATAAATGCATTTCTTTAATAAGATGGAAGGAATACCATCTGGACCAGGTAACTTGCAATTTTTTATATTGCATATAGCTTTAAAAACGTCACTTTTACTAAATTGTATATTCTGTAAATTTAGTGATTGGGCGACAGTTGTGTCAGGTGGAACTATGTCTTCTAAATAATAAACTTGTGAAAAGTATTCAGCAAATAAGTTCACTATACTCAAACCATCAGTGCCTTTGGTATTATTAAATTTCATTTGTTCAGGAATTCGGTTTGTATTTTCAGATTGTTAATATGTGTCCAGAAGTTTCGAGGATTTGTTTGTATACTATGTTCTGTACATAGTATGTACTTCGAATAAAGCCGAGCACTGAGACGTTTGGCTAGGCTACGATAGAAGATAAACCTGTGGTAAGACTCCAACTTATTTGATAATTTATAATGCTTATGAGCAGCTTTTTTCATGTATATAAGATTAATAAGTTCCTTACTGAACCAACTAGGAAACGTAAAGGGTTTAATAAGCTTCTTAGGAACATAGGATTCCAAGCCATGTTGAAGTAAATAGTAAAAATGTTCAGTGGCATCATCAATATTCTTCATTGTTGTACAAAATGACCAATCAGTTGTATTAAGGTAGTGGTTAAGGATTCATAATCCACTTTATGAAAATCATATCTATATTCCTCATATTGTAGATAAGGTTGCTCTTTTTCAATCAGTACTTCAAAAGTTAATGCTCTGTGGTGATAACTGTTATTCATTATTAAATCTATGGCTGGCAAAACATTCAGAATGGGAATGTTAGAAAAAACAAGATCCAAGAGTCGGTTGTTGTTATTATAAACCCTATTATGCTGTTTCAGATTAAGCAGAGAAGAAGAGGCAATTAAAGGTTCAGATGCATCCCCATAGTTGCATAAGATAAATTCATTATTATTCCAGGTTGCTCGAGGTATATTAAAATCACCACATAAAATTATTTTAGCATTAGGGTAATTAATACCGACCTCTTCAATAGCACTACAATAAGATTCGTAAGTCTGAACTGTAGAGGAGGGAGGAATATATACACCCCCAATGATAACTAAGCAACCAATGCCATTGATAGCAATAAAGAGCTGTTCTACATCAAGTACCCTAGTTTTGATTAATTGTGCAGAGAACGAGGACCGCACTAAAATAAGAACACCACCACCACCACGCATTTTAGTACTAGTATATTGGCTTCTATCAACACGGAAAACATTATATAAATCAGTTGTAAGTTCATTATCGTAAATTGCATTATTAAGCCAAGTTTCGGTTATAACTAAAACATCATAATTATTACTGAGGATAATGCTATCTTTAAACTCACTTAAACGGGATCTAAGACCGCCCACATTTTGATAGTACACAGTTAATTGAAAAAGGGGTAAATCTAGTTTTTTGTGTAATGTTTACGATTAGTCGGTACAATAGTAGGTGTATTATTTAAATATTTGATTGTTACTGCTTCCCCTTTTTTTTGGCGTTCGCTAAGTTCACTTCTAAGCATTTGCAGATAATTTCTTTGTTGTGCAGTGGAATCAGCAGCAACACGAAAAGGTGTATTGACTAACTTTGCACTGTTTTTTAGAATAGAGCGGGCAATAGCACTGTCACTACAGATGACTTTCAAAGGCCTAGGTTTATCTCCTTTCTTCCCCAATCGAATGACGGCCACCGGAGCGACATCATGAATTTCTAATGTGTTTAATACCTGGGTAACAGCGGTTTTATCAATTTGTTGACGTTCAGATACATTAGCAGAGTTAGGTTCAGTAACATTAAAAAGTATAAAATTCCTACTTCTACTAACCCTTTCATTGATTTCAGAGTAGAAAGATTCACAATTTGAGGAAAAATTTAGAGCTTCTAAACGTTTAACGGTTTCTTTAAGATCTTGAATTTCATTTTCCAAAATTTTACATTTTTTAATCACAATTGGAAAAAGTTTGATGGCTGTTGTGCAATCATCATAAAAAAAGAACAGGGATCTTTTGTTTCCTTAGTTGCATAACTCGAATTTCTGATGATCCTAATTCAGTACATTTATCATGAAAAGGTGTACTACAGGAATCACATATCAACATTGAGTCATTTTGACATGTGATGTTACATTTTGAGCACAAATCCATAATATCTACTAATTTTCACAGCAGTGAGCAACTTAAAGAAGAAAGTAGATAATGAAGGCTACCATTTAAGTTATAAGCACTAATATAAACAAACAGTTTTTATATGCATCAACAAAACATATTACATGTAACTTGCCATAATAACAAGTATTATCACCACCTGTTCTACTAGATACATTTTAACATTGAATATATTAATTTTCCATTAATTTGTAAAGAGTCAACAAGGACATTGAGTACGTTAAAACTTACGTAATAAATCATAAAAAAGGTCTCGAACGTTCCAGTTTTTTTTGTAAAGGTGTTGTTTTTGGTGACTTTATTTTAAATTAAAATAATATGAATTTTGGGATAATTAATCCATACAATATTAATTGATTCAATGGTGTATTTAGAGAATTTCAAAAATTGTGAAGTGTAAATATTATTTCCTTTCATTATATAAATGTTGATAGACTTCGTTTTATCAATTCAAACAGGTAATCATAAGGGGGTGAAAGAAAATTGATCATCGTAACGTTCTACACTCTGTGTAAACTAAAAAGGGCTAGCCGTGGCATAATAAATTAAAAGATTAAAGTGAGAAACACAGAGCGGTGGCGTTCAGTAGAACGTTTATTAAAAGTAAGTACAGAAATAAAAATAAATTAAATAACCATATAGTTATGAGTAGGCTACAGAGGAGTCAAGTTTAGCTAAGTTATTCTTACACTTAACTGCTTCTGGAGCTAAAATTAAGAGTACTGAAAAGCAGGGGAGTAGACTGATGGCAAATAAATAATGCAAAACACGGGTACTAAAAACAAAGTAAGAAAAATTTATGAAAGCAAGCAGTAAAGTAATATACCTAAGTCTAGTTCTAATATAAGGGCTTGTACATATTCTATTATCCGTGAGATAGTGATAATTGTAGTAAGTGGAAGTCCATAAATATGGTAGCAAGATAATAATAAGAGCATAAAAAAGTAGGAAATAAGCATGACAGTGATGCGGAAATTAATTGGGGAGAGTCTGACACTGGGAGACAGTGGACAGGCTCAAATATCCTAACCGCAATCTTCTGAATGCATCTTCAGTTGTCAACAGGCAACCCTTGTATAGGGGTGTTCCTATACAGTATCATTTGCTTATGGTATTGCAAGTGAACAAATAATTAACAATTATTGTTTGTTTTTGGTATGTCTTGTAATAGTTCGTTTTCTCGCTTCTAAATTAACGCATAAAAATTATGTGTAGTGTTATAAAATTTTTAAATTTACTTTTATAATTCAATATAAATCGTATTTCTACAATTAATACAAAATTAAAACAAAGTATCATAATTTCGAAACATCCCAATTATTGTCCTTTATTTTAATTATATAGTAAATAAAGCGCATAGTTGTAAATGTCCAGAATTTCTACAAAGTATCTTCAAGGTGATATCGAATAGCGTGCTTTCGCGCACCTGCTTGCTAAGGTTGTCGACGAGTCGAATCAGTCGGCTTTTGATCATTCTAATGTCAATATGGTTAAATTCATATCAAAGGCTGACTTGCGAGTCGCAATTTAGTTTCAATCAATTCATCGATGTGAATGCTTAGAAATTCATCATCGTTTGTAATTTCTATATCTCTATCATTCAAACTAATTTTTATTCGGTTTTCCTTAGCGCAACACTAAAGTACGGAAGAAATAACACTTAATAACTGAAGCAATAATGGTCGTGCAAGACTGTTAAATTTTTACTGCGTATAAGATGTATACGTTCCTCATATTTCAACATGGAAATTTTGTTTTAATTCGGAAGCAACACTTAGAGCTGATTAATGGTTGTAAGAAGAAGTTAATTTAATTGTGTATAAAACGATTACCCATTGGAAACTTACAATGTGGTTCTAGTTTACGAGGCGTTGTTATAACAATGTAGACGACCGCTTTTTCATGTGTTTGTTCAATGTTGGAAGTCCACATGTGAGTTGAACTTATTTGTTAATTGGTGCAAGCAGTCATGCCCTGAGGTCAAGGTGATAAGTGATTTCCATTTGTTGAGGCAATCATCTGTTCGACGTTTAACGTCATGTATAAATGTAACCTTGATAGTTTGAACCCATGGAAACTAACATCTTTGTGATAATATTTAATTATGAATTTAAATTTTCAAACGTTGCTTCATATCAAAATTGTGCTTTATAAAATTGTCTATCTAACAAAAGCTTTATGAATTTGCGTTATGAATAATATATTCTTGTACTTGCTTATACACGATAACTATTTAACGAAGTTTAAGTTTACTAATTTAAAAGATCTTATTACAAACTTATTTTGTATGTATGTGAGCCATTTAGTCAGTACTGAAAAGGTGACATAAAAGAATCTCATAATTATGTTAATGATATTTATAGTGCCTATTTGCTTTAGAGGCTTGTTTATTTAAATTGTCCAAGATTAACAATATAAATATAAAAAATTAATTGAATATTCAGAAAACTTATAATAATTATCTGTCAGAATAAATCAGAAATAATTTTCAGTTAATATATGTGTTGATACTTAACAGCCTTAATTTCTTTATAAATTTAAACAAGGTTAATTACACTCATAGAAGCACTTAAGCAATAGCATTTATTTTGTCCATACTTATCACTGGATTCTATGAATTATATATATAAACCAGATGTGCATAAATTCAATAAGTAGAGTGTCCATGCACTATTACACAAAAGAAAGAAATCATATATGTACAAAACCTGTCTGATTTATTGATTTCATTTTGAGGCGCAAATTGCTGTCTCTAATATTATTTTATGTATTTTATTTTGTTTCAGGATAAACGTAGTACCATCTAAAAATACAAAATCTTGTATTCTTATAATAGAATACACTCGTTGAGGTTCCTTTATTTTTCTAGCGATATTTCTTGTCTTTACACACTAAGTACAGTGGCGCCCTACCCATCCGTATTTAATTAACGACGCCCCTGATAGTCTCCGTAAACCGCTGAAGATAGAGGTCAGAGCTAGCGCGGAAGTCTTCAAAAGTCAGTTGTGTTAATACGGATAAAACTACATCTTCTGCACGACTTTTGTAAGAAAAATAAACATCATTTTTAGAAAGTTGCACTATTGCCCGAGGCGTGTGGCAACGATAAAGTTACAGTCTGATGTAATATTTACCTCTACTCGTATAAGCAAATAACTATTCCAAGCTCATTTGCTGAGGTCAAGTTTTAGATGTGTTTGAAAGTTAGGTAATAATTCTCTCATGTGTAAATATAAACCATTCCCGACTTATAGCGCCAAATTCAACAAAAGTGTACCTGAGGAGACGCTGGACAAATGTCCAGACTCTCCCTGATGGTCTGCCATTATCTTACTGAAATTCTCACTGTATATTGATGTACCTATTTATGCATTTTCAGATTAAAATTTACAAATATGCCAAGATATTACAAAAACAAAACTGATGGGCAGTTTGACCCTAATGCTCTAAAACAAGCAGTTGTTGAGGTGATTCAAAGCAACATGAGCATAAGAAAAATGCTCAAAAAAATCATGTTACGAAAAACAGATTTTACAACTATCTAAAAAGGCACAAAGTATTGCTTTTGATAATATTGAGTTCAGCCCCAATTTCCATTAAGTGCAAATCTTTACTCCTGAAATGGAAACTACCTTAGAAATTAGTTTATTAAAATGTTCTGCCATGTTTTATGGGTAATTACTTATAAATCTAAAAATTAATTAATTAATTTCACTTATATTTCTAGACCATTTCGAATGGACCTGCACCTTGCCGAAGTTCTAAATTAGTAGAACAGGTGAAATGGCTTGCGTGTTCTAATGAGCTAAAGAGCCAAACTACAGCTCCAACTAAAGTAGTAGGGTCGTTAGTGAGGAACCAGACTAAGACAGGTCCCCGAAAGAAGGCAGCGGCTCTTTCGGTACTTAGATTGGCAGAGACCATAGGGGTCAGTATAGCAGTCTAAGACACACTACCGCGATGTGAAAGGTTAACGGGAAACCACCACATTATCTCCCAAGTACACAGCGTACTTAAATTGTAACAAACATGATGGCATTCTCTGGGGTAAAAGATTCCGAGTTAAAATAGTCCTCCATTCGGATCTCCGGGAGGGGACTACTTTGGAGGATGCGATCGGAAAGTTAAAAATAAGTGTCGAGAACATTCTGCGAGTCAGAGCGTGGAATGTTAGAAGTATGAAGCAAATAGTTAAACCAGAGAACCTAAAAATCGAAATGAATAGGTTATCAATAGACATAGTAGGGATCAGCGAAGTTCGGTGGTCAGAGGCGGGGGATTTTTGGAGTGGAGACTTCAGGGTAATTCATACAGGAACAGAGGAAGGAAATTTGGGTGTGGGGATAGTTATTCGGAAAAAGATAGGATACTGTGTAGAAAATTACTTACAAAAGAACGAAAGAGTACTCATGGTTAGATTAGAATCTAAACCGGTAAACACAGTAATAATACAAGTATACATGCCCACCTCTAGCTACAGTGACGAAGAGGTAGAAGCCATCTACAAAGATATCGAAGACATATTAAGATATGTAAAAGGTCATGAAAATTTAATAATTACGGGGGATTTTAATGCAATGGTAGGTGAGGGTAGGGAAGGAGCCGTAGTAGGTTTATTTGGTTTAGGCACGATAAACGATAGGGGAAACAGGCTGGTAGAATTTTGGGACAAGAACAATTTAATCATCACAAACACTTTATTCCAACATCATGCTAGAAGACGATATACGTGGAAGATGCCAGGAGATATAGGAAGATATCAAATAGATTACATTCTTGTTAGACAACGGTTTAGGAATCAAGTAAAAGACTGTAGAAGCTACCCAGAAGCAGATATAGATACTGACCACAGCATCGTAATTATGAAGGCTGCACTTAAAATTAAGAATGTGAAAAAAAGAAACGGAAAAAGGCACTTGGACTTAGAGAAATTAAAAGATAAAGATATTCAAGAAAGATGCGAAAAAAAGCCAAATGAATTGCTCAAAGATATCGGGAAAATATCTGATACTAAGGAAGTAGAAACAGAATGGAATAACATTAAATCCAGCCTAGACATGGCGGCCAGAGATATTCTGGGGTATACACAAAAAGAAAATAAGAAACCATGGATGACAAAAGATATCCAGAATTTAATAGAAGAAAGACGAAAATACAAAAATAAATCAGACGAAACAGGAAAACAGAGATACAAAGCCATAAAATGGGAAATTATTCGGAAATGCAGGAAAGCTAAAGAACAATGGATTGATGAAAAGTGCAAAGAGGTACAAACGAAGATGGAAATAGAAAAGACAGACGAAGCATACAAATTGATTAGAATGAATTTTAGGGATATAAAACCGTATAGCAAAAATATAAGGGACGCACAAGGAAACGTCATTATAGAAAACGTAGAGAAAGTGGGTAGATGGCAAGAATATATAAGGAATTTATATGCAGGAGAGGAACTAACTGCATTAGAACAGAAATCAGACATTGAAAATGTTGACTTGGGATATCCTATAGATGAGTTTGAATTAGCATTAAAGAGTCTTAAAAATGGTAAGGTGCCAGGTACAGATAAGGTGCAAGCAGAAACTCTAAAAGCTGCTGGACAAGCAGTAACAGAACGTCTCTTCCAACTTGTAAGCTAAATGTATGAGACAGGCGAGATACCCAAAGATTTCAAACGTAGCATCATAGTAACTATACCAAAAAAGAAAGGCACGGATAGATGTGAAAATTTTCGAACAATAAGTTTGACAGCACACGTGTCAAAAATATTAACTATAGAATTGTGCAAAGACGAATGAAAAAACGGACGGAAGAAATACTAGGAGAAGACCAATTTGGGTTTAGGCGAAACAGGGGAACACGGGAGGCTATTTTAGCTCTGAGAGTGATAATGGAGAAAACAATAGAAAAAGGGGATAGCGTGTATATAGGGTTTGTAGATCTGAAAAAAGCATTCGACAATGTAAATTGGAAAAAAATGTTTGAAATACTCAAAAAGATTGGAATGAGTTATAGGGATAGACGAATAGTATATAGCTTATACAAAGAGCAAACAGCAGTAATAGAATTAGAGCAGGAACGTAGAGAAGTAAACATTAGGAAAGGGGTGAGACAGGGATGTGCCCTATTCTCATTGATTTTTAACTTGTACATATAAGAGGCAATGAATACTGTCAAATGCAGGAAGACATTTGGAATTACTATGCAGGGACAAAAAATTGTTATGCTTAGATTTGCAGATGATATAGCGGCATTAGCATCTAGCAAGGAAGAGTTAGAAGCTGCTCTTAATGAAATGGAAACTGTTCTAACAGTGAGATACCGTATGAAAATTAACAAAGTTAAAACTAAAGTTCTAGTATGCAAAGGTGGGGAAAATAAATCAAAACAAGAATACAAGTATGTAACACGAACTTACAAGAGGTTAAGGATTTCTGCTACCTAGGAAGCCAAATAACGCAAGATGGGAAAAGCACAAAAGATATAAAACAAAAATTAGCACAAGGTCGTGCTACATTTAACAAGAAACAGCAACTACTGTGCTCAAAGACCACAAACATATAAACAAGGAAAAGATTGCTTAAAACATATGTGTGGAGCACAGCACTGTACGGCTGTGAAGCCTGGACAGTACGAGAAACGGACAAGAAAAAGGTAGAAGCCTTTGAAATGTGGTGCTACAGACGTATGATGAAGATATCATGGACAGACAAAGTTAAGAACGAAGAGGTACTAAAATGGTAGGGAAGAAAGAAATATGTGGAAAACGGTAAAAATAGGAAAGATAGGATGATAGGCCACATACTACGGCATGAGGGAATAGTGCGGAATATATTAGAAGCAGAGATAGGAAAAAAGAGAAGAAGAGGCAGACCTAGGTTAGACTACTGCACACAGATAGTAAAAGATGTAGGCTGTAGGGGTTTCAGGGAGATGTGTAGACTAGCCCAGAATAGAAATCAATGGAGGTACGCATCCAACCAATCCCAAGATGGATAAACTAATGACGAAAAAATAACTATGCTTAAACATGATGATTATTATAAGTAACTACAAGAATTGGTTGGGCAATATTCTCGAATAATGTTAAGTGTATGAAAGGATTTACTGGAAAACCATTATTTCGGCAAACGTCTAAGTGTTGGGGGATCTTGGTAGCCACAGGTTGCTTAATCCCCTTCACTGAATCTCGGTGAAATAGGGCATAAAATTAGAAAACAATAGAAGGGGAACGAGCTGTATACACATGCTGTGTGAGAATTTCAGGGAACTATGTAGGCTAGCTCAGAATATAAATAAGTGCAGGTACGGGTCCAACCAGTTTTGAGAAGGAAACCTAATGACGAAAAAATAAGCGCAGATAAATCTGATGATTAGTATAAACAACTAGTTGTTGGTTGGGAAATATCTGCAACTAATGTTGACTGTGCGAAAAGATATATTGGAAAATATATTAAATCGGTAAAGGTTAAGTGTTGGGGGTATTTGGCAGCCACAGGCTTCTTACCTCCCTTCAAAACCACTGAAGGTCGGAGAAATACGGTATATAACTGTAAAACAATAGAAGGTGACCGAACTGCATCTAACAAGAAAGAACAGTGCCTATGAGGAAAGACAACAAACATAGAACAAGAAGAAAATTGTTGAAAGCATATGGTGGAGCACAGCACAGTATACCTATGAAATACGGGCAGTCTGAAACGCAAACAGAAAAATGGTAGCATTATGCTTCAGATGTATGAGGACGATAGCATGGACAGACAAAGATAATAACAAATAGGTTATGGAAATAGTAGGGGAACAAGGATATCTGGGGAAAAAGAGGAATAGAAGGGCGGAATACGTTCTAAGGCATTTTTGGGGAATAGTATGGGATATATTACAAGCAGAGATAGGAAAAAAGAGGTAGATGTAGACCTAGATCAGATAGTGATAGATGCAGATTGTGCAAATTTCAGGGAAATCTGTAGGTTAGTTCAGAATAGGAAACAATGATGGTACGCGTCTAACCAGTTCTAGGACTGAAGACCTAATGATGATGATGATATTTCTAGACTGGTGTTACCACTGTCCAACGAGTTCAGAAAATCATAGCCAAAAAAGGCGAACATCAAATAGGCCAAGTTATATCTAGGGAAAGGGGTGAGCTAGTCCCCCAGGTAGGAATTGTTTGTGCTAATGGCAGTGCTATACTGCCAGTATAGGTTTTTCCTCGACACCGTTCTGACTCTAGCAGAATGATAAAAGGCTTAACAGATAAAGGTTCTTTAGGCTTAGTTTATCCCAGCGGTTGGATGACTTTCGAAAACTTTCGTAAAGTTTTAGAACACTGTTAAACATGTCCAATGTAATAAGGAAAATAAAGTGCTTTTGCTTATGGAAAATCATGAATCACACTTGTCCTTAGCTTCTATCGACTTCTCCATAGCGAATGGAATTATAATTTTAACATTACCACCCCCAAACTTCCAATAAGTTGCAACCTTTGAATCGCACAGTGTTCGGCCCATTTAAAATGTTCTTTACCAAGCCGCTGACACATGCATTATCTCACATCCAGAAGAAACCTTAAACATATAGCATCTTCCACTTCATCATCATTTTGTTTTCAACCTTACTTAAGGTCGGTTTGACGCAGCTCTAACTTCTTTTCTATTCTGTGCTAATCTAAAAAGCTCTACATACTCTTCACAACCTAAATTTCTAATAATTTGACTAATATAGTTTGGTCTAGGTCTTCCTATATCCTTCTATCTTTTTCCTATCCAGCTGGCTCTACATAGATATTAGCAACCTGATGGTTGTTAAAGAACTCTAACATGTTTACATGATTACCATTTATAGGGAAATGAAATATAACCTGGTTATCCGCTTCAAAAGGAAAAGTGTTAAATTATATGTTATGGTAAGGCTTAAGCAACGAATCGCTGTCAACATGCCAGACCGCTACCTAATTGTGAGTTATGTTATGGTGCCGTTTATTAAATTATATGTTATGGTAAGGCTTAAGCAACAAATCGCTACCAACATGCCAGACCGCTACCTAATTGTGAGTTATGTCATGGTGACGTTTATTAAATTATATGTTATGGTAAGGCTTAAGCAACGAAACGCTACCAACATGCCAGACCGCTACCAAATTGTGAGTTATGTCATGATGACGTTTATTAAATTATCTGTTATGGTAAGGCTTAAGCAACGAAACGCTACCAACATGCCAGACCGCTACCTAATTGTGAGTTATGTCAAGGTGACGTTTATTAAATTATATGTTATGGTAAGGCTTAAGCAACAAATCGCTACCAACATGCCAGACCGCTACCTAATTGTGAGCTATATCATGGTGACGTTTATTAAATTATATGTTATGGTAAGGCTTAAGCAACAAATCGCTACCAACATGCCAGACCGCTACCTAATTGTGAGCTATATCATGGTGACGTTTATTAAATTATATGTTATGGTAAGGCTTAAGCAACGAAACGCTACCAACATGCCAGACCTCTAACTAATTGTGAGTTATGTCCTGGTGACATTTAATTAACTGATTTTTATTTTTTTTTTTGTTTTGTTTTCAAACTTACTTAACGTCGGTTTGACGCAGCTCTAAATTCTTTTCTATTCTGAGCTAATCTAAAAAGGTCCACATACCCTTCACAACCTAAATCTCTAATTATTTGACTAATATAGCTTTGTCTAGGCCTTCCTACTCTATTTTTATTTGGTAGTCTATAATCTAAGACTTTACTAAATAGCCCTCATGTCTTAACTGGTGCCCTATCATTCTATCTCTCCTGACCTTCAATTGTTTCCACATACAGGGTTCCTCACCTATCCTTCTATAAACTTCCTCGTTTGTTACTCTATCTGTCCAGCTAATCTTTAACATTCTCCTATAGCACCAAGTTTCAAAAGCTTCTATCTTTTCTTATCTACTTCTTTAATTGTCCAAGTCTCACTACCGTATAGTAGAACGCTCCATACGTGCGACTTTAAAAACTTTTCTATTATCTAAACTAATACTATTAGCTATTAGTAAGTTTTTCTTTTTTAAAAACATTTTTCTAGCTTGAGCTATTCTAGCTACTATATCCCTTCTGCTGCGTCCATCCTTTGTAATTATACTACCTAAATAGCAAAATTCATCTACCTCCTCTAACTCGGTATTACCTATTTTTAATTTTGGTTTATAACTAGGCTGTAACTCACTTGTCATTATCTTTGTCTTTACCGAGTTAATTCTCATCTTCCACTTATGTGTCTTCAATCATGGGATCGAGCAGCAACTCCAGTTAATATTAAATCAGGGTGTAGATGCACTGGAATTATCCCCTTTGATCGGAATGTATTTTTTATCTTCTACGGTAACAGATCCCCCCTTAGTAGATAATGAAGACATTGAAGCTACAACTCCTGCAGCTGTAGATGTTCACCAATACACTAGTGATCCTTCAAAAGAACGGTCAATCACTCCTGATAATTCCAATCGGCCATCCACCTTGGGAACTAAATCGTCTATATCTCCAGAGGAGATAAAACCTTTTACGAAGGCAGCTGCAGGTAAAGACACGAGCAACAGAGGAAGAAAAAGAGGGCTGTGTATGATTGCTACTGACACTCCTGAAAACTGCTGCTAGAAGAAAAAGCGAGTCTGAAGGAGAATAAACCGAAAATAAAAGCAGCCAAAAGGAAGATTGTCAAAGAAGAATCCTCAGATGAAGAAATCAAGAAAATTGTTTTCAATGACGATGCATCGGATGTTGATTTGTATTTCGGAAGGTGAAGCAACATCTACTGAATGTGTTTCCAAGGGTGGATGTATTATTGCCAAAGTAAATATGTGGCTGTTGTTGATAAGAAACATTCAGATGGATATGAGGTTTGCTTTTTAAAGAGGAACATACCATCAAATAGATACCGTTTTTTGAACGAATCGCCTGCACTCGTCACTCTTAGTGAAGTTGTTATGATGTTACCTGTTTCCATTAAAGATTCAAGACCGAGACTCAAGGATATGATTTACTTTAATGTGGATAACTGGGATAATTTTTATTCATATTTTGTTGAAAACCTAATAAATACGTTTCTACAGGGATGCCCATAGTCGGTCCATTGTCTCCCAGATATGGAGAGATAGTGGACAAAGCACATGACATTTTATTATTGATTATAAAATTTAAGCAATCAATAGTTTATCTCTGATTTTGTTATTCTATGATCCCAGATAACTAAGCTTTCACCTGCAATTTATGGAAATTCGATATTCTTAAAAACAAGAAATCTGCAGGTTCTAATACAAAGTGTGTCCATTGTACCCCCAGTCCCCCTATATTACGCTATAACATATGGATTGCGCTAGTTTAAGAAGCTACTGTGTAATTTGAATTTTAAGAATCTAAGAGTAATATTCGAAGGGTAACGAATTAAATAACTTAACAGTATTATAGGCGAAACATGGCAGTGTTGTGTAGAGGCCTAGTTAAAAGGTCATTAAATCTGGCATTGATAGAGTGAACTAGAGATCTAGGAACTAACTTATATTTTAATGCAACAAAGGAAGTTTCATATAGCAATTTAAAAACAAAGCAGCTAAGGTGAAGAATTCCACGATCATCCATTTTCAACCATTTAAGTGCATTGATCTTAGCAGAAATATGATAAGCCTTCCTAACACTTAACACAAAACGACAATAAGAATTTTGTAGTAATTGAACACTGTTTTGATACATCACATTCAGACATGAGCCATAGACTATATCACAGCAGTTAAGATGAGACAAAACCAAGGATTCAGGTCACTCTTAGTTTAAATGTTAAATAGTGATATGAGGCATAGAGTAATTTAAGAGAGGAGTACGCATCAATTTAGTCACATGCGAGTGAAACTTGAAGTCACTTTCAAGGGTAACTCCAAAAATTCTAGAAGAATTGATGGCAGATAATGGAATATTATTAATGTGTATGTTCGCATTTAAAGCAACTGTGTTATATATACAGTTGTGACAGATCATTAGTTTGGATTTTTGGAAATGAAGAATCAGGTTTTTGAGCATTTGAGAAGCAACTAATGATTTTCAGGTCCTCATTAATTAGCACTTAAGCATTCAGCATATCGCAAAGAGGAAAACTATAATAAAGGTGCGTGCCATCGGCATTAGCTTGAATTTTACAATTGCAAACAGACTTAAGAATGTCGAACGTATAAAAAGAGAAGAGAGTAGGTCCTAGAATGGAACCTTGAGGAACCCCTGATAAAACTGGCAGTGTATTAGAATAGAGTTAGTTAACAATGAATTTCTGTAATCTGTTAATGAGATATGACTGTATAAAAGATACCAACAGGCTAGTATCAGAATATTTAAGTTTAGAGCATAAAAGCTTATGATTTACCGTATCGAATGCTTTCGAAAAATCATGTAGAATAAGTAAGGTTATAAGTCTATTGTCTCGGGGGGTACCCAAAATTCAGTAACACAGGTTAAGGAGGTGTTTGTACTAAAAAGCTTACGAAATCCAGACTGAACATTAGGAATTAAGTCATTTGGAACAATAAAGTCATATTGCAGAAGCTATAAAACTATCTAATAGCTTAGAGAAGGCAGGCAAAATACCTATAATACGTAAGTCCGACAGCAGTTTACAGTTAGGAATTTTTGGTATGGGTCTAATAGTTGCTTTCCAAATATCGTGGAAAACATTGAATTCAGCTATTAACAATATTAAGGATAACTTGCTCGATGTATGGAAAACAACACCTAATCATGAATAACGATAAATTGTACGAACCATATGCATTTGATTTACATTGATTTGACATTATGTAAATCGTCAACAGAGACCAACTTGAAATCAAAGCTGTTAGAAGTGTTACCGTTGTTGTAGTAATAGTTAATTATATCTTTACATGAGTTGCCATTTGCTTTATAGATTGATGAAAAATAATTGTTTATTTCTTCAGAGTTAGATAACGCCAAAGGCAAGATAACATTACCTGAATTCACAACTTTTAAGGAGTTTAAGGCAAACTATATTCGTCTAGGGTTCTTATCCTTAGCAATATTATAGATATAGGTTCTTTTTACTTTTCTAATAGCCACTAGAGTACTATTGTAAAGTCGTTTATAACTACACCATTCAAGAAAGAATCTGATGACAAATTTGTTAAGGCCATGTTTCTATGATTCGTTAAATCTGTAATATCAACTGTAAGCCATTGCGCTTTAGGTTTAGTCACACGCACTAATTCTAAAGGAGCATGAGTATTGAAGACATCAAGAATAATTTTATCACTTTCTCATTAATGGTACTCTCCCAGAAAACAGTATGCCAGTCAATCGAATAGATATTGCTTATAAGGTTGACATGATTAAGATTTTTGAAATCACTGTAAGTTATAAAACATTGTTTCATATACCATACACTAATTTATTGTCACTGACCGTATTGGCATTAAGACGTCCCAACTTGATCAATATAATCAGGCATACAGTTTACAAAAATTTGGTAAAGAAGGGTCCTCGAGTTTTAAGTTATACGTGCCTGTTTGACAATTAAAGGAATAAAGGCAGTAGTCAAAACATATAGCTGTGTTATGCTTTTCTTTAAGCTATAACGGTTATTGTATTAGTTAGGTTCAGGTGACTTTTTAAACACCCACGTTAGGATATTCCCGTCATATTAATGTTTTAATACAGACATACGTGAAAACCACACAAAGCTTTAGTTCGCACGGAAAGTCTGGTCACTAGCTTATTTTTGTGGTCTGACAATATTCAACGATTGCATTTCTCACATCTTGAACGGCGTTGTCCCCGCCAATGCACATTAGAGAACTTTAACCTCTCCTGGAGATGATAGATATTCTTGTAGGAGCGAACGTATCGAAACAGAGGACTCAACAACCGGCTTCCTTCAAGTGGTGACATGTGAGTAGTTCTTCAACTTATCAACACGTGATTCCCCCCTTTTATTCTTATCCCACATCGTAACGGCACTTCGTCAATGAGGGCCACAGCCAAGCAAACACAAGGACAACAGTAAGCCATCACAAAATCTCTAGAGAGCCGTTTCACCACTACATCAGGAGCCAGGTATCGCAGGTAAGTAAAGCCCTAATAACTTAGCAAGACCTTTTGTCACCTTGGAGAATTTAACCTCCGAGTAAATTTGAGATTATATGCAAGTAAAATACTATTACACCGAGCTCAAAATGTGGTGGGAGGGGTTTCAAATGGATTATTACTATTTAATAAATTAATATTCATGTCGCCAAGACAAACCATGTAGTTAGCAAAAGTAGCTACATAAAAGATAAAATTGAATCGATATCTCTCACAAAATTCTAGATAGTTTTTTTTGTTTTTATTAGGTGGTCTATAAATGACACCTATAACTATTTTGTGGTTGATAATAAGTTCAAGAAAAAGACATTCAATATTACCATTGAATGTAAAATCAAAGGCTAATATATCATTTATGAAATTATGTAATGTATACATCTATGTTCCCTCCTCATCCCTTACGATCAATACATTCAAATTTATATCCGGGAATAGAGAGCAATTTCTAGTCAACGCTAGCATCAAATCACATTTCTGCGACACCTATAATGCCAAATTTATGCTCATCAATAATGTCAACAAAAATTAAAAACAAGGGATTTAGTATTGAGATACTGATATGGGCGAAATAAGCATTAAATGAATTAAATTATCATTTGCCTAGCAGGAGCATGAACCCTGTAGCAATATAAGGGCATGTCTGCTAAATGCAGAGGTGCGAAAGTGGATTTCTAGGATAAATGAGAAAAGGAAATAAAGAAATACAAAATAACAAGGTATTAATTTAAAATTCTACATTATGTTAACACTTACCTTGAAAGATTTTTCCTACGGTCAAAATCAAGGGACTCCACACAGTCTGCCACAGCTATTCTTTTGATGTCATTTCTATACAGAAGAGTGTTAATACCCTAAAACTCTTGTGCTTTGATATCCTAAGTTGGTCCTAATTAAAGAAATTTCTAAAAATAAAGTGCTACTTCAAATAAGACTATAACTGAGGTAGCCAAATATCCTTTGCAAATCACCGACTTTACCTATTTCTTAAATCAATTGAAATAAAAATCAACCTAAACTTAACGTCTCATCATCATCATTAGGTCTTCAGTCACAAGCGATGATTCTCAAAGACTGCTACAGGCATGGAAACCAGCAATTACTAGTCTACTCATCATTAAACAATCAGAAAGAAGCATTTTGTTAAATCAGCCATGCAGAACTAAACAACATGCACCAGGATCAATGACAGAGCCACACCAGAAATCAAGCAAGTGTAATGGGGCATGTATTCTAACTAGTATATATAGCAAGACAAAGGAACACTTCTTCATGCACTGCTCAAACTACAGAGCGATTTTGCCGAAACGTCGCCAAATTGACAGCAGATCATTTCAGAACCAGCCAGCTATGCGGAATAATACCTGGAAAATTGACGAAGCAGACAACGCCAGCAGAAACCTCAAGATTAACATAATGGCAAGTGACTCTCAAATTCAGCCATGAATGCATCCTGTAGACGCGTTCCGCCCTAATTGGGACTCATCAGGACAGGAGTAGCAAAGTTCTAATACTTAATACAAACACATTATGGGAAGTACAGCATTACCTAGCTCACAATTTGTGTCTTCGTGTCGTTTCACCTGGCATTGCAGGTTTTAGTAACAGTCGGCACGGAGGAGATCTGACTCAATTGCCTTTTTTCATAGCCAAAAGTTATAATTTAAAAGATAAGAGCTTAATGAGTCTTAAATTAACAAAAAGTAAAAAGAATTAATGGCAAGTGACTCAAATTCAGCCATGAAGGCATCCTGTCGATGCGTTTTGCCCTAATTGGGGCTCATCAGGACAGGAGTAGTAAAGTTGTAATATTTAATACAAACACGTTATGGGAAGTACAGTATCACTTAGCTCACAATGTGTCTTCATGTCGTTTCACCTGACATCACATGTTTTAGCAAGTTGGCATGGAGGAGATCCGGCTCAAGTGCCTTTCTCCATAACCAAAAGTTATAATTTAAAAGATAAGCGAGTTTAATGTTTTAAATTAATAAAAAGTAAAAAGAATTAATGGCAAGTGACTCAAATTCAGCTACAAAGGCATTCTGTCGACGCGCTTCGCCCTAATTGGGGCTCATCACGACAGGAGCAGCAAAGTTGTAATATTTAATACAAACTTATGGGAAGTACAGCATCACCTAGCTCACAATTTGTGTCTTCGTGTTGTTTTATCTGGCATCGCAGGTTTTAGTAATAGTCGGCACGGAAGAGATCTGGCTCAACTGCCTTTTTCCATAGCCAAAAGTTATAGTTTAAAAGATAAGTAAGTTTAATGAGTCTTAAATTAATAAAAAGTAAAAGAATTAATGGCAAGTGACTCAAATTCAGTCACGAAGGCATCCCGCCGACGTATTTCGCCCTAATTGGGGTTCATCAGGACAGGAGTAGCAAGGTTGTAATATTTAATATAAACACATTATGGGACTTCTCATTACTAAAACTCCAAGGTGTACACGCAAATAACAAATAAGAAGTTGAGTACAGTCCTTTTTTATTTGAGAAACAAAATTATTACAGAAAAAGCTTATTTAATCTATACATGCTACATGTTTAATAAAAGAAATCCCTATTTCTTGCATTACAAAATAAAAATCACTTTGAGATCTGTTCTAGTAACCTAAAAAAGTACATGCAATCGTTTTTATTTCTAAAATGTAAAAAATAAGTAAATTCTATAATGCAGTCTCTTACTTTCTGAAAATGTCAGATGTACTACTTAGATGAAAATGCATTTTTATCAAAAGTACATATATCTATCTTTAGTAATTCACAAACTATTTTAAACTTCGTTCTTATTTCATCCAGTACATTAGTATCATGGGCTTGCTTAGAAAACGATGTAATTAAGCTTTTCAACCTTTTTAAATGTTTTATTTTTTTAGCGTCCTTATATATTACTAAGTAACTATTTGCAACTCCCAAATAATAACCTATTTCAGCACCTATTGCTATTCCTTGACTAAACTCTGCATTAAAATCTTCAGATTTCTCTTCTTTGGCGTTCTTTAAACGCACTTTAGATCCATTATTTAAGCAGACTTCATTCAATAATGGTGGTGTATTAGAAATATCAATTGGAACCTCCTCTAAAAAAAACAAAATCAGTTGATTTAAATATTAATTAAATAACATGACTAGCAGAATAGGTTAAAATCAAATGATGTTGAGTTTAACACTGCAATACGTAAAAATAAAATACTACATTAAGATCTATAACAGTTGATTTCTCTTAAATTCTCCGTTATAAAATAGGGGATAGGATATTTATAGGATGTATATTCTCGATGTTGAAATATATCTAGTACATTAATGTAATGTCCAAAGTTGACTCAGAATTTAACAAAGAATTGCTACTGTGAGCAATAAATCTAACAAACAATAATGGATGTCGTAAGTTTTAGGGAATTTCAATTTATGTGTAATAACTTTCCTAATAATGTACATTATCATTCAAATAATTATTTGTATTTTTGTTTAAGTTCAAAATAAAACTAAAATTTTTAGTTGTAAAAGGCAATCATGGCATGTTGCAGTCAAACGAGCAGGCCAGAAAGAAAAAGACGAGAATCAGTCAAGGTAGATCAAATACGGCCATCTGTAGCTGATAGTGAATATGATTTAATTGCCTTTATGGAAACTTGGCTAACTGGAGATGAAGCGAATTCAGAATATTTCCCGTCACAAACCTATACAGTTTATAGATGTGACAGAAATTCCGATAGGACTAATTTGATGCGTGGAGGAGTATTAATTGCTATTAAAAATCATATTTTGGTGGAAACACTGAATTTATCTGACTTGTTAAATAATCTCATTTTTGTTGATCTTGTAGGCTGCAAATGTACCATGAATACCATGGTTTTCTATGTATTTGTAGTCTACATACCACATACTCCCACTGTTACTTGTTTACAATTACTAGTGGACTATTTTATTCAATTCCATTTATGTACCAAAAAGCTATTAATACTTGGGGATTTTAACATACCTAAGTTTACCGATTCAAAAACTGATGAATTAAATCATATTTTAAGCAATTTTGAAAGTATACTTAATGTAGTACAGAAAAACCACATACGTAACAACAAAGGTAGATTACTTGATCTAGTATTTACCAACTTTGATTGTGCCCTTGAGAGAGATATTTGGCCACTAATTGCTGAAGATGCTTATCACCCTGCATTGAAAATTACATTTGATTTTAAAAAGAATCCCAAAATAAACTTCTCCACAAACACACATAATAAAGCATATAACTTTTATAAAGCCGATTACTGTTCACTATACAAAGAATTATCTGTAGCAGACTGGCACCCGTTAGAACAATGTAATAATGTAGATGAAGCATGTTGCGCTTTTTATAAATTACTTTACTCTCTGTTGGATAGATATGTACCTGTGTATACATCCAGGAACAGGTCAAAAACATATCCTAAATGGTTTTCTCGTGAGCTTATTAATATCATCAAGCAAAAAAATAAATCTCACAAGAAATATATTTCTACGCATTCACAGGTTCACTACATTACATTCACATGGCTCAGATCTCAATCAAAATCAAGGAGACATATCAGCTACTTGACCCATGAAGAAAACTATTAATGCAGATTCTAAAAGCTTTTGGTCATTTATAAGAGGCAGAAAAGGCTTTAGCAGAATATCAGGTGTACTCAGTGTTGGAAATATCCTTTATGACATACCTCAACAGATTGTAAATGGATTCAAAGACTATTTTTGCTCTGTCTACCATAAGCCGGAAGATATCAGAGGTATACAATGCAATGAAGAAGCTGTCTCATTGGGTATTAACATGCCGCACATTAATCTGGACAGTGTCACTGAAGATGACATCATAACTGCTATTCGTAAATTAAAAAATAAGCCCACAGCCGGTATGGACCAGGTGCCGAGCTTTTTAATTAAAGATTGTGCAATGGTTTTAGCTGAACCGCTACTATTTATAATTAATTTAGGTCTAAAGACTAGTACTTTCCCTGGTGTATGGAAAATAGCACGAGTTAATCCTGTGTACAAAGCTGGTGATGCTTCCAGTATAATTAATTATCGGCCAATATCCATTTTATCAAACTTTGCAAAAGTATTTGAATTGGTCTTATTACAACATATCTATAGTCATATCAAAACTTATGTTTCACCTAGTCAGCATGGTTTTATTGAAAAGCGATCTACCTTTACCAATTTGTGTTGTTTTACCCAATTCAGCGCAGAAGCCTTAGATGATCATGGTCAAGTGGATGAGGTTTATACAGATTTCTCCAAGGCTTTTGACAGGATCATTCATTGTATATTATTGGAGAAGTTAAGAAGCTTCGGTTTTAGTAATAAGTATATAGCTCTGTTAAAATCTTATCTTGAAAACAGACCACAGCAAGTTGTATACAATGGTTTTAAGTCTGATATATTTATTGCTATGTCTGGTGTTCCTTAGGGGTCGAACCTAGGACCTTTGCTATTTCTACTATTCATCAATGACATATGTGTCAATCTGAAATCAAAGGTATTAATGTTTGCAGATGATGTAAAAATTTTCCAGGAAATCAAGTCGGTCCAGGACTGTAGAAACATGCAATTAGACTTAGATATGTTACTGAACTGGTGTATGAACTATAGGCGTACACTGAACATTAATAAATGTAAGGTTGTCACGTTTACGCGCAAAGTAAACCCTATTGTCTTTGAGTACAAGATTGATTCAATTAATTTGATTCGGTGTTCTGAAACCAAAGATTTGGGTGTGATGTTTGACCATCAGTTGCACAACTGTAACCTTTTTTCAATATATATATATATATATATATATATATATATATATATATATATATATATATATATATATATATATATATATATGGAAAAAGTGTGGTGTGGTGTGAAGTCATGTTTAAATTGCTCTGCTGTTATTTGTGTATTAAAAGTGTAATACTTAAATTTAATAGAAGTATTTGGTATCGTGTGTAGCTGATTAACAGGTCTATATACTGAGTTTAGTGTAATTGGTTAAGTGAATAAAAAAATTGCAAAAACAATAAAATCAACTTATAATAATTGATATTCAATACAGTATAACAAAAGTTTGACCTTTACCTCTGATAAGATAAACTTCATTCAATTCTATAAACAACAATACTCTGATAATAACATCAAGAACAGCTGTGTTCCACTACAATATATTATCTGCAATGATTTTAACATCATGGAGTGCAACTTATGCAAGGTAATTAAACAGCCTACAAACGATACAAAGATTCCATGTAACCAATGTGATAATTGTAGGAATCTAATATGTACAGAGTGTTCTGATTTATCAACATCAGAATTGAAATGTTTACCGTTACAAAAACGTGTTCTCAAGTTTTATTGCAAAAAAAGTAGAAACAATGATTATACAGAAAGTCTAAAATTAATCATTAAAGACAAAGACATAATAATAAATGATAAACAGGAAATCATACAATTATTACAAGAAAAACTTTCCCAATATGAACAAAAGCAATTAAGTGAACCGACTAGTCCAACATATGCAGGGGTAATAAAAAGAACTATTGAAACCTCTACCTTAAAAAACCAACACAACATTCCTGACATAATAATTAAACCAAGAAACACGCAAAACCCCAAACAAACAAAGAAAGAAATTATTAGTAACATTAATCCAGCAACAATAAATGTAAGAATCAAGAATATAATTACCTCTAAAACTGGGTCAGTTATAATTAAATGCAACAGTAGGAAAGAAGCAGGAGTATTGGAAACAGCGACAAAAGATATACTGAAACAAGTACATCATTGAAACTCCAAAACTACGTAAACCTCGATTTAAGCTTCTAAACTATTCACAGAACCAGTCTAAGGAAGACATAGCAACATCCTTACTTCAGCAAAATGACACTGTAGAAGATTTAAATATAACATACATAAAAAATAATAGAAATGGTCTTTATACCATATTTGGGGAATGCTCACCTGTCATTTAACGAACTAATGCGCCTTAGACATGTTTATATTGGATGGGAACGCCTACCTGTTTTT
Organism: Platerodrilus igneus; assembly: GCA_036346225.1. Classification (NCBI taxonomy): domain Eukaryota; kingdom Metazoa; phylum Arthropoda; class Insecta; order Coleoptera; family Lycidae; genus Platerodrilus; species Platerodrilus igneus. The sequence goes on along the minus strand of JARFIW010000439.1, from coordinate 1,914,233 downwards.
GAAGATTTATCGATTCCACGGTGCTATAAATGTCAAGAATATTAGCACAAAAGTCAAGATTGTATAAACAAGTTACACTGTCCTCATTGTAGTGAAGAACACGAACAGAAAGATTGCCCCAAACAAAAAAAAATCTGCATTAACTGTGTTAATTCTAATAATAAATATGGTCTTAAGAATGAAATTAATCACTGCTCAACCGATTTAAATTGCCAGACACTGCAATTTCATATCAAGCGACTTAGAAATAAAATTGATTACTCTCCCTGATGGTAATTCTTGATCAGGATATTGTTTTAAGCAACATTAATCAATTAGAGCAGGGTCATTGTGACTACTATTTGGAGCCTAATAAATATTCAACTGTACTAATAGATCAAAATTATCCCATTAACATAATGCACTTGAATATTCGTAGCATTAACAAAAACTTTGATGAATTCCTTGCTTTGTATGAAACTTACAAACTAACTTGTGATATATTTGTCTTAAGTGAAAGTTTTCAAGGTGCTGCCATAAGCAATATAAACCTCTACGACTATACAACTCTATATAGCGAAGGAGATTTTAACAAAAATGAGGGTGTTATCATCTTTATTAGATCGAACATAAATTACAGTAATTTTAATCACAAGCTAATTGAATGTGGTGTTACTCTAAGCATTGTTGACTTAATCATTGAAACTATCTAAATTAGAGTAATTGCATTGTATAAACCCAACCCTAGTAACTTGATTAATATTATTAATGAACTTGATGATTATCTCGACAAGAACAGGAAAAGATCAACTATTGAAATACTAACAGGAGATGTAAACATTGACCTGTTAAATGAAAACGACGTTTATGTAAATAAATACCTTTCTAGTCTTGCAAGACACGGTCTTGTACTCTACATTAATAAACCCACCCGCATAACATCTCGATCACAATCTTGCATTGATCACATATTTATAAAAAGTCCTATCAGACATAATTTTCAGTTTAGGACTTGTATTTTTACCTGTCATATTACTGATCACTATCCATTGCTATTAAGTATAAAATCTAAAACACTAACTATACCGAAAGTTGATAAACCCTATACTTCAAAAATCCAGGTGATAGACTATAAAAAATTAGAAATTCTCCTCAAACAGGAAAATTGGGACAGCATAATGACCCAAGATGACCTGCAAAATGCAACAAATACATTTGAAATTGTGATTAATAATTTCATAAAAATCTCAACAAAAATCATGACATATACAAGAAAAGTCCAGAAAATAAAGCCCTGAATTACTGTCGGTCTTATAAGCTCGATAAAAACGAGCTATAAACTTGAAAAAAAATTAAACCAACATTTTTCGCCAGCACTAGAGAATGATTACAAAATATACAGAAACATTTTAAATAAACTGCTAAAAAAAACAAAAAATGACTACTATAAGACAAACATTGACCAAAATAAAAATAACCTTAAAAAGATATACAAGCTAATTTCAGATGCTACTAATGAGAAAGTATATCATACAAACATGCTTACAATCTTAAAGGAAGATAATGAACATTTTGATAACAACAAAAATGCTGCAAACTACTGTAACAACTACTTTGCTAATGTGGCATTAAAATTAGTCAAAAACATCAAGAAAACAGTGAATGCAAACAATAACAATTTACAAAGAATCCGTGAATCTATGTTTTTATATCCAGTAACGGAAAATGAAATTATTACACACATATCTTCCCTAAAGACGAACAGTTCACCAGGACCAGATAAAATAACTGCAGACTTAATTAAAAGAAACCATAAATACTTAATAAAGCCTTTAATTCACATAGTTAACTTGATTTTTGAAAAGGGTAAGGTACCCAGTCAATTTAAATCATCAATAATCACTCCTATATATAAAAGTGGAGACAAAACCAAAATTAATAACTATAGGCCAAATTTTGGTAAAATTTTTGAAAAATGTTTGAAGTCACGTTTAATGAAATTCTACATGATTTACAATTTGGCTTTCAAGAAAATAAATCTACAAATGATGCTATGTACTCTGTAATTTCAAACATAACAGATAGTCTCAATTCCAACCAAAAGTGCATCGCAGTTTTCCTTGACCTGGCAAAGGCTTTTGACACGGTTAACCATAACTTGCTTCTAAATACCTTAGAGCAGATTGGAATTCGAGGCATAGCATTGAACTTAATGCATAGTTACTTATCCAATAGAATACAAAGAGTTAAAATAAATAATGAATTAAGCGAGCCTGAGATAATTCAAATGGGAGTCCCGCAAGGCACAGTACTTGGCCCAATACTATTCTTAGTTTATATAAATTCACTACTATCCATTAAAATATCTGCAAAAATAATATCATATGCTGATGATACTGTGGTTATTTTTAGAGGTAACTCTTGGAAAAATTGCAAACGAGTTGTCGCTAATGGTATAAAAAAAATTATGAACTGGCTTAATTTGTTTCAACTATCGTTGAATATTAGCAAATCACTATATATTACATTTGGAATAACTGAAGTAAATAGGCCCGACTTTACAAGTATAAAGGTAACTGGCCTGGAAGATGAAATTTGTGAAGCAAACCAAGTGAAATATTTAGGCATAATCATAGATAGAAATCTAAAATGGTCTAACCATGTTGACTATTTAACAAAGAAAGTTAGAAAACTTATATACAAGACTTTATCAACTTCGTGAATTTCTTTCAAAAAAACCTCTTCTAATAACCTACAAATCACTAGTTGAATCTATATTCCGCTATGGGATACTTATATGGGGCGGTTTGTATAATAATGCATTACAAAAACTTAATACAACACAGAACTATATTCTAAAAGTTATCTTAAACAAACCCAAGAGAACTCACTCAAATATGCTTTATACAAAAGAAATACCAAATCTTCGATCACTGTACTTTCACAGTATATGTATGTTTGCTTTTAGGAATAAATTACTAAATACATACTCATTACCAAGCTACAATGCTCAGTACTTCAAAAGCTAATACAAGTACCAAAATTTAATAGAACTCTTTGTCAAAGACTACCAAGCTATACTATACCCAGCATTTTTAATCAGTTGCCAATTGAAATTAAACAGCTTAGTAAAATAAAACAGTATTCATACAAATCAAAAGAATTCATATACAAAAACTACAAATTATTGAAACTCATACTAATTTACCTTGTTACAATTACTAATCTATACCTAATCACTTACTAACACCATCCAATATAACTTGTTTCATTTGTTTATTAAATTTAATAATTTTTGTTTACTATTATCCTAGCACATACAAGTGTTTAATCACTTAGGTGCTTAATTTTGTATATACATAACTATAACACCATGTACAATATTATTTAATTTTAAATGTCTTTAATTGTATATAATTATTCTCCTAAAACTGTCTAAATTCTATAAGCTATAATTGTAATTGTACATTGAAATTGTAACGTATATGCAATAAATAATATATATATATATATATATATATATATATATATATATATATATTACACGATAGGCTTATCTAATCTATTTACTAACACTACAGTACACATGACGAGTTCGTATCACAGGAATCTGTTTAACATAAGAAAGGGAATTAAAGAGTGTTATAATGGCACATCCACAAAATGTTTACACAATTATTATGTCGAAGGAATACTGTGAGCTCGGTTATCCATCCTTATAGATCAACAGGGTTCGAAGCATACTCTCATATAATTATCGTAATTGTCACGTAATACAAGTAAGCCAACCATTACGTAAACTAGCAAAGCAATCATTTGATACAAATCGACACTCTTCTGCTCTTGACATAATATAAATAAATAAGCCGTAACATAAGCTAGCAGAGCAGTCGTTTTATAAGATTGGTCTCTTCTAATATTTACCTCAAGCATGTTGTTCAGGATCTCAACCAACATACTATGGTAGCCGGACAAATATGTTGAAATAAGATGTGGAATTTCTAGGCCAAAGACAGATGACTATAATCCAGAACATGACAACAGGAACCCACAACTTGGACTTAAGCATGGGTTATGGATATACCCAAAATACAAAATCTGGAAACCAGGAGCTGGGCAGTCATGCAGAAAAGTAAAGGACCATTACACAATAAATATGACAACTGTTCATTCGAAATTATGATACTCGTTATAAATGAATCCAGCAACCAAACAGAACAACCTATAGGTAAAATATGAAACTGATCAATCCATGACGTACAAACTGTTTTTTTAAACGATCATGAACACCGCCTTTCTCAATCATATAACCCAATAGGTAATCAGTCATTTATTTATTTTCATTTTCAATATGCTTTGATAACAGGATCAAAGATGTCTTTGTTGAAACCTCATTATACCACGCATAAACAACTTCACATTCACAATACAAAAATCGGGTGTTCAATGAACATATACTAAAATTCGCGTTATATCAGGATTTTCGGAAAACCCATCATAGTAAAATTAAACAAAATTCAAGCGTAATTCGATACAACATGTGGCTTTATCTAATTACGTTTCGAATTAAGTCAACTAACTATAGTAAATATTGAATGTTAAAAGTATTTTAGGCGGTCATAATATTCGCAACTGTGAAAGCGAATAATGACGAAAATTGGGTATTTAATTAGAAGAATGTGGGAAAGTTCTAAGATAGGGGTATTACAAATTCTGAACACATTTATCTACTATTGTGCCATACGATTACAAATGATGGATAATTTTCATATTTGGTTTCTAGTACAGTACTCAAACATATTAACAAACCGAACACCAATAAATACATATTCAAGTTTAAAGTATCCTATTTTTTAGCAAAACTCCGTTTGGAGTGTTACATTATGGGACTCCGAAGCATGGACATGAAATAAAGAACATTTTGGACTGTGACAAACTTTCAAAATGAGGTGTTATAGAAAAATCTTATGAACAGCTGGACAGATAAATTTGGAAATATTAACAGTCCTAGAAGTGGTTCATGAACAGAAGTATTATAAGTGTAATTAAAAGAAGGTTAGCCAGGAAAAGGGGTTATATTTTATGCACGATAGAATGGTGTAACGCGAATGCGTTATTTTAACCAAACATTAATAAATACAAAAGATGTAGGAATTTCAATTGATTATATGAGATTTTAACACGAAAGCAGTCTGAATTACTTATAGAAGTTTTGGTTGTTTACATTAATAACATGGCTATTTCAATGTAATTATAAATCAAGATAAAGAATTAAAATAGTAAGGCACTCAATATATTAAATACAAACCATAATAAAGATAAGGATTTTACACTCTTCGTATTAAATTTAGAAAAAATGAAATACTAGGAAAATAACCCAGTATAGGAAAGTTTATTTGTACACATTCATGCGAGTTCAAAAACAAACCACTAAATCATGAAATTGAACCTACAGACCCTACAACACAATAATCATGAAACTTGACATAAAAATTAATGTGATACATGTAAACCGTAGAAGGAGGAATTAAGAGCTCACACAGATTCAAAGAAACCGCCACCAGGGTAGATTACCCCAATATTCATATACTCATAAATTTACAGCCTTAAAAAATGTGTTGCGATTGTAAACAAATTTCGCATCTGGCTACTAATCCTACGGTCCTAGGCTTGGTTTCCGACACTGATCATTTAAAAAATGTAAGGCTAGCATTTTTCACAAGAATTCGCCCTTGCTCGGATGAGAAGCAAAATGTAGGCCTATGTGTGTGTGGCTGGATGCACGCACGTGTGCGTGCATCTGTAGGTGTGTGTGCGTGTGTGTGCACTGTCACACATGCTATAGATCCCTACCTTGCTTGAAACAGCAAGGGTTCGGCAGAATTCAAAATTTTCAGTTAAAAAAACTCTGTTCTCGGCCAATGTACAACCTTCGAGTGGAACATTAGAATGTCAAATGTAGGGATCGTATATAATTGATGCCGCAAAAGTATGGGAACATATGACGGATTACATAAAGAGAATGGCACTGATCTCGGCCTTAGGACAGAAGTTAGATGCACTACCCCATAAGAACGAGAAATAGTATGCAATAACCCTGACATGTTGTAACTTATAAAAATCCGTAGATATTAAAAGGAGAGATAAGTACGGACCAGATCATTACACGCCAGCACGCAACCTCTCAAAACTTAATTGCAGCACGAGCGACAGATACAGAGCGGTATTTCAAATATCAAAACTGTTTTTCATTTGTGTTCATACTGGATTAGTAGAAAGAGGTAACAAAGGTGTAAAGCGAAGTTCCATCAACCTCGAACAGCAGTGGAAACCACTAACCATCTCTTAGAATATCCACCTTCAAGACAGGCATTATTTGGGAATATCCAGGTGGGTTGCTGCTTAAAGACCTTTTTAGATAATGGGAGTTTAGACCTTTCAAGGTAAGTGTAAAAGTATTTAATATAAGTGTTGGAGTTTGTATACACCTAAAAAGCTTTGCATTTGCTTTCATAGAATCCACCCTGCACCACTGAAAAACTAGCCAATGCACTATTTTACTGTTACGTCACTTTGCTTTTGTACAGTAAAATGAATTCAGGGACTTAGCGTCAATTCAGCACATAACAATGGTTATAACACTAATAAGTTTCTAATTACAAACACTCATGTTTTTTTTATTAAGTTAAAAATGACCGCGTTATAAAATAAAACTAAATTAATTCAGTATCATCAAACAACAACAATGATAACGTATAACAAAAGTAAAGCAATAATATTTATTTATAGAATGCTTTTAAATTTGTAAGTGGATCTTTTAGTTTGTTTATGTTGCAAAAATATAATAAATTTTATAGTCTGACCTTCAAGAAAAACTCGTTTATTTGCCAGCTGACTTTACTATACAAAAAAACTTCTAGCATCTCCTAAATATAAGCGGCACATACATGCATTTCTGTTTCACTCTGTTCATTTGTTCAGCTGGAAGTTGCTCACGAGATTTTGTGCCGTAAATAAACAGCTACATACATCAGATCAAAAACCACATTTTTAACTTGGAGGCAGATTTGTTTTGAAATATTGTAATAAATATAGGTTGTACGAAGCTAGCTGTTGTCGGATGAGATTGCTAGAGTTACAAGGGTATTAGGGTTTGGTAAGAAAATAAGAAATCCAATACGCATGAGGACATCATCATCATCATCATTAGGTCTACAGTCCTGGAACTGGTTAGACACGTATCCTCATTGTTTCCTATTCTGTGCTAACCTACACATTTCCTTGAAATTTCCACAGTCTGCATCTTTCACTATCTATATGTAAAAGTCTGATCTAGGTCTACCTCTACCTCCTTTTTCCTATCTTTGCTTGTAATATATCCTGCACTATTCCCTTAGAACGTATCCTGCCCACAGATATCTTTATTCCCCTACTATTTCTATAACCTCTTTGTTATTAACTTTGTCTGTCCATGCTATCCTCATACATCTGAAGCACAACATTTCAAAAGGTTTCTACCGTTTTTCTGTCTGTTTTTCCTACTGCCTCTATTTCATAGACATACTGTGCTGTGCTCCACACATATACTTTCAACAAATTTCTCATTGTTTCTGTGTTTGTTGTCTGCTCTTTTTTGTTAAATGCAGTTCGGTTCCCCTTCTATTGTTTATAAATATATACCCTATTTCCCCAATATTCAGTAGTATGTGAAGGGGGTTAAGCAGCCTGTGGCTACTAAGATCCCCAACACTTGAATATTTGCCAAATTAATAGTTTTCCAACACAATCAACATTAGTTGAAAATATTTCAAAACCAAAACCTGTAGTTTATAATAATAATCAGATTTAAGTGCAATCGTCATTAGGTTTTCCGTCTTGAAACTGGTTGGACGTGTGTACCTTCACATATTTCTATTCTTAGCTAGCCTACACCGTTCTCTGAAATTTTCACAGCCTAGATACAGCTTGGTTTCGCTTCTGTTGTTTCCTAAATATATGCCCTATTTCACCAAGATTCAGTGGTATGTGAAGGAGGTTAAGCAGCCTGTGGCTCCCAAAGATCCCCGAACACTTAGGCATTTGCTGAATTAATAGTTTTCCCGATATCTTTCGGCAATTCATTTGACTTTTTTCAAATCTTTCGTGGATATCTTTATCTTTTAGTTTATCAAAGTCAGTGCCTTTTTCCGTTCCTCTTTTGTAGATTTTTAAATTTAAGAGCGGCCTTCATAATTATGATGTTGTTGTCAGTGTCTATATCTGCTTCTGGGTACCATCTACTTGATTCCTAAACGGGTCCGTCAAGTTGCCCCCAAAACCTAGCACCCGTTTGCTTATAGCTAGCACCAAAGTTGTAGAGCTAGCACCAAAACAGTTTCAGAAATATGGCCAATTATATTCGGGGGGGGGCAACTTGACGCTAGCGCCCCCCGTGCTCCGATTTGCTCCAAAATCTAGCACCATGTAGCTTAGAGCTAGCACCAGCTAGCACCCAAGTAAGAAAGCTAGCACCTTAAAAACAAGATGGCGGCGATTTTTTACAAAAATGCCAGCCCCCCCAGTTGTCCGATTTGCTCCAAAACCCAGCACCATGTAGCTTAGAGCTAGCACCCAAGTAAGAAAGCTAGCACCTTAAAAACAAGATAGCGGCGATTTTTAAAAAAAAATTTGCCAGCCCCCCAGTCGTCAGATTTCCTCCAAAATCTAGCACCAATTTGCTTATAGCTAGCACCAAAGTTGTAGTACCATAGCCGTTTCAGAAATGTGGCCAATTATATGCGGTTTTGTGATGGACACGAACCGTACGGGCGTCGTCGTGGATCCAAGGTCCAGGGTTCGAATCATGACATAAACAAACGACTGCTTGAAAAATAGAGATGAGCATTTTTACAAAAATACGCTGTCGTTCGGATGAGAGGTTAAATGGAGGTTTCGTGTGTGGGTTTTGTCTCGCACGTTAAAGATCCCTACCTTGCTTGGAACAATAAGGGTTCGACAAAATTCAAAATTGTCAGGTAAAAAACGCTCGCTTCCTGGCCAATGCAGTACCTTCGGGTGGAGCATTGGAAATGTCAATGTACGGACACGAACCCTACCTTTGATTCGGTTCAAAAAATCGAACCGAACCGTAATAAAAAGTTTTCCAACCGATCCGAACCTACAGCAAGGTTCAGTTTGGTTCTGTTCAAGTCCATCTCTACTCCGAATTGTTCCAATACTAAGTAGGTCTAACCTTGCTGTCGCTCAATTGAAAAAATTAACACCTTAAAAACACGAACATCATCATCATTTTGTTTTCGACCCTACTTAAGGTTGGTTTGACGCAGCTCTAACTTTTTTTCTATTCTGTGCTAATCTAAAAAGTTCTACCTACCCTTCACAAACTAAACTTCTAATAATTTGACTAATAGCTTGGTCTAGGTCTTCTTATACTCTTCTATATTTTTTAAGGCTTCCTGGTTCTACATAGATATTAGCAACCTGATGGTTGCTGAAGAACTCCAACATGTTCATATGATTCCCATTTATAAGGAAATGAAATATTACCTGGTTATCCCCTCTAAAAAAAGGAAAAGTGTTAAATTATATGTTATGGTAAGGCTTAAGCAACGAATCGCTGTCAACTTGCCAGGACCCTAATACGAACAGGGTGATTATTTTTAAATTGGCGAGCCTTAACATAATTGAAAGCTAACTGAATAACATTAATTCAAACACTAAGATACTGAATAATTTATTATCACTGTCACTTTATATTACTAATCACATGGTTTGCTTACTGCTCGTAAGAAGAACCAAAACGAAACTTACGATAGCTGCTAATAGAATATTGGCGTTTAATTGATATCATAACAATCTATATCATATAACAATTCTATTTACACATAGATGGAAACTATTTGTGAAGATGAACAAAACTTGGTGCTAGGTTTTGGAACAAATCGGAGTACGGGGGGAAGAGCTATATTCAAGTTGCCACCCCTGAATATAATTGCCCATATTTCTTAAACTGCTTTGGTGCTAGCTCCACACCTTTGGTGCTAGCTAGTGCTAGCTGTATGCAAATTAGTGCTAGGTTTTGGAGCAAATCGGACAACTGGGGGCTACCAAAATTCTTTTAAAAATCGCCGCCATCTTGTTTTTAAGGTGCTAGTTTTCTTACTTGGGTGCTAGCTCTAAGCTACATGGTGCTAGGTTTTGGAGCAAATCGGAGCACTGGGGCGGGCTAGCGTCAAGTTGCCCCCCCCCCAATATAATTGGCCATATTTCTGAAACTGCTTTGGTGCTAGCTCTACAACTTTGGTGCTAGCTATAAGCAAATCGGTGCTAGATTTTGGAGCAAATCGGAGCACTGGGGGGGCTAACGTCAAGTTGCCCCCCCCCGAATATAATTGGCCATATTTCTGAAACTGTTTTGGTGCTAGCTCTACAACTTTGGTGCTAGCTATAAGCAAATCGGTGTTAGATTTTGGAGCAAATCGGACAAATGGGGGGCTGGCAAAATTTTTTAAAAAATCGCCGCCATCTTGTTTTTAAGGTGCTAGCTTTCTTACTTGGGTGCTAGCTGGTGCTAGCTCTAAGCTACATGGTGCTAGGTTTTGGAGCAAATCGGACAACTGGGGGGAGGCTGGCAAATTTTTTAAAAAATCGCCGCCATCATGTTTTTAAGGTGCTAGCTTTCTTGCTTGGGTGCTAGCTCTAAGCTACAGGGGGCTAGATTTTGGAGCAAATCGGAGCACTGGGGGGGGCCTAGCGTCAAGTTGGCCCCCCCGAATATAAATGGCCATATTTCTGAAACTGCTTTGGTGCTAGCTCTACAACTTTGGTGCTAGCTGATGCTAGCTATAAGCAACGGGTGCTAGGTTTTGAAGCAAATCGGTCAACTGGGGGGGGGGGGCAACTTGACGGACCCTTCATAAACCGTTGTCTAACAAGAATGTAATCTATTTGATATCTTCCTAATCTCCCGGCATCTTCCACATGTATTGTTTTCTAGCATGATATTGAAGTAATGTGTTTGTGATGGTTAAATTGTTCTTGTCGCAAAATTCTACCAGCCTATTTCCCTGTCATTTCTCGTGCCTAAACCAAATAAACCTACTACTGCTCCTTCCCTACCCTCACCAACAACTGCATTAAAATCTCCTGTAATTATTAAATTTTCATGTTCTTTTACATATCTTAGTATGTCTTCGATATCTTTGTAGGTCGCCTCTACGTCCCTCATTGTAGCTAGAGGTGGGCATGTATACTTGTATTATTACTGTGTTTACCGGTTTAGATTCTAATCTAACCATGAGTACTCTTTCGTTCTTTTGTAAGTAGTTTTCTACATGTTGTCCTATCTTTTTTCTCATAATTATCCACGCCTCGAATTTGCTTCCTCTGATCCTATATGCATTACCCTAAAGCCTCCACAACAAAAATTTCCCACCTCTGACCAGCGAACTTTGCTGATCCCTATTACGTCTAGTGTTAACCTATCCATTTCAATTTTCAAGTTCTCTAGCTTACCTACAAACTTCATACTTCTGACATTCCACACACCGACTTGCAAAATATTCACGACTCTTTTTATATTTTCGGATCACGCCCCCAAAATAGTCCCCTCCCGGAGATTCGAATGGGGGACTATTTTAACTCCGGAATTTTTTACCCCAATTTTATGTATGCTGTGTACTTAGGAGATCCCGACACGGCCGACTGCTTGAAAAATGGCAGGTGAGCATTTTTCACAAAAATTACACCCTCGTTCGGATGAGAGGTTAAATGGAGGTCCCGTGTGTGAGTGTTGTCACGCACATTAAAGATCCCTACCTTGCCTGGAACGGCAAGGGTTCGGCAAAATTCTAAATTTCCAGGCAACAAAAAACTCGCCTCCTGGCCAATGTAGTACCTTCGGGTGGAGCATTGGAAATGTAAATGCAATGTGTACTTAGGAGGTATTTATGATGGTTTCCCGTTGCTTTCCACATTGCAGTAGTGTGTCTTAGAATTCCATACCAATCTCTATGGTCTCTGCCACTCTAAGTACCGAAAAAGTTGCTGCCCTCTTTCGGAGACCTGTCTTAGTCGGGTTCCTCACTAAAGACCCTAAACCTATAGTTCGCCTCTTTAGCTCACTGAAACCACCCGCAAGTCATTCTACACCCATTCCAGTATTTTAGAACTTCTTCAGGGTGCAGGTCCGTTCAGAATGGTATGAGGACAAATAGAATAATTAATTAATGTGTCAGAATATAATATAGTTCTTCTACAAGAGTTATTCTTTCTGATAAAAGGGAATATCAACAGATATAGCAACTTGGCAAATCCAACATTTGTCATAATCTTAAGACTCATATTTAAACATACTTTGTATGGGACCAAAAAGTGAAAATTAGAGTAACCAGATAACCAAGCCAGTACTGAGTAACAGACTCACAGCCTCACCAGCAAAGAGTAGAACAGTGAAAATTGAAAAAAATGAGAATTGTAGATTATATACACAGGTGTGCAATTAAGTTTCCAGGTTTCACATATGGATGGCGCTAACGTCACATATAGTTGACATACATGTCTGAATTTGTATTTTTTAATAGCTTGGACATCTGTTAACAATAACTAGTCGTAATATCAACACATCGCAGTGCAAAAATATTTGTTCTAACAACGAAACTATCAAGATTTGTGCCAAATAAACGGAATTTGCACGATGTTTTGCTTTTCTGCTTTAACTTGAAAAAAAATGCAACTGAAGCAGGCTGCTTGCTTGAGAAGGTCTATGGCGAACACGTACCATCGAAAACTATCTATGAAGATTGTTACAATCGCTTCAAAAGTGGCGATTTCAATACTGAGGACAAGAAACGCTCTGAAAGACCAAAAACAATCGAGGACGTCGATCTGCAGGCGTTATTAGATGAAGATGATGTGCAAGCACAAGATCAACTTACGGAGGCATTAAACATGACTTGCCAAGATATTTCCAAACGTTTACAAACCATGGGAAAAATTAAAACGAAAGGAAAATAGGTGCCGCAAGAGTCGACAGAAACAAATAAAAAATCGAAGAACCACTTTGAAAATTTTGTGACATGAAAGAAAGAGTTTCCTACCTTGAAATGTTGCACTGTCCCCTTTTCCAATAAGATATAAAGGGTAGGTGTACTGCAGAGCATAAAAATAAATGTACTCTGACGGATCTAGCATCGGCCTTTAATGGCAGGAAGTTTGTAAAAGACTAATTTGGGGGATGGAAGCTATTCACAGATAACGCTAAGGCTCTTGATATGATTGCTTCTTTTTCTTTCTCAGCTTGCAGTAAAAGAATTAGAAATCAAACGAAAGTTGGAGCAACAAAAATACTAAACTTGTATATTTAAATTTTGGTTCATAACATATAAACTATTATTTCTATAAAGCGTTATGTGATCAATAATCAGAAAATCACAGTCTTAATACAATGTTTTTATAAACACACCAAGCTTTTTTTAAAGACAATAAAAGAAATATTTAAATTTTAACTATTTGCTTGTAAACCATTTAACTATAAAAAACTTCATGAAATTCCATATATTCACAGAGTTAGGTTATAAGCAGTAATAAAAAATATTTAAGAGCACATTTTATTTAAGTGCAAGATAAGCAGAAGGGAAAAAATCGCTCTTATGAATATTCACATGGATAATTTAGATAGGTGTAAAAAGTTAAGTTAGAATGTTTATGCACTACGCTTTACAGTAAAAGATATTACAGTAAAACTCAAACCTGGAGTAACATTCTTCTTAAGTTTCTTTGGGAATTAAACCACTCAAAGTTTTTAAAATGATCTTTATTTACGTTTCGATCCATGACCTAGGATAGTTGTCAAAACAATAAAAACTTCAAGTTTGACGTTTATGACATAAATTGAAGGTTACTTTGATTTATTGATGTTTGAAATATTTGGTTTGAGTACACTAAGCAAAAAAATTTAAAGTTTAAAAGAATGATTGCCTTCAATTTGTGTTGCGACCTGGGATCGACTTTCCTAAGGTAGCCAATAAAACGTGAAATCAGCTGATTAATTTTAAAATAAAAATAAAATAAATCAGCTGATTTCACGTTAATTTACCTTAGAAAGTCGATCCCAGTCAACACAAATTGAAGCAATCATTCTTAAACTTAAAAATTTTGCTTAGTGTACTCAAACCAAATATTCAAACATCAATAAATCAAAGTAACCTTCAAATTATGTCATAAACGTCAAACGAAGTTTTATTATTTTGACAACGATCCTAGGTCATGGATCGAACGTAAATAAAGATCATTTTAAAAACTTTGAGTGGTTTAATTCCCAAAGAAACTTTAGAAGAATGCTAAACAAACCACAACAAACATACAGGGAGTACCTGGAGTAACAGTTTAGATTGTTACGTATATTTTAGTTTTCTTTGAGTTCCATTTGTTATTATGTAGAAAACATCTGGCATTGTCAAAGGACTCATCCACAATTTAACATGGAGAAGTCTTCAACCGAAACAGATAAACATCTTGTCCACCAAATATTTGCAGTTATAGTTAATTGGATTCCATTAAAGCAAAAATTTCGGCATCCAGATATTTTATATTATGTAGATAAAATTGTTGCATAACATAGAGTTTTTTTAATATATAAAACGTTGAGAGAAATTTATGAAGAATTAAGGTAAAAGATAAAGATCAGACATGATCGTAGATAGAAATTTATATAGAAATAACTGAAGATATAGGTATTGATGTTGGATTTAAAGCTAGAGTTAGACTTGCAATTAAATTTGGAGTAGAGTTAGAGTTATTTTTCGCGATATAATTGGAGTTTCTATTTAGAATTTTATTTAAAGTACGTATTTGGACCCATTCTTAATTTACAGGACAGGTTCAAATATGTGCGGCTTCATCTTATATCTGAGGCAAAACATCACAGGTGACCTCGGGTCAATTAATAGGTATTTTAACATTGACAGTTTCTGCACTAGAAGACCTCAGATAAGAAACAAGCGTTAAAGATGGCCAACCAAATAAAAAGTTAATAGTGGAATCAAGGACGTTAACGTCCTAGAGTGGACTGAAAGAATGACACTCCTGACAGGGAATCCGATTCCACACCAGTTGTGTTTGAAAGACTTGTTTAAAGAAATCAACCAATTAGAAAATTACTTGTAAATGTATTTATTTATATAACGTAAATAAAGAAGAAAATTGTGAATAAATATAATAATCTCTGTGTCTAGCTTAATTTTCTAATAATTATTGTGTTCAATGCGTCATTCTAAAATATTTGTAATTAACAAAGAAGGGCTATTAGTGATAGTTCTGATTAAGAATTTTGTGACATCAAAAACTATAAATAAAGTAGATTCTGCTTGCAAAATCCTAGGCGTATCGCATGCTAGTAAAATTAGAAAACTAAGTGAAGAAAAAATACCGTTTGTCTTGAAAGCAATAATTGTGAAAGTGGCAACTACAGTCAAATGGCAGATTCATTTCAAAGCAAACTTTGTAACAATTTTTTTGCTATATAGCGAAATTTATTTTCTGAACTACATAGAGGTATTGAGACAATAGAAAAAAAAAGAAAAATACGCCAAGTATATTTATTTACAAATTTAGATGGATTTTCGAATTCTTATAATCTTTCAAAGTCGATGTAAACATCTTATTGTTCACAACATACATCACGGTTTTCAACATGTTTCATATACACACACGTGGGTACTAAACATTTGTTCTGATAAGATTTCCTCTGGTTAAATTGCCTTTGTAAGTCATTTTCTCAATCTTCCAACTTTCACATCATCTTCGAGTCAAGCAAGAATGGGGAGTCTTATCAAAAACAAAAGTAGTTCTAACAAGAACTGTTTCTATATGAACTTACAATAATATTAAGAAAATTATAGAAGCTAATGACAATTCTATGCAGCAGCAAAATAATTGACACTAAATGAAGATAAGTTCAAATTTCATTTCAAGATATGCGTTAACTTCAAGTCGAACAAAATAGGGATGGCAACAATGCATTGCAATACCAATATCAAAAACCAGAATGATCTAAAATGTAACGTCAACACATTACATCTTTTTACACACATTAGCATTACGAATTTGGCTACCTGAATAACTATTTATGACGTCATGGCCTTGATTCATCGGATGTAGTATAATTGAAAACAATTTATCAAATTAAAAATGCATTTTTCAGAAATGGCATTTATGAGTAAATTATATAACCTTATCAAGGCACATTTTATTGGCATACAAATTTACCACTATAAGTGGCTACAAAAAAGCTGTTATTTCTAAAACTTATATCAGATTTAAAAATACATTCCTTACTTAAATACTAGCTGCAAGAACAAGCACTTTAAACAAACCATTCCTACCTTTTTTATCATTTAATTCATGGTCTTCCTCTGGCATATAAGCTGCTTCAGTCAAACGCCGCCTTGCAAGTGATTCATACACATGTTCATGAGGTTTAGTATTTAAAACTTTGTCAAATTTACGAGCACCTTAAAAAAGATTAAATTCTAATTAATAGTAATATAACATATTATGTTCAGTGAAAAAATATTAGCTTATATAAAATTCAAAAATAAACATATTATATGATTGATTTGGTACCTTAGCATATTGAACTCTATAATTAATAATACATATTTGGTATAAGAACCCATCACATTAAAACAGCTACCCGTTAATTCTTCTTACTTAGAATCAAATAAAATACCAAATGATAAACGTAAGCAAGTAATCAAATATTTGCTTTTCCATATGTATATAGCAAAACAGGTTAACATTATGTAATTTAAATGAACTATTTACTGAATCCAAAAAAGAAGAGCCTGACGTTAAAATTAGAAGGTCGAAATTTTGAGAGTTCAGAGCGAAATAATGTATTGTTGCAGGCACATTTAACACCCATAATGTTCGCGTTTGTTTGTATCGCCAGAATATAAAGTTGATGATAGATTGGGCCAATATTCGAATTGACTATAAAGATATTTTAGAACTTCTGGTATACAATATCGATAGTTACAATTGTATGATGGCAAAATGTCAAGATTGTCCAGATGAACTAGCTTTACTTGACATTTTTAAAGAATATAAAGAAGATGATTTGATGCATAACAATATAACGTAATAATAGGTGACACAAGACAGAACGGAAATGGTTTACAATCATTAAAACCACGAGAAGTGTTTTTTTGAAGTGTTGGTAACTAAACTTGAAAATCTTAAAATGCATCATTTTATTGCTAAAGCTCTAGATCAATTCATGAAAGACCACGGGCAAACTTTGCCAGTTGATGAATGCTTAGTTCTTGCCGACTTTTCAAAAGACTATATGTTTGTTGTTTATGACAAAATACAAGGGTGCCACTAGTGTGGTGGTTTTATTACAATACCCTGTACAAACAAACTATTCTTATCTCGAGGGAGGGTTCTTTTGTATGAAAATCTTAAAATATGAGTCAAGATATCTTCAAGTTCAAGCAAACTCTATTTCTTCTAAATTATACACCAAAATGTTGAATAACTTATCATCTAGTAATGCTTAATACACCGATAAAAACAGAAAACAATGATATAAATAATTATAGCATCTACACTCTTATACTTCATAACTGCAAATATTCTTAAGTGATAATATTTCCACACACTTACTACAAGTACATGAAATTAATCTAGAAATACGACTGATAGGTCCTGCCCACATGTGCATCCAAAAAAATACAGTTGTTTGAATTACACTTTCGTTCGTTTGATATATGCGAATGTCTTCTTTCATTTCGTAATTTTCAGTACCAATAACAATATGCTGCCTCTAGTGCTCATTATTTAAATGAGGCATCTGCTCGCCTAACACCTGCCAGTAGCTACGACAACAACCCACACACTTTCATTTCCATTGCCGCTTGAACATAGTTTGCTTAGCTTTTTCCCATGTGTTTTGTATGAAATGCCATTACATCCTTATTCAAAGTTTTGTGGGAAACAATTATGTACGTATACACTACACTGGGTAAACAAACAGATGACAGTCCAGCCATTTGTGTTGTATTACAAAGATCAAGATGAATTAAAGAATCGCAGTTTTTTTATTATAAGTGACCTGGAACACAACATCTCAACAATGCACCGTTCTCAGTGGCAATTAATAAACTACATAAAAGAGCACAACCCTTCCATAAACAAACTGATCTATTTCTCAGATGACTCTGCAAGTCAATATAGAAATAAAAAAAATTTATTAACAAGTTCTTTCACAAGGAAGATTTCAAACTTGATGTCGAATGGTACTTTTTGCATCATGCCACAGGAAGAATGCGCATAATGCCATCAGGGGTACTACAAAGCAAGCTGTCATAAAAACATGTCTGCAGTGGACTTATGAGGACCAGATCGTGACACCTCAAGAAATGCAAAATTTTTGTAAAGAACAGATAAAAGGAATTACCTATGCATTTGTCAAATCTGTTGAAATTCAGAATTCTACGCCAATGTTTTGGAGGAAAGAATCAACACTTGTCAAAAGATTAAAAGCACTCGAACTGTTCATTGTTTTATACCCGTCAAACAACTTGCTTAAGTGTCAGTTTAGATCAACCATCCTCTGATAGTGAACTTCATCAAACTGGAAAAGTGTACCACTGACACGTCGAAGTAAGGACATAGTAGCTTGTGTTTATGATGAACAGTGGTGGATTGCCGAAGTTGATAATATTGAATGTCAAACCAAGATGTGAATGTTACATTTTGCCACCCACCAGGACCAAGGACCTCGTTTAAAAAAATTGAGAAGGATCAAGTTTGGATGCCAGCTAAAAATGTGCTAAAACGTTGTCTCACCTGCAATTTACAACTGTGACTAGGCGAACTCTTAACCTAACGCCCAAACCGAATGAAGAAATTTCTCAAATGGAGCATTACTAAAAACCAATAAGATGAAAACAACATTTGTGATTAGTTGAGTTATTTTCAATTCAAAAATAAACAAATAATTGTCTAGGTATGTTAACTTATAAAATTGATATACTTTATTCCATTAAAGATCGCTATGTTATAAACGTATTTTTGACCCATATTTGTAATTTATGTTCATAACTTGCAATTGAATCT
Source organism: Platerodrilus igneus (assembly GCA_036346225.1). Classification (NCBI taxonomy): domain Eukaryota; kingdom Metazoa; phylum Arthropoda; class Insecta; order Coleoptera; family Lycidae; genus Platerodrilus; species Platerodrilus igneus. The sequence goes on along the minus strand of JARFIW010000439.1, from coordinate 1,895,132 downwards.
CAAACTTGAAATTTACATTGGAGTTTGATATCATAAAGGTCTAGTAAGTGTGTAATTTTCAGATTTTTATCAGGCCCCCTAACAAACATATTGCAGGTCAAAAAATGGAAAAATTCAAAAACTCTGATTTTTAAAGTAGTGTATTTTTAAGGGTAAGCTGCTCATCATTGATACTCTATAAAAAGTAACTACGTATGTATGTAGTGTAATAGCACAAAAATATTAAGGCTGATAAATTACTCCTTCTTTGGCAACTACTTTTCAGAGTTTTTTAAAATTGTGACCAATGCCTGAGCTATTAAAAATATATTAAGAAATATATTCAACTAGGTGATAGTGATTTTAGTTTGTAGGCCAGGGTGTGCTGAACTAAATGCTTCTTATTTGAAAGGCCTAGGGCAAGCCATTACTGAATTATTAAAAAAACCGCATATGCCTCGTAAATGCGAAAAAACGGTTACGACCTGAAACATAAATGTCCGTCGTTTCTATATGATAAACAATAAGGATTTTTAAAAATATTTTTGAATCCACAAACAGGGATGTCACCCAGCAGATATCAAATTTTTCTGAGATGATCAAGCAACTAGTGCTGGACCACATGGTATGGATTTACACTAGTGTGAAAAATTAACAAATACACTAAGGTTAATGTATATATTACTTACATCATTAATTGCAGTTAGAGGTAACAAAGTGCCACCGTGTTCAAGCTCCCATTGAATGTACTTCATAAGTGACCATACCATTTGTTTCCACCATTTGTCTAAAGGTGTTGGGATTTGAGTATTTGCAAACACAATTAAATTATCAAAAACAAAAGTAGTTCTAACAAAAACTGTTTCTATATGAACTTACAATAATATTCAGAAAATTACAGAAGCTAATGGGAGCTCTATGCAGCAGCAGGATAATTGACACTAACATGAAGATAAGTTCAGATTTCATATCAAGATATGGGTTAACTTTAAGCCGAACAAAATAGGGATGGCAACAATGCATTGTAATATCAATATCAACCACAATGATCTAAAATGTAACGTCAACACACTATATCTTTTTACACACATTAGCATTAAGAATTTGGCTACCCGAATAACTATTTATGACATCATGGCCTTGATTCAACGGATGGAGTAAAATTGAAAACAATTTATCAAATTAAAAATGCATCTTTCAGAAATGACATTTATGAGTAAATTATATAACCTTATCGTGACACATTTTATTGGCATACAAATTTACCACTTTAAGTGGCTGCAAAAAAGCTGTTACTTCTAAAACTTATATAAGATTTAAAAATACATTCCATACTTTCTAGCTGCAAAAACAAAAACTTTAAACAAACCATTCCTACCTTTTTTATCCTTTATATCATGGTCGTCCTCTGGCATACAAGCTGCTTCAGTCAAACACCACCTTGCAAGTGATTCAGACACATGTTCACATGGTTTAGTTTTTAAAACTTTGTCAAGTTTATGAGCACCTTAAAAAAGATTAAATTCTAATTAATAGTAATATAACATATTATGTTCAGTGAAAAAATATTAGCTTATATAAAATTAAAAAATAAACATATTATATGATTGATTTGGTACCTTAGCATATTGAACTCGATAATTAATAATACATATTTGGTATAAGTGCCTATCACATTAAAACAGCTACCCGTTAATTCTTCTTACTTAGAATCAAATAAAACACTACATAATAAACGTAAGTATGTAATCAAATATTTGCTTTTCCATATGTATATAGCAAAACAGGTTAACATTGTGTAATTTAAATGAACTATTTACTGAATCCAAAAAAGAAGAACCTGACTTTAAAATTAGAAGGTCGAAATTTTGAGAGTTCAAAGCGAAATAACGTTCGTGTTTGTTTGTATCACCAGAATATGAAGTTGATGATAGATTGGGCCAATATTCGAGTTGACTATAAAGATATTTTAGAACTTCTGGTATACAATATCGATAGTTACAATTGTATGATGGCAAAATGTCAAGATTGTCCAGATGAACTAGCTTTACTTGACATGTTTAAAGAATCTAAAGAAGACGATTTGATGCATAACAAAATAATGTAATAATAGGTGACACAAGACAGAACGGAAATGGTCGCAATCATAAAACCACGAGAAGTGTTTTTTTGAAGTGTTGGTAACTAAACTTGAAAATCTTAAAATGCATCATTTTATTGCTAAAGCTCAAGATCAATTTATGAAAGACCAAAGGCAAACCTTGCCAGTTGATGAATGCTTAGTTCTTGCCGACTTTTCGGAAACTATACGTTTGTTGTTCATGACAAAATAGAAGAGCACGACTGGTGTGGTGGTTTTATTACAATACCCTGTACAAACAAACTATTCTTATCTCGAGGGAAGGTTCTTTGGTATGAAAATCTTAAAATATGAGTCAAGATATCTTCAAGTTCAAGCAAACTCTATTTCTTCTAAATTATACACCAAAATGTTGAATAACTTATCATCTAATAATGCTTAATACACCGATAAAAACAGAAAACAATGATATAAATAATTATAGCATCTACTTACTCTCTTATACTTCATAACTGCAAATATTCTTATGTGATAATATTTCCACACACTTACTACAAATACATGCAATTAACCTAGAAATACGACTGATAGGTCCTGCTCACCTGTGCATCCAAAAAAACACAGTTGTTTGAATTACTCTTTCGTTCGTTTGATATACGCGAATGTCTTCTTTCATTCCGTAATTTTCAGTACCAATAACAATATGCTGCCTCTAGCGCTCATTATTTAAATGAGGCATCTGCTCGCCTAACACCTGCCAGTAGCTACTACAATCCACACACTTTCATTTCCGTTGCCGCTTGAACATAGTTTGCTTAGCTTTTTCCCAAGTGTGTTTGTATTATATGCCATTACATCCTTATTCAAAGTTTTGTGGGGGAACAATTATGTACGTATACACTACACTGGGTAAACAAACAGATGACAGTCCAGCCATTTGTGTTGTATTACAAAGATCAAGACGAATTAAAGAATCGCAGTTTTTGTGTCATAAGTGACCAGGAACACAACTTCAAAACAATGCACCGTTCTCAATGGCAATTAATAAACTACATAAAAGAGCACAACCCTTCCATAAACAAACTGATCTATTTCTCAGATGACTCTGCAAGTCAATATAGAAATAAAAAAAAATTTATTAACAAGTTCTTTCACAAGGAAGATTTCAAACTTGATGTTGAATGGTACTTTTCGCATCAAGCCACAGGAAGAATGCGCATAATGCCATCAGGGGTACTACAAAGCAAGCTGTCACAAAAACACGTCTGCAGTGGACTTATGAGGACCAGATTGTGACACCTCAAGAAATGCAGAAATTTTGTAAAGAACAGGTAAAAGGAATTACCTATGCATTTGTCAAATCTGTTGAAATACAAGAATTCTACGCCAATGTTTTGGAGGAAAGAATCAACACTTGTCAAAAGATTAAAAGCACTCGATCTGTTCATTGTTTTATACCCGTCAGAAAACTTGCTTAAGTGTCAGTTTAGATCAACCATCCCCTGATAGTGAACTTCATCAAACTGGAAAAGTGTACCACCGACACGTGGAAGTAAAGACATAGTAGCTTGTGTTTATGATGAACAGTGGTGGATTGCCGAAGTTGATAATATTGAATGTCAAAACCAAGATGTGAATGTTACATTTTGCTACCCACCAGGATCAAGGACCTCGTTTAAAAAAATTGAGAAGGATCGAGTTTAGATGTCAGCTAAAAATGTGCTAAAATGCTGTCTCATCTGCAATTTACAACTGTGACTGGGCGAACTCTTAACTTAACGCCCAAACCGAATGAAGAAATTTCTCAGATGGAACATTACTAAAAACCAATAAGGTGAAAACATTTGTAATTAGTTGAGTTATTTTCAATTCAAAATAAACAAATAATTGTCTAGGTATGTTAACTTATATAATTGATATTCTTTATTCCATTAAAGATCGCTATGTTATAAACGTATTTTTGACCCATATTTGTATTTTTTGTTCAAAACTTCCAATTGAATCTCAAACTTGAAATTTACATTGGTGTTTGATATCATAAAGGTCTATTAAGTGTGTAAATTTCAGATTTTTATCAGGCCCCCCTAACAAACATATTGCAGGTCAAAAAATAGAAAAATTCAAAAACTCTGTTTTTTAAAGTAGTGTATTTTTAAGGGTAAGCTGCTCATCATTGATACTCTATAAAAAGTAATTATAATATGTAGTGTAATAGCACAAAAATATTAAGGCTGATAAATTACTCCTTCTTTGGAAACTACTTTTCAGAGTTTTTTAAAATTGTGACCAATGCCCGAGCTATTGAAAATATATTAAGAAATACATTCAACTAGGTGATAGTGTTCTTCTTAATGATGATTTTAAAAACTATGAGTGGTTTAATTTCCAAAAAAGATTAAAAAGAATGCTTAACAAACCACAACAAACATACAGGGAGTATTTACAAGTCAGGTGATAGTGGTTTTAATTTGTAGACCAGAATGTGCTGAACTAAATGCTTCTTATTTGAAAGGCCTAGGGCAAGCCATTACTGAATTATTAAAAAAACCGCATATGCCTCGCAAATGTGAAAAAACGGTTACGACCTGAAACATACATGTGCGTCGTTTCTATATGATAAACAATAAGGATTTTTAAAAATATTTTTGAATCCACAAACAGGGATGTCACCCAGCAGATATCGAATTTTTTTGAGATGATCAAGCAACTAGTGCTGGACCACATGCTATGAATTTACACTAGTGTGAAAAATTAACATATTCACTAAGGTTAATGTATATATTACTTACTTCATTAATTGCAGTTACAGGTAACAAAGTGCCACCGTGTTCAAGCTCCCATTGAATGTACTTCATAAGTTTCCATTTGTTCCATCATTTGTTTAAAGGTGTTGGCATTTGAGTATTCGCAAACACAATTAAATTATCAAAAACAAAAGTAGTTCTAACAAAAACTGTTTCTATATGAACTTACAATAATATTCACAAAATTTCAGAAGCTAATGAGAGCTCTATGCAGCAGAAGGATAATTGACACTAACATAAAAATAAGTTCAGATTTCATATCAAGATATGGGTTAACTTTAAGCCGAACAAAATAGGGATGGCAACAATGCATTGTCATACCAATACCAACCACAATGATCTAAAATGTAAAGTCAACACACTATATCTTTTTACACACATTAGCATTAAGAATTTGGCTACCTGAATAACTAATTATGACGCCATGGCCTTGATTCAACAGATGGAGTATAATTGAAAACAATTTATCAAATTAAAAATGCACCTTTCAGAAATGGCATTTATGAGTAAATTATATAAACTTATCGTGACACATTTTATTGGCATACAAATTTACCACTTTAAGTGGCTGCAAAAAAGCTGTTACTTCTAAAACTTATATCAGATTTAAAAATACATTCCATACTTACTGGCTGCAAGAACAAACACTTTAAACAAACCATTCCTACCTTTTTTATCCTTTATGTCATGGTCGTCCTCTGGCATACAAGCTGCTTCAGTCAAACACCACCTAGCAAGTGATTCAGACACATGTTCACGTGGTTTAGTTTTTAAAACTTTGTCAAGTTTATGAGCATCTTAAAAAAAGATTAAATTCTAATTAATAGTAATATAACATATTAAGTTCAGTAAAAAAATATTAGCTTATATAAAATTCAAAAATAAACATATTATATGATTGATTTGGCACCTTAGCATATTGAACTCGATAATTAATAATACATATTTGGTATAAGTGCCTATCACATTAAAACAGCTACCCGTTAATTCTTCTTACTTAGAATCAAATAAAACGCTACATGATAAACGTAAGCAAGTAATCAAATATTTGCTTTTCCATATGTATATAGCAAAACAGGTTAACATTGTGTAATTTAAATGAACTATTTACTGAATCCAAAAAAGAAGAACCTGACTTTAAAATTAGAAGGTCGAAATTTTGAGAGTTCAGAGCGAAATAATGTATTGTTGCAGACACATTTGGCACCCATAACGTTCGTGTTTGTTTGTATCACCAGAATATGAAGTTGATGATAGATTGGGCCAATATTCGAGTTGACTATAAAGATATCTTAGAACTTCTGGTATACAATATCGATAGTTACAATTGTATAATGGCAAAATGTCAAGATTGTCCAGATGAACTAGCTTTACTTGACATGTTTAAAGAATATAAAGAAGATGATTTGATGCATAACAAAATAATGTAATAATAGGTGACACAAGACAGAACGGAAAACCACGAGAAGTGTTTTTTTGAAGTGTTGGTAACTAAACTTGAGAATCTTAAAATGCATCATTTTATTGCTAAAGCTCAAGATCAATTTATGAAAGACCAAAGGCAAACCTTGCCAGTTGATGAATGCTTAGTTCTTGCCGACTTTTCGGAAACTATACGTTTGTTGTTCATGACAAAATACAAGAGCACCACTGGTGTAGTGGTTTTATTACAATACCATCTACAAACAAACTATTATTATCTCGAGGGAGGGTTCTTTGGTATGAAAATCTTAAAATATGAGTCAAAATATCTTCAAGTTCAAGCAAACTTTATTTCTTCTAAATTATACACCAAAATGTTGAATAACTTATCATCTAGTAATGCTTAATACACCGATAAAAACAGAAAACAATGATATAAATAATTATAGCATCTACTCTCTTATACTTCATAACTGCAAATATTCTTATGTGATAATATTTCCACACGCTTACTACAAATACATGAAATTAACCTAGAAATACGACTGCTAGGTCCTGCTCACCTGTGCATCCAAAAAAACACAGTTGTTTGAATTATGCTTTCGTTTGTTTGATATACGCGAATGTCTTCTTTCATTCCGTAATTTTCAGTACCAATAACAATATGCTGCCTCTAGCGCTCATTATTTAAATGAGGCATCTGCTCGCATAACACCTGCCAGTAGCTACGACAACAACCCACACACTTTCATTTCCATTGCTGCTTGAACATAGTTTGCTTAGCTTTTTCCCATGTGCGTTTGTATTATATGCCATTACATCCTTATTCAAAGTTTTGTGGGGGAACAATTATGTACGTATACACTACACTGGGTAAACAAACAGACGACAGTCCAGCCATTTGTGTTGTATTACAAAGATCAAGATGAATTAAAGAATCGCAGTTTTTGTGTCATAAGTGACCAGGAACACAACATCTCAACAATGCACCGTTCTCAATGGCAATTAATAAACTACATAAAAGAGCACAACCCTTCCATAAACAAACTGATCTATTTCTCAGATGACTCTGCAAGTCAAAATAGAAAAAAAAAATTATTAACAAGTTCTTTCACAAGGAAGATTTCAAACTTGATGTCGAATGGTACTTCTCGAATCATGCCACAGGAAGAATGCGCATAATGCCATCAGAAGTACTACAAAGCAAGCTGTCATAAAAACACGTCTGCAGTGAACTTATGAGGACCAGATCGTGACACCTCAAGAAATGCAAAATTTTGTAAAGAACAGATAAAAGGAATTACCTATGCATTTGTCAAATCTGTTGAAATACAAGAATTCTACGCCAATGTTTTGGAGGAAAGAATCAACACTTGTCAGAAGATTAAAAGCACTCGATCTGTTCATTGTTTTATACCCGTCAAACAACTTGCTTAAGTGTCAGTTTAGATCAACCATCCCCTGATAGTGAACTTCATCAAACTGGAAAAGTGTACCACTGACACGTCAAAGTAAAGACATAGTAGCTTGTGTTTATGATGAACAGTTGTGGATTGCCGAAGTTAATAATATTAAATGTCAAAACCAAGATGTGAATGTTACATTTTGCCACCCACCAGGTTCAAGGACCTCGTTTAAAAAAATTGAGAAGGATCAAGTTTGGATGCCAGCTAAAAATGTGCTAAAACATTGTCTCATCTGCAATTTACAACTGTGACTAGGCGAACTTTTAACCTAACGCCCAAACCGAATGAAGAAATTTCTCAGATGGAACATTACTAAAAACCAATAAGATGAAAACAACATTTGTAATTAGTTGAGTTATTTTCGATTCAAAAATAAACAAATAATTGTCTAGGTATGTTAACTTATAAAATTGATATACTTTATTCCATTAAAGATTGCTATGTTATAAACATATTTTTGACCCATATTTGTAATTTTTGTTCATAACTTCCAATTGAATCTCAAACTTGAAATTTACATTGGAGTTTGATATCATAAAGGTCTAGTAAGTGTGTAATTTTCAGATTTTTATCAGGCCCCCTAACAAACTGATTTTTAAAGTAGTGTATTTTTAAAGGTAATCTGCTCATCATTGATACTCTATAAAAAGTAATTATGTATGTATGTAGTGTAATAGCACAAAAATATTAAGGCTGATAAATTACTCCTTCTTTGGCAACTACTTTTCAGAGTTTTTTAAAATTGTGACCAAGCCCGAGCTATTGAAAATATATTAAGAAATATATTCAACTAGGTGATAGTGGTTTTAGTTTGTAGGCCAGGATGTGCTGTACTAAACGCTTCTTATTTGAAAGGCCTAGGGCAAGCCATTACTGAATTATTAAAAAAACCGCAGATGCCTCGCAAATGTGAAAAAACGGTTACAACCTGAAACATAAATGTCCGTCGTTTCTATATGATAAACAATAAGGATTTTTAAAAATATTTTTAAATCCACGAACAGGGATGTCACCTAGCAGATATCGAATTTTTCTGAGATAATCAAGCAACTAGTGCTGGACCACATGGCATGGATTTACACTAGTGTGAAGAATTAACATATTCACTAAGGTTAATGTATATATTACTTACTTCATTAATTGCAGTTAGAGGTAATAAAGTGCCACCGTGTTCAAGCTCCCATTGAATGTACTTCATAAGTTTCCACCATTTGTCTAAAGGTGTTGGCATTTGAGTATTCGCAAACACAATTAAATTATCAAAAACAAAAGTAGTTCTAACAAAAACTGTTTCTATATGAGCTTACAATAATATTCAGAAAATTACAGAAGCTAATGAGAGCTCTATGCAGCAGCAGGATAATTGACACTAACATGAAAATAAGTTCAGATTTCATATCAAGATATGGGTTAACTTTAAGTCGAACAAAATAGGGATGGCAACAATGCATTGTAATACCAATATCAACCACAATGATCTAAAATGTAAAGTCAACACACTATATCTTTTTACACACATTAGCATTAAGAATTTGGCTACCTGAATAACTATTTATGACGTCATGGCCTTGATTCATCGGATGGAGTATAATTGACAACAATTTATCAAATTAAAAATGCATCTTTCAGAAATGGCATTTATGAGTAAATTATATAACCTTATCGAGGCACATTTTATTGGCATACAAATTTACCACTCTAAGTGGCTGCAAAAAAGCTGTTACTTCTAAAACTTATATCAGATTTAAAAATACATTCCTTACTTACTGGCTTCAAGAATAAATACTTTAAACAAACCATTCCTACCTTTTTTATCATTTATGTCATGGTCGTCCTCTGGCATACAAGCTGCTTCAGTCAAACACCACCTTACAAGTGATTCAGACACATGTTCATGTGGTTTAGTTTTTAAAACTTTGTCACGTTTACGAGCACCTTAAAAAGATTAAATTCTAAGTAATAGTAGTACAACATATTAATTTCAGTAACAAAAAAATTAGTTTATATAAAATTTAAAAATAAACATATATATGATTGATTTGGTATCTTAGCATATTGAACTCGATAATTAATAATACATGTTTGGTATAAGTGCCTATCACATTAAAACAGCTATCCGTTAATTCTTCTTACTTAGAATCAAATAAAATACTACATGATAAACGTAAGCAAGTAATCAAAACGTTTGCTTTTCCATATTATATGCTGTAATGTTATAATTCCCTGTGCAGTTACTACATTAAGTTGTCTCATTATTACACTTCCTAATTCAAAATTCATAACATTTGTTAATTAGCATCATTGCAAAACATTTTCCGTATTCTATTTTGCTCAATTTTAAGGATATATTACAACTTGTTTATTTTAATGTGTTATTCAGATTAATTCATAACAGTTGGCTATTAGTATAATTTCTAAGCACTTTCCATATTCTATTTTACTTGGTTTCATGAACAAATTTATTGGCTTATTTGAATTGTTATTCAAATTGAATCAAAATTAACTGAACGGCCACACTTGTGTTAAATATTGTTGGAATCAAGTGCCCTGTGGAGTAAATTGGAGAAAGGATTCATTCTACAGTTTGAACAGTTTCGAAATGATCTCACTAAGTGACTCCTGGCGGGTTCAAATGATAAATATTTTATTTGTAGTACTGGTGTCTTAAGATGTACTATCAACAGTTGCTATAGTCGTAAGCATAAAATAATTTTGAAATTTATAGCACCCAGTTGAGGGAGCATATTTATGAATAAGCAATTATGGGTAGTATACATAATGTGTAAGCTACAATTTTATCAAAAAATTCTTTGTAGATTAAGCAAACCACTTAATTAAGTGAATCGAGATCGCTCAAGGGCAGATTTGCATTAAAACTGTGTTTTTCAGAAGTCCTGGGCATCTCACTGTTCACATTGGGGCTGATCAGAACAGGAGTAGCAAAGTTGTAATATTTAATACAGACACACTATGGGAAGTACAGTATCACCTAACTAACAATTTGTCTTTATGTCGTTTCACCTGACATTGCAGATTTTAGTAACAGTCGGCACAAAGGAGATGCAGCTCCACTGCCTTTTTCCATAGCCAAAAGTTATAATTAGAAGAAAAGTAGGTTTAACAAGTCTTAAATTAATACAAAGTAAATAAAATTAATGGAAAGTGATTCAAATTCAGTCAGGAGGATATCCTGTCGACGTGTTTCGTCCTAATTGGGGCTCATTAGGACAGGGGTAGCAAAGTTGTAATATTTAATACAGACACATTATGGGAAGTACAGCATCAGCTAGCTCACAATTCATGTCTTCCTGTCGTTTCACCTGACATTGCAGGTTTTAGCAACACTTGGCACGGAGGAAATCCGGCTCGTCTGCCTTTTTTCATAGCCAAAAGTTATAATTAGAAAAAAAAGTAGGCTTAATGAGTCTCAAATTAATACAAAGTAAAAAAGAATTAATGGCAAGTGACTTAAATTCAGTCACGAGGATATCCTGTCAACACATTTCGCCAAGGGGTTATTCGCGAAGGAAAATTGTGTACACCAAAATTCTTACACTAAAAACTTCCCGGCCTTCCTCAACTTCTCGGGACTTTCCCGGACTTCCTCAGGCTTCCCGGAACTATGTTATTCTCTTGTAATGAATACTTTTATATTCACAGAATCTCCTATGTATCTGTATGCATGTGCTAATGAAGTACTTTAAAATTATGGAGTTTAAATTAATTGAACTTTTTGACGTTCCGAATTAAAATTAACAGTGGAACGCTTTGGACTTGACGTTTCATATTCAGCTGTTTTTTTTTAAATTTTTAACGTACAGAATTGTATTGCAGGTCTCGATGTTATAAATCGATAAATATTGAATTCATTATTTACTAGTGAATAATAGATATTCTTACTAGTGAGTAAATACATGTATAGACATGTCGTGGATAAAAAGGTTTATAACACAGTATCAACACGACGTTAGCAGTATGTTGCTACAGGTTCATTACAATACACAGATCTAGAAGCTGTAACAGAAAAAGCCTAAGTACTAGATATTAATTACAGTATAAATATATAAGCTTCCCTTGGATTCGAACTTGCGAGTTTCAATTACGAACCGTATCTGGATTTTATTTTAGATTTCGATAGTACTTTTAGTTTCTAATTCAACGATGTATAATACTTGTACGGTTTTTAAAAATTTGGCTGTAAAAAAATGACAATTTATTTTGAACAAAATCTCTAGACCCGTATTTTTTATTCTATATGTATTTCAACATTACTTGCATTTTATATTTTATTACAGGGTATAGCTTTATAGCAAAAAGGAATTACGTATCTGCTGACTATCATTATTACTTTTTAATATCTATTCTAATTAAAACAACAAAAATTAGAATTATTTTAACAGATGGTCAAAAACTTTTCCGTTATTATTAGTACACATATTTTCTTATTTTAGGAATGATTATCTTTTCTAACAGAGAGTCTATTAATACTGTTAAAATCTTACAGAATGCCTCCTTTCAGTTTATCAACTGTCGCAAGTTCTTTGACAGACATTTTTCATTGACTAAACCGATATACTACTTGGCAGTTACTTTTATAAATAAATGAATTATGGCCTCTTTTCTTTTAAATTTCTTACTGTTCAAGTAGTAAGCAATGGAAACAATTAAGGGATGCACATCCTGCTTAATAATAAAATTAAAGTTTGTTATTAAAATTTGCTTTTAGTTTCGAAAGTATACACATAATTATTATGGTGTTAAACGTTTGTTATGTTGGAGTTACAATTTTAAATTAAAATAATTTTGCAAGAAACTAATAAACAGAGAATGACGATTAAGAAATTAAAAACAATAGGGAAAATGAGGATATAAAATAAGTAGTACCACAACAACGTAATAGAAGTTTGAAAATTACAGGAAAAGAATGGCATAATTCGTAATTTATTTATTTATAAAAATAACTTTCAAATTGCAAGTCTGAGAAGTCTGTGAAAAATAAGGTATATCGGTGGACTTAAGACAGAGTTGATGAACTGAATGTAGGCACACGAGCTTTTAACAGTACACCTATCCCCCGATTTACATGGTACTTGTTTTACACGTTCTCGCTTTTACACGGTTTTCCAAATAAGTTTTTTTTTGTTTTTATCGCACTCTACTAAATGCTACTGTGATTGAACACCTGCGCTGTGTACACATCTCACGGGGAATCCCGAGCTTATGTGCTGACTTGCTGCACACGCTCAATGTGTCTGTATTTCTTCGCATAAAATTAAAGTTTTATCTACGGAAAATCGTATTTGAGTGAAAGTTTCACAGTTTCAGAAAGATTTAATTTTCCATATTCGTAAATTACAAGTGAGTGCATAATTTAGATTATTATAAATTAACGGCTGTGATTAAAGTAAAATTCAGAGGGAAAATAGGCGGGAAATTTTGGAGGGAAATGATGGCTTTTCGATTTACACGGTTTTGACTTGAAAATTTTTAATTTTCGATTTACACGTTTTTCTCAGGAACGTATCTACCGTGTAAATCGGGGGATAGGTGTATTGATAAACGTTCTGTTAGAAAAGCAACAAACTCTATTTTGTTTCAATAACAATAGAACAATTAACTATTTTAATTAAAATTTATAATGATAGTCACTACTGTGCTCAAACACCAGAAACATAGAAACGAGGAAAAGATTGCTTAAAACATATGTGTGGAGCACAGCACTGTATGGCTGTGCAGCCTGGACAGTAGGAGAAGCAGACAAGAAATGTGGTACCACAGACGTATGATGGAGATATCATGGACGGACAAGGTTAAGAACAAAGAGGTACTAGAAATGGTAGGGGAAGAAAGAAATATGTGGAAAACAGGAAAAAATAGAGATAGGATGATAGGCCACATACTAAGACGAGGGAATAGTGTGGAATATATTAGAAGCAGAGATAGAAAAAAAGGGAAGTAGAGATAGACCCAGGTTAGACTACTGCACACATAGTGAAAGATGTAGGCTGTGAGAATTTGAGGGAAATGTGTAGGCTAGCTCAGAATAGAAATCAATGGAGGTAAGCTTCCAATCAGTCGCAAGATGGAAAAACTAATGACAAAATTAATAACTGTACTTAAACAGGGTGATTATTATAAACAATCACAGATATTGGTTTTGCAATACTCTCAACTAATGTTAATTGTATGAAAAACTTTATTGAAAAACTATTAATACGGCAAATGTCTATGTGTTGGGTAATCCTTGGCAGCCACAGGCTGCTTAACCCCCTTCACATACTACTGAATTTCGATGAAATAGGGCATATAATTAGAAAACAATAGAAGGGAATCCAGCTGTATATAGGGGCGGCTCCGTGGCGTAGTGGTATGTGTGTGACTACTGCGCCCTAGGTCCCGGGTTCGAATCCCAACACGGTCCGCTTGAAAAATGTTAGGCGAGCATTTTTCACAAAAATACACCCTCGTTCGGATGAGAGGTAAAATGGAGGTCCCGTGTGTGTGTTGTCACGCACGTTTAAGATCCCTACCTTGCTTGGAACAGCAAGGATTCGGAAAAATTCAAAACTTTCCAGGTAAAAAAAAAACTCGCTTCCTGGCCAATGTAGTACCTTCGGGTGGAGCATTGGAAAATCACATGTAATGTATATAGGCTGTGGCGTCGCCGTGGATCAATGTAGTAAGCGTAAGACTACGGATCCCAAGGTCCCGGGTTCAAATCCCGACACGGCCGACTGCTTGAAAAATGGCAGGTGAGCATTTTTCATAAAAATTACGCCCTCGTTCGGATGAGAGGTTAAATGGAGGTCCCGTGTGTGAGTGTTGTCACGCACGTTAAAGATCCCTACCTTGCCTGGAACGGCAAGGGTTCGGCAAAATTCTAAATTTCCAGGCAACAAAAAACTCGCCTCCTGGCACCTACAGGTGGAGCATTGGTAATGTAAATGAACTGTATATAGGCTGTTACCCAATGTAGTACCTTCGGGTGGAGCACTGGGGACGTGGCCACAAGCATAGCGGCCCTTAATTACATTATAATGTATATAGGCTGTTGTGAGAATTGCAGGGAACTGTGCAGCCTAGTTCAGAACATTAATTAGCTGAGGTACAAGTCCAACCAGTTCCAAGACGTAAAACCCAATGACGAAAAAATAAGTGCTCTTAAATCTGATGATTATTATAAACAACTACAGGTGTTGGTTGTGAAATATTTCAACTAATGTTGATTGTGCGAAAGTATAAATTGGAAAACTAGTAATTCAACAAAGGTTCAAGTGCTGGGTGAACTTGGCAGTCAAAGGCTGCTTACACCTCTTCACATACCACTGGATATCGGGGAAGTAGGGTATATAACTGTAAAACAATAGAAGGTGACCGAACTGCATCAAACAAAAAAGAACAGCAGCTATGTTCAAAAACAATGAATATATAGATACAAGAAGAAAACTGTTCAAAGTATAGTGTGGAGCACAGCACAGTACATCTATGAAATAGGGGCAGTAGGAAAAGCAGACAGAAAGAGATAGAAGCCTACTGGAATGTTGTGCTTCATATGTATGAGGATGGTAGCATGGACAGACAAAGTTAATAACAAATAGGTTGTAAAAATAGCAGAAGAATAAAGATATCTGTGGAAAACGAAAAAAATAGTAGGACTCTATCTGTAATGCTTTCCGAGATGCCAATGCATAACGTGTGAAAAAAACACCCTGTGTAATGAAAATGAGTTCAATTATTGATATTGGGAAAAAGCTAATATTGTTTCGGTTGTATAATATATAGTTAGTGTTAGGAACACAAAACGACGTCTTTTATTCATCACTCTGGATTTGGAAGTGACGAGAGCATTATCATTTGCTGACAAAAGAAAACACAATTTTTGGTTTTGATCTGTTCTTGTTTCTGTGATGAATATATATTAAACACACTATAAACATATAATTTTAGTAAATCAGTATTAAACATAAGAAAATATACAGAACATGTTATCCTATAAACTAATTACGTATTAGTACGAGTTTCTTTGTCATTCTTGCTCTTAGAATAGGTTAATCTTATACTGGGTCTCTCAGTTGTGTTGTTCCAATGCCATAGCTCTCTTATCTTAAAAAAATAGTTAATTTGATATTTTAAGCGTGCAACATATACCAAACATCTTCTAAATCAAGTAGAATAACAATATTCAGTCACTTCCAGATTAATCGGAAACGAACCTAATTTTCGAAATTTAATGACACCCTGTATATACATTTATAAAATTGAATTCTGTGCGAAATTCCCTTTTCAGTAATGTATTACACTTTGTGTTTATGTTCAATTTTAATTAATGTCAAATTTTAAAAGATAATACAAGTATGTATTTAATTTCACTCAAAATCGTAATAATACTGAATCATCTAACCAAAGATTAAGACTATTAAACTATAAAAACACAAACTACCAAAATTACAATAAAATTAGTTCATTTGTTTATAAAGTCCAATTCTGATATATTTTAAAATTTGATTTATAGACGTTGGGCGTAAACACAAAGTGTAATACATCATCTGAAAGAGAATTTTGCATAGCATTGAAATTTTAAAATAAATATTCAAGGTGTTATTTAAATTTCAAAAATTAGGCGTGTTTATGGTTAAACCGGAAGTGACAGCATATTATTATTGTGCTTGATTTAGAGGATGTTCGGTCTATGTTGCATGTTTAAAATATCAAATTTTGATGTTTTAAAATAAAAGATACATGGCGTTGAAGCAATACAACTGAGACACCCAGTATTCTAACTATTCACAATAGCATAAGGTTTATTCCTTAAACTCTTTCCTTAATTGTTTATATTTGGAAATAATATTGACACGATCACTGGACTTTAAATAAAAAGGTGCAAACCCATCTAAAAACACGAGGCTGTAAATAAGTATTTGTTAGAAACTACTTGAACGTTGTTCACTTTAGGCCACACAAAATAATCTAAATTTGTTTTCAAAAACTTAAACTCTGATTCTAATTCGCTGAATGCAAGAGTTGCATGACCCAAATACCAGGTGTCATCGTAATAAACTGCGTAGTACTGGTCCTATTGTGGTTGTATTGTATTATTTTACCCTCAACATTAGTTAGAAACTAAACTTTCACCTGCTGTGTCATTTTCTAACATCATACAGCCGTCTGTAGCACTGCTACTGTCAAAATGAACTTTTCGTGCTACCCTTCTTTTGTCACATTGCGGTAAATTATTGTCGTGTTTGTGAGATAGATTTGGTATTTTGCTAGTGGTCAAGTATTTCAAAATATCTAAAACTTCACTACTAAGTTGTAAATAAAATATACTTTTGTCGTTTATATACATAGATTGTGGTTTATCGATTGTGTATTTGTATAGATTGATATTTATATAGTCATGCTTATTTATGTCCGCTAGACATCCGTCATTTTTATTAACACTGTAGCAAGTGCACAAACAACCAATATCTTTAACAGAATCTTCTGACTGTCTCGAAATTGGGTTCGAAGTAGGGGCACTTTCTAAAGAATATTGTCTTTCTCTTTCCTTACCACTAAGGTAACTAAAGGCAAGTATCTCCCCTACCATCAACTGTTCAAACACTTTATGAGATGTTCCTTCTAGTATCTTTTCTTTAGAATCTAGTATAAACATGCACCAATCTCCAATATGTACAATTTGTTTTTGTTCAGCTAATTTAGGGGTCATCATCGGAACTGATTTTAATTGTCTCTCTTGCATAACTCTATGTATGCGATCAGTGCTTATGCGACATTTGTGATTATCTAAAATCCAACATAAGGATGATTTTATTACAATGATTTCCTTATTGTTTGGCAGTAATATTGCAACGAAGGTATTGCTCTTAGAGAGTACTTTTTTGCGCTGGTCGCTAAAATCATTTAAATTTAGCTTGCTTCCTAAATATCCCGCATTTGACATTTCCGACAAATCATCGGATGCTTCATGTGAAGCATCTTCCCTACAAATATCAATGATTCTAGAGTACGTAAGGTTATTTTCATCATCACTATACATTACAATGTTGTCATCCTCTGGATCGTCAACTGTCAGTTCTTCTTCGGACATAGCTACATAAGAGCATACAACTACATCTATTTTGACTACAGGTGCGTCTAAATGATTCCACAAATGATTGTTATGCATATTAACACCAAGAACACTCATCTGCTTTGTTGCATCGTTTATGGCAGTTGAAATTATGTTTTTTCTATGACAGAGTCATCTAGAAGTTCAAAATAACCTCTTACTAGCGACAAACTTTTTCCAGCAGTTAATTTCTTTACTTCTCTGGGTAAAATAAATTGCTTTGCCAGATCGTGGGTTATGTTATGAACATTCTGAACTTTATTTAGTCTGTTTATAATGTCTAACATACTACAGTTGACTACCGTAGAAAATGTTCAAATCATTGAACAGGCTGCAATAAATATTTGTTAGCAAGGTTGGCAGGAAAATAACCACGGCACAAACATGTTGGAATGTAAATGCTCGGGACAATCTCTAAACTGCTGTGCTAATTTAATTAACGCATGCCCATTTAGCTCAATAGATAAATAACAATAAGAAGATAGAAATTGTCACACACCGAATAATCGGAATGTAATTATAACCAAAATCTCCAAATTCTAAGAAAATATACTAGATGTAATAAATTCGTGGTGACAGTGAAATATCTTTACATAAATATGATTGAAGGATATGCGTTATAGTGAAATATGCGCACATATAGCTTCACTGTTGGTAACGTTATCATAAAGTAGTTGGCATACAATTGGCGAAGAGATTTTCTCTACAGCCTTAAAAGGTTTTATGTCAGTCGGAGTAAGGAAATGTTTGTCTTTGAACATTTCATTGATAAGTGTCAATAAATGTATAGGTGATACAACAAAATTTCCAATGGGCAATACAATATATGGTTTTATTAACCTAGTTCAAGTTTCGTACCAATACGTTCAGTGTCCTGTATGCAAATATTGTTACAAATTTTATTTGTTTGGAACAAACTCCACACGATTGGTTATTTAATACCTCGCTTTCTGGTGGAAGTTCTGTAATATAGCGCATTGATTTCATTACGTAGTACAGTATTTTTAGAGATGTTTTTAGAAGTGCTTATGGAAGTGGTTGGCGACCCATCCGGCGTTAACTTGATTCTCGGTTGCCTGCTTAGATATTTTGTGAATTTTTATTTTCATATTACAAATGCAGCATGTTATGAGTCAACATAACGCACTGTCGAGCATACTGCCAACACCTAATTCACAAGAAACATGTACCGTTTTGGATTGTTCTAAAAGGCGACTTTGCCTCTCGCTTGATGGTGTTCCCATCCCGTTTATTGTGCTAATAATCCACTTTTTCATCAAATTTGAAACAAACACATTTTCATTAGTCAAGTCAGTCTTTTACCGCAAGCATACACTCTGTTGCGGTTTGAATGTTTTGTAGAGGTTTCCTAGAAGAAACAGTTTTACAACTTTTTTTTAATTTTACGGATTGTCAAGCAGCAT
The DNA here is from genome assembly GCA_036346225.1 of Platerodrilus igneus. Classification (NCBI taxonomy): domain Eukaryota; kingdom Metazoa; phylum Arthropoda; class Insecta; order Coleoptera; family Lycidae; genus Platerodrilus; species Platerodrilus igneus. Next base: position 1,875,846 of record JARFIW010000439.1, on the reverse strand, counting down.
ATTTAACATGGCAAGATATCTTATACAAGAGTTTTTTGTGACCTGCCACTATTTTGAATTTATCTAAGTTGTTTTTATAAATACCTACATACTTTTTGCAATCCTCTACTTGTATTAAGTCTTTCGAATCTTGTTTCGCAAATGTTTCAGTTTCTGCTCTAGCAGCATCAGTTAAGTCGGTAATTGCTATAGTAGTCACATATCCTGTAATATGTAAGATTGTTTAAATATTCAGGTATAAGCACTTGTAAACATAGCTGAAAAATTAATAATTCTCACCAGAGTTCCCGCCACTAAGATTTACCGCCATTACTATTGTTTGTTTATTAACGTCTGATTTCACAGTCACACTTGGTTCTAAATGTGCTGACTACACTGACTACACTACACTATTCATGCTGATCTTTGATGCTGTAAAATTTTGAATATAAGCGAGTTTATAATATAGAGCTTTCGAAAATCACTCTGTTCATAGCATTACATACTTTATAACTAATAAAAGAAGGATTTATCACTCTTCGTATTTCCACAGTCTACTATAAATAACAACACGAGTATGTAACAGATGCAAAGTCAGCATAAAAGCTCCAAAAAGAAAAAGCATGCATCGTAAAACTGCGATACGAAATTCAACAAAATTTTCTGCGTATGTTCGCCTTCATACGTGGGGCGGTTGTATTTTGTTCCATTCAAGTGCATGCATTCAACAATTCTTTCAACTTCCCATCCACGTGCTACCTTGTTGTACTTCATGATTTTATCACGAGTCATTTGCATGAAGCACTTAATACAATTATAACAATTCGTATAGTATTCGGAAGATTTAATATTTTTATTCAATAACCAAAAATTCATTCCAGGACCTATACCATTTTTTTGGTGTATTTTGTATATTATTTCAATAGAACTGTAGAATGTATCAAATTATATTGAATATTATTAAATGGGTTTTATGTAGCAAAACCTATCTTTTATAGTTCATTAAAACCTGTGTTGAGTTTTGACGTTTTGATGAGCATACATAACAATGCAGAGAAGCTCTTGTAATGAACAATTAATTTAAGTAATAGGTTCCGAACGTATACAGTAAAAAAAAGTAGTATGGACGTTTGTTCTCAAATGCACATACTTTACACAAACAATATCCATATATCGATATTCGTTATATCAATATTTGATATAACGCAGTATCGATATCAAAAATAAGTCATATATCGTCTACCCCTAGTTAAAAAGGTAAAAGAAATGGCACGAATATTTAGACTCTGATGGAGTTTCATCAAAATAATATATGAAGTTTGTAAACCAGACAGCCGTAGAACTTGTGTATTGCGAATTCTGTAGAAAATTCTTTTTAATCCCTTAAAAACGCTGGTAAATTTCAGTATAGCATTTGCAAAGTGTATGAAAGCAATTGTGTTGCGTAAAAAATTGTCCCACAAATTATCAGTGTTGCCCCGAAAGTGTATAGAGTATGTAGAGCAGTTTTGCTCTACAATTAGGTAGCAACACAGAATAGAATAATGCATACTGACAAGCAATAGTGTTAAACAAGAAATAATTTAATATGGTTCAACATTTCCCAAAACTAGTTAAAACTTCTAGAACTCCCTTGGAAATCTCAGGACTTCCTGAAATTAACCAAGAATTCTTGCAATAATTAGTAGTAATTTCTAGGATAACCCAGGGCTACTGCAAACTTTCTCAAACTTCTCTGAACTTTATCGCACTTCCCAGTCTTCCCAGGATTTCCTCGGACTTTAAGGCAATATGAGACAACTGCATTAATTCACATCGAAGGTCATCCTTGACGTATTTAAATTCCGCGTCATTCATACCACCATTAAAAAAGTCATGTTCTTTAAGTGCATCTTGCAAGGTAATGTAGTATGTTGTTCTACAATATATTTAAATTATGTTACTGCAATGTGCATTATACATATACTTACTATTTGCATACTTGTCGTATACCACATTCCTGATTTTGCTTTTTTGCCAGGGGATTTGTCTACAACTGGCTTGGAATATGGTATATTATGCTGGGACACTTGGGCAGCTCTCCCTTGTTAGTAGTATTAGTAATGATATGGTTGACCGTGGTTAGATTAATTTGCAATGTATTACAAACACGCTGTAATCAGAATTAACGCAGTCACTGTAGTTAGTTTAGAAGAGTCATTGTAATTGATCATTTAAGTACATATAACTAAAACCAGCAATCCAATAGGTTATTGTTGCTGCTGAATAAGAAAAGATAGTTGGACCACATTACCTGTGAGGCATCGTCCACAGGATCAGGATTTAACTAAAGTTAAATATTTAGTACTAAGTTTTCTGATTGCTATTGTACGAAACTTAACGTTGAGAATTACAAAAACATAAAAAAAGGTCAAAAGGAAAAAAACTAAATTCTCGTAATAAAGCAAGTTACGACACATAAATGGCAGTCGTGACATAAGGGTGCATTCGTACCAGAGTTGTTGTAAAATAGTCAAGATTGGTGGTAAAATAATAAGGTCATTTGCATTAGGAAATTACCCTGGTTTTAGAACCCATCATCATCATCATTTAGTTTTCGACCTTACCTAAGGTCGGTTTGACGCAGCTCTAACTTCTTTTCTATTCTGTGCTAATCTAAAAAGCTCTACATACCCTTCACAACCTAAATTTCTAATAATTTGACTAATATAGTCTTTTTCCTATCCAGCTGGCTCTACATAGATATTAGCAACCTGATGGTTGTTAAAGAACTCTAACATGTTTACATGATTACCATTTATAAGGAAATGAAATATAACCTGGTTATCCGCTGCAAAAAGGAAAAGTGTTAAATTATATGTTATGGTAAGGCTTAAGCAACGAATCGCTGCCAACATGCCAGACCGCAACCTAATTGTGAGTTATGCCATGGTGACGTTTATTAAATTATGTTATGGTAAGGCTTAAGCAACGAAACGCTACCAACATGCCAGACTGCTACCTAATTGTGAGTTATGTCATGGTGACGTTTATTAAATTATGTTATGGTAAGGCTTAAGCAACGAATCGCTACCAACATGCCAGACCACTACCTAATTGTGAGTTATGTCATGGTGACGTTTATTAAATTATGTTATGGTAAGGCTTAAGCAACGAAACGCTACCAACATGCCAGACCGCTAACTAATTGTGAGTTATGTCCTGGTGACATTTAGTTAACTGATTTTTATTTTTCTTTTTGTTTTGTTTTCGAACTTACTTAAAGTCGGTTTGACGCAGCTCTACATTCTTTTCTATTCTTAGCTAGTCTAAAAAGGTCTACATACCCTTCACAACCTAAATCTCTAATAATTTGACTAATATAGCTTTGTCTAGGCCTTCCTACTCTATTTTTATTTGGTAGTCTATAATCTAAGACTTTACTAAATAATCCCTCATGTCTTAACTGGTGCCCTATCATTCTATCTCTCCTGACCTTCAATTGTTTCCACATACAGGGATCCTCACCTATCCTTCTATAAACTTCCTCGTTTGTTACTCTATCTGTCCAACTAATCTTTAACATTCTCCTATAACACCAAGTTTCAAAAGCTTCTATCTTTTCTTATCTACTTCTTTAATTGTCCAAGTCTCACTACCGTATAGTAGAACGCTCCATACGATCGACTTTAAGAAACTTTTTCTATTATCTAAACTAATACTATTAGCTATTAGTAAGTTTTTCTTTTTTAAAAACATTTTTCTAGCTTGAGCTATTCTAGCTACTATATCCCTTCTGTTACGTCCATCCTTTGTAATTATACTACCTAAATAGCAAAATTCATCTACCTCCTCTAACTCGGTATTACCTATTTTTAATTTTGGTTTAGAACTGGGCTGTAACTCACTTGTCATTATCTTTGTCTTTACTGAGTTAATTCTCATACTATAGTTACTCCATAGTATCTCATCTAAAATATTTAAAAACTCTCCGAACTCTTTTCTAGACTCTGCTATAATGGCTATATCATCTGAAAAACGTAACATGTCTATTTTCTGTCCCTGTACACTAATACCTATCTCTTTTCTCTCTCTAGCTAAGTTTAAAGCTTCCTCAATATAAACATTAAAAATCAAGGGAGACAGTATACAACCCTATCTAACACCATTTCTAATCTTAGCTTCCTTTTCTATTTCATCAAATCTAATTACTACGCTTTGGTTTTTATATAGACTGTAAATAATTTTTCTATCCCTATGAGAGATTCCTATTTTTTGCAAAACCCTGAACATAACAATCCAATTAACCCTATCAAATGCTTTTTCTAAATCTACAAACGCGAAATGTCTTTTTATTTTTTTGTAACCTTTGTTTGATAATTACCCTAATCATTAGTATCGGTTCTCTAGTCCCTCTGTCTTTACGAAAACCATATTGGTCTTCGCCTAAATAATTCTCAGTCAAAGCTTCTACTCTATTTTTAATTATTATTGTTAGTATTTTGGAAGCATGAGAAGTTAAACTAACCGTTCTAAAATTCTCACACCAATCAGCTCCTGACTTTTTTTGGGATTGTGATAATATTTTTTCGAAATCTATTGGAACCTCACCTGTGTCATATATTACTTTTACTAGTTCATATAATCTGTCTAAAGTTTTCCGACTTGCATATTTTATTAAGTCTGCGGGAATATCGTCTATCCCTGGTGCTTTATTTAGTTTAAGATTCCAAACAGCTCTATCAAATTCCTCTCTTAATATTGAGAACCCTATTTCTACACCCTCTTCTTGGTCGTTCTCTAACTCATCCATATCGTCTCTCTTATATAAATCTTCTAAATATCTTTTCCATCTATCTGCTACCTCAACTTTATTTATTAGAAGCTCATTATTCTCGTCTCTAATTCCATTATATTTTTTCCTATCTTCCCCAAAAAACTTTTTAACTGCTCTGTAAGCTAGGCCGTCCACAATGGCGGTCGTCCGCCCCCCACCCTGAATATGTTCCTTTGGTTTTTTCCGTTAGAAATCGCAACACAAAGTGCACCTTCACTAGAGATTGAAGAAGATTACGATTTCACTATCGGTTATACTATTGTTTAAAAATAAAGTAAACCTAAATGTTGAGATTACACTACAGGTATGCCTATTGTCTAACTATAAATAGACCGACTTTGTATGTCATTTTAAGCAGGAAATGCGAATTAATGCGATTACCTTACAATAGTAACCCTAACTGCCTATAACAAAACTGTTATTTCATTCTTTAATATCTAAATATCTTTACCCTGAAAGTTTCTATTCAAACGAAATATAAATAAAGGCTTTCATAATGGTTTCTTTCTTATTCTACAGGTTCAGGTACTCTACAACTAAAACTTTGGAATGTTCTACAAATGTCTCATTGTGTTCTATTCTGAGAAAAAATATATTCTTTATCTATAACAGTAAAGTACGTCTATATCTTCAGTGACTTCAGTTTGTATTCAGTGTTTTTCGAATGCGGTGTACTTTTAATTTGTGACTTAGGAAACTTTATCTGACTGTTGAATTAGTAGAAGACGTGTATGTTGATAGATATTGATTGGTCATTTTCCTTGTAGTTATTGTTATCAGTGTTGATAAGTAGTGTAGTTACTGGTTTTTGTTTTTAAAGAAGGCCGAAGATTGCAGTTACAGTTTAGTTACGGATAGGATAGCAGTAAGTACTAATGTACCTAATGCGTGAGAATACATATTTAAAAATAATATTTATTTGCAATTGGGAGATTCTTATTTTTTTTCTTTAAAGTCTATTTGATTAACAAATCTCTTCTTTTGAAGTATCAGAAAAGTAAAGCGTGTTATTTTTTTTTCAGAAATTCAGATCTAAGATCAGTAACAATACTAACAATGGATATTAGAAAATTTTTCAAACGAAATGAACTAAAAGAATCATCTAGCATAGGCTGTAGTAGTAGCGGTGCTGGTGCTAATGCTATTTTTGAGTGTAATAGTATAGTACATAATAGTGTCAATGATCTAAATAAAGCTGGTAGTTCGTCACCTAATACTTTAAAATCTCTCACATGTGAATATGACACCAATCTTTCAACTGATAAGAATGAGTACATGCTCGATTTGGGCAATTTTGTTAACTCGAATGAAACACTTTCCGACGATGTTCGCTTTTCATTATTAACAAATCCTTACAAACCAGATCCTAAATATAATTTCAAGAACGATTCGAAGAAAGAAGACGTGCTTTTAGATATGACTGGCTTCAACAATACGATTGGCTTGCGTATTCTCCAAAACTCAAAGGCGCACTTTGCAAATATTGCGTAGTTTTTCGCCAACTGTTAAAAGAGGGTTCTTGGTTCTTTCATTGTGAAGCCCTTCACAAAATATCATGACTTTGTCGCTTCTGCAAAAGCACATGCTACAACCGAATGGCATCGTGATTCAACTATAAAAGCTTCTAGTTTTACAAAAATTATTGAAGGAAAACGTCTATCAATTACCTCTCAAATAAATGAAGCTGAGCGGGATTTGATTGAATCGAATCGCAAAAAACTTATACCAATAATATCCACCGTCATTTTTTGTGGTATGCATGATTTGCCATTATGAGGTGATAAAAAAGGTAATTTTGAGGATCTTTTACAATTCAGAATAGAAAGTGGGGATCACATTCTAAACGAGCACTTAAAGTTTTGCAAGAAGAACTCAAAATACACCTCTCACAGAACTCAAAATCAAATAATTTCAATTTGTGGAACATTAATTAGGGAAAAAATTGTGAAAGATGTGAATTTGAGTGAAGCATTTTCAATTCTGGCTGACGAAAGTGCAGATATTGCTGGAGTACAACAATCACTTGGAGTAAGATTTGTTAGTAATAACAATTCGATGAACGCAGAAGGTATAACTGCTGCAATTTTAAACGCTTGTAATTAATATGGTCTTTGTATGGATAAATTAGTTGGATTAGGGTTTGATGGTTGCTCGACGATGGCAGGTCATGAGCAGGGAGTCCAAAAACTTATTAAAAATAAATATCCAAAAGCGATATATTTTCACTGCGCATCCCATAGATTAAATTTAGTGATAAATGATTTGAACAAGATTCCGGATATTCAAAATTCAGTAGGTACCATTAAAGAAGTAATTACTTTCTTTCGAGATAGTCCATTAAGACGTAGATATGTTTCTAATATTCCACTATTATGTGAAACATGCTGGTCCGCCAAATATAAATCAATGAGGTTGTTTGCGGAACATTTTGCAGATACTATGAACGCTCTGGAAAATTTAGCTCATAACCATGAAATAAATGCTCAGACAAGAAATAGGGCCAGTCAACTTTTAAATTGCGTTTCTTCGTCGAAATTTATTCTTTGTCTGCATATTATGGCCAAATATTCTAGCAAATTGGAACCTGTTTGTAATGCACTGCAGTCTAAAACTATAAACTTATTTTCCGTTAAACAGCACATAGGTGAACTCAAACTTTTTAAGGCACACCGTAGTGATCCTGAACAATATTTTAAAGAGGTTTATAAACAAAGTGTTGAACATGCCCATGGTTTTGGATTGGAAATTACATTACCACGTATTGCACCAAGACAAACTCATAGGTCTAATTATCACATGAGTAGTGTTGAAGATTACTTTCGAGTAAGCCTTTTTATTCCTTATTTGGATTCTGTTATACAGTCTATTTCCACAAGGTTTTCTGAAGATGCTACGACTTCTTTTTTACTCTCTGGATTACATCCAAATAACTTAAAAGACAACAATATAAAAAGAGCATTGTTAAATAAAAAAGAAGAAATAGCCAGAAGTTACAACATTGATAACTTTTCAGAACAGTTGCAAACGCGGGTTGAACTTTGGCAAAATAGAGAGATTCAACAAGATACAGACTTTGTACATTTGCTTGATAATGAAGTTTCTTTTTTTCCGGCCATCAAAACTGTGCTGAATATTTTTTTGGCATTACCTCCAACTACTGCAACAATAGAAAGGTCATTTAGTACGCTAAAGCGAGTAAAATCGTGGCTTAGATCAAGCATGTCAGGGGATAGATTATCAGGTTTATGCATGCTTAGTGTACATAAGGACATGGTAGGTAGGGAGAAACAAACATTTATAAATGAAGTCCTAAATAGATTTGGTCAAGACCGAAGAAGATTGATATTTTATTCAAAATGATGATGATTAATAAAACGCGAGAACAGTCCTATTCAGCAGTGCCAGTTATAATAGTTTGTTGTACCCTTCTTAGTTCTTAGTCATGTTTGTTTGTGCAACAAATATTAAAGACACTATTTAAAGTGCCGTTCGGATATTTATTTACTATTAATTAATATCTGTGGTTTGTGGCCATTTGATTGACAATGTGGCTTTTCTGTTTCCATTAAATATGGTTGTGTCGTGTCTGTATTTTTACATTTTCTTACGGGCGGCTTATTACGTGTATTGAATAAGTCCATTCAATTTTCAATTAGTGTGTGTTAATGTAAAATCCAATTTTTTCCATTTGCTACCCTGTGCATCATCAAGCCAAAAGAATTGATAGCCTGCTGCACCAGCAATTTACCAGATTCGTAAGTAACTTTACACTTTATGAAAATTCGATTAATTACAGAATGTTGCATTTATTAAGAAACTATCAATCCTACGTTTTTCTTTCAATTTCAAATACTATAGCCGAAATCTCGAAAGAATGCATTCACGTCATAGGTTTCTGAATTAAACACCGACATACTTTTAATGTATATCGCTTTTAAATTCAGTAACCTATGGCATGAATGCATTCTTTCGTGATTTCAACTATAATATTAAAAAACGATGCATTATCGATGGTCCTAACTGCTTTTGAGCTACTCTAAGGAAATAAGATTTTATGCCTTACATTACTTTCCAATATGTCCGGTAACGGGATTGCATTAACAGTGTTCATCCTTTGTGTAACATAACTAATATTTTTGAAAAAGGAAATAAGATTTTATGCCTTACATTACTTTCCAATACGTCCGGTAACGGGATTGCATTAACAGTGTTCATCCTTTGTGTAACATAACTAATATTTTTGAAAGTAGTCTTGACCCCCTCTACAAATTATTCTGTGGACGGCCTTGCCTGTAAGCCCTGTCTTTCTTACCTACTCTCAAATCATCTTGTATTCCCTTACAATTCTCCTCCATCCATTTATTTCTAGCTTTTCACACTTTTCACACTCATGTACTATCTTATTTCTAACTGTATATATTTTGCTTATTTCACTATCCACTTCTCTGAAAGGTTTAAGCTTTCTTCTATTCTCTAGTAAGTCTAATATCTCCTTTGTTACCCACGGTTTTCTCGCTTCTATTTTTTTCTTATCTATAGTCTGTGTTGCTGTATCATGTACAGACAGTTTTATTTCTTTCCATCTATTTTCTACGTTCCCTCCTACAGCTATCTCGTTGCTCTTATTATCTAATACTTGTTTATATTCCTCTTTTACCCTACTATCATTAAGCTTACCTAGATCCCATCCCTCTCTTTTAACCTTTCTCAATTTTTTGAATTTTAGTTTACACTTCATTTTAACTAAGTTATGATCGCTAACTATGTCAGCCCCTGGATAACTACGACAGTTTTTAACTTGGTTTCTAAATCTTTGTTTAACTAAAATATAATCTATTTGGTATCTAGCCCTATCACCTGGCGTTTTCCAGGTATATCTTCTCCTAACATGTTGTTCGAATAGGGTGTTTACAGTTGCTAATCTATGTTCCTGGCAAAACTCAACTAATCTTTCTCCTCTATCATTTCGTCTGCCATACCCAAATTTTCCTACCATTTTTCCCTCACTACCTTCTCCCACTGATGCACTAAAATCGCCCATAACTATTAAATTCTCATCTCCTTTTACTTTTCTCACTATACTATTTATATCCTCGTATACCTTTTCTACTTCCTCATCCTCGTACTGAGTTGTTGGCATGTAAACCTTTACTAAAACAGTGTCTGTGGGTTTTGTACTCAATCTAACCATAATTATTCTATCACTAAATGGTAAGTACTCTTTAACTTTATGTCCTAATCTTTTACCTAACACTATTCCTACGCCTGCCTGTCCATTAGTTGAAGAAGTTGTAATTATTCTATAATTATCTTTCCAAAAGTCATTACTATCTATCACTAATACCTAAAATGTCCAGCTTTTCCTTTCTCATTTCGACTAATAAATTCATTAACTTATCTACTCTAAGTAATGACCTTACATTCCAAGTCCCTATCACTAAATCGAACTGTTGTTTTATATTCTTACGATGACGAGCCCCAAATACCCCCTCCCGGAGATCCGAATGAGGGAGTATTTTACCTCCGGACAAGAATTTTACTTGTGAGCTCTCCATCATATGTATTTCGTGTTTTAGGCCACGCACACCTGGGAAATATTGTGGTAGGCTCCCATATCTTTCCACAACGCAGTTTTTAAAGATTTTAGCAAAAAGCCGTATCCGTCACGGCCAACCCACAACAAGCTTGTAAATTATTGAGGATCGCCCGAGACCAACCGGCCCTCCTCCAATATCTTTTAGCCAGCAAGGCTGCTGGCCCTTGCTGCACCTTTTAATCGCCTTTTACGATAAGCAGGCTTACTATAGTAGTATTCTTTATCCCCTACTATAGGGATCATTAAGTGCTAATATTAGTTTATTTACACGCTGTATATCGCACAAATTCATTTAAATTAAGGACAGGGTCTTATAACACGCTCCTTTAAATAACCCCAAAGAAAATGATTCAGCATAAAACTATGGTCCGATTAGAGTGCCATCAAGTACTTCACATCAAAGTTAGTCTCGAAAACATGCCGATTATTGGCCTCTATCAACCACTATGGCTGTTAGGTAGACCAATACCTGGAATTTTACATTGAAACTAATTTATTATGGAATCTACTTTCATCTAACCAGAATATTTGTTTCGTGAAATCACACTGTTGATATCGCAATTTCAAAACCCAAGCAATAATTGTAAGTCTTCTTTCTGGATCTCCCAGGTAAAGCTTATGTATTCGTATAGGTTTGTATGCCTTGTACTTATACTGCTTTAAAATGCGATGCACTGAAGATTTAGAAATATTACATCCTGAACATACTTGTCTCATGGAAAGTGCAAGATTAATTTCAACATATCCAAGAAACCTATTGTATGTTCTTCCTTAGCAGCATGTCTGCTTGCAGCAAGAGGTTTTCTTTTATTTACTGCAAACGACCCATGTTCAGAACCTTTTATGATAGGGATAAGGTGTTTCAGATGTATGATGATGATAGCATGGACAGACAAAGTTACACAAAGATGTTCTAGAAATAGCAAGGGAAGAAACATCTGTAAATACATTGTTTAACATAATAACATAATCTTTAAATTTCAAAATGGCTACCAGTGGAAACGTTATTGAAACAGTAGCTATTATTGTGCAATTACTGTAAGAAAAAAGTTGTGAATAAATACATTGTGTAAGTGCAACATGTTCATGTATCATGCAGTGAATGTGTAGGTGCTCATCAGCAGCAGACTAATGGAGATTCTGCCTTTATCTGTAAGATGTGTTCTAGCATTGCAGATGTTCCTAGAAATAGTGCTGTTGTCCATGAATTGGACCAGTATTTAAGAAGTGATGGATTTGTAACTTGTTTAAGGGAGTTAATCTGCCATGAAACAAGTAAATTAAGCCCTGAAATCAAAGCGTTAAAAACTGAAATAGCAAATTTAAAGAAAAGTAACATTGATTTGATAAGATTATTAACAAAGCAGCATGTTCCTACAATTCTAGTACCAAAACAACATCTGGCAAATGTAAATAAATGCCAGAATGATTTTAATTTTAATAATGGTCATAGTTCTTCTGGGGACTCCAACTTAAACTTACCTAAGCAAGCTACTAAATTAGCTGACGAATTTGAAACTCAATCAGCATCCAACAATTATATTCCACAAAATTCTAACAAAATTGAGGTTTCATCCAAGGTAAACTTGGATCCTGATTTACATTCTAAATATTTAGGATCAAGACTACACCAATCCAATAGTGCAGTTAAGGAAATGCAAAATGGTGATCAAGCTACGGATGTCTGGAAAACCGTAAAAACTAAGAGAAGAGTTAGACCTGCAAAATGAGAAGGAATTTCTGAGGTTAATGAGTTAAAAGGTGTTGAAAAGCTGAATCATTTTCATGTCTACAAGTTTGCACCAGAAACTATTTGCATTTAAAAAGCATCAATACTGTTGATGTAGTAAAAATGAATGCAAAATATCCCGCGCAATATGCTTCATTTAAAATTTCAGTTCCGGAAGGATTTGCTGATATTCTTCAACAACCCCAGTTATGGCCTAAAAGTATGTCTGAATCGTTTTTATTCCTTCAGCTAAAACAAGTATTGACTGCATAGCAGAAAAATGTGAGTCTTCAAATTCAGTCGCATCACAACTTCAATATAACTCAAAAACATCTTACAAAATAATCTAAAAGATTTAGATGGTAAAAGCATTTCCTGTTTTTACCACAATGTTCGTAGTATTAGGGGTAAAGTTTATGAATTTACAAGCATGTGTTTGTAATTATGATCTAGTTACCCTGTGTGAAACATGGTTGTCTAGTGACATAGCAAACAGTGAGTTTTTGCCTTTACCAACTACATTGTGTATAGATATGATCGCAACTTTGCTGTTACCAGTGCTAAGCATAGCGGACGTGTACTCTTAGCAATTCAAAATGATATAATAACTGAACAGCTCAATTTATCTGTACTCCTGGATACACTACCAACATTTGATGTAATAGGTTGCAAATGTACATTGATTGGGTGTTGTTTGTACGTGTTTGTTGTTTATATTCAGCGCACCGTCAATTGATCACCTTAATTTACTATTTGATTACTAGGTGCAACATTACTTAAGTGCTGACAAATTAGTGGTTCTTGGTGATTTTAATATTCCAACGTCCGTAGTATGAATGCAGAGGACCTGTTATGTTCCTCATTGACTAATTTCACTAATTTAATGGATCTACAACAATATAACAAAATTTATAATGAAAATCACAAGATTCTCGACTTACTATTTGCTACCTTCAATTGCATAATTGCTCATGATAATGTGCCTCTGGTTACTGAGCATGTTCATCATCTAGCATCAACGATCTATTTTGATCTTTTGTCTACTCAGTTTCCACAATTTCGTAGTAATGCAAAATACAATTTCAAAAAAGCAAATTTTATTGGATTGTATAATGCCTTGAAGGCTTTGGATTGGTCAGTCTTAAATAATTGTACTAACATTCACGAGTCGTGCAGTATTTTTTATGAAGCTCTGTATAAGGTCTTCGACCAATATCTGCCCCACTATAAAAATGAAAACAATGCCAGCAATATAAAGTATCCGCCTTGGTTTAGTAGTGAAATCATACGATATATCACGTTAAAAGAGAAACTATTGCGAAAGTACAAAGTTGGTAACTCTCAGTACCACTTTGCTGAGTTTAAGAGGATACGATTGGTGGTGAAAAGTCTAACTAGGGCTGCATATGCTAATTACCTAGATGAAATAGAAATCTCCATTAACACTGACAGTAAGAATTTTTGGTCTTTTCTTAGGTCCAAAAAAGGTATATATCGAGAATACCTGGGAGAATGCACAGTGATGGTGTTTATTATAACAAACCCCAAGACATTGTGAAAAAGGTTGCAGAATAATTTTCTACTGTTTTTGAGGACCTATATTGTCCTACTATGGGTAGTGGAAATGTACCTGCTATGCACTGTAATGATAATTTTGATATTCAATTCGTACCGGAAAGCGATGACAGGTATGCTATTCGAAAATTGTAAAATAAGCCAGCAGTGGGGCTTGACCAGGTACCATGCTTTTTGATTAAAGCTTGTGAAACTGTGTTTGTGTGCACCGCTTCTAACTATCATAAATTTATCTTTGAAAACTGGAACCTTTCGTAGTGTGCAGAAGATTTCGCGTATCTGCTCTGTGCACAAGGCAAATGATATTAGTACGTTAGCAACTACAGACCGATTACTATACTGTCAAACTGCTCTAAAATCTTTGAGATGGTTGTTTATGTCATTATATATAATGCTGTGATAACGGATTGTTTAGGGGTGTATTGAGTAGCAAGGGTCGTGTAGTAACCATAAATTGCAACAGGAATCAGAAAACTGCATTTATAGCAGAAAATTAAGTAATTCATACATTATGTAAATAGCAAGCATTTAACACCCTGTATATAGACCGTAATTAGCTTTAAGCGATGCAAGGAAGCATATCTTACAACAATAGAACACGTATTTAGCAGAAAAATATGTAATTCATACATCATGTAAATAGCAAGTATTTAACACTCTGTATATAGACCGTTATTAATTTTAAGTAATGCAAAGTAAGAATATCTTTCAACAAAAGTACGCGTATTCAAGAGAAATGATAGTACATGTAATTAAACACGCATTGAGAAGTGTTCTAATTAGTTATAAAACAAATACGAAGATAAGAGATAAAACCTAACAAAGCTTTATGTAATTACGGTGAAATAATAAACATTTTTGATAAGACAACGCAGTTTCAAACACACATAAAACTACATAAACGAAAATAGCATTGAAGTTACATTATTTGTTTTGTTCAGTTATCCAAAAGGCGATATCTAAACAAAACAACGTATGGTCAAGATAACGAATAATAAGGTATCAAATAAACACCATTACACGGAAAACCTAAGCAATTACATCAGAAAATGCAGGGAATATTAAAGATCTGGTTAGTTGAGATATCAGCAAAACTGTTGAAAACCCAGCCCACATGTAAGTGGAGACAGCCTATATAATACAGAGCAATGATAAGAGAAGTCAGTTCATAACTCAGGTAGGGCGAAGCTGCGTCACTGCTAATCAGAAAGTCACGCGTAATTTAATATTCAATAAAATATCAAGTGTAAGTGATAAAGTGCAACGACTACAAAAACTTTTGTCGTTTAACATGAGTAGAATTTGGGGTAATTTATTTAAACTAAATATTAATAATAATAGGACTCAGAATGGTGGTACATTTCATAATACTTCAAATTTGTGGTGTAATTCGAATCTGCAATAATAATAATTCGAATCTTGATGAAAATAATTCGAATGTGATGATAATACTTCGAATGGATCGATAGAATATTTCGAATCTATGGTACATTTTTGAATATTTCAAATGTGTTGATGATAATATTTCAAATGTGTTGATGATAATAATTCCAATCTATGGTACATTTTTGAATACTTCAAGTTGTAATAATTCAAGTATGCGTCGACAATTATATTTTGGTACAATTCTGGTACAATTTTGAGTTGCGAGATTCAAGGCATATAAAATAAAGAAGCATGAAGTAATTTATTGAAAACGTGGGGTTCAACTAAGCAGAGCAGTGATAAATGAAGGAGGACAACAAAAGGGTGTTGATCCACAACCCGAACAACCTGTAGCAGGTCAGATCTAATTAGTTTTAAGATATTTTTCTATTTAAATTTCAATACTGAATTTATTCATTTTATATAAACTTGTGATAACGTCAACAACAAACATTGCATACGTTAAACTTACGTAACATATTATAAAGGGGTCTACAACGTTCCAGGTTTCTTTGGTAAAAAAGGTAGTTTTTGGTGACTTTAGATTGAATTCAAAGCATATACATTTTGGGGTAAATGATACACATGATATTGATTGATTGAAGGGTGTATTTTAATATTTTTCAAAAATTGTAAATAATATTTCTTTTCATTATATGAAATTAATTGACTTCGTTTTATGAATTCAAACAAATAGGTAATCATAAAGGGGTGGAGAAGCGAAAAATTGACCATCGTAACGTTGTGCACTCTGTGTAGATTAAATAGGGCTAGCCGTAGCATAATAGTAAAATTAGTAAGATTAAATTTGATTTGAGAACACAGAGCGATGGAGTTAAGTAAAAAGTCATTACACCGAGTACGGCGTTATCATATCAATATATATATATATATATATATATATATATATATATAAACTAATTGACCTTTTTTTATAAATATTGGGATAAATTTCGTTCGATTAAAGTTAGTGGTTTAGTTTAAAAACATTTATTCAACTTAACGTTTCGGAAAAATTTGTTTCCTTAATCATAAGCTACAAAGTGGATAGCATTAAATTACATATATAAAAGTTATAAATTACTTACTTAATGTGTTTTTTGTAGAAAACCTATTTTGACATGTAACGTCATTTCATTGAAAGTTGTTATTACAAGTGATGTTTGTCAAAACTAGCTTTCTACGTTTTAATAATTTGATTAAAATACAAAATGTTATGATTGTTTAGAAATTCTTGTTTTATCTGACCAACAAATCTTTATTAAGTTTGTATGTGTGTAGATGTGTGTGTGTGTGTGTGTGTGTGTTTGTGTGTGTGTGTGCGTGTTGAGAAAAAAGTTATTATTTATATAAATTTTGTGTGAAGAAATTTTGGAGACTGTATATGTGACCTGGTTGTTTAGTTGTTAAAAATATTATATTTGTTTTTTAAAATTATAAAGTCCAAAGTATACCGCTTCTAAATTATTAATATCAGTTTTTTCATTTAAACAGTTATTTGTTTTTTGAATGTGGTAGGATTCTAAAAATAAACGTTTGTAATAATTAGATTCTATTTCAAGTATTTCAACATTTTGTAGATCTAAAGTGTGATTGTTTGTTTTTATATGTGTCGAAAGTGCGCAGGTTGTTTTTCCTATTTTGGCGTCGCTTTTATGTTGTGTAAGCCTGTGACCCAGGTATTGTTTTGATTGACCTACATATTGTCCTCCACATGAACATTTGATTCTATATATTGTATTGCTTATTTTTAGTTTTTGTGTTTTGTCTTTTAAATTTGTGAAAAGTTCTTTGGTTGATTTATTATAATTAAAAGTAATTCCTATATTTGGTTGATTTAAATTTTTTTTTTAAATTAATTGATAAATTTTGGATATATGGTAATGTATATATATATATATATATATATATATATATATATATATAATGCAGTTAAAAGTGCAATTTCTCATGATCACTTTATTGAGAAGCATTCAACAGTTACTAACTTGTGTAATTTCGTTCAGTTTGTGGCAGAAGTTCTTGATTGTCAAGGCCAGGTGAACACTGTGTATACTGATATTTCTAAGGCCTTTGACCGTCTCAATCATAACATTTTGCTTAACAAACTAAGCGGTTACAACTTCTTGTACCCTAGTATTAAATGGTTGATTTCATATTTATCCGATCGTACTCAGATTCTTGAACATGGCGGTTTCTGCGCTTTTCCATATAAACCCATTTCTGGTGTACCACAGGAGTCCAATCTTGGGCCATTGATCTTTCTACTTTTTATAAATGACAGTCAGTATTAACCTGTGAAGTGTTAGTATTTGCCGATAATGTTAAAATTTTTGTAGCAGTGGAAACATTAACCGATTAACCTTGTGAATGATTGGTGCATAAATAACAAGCTAAGCTCGAATGTTACCAAATGTAAAGCGATAACTTACTCGTGGAAAATTCAACCTCTAATGTTCAACTACACAGTAGCTACTTCTATGTTGATTCGATGTAGCAGTATTAATGACCAAGATCATGTTTGATTCAGATCTCTCGTTTAACTCTCATATATATAATCACATGTGCTAATAAAACACTGGACTACATATTGCACAATTGTAGTCAGTTCAATATTAATACACTAAAACCACTCTCTTTTGCTTTGGTGAGATTGCGTCTGGAACTTACTTTTGGAAGGTCCTCAACGTAGATTTTTAAAGTACTCATGGTATAGAAAACATCATTTTTATCCACCCAGGGGGTTTCCAAATCAGGCATTACTTGATGAATTCAGCATGAGTTCTCTTAATATCAGGCATCTGTTAGCTGCCATTACATTCCGCAATAAGCTGTTGCACAATAATATTGACTGTATGTATAAATTATCTAAAATTAAGTTCCATATATCACATAGAGGTAGTAGAGGAAAACTTGTGTTTTATGTTGCTTCTGCCCGTGTAAACTTGCTGCTTAAAGCACCCATAACTGTTATGTGCTCTTTGTGTAACAGTTTCTGCAGCAATGGTGATATTTTCAATGATGAGTTAAACCATTTCACTGGTACTATAACTTCTAGCTAGATATATAGGCTTAGGTAGATTTGATAAATGTATAAGTATACTCTATGTTTTAATTCATTCTCATTTATTGTACTTGCTGTATAGTGACTGTATCAAAATGTTATGTTTGTAACTGCAATTTTTTTTCTGTTGTGTTGTTTTTTGCTGTTGGGCAATAAAGACATTATTATTATTATATTACTTAATAGTGGGTCGATCCATACCAAGTTGTCCAGGAAAAAATAATTTGTTGCTTGACCATCTCAGAAAAATTTGATATTTGCTGGTTGAATTCCCTAATGCTTAATGGACTCAAAAATATTTTTAAAAAAATTTTTATTATCGTTTAGAAATGGCGGCAATTTCGTTTTCATACTGCAAGCATTTGTTCGCATTTGCTAGCATCTGTGTTTTTTCAATAGTTCCGTAATGGATTGCTGTAAGTCTTTTACATAAAAAGCATTTAATTCCGCACACTATGACCTACAAATTAAAAGCATTATCACCTAGTTGAATGTATTCCTTGATATATTTTTAACAGTTCCAAGTCACTGGTCGCAATTTTAAAAACTCAATTAGTGAACAGTATTCCAAAGAAGGAGTAATTTATCAGCCTTATAATATAAAGTATAAAGTACTAATGATTATTTCTTGAGCAATCCTGTTTCAGCGGCTAGCAGACAGCATCTGCAAGTCAGTACAGGCCCAAAGACCAGTCTGCAGGTTTGTCTGAGAGCCTGTACAGACAGATCTGTGTGTTGTCTTTCTCCTTCCACCAACATCTGTCCAGTTACCAATTAGCTTTTGAAGTATGCAATTGCATTACCTTTTTAATGAAATCTCAATATTCTATTAATGTTCTTATCAAAGAAGCTTGTGTATGAAGTGCTTCCTAAAGACGTTACTTCAATTGAAAATTATAGTGAAGAAGTAAAAGTGTTGCTTTACTTAAGAGTTGACTGAGATTAGATCAATTTGTTTATGAAATTAAATACACAAAAAAAACACCTTTTGCTTTGAAAAGAATAATTGCGAAAATGGCAACTACTGTCAAAAAGAATTTGGAAGATTCATTTCAAAGCAAACTTTGTAACAATTTTTTTGCTATATAGCAAAATTTTTTCTGAACTATATAGAGGTATTAAGGCAATAGAAAAAAAATGAAAAAATATTCAAAGTATATATATTTGCAAATTTAAATGGATTTTCGAATTCCTAATAAGTCCCTGGTTCCATATGGAAAACAACATGTGATCCATTATTTCTTGGTTTGGTTAAATTGTAAGACAATGTTCAACATTTTGTACCTACAATCATATGGAAAACAATTCATGTGTTTTGAAACCTGGTTTGGAAAGTCGTACATAAAATTATAATCTTTCAAAGTTGATGTAAACATTTTATTGTTCACAATATACCTCAAAGTTTTCAACATGTTTCAGACACATGGCATGTGGGTATTAAACATTTGTTCTGATAAGATTTCCCCTGATTGAATTGTCTTTGTAAGTCAATTTCTCAATTCACTCTCTTGCACATGATCCTCGAGCCAAGCAGAATGAGGAGTCGAGTCAACAAAATTCCTAGGAGCATGAAAATTCCTATGAGCCAGCAAATTCTTTAGAGTCAACAAAATACCTTCAAGTCAGCAAACATCCTCTAGCCAAAATGTACCCACGAGCCTACTAGCATCGTTGATGTCCAAGCATCCTCGATCCGACAATCACTCTTAAGCTCCCCCATCACGTATTATGAAATCAGTCTGGGGCCATTGCCTTCTTCACCGCAAGCAACCAGTTCGATCCTGGATCCAACCAATCTAAGGAGAGCAGCCAGCCCCTAGTGGTTAAGGGCGAGTTATTTTTGCCGAATCCCTCGACGAATTTATTTCACAACCTCCTTTCCCACAAATGGCAAAGTTTTGCCCCGCAAAAATCTCCATCGTTCCAGCCTGTAAGATTCGGTAGGTAACTGAATCGACTTTTTGTTGATTACTTGATTTCCCCTAGTTGATTTGTCTTTGTAAGTCATTTCTCCAATCCGCTCACTTCCACATCACCTTCTAATCAAGCAGGATTGGGAGTCGATGCACAAATTCTAAAAGCCAACAAAATTCCTTACAGTTAACAAAATTCCTACGAGCCTGCAAATTCTTTAGAGTCAACAAAATACCTTTAGGCCAGCAAATTCTTTAGAGTCAATAAAATACTTTTAAGCCAGCAAATTCTTTAAAACCAATAAAATACCTATAAGCTAGTAAACACCTTCTAGCCAAAATGTACCCTCAAGCCTACTAGCATCGTTGATTTCCAAGCATCCTACAAACGACCATCACCCTATAGCTCACCCGTCATGTACTATGAAATCAGTTTGGGGCCATTACCTTCCTCACCGCAAGCAACCAGTGGTTAAGAGTGAATTATTTTTGCCGAATCCCACGACGAATTTATTCCACAACCTCCTTTCCTACAAATAGCTAAGTTTGGAGTCCCAAACAGCTCCATCGTTCCAGTCTGTAAAATACAGTACGCGACTGAATCGACTTTTTGTTGATTATTTAATTTTTTTTTACTACAAACATATATTTTGATGAAAGTAATATTTCCTTCAACTTTGATATATTTGAAACTCTCACTAATAACTATTTTAAGATTACTTGAATTACTATTTTTGATTAAATTTGTACATGATTATCAGATCTGATGCTCATCTAAATATTAAGTAATGAAATTTTGTTCAACTAATAATTTTTTTATATATGACTAAAATATGTGAAATTCTTTATTTCTTTTGTTAAATATTGTTATTGGATACAAATTATTTATTATAGGAATAGAAGCATTGTGGTTCTAGTGTGGTCATTTTTCCAGAATTTTAAAATTATCTACTTCAAAAGGGTTTTCTGTATCTAACCTACAATTATAATTTTTTAATACTTGCTCGATACTGTGGCGTCCAACTTCAATATATATTTTTTTTCGTTTTGCAAAGAATGTTTCAAACCAGCCCATCTTAAACTCTCTCTTGGAGTAATGGTCAAATTAGCCCCTGACAAAGCATTTTTATATTTCATCTCATACGTGTAAAAGTGTTAAAGTCGCTTTGAAGTTCTGAATTATCATGTCTCACGTATATTATTATTTTAAACATGTTCAATATTATAATTAAAAATTTAGAACTGCTTCAACAAGGTCCGGAACAGCAGGCTCGAATTGTTGTTAAATAAATAAATAAATTGTTAAAACTTGTACTACACAGATGAAACTTCTAAATGCTAAAATTAAATGCCATATTTCAAAAAAAGAGAATAAAATTAAGATTATCAGTTTACTGTGAAATTCTTGGAGTTGAGCAAAAGTTAGTAATGAATTTAATGTGTCAGAACGTTTGGTTTTAAATTAACAAGGCATTTACTGAAAGAACAGGAAATTTTACCTACATTACAAAAGAAAAATGCATATAATCTGATAAATGAAACACGATCAAAAAGGTTATAGATTTTATGAATATGACAATAATAGCCATTTGATGTCTGGCAAAAAAGATTGTGCTTGGTGAAAATAAATGGTACTAAGGTACAAAGACGAAAAAGGTTAACATTGTGCAGTATAATGATTGATAATATGTACAGTTTTATGTCAATTCAAAAATTAGCCCCTGAATAAATTATTCACATTCACCAACTTTAATTTTCCTGAAAGCCAGCAAAAATATCTTTGTAATTACTCTAAAGTACCTTACGAACGTTCAAAAATGTATGCGGATGATTTTAAAAAATTTTCGGTTATTCATACTCAGCAGGATCATATAAAATTGCAAGATGACCTCGGCAAAGTTGTAAGTTTCACTCGTAAACTAATTAGTACAAAATACACTTATAGTATATACTCTTCCCTTTTGTTATACGTCACTTCGGTTAGACCTAGGGGTAATTTTTGATTGTAAGTTATCTTTTACCGAACATATAGTGAACATATCCAACTCTGCAGTTAAAATGTTAGGATTTGTTATTAGAAACTGCAAATTTTTTTCTGATATTACAACTATAAAAGTGCTTTACTTTGCCTTGGTACGTACAAAGATGGAATACTGTTCTGTAATATGGGCCCCCTACTACAAAAATCAGTGTGCGTTATTAGAACGCGTTCAAAAAAAGTTTTTACGATTCCTTGCTTTTAGGATGGATGGTGTATATCCGGATCATAAGGACAACTACCATACATTACTTATTAGATTTGATACTACGTCTCTCGAGTTGAGACATATTATAATCCTGTTTACTTTCATATATAAGTTGGTGCATAATTTGATCGATGTTCCGGATATGCTGCAGCAGCTAAATTTTTTAGTTCCCAGACTTACATCTCGGGAAAGGCAAGTGTTTTATTGCGCAAAGGCTCGTACAAATTTCATGTTGAAGTCGCCTATTTATCAGGCGTCTGGTATAGTGAACAAGTTTGCTGACAAATTCGATAGATTTGTTAATACCCTATTAGACTGTACAACTGTTATACATATACACTTAAGCATATTATAGTTTTGCCGCGTGTGATAGTTATCGGGAATTATTTTTATATTATCTTAAGTAGTTTTACCTTATAATTATGACTAATTGCGTATACAATAGAGACACAATTACATTTAGTTGGATAGTATTTTTAATATGTTTGTTTGTCTTTAAATAAGTTTTATGTGACATGTGTATTTAACTGTCCTGTATTGGAGCACTGCTCTGTTGGATGTATGAAATTAAATAAATAAATAAAAATGCTTTCTCTATTTTTCAAATTCTCAATTGACCTTTTTGTTGACCCTAACAGATATATAATATATAGCAAATATTAAAATTGAAACAGTCTTTAACAAATGAAAAATTTAAAATCTCTAGCCTGCGTTTTCCTTGTTTGTCACTAGAAATGCTTCAGAGTATCTGTGGTCAACACCTCCTGATTGTTACAGTTCGACTTGCTTCACTTGTTGGCCAGAATGATGGATTAATGGTTGCTTGTATTTTTCCCCTTGGATTTCTGGAGTAACTTTTAGTATCTTTACGTTTATTTCCTTGTAAGTATTTTCGAAGTATCTTTGGATTTTCATTTATATAGGTACATCTTGAGATACATTTAGATCTTTAGATATGCTTCTTGATCTACATTTTTTTTAAGAGGTTTCCTACTGATGATGACCACATAGTGGTCGAAATACGTATCTAGTAATTTAAATATTTTTTGTGGTTAAGGGTTTTTATTTAATTTTATTTAAATCGTGCCACAGTGTTCCTATAGATTATTACTCAGTACTAACAACTACCTTTTTTAAACCATTTTAAAATGTCAAATACTAATATATATATATATATATATATATATATATATATATATATATATATATATAACACATACTTTGCTAATTGCAGTTAGAGATAACAAAGTGCTACCGTGTTCAAGCTCCCAATGAATGTACTTCAATAGTGACAACACCATTTCTTTACACCATTTGTCTAAAGGTGCTGGCATTTGAGTATTTGCAAACAACACAAATTATCAAAAACAAAAGTAGTTCTAACAAGAACTGTTTCTATATGAACTTACAATAATATTCAGAAAATTACAGAGGCCACAACTCTATGCAGTAGCAGGATAATTGACAGTTGATGCTAGTGTGAAGATAAATTCAGATTTCATTTCAAGATATGCATTAACTTCAAACCGTACAAAAAAGTTTGGCAACAGTGCATTGCAATACCAATATCAAAAACCAGAATGATCTAAAATGTAACGTCAACACACTATATCTTTTTACACGCATTAGCATTAAGATTGTGGCTACCAGAATAACTATTTAATGATGTCATGGCTTTGATTCGACGGATGAACTATAATTGAAAACAATTTATCAAATTAAAAACTCATTTTTCAGATGGCATTTGTGAGTAAATTATATAACCTTATCGAGATACATTTTAGTGGCATACAAATTTATCGCTTAAAGTGCTGCAAAAAAAGCTGTTATTTCTAAAACTTATATCAGATTTAAAAATACATTCCTTATTTAACTACTGGCCGCAAAAAGAAGTGCTTTAAACAAACCATTCCTACCTTCTGTATCTTTTATGTCATGGTCTTCCTCCGGCATATCAGCTGCTTCAACCAAACACAACTTTGCAAGTGATTCAGACACGTGTTCATGTGGTTTATTCTTTAAAACTTTGTCAGATTCAGTAATATCAAGTTTACGAGCACCTTAAAAAGATTAAATTCTAATTAATAGTAATATAACAAATTAATTTCAGTAAAAAATATTAGTTTTCATAAAATTCAAAATTAAATCTATTATATGATTGATTTACTACCTTTGCATATTGAATTCAATAATTTATAATATATGTTTGGCATAAGTGCTTATCACATTAACAAAGCTTCCCGTTAATTCTTCTTACTTAGAATCAAACAAAATACTATATAATAAACGTAGGCAAGTAATCCAAAACATTTGCTTTTACATATGTATGTGCTGTGCAGTTATTACGTTGAATTGGCCCATTATTACACTTCTTAGTTCAACATTCATTACATTTGATAAATAGTATCATTTCAAAACGTTTTCCGTATCCTATTTTGCTCAATTTTAAGAATACATTACAACTTCTTTATTTTAATGTGTTATTAAGATTAATTCATAACCGTTGGCTATAAGCACTTTCCATAGTCTATTTACTTAGTTTTGTGAACAAATGATTTGCTTATTTGAATTGTTATTCAAATTGTGTTACACATGGCTGGAATCAAGTTCCCTGTGAAGTAAATTTGAAAAAGGATTCATTCTACAGTTTGAACAGCTTCAAAATGTAGTCACTAAGTGTTTCCTGGTGGGTTCGAATGGTAAATATTTTATTTGTAGTGCTGGTGTCCTAAGGTAAGTATATAGTAATTTTGTAATTTATATCACCCTTGAGGAAATATATTTATGAAGTAACAATATACAAACTACATTAATGTGTAAGCTACAATTTTATCAAAAATTTCTTTGTAAATCAAACAAACCACTTAGTGACTAAGTGATACAAGATCATTCAAAGACAGATTTGTATTGAAACTTTAAGGACATTAAGAACTATGTAGTAGGATATCAACCAACGAACCTCTCGCTACCACGTTATTTCACATGGCGGATGATTTGCTTAAGCATCTATGGCACCAAGGACCAATGTTTTGCTAACCAATCATACCTTCGAATGATGCTGTGTTCCTAGATTTTTAAAACTTATACTTTAAGTAGTCCTTTTATTGGAATATCAGTGCTTGACGAATTGAATATTTCATTTTTTTACCTATTAATTGAATTTTCAATGAATACTTCATTTCTTTTCTCTAGTGTTATAGTTAACCTAGTTTTTTGTTATTGAAGTTTTTAGTACTGTCATATCACCTCATGGGAAGTGTCAAGTACATTAAATTTTGTTTGCTATAAGCTTATCTAAATTAATATAAAATTCTAATTTTTTTTAAGTAAAAGCAAGAGTTACGACATGGTTTTAAAGAACATATAGTGCTAACGAGTAAGTTGGCAATCAAAATTTTCTACGAGAGGGTATTGATATATTCTTAGCCTACTATTGATACAATTAAAAATTATAACTTAGAATATTTTATTATTCAACATAGTGCCCTCTTCAATTAATATACTTAATATAGCGATACTGTAACGCCTCTGACTCTTAAAAATAATCTTTTATTTTTAAATCAAAAAATAATTGTTCCTAAATTTTTAAGGGCAGAAATGATGAAATTGATCCATGCATCAGATTTTGGTATTCAAAAAACCAAACTACGAGCAAGACAAATATTCTACTGGCCTACCTTAAGTGCTGACATAGAAATGTTAGTAAAAAAAATTGTGAAAACTGCCAGTTATACCAAAAGTCCATCAAAAAGAATCTCTCATAAACGGCCTTATTCTAGATATACCTTGGCAATACGTGTATTCAGATTTCTTTGAATTTCAGGAAATTGATTTTTATGAATTGTTGATACCTATTCTAATTGGATTAAAATTACCCAGACAAGAGGTAAGACATCAGATGTAGCGATAACTTTTTGTAAAGAGAAATTTTCACAAAAGTTTTGAATTTATACTCTGGTTTTGAAGCACTGAAAATTAAAATAATGTGAAATTCTAATTTATTATATAGAACTAATGCTAATAGAAAACGGCCCACAAGACCGAAACATATCATAGCAATTTATATAATAAAAATTGGAATTCAAAAACGTAGTCAATTGGATTCATTTAAAGTGACCAACATCCAAGAATAAAAACAAAGATATATATATATATATATATATATATATATATATATATATATATATATAATAATTTTATATTTTCTTGACCATTTATATTATTTTTGCAAAACTTTTCTTGAACTGGTCATTAATAATTAATTTGAATGTTTTCTACATGTCAAATAAACACTTTTTCTTGCTTTTAATTTTATTATTCATATGAGCGTTTCGTTAAACAACCATTTTCAAATATGAAACCTATAAACTATCTCTAATTAAATAATGATTTTTTAAAATTAAATTGCATACATACCATTTAATGCAAAGTCAAACTACTAAAACTTACAAACTAAATAAATTATTTCTAACATTGTAGGATAAGCAACAATACATCCTAATAATACTCTTTTGGGTATGTTTTTAATTTAAAACTTGCTTTCCTTGTCAATTTACAACTAACATTTATATTAATAAAACTTTACAAAACTAATACCTTATCAGTGATAATGCTATTGAATTAAACATATGGATTTTTACATGCTTATGCTGATATACAGTGTGAGAGGATATTAATGTATGTGGTATTCAGATTATTTCTGTTGTATTAAATTGTGGTAAATGTTTATAAATCCGTCTTGGTCTATTTTGAGTTTATAGCTTTAGGGTTTTGAATTTCTATTGTTTCAAGTATGTTTCTTTGTTATCATTTATCTCCGTTCCTAAAATTTTAACATTACTAAAATCGAACTGGTGGACTTTTCAATTAAATGCGTTGCTAGGGCCGTACTTTTTATTATTAGTTTTGATCGTATATTTGTGTTCATAAACTCGTTTATGGAGGTATTGTTTAGAATTTCCGATATATACTCCAGGGCATTCTATACAGTTGATTTAAACCGATAATAGATGGAAAAACAGAACCCACACAATATACAAAATCAACTGTATAGAATGCCCTGAGTATATATCGGAAATTCTAAACAATACCTCCATAAACGAGTTTATGAACACAAACATACGATCAAAACTAATAATAAAAAGTACGGCCCTAGCAACGCACGCAATTGACAAAGTCCACCAGTTCGATTTTAGTAATGTTAAAATTTTAGAACGAAGATAAATGATAACAAAAGAAACATACTTGAAACAATAGAAATTCAAAAAACCCTAAAGCTATAAACTCAAAATAGACCAAGACGGATTTATAAACATTTACCACAATTTAATACAACAGAAATAATCTGAATACCACATACATTAATATCCTCTCACACTGTATATCAGCATAAGCATGTAAAAATCCATATGTTTAATTCAATAGCATTATCACTGATAAGGTATTAGTTTTGTAAAGTTTTATTAATATAAATGTTAGTTGTAAATTGACAAGGAAAGCAAGTTTTAAATTAAAAACATACCCAAAAGAGTATTATTAGGATGTATTGTTGCTTATCCTACAATGTTAGAAATAATTTATTTAGTTTGTAAGTTTTAGTAGTTTGACTTTGCATTAAATGGTATGTATGCAATTTAATTTTAAAAAATCATTATTTAATTAGAGATAGTTTATAGGTTTCATATTTGAAAATGGTTGTTTAACCGAAACGCGTCATATGAATAATAAAAATTAAAAAGCAAGAAAAAAGTGTTTATTTGACATGTAGAAAACATTCAAATTAATTATTAATGACCAGTTCCAAGAAAAGTTTTGCAAAAAATATATATATATATTATACTGTCAAGAAGGGGGTGGGCTTATAAAATGTTTAAATAGGGCTTCGAAACGACTTTGCTAGAATGGGTATATTTGGTTTTGTTTGAGTATTTTCTTTCAGGTATTTTTGGTTTATAAATTAACAACAACTATTCCACGTTTATAAATTTATAAAGCTTTTGAAACTGCATTGCATTCAACAACATATACCGGCCATAGACCAGGCTAAGCTAGTTATAAGTTTGCATTGTATACGTATTTTAATTGTTATGGTTGCACGT
This sequence comes from Platerodrilus igneus, assembly GCA_036346225.1. Classification (NCBI taxonomy): domain Eukaryota; kingdom Metazoa; phylum Arthropoda; class Insecta; order Coleoptera; family Lycidae; genus Platerodrilus; species Platerodrilus igneus. The sequence continues at coordinate 1,847,405 of JARFIW010000439.1, read as the reverse complement.
ATATGAAATTTAATTTGGAGTTAGCGTTTTCAGAACCATTTGAATGTAAAACAAATATCAAAATTGCTTGGTATACTGCACGCTTTTAAAATTTTAAGGAGTTAAGTGATACTCCGTAAAATTTGTAAATCAATTTCAGTTTGAATATGTTTTAACAATTAAAGATTGGTTATGTAATGACAGGACGTTTACCGAATAAGACATAAATGTCTGTTGCGTACAATTTAAAAGCTGAACCATCAAAGTTTGTTAGCTATTTTCAATATTGTAAAAGTTCAATATACATAAATCACTGGATTACAAACCATCTAGAAAATGAATGTATCTAGAGAAAACAACTGTATTATTAATCAATTATTAAGAATTATAAATTACATAGTGTGCGTAGAGATAGTTGTCATGGCAACGGAAACAAAAGAAGACGGATTTTATTTATAATTGACTCAAATTTATATTACTGAAAAATAGACGTGTTTTGTACTGTTATGAGTTTTATTACATTTAAAAAGTTACGAGAAAGTTTTGAAAGTCAAGTTGTACCTGGAGATAGCAAATAGTAGCAGTTTTCCGGCGAATAAAAGTTAATTAAAAGAGGGAGTGCTGGTCTGTACCGTTATTGTTTGAAGACGAAAGCATAGTGGAATTGGAGTTATCTGAGTATTTGTATAACATAAAATTTGTAGAAATATTAGTAGTTTTATAGTCTGGAGATTACCAGTTGCTCGAGTTACTTATTATTTACAGGAGGTGCCTGCAGTTGGTCACTTGGCTTCAGGACGGCTGGAAGGCGGCGCTTGTATCTGGATTCCAGGTATTAGTATTTAATATCTACGCAGTGCTTTAATCAAATTTATAAAAGTGGAACTAGTGTTTGGGAATACTTTTGGCTTTTAAAATTATTTGACATATTTATGAAAAAATCCTTGAATATTTGTTTTGGTGTCTAGTTGAGAGATGTTTGCTTAGGACGGACCCACCCTATGTAGATTCCGCCACGTGTTTGACGGCCCTGTAAAATATTTAAGTGCAGCAGCCGTGTAAAATATTTAAAGATAAATTGTGTGGCATAACTCAACAAGGCTCTAAAATAAGACAAGGAGTGACAGATAGATATATTACGCCTATCACTAATAAGGTAGGATCACAGTATATATAACAGATGGCGCTAACAACGTGAGGCAGAGTAGATTTGTTAGTTGTACGTTGCATATATTCTATTTAAAAGTGAAAATTAATATTTGATTGACGTTTCATAGATATTTATTTGACAGTTGTTGGAAGGTTTTGAATTTATTGTAGTAGGCTAAGACGTAATTTGATATTCACACTTTGGTCAATTTTAGCGGCGGTAAAACATTAGGTGGGGCTCGAATAGGTAAATAACTTCGCAACAAAATATTTGTTCGCCTAAAGGTGGGGCTCGATAGGGCTGATTCAGATTTGCAGAGGTTGTGTAGCTTAGTGGGGCACATCATTGAAGTTTATTTTGAAAATTAAAGGGACATGTCTGATGAGGAGAGAATCACGAGGTCAGGAAAGTTTATGGAGTTGAGACTGGTGTGAGAGGGCAACCGGTGGTTAAGACTGTAGCAGCAGGGGATGCTAGGGATGAAGCTGGAGGATATGTGGAGCCGGAGGTGATTATTGTGAATTCAGGGGTACATCGGGAGAAAATGAAATTGATAAGGAAAAGAGAATATGCAGATCCAAGATGTGATGATGGTTTTGTTGGAATTAAAAGGGTCGTTAACTAAGTCGCATGAAGAATTGAGAGGATCATTGTTGGCCGAGGTTAGAAATTCACAAGCGGAAGTTAAGGAAAAATTTGATATGATGGAAATGAAAATTGAAGGAATTAATGTATCAATACAGAGCAGTTTGTGTTCATTTAAGGATGAAGTTCTGAAGGACGTAGAGGATAGAGTCCAGGTTGTAGAAGGAAGGTAACAACAGGTTTAAATGAATTAAGGAAGAGCTGTACATGGTCGAAGTTAGACAGACAGAAAAATTGCAGAATTTAGGTGAAATAGTTCGGATTCAGACGGAGGACAATATTAACTCTAAAAACGAAATTATAGGCAAATTGCGGGCGAGTCAGGAGGTGGCAGAGAAGCTGAGAAGGGATACGACGGTTCTGGGGAATACGGTAAATGGATTGTCTGGTCTTGAAGGAATGTTAGACAGATGAGAGAACAGTTGGTTGAATTGGAAAGGGAAGAGTTGTTTGTGATGCAGGATACCAGTATAGGCTAGGAAAGAGACCTTGCCGAGGTTTGAAGGCAGAAAGAATGAGCAGCCGATGGTCTATCTTAGCAAGTTGGACGAGATGGTAGAGAGTGAGCCTGAGAGGGTGAAGATGCAGATGGTGAGCGTGACATTGGGGGTTGTGCAGAGAAATGGCACTGTATCGTGAGGAGGCAATATAGTTCGTACGAGGAATTTCGAAGGCTATTCATAGAACAATATTGGGGAAACACGCATCAGGCTAATATTCGAACGGATTTAAACACTGGGAACTATAGGTCATACCAGGATCGAGAGAAAATTATGTGATTGAAAAGTATAACCAGGCGCAGCACCTGATTCCTAAATTAAGAGAAGATGAAATTATATTATTGTTGTCAAGGCATATGGAGGCGGAAATAACTAGGGCCGTAGCGATACAAAACGTTCGGACTTTAAGAGACTTTTGGAAATGATGCGAAATTATGACGTAGCTAGGACGTTTGAAACGAATACCAGGAAAATAGTGATAATAGGAATTGGGATAGGAATAGGAATAGCACAGACTACCAGAGGACTGGGGTGCAAGGATACAATTATAGGGAGAATGGACAGGACAACTACAGAAAGCAATATCAGGGAAATCAAAGGAGAACGAATAATAATTGGGAACAACGTTTTAATAGAGACGATAATTATAGGGGAACAATGACTGGAACAGGACGGATAGGAATGACAGAGGTTTTGGACAGCAAAGGACAGGTTTTGGGCAGAGATGGCAGAGAGAAAGGGAGCAGAGATCAACGGATCAGGGGAAATACCGACAGGGATTAGAGACCGAGAACGGAGACAGATAGAAACTTGACGATCCAACACGTAACAACAAGAGACACGCGACAGAGGTCGGAGGATAGGATAGAGAAAGTGGAGGTCCACGATGAACCCACGGTACAAAAAAACGTCGATTTATTAGTGTTAGGAAAATCAGATTTAGGGACACAGCATAGTATTAGTTTAGTAGATAAGTTGTTAGATAATAAGTTTGAAAGAAGGCGGGAGTTACCATTTATTCATATTAGTTTAGGGGATACAGGGTCGCAGTTATCGCTGGTGAGAGAGGAAATAGTTTTGAAACATGCAGAATTATTCAAAGGGAAAATTTGTAGGGTTAAGAGTATTAATTTATGGTCTGCGATTAAGAGGAAGTTAACTACGATAGACAAAGTTGTACGAGTATCGATTGTATTAGGAAGTACCAGACTAGGTGAAGTAGAGTTTTGGATAGCAAGAGGATTATATTTAGATTTTATTGTAGGGATAGATGTAATTGAGGAATTTGGACTGGTTATAGATGGTAAAGCACGAATGGTAAAGGTATTAAATTTAGAGAAGAAATGGGTGGTGCCTAAGGATAATCGGGATACTAGGGATGAGATAAATACAGATAGTATAGGATCAGGAAAGACTAAGAATAGAATTTATGATGGAATTGATGAGTTACGGTTATGTAATATATTTGAGAAGGTATTTGATGAGGAACAGATAGGATTAATAGGGTGGATATGAAGGAAATGTTATATGAGGTGTTTAATAGACATGCAGGAGTTTTAGTAATGAGCCTAGGTTTGCGAAGGAGTATACGCATAAGTTAGAGGTCACAGACGAGGGAAGTTTTCGTACTAGGGTATATCCAATACCATTTGCATTAAGGGGTCGAGTGAAAATGAGATTAAAAGATGTTAAAAGAGGAATTATTGAATCAGCGAGAACACCCTATATCAATCCGGTAGTGGTTGTGCCTAAATCTGATAATTTAGAATTAAGAATATGTTTAGATGCTAGGAGATTGAATGCGATTACTAAACCACAATTTGAACAACCAAAATCACTAGATAATTTGTTATACAAGGTAAGCGAGATGAAAATTTTAGCAAACTGGACTTAAAGAATTCTTTTGGCTAATTCCTTTGCATGAGGAAAGTCGGAAGTATACTGGATTTAGCATTGAAGGGGAGATTTATCAGTACAGAGTTGTTCCATTTGGTCTTTCAACGTCATCCGCTGCATTAGTTCGAGCCATGCAGAAGTTATTAGATGAGTACGAAGACTTCTGTACGCACTATGTCGATGATATTTTGATTTTTCTAAGAAGAGTTAGAACATTTAGAACATTTAAGAAAAGTGATCCGAAGGTTAGACGAGGGAGGTTTGAGGTTGAATTCGAAGAAGTGTGAGTTTTTTTAGGACCAGGTAAAGTATTTGGGGTTTGTCGTTGGCAGCGAAGGAATTAGAATTTGTGAAAAACGCTTGGACGAGTTGAAGAATTTGAAACAGCCAAGAAATTTGAAAGGTTTAAGAGGATTTTTAGGTGTATTAAATTATTATCGTCGATTCATACCAAAATATTCGAGTTGTGCATTCCATTGTTGGAGTTGTTAAAAAAGAACGAAAGGTGGAAATGGAACGAGCAAAGGGAGCAGGCATTTCGGGAGTTGAAGGCGGTATTTTATAGGCAACTGTCATTAAAATATCCCAATTTTACGGATCCATTTATTTTAAGGACAGACGCTTCGAGTTTTGCAATAGGGGCTGAGTTGGTGCAGGTTCAAGAAGGAGAGAAGTGCCAATTTGTTTTATTTCGAGGGCTCTGAAAGACTGCGAGACTAGGTATTCGACAGCGGAAAAGAGATGCTGGCAATCGTATATGCTGTGAAGAAGTTAAGATTTTATTTATTGGGTAATAAATTTCTGGTTGAATCGGATAACACAGTGGTCACGTTTCTGAAGAAGAAAGAGTTTTTGAACAGTCGATTGTATAGATGGGCGTTAGTATTGCAGGAATATGATTTTGAGATTAGACATAAACCTGGTAAAGAAAATGTTACGGCTGATTTCTTTAGTAGGAAGGATGAAGGGTTGCTAACGGATAGTAGGAATGGATTTTGATTGCATTGCAAGTGTTTGAAGATCTGGGAAGATGGTCGAATGCCAGATTTCATCGGATGCAAGCACACGAAGAAATAAGGGTGATCAGAGAAAATTATTCAGAGAGAATTTAGAACAAGACAGAGGTTTTTATATGGTCGAGGGAGTTTTGGTGAAAAGGTTATGGGATGATGAATTATTAGTGTTAACGACACAGGTAGCCGTTGAGCTGATCCAGGAAATTCATACTACGTTTGGTCATATAGGGATTCGTAAGACGTTCTTGATATTTAGGGAAGCTTTCTATGCACGAAACGATAGAAAATTGGTGAAAAATTGCATAAATCTGTGTGAGACGTGTTTGTTAGGAAAGGATAAGAATGTGGTGTTGCAGAATCAAGTTAGATGTATAAGAGCGGAAGGTCCATTAGATATTGTGGCAATGGATTACTTGAGTAATTTGATACCGAGTAGGAACGGATATCAGCATATTTTAGTTGTAGTGGATAATTTTACAAAGTTTGTGCAGCTTTATCCAGCGAGGAGATGTAATTCTAGGCATGTATTGAGTTCTGTAAGAAAGTTTGTAGAACGAATAGGTAAGATGAATAGGGTATTGTTGGACAATGCAACGTATTTTCGTAATCGAAGGGTTGAAAGTAAATTAAGGAAGGATGGAATAAAGATGACATTCTGTAGTATCAGACATCCTCAAGGAAATCCATGTGAAAGATATATTCGAGAAGTAATAAAGTTTTGAGGTTAATAACGCAGGAACAACATGATCGGTGGGTAAGGTATTTACCGCAAATAGAAGAATATATTAATTTTGTACCAAGTTCAGTGACAGGAATGTGTCCTGTGACATTGATGAAGAAGGTGATTCCAGCAAGACCGAGGAGAGCTGAACAAAAGTGGAGGATATAACGGAGTTGTTGCATAAAGCCAAACAACAAGTCGAAACGATACAAAGAAGGGAGTTGGAGAAACGTAACAAGAAAATCAAGAAGCAAGTGGTTTTTCAGTTGGGGATCTTGTTATTGTTAAAAGATTGAGAATGTCAAATTGGGAAAGAAATATTTGTGCCAAGTTGTTATTTCCATACGAAGGTCCTTATCGAGTGAGAAGAATTTTTGCAGAAGGAATACTTACGAATTGGAGAATGACAGGGTGAATGTCGGGGACGTTTTCATATAGAAAATTTGTATCCATATTTCCATGTGGAAAGTAAAGTATCGCAAGAATAAAATTAACACTATAAATAATACTAACGAGCTTAAAACTATACAGAATATACAGAAACTAACACTTAATCCTCATACATAAAGAAAAAAAACTATAGTGATTTTAACTAAAATTTAAAATTTCTCAACCATTAAAAGAATTACTTATATCCAGGAAGCAAATTTTCATTTTATTTAAAATCAGTGGGGCCTTATATACTGTCAAGAAGGGGTGGGCTTATAAAATGTTTAAATAGGGCTTCAAACGACTTTGCTAGAATGGGGGTATATTTGGTTTTGTTTGAGTATTTTCTTTCAGGTATTTTTGGTTTATAAATTAACAACAACTATTCCACGTTTATAAATTTATAAAGCTTTTGAAACTGCATTGCATTCAACAACATATACCGGCCATAGACCAGGCTAAGCTAGTTATAAGTTTGCATTGTATACGTATTTTAATTGTTATGGTTGCACGTATATGAAATTTAATTTGGAGTTAGCGTTTTCAGAACCATTTGAATGTAAAACAAATATCAAAATTGCTTGGTATACTGCACGCTTTTAAAATTTTAAGGAGTTAAGTGATACTCCCGTAAAATTTGTAAATCAATTTCAGTTTGAATATGTTTTAACAATTAAAGATTGGTTATGTAATGACAGGACGTTTACCGAATAAGACATAAATGTCTGTTGCGTACAATTTAAAAGCTGAACCATCAAAGTTTGTTAGCTATTTTCAATATTGTAAAAGTTCAATATACATAAATCACTGGATTACAAACCATCTAGAAAATGAATGTATCTAGAGAAACAACTGTATTATTAATCAATTATTACATAATTATAAATTACATAGTGTGCGTAGAGATAGTTGTCATGGCAACGGAAACAAAAGAAGACGGATTTTATTTATAATTGACTCCAAACTTTATATTACTGAAAAATAGACGTGTTTTTGTACTGCTTATGAGTTTTATTACATTTAAATAGTTACCGAGAAAGTTTTGAAAGTCAAGTTGTACCTGGAGATAGCTAAATAGTAGCAGTTTTCCGGCGAATAAAAGTTAATTAAAAGAGGAGTGCGGTCTGTACCGTTATATGTTTGAAGACGTAAAGCATAGTGGAATTGGTAGTTATCTGAGTATTTGTATAACATAAAATTATGTAGAAATATTAGTAGTTTTATAGTCTGGAGATTACCAGTTGCTCGAGTTACTTATTATTTACAGGAGGTGCCATGCAGTTGGTCACTTGGCTTCAGGACGGCTGGAAGGCGGCTTGTATCTGGATTCCAGGTATTAGTATTTAATATCTACGAACAGTGCTTTAATCAAATATTATAAAAGTGGAACTAGTGTTTGGAGAATACTTTTGGCTTTTAAAATTATTTGACATATTTATGAAAAACTGATATTTGTTTGGGTGTCTAGTTGAAGATGTTTGCTTAGGACGGACCCACCCTAGGTAGATTCCGCCACGTGTTTGACGGCCCTGTAAAATATTTAAGTGCAGCAGCCGTGTAAAATATTTAAAGATAAATTGTGTGGCATAACTCAACAAGGTCTCTAAAATAAGACAAGGTAGTGACAGATAGATATATTACGCCTATCACTAATAAGGTAGGATCACAGTATATATAACATATATAGTATAGTATATATATATATATATATTAAAAGGCAATATTTTTAAATGCAATCACATTAGTTAAATTTATTGGTTTAGATAATAAATAAAGAAACAAAGCTTTTATCAGATAATTTAAAATCTTTATGAAGCAACAAACTCTTTTATAACTAATTAGAGAATTTTTAACATAACACTAGGCTGGGCACCAAATAATCACGCTCAACCCTCCCAATAAACCCTCAGGCAAGGAAATAAAATTTTAAAACACTTACCCGATATTTACTAAGCGTCGATAATCTCAAGGGCGGTTCTCTCTGCTATTGTCCTGTTGTGTTATAGATAGCATCGCCAGCTCCTGCTGGTAGAGGTTCGCTGATGTAACGATAAGGATGGGTTAAAAAGGTTGGAACAGAAAGCACTCACGCCAGCACTACCCGGTAAATGGTACGATAAAAGTTCTTTCTCTGAAATCGGTACGATAAGTCTGACCAGCTAAGCGGCGGTACTAGTCTTAAATGTCTCTCCCCTCCATCCGAAATTTACATGCTTCCGACTGCGTTCGTGGGAAGATGAACTTCTCACAACAAAACCCCTACATCAGCACTTACTGTTGCAAAAAGAAGCAACTGACGTCAAGATCCGATGTGAACAATACTAATCCCGGGGTTTCACAGCATCGACAAAATTGCACAATTTAAAGGAGATTTTTCTGAATTTTAAAAAAGTCCCTCACTCCGAATTAATGGACCTAATTTTTAGCTTTAAAATAATGCGTAATAGTGTTCCACTAATTTTATAAAACGCCTGCATTTACTCTTATTTTTAGCATACACATTCAATTTAACAACTAGTCTATTTCTGAATTTACACAATACGATTGTATCGAGTGACATTTCCTATTCAAACATTTTACAATCCATTATGGTTCCTATATTGTACAATGGATTATTAAATTATTTTGTACAGTGTTTCATACTTAAGAGTCCATCACAGTAGCGGCCATCTTGAAATTTCTAAAAATCTAAATTTCTTTCCTATTAGGCACCCAAATTAAAAACGGTTTTAATAAAAGTTACTTATAAAATAATTGTCTATGTGGATAAGTCATTTAGGTTTTTTTAACTGGAAAAAATTTTTTTTGCTGATAATAGAGCGATTTAAACAAAACCAGTAACTTTCCCAAATGTGTGAATAATTTTTATGAATTTTCATCAAAATTGCACACTACAATTCACTTTATTTATCGAATAAATCAAATATTAGCATTTTTTAGAAAAATGTAGCTGCAATGTGCTGCCGTGGAAAAATTCAGAACTTTCACGTCACACACTATTGTAAAACAGAAATGGTTTGAATACATGCTATACAAAATAAAACACAACAAACATACAGGAAACGCTATACTAGTGAGGTCAAACTATCATTATGTTTTCGACTATAGTCGTAATCGCTCGCAAATCTATTTATAACTTTCATTATCGATATTATTTAGGCCTCAGCATTTATTGAAATGAGTTGTTCTTCATAACCTTGGATTTATATAAATTTTTGTTGGGCTTCCTATTTAGTGAGTAAATAATTGGTATTCCCCCAGTTTTCAGGTAAATAATAATGAAAGACTGCATTGCAATAGTGTTCTACATTTTATAAAAATAATATACTATATAGTTGATGAAAAACTTGTAATCTGGTGCAAGAATGGGTGTAGTGTAGTGTAAAAAAGAATAAACACAGATTTGTTTAATTCTTATGTTGTGGAATAAAATAAGACCGTCTCACGTCAGTAATGACGTGGCTGCAATGATAGATTAGGTTACTGTTAGAAATATTATTATTAAAACAAAATCACTTAACACGCATATCAGAACAGTTGTTCTAAAACATTGCATACTGTTCTGATATGCGTGTTAATGATTGTGTTTTTTAAAATATCTATTTCTAACTAACCTAATCTGTCATACCGCCAAGGCATTACTGGCGAATAAAGCAAAACAAAAAAAACAAAAATTTGGACTACTTAAAAATGCAAGACATGCATTTTTATTCTACTAAAAAATGTTTACTGTGTCCGATTCAGTACACTTTGTTTATTATTTCGTCGTTAGAAAATGATAAAGGAAACGAAGCTGTGATAAGAAAATAAACCAAACCAATATTTGTAGCTTTTCACAAACTGTAATCAAAACCCACTTGACACTTTACCTAATCATTTTTATTAGAGATACGTTTAAACCATTATTCTGTTTTTCCATTTATTGGCCAATTAATTAATATAACAGCTTTGTCAATTGCATATAAGAAATTGTAAAATAATTGTGCGATGCCATTGTAGGAATGATAAATCTTGTGATTCCTTGTTACCTAATAACTTTTTTTTTACAATAGATATCGGAATTTCAAAGGTTTTCACTGGTTATAAATGTTAGAGAATACGTATAATTAAAATATCTGTGAAGTTTATAACTGGACTAATAAGTTCCACAACACTGCCATCTATATGTGCTCCCTGGCACTTCATAAATCAAGTAGGCGGAATATTATACTTCATATCCTTTTCTAATAAATATCTGCATCTCGACATTTCGTCCCGCCCTATACTACCTCACCCCAACCCCCGCTTTTACAGCAGATGGTAGGTAACCTGCTGTGATGAGCTATTAATACCAGTTACTACCAAATTTCTATTTGTGTTATTTACTTGCAAGTTATAATTAACTTTCAATGTTTGCATATGTTTCGCTATTAATTTTTTAAAAATCTATTACGTGATTTTTTAATGATACATTTCTAGAAATTACCTCCTCCCTCTGGAATATCAATTACATATTCATTCTCTGGCATATCATCTATTTCAGTCCATAATAAATTTTGAAGCGACTCTGCCATGCGACAAATAGCTTCATCAGGATTATTATACAAATAGCAATTGTCAAACATCCTAATAAAATCTTCAATACAGTCACTTGCACACCAATAGTAATTATTATCCAGTCTTTTTCTAATAGTACCCATATCCATGGGGTACTGTATGATGCTGTGGTAGTCCTAGAAATAAATAATTTTGAAAAATGTCACAGTCAAAAATTTAACGCACCGGTAGGTTGAGTTTCTTGGCATCAACAGGCTGATAAAAAGGCCAGGCAAGTGGATGTGCCCATAATGTTTCAAGAACAATTTCTTTCAAAAACCGTAACTGGTTTGTTAAGCGGCCTGGATTATCAGCAGGTGGATCTACAGGAGGCTGAATCACTTCATTTTCAGGTTCAGAGTCTGACTGCATTTTAAGATCAATATAATAAATATGTAACTATTACAAATACATGGATATAAGATTATCCGCAGTATTTTAAGAATGGTTCCTTAATATCATCTAAAACAAAAATTAACAAATGAACTACACATTTTTCAAATCTGATATAAATTGAATTTAAGATAAGATTTTCAACTGCCCACACATGAACACACTTGAGAAGGTTTTCAAAAAACATTTAACGATTTTTATTTTCATCTTTAACCTAAAAATTTGGAATCTGCCAACCAAAAAGTAATATATAATCAAACCACCAACGATTTCAAATTCAAAATAATGTGTTGAAGATAAAAGAAGTCATGACACCTACAATATATGCTTAAAAATATTATAAATAATAGTAGATTACATACCGAGGTGGAAGGTGTTTCTTTACCGAGGTGAAGTTTGATGACCAAGGCGCGTAGTGCCATGGTCATCAATAAGTCGAGGTAATGTGTAGCAACGAACACCGAGGTTTGTATACTACTTTATTTACAATCATATCTGTTAAGTAACGAAAAACCAATACGAAATTGGAATAGTTAATTTTCAAAAGTGTATTTTATGTTTTTATCAAGTAGGCAAAAATGAAAGATTCTATGTCAAAAAGCAAACGTCACAGTAGCGTCTGCGATTTGTGTTTGCATTAAAAATGTTTCAAACTAGCGATTCTGAAATGGAATGTACTCCTCCTGAATTGAAGAAAGCTGTGGAACAAGTAACAGAGAATTTGTTGCCAGAAAAAAAGCAGGATAAGGTATGAAACGGCTTATAAACTGTACAAGTGCTGGGGTTGGGAAAAGGGAGCTCACAATATCTGCTCAGAAAGTGTTGTTCTAGCTTATTTTAGTCACTTGGCTTCCACAAAAAAGGCATCAATCTTATGGTCGACCTATTAAATGCAACGAAATACATTAAACGTTAAAGACAAAACTGATATTTCAAAATTTTTGAGATTATTAGCATTCTTAAAAAAAACAGAACATTGGTTACTGCCCTAAGAAATCAAATGTTTTCAATAAGAAAGACATCGATAAATTTTTGGATTGGGCCCCCTTGAATTTTCTTTCACAAAAGGTAAAAATGTCATTAACTGCACCAATAGTACTATTTAAACATTTTGAACTGCTCTAGTTATTGCGATTTCTGGGGCTTTGAGGAGTGAAGAATTATTTAAAATGAAAATAAATGATATAGAAATGACTAAAAACAAATCATTATCATAATTCCAAAAACGTACCGTCCTCGAAGTTTTGTAATAACGGATCTAAAATGGATTGCGTTAGCAAAAGCATATACCCATATATGTAAACATGCAGTAAACCCAAATTGTTTATGCGAGTACATCGTGGAAAAGTTACCCGACAACCCTAAGGACATAATTCAATCGCACAATTCGTCAAAAAAATAGCAATGTGTTTAAAGTTAAAAGGCATTGACAAGTATACTGGAACATTTGCTGCGTATCTAGACGTAGCCGGAAGAAAAGTAAATACCAGGATAACTATCAAACGTGGAGAGTTGGGGGGATTCACCTACATACCAAAAAAACAAAAAAAAAGCAAGTCACCCACGATTATCTATTAACAAATAAAAAATAAATAAAAGATTCTGTACAAACAAGCAAAAGCAATAAATAAATTAAGCATTACTATTTCAAAGCAAACAATTATGTGATATGAACAATTTAGTACTTTAGATACGAAGTGCGCATCTCGTATTTTACACAAAATAAAATTAATCAGTAGTAAATAAACATGTGAGGGCTTTTGTCAAGCGTTTTTAAAATTGCACCTAATGCTTTTGTAAACTAAACTAATCAGTAGGAAAGAATTAACGTGTGAGAGCTTTTGTCAAACATTCTTTTTAAATTGTACATAATACCGTTTGTAAAATAAACCAATCAGAAGAACAGAATAAGCGTGTGTCTGTCAAACATTTTTAACAATGGTACATCACATCTGTAGAGCGATGATATCGATTCGCAGCAACAAACAATAGTTTTACAGTGTCACGTTTCTTATCACATAACTACACCAAACGCTGATACGGAATATGCCATTGACATACACAAAAGAAAACAAGTTGTATATACCTGTATGTGTCTAGATACTTAAGCTTGCAATCCGTAGGGGGTGAGTCAGCACAGCAACACCACGGTCGTCGGGATGTTTACCCTGTTACCGTAACGGCACTAGCGATCTACAGGCAATGGCAGTTGATCTGTGGCAAAAAACAGTTGGGCCTACATACAAAAAAGAACCAATTTGGCCTCCAGCTAAGAGCTAAAAAGAGAATCTGATTAGAATTGGTAAACGCGGGAAAACTCACCAATACACGCAAAATACCTCCTACTTGTCGAACAAAGAAACGTGCATTGCTTTTGAAGTATTGTGACGAATAATGTAGAAAATATTTCAACGCACAAGCTTCAGAATCAAATTCAAAAAGATTCAAATAACACGAGTTCGAACTGCAATCCTCGCGTTATCAAAAGCGTGATTAGCAAACTGGAAAACACGCTATCAAATAATAGTTAGCTCTAATATTTGGACAAGTCTTCAAATGGGAAACACAAGAGAAGCCATTATAGGTTATCAAAATGTTTAACAAATTACCAGATACATACAAGGTATTGACTATTTAATTTATTGAATAAGTTTTCGTTTTTAAAAGCAGCGTGGATTTGAGTTAAAATTATATTAAGCGGGCTTATACTGAACAGGGACACTATATAGGGTATTTAATTTATGTAGAAAAATAAACGTAACACATTGCTTTAGACCGCAGCTACTCTACTTGCTAATATTGGAGGCAACATTTTTCAGTTAAACAAGTTGGATGGATGGAAATCTAGTTCTGTAGCTGAAGGTTACGTGGAAAATTCTATGGAGGGTCAATTAAAAATTGCACAAATGTTGTCCGTAACAACTAAATTCGACGTACATGAATCATTGGTTAAATCCACTTTTCCTAAGGCGTCAACTTCAAATAAAGTGTTCAATATATGTCCAGAGTGACCAGAGCCACAACATGGTTTAAACATCAATATCAATAATCAAGAAAATTCCAATGTAAACAATATTATCCCTATCGCTCCAATTCTTAATTACTATTTTTTTTTACTTTATATCAGCTATTTGTAATTTGTGTTAATAAATAAAAATAACCATATTTTCTATGTATTCAATTATTTTCTGAAAATAATTCAAAATAGAATAATCCCTTTTGGGTAACAGAAAGCTGCTGAAGTGTAACAATTTAAATGAATTAAATTAGAAAAAGTGGTCGAAAAGTAGCCACTGTCTGACCAACTTTTTAGGTCTGTTACGTTCATTTTCGTAAATAATTAATTAGTGTATATGCAATAATTTTTACCTTAAATTCCTTTGGCGTTCAACACAAAAATTAATTCCGTTAATTAAAAATAACCCTTTCGTGTATTAAAATTTGTATTGTAATTAATAATAAATATCCTATCTAGGTCAGTTGATAAATCTTTCTGCTTATTAGAAAAATAAATATCCTTTCTAAGAATTTCGTACCTTGGAATTTACGCCTTAATTAGATAGGCCACTTTCCAAGTATTTTAATAATTAAATGCTGGTGTGTTTTCCCTTTTAAAGAATTCGGCGAAGTTATTTTAATAAAATTAGGATTTTCCTGGTTTATTTCCTTGCTTTGATGCCTAACACATGTAATATTCATTTGCTGTTCGATTAGCAACCCGAAAACACGTTCTGTTTTGATTAGTTCGTTTTCGTTATGCGAATTTCCGGCACGCATTATTTAGCGTGGTAAGTATATAGAGTTTGTATAAAACAAACTTTTCGGCTTCAATAAATTAATTTATGGTTCGTAATTATTCTAGCTTCCTGCGGGGGACACGTTAATCCCTTGAGCTGTCGCTTCTTCTGAGAATGCGTAGTCAAATGCGCTCTGCCTGGACGTAAGCCTGCCTATTCGCTGACGGAGACCAGCGACTGTTTCTACCCCGATGCCAGTAACTCGAGGGTGAGTTCTTTTTTGTTTTCTCTGCATGCGCTTCTGACTTCGGAACCAGAACGCCTGGGGTTTTACCATTAAAATATGGCATTTCCAAATTGAATTCTTAGGTACGAAATTTCTTGATCTATTTTGGTATTTACTACTTTTTTTTGATTAATGCTTTACTATTTGTTTTAATAACTAAAAAATAACTACTTATTAATGAAAAATTGTTTAAAGACTTGCTGGCACATTTGAAAATGTTGTTGCTATTGTTTGTAAAAATAGGTTAAGTGTATATTTACGATATTCTAGAGCTGTGGTTTTTAGAGTTGCGTTTGGTTCTTTCTTTTTTTTCTAATTACTGTCAGGGGGTAGTTGCCTAAAAACTACAGCTCGCCATTTTTCTTGAATAATTTCTTTTTACTGTGTTGTGTAAATATTTTTTTTAATTATAAGTTCTTTCTTTTCCGTTGTATGTTTTGTTCTGAGTGTGAATGAGTGAGTGTATATATTTTTCTCTCTATTTATTTCAGGTTTCTTTTTTTAATTTAGCTATAGGTATAAGACCCCGCCCACTCGCCGCCTGAGCCCGGACTTACTTCTTTTTTTTATGTTACGTCAATGTACGTAGTGACCACTTTCCGACCTGAAATATTATTACACTTCAATCATTAAATGGCGTTTGAAATATCAAACTTTTGAACTAATGACATATACAGGGTGTGTACAACGTAAGAACAGAGATTCTTGGGCTCAAAATAGATCGATTTGAGCCAACTTACCTATTATACAAGTTGCTTCATTTAGCCACTAGAGGGCTTCAAAAATCGTGAAAAATATTTGATATTTTAAAATAACTCAAAAACGCGTCGATAGATTTTGACCATTTTTGGGGTGCGAGTTTCTACTTTCAATTGACATCTTTTGGTGGTGTACGCAATATTTTTAAAAGCATACGAGTGTCCCAAAAATGATGTATTGCATAAATATCCGACCACTACCTTTTTCCTGTTTAAGCAATGACTACCAATTTTTTTTATGAGTAGCCGACTTAATTTGGAAACTTTTTTGTCTCTTGTAAAATTTTGATTAGACCGAGCGGTTTGACAGAAAAAAATAATTTCAAATGTCTGCATACTTTCGTCATCATTGCTGCATTAACTGTAAAACGAGGCAAATAAAAGAACATAGTATACTAGTAGGCTTTGCTTTTGATTTGTTATTTAATTTGAATATTATTTCACTTCAGTTTGCCTGACAAGTCTTGAACGTTCCAGATTTTTTTAGTAAAAGGTGTCGTTTTTGGTGACTTTAAATTAAATTAAAGGGATATAATTTTTAGTATAAATGATTCAAATAACATTAATTGATTGAAGGGTGTATTTAAGGGATTACAAAATTGTGAAGTGTAGATATTATTTCCTTTCATTATATGAATATTGATTGACTTCGTTTTATCAATTCAAACAGGTAAGAGTTAAAGGGGTAAATTAATTTGATCATCGTAATGCTGTGTACTGTGTGTAAATCAAACTGGACTAGTCGTGGCAATAATTAAAATGAGAAGATTAGGGAAAAACACAGAGTGTTGACGTTCAGCAGGAAACTGGATGTTCATTACAGGGCTAGACAAGCGTAAGAGGGACTACACAGAAATATATATATATATATATATATATATATATATATATATATATATATATATATACTCAGTTTTTCTTTTATGGGTTATAGGTCCTGTTTAAAAAATAATAAAAGGCGTACTTTTTATTCCATCTGAATTTTCGAGTATATTTGTACTCTTGGTCACAGATTACTAAAAATTACACGTTGTATAAACACAGTTATTGCAAATGAATATATACTTACAATAGTTGAGATTGTGTAATTACTGGCATGTGTAACAGGAAACATTTTTAAAAAACTATTTAGAACAATTACAAAATTGACAGTTTCTGACAAATGACATATAAATTAAAACATTTGTATATAAACATGCAAACTAAACTAGAGTGGAACTAAAAATAAATTATGAATATGCTTTATGGTAAATGATTATGAGTGGGGTGTACTAGTAAATGATATCTGGTTTGCAGGTGAATGTGTTTGTCTATGTGCAGTGTCTGTATATTGTATATTTGTGTATGTTATGTATGTGTGTGTCTGGTAAGCTTTGTTTTGTTGTGTAAAGTTGTATATGTGCGTGTGTTTGTGTGTGTGTGGGTACGTGTATATATGTGTAAGTGTGTATATTGAGTGTAATTACATTATTTTTCTCATTTGTCAGAAACTGTCAATTTTGTAATTGTTCTAAATAGTTTTTTAGAAATGTTTCCTGTTACACATGCCAGTAATTACACAATCTCAACTATTGTAAGTATATATTCATTTGCAATAACTGTGTTTATACAACGTGTAATTTTTAGTAATCTGTGACCAAGAGTACAAATATACTCGAAAATTCAGATGGAATAAAAAGAGTACGCCTTTTATTATTTTTTTAAACAGGACCTATAACCCATAAAAGAAAAACTGAATAGTATTAAACAAGAGGTCGTTAATTCTAACTATATATATATATATATATATATATATATATATATATATATATATATTACTCATATTTAGACCAGGGTAGAAAATTAAATAATCACATCAAATAATTTTAATCACCGTGTATAATGAATATTATTAGATAATACGCGTTATTAAAACCGTGAAGCATAAAAATTTATTAGTTTCATTAAACATAAGAGATTTAAATCATGTACAAGACGCTTTATATCAAAAGAAGCAGTATTAAAAAGCTCTGCGTGTAATGTAATTATTCCTAAACAAATGGAAATTACGTGCAAAATTTATATTAATTAACCCTATTTTAAGTAACCGGTAGTAAAACAAAGTGTACACATAATAATTAATATTTAACTTGTATTCGCTAAAATGAAAGGATAGAAGTCAATTTTAATTGAAGTTAATTGAATCGTTAGTAACAGATAATATCTATAGAAACTTGTAAAACCCAATAAAAGCAAATCCTAGAAGTGTTAGTTAGAAGTAGGATGTTTGAACACACCTGCGTATTTTAAAAGGCAATTTCAGTTTAATTTGTTTAGATAAACATGTCGATTCTAAGGATATTGGAAACGGTCAGATGCTTTAGCACGAAATACAAAACAGGGTTTATTTAAAAAGCTCTGAGAATTAATATTATTTTGAACACCTGCGTAGTTTAAATATCACGTACGGCGAAAATTGTGTAAATAACAAATGATTTCAAGGAATCTTGGAGAAACCGGGGTTATTTAACCCAGATAGTCCACATGGACTAAAATATAATCGATAATAAAGAATATCAATTTGCACCAATACGAACAGGTTAGAAAAGGAAAGAGAAAATGCGTCAAGCAAAGACACATATAGTAAAAGGCGTGATTTAAGCAACGTCACGAGGGTCACAATTGGTTGAAAATAGGATGCAAATATCAGAGGTAGAAACAACAATTTCTGTACAAAATTAATTAGTTTTTCTCGGACATGTTTTCGTGCCGTGTGAGAATTTCTGAAATTTAAATGGGGCGAGTGAAAATTCGTAAAACCGACGCGCGAGCGACGGACTGGGAACATAGAATGAGAAATTCTTAAGAATTGTCTGTTTTGAGGACAAAAGCGACGTGCCGGCTATTCGCTATATATAGAGGTGGTAATATGAATTTAGGCCTCTTAGACTTTTGACTATTCGATGCGTTAAAAGCTCTTACATCCGCGACTTGATTCAAGATGTTAAACAGTGCATTTTAGTTTGATAAAATAATTTAAAATTTTGCTCGTATATTTTAGTGATTCAAAATAGTTTGTTATTTACGTGCTAACATGAATGTACTTCAGTGCACTTAGATACAAGGTAATAAAATTTAGTTTCACTGTACCAATTAGCAAAATTTACAACGACAAATGTATACACAAAAGTGGGCAGTTTTGGCGTATATTGGTGAAAGACGCATGAATTTCTCTGCTATTTTTCGGGGGTGTTAATAATTAAATGGTTCAAATACGTGTCTGGATCCACGAAACAAGGGTCAGATATACACAGATGAGTTCCGGACAAGCCCAGAAACAACTTTAAATAAATGGTGATGGAGAAAATTTTAAAAGCGTTGAGAATTAGAAGCCGTAAATATAATCCTGTTGGAATGGTGTGATTAACTAAAGGGACGATGTACATTGAAGCTACGAGGACAGTAACCTTCAGGTAAATTATACTATTTTGTTTGACATTTTGTGTGTGTTGAATAACTTTATAATTGATTTACTTTAAATGGACATTAGTGAAATTGTACTAACCATAAAATTTTAATTTTAAGATGAAATTTGCTTGTTTAAGTAGAAAGGGTATTTAGTATTGATGTTCTGAATTATGATGAAACTTTGGGTATGTCTTTGAGCTCAATTAGACGAACCTGGTTAATTAACGTAAAGGGTGGTAGATGCTCCTTTATACTCAGACTCGGTCTGCTTATATTGTTATATTAATTAGTAGGCATCCAACAAGGACTTTAATTCTGGATGCACGTTAAAGTGATAATAAAATTAATCTTGAAATTCTTTTAAAACTGAATT
The DNA here is from genome assembly GCA_036346225.1 of Platerodrilus igneus. Classification (NCBI taxonomy): domain Eukaryota; kingdom Metazoa; phylum Arthropoda; class Insecta; order Coleoptera; family Lycidae; genus Platerodrilus; species Platerodrilus igneus. The sequence goes on along the minus strand of JARFIW010000439.1, from coordinate 1,827,500 downwards.
TTATGCTGAAATTTAATTTGAAAATTTAATGTATTCTGAATATTGATGTAAATAGAGTTAACGTTGATGTTTGTGGTAGGAATGTGTTGTTTAATTTTATGAATGAGGAGGTTTATAAAATTAGGTGAGCAGCTGAGGCGAAACCAGGATCACAGCAGTTTATGACGCCCAATCGGTGGGACTAGAATTTTTTTGTTGAAAGGACCCAGTTCCCGCATTCAAAGGAGTATATCACAGCAGTTCATGGCGCCCAATTCCTGAGGCTCGATTTTAAAATATCACAGCAATATATATATATATATATATATATATATATATATATATATATAAATATATATATTGTAGTGGATTTAAAGGGTTAAATTTGGGTACAAACAACGCAATTTCAGACACCCTGTATAGAGGAAACAACCATAATTTACGTGCAAAATTTATTTCATTCATTTAATTTAAAGTAACAAGTATTACCATAATTTTATAATTAGGGATTAAAAATTCGTAGGTTCGTAAAGAAAATGAATTGTATAAGTCAATAGAAATTATTAATTAATTTAATTCAGTTAATTCAAAGGGTTATAAAGTCAGAAAACGCATCAAAGCATGAAAAATCGATAATTCCAAGGCGAAACGCTTTACTAACAAACAAACAGACGTCGAATATATGAAATACCTTGAAACGCAAACTCCTAGAAATGTTATTTTAAAACGATCGTTAATTGAACACCTGCATGTTTTGAGAGGTCGACTTCTATGTATTTTGGAGCATAACAAGCAAGTTTCAAAGAATATTGGTCAACCGACAGTCGCAAAGCACGTATACAACTCCACGTGGAGTAGATAGCACGCGGATAGTAATATCGATTTTCTACCACTCAAGCAAGGGTAGAAGAAGACATCTAATATGCATAAGAGAGGTATAGAGTTAATACAGGCGGGGTTTTAAGACGTCACTGAAAGGTATCGTTGGTCTAAATAGTTAGTTTTACAACAGACGAGTACGGGACAGATGAATGTGGGTTTTTCGGAAAATAACGTAGCGACGAGCTAAATTTCGGGGAGTTTGAAAACGGTTATACAAAATTTGAAGAAAGAGTTAGTATAATTAAATTTTTCGCGTTAAGAGGGTTTGGAGAGGTTACATTTGAACCGTATAAATACGAGAGTTGAGTTATTAAGTCTCTTTTTGACTTCTTTAATTTGCATCCCTTACGACGTACCAAAAATCTACTAACGAGCTTGTAAGTATTAAAAGTTTGAAACACGGATAGTGTCGAGTTTATTTATATTTAACTAAGGTACAACGTATACTGTAACAAGCTAACGTAAATTAAATTATGCAATAATAGAAAAAAAGTGTAATGTACTTGGATTTGGATATGGAGATGGATCTTGAATGAGTAGCATGCAGCGCAACGTAGATGGTGTTCATCTATAAATAGCGGGAGGCGGCAAGCAGCGCATAACCACGAGACCGAGGGTTCAGGAACATAATACATCGTCAACAGAGATGGAATCTTCAAGCTTTTCCAGGTAACGCATTAGAATTGGATGTTTTTTATAAACTGTGAAAATTATTTGTGAGATGTGAGAGTGAACTTTGATGATATTTTTCGTTATTTTGCGTATTGAAAAGAATACGTATAACTAACTTTTATTATGGTATTTGAATATAAATCTAAAGGTGTACGTAAAGCTTATTGACGTTCCTCATGAATTTAATTTTTATTGTTAAGAGTACATGGTTTTTTTTTTGTGTTTGTAGTAAGAGTATGCAAAGTAGAAACAATACATTAAAAAAAACTGGGTTATCATGAGCTCACCAGACTCCAAACTGTAATAATTAGAAAAAATATAAATAAGGTATTGTTTGGGGCCCATTTACTCCTGTTGCATTAAATGTGTTTGATATTTCGATTTAAAACAAGGACTTAACAAAGATAGAATTTATTGAGGTGTACTTGAGCACCGAAATGTACATAATCTTGAATTATTATTTGTAAATAGTGGTAAATAAATATTGTATGATTGTTGTATTATTTTGTGGTTTTATTGCATGGTGTGTGAATGAATAACAGAGAATGATAGTAAATTTAGGTATATGAGAGGTGGCCGAGCTGAGCTAGCCAGGGAAGCTGCTGAAGAAATCAATTTATGTGACGAAGCAGGAATCCGGGTAAGAAATCTTTTTTTGAAATTTTTCTATTTTGTGAAATTATTCGATTATTGAAAATTAAGAATTTTTGATTTAACTGGGGAGGTCGTGAGCTTAAGGAAGGGCCACGGCAATTTATGACGCCCAATCTGTGGGGCTCGAACGATTTTTAGGAAGGTCCGGAGGTCCAGAGCGAAGTTCCACGGCAATATATATATATTGCTGTGATATTAATCCCAGCGTTGAACCGTCATATATTTTGTTGTGAAATTTACCCCTAATATTCTTATTGAGTCCCACGATTGAACATTATATACAAGTGCTATGAAATTGGCCCCACGATTTGGGCATACATAAAATGCTGTGATATTATGCCCCAAGATTGGGCATGTCATAAAATGCTGTGATATTCCCCCTGAACAATCAAGCGCCTATGATGTGGAATGTTAAATTAGGGTTTTTGCCCCGACTAGCTTATTAAATAAAGCAATTGTACAATACACAATATAATGATTAAATATTTACAACTTTAAAATTTTCCTCTTTTCAGAATATTTACATATACCAGATTTATGATATTTGAAGCCAGCAAAACTATCTTTTTACTTATTTTTAGGGACCTTTGAACATTCCACGATGCCTGTTACCTTTGTCATAAATTGTTAAATGAACCTACTATGTTTTGTTGACTCTTACAGATACAAAAGTGATAAATATTGAATTAAAAACAGTTTTCAATAATAAATTGTATCAAGATTGCTAACCTGAAATGGTTCTGTGGTTCCTTCCTAGCCTGTGATCTGCATCCCCATGAGTTGTTTCGTGCCAAGTCTGAATATGTCCAAATTGAAAGTCAAATTTACAAGTCGACATCAAAACCAAAATTACAATCTAGATCCAAATTACCTGTAGGTATTAGAATCCAATTTTATATATCGGTATGAGTACAACTTCGATGTAGATATTAAAATCCCATTTAAATGTAGGTATTTAGACCATTTCAATCTCGGTATTAAAACATTTTCCATATCGGTATTAAAATAATTTAAAATCCAATTTAAATACAGTATTAAAATCCAATTTAAATATCAGTGTTAAAATCCAATTTAAATATCAGTGTTAAAAGCCCTGTTTTATTAATGTTAGAAATGGATTTTTAATTAAGTCGTTATTACTTACGTCTATAATAGATCGGCTTATTCGTTGCACAAATTCGTACACTTTTCAAAATGATTTCACTTTAATTTTTGTTTCACTGGTTACGTAAATGATTATTAGTATTTTCGAACATAGTCGTAGCCCAGTTTGTATACTAACTCGTCGCTTCATCCTTATCGTATTTAAAGCCGTGCCTACACCTGCTTTTTATTGGTTCATTCACGTGTTGGGACGACACTTTTACCTTTATCTTGTATACTTCGGGATTTTCACCAATTATTTAGTTCAAATATTCTAATGCATGCCTGGTCCGTCACGTAATACTCTCACATATCATGATATTATTTGAGAAATTCCAACAATTTCCTTTTATTATGTCATGTATTCAATGTTTGTTATTTATTATTATCTAAACTGAATAATCTGGTGCTTGTTTATTTCTACATATATTGGATTTTTGAACAAATGTGAATTCTTCCTGTCACGTACGATTTTCTAATAATACATAATTTAGATTGCGTGTACGATATTTTTAACGCAATTGTTAAATATTTGCAACGCCAATTCATATAGGTTTCTCGTTGATTTAATTTTGATGCATTCTGTTGCGTTTTCAAATCTTATCTTAACTTGTAAACTACTCTTGGATATATCTATGTTCATATGCATTTTATCCCATGTATTTTATATACAGTGTGCTCTCAATTAACAATATTTATAGTGACCGATTTACTCTTATAATATCTGGAATTTTGTGGAAGTTGTTTTTATTTATTCTCCGACCCCCATGACTTAACCTACCCCTAAACTGCCCTATAATTATAGCATTTATATATATATATATATATATATTTATTGATGAAATTATATAACGTCGACCAGTAGTGTAAAGTAGAGTGTTAATTTTATTGTAGATACAAATCCGGGACATACCAAATTTAATTGAAAATTGGAGACGTATTGTAAATTATTATAGTTGGATCATTAAGGTTGTGGCTAATTTAATATGCTGATTTAGGTGATTTCACAATTTTGTGTGTTTGTATTTGTTTACAAGAATGTCACTGATAGTTAAAGTGATTTAGGTAACTTTCAAATTTTAAATGTAACTGTTTACAGGAAAATTGAGAAGATGCTGTATTAAAATAGTTAAAGGTGAAGCAATGAGCTGAAATTTGTTTTCTTTGTTTAAATATATAGCATAAAATTTTGTAAAAAAAACCATTGGAACCTGGAGGCTAATGTAATTAAAATATCCAAGAACACTCACCATTCAAAGGATTCTCAATAAACCAGACTATATGTGTTGGTGTCCATAATTTATGACACTCAAAAAATAGATAGCCTAGGCTTCTCATTAAAATCCTCTAAAATATACAATGCATTACACGTGTTAGCGTAATGGGTCTGTAATTATCTGAGTTGGATATTGGTTCCCTTAGACAAGGTTTATGGTCCAAATGCAATGAATGAAGGAAAAGTACAAAAGTGGGTTCGAGAGTTCAACGTTGACCGTCAAAACATCCATTAAGTTTAAAATATTTTTGTGATAAATTTTAACTTCTATTAAAGAAATTACTAACAAAGAGATGTCTTATAGGTTACAGAACTTAAAATCATACTTCAATGTTCACTTATCAAATTTTTGAGATGAATATAACCTTTTTCCTGTGTTCTATAATGCATCCCCTTCAATCTACAGCCATTGGAAGTAGCACGAAAAACATAGATTATTTTAACTCTGACTACAGTTATCCACCAAATATCTTGATAATTTGGAAGCTCCTGCACCTTTAGGTGCTTTGTTTACTTTTTGTCTCAAAAATGGCATACACTTAATTTTAGGATGGAATTGAAAAGGGTTCAAACATTTGATGGCAGAAAATTATGTTTTGGATGAGACATTTTAAAATTGAACAACACCATCTAGTGAGTCATGAAAACTTCTAACATTTTGTCTCTTGCATTTTTTGGGTACAACTATCCATTCTACAGAAAAGTGCTTGTGATAAAAAAAATAGCATATGTGGCCGCTTAACTTATTTTTATTATTTATTACTTATTTACACAAAATTGGTTTAAAAGTTTATTTAACATTTAAAAATTAGCATCTACTTTGTCATTATTTACAGAAAGTGATGAATGTGCCCTCCCTCTGTTGTAACACAGCACTTAATTCTCCTCAATGGTTGTCGTATGCGGTGTATTATTCTGGAAGTGTTTCTTATAACTTGAAAGGCACCGATGATATGTTGAGGGAGCACTATGAGCCAAGGCACTGGATCTGCATAGTACACTAGAGCTTTCAGATGTCCCCATAAAAAGAGTCCAAGGGGGTGCAGTCTGGGAAGCATGGAGGTCAAGCTATTGGACCTGTTTCTCCAATCAACCGATTTGAAAAGACTAAGCCTAAATGATCGCATACTGTTAAACGAAAATGAGGGAGTACACCATCATGCATGCACCACATGTGTAGACGAATGTTTAAAGGCATATTGTCCAACCAGGCAAATCGCTTTACAGTGAAGTGTAAATAAGTATTGACATTTAAAATTCGTGGGAAATCAAAAATCCAATCTCGTGTACATTTTCATGAGTCCAAACATGCGTGTTGCAAAAATTCACCACTCAGTCATGCATAAATTGAGCTTTGTCGGTGAATAGGATCAGGATAAAAATTTTGATCTTACGCATTTACGAAGTAACCACCTTAAGGACTACAAGCGTCGCAGAAAATCTCGAGGAAGCAAACCTTGGACGTGTTGGATATGGCACAGGTATAAGCTGCAAAACCCTCCAAACAGCTACATAAAAAACGCCCAAATCACGTGCTATTTGTCGAGTGCTTAAACCAGGATTCTCATCAATTATTACGGTTCCCGCGTTTCTTATTATTGCGCAATTGTTTAATATAACATATAATTTCGCGGCAAATTAAGCGCCATTTGTATCAAATACCAAACACCTTTAAAAGTGATACAATGGTCAAAGTTTAAGCACAATATAAATAAAATGGTTACTCACTTGTATTTCTTAATATCTCAAGATCCTTGTTGTTTTTGTGTGGGTAGGCTACGCCATTGCCGACACCAAATTTTATCCGTCCATCCTCTATGCTCGTTTGTAGGTGGAACGAGAAGGATACAGGTAGAGGTACACGAAGATAAGGTAGAAGGGAACCTACATCCTCAAAAGAGAAAAGACACCAACCCTGCAAAGATAGATGTTCTGGGTTTCAGATCTCGTAGCTTAATGACGTCTTATCACACCGCGTGCACTTGCGCTATTCACTCCGCACAGGCGCGACTCGAGGACGACGGAAATTGACAAGATCATTTAAAAATATTCGCGGGAATTTATTTACACATTATAACAATGTACATTGCCAAATTTGGAATGTAACACAATGACATTCAAAATCTGTTCTTCTGTCACTGGATTACGAGCTTCGCATTGTCTGCTCTCATCATTTCTGGAACTCTGAAATCTGCCGTATTCCCAGAGAACCTGATGACAATTTGTAGAAGTTCGATTATTGGGCAACCGACGATGTGGGAATCTTGTTTGGTACAACATTCGAAAACATCAAAGCAGTTAATAAACAAAAATACAAGCCTACTACGTTTTTTTAAGATATTGGTATGTTGATATTAGTATTATCCCCTTTTTGTTTACTGGCGATTTTCTCTAAAACGGTAAGCTGCATCAACAAAATGCAAGAGACAAAAATGTTAGAACTTTCATGACTGACTAGATGGTATTATTCAATATTAAAGTTTCTCATCGGAAACAAATTTTCCGTTATCAAACGTTTGAACTCTTTTCAATTCCCCATAAAATTAAGTGGACACCAATTTTGAGACAAAAAATAAACAAAGCATTTGAAGGTACAGGAGCTTCTAAATTTTCAAGACATTTGGTGGGAAACTGTAATCACACAGCTCAATTTAATCTCTTTTTTCGCGCAGCTTCCAATGGCCGTAAATTGGGAGGGAGCACATTTTAGAACAACGTTTATAAGAAAGAAAAGTCTTATTTTCATCTCAATAATGCACCTGTAAAATCTTTGCAGTGAATTTAGAAACACCCTGTATTTTGATCACATATAAGCTACAAAAATATTCATATTTGAGCCATACGTTGTTATGAAGAGAAAAATTTTGAAAAGTCCTGCGATATAATTATTTACTATTTTAAAAGAATACAGAATGTGCAATGTAATGATTCCATAAACCATAACATCCTACTAATTAATTCCTTTACTAAAAACGGAATTATGGATTTCTTTAACAGTAATCAAACTAAAAATAGCAGCTAGTAATAATCCAATTCTAGTCTGCATTCACAAGATTTGCAATTTAATAGTCACTAATCTAATAAACATTTAGCAAACATATATAATTTAGTTTTTATACAGGTAACCAAAGGTAAATGTTATATATTATGAATAATAGATTATATTGTTATATGTAAAAATGATGTAAAGTTAATATGTCATATTCAAGAAATTATATGAATGAGATTTTTCATAACTATCAAGTTCTGAACTTCATTCTGGCAAAATAGATATCAATAGAAATACCTTGAGGTTTCAATTTTTGACCTTTGTTCATCATTTGTAAACAACAAATCAAACTAATATTGTTTAATTAGCTTACTGGCAGCAAACTTCAATATCTTATAAATCTAAAGACATAAATGAAAGTCTTAAAAATTCAAACAAAACGATAACATCTTCTTGTGTGATATAAATATATATGACCAGAGTATGTTCTAGGCCATTTTTATATTATTTATATTTGTAGATGACTGAAATTGGTTTTTTAAAATCTATTTAGGGTTATACTATTATAAGTTAAAGTTCGGATATTATAATTATATTAAAAATAAAATTTATATATACAAGTTACTGCGAGTATAAACCTTTATTAAAATTAAACTGTTTGGTATTTCCTATAAATTGTGCCAAATAAACTTTAAATAGTGACTTTTACTGTGTACATCAATTCATCCACCCACCTTAAAGCAACAGTATATCATCAGCAGGTAAGTGCATATATAGTTCTTCAGTTTATGATTAATTATAAAGTTCATGTTCTTTAGAAAACATTTAATCACATTCATCTGGATAGATACTTTAAATAAGGATAAAGGCTCAGTATGCTATATAAAGTAAAATAAATTCAGTCTTACAGAATCATTGTGTTACTCAATTTTAATATTTCAAACATTTGATATAAATTTAAGTCACAAAGAACGTTACATGAATTATATCTGATTTAACGTTTAATCTTACACCTAGTCGACTTGCTATATAATACTGTTATATAACTAACATATAAGATCTTAGAAAACAAAGAGAAATGTAGCAGATTTTCTAGTTATACATGTTAGGTGTTATCTATCTTGAGTCTGTAAGATCAAAAGAAGTTATATAGCACTTACTGTTCCATGTTATAAAAACATCTCACTTGTTATATTTCAAATTCAATAACTGAAGAAATTAGTGTAGTACACAAATATTTATTTTGTATGTACATGCACTGTGAACTATTGAACTACAGATATATTTTGTGTATAATTACAGAGTGGAATGTGGAATAAACAAGTAAATTCATTAAATTGTACAGGGCAAATGAAGGACTATGTGACACACATAGCCCTTTGTACAGAAATAAACACAAAAAAAAGATACTTGAAAGCAAATTGTAGAAATGCCGAATTTGGAAAAGAAGAAGTGGAAAAGAAAACATTGGTAAAAATCTCGGGTATTTAAAAATCGCAATGATACTGCCAGATGTTCATTAATGGGTATTGCATCCTCAATCATGTGTCACTCTTGCTAATGCTAGGGCCAATTAGACAGCAAGTGCTCAAAATTCGAAGTGGACAATCTGCAAAAGTTTTAAAGTTCATTCCGCAATTGATGGAACTGGAATCCTCTTGTTTTAAATCTTCTAATAAACGAGTCCCACTATAACGACTTCATGATCTTAGTTTAGATCAAACCCAAAACGGCTTTTTCTGTGATTTTTCTTATTCTTGGTAAGTACAATTATGAATGCCACTGCTACTATAAGTTGGCCTTCTACGTTTGAAGAACTCATTTTGACTACTATTAAGTGGAGGACACAACTATGTTAGATAACAAAAGTTATTGACACAGTTATATAGCAATGTTACTCAGCCTGGACCCACCTTTAGTTTCAACTTACGAACGTAATCTTTATAAAACCGATGTGATATATCTTGTCATTTGAAATTTAATCCTAAAATACCTTAAGCCAACAGGAAAAAGATACAAAAGTTTTATTTGAATACAAAGGGAAAGACTATAATTTTAAGAGATGACTTCTATTATCTTATGTGCATGCAAAACCTACAGTGTAAAAAAAATTAAAATCAGAATATGAATTCAGGTTAAGATCAAATAGTTTAAAGTATACTGCTGTACGACCTTCTTATTAACCCTGTAACATGTGACTTAAGGCGCAGATTGTCGTCAAATATTAAATCTAAATTTCTTGAAGAATTAACTAATGGAATAGGGGTATTGTTAATTATGATTTTTATTTTATCCTTAACACAATCTCTTTTTTTTTTATCCAAAAATCATCGCCTTACTTATTCGAGTTTAATTTAAGATTATGTTTAGTACTTATCTCATTGATCAATTCTAGATCATGATTTATACAAATTAATGCAATGTCAACATCACATGCTGGAAAACTTAAATAAACTTGAATATCATCAGCATACCCCTGTACTTTACAATTATGTATCAAGTCGCTAGTATAAAGTATAAACAGCAAAGGACCTAAAATTGATCCCAGAGGAACCCCCACTGAAATGTTTGCAAATGACGATACATCATCATTTATTCTCGTAAATTGCTTTCTATTAGTTAAATATGAAGTAATTAAAGACCTCGACAAAGTAGAAAAACCGTAATGTTTTAATTTAGCACACATAAGTTCATGGTTAAAACCGTATCAAACGCCTTTGAAAAATCTAATAGCACCAGTACAGTTTCTAAGTTTTGATCACATGCTTTAATTATATTATTAGAGACCACACATAGTGCTGTAGAGGTGGTGTGTTTATTTCAAAATCCAGATTGGAAGGATATTATTTATAGCATATTCATAAATTTGCCCATATAATACATATTGCTTTTTTCCAAACGTCAGGAAAATACCCTAGTTCTATACAGCAATTTATAATATATATGTAATATATTACATATTATAAATTGCTGTATAGAACTTGGGTATATATATATATATATATATATATATATATATATATATATATTGCTGTGATACGGGGTTGTTTAGAGGTGTATTGAATAGCAAGAGTCGTGTAGTAACCATAAATTGTGATAGGAAGCAGAAAACTGCATTTACTTAGCAGAAAATTAAGTAATTTGGATATTATGTAAATAGCAAGCATTTAACACCCTGTATATACCATAATTAGCTTTAAACGATGCAAGTAAGCATATCTTACAACAATAGAACGCAAAATAGAAACATTTCAACAGTTTGAGCAGAAAAATCTATGACAATTTTGGGGGGATAATCAACAGGATAGAGATAGGAATGACCTGAGCATGGGAAAATACATTTGCAGATAGAGGAATGACACGGGAATTATATGCTATCGAAAAGTTTACCGTAGCGAAACAATTAGATCCTCCTTTACACGATAAACAAATTATAAAATATTTGGCAGGGCATTTTTAACGCTGAAGTAAAAAGATACATCACAACACAGAATATAGTGGAGCGAGACACATTTATAGAATATTTGCAAAGGTACGATGAGTTGGAAACTAATAATAAAACGGAAAATAATACTAGGGATCGACAATTCAAATCAGCGTCGACAATTATATTTTGGTACAATTCTGGTACAAATTTGAGTTGCGAGATTCAAGGCATATGAAACAAAGAAGTACAAAGTAATTTTTGGAAAACGAGGGGTGACTGTACTCAAACACTGGTTTAATGAAGGAGGACAACAAAGTGGTGTTGATCCACAACCCGAACAAGCAGTAGCAGGTCAGATTTATTTAATTTTAAGATATTTTCTATTTAAATTTCAATACTGAATTTACTTAATTTATATAAAAAGTGTAACGCAGTCAGCAACAAACATTCCATACGTTAAAAGTACGTAATATATTATAAAGAGGTCTAGAACGTTCCGTGTTTCATTGAAAAAAAGGGTAGTTTTTGGTGACTTTAGATTGAATTCAAAGCATATAAATTTTGGGATAAATGATACATATGATATTGATTGATTGAAGGGTGTATTTTAATATTTTTCAAAACTTGTAAATAATATTTCTTTCCATTATGTGAAATTAATTGACTTTGTTTTATAAATTCAAACAAATAAGTAATCAAAAAGGGGTGGAGAAGAGAAAAATTGATCATCGTAACGTCGTGCACTCTGTGTAGATTAAATAAGGCTAGCCAAGGCATAATAATATAATTAGTAAGATTAAATTTTGTTGAGAACCCAGAGCGGTGGAGTTAAGTAAAAATGTCATTACACCGAGTAGGGCATTATCATATCAATATATATATATATATATATATATATATATATATATATATATATATATATATCCCTATGTGGACTACAACACTTCAACATTTTTAATAATATTTTATCTATCCCTATCGCATTTGATTTGAGTCCAAGTAATATTTTATTGACCTCCTCTACTGTAGATAATTGACATTGACAGTTTAAGTTTTTATTGAATATGGTATTAGCATAGTAATTGATTTTCTCTATGCAAGAATATTTTGCTTGTAAGGAAAAAGTGATTGTTGATGTTTTCTGCATTAGATAATTCCAAGGGAATAGATAAGTCCATTTAGTTTTAACGTTGAGCTACTGCAAAGCACCGCACATAGCATGTACATTAACCTTGATCTATAACATTTTTCAGATACATGTGCTTTGCATACATCACTATTGCTTGATAAGTATATGGGATCAATAAGAGTACTACTGTTATTTGCTATGTGCGTAGGTTCGTTTATTACTTGGATGAATCCATAAGAATCAAAGGAGTGTGTGATAATATTACTTAAATTGAAAAGATTCACATTGACATTACCTAAACATATTATATTATCCACCATTAGGTGGTAAATAAGATGGTATATTATCTAGTTCAGCGACACAACTAAGCAGATTAGAGTTTGGGGATCTGTATACTGTGCCTATAGCAAAAGTTTTTTGATTTAATTTAAATTCAAGCATACCAGTCAATTGCAAATCAAACGAAATAACCTGACATTTAAGTTCCTTCCTTACATACACTCCAACCCCACCCCCTCAACCCACTCTATCATTACGAAAAAAATTAAACCCATTTATATTGACAGAGGTATTGGGGACGAATGAAGTAAGCCATGTTTCAGAGACACCAACCAAATCAAAACGGTTTTCATCTATTAAATAAATGAAATCATTGAAACTAGGCAACAAGGAACACACATTTAAATGAACAATTTTCATTTATAAACAACTATACTAACCTAATAGAGCTATTTAATTTACTTTAATATAATTTAATTTAAATTTAGGAATACAAAACAAAAGCAAAAAATTAAAGCACTCGCGGCTAAATAAAAAACGGAGCAAAAAAGAAAAAATACAGAAGAGGTGTATCTCAAACGTAACAAATTATCGTATTCTAACAATCCGCAACTTAAGTATAATGTGCTGCATGCTTAGTAAAAAATAACTACTAAATACTTGTTATTTATCCTACCAACTTAATCAAATCAGATTCATTTCATACTACATACATATGTGAATCTTTAATTACTCAAAGAACACCATCTGTGGTCCAGACTTTTCCATAACCAAACCTATTTTTTGCCTCTTTGAGCAATGCAAGTTTATCTTTAGTAAGATCTTCTGTGATTCGAATGTGAGTCCCTTTCAGCAAGGATTTATTTTGAAATACATCATGTCTATAACGATAGCTAGAAAACTTAATAATAATTGGACGTTTTCCATTTTGTTGTTTTCCAACACGATGTGACCACTTAATATAATCAGATTATATATCTTATTTAATTTTTCTTTGCACAAAGCAATTACTATTGCGTCTGTATTTACATTTAACTTTTTCTCGACTCCGAAGATTCTTAAATTGTTTCTACGACTATATTGATGCAAATCCTCCACAGTCGTTGTAAAACCTGTATTTTCTCAAATTAGCTCCTCGTTTTGCAACTCAAGCATGGTGATTTGCTTTTTGTTAGGGTTCCTTAACATTGAATGTTGAAGGTTTTATTAGCTATATCTATAATAAAGTCACTCGTTTAAAATGATCAACGAATTTACAATTTACAGCATTTACATGAAGGATTTTAACTTCTCTTGTAATATATTGAAAAAATAATACCTCTTACCAAATTCACATTTACTGATAAAAAGATGCAATTTTCTGATATTAATAAAAAAATCTTCCAGATGAAAGAAATTTAAATTTTTTAATTACTTGGAAATGAATAAATAAAAGATCATATGAATACAGAAATATAACAAATTGTATGTTGTGATTTTGTTACAAACCAACCACCCAATGATGTTCTCAACATTATATTGATTCTTTACTTAGTATTCATTACTTAACAATCATTCAAGGAATGAACAGTTAAATTTTGAGAATTTTCACTATACAATTTGTTTTTTAACCTTTTTTTATGTTGAAGTGGAACGATAAATCTGATGTAGCTACAGCATCCGATCTTTTAAAAATAAAACATGCAGTAACAATTATTAACTTGCTGGTGGTGATAACAGTGACTATATGCACAATTATCCAAGGTTTGAACCTCATTTTTTACATAAAAACACAAATAATAATATTTTATTGTATTTAGGAATCCTAATAAAGAGAAGTATATAAGATCTTTCAAGTAAAAAATTATTATACTTTATAAATAAAGGTTTGGTAATATGTTTTTTCTCTAACCTATCTATTAAGAGATTCGGAAAATTATTTGATCAACTTTTATTTTATGATAAATACTACACTTTGCTCTATCAATATTTAGGCATGGCATATGCAGTCAAACACTGAAAATGTATACATGCACCTAAGAAAATATTTAATTTACTAACTCGCTGTATTTACATAAAAAAGCAGCCTTGCACTTTATACTATTTATAATAGTATACCCACTCCTAGTGGTAAATGAATCATTTATTATATAATTGACACGGATAAGTAATTAAATAAAATAATAAATATAACGAGTCTAGATAAGTTACTGAAATAACATTATATTTTCCAACTTAAATGTTAAAATTAAGACAGCAACACCTATCATAAATATACAATACACTACACTACGTTGCATACCATATTTCTTTTGGTTGAAATCTAAAATGATCTATTAGTAATTGAAAACAAAATAATTATTATTACTAATAAACGTGCCTCGTATGGCTGATTATTAAAAAGTAATCATATTCACCATATACTGAAATATAGCCACAGATAAATTAATTGGTAAATATGTTACTTATACTTTCATGACAGTAAACATTCTGAAAATAACAACTGCGATTCAAAAACTTCTAAATTTAATTATTATCCCTCTTGAAAATAATTCAAGAACAATATATTTCATTAATTGAAAATGTGAAGTTGAAATTGGTATTTGCAAAGTGAGTCAAAATTTGATCACCATATTGATACTGAAGATAGTTCTCTTAAACCAATGCAAAACCAGTAAAGGAACTTCGCGTTCGAAAATGCAATGTTTGGGTATACAGTGTAAAATATTTACAAAGAGGAATTATTTTGGCAGAATTAGTAAAAGAAAAAAAGACATAATACAAAGTTCGTTAAGCTTGAGGTTCAGACTAGGCAGTGGGATGAAAACAGACTGGCAGTTAGACAAGCTAAGGAATGGGAGATTGAGGGAGTATGTTGAAGGGAGACGGCTATAATATGTGTATTATGGGAAGCGTGTTTTAACATTAACTTTTGCCAGTAGGGACTAAATTTCAGAGAAGTAAGTGTCCGCTGAGAGATATACGGCGAACATATCTACGTGAGCGGGTTTCTGCCTGGGCAAAATTCCAGGATTTGGATGGCAGTTTTGGTATAGAAATTTCGAAGAAGTGAGTGAACGTTAGCTTGTGAGTTTTAAGAATTGTGTAACTGTTGGAAGTTTACTGAGAAGCCTTGTTTGTTTGTTTGTATCGACGGATTTTGCAAGAATTTAGAAGCTTTAGAGGGACAGAAAACCCTATATAAACACAAGGAGTTGGTGGTGGAGCTCTCTTCTTTTTACGCTCTTACTTTGTCGCTGACTATTACGCTAGTAGTAGTGAACGAGATTACAGCTGACTTGTCAACAAGTGATATCAGTCTTTGAGTACATTTTGGAATATAACTGACACTAGTGGTGTTGGGTTTCGACCAGCAGTCAGCAAATGCATTATAAAAGCGTTTAACGAAAGAAAATGAGCAGCAAACTTAAATAAGTAAGTACAGACTGCGTGATATTTTGTTGGGTGCATAGTATACACATTAAATAAAGTAGAGGTCGATGGTAGAACGATTTGATTGTTTACCTACGGTAAATGGCATCCGTAGCAGAATTGGGGGAATTTGGATGTATCTAGTAGTCGAGATGATAGAGTAGCAGCTTGCAGTTACGGCTGGTGCAATCCTGATTGGGGACGTTCCTGAAGGCGCAGCTACTGATAAAAGTCGCTGATCCATGGGCAGTAGAAATCCAGGTAACAGATGTTTATTAAAATTTGCCTTTTGTGTTTAACTGGTGTGTAATGACTTTTGTACTATATGGGTATGTGTCGTTGAACTAAACGTAACAGAATCGAAAACGGTTAATGATTGAACTTTTATGATATTATTTTATAACGTGTTCTTAGGCGTGTTCGACTATACTCAACAAAAGGGAAACTAAGAGAAAATTTTAGCAAGTCAGAACACTAAACTTAGGCAGATGATGCAACTATTATCAGCCACCGTTACGTTCGCAAAGGTCTAAACAAAGCTGTAGGTTTATCCGTATTAATTATGATCTTTGGAACCTTCCGGACTAACTCGGGACTCTAACTCCCGCAGTTGGTTGAAAAGACTTTCAGGGGGGTTCTCTCTTTACGGATATTATACGGCGCCACTACTTTATTAAATTTTATCTTTAACAGGAAAACACTAAAGGGCAAAAGTAGAAATGTCTTAGTGTGTTAACGTTTCTTAAGGAAAATGTTTAGTTCCCATATGCTTATCTTCGCTCTTATAGGAGAATATCAATACACATAATAAAAGGAGATACTGTTAGTTTTTCAAAGCACCTCATCATGATTATGTAACGCTATCTATCTTTAATTAATTTAAATCTGACTATATGGTATCTCTTTTAACTATAAATGTGGCAGAAATATAACTGATTCTTGGAATAGTAGAGTTGACGTCTCAAACCAATTTTTCTAATTTAGGGTTAACTTTCGTGACTGCTATTGTATGGCTTAAACGTCTTTATATTAATCGATGCTACAAGAATAATAAAGATAACCCAACTAAGTATATCTATTACTAACCAATTTTATCTTTACAAAGTCAAATAAAATTTAATTTTTCAAATTAATCATTATTTAAAATTTTAAACGAATTTAACACTTCTGAAAAATATAATGGGGTTAGAGGGATCAGATCTGTTACCTTCGATTCACAAAAGAGATCATATGTTCATTTAATTTCTTAAGTATCCAAATAGCGTATTGATCAGTTAATCATACTTCGAGTAACTATATTTCTAAAAATGTATTTAACACATAAGAGATAATCTATCTAGTAAATGAATATTTAATTTATTAGTCTTAATTAAAAGAAGTTCATGCGTAAAACAAAAATTTTAACGATAATCATTTAGTTTGGTAATTTAAAAAGTTTTTAGAATGACTCATCCTTTCGATTATTTCTCATGATGTAGAATAACCTTTCACTAAAGTGAGGGTCTATGTTCAGATTGCAACCCAAAAAGTGCCTCAAACAGCATACTTGATTCCAACAAACACGTTGAACCTTTGTCCGTGTGCGTGTCAAACAGGTTCAATAAACTGCTTCGCTAAATGATAGCAACTTGAATAAAGCATGATGACCAGTTTTATTAATGAATTGATAGCTTCATTATTTCAGAATTTTTGTCATGCTTAAAGGTGACTTCCTCTGTGGTAATTATGGATATTTCATAATGTTGCATAATTTTACATATATTTATTTCCTAAATTTAGTTGCACTGAAAGATAATAAAATTAATTATGCCTTTCAGGTAAGGATTATACTAACCATTGGTTAATGTTCTTGGCTTAAATACTCTCGTGTGCCATGAGCACAGCTATTCTAAAAATTGCCGCCAAAGAGCTAAGGAAACGCATCTTAATTCTTTGGTGGTTAGAACTCAACTAACTTGTTTTTCGTTACAGCTGGTGCTGTCTAACCGAACAAACAACACAAGGCGTGCCTTAAGAGCAGTGGATTCATAGTTATCCTGTGACTTTACTTCAACTTGGATTAAACGAATTTATATTTTGGATTTTTAGATATGTTTAATTTTTATTACAGCATGAAACTTTGATGTTAAATAATTTTATGGGACTGAATATTCTGTTGAGATAAATTTTAAAAAAATTTAAATGATCTATACGCTATAATATTGATTTGTAGAGAAATTAAAAAGCTAACATGCTTCAATTTTACTATATTTTTTTTGTGGGAATTTAGGTTATTGAAAATGATTGATGTACCATTTTATTACGTGCAAGGTAAAAGGGACTTTTGATAATTTGTTGTGCAGAAATTAGCACGAGTAGTTAAAGGTTTTACTATGAGCTCATATTAAGCCAAAGGTAATGTAAGGTTGGTAGTAAACCCATATTACTTTTAATGATTACTAATCTGGGTAATATGTGATATAAATGTATTATTTGAAAAAGGGGAGGCATGTAAAATAATTGATCTGTGAACTAGACGTTGATGATGATTTTTGATGTATAATTTTTCTCTGAATAAATCTAGGAGAGTTACCATTGCAGCGGTTTTCTTGTTTTAGCGTGGTTAGTTGTATTTTTCAGACAGCAGCAGAGCAGCCATGGCAAACTACACTGTTGGAGATGAAAATTTAGTTTTCCTAATTTTATGCTTTAGTAGGAAAAGAGCTTGAAAACTTAATCAAACACTCAAAGCTGAAGTAGCAGAGTAATCTCACAAGAATTTATGTTGAACCAAATTGTGGGGCTCCAATCAAGGTTAAACTCGCAGTAATATATATTTTGTTACGACCTCTCTGGGTGTCATTTAATTGCTACGACCTCACACTCCTTAGTTGTGGTGCCAATTTAAATTCTGCGACCTCTTTCTATAATATCACCAATGCTTAAAAATTTGCCATGGCTGCTCTGCTCACTTTCCTGAAAATAAACTATCAACACGAAAAATCCTGCTACGGTAAATAGACAACATTTATATACACTCCAACTGAAATTAATATACAAACCAACATCAAATTAGTCTTCTCTTTCACACCTCATTTACAAGTTATATACATTCCCCATTTTAAATACTCCCTTAACAGTAACAATCCGAGATCAATATTTACACATGATAATATATTGTATTAATTGAAAGAAAGTAATAGGGCTTCAACACATATTTCTTACTATATTTCTGTTTAAATACGAGCTCATAGTAAAACCTGGACCGTTAGTGTAAATTTCTGCACACAAATATTTTAAACAGACCCTCTTACCTAGTACATAATATCAAATACTTCATATACCATAAATTATTCTTAAACCTATACATAAATTCACACATAAAATAACCCAAATTAAAATATTCAATAAAAAAACCCTCCCCTTTTGGTCTTCCTAGTTAATATAAAATCATACTCCCCCATCACAAAGTTATCAATTACATATTTACATCGTACAACGATAAAGTACAGTTACTTGAAAATCATATATATACGCGGAGCCTGCTACCATTCTTCCCAGGAATGCTGCATACAAGAACAACCCCAAATCTGGATTGCTTTCTCCAAATTGCAAGCTGTAACCAAAAATTACCAAAGAATTCTCTATGTTCTACCATTCAACAGTACACCCAAACTATGACTGTGCATCAAATTTCTTCTACGAGGACCATAATTTGTGGTAGTAAACCAAAACTGGTTAAACGCCAACATTTAATCGTTTCAAAACCAATTACATAGTATACACAGTATGTGTAAATAAAATCAAATTGTTTCTACTTTAAACATATATCGTTAGTTCAAAATTCAAAAGATTATGAAATCATCTGAGTCTCGAAGAGAATCTAAGAGATTATAAGCTTCGTCGTAAGAAAATCGTAAGAGAATCATAAGAGCCGTAAGAGAATCGCAAGACAATTTAAAATCTCCCGCTGATTTTATACATGTTCCCCATCTCTAAAATCTGTTAAAATTCTCTGAAGACCGCCTTGCTATATTATTTCAATTCCTAAAATTCCAACATCAACAAGGCCAAGCTCTTCAATTTCCAAAAACCCCTCACAAACACACACCACACGTACACAAATTCTCCGTATTTATCTTTAACCGAAACTCATTAGTTAAACTTAAACTAGGATCGTTATATATTTAAAAAAAAACACTTCTCCGTAAAACCACTTCAAAGGGAACAACATAAACACGTGCACTATTAATTTAATTTAATTTAATTTTAATTTATTGTTTTATTGCCCAACAGTAATAACCATTTACAGGACAAAAATATAGAACTAACAAATTATATACACATGTGACCTACAGACTAAAGTTTAAATATACAAACGTACATCAACATTATCTTTATATATAACAGAATCCAAAGCAGTGTTATTTATATCTATTTGAGGACTTAATCTGTTAAAATTTTTACACATTACATTTATGGGTGCTTTTTTGCCTATATTAGTTCTACTAGTAGCAATCTTAAATGTTTCTATATATCTTGCTTCTAGCCTAGGTACGTTAAATGGTATTTATGCGATAACAAAACTGCACAATCTATTTGATTGTGTAACAATTTATATAAAAACACAGACCAGAATTTATTCTTCTTGTTTCTAATGACAGCAATTTAAAATTGTCAAGTAATTCATTTTGACTACAACCTCTTATAGGATAAACACCAGTTTGTTTAAAGCTTAAGTATTTTAAAATTTTCTTTGTACTGCTTCTAACATATTCTTATACAATAAGTATATAGGTGACCAGATTAAAGAGCAATATTCCAGTTTGGTACGCATAAGGAGTAAAATAGCAACTGTAAGCTAAATAAATCATTGAAATCTTTTGTGTTTCTAATCACAAATCCCAAGGAGGCACCGCTGCATTACATAGTTCTTCTATATGTGGAGAAAATGACAGGGTTGGATCATATACTATCCCAAGATCCTTAATTCTATCATATCTATTAATAGGTGTATTATCAATTTGATATTCAAATAGTAAGGGATTCATTTTTGTTGTAAATATCATGCATTTACATTTTGCAGTATTTAGGTGTAACCTATTGTTTCTACACCAATTAACAATAAAGTTAATTTGTTGTTGTAAGTACTCACAATCAGATTCGTCTTTACGGTTGAATAAATTTTTAAGTCATCTGCAAACAACAAATTATCACACTCCAGTGTGTTGGGAAGGTCGTTAATAAATATTAGAAACAACAAAGGGCCAAGATTGGACCCTTGTGGAACTCCAGATGTAGGCACAATTATATCAGAAGCAAATCCATTATACCTCACAACTTGTTTCCGCCCAAAAGATACGATCTAAACAGCGCCAATAAGGATTCACTAAAACCATATTTATTCAATTTATTCAGCAAGACAAAATGATCTATTTGATCAAAAGCTTTCTGAAAGTCTAAATATATCGTATCAACTTGTAGTTTCTGCTCAATGGAATTGGCAACATACTGAGTAAAACTGTTAGATTGGATAAAGTACTTTTTTCTATAAAACCATGCTGAGTCGATGAGAGGATATTTTTATTTGCATGTAGATTTGTTTATACAACAATGATTCAAATATTTTTGCAAAATTACTGATAATTGAAATTGGTCTGTAGTTAGCTATATCAGATTTAACCCCGCTCTTAAATACGGGTAAATTCTAGCAAATTTCCACTGATATGGAAATGTGCAAGATTTAATAATTAGATTAAATATAATGTTTAGTGGGTAAAGAAAGATAAATTTACAATCTTTAATTAAAATTCTGGTATTTTATCCATTCCAGCAGTTCTGGAGTTCTTAAAATTGTTTATTGAATGTATAATATCATCATCCGAGATAGACTTTAGCGTTACAGTGTCTATACCATTAATATCAACTACTTGGATATTGCTCTCATCTGATAGTTTATAAACACTAGCGAAGTATTCAGCAAATGCATTTACAATATGTTTAGGTTCAGTATATTCTTTATCATTAAATGTCATAGTAGCTGGAATTGAGTCGAATTCCTTTTCTTATTGATAAATGACCAAAAATACTTCGGATTATGTTTAATATTGTGTTGTACCTTAACTAAGTGTGTTTTATAATCCTGTTTTACTTTATTTTTACAGTTAGTTCTAAGTTGTTTAAACTGATTGTACAATGAATCTATTTTATCTTTTTTGTACTTTCTGTATGCACAAGCTTT
This sequence comes from Platerodrilus igneus, assembly GCA_036346225.1. Classification (NCBI taxonomy): domain Eukaryota; kingdom Metazoa; phylum Arthropoda; class Insecta; order Coleoptera; family Lycidae; genus Platerodrilus; species Platerodrilus igneus. The sequence goes on along the minus strand of JARFIW010000439.1, from coordinate 1,805,439 downwards.
TTGTTTTAACATATATATTAACTCCCTGCTGTACCAATCAGGAAACTTGGTATTAATGTTTTGTAAAGAGGAACGAAACTGTCAAGAGCTTGCTCTAATATTTCATAAAATTTTGTGCATACTTTATTAATATCATCATAATACTCTAGAACAGACCAGTCTACATACGTGAGAAATTGATATAGACCATGATAATCAGCTTTAGAAAAATTATAGTTCTTAACGGAAACATTTATAGGAAATTTGTTTAACCTTTCCGTTTCGATATTAAATTCAATTAATAAGGGTGGATGATGGGCATCAACACTGACTAAAGCAGTGTCACATAATGTTACATTGCATACTTGATTACTAGATACTAAGTCTAATATTCTATTATTTACATTAAGTACACCATTAAATTGTTTATAATTTAGAAAATTTATAAAGTTTGTAAAATGCCGACTCTTACTATCCCCGTAGTTAGTTTGGATATAGTATGGTATATTAAAATCACCGACAACTATACATGACTTATTATGTAGCCAATCACATAAGGCTAGTTGTTCAAAGAAGTTTTCAAAATATATTAAATCGACCAAAGGTGGTATATACACATTAATTATATATAGCATTGTATTATTTAAATTTATTTTGCAGGCTACTACATCTATTAAGCTGAAATTATTGGTGACGTCTGATATATGTATTTGACTTGATAGAAAACTGTCTATTGATCTTAGTATTTGAAAAATCAATACTCCAACAACCTTGGTATACACCCCAAGTCGACCAAAACCAACGTATAAAATACGTCTCTATCCAACACGTGTTGTCTCCATTTCATTCATACATATGCGCTCAAATCAACTCTCTCTGTTACCCAGTTTTCAATGTTGATTGTTAAACCGACAACTGCTGCCCATTCCTATTCTTATCATCAGCTTTACGTTCATTCCAAAAGTCGTAAATCTTTCTCTTACACCACTAATTGACGTCGGGCATTAAAACTACCTGGAATCGTTGTTGTTTGTTCATTTCTTATCACCCCTTTACTTTGATACAAAGAAAAATAAGCTGTTCGAAACTCGTTCAAAATGCTTTTAGAAAATATAAATACCAACTTTACTATTATTAAATAAGAGGGTTAAATTCTGTGTTTTAAAATATTAAATTTGAAATGCCGTATTATATACGAGATGTTTCGTATATGCCATGAGCAATATTTTCCAAGTACTTATCTGGAAGATTTAAAAATATAAATATTAACTTCCTGATAATTTCTGAAAAAAATTAAATTTTCAACTATTTACTTTTAAAAAGTTTTTAAACTTGTTTGATGTATACCGAATCCAAAAATCACGTACAAAATGAAAAATTACACCCTTTCAGCGCACAAAATTTCACAATATATATACATACACACGCGCGCGCACGGACACGCGCACGCTTCCGCCCATCCCCACACACAGACACACGCAGACGCACACCTAAACGCACACGCGCACTCCCACCCGCATCCCCTACTGCACTCCCAACCAGTCACGCCCACACCTGACACACACGCACACACCAAACGCACGCGCGCATACACCACACACATACGCACACGCACACCCAGCCACACCCACACATGCACGCGCGCCCGCACCCACCCACCCCCACGCACGCACCGCGCACGCACACACCTCCGCCCACACACAACACGACGCACGCGCGCGCGCACGCACATACACACATAGATGTGAGTGTAGGTCATGGAAAGGTCATATTACATCATACTGTAACCTTCCGGTCGACACTTCTGTGTCAGCATTCTGATATTTATATAATATTTCTAAATTCAATTGTCTGCTGATAGAATTGTCCTGCTATCTATATCGTTGTTACCTTTGAGCTTCATTTGTGTTAACCTTCATAATTACAAGTTATTGCCGTATACTCAAATTTACGTTACTTATCTGCATTTGAAATTACAAATATGATAATAAGCTGTATTTTGCTTTTGTCCTTGTGGATAAGAGGCATTCTTATTTCGATCGTTGTTGGTGAAAGTTGGATTCTGCCGATATAAACGTATTGATTACGGATTTAGGTAGAACCGACAAATAATTATTGGAGTTTGGCAATTTTGGTTTTATGGTTCTAGAATACCTTTTGCAAGCTTCGATTTTCACTTGTAGTGGATTTAAATTCATCATCATCGTTCATAATTGGTATGAATTAAAATAGATTAAATTTTATTATTTTAATTTTTCTAGGTGGAGATGTTCGTTATTGAAATCTAAATATTGTAACGTCCTGTTATCTCTAAATCAGTTAGTGCACATTTAATTGACCCACTTACGTGGTAATTAATATCTCAATTTTTGTTTGCAACTTGATTTCTAATCTTAAATTTTAGGGTTCTTCTTCTTCTTCCTTTTCCTCCCTACGCTTTCTCATTGTGCGTTATACGTATGCTCTTCATTCTGTTTATGCTCCTGTCTCCTTTATCTCAAAAACGTTGTCGCACTATCAACTTTATTATTTATCATTTATTGGCGTTGCCGACCAGCTGTCGTTACTCTGGGTTACCATTCCAGCAGCCTAGGACTTCGACGACCTTTGATGTGAGATAACTACGTACAGAAGCTAATCATTGAGTAAGATTATTCCATGTATTTATTGTTCGTTGTTAGTGTTTGTGCTTATTTGGTGCCATTGTGGTTTTATTATTTGCCTTTACTAGTACTTAATATTAATAAATTGAGCTATTGCTGTTCATAAGAAGTACATCTACTTCATTCAAAATTCTGTAATACTGATATACAAAATTTAATATTTAAAAATCAACATTTAGTATATTTCTAGGCACCCTCTTTACTGCCTAGGGTGATTAATTGAGATAATTGTGAAATATTTCAACAGTACGTTAAGGTATCTAATATTTACACTATTGTTAGATTGCTCCCACGAGGTGCTTATTTGAAATTGAGGTTAGAACACATAGCACTTAATTTAGGGTGCATTTTACGTACTACTACATGCTTTCTTGGCCAAGGGTATATGAGTACGTGAGTAATAAATAACTTTAAAGTGAGTGAGAAATTAAAGTTCTTCTTCCTGATATGCACTGCTGGGTTCCTTACGGTAATATTTACTAATTTTGTATTTTCTATTCTTGTGTTAATCATAATTGATGTAATATTGAAATTCAACTGGTATTTGGAATTTTTGTTATTAATTGTTTTTGTGTTCCGATGCGATATTAAAGATAGTTATTTTGTGAAGTTGCGTGTCTTATATTTATAATCTGGAAGGGGGTTCCTTCGAAGTCTGTTGGAACTAGGACTTTAGGTTTCATACGCTCCTTAATTGTTATCAGTTCCTGGCGCCTTGGCATTCCCGGTCCAGGCTCTGATTCAATACTAACCCTTATTAATATAATCTGTGCAGTACATTTTCTGATCTACCCTGAATGCCGGAGCAAAAGTTGTCACCACCCCCAACCCAAAAGCCGCTGCCTAAGCACTTTTCTAGTGGCCGTCAACTTGACTTAAATTTTCCGTGACAATACAATACACATCCGATGTTTTAAACTTGAGAAAATTCAAGAAAAAATCCAATTATTTAGATATTTATTAAATACGAATATTTGTGAAGTGCCCGCATAAAAAAAAATGTATCAATGCATAGAACCCATGATTAAAAAGAGTTTTCATCCTTTAATTTAATAGCAAAGATCGTGTTTATGTTCAACGGAAAAAGCCGTTTTTCAAAAGAGTTTCATCCATATTTTTTTTATAAAAGCATTATATTTAGAGAACTAGCCAATTTTACGTGAAGCCACATGTATATGATACTTACTTATAATGCAAGACAAGCTTACGTTAAAATTGCATGTTCTAGAATAAATTTTCATTTAAAAACAAACGTATGTTATTATTTCGATGAAAGCGTATTAGGTTTTAAACGTCAATTGTATTTTTAAGTAGCGAGGAATGTGTTCATTGACTGTGTTCTAAAACAATCAAATGCTAAAATAAAGCAAAGTGACTGATGTAAATAGCCCGGAGCAATGATGACATTAGTGAAAGTGATAATGATAAGATGACGCAAAAGGTAAACCAACGCTAGTTACAGCTATAAACTTGAACATTGATAGATAAGATTGATAAATGACATAAATTATTATATAGTAAAACGATAAATTTTGGAATGTTGTATGGCACGCCTTAGAGAACAATCCAATTAGAAGGTTCAGGATTGACAGCAAAAACTCTCAAAGTCGTGACATCAGAAGAGATTTGTCTTTGAAAGCGAATCGATATTGAGCAGAGGGACAGTTCTGATACAAACGTCACGATTCTAATCATATAATATGTTTCGTAGTTAAAGCTCTATCTAACATGCACTATATTTAGTAGTGAAAGCTATTATGGAAGATAGAGGTTTTTATTGAAATTGCCGATGTTATAGAGTGAGTGGAATATTTGAAGTACCTACAATGGTTTAAAAATGGGAATATTAATTAAAAATATTAATATTAATATTAATTAAAAATAATTAAACTATCGCAAGATAAAGTTTCTTAATTGGAAAAGAAACATATATGATTGGAAGGTTTGATATATGCTATTTTTAAAACGATTTCAACAATTTTGGAGCAGGGATTGATAATTACGTTCAGAAAAAAGACAACAATCGGCAGATTTGTCAGAATAAAATAAAAATATCTTTATTAAATTCTTAAAAGAGCTCATATTTATAGAGTAGTTAGTTAAGATTTTTTTTGTGTGTAAGTCCTTGAGCGAGAGTTGTATCTACAAGTCAATAATTTAATTAAAAGATTTGGCTGCCTACGGGTAAAGGTTTTCACCAGTATATAAGGAAATAATTAAACCTAACTGATATAAGATAGGTTTAAATACGATTTCGGGGGGGATTAAATTATAAGACTTATTTTGATAAATTTTGTACATAATTAATATGAATGATAAATTACCAAATTAAGATTCATAATCATCATAGCTAAAGAGAGATTTTCGGACTCTATTTTTAGTATATAAGATTTCTGTTGTGCGGCAGTTATAATTGTTGTTTATCGATGTTACATTTGTTAGTAAGACAAAGCTTTTGTGGATGTATTAATTGTTTGTAAAAAGATATTACACATCATTATAAATCTAATGTATGATTCTAACAGTTTTATTGGAAGAAAGCTAGCAGCAATAATTAGACAGCAGGCAAATTTGAAACTTTCAACATAAGCATCTTTTATTCAGTTAGTTCACAACAGTAAAATTATTGGCTCCCAACTTCAAGCCTCGTCAGTTCACAATAATGTGAACTTTCTGACCATATATAACAATGTATTAATTTATTTGTTGAGTATTGGTCATAGTTAAATAAAATTATTCAATTCAACTATATAATCATTTATTGATGTGTTTCGATCTAGTTAGAACATTCACAAAATATCTAAAAAAATATAAAATTAATGCATTTAGAAACTTTTTTTTTTTTTGTAAAAAGCAGAAAACTTAATTATATTTAAAATTATTGTTATTACCTGTTTAAATAAATAAACATTTATTAAAGGTTTTCTTAATTTTAGAATAACATCGCTACTACCTATACTAGCCAACAATTTTAATAAGCAATTGTGATGTAATTCTAGGATTAAAAAAACATTTAATAATTATTTATTTAATCAGGTAATAACAATAATTTTAAACATAATGAAGTATACTGTTGCTACAATTTTATACTTAGACGATGGAAAGTTTAAAAAACTGTTTGCTTTGGGCTAACTTGGCTATTATCCCAAGGGATAGTTAGAGATGGATCAAGATTGAATTTACTAAGATGAATTAAAGAAAATGTAATTTTAAGTTGGATGCCACTGTATCTCATCCTCATCACATTCAGGTCTTCCCCGCAGATATCTTTATTCCCCTACAATTTCTATAACCTATTTGTTATTAACTTTGTTTGTCCATGCTATCATCCTCATACATCTGAAGCACAGCATTCCAGAAGGCTTCTATCTCTTTCTGTCTGCTTTTCCTACTGCCCCTATTTCATAGACGTGCTGTGCTGTGCTGTGCTCCACACATATGCCTTCAACAATTTTTTTCTTGTTTCTATGTTTGTTGTCTTTGAACAAGGCCGCTGTTCCTTCTTGTTAGATGCAGTTCGGTCCCCATCTCTTGTTTTACAATTATATACCCTACTACCCCGATATTTAGTGGTATGTGAAGAGAAGGCGGCTCCGTGGCATAGTGGTATGTGTGTGACTACTACGCCCAAGGTCCCGGGTTCGAATCCCGACGCAGTCTGCTTGAAAAATGTTAGGCGAGCATTTTTCACAAAAATATACCCTCGTTCGGATGAGAGGTAAAATGGAGGTCCCATGTGTGAGTGTTGTCACGCACGTTAAAGATCCCTACCTTGCTTGGAACAGCAAGGGTTCGGCAAAATTCAAAATTTTTTAAGTAAAAAAAACTCACGTCCTGGCCAATGTAATACCTTCGAGTGGAGCATTGGAAAATCATATGTAGGTATGTGAAGGGGTGTTAAGCAGCCTATGGCTACCATGTTCCCCCAGCACTTGAACATATGCAGAATTAATAGATTTCCAATATATTATTTCGCACAATCAATATTAGTCGAAAATATTTCACAACCAACACCTGTAGTTGTGTATAATTGTTATAATTGTTTATAAACTCGTTGGACACGTAGCTCCACTTATTTATATTCCGAGCTAGCCTACACACTTCCCTGAAATTTCCACAACAGCCTATATACAGATCAGTTCCCCTTCTATTGTTTTCTAATTATATGCCCTATTTCACCGAGTTCAGTGGTATGTGAAGGGATTTAAGCAGCCTGTGGCTGTCAAGATTCTCCTACACACATTTGCCGACTTAATAGTTTTCCAGTAAATCCTTTCGCACAAGTAACATTATTCGAGAACATTGCACAATCAATACCTATAGTTGTTTATAATAATCATCATATTTAAGTACAGTTATTTTTTCGTCATTAGTTTTTCCATCATGCGACTGGTTGGAAGCATACCTCCATTGATTTCTATTCTGAGCTGGCTTACACATTTCCCTGAAATTTCCACAGCCTACACCTTTGACTATCTCTGTGCAATAGTCTAACATAGGTCTATTTCTACTTCTTTCTTTTTTTATCTCTGCTTCTAATATATTCCGCACTATTCCCTCATGTGTTAGTATGTGGCCTATCATCCTATCTCTCCTATTTTTTTTTACTGTTTTACACATATTTCTATCTTCCCCTACCATTTCTAGTACCTCTTTGTTTTTAACTTTGCCTGTGCATGATATCTTTATCATACGTCTGTAGCACCACATTACAAAAGCTTCTCCTACTGTACAGGCTTTATAGCCGTAAAGTGCTGTGCTCCACACATATGTTTTAAGCAATCTTTTTCTTGTTAAATGTTGCCCGACCTTGTACTGATCTTTGGTTTATATTTTTGTGCTTTTCCCATATTGTGTTATTTGGCTTCCTAGGTAGCATAAATCCTTAACCTCTTGTAAGTTCTTGTTACCTATTTGTATTCTTGTTTTTGATTTATTTTCCCCTCCTTTGCTTACTAGAACTTTAGTTTTATTTTTGTTAAGTTTCATACCATATCTCTCTGTTAGAACTGTTTCCATATTTCATTAAGAGCTGCTTATATCTCTTCCTTGCTAGATGCTAATACCGCTATATCATCTGCAAATATAAGCATATAAATCTTTTGTTCCTGCATAATAATTCCAAATGTCTTCCTGCATTTGACAGTATTCATTGCCTCTTCTATGTACAAGTTAAAAATCAATGGGGATAGGGCATATCCCTGTCTCACCCCTTTCCTAATGTTTACTTCTCTACGTTCCTGCTCTAATTCTATTACTGCTGTTTGCTCTTTGTATAAGCTATGTACTATTTGTCTATCCCTATAACTCATTCCAATCTTTTTGAGTATTTCAAACATTTTTTTCCAATTTACATTGTCGAATGCTTTTTCCAGATCTACAAACCCTATATACACGCTTCCCCCTTTTTCTATTGTTTTCTCCATTATCACTCTCAGAGCTAAAATAGCCTCCCGTGTTCCCCTGTTTCGCCTAAACCCAAATTGGTCTTCTCCTAGTATTTCTTCCGCCCGTTTTTCCATTCGTCTTTGCACAATTCTAGTTAATATTTTTGACACGTGTGCTGTCAAACTTATTGTTCGAAAATTTTCACATCTATCCGTGCCTTTCTTTTTTGGTATAGTTACTATGATGCTACGTTTGAAATCTTTGGGTATCTCGCCTGTCTCATACATATAGCTTACAAGTTGAAAGAGACGTTCTGTTACTGCTTGGTCAGCGGCTTTTAGAGTTTCTACTTGCACCTTACCTGTACCCGGCGCCTTACCATTTTTCAGACTCTTTAATGCTAATTCAAACTCATCTCTAAGTATAGGATATCCCAATACATCATTTTCAATGTCTGATTCCTGTTCTAATGCAGTTAGTTCCTCTCCTGCATATAAATTCCCTATATATTTTTGCCATCTACCCACTTTCTCTACGTTTTCTATAATGACTTTTCTTTGTGCGTCCCTTATATTTTTGTTATACGGTTTTATATCCCTAAAATTCATTCTAATTAATTTGTATGCTTCGTCTGTCTTTCATATTTCCATCTTCGTTTGTACCTCTTTGCACTTTTCATCAATCCATTGTTCTTTAGCTTTCCTGCATTTTCGAATAATTTTCCATTTTATGGCTTTGTATCTCTGTTTTCCTGTTTCGTCTGATTTATTTTTGTATTTTCGTCTTTCTTCTATTAAATTCATGATATCCTTTGTTATCCATGGTTTCTTATATTCTTTTTGTGTATATCCCAGAATATCTCTGGCCGCCATGTCTAGGCTGGATTTAATGTTATTGCATTCTGTTTCTACTTCCTTAGTATCAGATCTTTTCCCGATATCTTTGAGCAATTCATTTGACTTTTTTTCTAATCTTTCTTGAATATCTTTATCTTTTAGTTTCTCAAGTCCAAGTGCCTTTTTCCGTTTCTTTTTTTTCACATTCTTAAATTTAAGTGCGGCCTTCATAAACGATATTTTGGTCAGTATCTATATCTGCTTCTGGAAAGCTTCTACAGTCTTTTACTTGATTCCTAAACCGTTGTCTAACAAAAATGTAATCTATTTGATATCTTCCTATATCTCCTGGCATCTTCCACGTATATTGTCTTCTAGCATGATGTTGAAATAATGTGTTTGTGATGATTAAATTGTTCTTGTCGCAAAATTCTACCAGCCTATTTCCCCTGTCGTTTCTCGTGCCTAAACCAAATAAACCTACTACCGCTCCTTCCCAACCCTCACCTACCACGACATTAAAATCCCCCGTAATTATTAAATTTTCATGTCCTTTTACATATCTTAATATGTCTTCGATATCTTTGTAGATGGCTTCTACCTCTTAGTCACTGTAGCTAGAGGTGGGCATGTATACTTGTATTATTACTGTGTTTACCGGTTTAGATTCTAATCTAACCATGAGTACTCTTTCGTTCTTTTGTAAGTAATTTTCTACACAGTATCCTATATTTTTCCGCATAACTATCGCCACACCCAAATTTCCTTCCTCTGCTCCTGTATGAATTACCCTGAAGTCTCCACTCCAAAAATCCCCCGTCTCTGGCCACCGAACTTCGCTGATCCCTACTATGTCTAGTGATAAACTATTCATTTCGATTTTTAGGTTCTATAGCTTACCTACTTGCTTCATACTTCTAACATTCCACGCTCCGACTCGCAGAATGTTCCCAACTCTTATTTTTAACTTTCCGATCGCATCCTCCGAAGTAGTCCCCTCCCGGAGATCCGAACGGGGGACTATTTTAACTCCGGAATCTTTTACCCCAGAGAATGCCATCATGTTTGTTACAATTTAAGTACGTCGTGTACTTGGGAGATAATGTGGTGGTTTCCCGTTGCCTTCCACATCGCAGTAGTGTGTCTTAGACTGCCATACCAACCCCTATGGTCTCTGCCAATCTAAGTACCGAAAGAGCCGCTGCCCTCTTTCGGGGACCTGTCTTAGTCTGGTTCCTCGCTAACGACCCTACTACTTTGGTTGGACCTGTAGTTTGGCTCTTGAGCTCATTAGAACACGCAAGCCATTTCACCTGTTCTAGTAATTTAGAACTTCGGCAAGGTGCAGGTCCATTCAAAATGGAAAATGTATGGTATGTACCAGGTGATGTGTTGTGTGTTAATGTGAGCTCCCTTATTAAAAGTGAATTGCTAAAGATCAAAGTGAAATTAAAGTTTGAAAATTTGCAGTGATATATTTATATATGATACACACTTTGGGTAGTTTTTATCAACTTTTGTGCACAAGTTAAGTAGCAAATTTGAACATTTAGTTATTAATAAATACTCCCAAACATTACTCTATAACCTTAAGAGATAGCATTTATCTTGCATGTGTTGATTATTTGTTTATACATTGAAGAAAATTATAATTACATGTACAATCAATAACAATATGCAGGTCTGGCATTAAGATTTCATTGAAGCATTTTACTGATAATAAAATGACTGATCAATATAACTGTGAGGCAAGTTTTAACTGTTGTGGGAAAAAATCCATATACATTACATGTATGAAATGTTATGGCATATTTCATAAAAGTTGTGGTATTAGGAATAAAAAACATCATATCATAAAAAATAATGTAATTATCTGTAGTAATTGTGTATTAAATAACACCCATAAAGATGATGTTAGTACTTTAAAAGAAAAATTATCGGTACTTGAAGACATTATTATTAAGCAGGAAAAGAAAATTGAAGCAAAAAATTCTCAGATTAAAAAAGTGGAAACTCGTCTAGAGGTGTTGCTATCTGAAGCCACCTTGAACGAAAACTATTTTAATAAAACAGTGATTGAATATAAAGCAGAGATTTGTTAACTTGAGAAAATAATTCATAACTAGAAAAAACAGACAACTTCAACTACTATTGCCTCTAAAACTGCTTTTACAATAGCCACTCAAACTGTGGATGAAATTCCTAGTGAATCAAATGCAAATACATCTGTCGTTGAAATAGCTGATAACATTAACTCTAGTAAGGATATCACAGATATTACATTTTCTGACGAATGGTTTAAAATTCTATACGGAAATTCTCCAGTTTATACCAGGAAAGTTAATCGAAAATGTCTGATACCTTTAAAGTCAAATTCTATCCAACCCCATAGTCATTCTAACCAGCAAATGTTAGATCAGGAAGCTTATAATAAAATATTGTTACTTTCGGATAGCAATGGACGTGAAGTTAGCAAGATAGTTAACAGTATTAATAATACATGGAAGTGTTCGAGTGTTATCAAACCAGGTGCTCCATTAAGGGAAGTTATTAACACCCTGCCCAATACTTTTAAAGACTTTAATAAAAATGATTTTGTTGTAATTTGTGCAGGTGCTAATGATGTGGAATCCAAAATTGATATAAAGCAGCATTTAGATAGTTTGTTAATCAAGTGTATTAAGACGAATGTAATTATTTTAACTATTCCATATAGGTATGATAACAAGAATTTAAATCCTAGAATTTTAAAGATAAATACTTATTTATATAACTATTGTAAAAATAATCGATTCTATTTATTAGACGTAAATTCAGTGTTAGAATACAAGCACTATGCTACTGATCAATTTCATATTCGTCATTCAGGTAAACTCAAGTTGGCTAAATCACTTTTATCAATTGTTAACTCCATTAATTTGAATCAAAATTTTCAGAAAGTTACAGTAAATTCTCTTCCAATTTGAATTTGAGTAACATTATAGTTCCCACTGCATTGGCGGTTAAATTAAACAATGCCTTTGTAAATAAATGTAGTACAGTTAAAAAAAAATTAGAATTACAAATCCTAATTTAATACAAGGTAACACTGATGCTGATATAACCAGTAATAATATTCGTTCAGGAAACTTTATTATACAAAAACATGACCCACTTTTATCTCTGTTGATGTGTAATATCAGATGCTTGCGAAATAAGGAAGATAGCTTATTTTTATTACTTGACAACTTAAAATTTCCTGCCATTGTTTGCATTACAGAGCATTGGCTTAATATTAATGAATATATCTCGTTACAAGGATATAAATTGGCAAATATATATAAAAGGCAAAAGCACCAACATGGTGGTACTGCAATATATTGTAGGGATAATGTCAATTTTGAAGGAATTAATAAATGTAATTATTTACTAAAGGAAATACATTTTGAATTTTCACAAATAGATAGCATTTATCTTGCATGTGTTGATTATTTGTTTATACATTGAAGAAAATTATAATTACATGTACAATCAATAACAATATGCAGGTCTGGCATTAAGATTTCATTGAAGCATTTTACTGATAATAAAATGACTGATCAATATAACTGTGAGGCAAGTTTTAACTGTTGTGGGAAAAAATCCATATACATTACATGTATGAAATGTTATGGCATATTTCATAAAAGTTGTGGTATTAGGAATAAAAAACATCATATCATAAAAAATAATGTAATTATCTGTAGTAATTGTGTATTAAATAACACCCATAAAGATGATGTTAGTACTTTAAAAAAATTATCGGTACTTGAAGACATTATTATTAAGCAGGAAAAGGAATTGAAGCAAAAATTCTCAGATTAAAAAGTGGAAACTCGTCTAGAGATGTTGCTATCTGAAGCCACCTTGAACGAAAACTATTTTAATAAAACAGTGATTGAATATAAAGCAGAGATTTGTAAACTTGAGAAAATAATTCATAACTAGAAAAAACAGACAACTTCAACTACTATTGCCTCTAAAACTGCTTTTACAATAGCCACTCAAACTGTGGATGAAATTCTAGTGAATCAAATGCAAATACATCTGTCGTTGAAATAGCTGATAACATTAACTCTAGTAAGGATATCACAGATATTACATTTTCTGACTAATGGTTTAAAATTCTATACGGAAATTCTCCAGTTTATACCAGGAAAGTTAATCGAAAATGTCTGATACCTTTAAAGTCAAATTCTATCCAACCCCATAGTCATTCTAACCAGCAAATGTTAGATCAGGAAGCTTATAATAAAATATTGTTACTTTCGGATAGCAATGGACGTGAAGTTAGCAAGATAGTTAACAGTATTAATAATACATGGAAGTGTTCGAGTGTTATCAAACCAGGTGCTCCATTAAGGGAAGTTATTAACACCCTGCCCAATACTTTTAAAGACTTTAATAAAATGATTTTGTTGTAATTTGTGCAGGTGCTAATGATGTGGAATCCAAAATTGATATAAAGCAGCATTTAGATAGTTTGTTAATCAAGTGTATTAAGACAATGTAATTATTTTAACTATTCCATATAGGTATGATAACAAGAATTTAAATCCTAGAATTTTAAAGATAAATACTTATTTATATAACTATTGTAAAAATAATCAATTCTATTTATTAGACGTAAATTCAGTGTTAGAATACAAGCACTATGCTACTGATCAATTTCATATTCGTCATTCAGGTAAACTCAAGTTGGCTAAATCACTTTTATCAATTGTTAACTCCATTAATTTGAATCAAAATTTTCAGAAAGTTACAGTAAATTCTCTTCCAATTTGAATTTGAGTAACATTATAGTTCCCACTGCATTGGCGGTTAAATTAAACAATGCCTTTGTAAATAAATGTAGTACAGTTAAAAAAAAATTAGAATTACAAATCCTAATTTAATACAAGGTAACACTGATGCTGATACAACCAGTAATAATATTCGTTCAGGAAACTTTATTATACAAAAACATGACCCACTTTTATCTCTGTTGATGTGTAATATCAGATGCTTGAAATAAGGAAGATAGCTTATTTTATTACTTGACAACTTAAAATTTCCTGCCATTGTTTGCATTACAGAGCATTGGCTTAATATTAATGAATATATCTCGTTACAAGGATATAAATTGGCAAATATATATAAAGGCAAAAGCACCAACATGGTGGTACTGCAATATATTGTAGGATAATGTCAATTTTGAAGGAATTAATAAATGTAATTATTTACTAAAGGAAATACATTTTGAATTTTCACAAATAGATAGCATTTATCTTGCATGTGTTGATTATTTGTTTATACATTGAAGAAAATTATAATTACATGTACAATCAATAACAATATGCAGGTCTGGCATTAAGATTTCATTGAAGCATTTTACTGATAATAAAATGACTGATCAATATAACTGTGAGGCAAGTTTTAACTGTTGTGGGAAAAAATCCATATACATTACATGTATGAAATGTTATGGCATATTTCATAAAAGTTGTGGTATTAGGAATAAAAAACATCATATCATAAAAAATAATGTCTTATCTGTAGTAATTGTGTATTAAATAACACCCATAAAGATGATGTTAGTACTTTAAAAAAAAATTATCGGTACTTGAAGACATTATTATTAAGCAGGAAAAGGAATTGAAGCAAAAAATTCTCAGATTAAAAAAGTGGAAACTCGTCTAGAGATGTTGCTATCTGAAGCCACCTTGAACGAAAACTATTTTAATAAAACAGTGATTGAATATAAAGCAGAGATTTGTAAACTTGAGAAAATAATTCATAACTAGAAAAAACAGACAACTTCAACTACTATTGCCTCTAAAACTGCTTTTACAATAGCCACTCAAACTGTGGATGAAATTCCTAGTGAATCAAATGCAAATACATCTGTCGTTGAAATAGCTGATAACATTAACTCTAGTAAGGATATCACAGATATTACATTTTCTGACGAATGGTTTAAAATTCTATACGAAAGTTATCCAATTTATACCAGGAAAGTTAATCGAAAATGTCTGATACCTTTAAAGTCAAATTCTATCCAACATCATACTCATTCTAACCAGCAAATGTTAGATCAGGAAGCTTATAATAAAATATTGTTACTTGGATAGCAATGGACGTGAAGTTAGCAAGATAGTTAACAGTATTAATAATACATGGAAGTGTTCGAGTGTTATCAAACCAGGTGCTCCATTAAGGGAAGTTATTAACACCCTGCCCAATACTTTAAAAGACTTTAATAAAAATGATTTTGTTGTAATTTGTGCAGGTGCTAATGATGTGGAATCCAAAATTGATATAAAGCAGCATTTAGATAGTTTGTTAATCAAGTGTATTAAGACGAATGTAATTATTTTAACTATTCCATATAGGTATGATAACAAGAATTTAAATCCTAGAATTTTAAAGATAAATACTTATTTATATAACTATTGTAAAAATAATCAATTCTATTTATTAGACGTAAATTCAGTGTTAGAATACAAGCACTATGCTACTGATCAATTTCATATTCGTCATTCAGGTAAACTCAAGTTGGCTAAATCACTTTTATCAATTGTCAACTCCATTAATTTGAATCAAAATTTTCAGAAAGTTACAGTAAATTCTCTTCCAATTTGAATTTGAGTAACATTATGGTTCCCACTGCATTGGCGGTTAAATTAAACAATGCCTTTGTAAATAAATGTAGTACAGTTAAAAAAAAATTAGAATTACAAATCCTAATTTAATACAAGGTAACACTGATGCTGATACAACCAGTAATAATATTCGTTCAGGAAACTTTATTATACAAAAACATGACCCACTTTTATCTCTGTTGATGTGTAATATCAGATGCTTGCGAAATAAGGAAGATAGCTTATTTTTATTACTTGACAACTTAAAATTTCCTGCCATTGTTTGCATTACAGAGCATTGGCTTAATATTAATGAATATATCTCGTTACAAGGATATAAATTGGCAAATATATATAAAAGGCAAAAGCACCAACATGGTGGTACTGCAATATATTGTAGGGATAATGTCAATTTTGAAGGAATTAATAAATGTAATTATTTACTAAAGGAAATACATTTTGAATTTTCACAAATTTATGTTAGAAGTCTTAAACTTTATATTTTATGCATTTACCGCTCCCCTAAAGGTAATACAGATATATTCTTTGAATCATTGGATAAAATGTTACAGATTTTCGCTTGTAAGAATATAATCATTACAGGCGATTTCAACATGAACTTCAACAATATAGTAGATAAAGATATTGTTCGTTTAAAACAATATTTGGATCTTTATCATTTAACTATGCAAATAAATCAAGATACACAAATTACATCTAACTCTAGCACACGTATTGATTATGTTCTAACTAACATCAAATCAAAATTTCTTCTCGATACTGAGGTTCTAAACACAGAACTCTCAGATCACATGTTTGTACATTTTAGATTAAACCTAAAATTAAATAATCAGCAGAACCATTACTATAGGTGTTGCTATAATACTGACAATATAAATTTATTTTCAACTTTATGTTCTGAAATCAATATCAATTCTGGTAATAGTAATTTAAATCATAAATTTCAATCTTTAATACAAAATGTTACAGATGCCTATAACAAGTCATTTCCTGTCACTAGATTTAAGAATAATCAAAAAAATTGGTTGCCTAAAGGTATTAGAACGTCAGCTGCGAACAAAAAAATTTTACATATTATTTTCAAACATTTTCCTAATTCCAATTTCTTTAAGAAGTACTATCATAAGTACAAAAAAATTTTTAAAGCTACCATAAAATTAGCAAAGGCACTATTTTTGTCAAATCGTATATTAAATTCAAAAAATATTCAAAAAACTACGTGGAAAATTATCCATGAGCATATTAGCAATACAAGGTTTCCAACTAACGAAATACATTTGGATAATTGCTCTGCCAAGGCAACTGCAGAAAAACTGAACAACCACTTTGCTACAGTAGCAGAAAACTTAATAAAAGAACTTTCCACACATTCAGTAATTAATAACTCTGTTTCAATGGGCTCTCATATGAGTATTCCAAACAATTTTATGTTTTTTCCTACGGATTATTATGAAGTGTATGCTGTTATTAAATCTCTACGTAATAAATATTCTACTGGTAATGACTACATTCCGGCATATGTGCTTCCTGCTCTCCCAATAAATACACTACAGTTTGATTTCACTTCAAATAGGTCTACATCGGATGCTATGTACAATTTCTTAGAGCAGCTATATTCTTCTTTAAATAAGAAAAATACGTCTTTAGTTACATCATTTATCGACTTAAGCAAAGCATTTGATTGCGTAAATCATAACATTTTAATAAATAAAATGGCACATTATGGATTTCGGGGAATTGCAAAGAAATGATTGATTTCATATCTAGAAGGTAGAACTCAATGTGTAAAACTTGTAGATAATCAAAAAGAAATTTTTTCAACAAATCTAAGTTTAAAATTTGGTGTCCCCCAATGTTCTGTTTTAGGTCCAATTTTATTTTTATTCTATATTAACGACTTCGTTTCATGTATAATTTTTGCAAATTGTACATTATACGCGGATGATATTAGTTTAAATTGGAATGACTTGACTATACAAACCTTAAAGAATAATATTGTAACTGATATAAAATCATATAGAGAGTGGTGCAAGGCAAATTTCCTCACAATAAATTCTCTTAAATCTTCATTTATAATTTTTAAAACAAAGTCACCACTCACTACACTGAATGGAGTATCAATTAATGAAGTCTGCTCAACCAAATTTCTAGGTTTAACCATAGACCATAAACTAAATTGGACAACTCATATTCAATCACTTATTAGTACATTAGCATCCACTTGTTATGCAATTAGAACTGTTTCGCGACAAATTTCCATTGAATCTTCACTTAAAGTGTATCATGCCCTTTTTGAGTCCCGTATACGATATGGTATTGCATTTTGGGGGAATGCATCAAATAAAAATATTGCCACAATATTCAAATTACAAAAACGAGCTATTCGTAGTATTTGCAATGCAGCATATGACACACATTGCAAACCATTATTCCAAAAACTTAAAATATTAACTTTATACTCATTATATCTATGAAACCCTAATCCTCTTTTATAAAAACAAAAATAAATTCATCACACCAAGTACTTTTCATAAACACGATACCAGGCATTCTTGGGATATATATCCACCAAAACCAAGATCCACTTTAATTAAAAAATCTTTTATATATATGGCGACAACTCTTTATAACAAGCTACCAGCAACTATCAAATCTCTTGATAGACTTTCTAAATTTAAATCAGCACTATTATCCTTGTTTTGTGAGCGCTGTTATTATAACGTAACGGAGTTTCTTGAAGATAGGATTTAAATAGTTACAATAATTGACTATGTATATAATATTTAATTTTAATTAATGACTATCTACATAAATGTAGCTAATTTTTATATATTATTTATTTATATTTTAATTTTATTTATACACATTGTTGACTATTTCTAATAATGGTTGTAGAAGTGTACATTATCATCACATTGATGGGAACAAATAAAATCTATCTATCTATCTACACAAACTCTTGTTTCTATTGATGTATACCAATATAAAAAGCAGTCAGTAGAGAAAAATATATATCCCGATTTTAGTACTTATATTTACAGCTGCTTAGCAGATACTTAGACGAATTATTACAGACTATATTTTTTCTTAAAGAGATACAAACTAATAAATAGGTTCTTTTCTAAGTTACAGATGTCTTTTATTGTTTTATATATCTTCATTTAAAAGATTTCTTGTTTTTGCATGTCCTCCGCTAGTTTCCTGGGTTATATACTCATAAAGATATTCAAGAAATTGAAATACCTATGAAATTTTTATTAATAGTGACAGGAAATTTTGTTGCAAATGAATATCAATGCTTGAAATTATTCTTACAATGAAATTCTCAGACTACTGATAAAAATCCCTTCATAATTTTTCCATAAATGATAGATTTACAGGCTTTTCATGATCGCATGCCATCCTGAAAAAGCTAGGATGTATAATGCCAATAGAAATTATCCACGAACTACACAATAGTCTAAAAAAATTGACACACATATCGACCATAATCTGTTATTATCAATTTGTATGTGTTAACAGTTATTCTACAAAATTGCCTGTGAAAAATAAAAAAATAACTGTGTTATGGAAAGTTTTTGAAAATGACAACGAAATCTATCAAAGGACAGTAGAAACTGAACCAAGATTTTTTTTGTTTTGCATTTAATAAAAGATGCCCATAGCAATCTCAGCTGTTTCAACACATATTTCAAATGCCATAATAGTGGTTCAAAGGTATTTAGCAAAGGGAATTTTGGATAACACTAGATCATATTGTAAAAAGAAAGTTTAATTCTTCAAATGTATATATCATAAGCATTATTGTCCTTTTTTGCTGTTTCTCAACGATTATTTTCAAAAGCTGAGCTTTTACTAAATGATCAGTACAATCCCATTCAGGAAATAATCATGGTGGCCATTATGTTGTTTTTATTAATCCTAAAGGTGATGGTAAATGGTGCAAGTTTGATGATGATGTTGTTTCTCGATGTTCTAAACTAGAAGCAATTGAACATAATTATGGTGGTCATGAAGATGACATGAATATGATTGTTAAACATTGTACAAGTGCATACATGTTAGTTTATATCCGCGACTCTGAACTACATCATGTCCTTCAAGAGGTTACAGATGCTGACATACCAAGTGAGTTAGCATTTAGAATAGCCGAAGAAAAACTAATTGAACAACTACGCCAAAAAGAACGCAATGAAGCTCATTTATATATGACTGTAAATATTTTATTGGAAGACAGCTTTGATGGTCATCAAGGCAATGACTTGCATGATCCTGAAAAAGCATCATATAGAATTTTTAGGATAAAAAACACTGCAACATGTGGTGAACTGATGGAAATGCTTACGGATGGTTTTAAATATCCACCAGAACAAATGAAAATGTGGCTGTTTGGTAGTAGATCAAATAACACTCTCAATCCATGTTTGCTTGATTTGGAGTGTTTTTAGAACTATTGCAACCTGATGTGGGATTAATGACATTACCTATTTTTGATAGCAATGCTGTTGTCCTTTTATTTTTTAAATTGTATGATTCTAAACAAAAAAGAATACACTATTGTGGACATCAGTATTGTTCCTTTAACGGCCGTTTTTCGGATCTTATATCATTAATGAATGAAAGAGCAAGTTTTCCACAAGATACAGAACTTTTATTATATAAAGAAGTTAGACCTAATTGTATTGAAAGAATTACAAATGTTAACGAAACACTTGAAAAGGTCTTAGACGAATTAATGAATGGTGATATAATTATTTTTGAAAAAGATGAAATGGAAGAAAAGTCTGATCTTCCAAACTGTATAGACTATTATAAAGATTTGTATTACCAAATAGAAGTTAACTTTGTGGTTAGATGTATTCCTAATGATGTTGGTTTTACTATGGAATTGTCACAGCGAATGACTTATGATCAATTAGCTCGGGCTGTAGCACAGAGGGTTGGTACAAATCCGTATTTATTACAATTCTTCAAATGTCAAAGTTATGAAGATAGTCCTGGTCATCCATTAAGATGTACATATGAAGATACATTAAAAGATTTTCTACTATGTTCGGAAGTTTTATAAAACACCAAAGAAAATTTTTTTATCAACAGCTTAGCATTAGAGTTAATGAATTAGAAAATAAACGACAATTTAAATGTATATGGGTGGGAATGAAGTTAAAAGAAGAGAAGGAATTAACATTATATCCCAACAAAGGAGGCACTGTAGGAGATCTTTAGAAGAAGCTAAAAACAAATAGAATTTAGTGAAGGCGGTAGTGGAAAATTAAGGTTAGTTGAAGTAAATTGTTCTAAGGTAGCTTATGGGCCAAAGGAAGATGCTCCACTGGAGTCGTTATCTTTTGCAGGAGCCAAAACATACAGGATAGAGGAAATACCTAATGATGAATTAAGACTCATGGATGACGAGATGTTAGTTTCATGTGCTCATTTTCAAAAGGAAATATTTTCCACCGTTGGAATACCATTTTTTATCAAAATTAAACATGGTGAACATTTTAATAAAGTGAAAGAACGTATACAAAAGAAACTGTGTGTACCAAAAAAGGAGTGGGAAAAGTTTAAATTTACTATTGTTTCATTGGAAAAACCTCTTTTTATTGACGAAGATGATTTTCTTATGAATTTGAAAGATTTTAGAGATAATCCTACCACCAATGTTAATGCAAAACCTTGGTTGCGATTGGAGCACGTGAATAAAGCTGCAAAACGAGCAAGATTTAATTATTTGGAAAAGGCTATTAAGATCTACAACTAAGAATGGTTCTATAATGCAAGCCAGCGGTGATTGTACCTACATTATTAAAGTTGGCATCAACCAAACACCATCATAATTATTGTTTTGATTGTTTTTGCTCTTTCCTAACAATTAGAATGTAATATTTTTATTTATACAAGTTATTTATTAATATAATCCCAAGTTCTAATAAGGTTAAGAAGCTTTTGTTTTTGCACATGTATTACAAATAAATATTTTTCATTAGTGTACTATTCAATTTATAGTATTTTAAATAACTAAACGATTTAAAAAATGTACCATACAATAATAATTTTTCATAAACAAATTTATTCCCAGTTTGCTTTTCAATTTACTTAAAACTCTCGTCTTTGTACCTATTCAAATTTCATTTAATAACTTTTATAAATTATTAGCGTTGCTAGTTTACTCTTATTTTATACCAGAATAGTAAATGAAACTGCAGCATAGTTCCTGGTTTTCATACATAAAATTAAACTTTGCATGTGTACGGCCATTTCAAGATCATCAGAGCAGTAAAAGTATCAAAAACGAATGTTCATAATATCAATAAAGTTAATGAAAATACTCCAAACAGCCAAAAGATTTTAAAGCCTTCATTTTGCAAGAAACCTAACATACAAAGTTATCAAAATAAATACCATTCTTACTAACTAAAACGAAATAGTAAAAAAATAACAGACTGTAGGTAAAACTAAATGGCGAAAATCTCGAATCTGATCAACCAGATCAAAAACATCCAACATATAAAATACTGATTAAAATTGCTTAATTTTATTACTCACCCAACAAGTCATAACAGTGGAAATGGAACTGCAGAGTGTAACTCAGTTCTTTTCAAAAGATTAATGGTAAGTTACCTTTTCTCCGTTTATTCGTTAACCAATCAGATTTCAAGAATAGTTTGAATAATCACAATGTTTTCAAAGAAAGGTTGGTGGAAGTTAAAAACTTTGGATCGGGTTGTTCCGTTGATCTTGTAAACCTGTCAGTTTTTTATATTAGTTATTTATGCTTTACTCACTGCTTTCTCGTTACAACGATTGATCGCCAAATTGAAAATTTGCGTGAACAGATGCGTCGGATGCACAATCCTGTTATTAATATATTTTCTGTGCATACCGCGTAAAATCAATCCGCTTTTCCCTGAAGCACCAACAGTTTTTTTTGTGCCTGGAGCCAAAACTCCAAAAATGAGGTTACGCTAGTTTGCATCGTCTTTAGAATTGGTATTCTCACGTATAAACTCAAATAATCATGGATGAAAATTAAAAACCAATCAAAATAGTTTAAACGATATTTATTTCTCATAAAAATTGTAAAATGTACAACAATTTAAAATTTTACCTGCACTTTTTGAGTATATTACTTTCCGAGCCGTGAATTGCTGCATAGTCAAGATTTTATACGTTAATCAAAGTAAGGTTAGAATCGCCACCTATGTGAAGGTAGCAATCAAAACTATAGCAATAGAAACAACATTACAGCAGACCAAAACAAATATTCAAAAATGTTTATTACAATGACTCAAATGAAAAGTTCATGCAATATAGAAAAAATTATAAACTAAACCCTTACAAACATGCTACTATTACAAAATTTAAGCATAAAAGCCAAAACTTTAAAAATATATTTTGAGTATTTGCACATTTTCAACTACGTTCTCATTATTGTATAACAATCGGATATACGCGATTCGTTTTTCTTGTGCGTATTTCCACACATAAAAACTATCCAATTTACTAGTCGAAATAATTTTCCAGGCCGTACAAAACCCAAAAAAATAATTATTTTGAGTATAAGCACTTACAGATACTATGTCAAAATTCTCAATAACGATTCCGTGTACGCAGTTTATTTTTCTAGGTCATGTTGCTACATATATAGAGTATCCAATTCTAAATTCAAAATAGTTTTCCAGGTCGTACAAAACCCAAAAAAAAATGATTTTGGGTATAAGCACTTAAAGACGCTATGTCAAAATTCTCAATACCGATTCCGTGTACGCAATTCATTTTTCTAGGGCATGTTGCTACATATAAAGACCACCCAACTCAAAATTCAAAATAGTTTTCCAGGCCGTACAAAACTCAAAAAAAAAATTATTTTGAGTTTAAGCACTTACAGGCACTATGTCAAAATTCTCCATAACGATTCCGTGTACGCAATTCATTTTTCAAGGGCATATTGCTACCTATAAAGATCACCCAATTCAAAATAGTTTTCCAGGTCGTACAAAACCCAAAAAACATTATTTTGAGTATAAGCACTTACAGACACTATGTCAAAATTCTCAATAACGATTCTGTGTACGCAATTCATTTTTCTAGGGCATGTTGTTACATATAAGAACTACCCAATTCAAAATAGTTTTCCAGGCCGTACAAAACCCAAAATAAATTATTTTGAGTATAAGCACTTAAAGACACTACGTCAAAATTCTCAATAACGATTCCGTGTACGCAATTCATTTTTATAGGGCATGTTGCTACATATAAAGACTAGCCAATTCAAAATTTAAAATAGTTTTCCAGACCGTACAAAACCTAAAAATAAATTATTTGGGTATAAACACTTACAGACACTATGTAAAAATTCTCAATAACAATTCCGTGTACGCAATTTATTTTTCCAGAGCATGTTGCTACATATAAGGCACATTCAATTCAAAATTCAAAATAGTTTTCCAGGCCGTACAAAACCCAAAAAAAATTATTTTGGGTATAAGCACTTACAGATACTATGTCAAAATTCTCAATAACGATTCCGTGTACGCAATTCATTTTTCCAGGGCATGTTGCTACATATATAGAGTATCCAATTCTAAATTCAAAATGGTTTTCCAGGCCGTACAAAACCCAAAAAAAATTATTTTGGGTATAAGCACTTAAAGACACTATGTCAAAATTCTCAATAACGATTCCGTGTACCTAATTAATTTTTCTAGGACATGTTGCTACATATAAAGACTACCCAACTCAAAATAGTTTTCCAGGCCGTACACAACCCAAAAAAAAAGTTATTTTGAGTATAAGCACTTACAGACACTATGTCAAAATTTCCAATAACGATTCCGTGTACGCAATTCATTTTTCTAGGGCATATTGCTACCTATAAATATCACCCAATTCAAAATAGTTTTCCAGGTCGTACAAAACCCAAAAAAAATATTTTGAGTATAAGCACTTACAGACACTATGTCCAAATTCTCAATAACAATTCCGTTTTGTCCGGCCTAGAAAACTATTTTGAAATTTCATTTGGGCAGTCTTTATATGTTACAACATGCCCTAGAAAAATAAATTGCGTACACGGAATCGTTATTGAGAATTTTGACATAGTGTCTGTAAGTGCTTATACCCAAAATAATTTTTTGTGGGTTTTGTACGTCCTAGAAAACTATTTTGAAATTTGAATTGGGTAGTCTTTATATGTAGTAACATGCCCTAGAAAAATAAATTGCGTATACGGAATCGTTATTGAAAATTTTGACATAGTGTCTGTAAGTGCTTATACTCAAAATAATTTTTTTGGGTTTTGTACGGCCTCGAAAACTATTTTAAATTTTGAATTTGGTAGTTTTTATATGCAGCAATATGCCCTAGAAAAATGAATTGTGTACACGGAATCGGTATTGAGAATTTTGACATAGTGTCTGTAAGTGCTTATACTCAAAATAATTTTTTTTTGGGTTTTGTACGGCCTAGAAAACTTTTGAAATTTGACTTGGGTAGTCTATATATGTAGCAACATGCCCTAGAAAAATGAATTGCGTACACGGAATCGTTATTGAGAATTTTGACATAGTGTCTGTAAGTGTTTATACCCAAAATAATTTTTTGTGGGTTTTGTACGTCCTAGAAAACTATTTTGAAATTTGAATTGGGTAGTCTTTATATGTAGTAACATGCCCTAGAAAAATAAATTGCGTATACGGAATCGTTATTGAAAATTTTGACATAGTGTCTGTAAGTGCTTATACTCAAAATAATTTTTTTGGGTTTTGTACGGCCTCGAAAACTATTTTAAATTTTGAATTTGGTAGTTTTTATATGCAGCAATATGCCCTAGAAAAATGAATTGTGTACACGGAATCGGTATTGAGAATTTTGACATAGTGTCTGTAAGTGCTTATACTCAAAATAATTTTTTTTTGGGTTTTGTACGGCCTAGAAAACTTTTGAAATTTGACTTGGGTAGTCTATATATGTAGCAACATGCCCTAGAAAAATGAATTGCGTACACGGAATCGTTATTGAGAATTTTGACATAGTGTCTGTAAGTGTTTATACTCAAAATAATTTTTTTTTAGGTTTTGTACGGCCTAGAAAACTATTTTGAATTGGGCAGTCTATATATTTAGCAACATGCCCTAGAAAAATTAATTGCGTACACGGAATCGTTATTGAGGATTTTGACATAGTGTCTGTAAGTGCTTATACTCAAAATAATTTTTTTTGAGTTTTGTACGGCCTAGAAAACTATTTTGAAATTTGAATTGGGTAGTTTTTATATGTTACAACATGCCCTAGAAAAATAAATTGCGTACACAAAATCGTTATTGAGAATTTTGACATAGTGTCTGTACGTGCTTATACCCAAAATAATTTTTTTTGGGTTTTGTATGGCCTAAAAAACTATTTTGAAATTTGAATTGGGTAGTCTTTATATGTAGCAACTTGCCCTAGAAAAATGAATTGCGTATACGAAATCGTTATTGAGAATTTTGACATAGTGTCTGTAAGTGCTTATACTAAAAATAATTTTTTTTTTGTTTTGTACGGTCTGGAAAATTATTTCGACTAGTAAATTGAATAGTTTTATGTGTAGAAATAGGCACAAAAAAAACGAATCGCGTACATTATGCATATATCACGTTCTAGTGCCAAAACTCAAAATAGGTTTTTTTGTCTTTGTAGAGCCTGGAGAACTATTACGACCAATGAATCGGATAGTTTTTATGTGTAGAAATTCGCACAAAAAAAAATAGCGTATATCGGATCGTTATACAATAATGACAACGTAGTTGCGAATGTGCAAATACTCAATATATATTTTTAAATTTTTGGCTTTTATGCTTAAATTTTATAATAGTAGCATGTTTGTAAGTGTTTAATTTATAATTTTTTCTATATTGCACGAACTTTTCATTTGAGGCATTGTCATCATCATTGGGTCTTCAGTCCTGAAACTGGTTAGACGCGTACCATCATTGTTTCCTATTCTGAACTAACCTACAGATTTCTCCGAAATTTGCACAGTCTGCATCTATCACTATCTGATCTAGGTGTACATCCACCTCTTTTTTCCTTTCTCTGCTTGTCATATATCCCATACTATTCCCCAAAAATGCCTTAGAACGTATTCTGCCCTTCAATTTCTCATATTTTTTCCCAAAGATATCCTTGTTCCCTTACTGTTTCTATAACCTATTTGTTATTACCTCTGTCTGTCCATCCTCAAACATCTGAAGCACGGCATTTCAAAGGCCGCTACTGTTCTTCTGTCTGCTCTTCAGACTGCTCCTATTTCGTAGGCATACTGTCTGTGCTGTGCTCCACACATACGCTTTCAACAACTTTTTGTTCTATGTTTGTTGTCTTTCATCATAGGCGCCGTTCTTTCTTGTTAGATGCAGTTCGGTCACCTTCTATTGTTTTACAATTATATACACTATTTCTCCTACATTCAGTGGTTGCGAAGGAGGGTAAGCAGCCTGTGGCTGCCAAGTTCCTCCAGCACTTGAACATTTACTGATTTAATCTTTTTTCCAATATATCTTTTCGCACAGTCAACATTAGTTGCAGATATTTCACAACAAACAACTAGTTGTTTATAATAATCATCAGATTTATCTGCGCTTATTTTTTCGTCATTGGGTTTCCCGCCTCAAAACTGGTTGGACATGTACCTGCACTTATTTCTTTTCTAAACTAACCTACATAGTTCCCTGAAATTCTCACACAGCAATACAGCTCGGTTCCCCTTATATTGTTTTCTAATATTATGTCCTATTTCACTGAGATTTATTGAAGGGGGTTAAGCAACCTGTGGCTGCCAAGATCCCCCAACACTTAGACATTTGCCGAAATAATAGTTTTCCAGTAAATGCTTTCACGCAATTACCATAATTCAAGAATATTGCCCATCCAATGCTTGTAGTTGCTTATAATAAATATCATGTTTCTTTTATTGTTTTCTAATATTATGCTCTTTTTCACTGAGATTTATTGAAGAGGGTTAAGCAACCTGTGGCTGCCAAGATCCCCCAACACTTAGACATTTGCCGAAATAATAGTTTTCCAGTAAATGCTTTCACGCAATTACCATTATTCGAAAATATTTCCCTTCCAATGCTTGTAGTAGCTTATCATAAATATCATGTTTAAGTGCAGTTACTTTCTTCGTCATTAATTTATCCAATTTGGGACTAGTTGGATGCGTACCTCCATTGATTTCTCTTCTGAGCTAGCCTACACATTTCCCTGAAACTCCTACAGCCTACATCTTTCACTATCTGTGTGCAGTAGCCTAACCTAGGTCTACCTCTTCTTCTCTTTTTTCCTATCTCTGCTTCTAGTATATTCCTCACTATTCCCTCATGCCGTAGTATGTGGCCTATCATCCTATCTCTCCTATTTTTTACCGTTTTCCACATATTTCTTTCGTCCCCTACCATTTTTAGTACCTCTTCGTTCTTAACTTTGTCTGTCCATGATATCTTCATCATACGTCTGTAGCACCACATTTCAAAGGCTTCTACCTTTTTCTTGTCCGCTTCTCCCACTGTCCAGGCTTCACAGCCGTACAGTGCTGTGCTCCACACATATGTTTTATGCAATCTTTTCCTTGTTTCTATGTTTGTGGTCTTTGAGCACAGTAGTTGCTTTTTCTTGTTAAATGTAGCACGACCTTGTGCTAATCTTTGTTTTATACCTTTTGTGCTTTTCCCATCTTGCGTTATTTGGCTTCCTAGGTTGCAAAAATCCTTAACCTCTTGTAAGTTTGTGTTACATATTTGTATTCTTGTTTTTGATTTATTTTTCCCTCCTTTGCATACTAGTACTTTAGTTTTACTTTTGTTAATTTTCATACCGTATCTCTCTGTTAGAACCGTTTCCATTTCATTGAGAGCAGCTTCTAACTCTTCTTTGCTAGATGCTAATACTGCTATATCATCTGCAAATCTAAGCATATCAATTTTTTGTCCCTGCATAGTAATTCCAAATGTCTTCCTGCATTTGACAATATTCATTGCTTCTTCAATGTACAAATTAAAAATTAGTGGGGATATGGAACATCCCTGTCTCACCCCTTTCCTGATGTTTACTTCTCTACGTGCCTGCTCTAATTCTATTACTGCTGTTTGCTCTTTGTATAAGCTATGTACTATCCGTCTATCCCTATAACTCATTCCAATCTTTTTGAGTATTTGGCATTGTAATAAATATTTTTGAATATTTGATTTGCTCCGCTGTAATGTTAATTCTATTGGTATGGTTTGTATTGCTACCTTCACATAGGTAGAATCCGCCATAATCCACGTTCAAACATTTAAAAAAAGTTCGTTTCGTACCACAATATAAGTGAAAAGCACTTATTGTCTATTAGTATGTAAGTTATGATAGTATTCACAAAACTACTGTATATAGTTCGAAACTTTTCCCGATAACATTCTGGAAATCATAGGTATAATCTAAAACCGCTGCTGAACATAAGGACACCTCGAGGAATATAAATATACATAAAGGTGGACTAGCTGTACAATTGCATCCATTCCTGCCCAACGAGTTTAAGCTTGTTTTTGACTAAATTTAAAACAAACAGTAAATGAATTGAAAGCGGCCAGAACAATAGAAAACATGTTGTCATCACTTTTTGGACTCTTTAGGCAATGTAAATCAAAAATAAGCGTGTATTTTACCAAGAATAAGTTTTTGGTAAAAGAGTCACCTCACAACTAAAATAAACAAGAAAGAAATGATACTACTTTAGTGGTTATAACCAAGGTAGAACTAGATATCAAAAATCTTGCAAGGATTATACAGGCCAAAGTAAACTAACTAAACGATAAGCGATACTAATTTCTCTTTTAAGTGAAATAACTATAAAAAGTTTTGCCTAACAACTGCAGAATATGCGAATGTGATGCTTTGTTAAATTAAAACTTATATATAATCAATAACAAACCGTTTACTAAAAAGTGACTATGCACAAAACAAGAAACTATCGATTGTCTTGTAAATTTAGCAAAAGACAAAGTTTTCCTATACATAAAGACTTTGAATCAAGGTACCATAATTTTGAATTATACAATGCTTCATTTGAATTTAGGAAACATGTTACTTGCAAATTAAGTTAAACCTTTGTCGTCCTAAACACGGAAGGAATCTTTTAATGTGTGGGACAACATACACGTCCTACATTTAACCTCTTATCTAAATGAAGGAATATTTTTGTAAAAAGTACTAATCAAACATTTTTGAGTGGTTAGTATCAGGCATTGAACGTGTGATCTTTCGATTAGTAGTCGCATGCAAATCTACAAACTGCAAATCAAAAAGTATAGAACAGAAAGGGAATGTCAAAATTTTTAATTTTTATGCAAATTTAAACAAGACACTGTGGAGTGAAGCTGTAAAACTATTGCTGACATAATCAATGGTTTAGAATGATACATCAGCAGAATGTGGAATAATCAGGAGCACAATTCAGAGAAAATTAAATTATTTGTTTGCATAGCATATAATTGTACTTTTAAAAAAATTGTACTTAGAAGTAAAATTTGATTATAATTACTTATACTGATAATGGGCACTGATTATGGAGTTTGAAAGAACAAAGAATAGTGAATGCAATGGATGTGATTTTTGATAAAGGTGATTACAAACAAAGGCTGTACTAGTTAATTCAACCATAAATGAAAATTTTAGAAAAATGAAGAAATATTGGAAGAGGAAGACAAAGAGAAACAAGTTGGAGAAACAAGTAGGAAAACGAAAACTCCAAAATATTTAGATGGTTATAATCAAAATTTAACAGCAGCATTAACAACTGAATTTCCCTTAAAACTACAAACAAACGCCACATGATGATGGTTGGATGAAGGAAATATATGAAGAGGTAAAAAGCTTTGAGATAAAACATTACCAGGAGATTATTGAAGCAACCACTGGTGTAAAGTACTTCACACGAAATGGATGTTTTGTGAAAAATTATTACTTTTCGAATTAGTAAAGAAGGCATGTTTAGTAGTTAGAAATTTTCAACGGTATGAAATGTCGATAAAATAGTAACTATCAAGGTTCTTTATTCTCTGTATTGAAAAAGATGGTTTGTAAACTGTTAGCTCATAAATCAGCATTCCTTTAGGATATTTTAGAAAACCCCATATATAATAGGTATCCCATAATTTTAAATTGTTTAACCTTAAAAAATGTATTTCATTAGAAGCTATCTCATTATCTTTTACCAAAAATAAACACATCACAAATGGACATCCAAAATGGCTTTCAAAAGTATAAACCATCATGTGAAATACACAAAATTAAAACACATGAACTTGTCTGTATTCCAAAAACATGCATGAATTGTATAAATTGAAAAATGTTGATGATCAGCGAGGCTTAATCTATGTTCTGTTTTTAACAATGAATGTATACTAGGTGACATCAAATTTAGTTCAAAAGTGGCCTGAATTATTCTTGAGAATTGATTCTGAAAGTACGATAAGAAACTAATTAATGGAAAAGGAAACGTTCATTTATACTTATCGATAATTGCACATTGTCAAATTTTAACAAAGGTAGGTAGTTGACTGACTGCAGCACCATGATACTAAATTAAATTTAATGGAGTACGTTGACGAAATAAGTATATCCATCACAAATCTCAAACTATGGCAATCTGTTTAAAAAAAACTGAATTTGGTAAATACTTAATTTGAAAGGATAGATAAACTTTCCCATATCTTTTTAAAACAAAAGTTAAAACATCCAAAAGGTACAAAAGCAGAGCTATAAAATTATATATGAGGTATTACAGATCTTGAATTCAACTTATAAATACGCTTCAGAAGCCCTCGTATTTTTTTGCGATGCATTTTAAATTAATACCAAATCTGTTTCTTATTAGCATTGTCGGGAAAAAGCGTAAAAATCAAATTTCATAACTTTAGAAAACTAGATCTCTGAACAACCAGTCACCAACTTCCTAAAATATATACTGAGCTCCATAATTAAATAGAATATATATTAAACCAAAGTTTTCAAAGAACTTTTCACACTAGAAGAACTCTAGACCAATTATTCTGATCTAAAATCATAACAATTGGTCATCTTCTTTTATTTCAAGGTATTACAATTTATGAATCCAAGCAACATGTAGCGATAGGTTGATATTGCAAGGTGAAATGTTTAAACAATTTTTTGAAAAATTTCAATATAGCAGAAAACATATCAAAATTGCAGGCCATTAATTTTTTTATTTTGCTGTTAGAATGCCTAGTTATTGCATTTTGTGATATACTTAATATTAACAAAATAAAAAATAGTAATCTCGATTTCACAAATCCAAATTCCAGTATATGATGTATCATGCTATATAGTAAAAAAATAGTTGTATAGTTAACAGCATTCATTTATCATTTTTATGTATTATGATCGCATGTTGTCATTTCAAAAACAGCATCATAAATACTAGGCAACACAAAGAAATGTGTAAAAGCGTTAATTTTTGCAGTTTTTTTGTAACACTATTGCATGGGCGCACGTTATTAGTTGGGCCAATTATTGGTTTCATATTACATATTTCGCCCCTATTATTTAATCTGTTCATCAACGATATAGGAAAATGCTTTGCAAATAGCAAGTATCTATTATTCGCTGATGATCTTAAATTTTATAAAGTTGTAAACTCACAACAGGATGCTGACTTCTTACAGGAAGATATAAATTGCTTGATAAACTGGTGCAATATTAACAATATGTCACTCAACATCAATAAATGCTACCATATGAGTTTTTACAGATCAAAAAAATTTGATAGTTGTTACTTTATAAATGGAAATTTGCTCTGCTCTGTAAAAGATTTAGGCATAATACTAGATAACAAACTTGATTATAATGATCATATAAACTATATTTCCCTTAAAGCCTCCAAAATATTAGGTTTTGTTCGCAGATATGGTGTCAAGCTATCGATACAAGCTTTAAAACGAGTGTATATGTCGTTGGTTGTTTCAACTTTAGAGTATGCATCGTTGATCTGGTCTCCTATGTATAAGATACACATGTATACATTAGAAAGAATTCACCATAAATTTTTACGTTACTGTGCTTATAAACTAAAAATATTTATTGATAATCACGATTATTCGAGTATTCTTAATATCTTAAATTTACAAAGGCTTGAAACTTGTCGAAAGTGTAACGATTTGGTTTTTGTGTATAAACTTCTAAATGGGAAAATTGACTGTTTACAACTTATCGAGAGAATTCATTTTAATGTTCCTAATAGACTCTTGCGTAACCATAATTTATTTAGTATTCTTTTTCATTCTACAAATTATGGACGGCACATACCTTTAGACAGATCTTTAAATTTATTTAATAAGTTAAAAGTAGACCCTTTCTGTATTTCATTAATTAAATTTAAAAAATGTATTCGCCCGGTAGAAATATAAATGTATTTGTTATGCTGTATGACTTGTATAGGTGAACGTTAGTCACTAGTTATACAATTGATTTAGAGCTACTTTAGTTTTTAGTATTTGTTATACATTTTGGAAGAAAATGTTGTTTTTATAATGGGGATTTCCCAAAAATAAATAAATTTTATCAATAAATTATTAAATATTGTATTTTATGTAGCAGTGTTTGTGTTTTTTTTAAACGAGTTCAACACTGAGCATCAAAATGTATCCTAAAATATTTCTTTTAAAGTGCTTCCTTGTGGGAAAGTCAAAATTTGTTTTTATGCCGTTCATACAATAGAATTCACTCATTTGCATATTGATTTAACCAAATGTTCTGATCCTTTCGAGATGTTTTCAGCTTAACCCATCACGAAAAATTTATAAATTCACCTACCGGCTTTAAGCTGCAGATTCTCTAATCTTAAAGAAGATTCTTAACTTCTTACCAAATCTTTTTCAGAAATGTGTAAATTGGAGGCTTTTCAGCTCATTTGCTAAACTGTGTAGAAAATTTCAACAAACTAATTTAAATACCAATCATTTAAAAATATGTATCATAATTGAAATTTTACTAAAAATTAAATATGGGTATGTACATAACTTTCTATTTCACAAAGGCAGAAAAGATATTGTCAATTCGATAAAAAGGTTACGCTTATGAGCTAATTGAAACAAACAAAACTATACAAAGGCATTTTAAATATTCTATCAACACACAGTTAATGTCATGTACTATCTCAATTGAGATTATAATAATTGCATAATAAATACTTTTTAATCATAATACTTATTGATCTTAATATATAACACTTCTATTATTTTGACACAACCTTATATGGAAAACTGTAAATTTGCTTATAACTTAATTTTTGGTCCTTTCAATAATACATATTGTTTCTAACATAGAATGTAATATGTTTTAAAAGTATATAACTATCAATACTCGGTATTCTTACAAACAGGTAACAAACACATTATTCCAAAAACTACTTCTGATATATGGAAAACAATTTGAATACCACATATAATATATTCCAGTCTTAGAATAAAACTTTGCCAAAATACAAAGTAGATGATTCCGACGGCGGATGGAATGGTAAGAGAAATAGCAAGTATAACTGGCCAGGCTAGCAACAGAAGTTTTAATAATACAACAACAAATACTAATTTAGCAAACCTTTTTCTGTTAAATTTCCTTTCCGTGCTAAGATAACACGAAAGAGTTCTAATACACAAACTGTGAGTAGGATGGCAAAATCTGTATTAAAATTTGGAAGTTTGAAATTTATAGCTTTGACTATGTTCATGCCCACTTCACATACTGCAAATAATCCAAAATAATAAGAATTCAAGTATAATAAGACTTCAAATGTTAATGATGCATTCATATCACAAATTTTTTTAAATTGCACAGTAAAAGGAACATTATATTATTGATTTACAATTTTCCAGGCTTATTTTGACAAAATGTTGATCAACATAACCTAATTTTTATTCACAGTACCGGACTGCGTGAACTTAAATTTACTGCAAAGGATTTTAAGTTTGATTTTAATCATACATACCCGTACGTAATCCGGTCGACCAATTAAACTGCGTTATTCAGAGGAACTAAAATAATGTAACAATTAGCACAATATAATCGAAAATCAGTTAACAAACAAAAAGTTTTATAAATTTTTAATAAAACGGTTGTGCTCTAATTTTTATTTATTCTGGTTTAAACCATAAAAATTATTGGCAATATCTATATTAAAAGATACGTTGTAGTGAAAATAACTTACGTTGCCCTTTTTTTTTTGAGTCGTCTGTAAAACTTCATCTTGCCGTATTTTTAATAAAAGGAATACAAATCACTAGTCTGCTCTAACGTTTAATACAACCTTTTCTACTAACATTTTTTTTTGTCTTCACTTAGATAAACAATTAAAACCAATATATTACGAATAATACGCCCTGTACGTTTGTTGTGGTTTGTTTTGTATTTTTCTTAATCTTTTTTTGGTATTAAACCACTCAGAGTTTATAAAATTGTCTTTATTTACGTTTCGATCCATGATCTACAACATTTATTTAAAGTGAATTATATATACTCTATTTAATAATATATTTTCATACAATTTTGACTCTTCTAATAATCTCGGATGGTTTAATTCTGCTGTTCTACTTAATTTATAAATAGTTGGTTAGTGTCTGATAATGTATTATTTTTAGCTTAAATCATGGTGTTATATTTTATCTAGCGTTGTTGCTTTAGAATAAAATACATAAAATAAAAGTCGATTTCAAATTGTCTTTTAGCATTTAACAATTAAGTAAACCATTTTTTTGTTGTTTAAGTGTTGTGATAGTGCTAAATAGCTCTTATGCGTTATAAATTTTTATGTATGGTCTGTAAAATTTCACCATAGTTTTTAGCTCTTAATAAAAAAGCAACATTGCGTATATAAATAATTAAATAAAACTTATAATTGAATACAGGCATAGAACTTTTAATAATTGTTAATTGCATCCCGTAGGCAACATTCATTTATATGGGAAAGATGATACGAAACGAAAATGATGCCAGTTTCTATTATTCAATGATGATGTATACTAGAAATTATAAATTCAAGTTATAAATGCAACGTTTTGAATGTATATAGGTAAGATATCAATAACTAATATTGGCGAAAAAAGACGCCATCTTAGTCAATGACGACAAAATACTAATTCGCAATAATTAATAATAAAAGAGTTAATTTTTCATTAATAACGTTCGTGTATATAAATGTACGCTATATTAGGGAAATTGGTGGATATTTACTTGATTCATACATGCATTATTAAGGCAAAATTATCAATAAAAAAGAGTTACATTTTACTCAAGAGT
This sequence comes from Platerodrilus igneus, assembly GCA_036346225.1. NCBI lineage: Eukaryota > Metazoa > Arthropoda > Insecta > Coleoptera > Lycidae > Platerodrilus > Platerodrilus igneus. The sequence goes on along the minus strand of JARFIW010000439.1, from coordinate 1,769,583 downwards.
TGCATTAATTTTCATATTAAGCACTACAAATAGAAAGTCACATAATTAATCATTACACCATAAAGAGCGATATACAAACAAAATTTTCTAATTATAAAGGAAACATTTGGTGCGACTAAAAATTTAAATAATTTGAGTTTATATATTGGAAAGCAAGACGATTTTGTATTGCTGAGAGAACTTAACGAATGAAATGTTTTGTTATGAATTGAAACGTTTGTTATTGGTTCAAATTATGTTACTGGCAAATGGTTTCCTATTTGGTTAATACAATGGATTTTTCTGAAGGTGTGGTTGTTTTAAAAAAAATAAAACTAAAGTTCTAGTGTGCAAAAGAGGGGATAATAAATCAAAAACAAGAATACAAATAGGTAACGAAAACTTACAAGAGGTTAAGGATTTCTGCTACCTAGGAAGTCCAATAACGCAAGATGGGAAAAGCACAAAAAATATAAAACAAAGATTAGCACAAGGTCGTGCTACATTTAACAAGAAAAAGCAACTACTGTGTTCAAAGACCACAAACATAGAAACAAGGAAAGATTGCTTAAAACATATGTGTGGAGCACCGCACTGTATGGCTGTGAAGCCTGGACAGTAGGAGAAGCAGGGAAATGTGTAGGTTGGTTCAGACTAGGAAACAAAAAGGGTACGCGTCCAACCAGTTCTAGGACTGAAGACCTAATGATGATGATGGTTGTTTCTAATCGGAATTAGATGTTTTATATGAAATTAGGGATCCTTTAAAATAAATATTCCTATTATTTCGGCCAACCAGTGAAATAATTTAAAAACAACCGAGTTCTATAAAAGTAAGTGCTAGTATTAAGATTATTATAAAGATGCTTAACAGTTTGTTGCTTTCGCCTATAAAGTCGGTTTCAACTAGAACCTTAAATATCACCTCAATTTCAAATATTACTTCAAATTATACTTTAAATTCTGTCCATATACTACTTCTAATGCTGTTCAAATTTCATGCAACCTCGCTTAAAATTTATTTGATTTAATTTGAATTCGTCGTAAATTAATTTTTATTTTTATACTGGGAAGTCCTGTGTAATTTTGTTCAAGAAATTATCACGTTGTGAAAAAGTTTGTGAGAAATAAAGCATAGGGTACTGGTCGTAAATATTTCCCAGGCACCAGAAATAAAAGGTCAGATCGGTTTTAAGATGTCTCTTTTTGTGTAGAAGACTTTAGGAAAATATTCAAAATCGCATTCTGCATTTAATAATATTATTGCGTGAAGCGGGGACTTTAATTTTAATTAATTTAATTCATGGTTTTAAAAATTTTAATTTGGAAATTATTTATATAGCAAAGAGCAATTTACAAGTATTTTTGTAAAAAATATACTTTTCAAAGAGTTAGTACGGTAGTGCGAGAAACTCTGACGCAGGAAGTTCAACATAAGTTTATTTTGGGTGTAAATCAAAACTTTAGTATTTTGTTTATGTTTTGTTGATGTTTTCATTTTTCTTTATATTATTATTTGTAAATAATGCTCTTTAAAAATTTTAACTAATATTAATATCTAATCTATTCCAGCCTTAGAGCCTTTTAATTCTTTACCAACTGAAATAGTCCATAAAGTGGTTTCTTAAGTACAGCTACTTCAACATCACAAGTATATATATATATATATATATATATATATATATATATATATATATATATATGTAAGGCCTCGCGTTGTGGCGCCGCTAAAAGAGTGATGTGGTAACGCCGCACGTTGCGGTGCCACTAAAAGGGTGCTGTAACAAAATCCGTTGAGAGAGCGTCGCTAAAAGTGTGTATGAAAATGGCCTCGCGTTGGGGCGTTGCTAAAATAGTGCTGTGAAACAGATACTGCAATTTGTTTAACTTGAACCTGTTCATTTATTGTTCCTTTTTTAAATTTGCCTGGCTAGCTCAACGGAACTGACGAAGTTTTTTAAAATGAAATCAAACAACAATATAACAAAGCAATTATACAGTATTAAATATTTTTTTTCATACAAAAGCATTTAGAACATTTACAACATCGTTTCTTTCAAACAAAAATAATTCTAAGAAGAATATAAAAAAAAATATGTTCCTTACCTTATTTTAAATCTACAGAATAAAATTGTATTTTTGAGAATGGTTTACCTGATTATAATTATTTCCATGCTTGTAAGATTTGTTTTGGCCAGAGCACAAATTCTCCTGGTAAAACCCTTTTACATAAAAAATATTATATGATTAACGATTATTATTATTCCTTACATTAAAAATTTTCATTTCAAACAGCAATTATCAAAGTACATTTTTGGTTAAATCTTTCCTTCTATTATTTTATTAAAATATCTTTATATTGAGATATTTTGCCTCTTCATCGTAATTAATAAATTTCATTTTCTTTATAAATTACGATTAAAACATTACTTCTTTATTCATTACAGCCTCGCAACTTGGTTAAATTACAATATGTTTACTACATACTCAAATACTATAACAACAGCTTGCGTTTAAAATAACATTTTGTGCTCGCATGAATGAAATCTAATAAATGAATACCCAATGAATAAACGCTGACTTCATATACAAATTTATCTGTTTGCAGAAGCTTACTAGAAAAATGTAGAATATTATAATGTAAGGTGTCTTGAAAAACCCAATTACCGTCTAAAATCGTCAAGTTTTATGACCTAATATCGTTCCAATTATCTGTGACGCGTTATATCCGTTCTTGTCCCACATATACTATTATTGCGGCGTCGCATACTAACGCAAAAGACAATCGATTATTTATCGGTTATTCTAGTAATTTTGCGGTTTATTTTCAATGTTCAAGCTGCTTCTAGGAATAAAACAGTTTACTTATTAATGAGTGATACGAATTTGACGTATTTTTAAATACCGATGACTCACCTTTTTATATTCTAGCGAATTCTTTATTTAGAATAAATTGCAATATCTACGGGGTAATTAATTTAAACTTTAATTAGTTTTTAATGCAAAAGGGGTTCCGTTTTATAGAAATATTTGAGTTCGATTTAGTAAACAAAATTATTTTTGATTTTGAGGTTTTTAAATACACGTTGAGTGTAGTTTCTCAAAATATTTCGATTATTATAGTTTTTATTTAAATTGATTTTAGTGGTTTTGTGGTTGGTAAGAATGTTACAAATTTTGTTACGAATTTCTGTTCTTTCATTAGCGGGTTTTTCTTTTATTCCACATTCAATAAAAGAAAAACCCGCTAATGAAAGAACAGAAATTGAATAAAATTGTAACATTCTTACCAACCACAAAACCACTAAAATCAATTTAAATAAAACTATAATAGTCGAAATAATTATTTAGCAATAAAGGAAACTAAAAAATTCTTACTTGATAATAATGATATTTATATATTACGAGCTGATAAATGTAACACTACAGTATTAATGCTAAAAGAAGATTACATATACAAAATGAACGAAATTATAAATGATAATACCACTTACACCTTAAAAACAATTGACCCCACGCTACAAATTCAAACCAAAATTAACACATTAATAAATCAATGGCAAAAAAAGAACTATATAACTACTTACATAAAAAACAATTTGATTTGTCATAATGGTCATGCTCCCTACATATACGGGCTACCAAAAATCCATAAAGTCAACGTTCCACTTCGACCAATAGTTAACACAAGAAATGCACCCACTTACAAACTCGCTAAATTTCTTATTGAAATTATTAAAAAAATTGTCGGACAAACAGATTACCACATAACAGATAGCTGGGAATTCCAAAAGTTTATTATAAAACAAACTGTACCACCAAATCACATAATAATCTCTCTTGATGTGCAATCGCTATTTACAAACATCCCCACTAATCTAGCTATTGATATAATAAAAAAGAAATGGAATAAACTAGGCCCACTAACAACACTTCCAATGGAAGAATTTACAGAAGCCATAAAATATGCATTAACGAGTCTTATTTTAAATTCAATAACAAAATCTACACCCAAATTTTCGGAACCGCCATGGGATCCCCAATTTCATTCACTATCGCCAACCTAGTAATGGAAGAACTTGAAAATTATGCCATAAATCAACTACAATACATACCAACATTTTATAAAAGATACGTTGATGATTGTATTATTTGCTTACCTTTTGATAAAATCAACGAAACCTTAAAAGCATTTAACGGATTCCATCAACGTTTACAATTCACCGTTGAACTAGCAGTTAACAGAACGATTCCATTTCTAGATATCCTCATAAACTATAATGATGAAGGATTAATTACAACAAATTGGTACCGATAAAACACATGGAGCCGTAGATATCTAAACTTCAATTCCTGCGTACCAAAACAATATAAAACTAACGTTGTTAATAACCTAATTGAAAAAAATTTTTTCACCAAACTATTTCCACCCATCGAACATAACAATAAGACACACACAATTTATAAAATTAACTGCACAGGATGTCCTGGGATATACATAGGTAATACTAAACAATACCTTCGTAAACGAATTTATGAGCACAAATACAGCATAAAAACTAATAATAAAAAAAGTACTGCTCTTGCTTCTCATGCAATTGACAACTTACACCAATTTGATTTCAATAATGTAGATATTTTAGACACTGAAAACAATGACAACAAGAGAAACGTAATGGAAACTTTACAAATATATAAATATCCGAATACCATAAACTCAAAAACTGACCAAGATGGATCTATGAAAATTTACCACAATTTAATTTGTAAAAGATGAATCTTCTGAATATTAACAAAAATATTCTACTATTATTTAGACTATTAAAAATCCCCACATATTTGAATACACCATGTTGCAGAGTGATTAAATATTAGATTATATAACCAATATATTATTTTTATTCATACTATTTATTGAAGCGAAACTGTGATACAAGTTAAAATGTTAGTTTGTAGAATTATTTGTTTGTTTTGACTTATACTATACTATAATTAAAATTGCACAAAGGTATGTATATATATATATATATATATATATAAAAATCTAATAATTGTTAACACATTGTTTTAGTATTTATAGATAAATTTATTGATTATGGTGTTACCGAAACGCGTCAAATAAAAGATTACCACTACATTTGTTATTGCTTATATGTGAAACTGTTCCAATATACCAAGATTTAGTAATGACCTAATTCCAAGATTATTATACCCATATTATCTATTTAAGAAGGCCAAGAACACATCTAAAATATTTATATATATATATATATATATATATATATATATATATTGTTGTGTAAATTATAGGTTAAGAGGCATGGATAAGTCAGGAAAATAAGTTTGTAACGACCGTGTACATAGAAAATAGGAATAATTTATTTACACGCCAAATTATTTAGTTTTGACATTAAAACGGACGGATAATAGCATATTTTTGTATTAATAAATCGAAATGTTAAATTTGCATAACGTGTAGAAGCTTTGTAGTACGTGAAAACTCAAGGATACGAATATAATTAGCTTTAATATTTTAAAAGTTGTAAATCAAGTACATCAAATAATAATGAGAGCTTTTGGGTATACAAAATTAATAATGTAAACGCATATTTTCTATTTAACTAAACAAAGCGTTCGTTAAATACAAAGCCTAAGAAATTCTATAAGTTAAACAACTTGGAAAATACGATTTCAAACGGACAGTTGCTTCATAGAAAACCTGACAGATAAATAAACAAGATCAAGGAACATGAATGTAAGTTATAACATAATTCTGTAGAAATTTAGTTAACGGTCGATGCAAAGGCTACGAAAACAACAGATGGTTTGAAAGAAAAGAGAAACGGAATATCGATAGCGTAAAGCAGACAAAGATCACATATAATAGACGTTGGATAAAACATTCGTTTAAAGTACGCGACAAGTTTGGAGGTCAACCACAACATCGATTTTCTGTTGCTTGAGTGGGATTGTAAAAAAGACAACAAATATGTGTTAGACGAGGGTAACATAGTTGAAGGCTGGACATAAGAATGGGAAAAATGTGTGTGATTGACTGAGTGCTAGAAAATTTAAGAGAAGCTCGCGGCCATTGTATTTTGTTGACCAGTTTTCGGACTAAAGCGACGATGAAGTGAGAATTCTCAGTTTTACAAGTTCGTTACGTATAAAATTTTTAAAGTCGGTTACGGTAGGAGAGCTTTTTGACTGAAATAGGGTGTAGGAGGTGTGTAGCGACCGATATAAATACACTAGGAGACGCAGTAAAGTTCTCTCTTACTTAGCTTATTTCTTTGACTTCGCTTAGCTTTTACGGTAACATCCAAATGTACATTTTTATAAAAACGGTGTTAGTACAGTCCGTCGAAGGTTAAATAAAAGTGTGAATTGCACAAGTGGGTGCTATATTGTAGACGATGTTGTAGCTACATTTAAAGAACTAACGGAGGGATGTTACTAAGGTAAGCGTGTTGAGAAATATTTTGGAACGAGGATGCTTGATGTTTGCTAGATGTGGAAAGTGATTAACTTGGTTTGGACAATTATCTGGGTAGAACCATTGAAGGCGTCTGCAGAGACTTGGATAGCGATTGGAAATGGTTTGATCTACGTATAGCAGATAGATGTATGGAAGCAACGACGAGGTTTGTTGGACAACATCTTCAGAGGTGACGACGAAAAAGCTTACTCTAGGTAACGAAATTGATTTCTATTGCTATTGCTTGAACATTTTGTGCTGTTGTTTTGTGGTAGAGTGATTTGACACATTGGGTGTGCATTTTATGAACATAAAAGCTCATTTGAAAGGACAATTTGTATTTATTATTTAAAGGTGTAAATAAATGACAGAAAATATTCGATGTAAAGAGTAAACAGGTCTTTAGGGTTGTTAAAAACAAAGATGCGATGTATTTAGGCATTTAGAGTAACTAGGTTTATACTGAGCTCACCATAGACCAGAGTAAAAGTCAATTTAGGGTTTCAAGACGGGCCCATCTACTCATATAAAACAAAAACTGTCGAAATAGATCAAAGTCATGAAATTTAAAAAACATTCAATGATTGAGATTGTAATATTTTATGAAGCTAAATATTTACTTGGTAATGGAAAATTTTAATTTGTATGAATAAAAGGTTGTATGTTTCGTTGCATTATTTGAGTGGTAATTTTATTTGGCAGTATATGTGAGAAAGAACAAACTTAAAATGGTAAGTATCTATGAAAGAGCAGGTTTTAGAGTTAGCCGTGGTATGCTGAAATAAAGGGGACGTTCCAGAGATTGGAATATTATTTTTTATTTTCAGGAAAAGATTTTAGGACAGCCCAACGCTGGGGCTCAATTTAAGGGTAATCCACTGCAATATATATTGTAGTCTAAAGAAGATCGACATGGGGCGTCAAGAAAAGATAATATAAACTGAAGTGGTTAAATAGAAGTATTGCCCTAATTATTTTGCTATCTCAGTTTAAATCAAACCACTAGAATCAGACATTAAACTTATAATGACACGAAGTATTCTTTAATAAACAACATTTCAAATAACAGTTACTACATCCACAACAACTTTTCTCTAACAAACAATATCTTACTTTTAACCTCATAAGGGAAATACTTTCATACAAATATTGAAATCTACAGTAGAGTCCAAAATTTGTCACAACGGTTTTGCTTTACAATCAATATCTTAAAATTAACCAAAATATAATTTCTGAGCAATCAGTCACTAAATTAGAGTTCAAAATCTCTTTTATAATCAGGTGAACACACTCTAATCTTGATTTCATTTACCGGTAACTCATTATGTACAAATTTAGTCAAAATGAGATTGATAACTCAATGTCCTTCCCTTAAAATCAGATTTTAAACTTGTCTAATCAATAAGGTTAGTAATTTTTATTATATAATGGCAACACACCCGTAGGCTGCCACACTTCTTCAAATCGAATTATCAACTAGTAGCACTCTACTCTAATTTACAATATTAGCACACACAAATATTCTTATCATAGAACCTAAATAATGAATAGAAATGTCCTTTTTAAAATTTTAAAACTATGTGATTATTATTTTACCGTATATATTATGCTGGTCGTTTTTGATACCTCTGGTTGATGCGTAGTCATCCATTCATGTCCAAATCGTTCAAATTGTTAAAATTATTTCATTAATACTATTGCAGTCCTAATTCATATACGTTTATATTTAAATTAAAACTTTATCTTATTATAGTTAATTAATGTACATTTATTTTCCATTTTTGAAACCATTTTAACATACTTCAAAATCTTACTTACTTCTGTACATTTAAACACGTTTTCGCCGCCTTAAAATTATACTACTAAAAACTATAGTATTTTCACTAGGAAATATACGGCATCATGACGTTTGAACTGACCGTCAACTGCTTCCTTGATCGGCTTTTAATTGTTTATATAGTCAAGCCTTCATGTTATGTCACGCGTCCAGAAGCTTTGAGGCAAGTCTAACGAACTTTAGTTTTTGTTTCTATGTTCCTGTTTCGTATTAGTTCAAACAAACTATGGTGGATTTGAATTGTGCAGTGCGCTTGCGCCTCTTAAATAAAACGCGTGCGAAAGTGGTTTTGTGACGAACAGCGACGACTCTTCTTTCGACCTAGTAACGGGAAGGTTGTGCGTGACAAACTATATCCAATAAGTATAGTGCTTGCAACAGTGCATTCAACCAACTCCCTCGGGGGCATTCCAGCAACATCGAAGAGGACCGCACACCAAGGACAATTTGGTGAGTGAATTTATGCCTTTTGTTTGTTAATATTTTACATGCATACAGTTTTTGTATTTAAAGCTCGCGTTTTGTTCTATTTTCGAATTACAGTCCACGATTAAATAAGACGCGCCAGCACCTTTATCTAAGTTTAATTAATTGACATTTGGTCCTTTTTCGCGTGATAGAACAGTCCATGGTGAATTAAATTAATTCATTTCGTTTTAGCTTGTATGTATGTAGAACTTCGATTAACAATATTCGCATCATATTTCTATTTACTTAGATATAAAAAATTCTATCAAGTCTATTAATTAGAAATCATTATTTGATTATAGATATATTACGATTTAGCAATAGTTTAGTTAGAGAGCATTATTAATCATTTTACAGACATAGTTAAATAGTTCCGTATAGAAAACCTGTTGCAAATGTTGGATTCAAAGTTGTTCTATTGTAAAATTTTGTATACCTGTGTAGTAGGTCACTCCGTTTGGCTTATGTACAGCTGCAAACGACATTCCAGTTTTATCGTATAACCTACCTGAATGTTTAAGGGTTTTAACCACTAAATATTTTAACTATATTTCTTGTTTGAATGACTAAACCCTTAGGGCGTTTTATAAACCTTCTTGTTAAGGGTTGTCAGGTCGTATAAAATACAATAGGAAGCTTTAATTACTCATTTCGCATTTTACTTACAAATCGGGTAATGACTTTATTGGATCATTTTCGGTGATTGAATTTATATTAAGATTATTGTTGGTTGTTGTTAATTGGAATAATTGTCGTTTGTTTCTTCATACAAAATGCCTGACCCAAATGCTTCTGTAACCTTATTAAAGCTTTACGCTGCTCGGATTCATGAAATCTTCGAACTTTCTGAAAAGGCACAATACAACGATTCTGTACACAGGTTATTCAAATTGAAGTGTCGTATCCTTGAATCTGTCTACAAAGATTTTACTGAAAAGTACATTAATGTATTGGTAAACACAGAATCAGAATTGCAACCTGCTTTAGAGAATTTGTGTCGAAATGTAGATGACGAATATTATTCTATTCTTTTGATAGAGCAAGAAATATTTTCTGCTGAAGTGAAAACTCCGTCTGCGAATCACACAAGTCGACAAGACAATAATTTTACACCTAGAGTAAAATTACCAAAAATTACTCTACCGCGTTTTGATAATGACCCAAAAAACTTTAAAACTTTCAAGGATATGTTTGATGTTTTGATAGATAAACAACCGCATTTAACGGACATCGAAAAGCATTCCTACCTTCTTTCAAGCTTGTCGGGTGAATCATTGACCTTGTTGCGGTCTATTCCTCTTTGTCATGAAAATTACAAACTAGCATATGACACTTTATGTTCTAGATATAATAATAAACGTCTTTTGGCTAATCACCATTGGGGTTTAATAAAAAACTACCCGCCTATGCATGCCGAAAACGTAAAACAACTTCGAAATTTAATTGACTGTTTCACAGAAAACTTATCGATTTTGGGATCATTACAATTTGATGTTGAAAGTTGGGATTTCGTTCTTGTAGATCTTTTATTATGTAAACTCGATGAGGAAACTCGTAAACGATTCGAATTGCATTTCAATTCTACTAATGTGCCTACATTCAATTGCGTCAAAGACTTTTTGTCAAAACAATGTGTAGCCTTAGAGAATCTTGTCTCAAGCAAACAGACGAAAGTGCCTAAAGGTACTATTAATAAACAAGGTCTCACTCGTTCGAATTCTGACTTGAAGTCTAGGACATTCTTAGCTGAGACTAACACTTCTCCTAAGAACAATTCGTTCTCCTGCATCCTTTGCAAGGGAAATCATGTATTGTATTCGTGCGAGCAATTTCTTAAATTGTCTCCAAACAAGCGTCACGAGCAAGCCAAACATCTTCGGTTATGTTTGAACTGTCTTCGACCAAATCATAACATGTCGTCTTGTCCGTCAAAGGTTTCGTGCAGAACTTGCAATAAAAATCATCATACATTGTTACATTTTGTGCCGTCGATTGCTACGTCACCACCTTCTTCAACTCCAACTCGTGAAGAAAATTTGCAAACCAACTCGTCTAATAATGCTACTTGTACTACAACAGTTGGGTCTGAGGCGACAACTTGTCTAGCTCTGCTACCCACGGTTTGTTTGGAAATTCTCGACAAGAGAAATCAACCTCAAATTATTCGTGCTCTAGTAGACACTGGGAGTCAAATTTCATTTATTACGGAGTCTTGTCGTAAGTCTATTAATATATCGTCTCGTCCTTCTTCGATTCCTATTTCTGGTTTGGGCCAGACTTCACACCAAACGTTAGGTGTGATATCTGGAACAATTCGTCCCATTCAGGAATATGATTCAGTCCCCACGGACAACAATTTGAAAATAAACTTAATGGTCTTGCCGTCTATTTGCGGTAATCTTCCAAACAAGTATATTCAATCGTATTGGTCTCATTTGGAAAACATAAAACTCGCAGATGAAAACTGGAGACATCCTTCTCCAGTACAAATGTTATTGGGCTCTGATGTTGCCAGTCGTATTTTGCTCAATGGGAAAATTGATGGCAAAGAAATTTCGCCTGTTGCTGTCAACACCATATTTGGTTACATGATATTTGGTACTGTCGATCCCATCTCAACCAATGTTATTCATTCGTTCTTTGTATCTATCGATCCTTGTATGGATATTGATCTTAAACACTTTTGGGAGCTTGACGACATTCCATCGAAGAGTTTGTCGTCCCCAGAAGATGACCTTGCTCAACAATCTTTTGATAACTCGTTGCATCGGTTACCCAATGGTAGGTTCGGCGTGAGCCTTCCATTTAGAGAAAATGTTCGTGAGTTTCCGGACTCGAAATCTATTGCCATTAAACGTCTATTGTTACTAGAGCGTCGTCTCGAAACTAATCCAGACTTGCGAAATTTGTATGTAGATTTCATGCGTGATTACGAAGCCTCTGGTCACATGTCGCTTTTATCAACGCCTCCAGCTGACAATAATGCGTATTTTATTCCACACCATGCCGTGTTCAAACTAGAAAATAATAAACCCAAATTGAGAATTGTTTTGATGCTTCGGCTCGAGCTTCGAATGGTATTTCATTGAATGATACCTTACTCACTGGACCTAAGCTCCAGAATGATATTGTAAAAATACTTTTGGCATTTCGTATTCCCAAGTTCGTTTTTGTCTGTGACATAAAACAAATGTACAGGCAAATATTGATATCAGAAACGGATCGTTCTTATCAATTGATACAATGGCGATGGAATCCTTCAGAACCAATTTCAACCTATCAGTTGAACACAATTACATATGGAGTTTTATCCGCTCCTTTTCTCGCCATTCGCACAATCTTAAAACTAGCTGAACTAGGAGAAATAGTTATCCATTGGCTGCTCATGCTTTGAGAAACAATTTGTATGTTGATAATGTATTGACTGGGTCGTCCACTCTCCAGGCAACTCATGAACTAAAACGTCAACTCATCGAACTACTACGTGCTGGCTGCTTCGAACTACGCAAATGGGCTAGCAACAGTCCACTACTGTTAGAAGATATCCCTACTGAGTATCAACAAGTAAAACCAAGTTTAGTCGCAAATGATCTTAAGTTTACCATAAAAGTGCTCGGTCTTCAGTGTCACTCGATACCTGATAATTTTTCATTTGAAATGCAGTCTTTAGAAAATCGTCTTTCCAAGCGGATTTTACTTTCGACAGTTGCTAGGATTTACGATCCTCTAGGATTTATTACACCAGTTACCGTTTCACTCAAACAACTCATTCAACAATTTTGGGTGCTGGGGTTGGATTGGGATGATCCTCCTCCTGAATCTATTGTCATATTTTGGAAAAAATTTGTTGCTGAATTTTCATATATTGATTCAATTCAAATTCCTCGTTATATCCCTATTGATGAAGCCTGTAGCATACAACTACATGGTTTTTGTGACGCGTCCGAGAAAGGATACTCGGCTACTGCATATTTTCGTTTAGTATTTCCGTCAGGAAAAATATCTGTTCACTTTGTTATGGCTAGATCAAAGATCGCACCTTTGAAATGTCTTTTTATACCCAAGCTAGAACTATGTGCTACCGTACTTTTGTCTAAATTAGTTCATTTTGTTAAAACTACATATTCAAATGTAACCTTTGAAAAAATCTGTTGTTACACTGATTCTTCTGTGGCTTTGACTTGGATTAAGTCACCTACCTATCGTTTAAAAATGTTTGTAGCTAACCGTGTTAGTTACATCCAAGAACGCATTTCTCCTGAACAGTGGAGTTACATTAGTTCTTCAAACAACCCATCTGATTGTGCTACCATAGGTTTATTTCCTTCGGTATTGCCCGCGCATCCGCTATGGTGGGCAGGTCCTGAATTTTTGTCGTTGTCTGAAGAAAATTGGCCTTTGCCAAAATTGTTCGTCCCTTCTCTGGAAGCATCTTCTGAGGAGAAACGCCTTACTTTGATTGTTACTGTAGAATCAACTTGGCTGGAAGACTTATCAAACAAATTTTCGTCGTTACACAAAATTCAACGTATAGTCGCATATTGCCTGAGAATCTTTAATGTTAGAAAAGCTACCATCAATTCGCTATTTTTATCGTCGGTGGAGCTTCACACTGCTCTTATGGTTATTGTCAAGGTGGTCCAACTTAGTTCACTTAAAGTTGAAATCGAAGCCGTTCGTCAAGGTGAGCCTTTGCCTAAACATCTGCAACGTCTAGGCTTATTTCTTGATTCGAATGACATTTTAAGAGTAGGCGGGAGACTGATTCATTCCAGTCTTCCAGATTCCGCAAAACATCCAGCGGTATTACCCAATAAACACCGTATAACAGATTTGTTGATTAAACAAGTGCACACACAAAATTTACATTCGGGAGTAAACACAACGATGTACTTGCTTCAAGAACGATTTTGGATCATCTCATCTCTTCGCGCAGTTCGTAGAATACTGTCTAAATGTTATCATTGTTATCGTTTTCGCCCTATTCCTGTCAGTCCAGTTATGGGTGAATTGCTGTCATTTCGTGTTTCTCAAGCCAAGGCCTTTAGTTTCGTCGGTATCGATTTTGCCGGCCCTTTTACGATTAACATGCATCGTGCAAGAGGCACCAAGACTTGCAAGGCATATCTTTGTGTGATTGTTTGTTTCGCCACTAAGGCTCTTCATTTGGAAGTCGTATCAGACTTGTCGACTGATGCCTTTATCGCTTGCCTTCGTCGTTTTATTGCTCGTCGTGGTCGTTGTCAACACATTTTCAGCGACTGCGGCACAAATTTCGTCGGCGCTAGTCGCCAACTTTTAAAGGATTTCCGACACTGTGCAGAATCGTTAGCCATTTCGTGGCATTTTAACCCCCCAGCTACCCCTCACTTCGGAGGTATTTGGGAAAGCGCCGTTAAATCAGTGAAAACTCACTTATTTCGTGTTGTTGGAAACTAAGTGCTCACGTATGAGGAGTTTCATACTTTAATCACTCAGATTGAAGCATTGTTGAATTCAAGACCCTTGTGCAGCATAAGTTCGGATCCCAATGATCTGTCGTCACTGACCCCAGGTCACTTTCTAACTTGAGAACCCTTGACAGCACCTCCGGACCCAGACTTGTCTCATTTGAAAATCTCTAGGCTCTCTCGTTGGCAGTTGATTCAAGCTATGCATCAAAGTTTTTGGGTTCGATGGCACAATGAGTACCTACACCAATTGTATCAACGTGGTCGGTGGTACAAGTTCAAGAGACTCGACGGCGTTGACATTGGTACTTTAGTGCTTATCAAAGAAGAGGGTGTTCCCCCTTTAAATTGGAAACTCGCCAGAATTGTAGAGCTTCATCCTGGAAGCGATGGAGTACCTCGTGTAGCCACCGTAAAAACTTCACGAGGCAATTTGAAAAGACCAATGGTCAAACTATGCCCATTGCCGTCTCAATAATAAATATTAATTATTTTAGTGTTCTTTATTATAGTTTCGTAATCATTATTATATTCATTTAGTTCTACATACATACAAGATTCGGTCAAAGTTAAATTTTTCGTGTTAAGTTTAGAAAAAAATAGCCCAAAGCTATTTTGGTGGGCAGAATGTTTTGTATTAGTTAAAACAAACTATGGTGGATTTGAATTGTGCAGTGCGCTTGCGCCTTTAAATAAAACGCGTGCGAAAGTGGTTTTGTGACGAACAGCGACGACTCTTCTTTCGACCTAGTAACGGGAAGGTTATGCGTGACAAACTATATCCAATAAGTATAGTGCTTGCAACAGTGCATTCAACCAACTCCCCCGGGGGCATTCCAGCAACATCGAAGAGGACCGCACACCAAGGACAATTTGGTGAGTGAATTTATGCCTTTTGTTTGTTAATATTTTACATGCATACAGTTTTCGTATTTAAAGCTCGCGTTTTGTTCTATTTTCGAATTACAGTCCACGATTAAATAAGACGCGCCAGCACCTTTATCTAAGTTTAATTAATTGACAGTTCCCATTGGTTGAAAATATAGGCACGTCTCCTACATAAGCATCTACAAACTTCATGTTTATTCGTGAACCTTTTTCAAGTGGTTGGATGTAACGGTATGATGCGACATTCACAGAACTGTCGTCCTTCCAAGAACCTGGAGTTATGTTAATTAATAAATCTCTTTACCTTAGCCTCAAGATTTAAGGCTTCTATTAATTTTATCTTTTAAAACTTAATTTAATGTACGTTTACATTACTTATTTGACCATTCACCTTCTATATTATTCTAGAAGTTCAATAGTTTTTTTAGTTTCTTTTAATATAGATTGATATTTTAAATAAATACGTCCTATTAATTGCAAACACTAAAATCCTTTATAATAATCATTCATTTACTTGTAATCGATACCAAATGAGTACTTTTTTGAAGCACTTGGCAAAAAGTCTTTTATGCGCGGAGTATATCATTATTCTTATCTAAAAACACTATTCCTACGTCATTCAAAATGAAAACTCCTTCAATCAAGGGTCATGTATGCATTTATGAGTGCTTCAATAAATACACTTTTTTATAAAAACGAATATCTACATAATTCGAACCTCTTCTAACATTTCTTACATTTTTCTTAATCTGTTCGGATTTGCGGCGTCGTACTTTTACAAAATGATGTTAGATTACTTTTGATGACCTCAAATCACATCAATATATATATATATATATATATATATATATATATATATATTCTTTCTTTCAATTACTAGCTCGATTTGAAATGATCATTTGGGCTTTACTTATAAAGTCTAGGTTATTATTTCATCTTATTAATTGCAATACGTTAGTATTATCAACTTACCTTGTGTAAAAAACTACTTATAATATTTATATATTAATACTTGGCTTATAGCCGTGATTTTGAGCGTTGCTTCCTGTCTATATCTGACATAAGTCAAAAACTTGACAATTTCAGATATGATTGACAAAAATGCTAAACGTAATTGAAAGTTAGGTTTATATATGGTACTGTACACGATTTGGATTTGTAAATTTTCCAATTATAGCCATCGGCCTCGGTAGCGTAATTGGTTAACGCACAGTTCCGGCAAAACTGAGATGCAGGTTCAAATCCTGTCCAAGACCTTATATTTTCCTTCTTTCAATTACTAGCTCGATTTGAAATGATCATTTGGGCTTTACTTAAAAAGTCTAGGTTATTATTTCATCTTATTAATTGCAATACGTTAGTACAGTATTGCCCGAAATAAACAGTACTGAAATTGTAATTGTTTTGTATATTTAAAAAATACATATTATTGACACTTTATTATATGTTCTAAATGTGCACCTCCTCGTTCGAGACAGACTTCATAACGATGTTCTAAGTTTCTGGTCATGTTATTGAATAAGGGTTGTCTCAGGGCTGCGAAGAAGACTCTAGCGGCATCCTTTAATTCATCGATGGTTTGTGGTGCCCGTTTGAAAACGGCATTTTTAGCCATGCCCCAAATGTATGCGTCTGGAGGTGTGAGGTCTGGAGAATGTGAAGGATAAGGGAAGTCAGTAAATCGTGATATGAATTTGCTTGGAAAAAGTTCTTGAAGAAATTGACGAATTGCGGCAGCAGTATGGCAAGTTGCCCCGTCCTGCTGAAAAAATTGGTTTCGAAATGCCAAGTAACGTGCACGACAGAATTGACGTAGATCAGGGATAAATCGTGTTAAAATTTGTCTGTACCTCTGTTGATTAAGTGTGACTTGCCTACCATTCTCTTCGATAAAGTACGGACCAATGATTCCGTGTCCGGAAACAGCACACCAGACACTCACTTTTTCACTATGTAAAGGAACCTCTTGAACCTCATCGGGTCTGGCAAAGCCCAGAAATCGATTTGTGCGACGATTTACATAGCCTGACAAGTGAAAATGTGCTTCGTCTGAAAACCAAACATTTTTCAAAAATTCAGGATTTTCATACTGTAACGCGAGAATTCTGGCGCAATATTCCACTCTACTGCGATAATCCTGAGGATGTAGTTGTTGATGTACCTGAATCACATACGAAAATGTACCCAGCTCCTTCAGGATTCTTTGAAAGGAAGTTCTTTTAAATCAAGTTGTAACGCTGTCCTTGCCTGGCTGACTTTCGGATTTTCTAAGATTTGCTCAAAAACACGTTCATGGTTATTGTTGTTGTTAACTGTCCTGGGACGCCCTGAGTTTCCTTTTCGTTGGCACAATACACTACCTGTATTTCTAAACTTTTCAATAACCTTCAAAATTACAGCATTACTTGGAGAACGTTTATTAAACCTTTGTGTGAATTGATCAGACACGTATAGCAAACTTGCACCATTACGTCGGCCGATTCCGTATGAACGAAAATAATGCTCTACCAGAAACACTTTCTCCTCTGTACTTAACACCATTTTTAACAATTAGGCCCTACTAATTACTTGTTTGAGGTTTACTTGACAGGTCTATACTAGCTAACTTGAGTGTGACAGCGCACGCATAAAAACACCGCCAACTTAGTTTCAGTACTGTTTATTTCGGGCAATACTGTATTATCAACTTACCTTGTGTAAAAAACTACTTATAATATTTATATATATATATATATATATATATATATATATATATATTGCTGTGATTCATACAAAAAAGCTCCTCAGAGTAAAAAAAGATATTCGAACCTCTCGAATTTGGCACCAAGATTTGCTGTGATTCTCGCCCTGTTGAATCTCTTCAGATAGTCGTCTTTTTACTCTTTCCGCCTCGGCTGCTCTTGCTTCTTAGTTAAAACTTTTATCCTCATTCATAAAAAAAACAAACACATTCCTTCCACAAACATCAACGTTAACTCTATTTACATCAATATTCATAATACATTAAAATTTCAAAATTAAATTGTAGCATAAATTTCAGTATCATAAAATTTCAAGATTAAATTTGTCATCATTTTAATTTGCATCCCGAATTAAAGTCCTCGTAGGATGCCTACTAATTAATTTAACAATATTTGCAGACCTGAGTCTGAGTACAAAGGGAGCATCTCCCACCTCTTTACGTTAATCAAACAGGTTAGTCTAATTGAGCTCAAAGACAGACCCAAATTTTCATCATAATCAAGAACATAAACTGCTAAATACTCCTTTCTACTTAAACAAGAAAATTTCACCTTAAAATTAAAAATTTGTTGTTTGTACAAATTCACTACTGTCCATTTTTTAGCAAACAAATTATAAAGTTATTCAACACACACCAAAACATCAAAAATCGAACAACAAAGCATAAGTTACCTGAAGGTTAATGCACTCGTGACTCCAACTGGGTTATGTTTACGGCTTCTGATTCTGAACGTATTTAAAATTTTCTACACCACCATTCATCTAAAGTTGTTTCAGGGCTTCTCAGGAACTCATCTAAGTATATCAAAATCTTGTTTTGTGGATCCAATCACGATTACGAATAACATTTGATTATTAACACCCCCGAAAAATAGCAAAGAAATTCCTAATTCTTTCACGCTATACCCCAAAACTGCCTACTTTTGTTTATTCATTTATCGTTACTAATTTCGATAATTGGTACAGTAATACTCGCAAATATAACTAGACTTTATTACCTTGTATCTTCTTTTCTAAGTGCACTAATGCATAATAACTTGTATCGTAGCACGTAAAGAGCAAACTGTTTTAAAGTATTCAATAATCACCAAAATATAAGAGCAAACTGTTTAAAGTATTGAATCAAAATCGAAAATCTAAGAGAGCGAAACTGTTTAAAGTCCGGGTTTATATAATAGCTCGCCTGTATGTCGGTTTTGTCCCGCGACGGCCAGTTTTCAGAATTTCGCATACTCTATTCCCTTTTCGACAGTCCGGCACGCGGATCTACAAAATTTGCACACGCGCCAGTTGAAAATCTAAGAATTTTCACACGGCTCGCAAACACGTCCGAGAACACTAATTAATTTTGTATAGAAATCGTTACGTTTACACCTCTCATATCTGCATCTTATTACAACCAATCATTTCCTCGTGACGTTGCTCAAATCACGCCTTTCATTATCTATGTCTCTGCCTTGCGCATTTATTTGTCTTTTTCTAACTTGCTCCTAGTGGTGCAAATCGATACTTTTTACTATCGGTTATTTCAGTCCACGTGTATTCTTATTTGGGTTAAATAACCCCGTATCTGGCCTTCCCGTTAATATAAGCTACGGTTTATCCGACCGTTTTCAATATACGCAGAATTTTCATGTTTATCCAAACAAATTAAACTGAAATTGACTTTTAAAAATACGCTGGTGTGTGAACGTTTTAACATAATTCTCAGAGCTTTATTTCGTGGTATTTTAACCTTGGATTTTCACAGGCTTTTATGCTTATTATACCTTAATAATCGTTCAATTAACTCCAATTAAAATAATAATGAATGGCATTGACTTCTACCCTTTAATTTTTAGTGAATCCTAATTAATTATTAATTATTATTTGTACATTTTGTTTAATACTCGTTACTTAAACTTGAATTAATTAATATAAATTTTGCACGTAATTTCTATTTGTTTCTTTACTTGGAATAATTAAATTAAATACACGTTGAGCATTTTAATTCTGCTTCTTTTTATAGAAAGCGTCCTTATTCACGGTGATTAAAATTATTTGATGTCGTTAATTAATTTTCTACCCTGGTCTAAATTTGAGTAATATATATATATATATATATATATATATATATATATATATATATAAATTACTGTGTATCCTTATAAGAATCGAGCCTCACGAATTGGGCGTCAAAATTATGCCGTGGAACTCGGGTAAGATGCTTACCAACCATAAATTATTTTCGAAATTTTTATAAAATTTTTATATTCGACAATAAACAAATTTTCAAAAATTAACTAATTCACAAAAAAAATTATGCTTACCCGTTTTCCTCTCTTCCTCGGTTGAATGGCCTTCTTCAACTGCTTCCGGCTAGCTCATTCGGATCTCCTCTTGGGTATCTAGATTGACTCGCATATTCTTAATCATACGCACACACTAGCAATAAAACCTCAAATACAACCAACATACAAGCTTTTATTTATAACTATTTACAAATGAAATGCAATATAGTCCATATTCCATTGATCACGTTACACTTCAGAAAAACCTTATTTTATAATGTCCAGTATTTTATTTTAAAATAAAATAAACACATAAATTGTACCCGGAGTAAATGGGCCTTGAATAATACCTTCTCTAAAATTCCTTCTTTATAATTTATTTATTCATTTTACTCTAACTAAACTCTGGGGTAGGGTGAGCTCAGAATAACCCAGCTAATTATGCATTTGCATACTTTTAAAACAAATAACAAAACAAAGCCTTGTACTCTTCACAAAAATTTCACGTTCTGATGGAACGTTTAAAAGCTTTATAGACACCTTCAACTTTCTAGTTAAATACCATAATAAAGTTTTTACACGTATTAAGTTCAATACGTAAATAATACACACTACCTTGAAATTTCACTCTCAGACTTTCTCCCAATATTCACAGTTTATAAAGGCACAATTCAAATCGTTACCTGGAAATTTATAGTAGATCTCTGCTTTGAGGATGATGCCATCTATTTCTTCTATCCGTTCTGCAGGTCGTTTCTAGCTGTTACTAGAAAAACTCCATCCAAATTGAACTGCAAACGCTGCCTCCATGGTATAACCAAATTCCAAATTCTATTTAAAATTACTTCTTCATTAATTAGATGCTTCGAACCACGTTACTTAAAGTCCTGACATGAGTTGATTATAATTATAGATGATATCTCTATTAAAATGTAATTTCGGCACACTTAACCGCGTATTTAATTAAGAGACTATCCACCTTGTAAAATAATTTAACTGATTTAGTAATACTTACAACTCGTAATACTTAGATACGTTGTTTGGAGCGATCGAAAACTTAAGGGCCCTCACCACGTTCTTTAAAAGCATTTATACACTCCGAATGTAACCTCTCCATACCTGCTTAACGCGAAATCCCCTGTTAACACCACACATTCTCGCAATTTTGTACTCAACTCCATTTTCAAATCCGCGAATTTAAATACCTCGTTATAAAATTTCAAGAATGTCACGCTACACTATCCTCGTGCTTGTTTCAAATCAAACTAACATATCGACCAATCGTAGACCTCGTGACGCTTTACAAATCCCTCCTATCCTATTAGTGTCTCTTACTTATGCGTTTTCTCTGTCCCTTTCTACCCTGGTCTGAGTGGTACAAAATCGATATTCTTGACTATCTGCTGTCTAAACACACGTGGACTGGCGACGTTACTTTAAATAACCCCTTTTTAGTATTTCATGCAAAAACATTCAACCGTTTCCAATATACGTAGAATCTGCATGTTTATCTACTCTAATTTATTAAAACTTGACATTTAAAAGTTTGCAGGTGTTCGATCGTAACGAACGTTTTAAATACAATTCTCCGAGCTTCGTTTCATGGTATTTCAACCCTACTGATATATCCGTTTGTTAGCAACGCGTTTCACCTTGGGTTTTTACAGGCTTTTATGCTTATTATATATCAATAATTGTTCAATTAACTCCAATTAAATTACTAAATGCATGGCATTGACTTCTACCATTTAATTCTTTGCAAAGCTATTAAATTTTTAATTATTATTTGTACAATTTGATTAATACCCGTTACTTAAAATTGAATTAATTGATGTAAATTTCGCACGTAATTTCGGTTTGTTCCTTTATACAGGGTGTTTTGAAATTGCTTCGTTTGTATTTATTTTTAACCCTTTAAAACCACTATAATATATATATATATATATATATATATATATATATATCTATATTTTAATGATAAGTTGTTTGTATATTGGGTATGAAATCCAAGTAATAAAAGTTGGTGTAAAATTTAAAAGTTTAGTTTTATTATTCTTAACGTTTCCGCGACTCTTTTCGCCTTTATCAAAAGTATCTACAAATGGAAGCGTTGTATATTAAAGATAACATAGAATATGAATAAGTCACTCACCATATAGAATTAATAATTGTCAAATTATTTTTTGAAAATGACAGATGATTATGTGACTAACATGATAATTAAAATAAATTTAGATGGAACTTGAAGGGAAGTTTCTTAAAATATTGTATGTTGAAAGTTGAAATGATGAAAGTTTGGTATGGTTAAAGATGATGATGTAGGAGTGTTTCAAGAACATGGACATAACATCAGTGTAATCTTCATATGAAGGAGTTAATGTTGTTTACTGGATTTGAAGTGATTCGAGTTGTATAGAGTGGAATAGAATCTATGTGAGTCTTCTACATCTTGTTTGTTGTTTAAACATTGTTTTTCTTTATTGATGTGGTAAGATTCTAAGAACAATCTTGTTTTGTAATGTGGCTCCTTTTCTAATATTTCTGTTTCTTCGAATGCGGGAGTATGTTTGGTTGCATATACATGTGTGGAAAGTGCACATTTGTTGGGATTGCGTTTACAGTCGCTTCTATGTTGGATTAGACGACTCTTCAACCACTGGGAAGTTTGGCCAATGTAACAAGCCTGGCAACTGCAGACGATCTTGTAGATTAGGTTACTGTCAAGTAATTTAGGTGTAGGGTTCTTTATTTTGGTAAAAAGATTCTGAATAGTATTGTTGTATTCGAAGGAAATGGTAATGTCTGGTTGTTTGAGTACCTTAATCAACAGTGGAGTTAGTCTTTGTATGAATGGCAATTTCTTGTGCATAATGTTGTTGTGTTCTGTTGATAAGTTTTTTGGATTGTTGTTGATTGTCAAAGTATTGGTGTAAATGAGTTTACGTAAGAATTGTTTGGGGTAGCCATTATTTAATAAAGTATTGAAGAGAATTTTCTTGTTTTTGTTTAAAAATTGTGGGTCAGAGATCTTCTGTATGCGTTGTTTCATGGCATTGATTGTGCCGACTTTATGTTTGAATGAATGGTTAGAGAAAAAATTTAGATATCTACCTGAATTTGTAGGTTTGGTATACCAGTCAAAGATTAAAGAGTTGTTAGGTCCTCTGATGACTATGGTATCGAGGAAAGGTAATCTTCCATTTATTTCTATTTCACTTGTGAATTGTAGATGCCCATTAAAGCTGTTGAATGTGGCTATGGTTTCTTCAATATTGTCGGGTGGGGTTGAACATATGATGTCATCGACGTACTTGACGAGGAATGTCATTTCATAAGGTAGTCGTGGAAGCACAGAGTCTAGAAGGGAGTCCATAACAATCTGGCTAATGACAGGTGATATTGGGGAGCCTATTGGTGTGCCGAATAACTGGAGATAATAACAATCTTGAAAAGCGAAATAGGTGTTGTTGAAGATAAGGTTAACAGTACTCAGGAAATAATCTACTGAAATTTTGCAGTGAGGTTCAATAGTTGACCCTTTTTCTTTGATGATATTGAGGATTAAGGTTAGTGGAATGTTAGTAAATAACGATGTGACATCTAGAGAGATAAGAATGTGATTTTTGGGAAGTTTAAAGTTTTTGAATTTGTCTACGAATGTGAAACTATCTTTGATGTTGTAGTTTTTAGGTGGAAAAGCAGTTTGAAGTATTTTTGAAATGAAGGTGGCTACCAAATACGTGGGAGTATTTACAGATGAAATGATAGGTCTGAGTGTAAGTAAAGGTTTGTGGATTTTTGGTAGTCCGTAGTATTTGCCTGGGATTGCATTGCAGATGTATAGTTGTTTCTTTTCATTATCGTTTAACATGCCTTTATTGTGGAGTAATTTTATATGATCGTTGACACGTTTTTGGGTGGTGAAGGTTGGATCTTGACGTAAAAGTTTATAAGTTGTAGTATCAGATAACAATTCTAAGGATTTATCGACATATTGTTGCTTGTCCATGATGACAGTGACAGCACCTTTATCTGCTTTGGTTACAATTAAATTAGGGTTATCAGATAAGAATCTTTTTGTTTTGTAGAATAGGTTTGTTAGCAAAGTTCAAGATTATGTTGTTTATTTTGCCTCTGTTGATGTCTTTTTGTCTTTGGGGTACTTCAATAGAGTCAAGAATGGATTCTATTCGTCCTAATAGCTTGCCAAAGTGAATATGCTGTCGATAAATCCTTAGAATTGTTATCTGATACTACAACTTATAAACTTTTACGTTGTTTACTGGTTAAAGGTGTTGGATTATAGATTCCTATACACCTACAGGATAACAAGTACTAGTATTGACTCATTTTTAAATAAATAAGAAGTGCATTACTGGATAGTCGTGGGAAAAAATCATAGCAAAATCGACTGGCTGGATAGTATAAACAATATCTTGCCGGTGAAATTACATTTACCATTTCTATAGATTTGTAACAAACTTCATAAACGCCTAGGGTTTGTTTGGAGGTTCATGTCTTAATCCTTAGACAAAATGTGCATAAAATGTTACCTGCGATCAGCTGTCTAACCTAGAATCTCGAAATCAAGTTAGTATTAATTTTGTTAAAGTATATTACGAATTATTGATCTCCCCGTTTGACGTCAATTATTACGTTAACTCCGGGGGTAATTTATTATGCCCCAAATTTGGTCGCAAATTATTGTCGTCAAACAGGTGTAGATAGCAATTAAAAATTTGCCAAAGGCTTACATGGCTTAATGCAGGGGCCAACATATTTTCCGCTCGTCTTTAGGTAGACCACTGTTCCGTAAAATCTCTTTCCTTTGTTTGGTCCAGATTCTTGCCGTAAAGTGCGATGAAGCTATAAATTTAGGAAACACCGGACATTATTAAGGTAATTGAACAGGTATGAGGGAATGCAATAGCTACACTTCACACCTAACGCGCACTCGCGTTTAATACATCAATATCGTCCGGTGGTTGAAAGTTAAGTCCTTGTTTAAAACGCGTCTTTAACTTGTAGGTGTCCCCGCCATAAAACGTCTCTCATTAGCTAAGCGCGATGACCACACATTCTTTTTGGTCTGAGAAATACGTACTTAAACGAATACATAGAATTAAATTGTAGGTTATTGCCCTATAATATGTGAAAACTGGAAACCGTAATTTTATATTATTAACGTAATTTATACATACAATAAGAGTGATAGAAGAAATAAGGTTTTCCTATT
The DNA here is from genome assembly GCA_036346225.1 of Platerodrilus igneus. Classification (NCBI taxonomy): domain Eukaryota; kingdom Metazoa; phylum Arthropoda; class Insecta; order Coleoptera; family Lycidae; genus Platerodrilus; species Platerodrilus igneus. The sequence continues at coordinate 1,744,235 of JARFIW010000439.1, read as the reverse complement.
TGGATTACTACATCTCCTATCCATAATATTAAAACAAAAATTTTTTGCAGCCAAAGGCGTAACAATTGCATCAAGGCTTAAAAAAATAAAAAGATAAAATCTCGTTATATGAGAGCTTACATGCACGCAGAAAATTTAAATTAAGTAATGCTTGTAGGCGCCTGCTAGTTTTTAAATCGTATCAATACTGTTAATTACAGGAAACGGAAATAAGTAGTCGCCCGATATTCAGGCTACCTTATCTAAGCGCTCAAAGGTCATGTTTGTTGTCACACAGATGGCATAAATTTAGTCGAGAGTATGAGACTCAAACACTTAAAACTAACTCTATGATTCACTATAAAACTAAACACAATGTTGACTTTTATAATTGCATAATAATGCATACAAATTTTCATTAACGCCTTTCAAGATATTTTCTAAAGTTAAACGAATCTCTTGCTGGCTTTTAACAAGTTAAAGATAAAATTCGTGGCAGCAGCAAAAACGTGAAGTTAACAAATCAACCAGTGCTATAGCATTAACGATACATAGTTTCTTAAACTTGGGCTATCAAATGCAAAATAAAAAACAGGTTAACTCTTTTCTTTTTAGAATAAATCCTATCTTTGATCATAAATACCAAAGTTCCTGAACATCAAATAGATACAGTAATTTTTCAAAGGTATTTTCGAAAGAGAAAGATAAAAGGAGTTTTTTGCTTTGCAGCAACGGTAAGATAAAGTAACATCTAAATATTTCAAGAAAGAAAGATTAATACCCAAACATTTATGGTTTATACTGTTGCTTAGATAAGATAGCATCTCGAATACAGTTTTGACGAGAAAGATAGGTAACGAACCATTTGGGGTTGGAAACGGTAACCAGGTATGGTAAATCCTCTAAGATATTTTATATTATCTAAACATAACCATAAATAGTTAGGTATTTATTTTTCTCTCAGGATGTTACTTTATCTTACCGTTGTTACAAAGCAAATAAATTACCTATGCCTTTCTGGTATCGTTCCTGGTAACGCAAGTGTTGCTACGGTTTAAAAACTAGGTGGCGCCTACAAACATTATGTAATTTAAGTTTTCTATGTGTAAGCTCTCGTACAAAAAAACGTTGTTTTTTTTCTTTTTGAAGATTTGATGCGATTGTTACGCCTCTGGCTGCACAAAATCTGCGTTTTAATGTTAGGAATAAGGGATGTTGTGATCCAAAAAAGGAAGCTCTATGCCCATCATTATTATTGTATGCATAAATAAGGTTACTACAATAAATCTGCGATTTTCCATTCTCGTATATTATAGGGTAATAACCTACAATTGTTTTGTATGTATTGGTTTAAAGCACGCAATTCCTTGGCTAAAAGGAAAGTGTGGTTATCGCGCTTAACCAATGAGGGACTGGTGGCACACCAACGATTTCATGGGTAAGACGCGTTTTAAACAAAGACCTAACTTCCAACTACCGGACGATATCGTTTAGTCAAAGTGTATCTTTTTCAATTTCTTATACCTGTCCAAATGCCCTAATAATACCTGGTGTTTCCTAAAAGTGTAGGTTCAACACACTTTGCGGCAAGAATCTCGACCAAACCTAATAAATCGCTTCGCGTACCCTGTCCTAATTAAAGACGGTCAGAGAATGCTTTGTCTCCAGTTATTAAATCAGATAAGTCTTTGGTGGATTTTTAATTGCTATTAATAACCATTTGACGCAATAATTTGCGACCAAATTTGGGCGTAAAAAATTACGCTGGGGTTAACGTAATAATTGACGCCAAACGGGAAAAACAATGTATCCGTCTCCTAGCAGCTTTGTTAAATAAAAATACCACTCATTTAGCAGTGTGATTTAAAATAAAGATACAAGTAAGCTTATCGCAAAAAAGCAACACAGCCACCAACAACTCAGCCTGCGTTTACATACTTTGATCCATTTGCGAAAAAAACTCAGAAACGTCCTACTGATCTGAAAAAAGCTGTTAAACTCTCAATGGCATAGATGAAGCACAGTAAACAAGAAAGTCCATAGCTCTAATAGATATTAGACGTGTTTTTTTTATCAATAATCTTAGTTAATAGTAGCTCACTTTACTTACGATGTCAACTTGACGTGTTCTTTTTAAATATCTCACACTGAGAGGATTTGAGAAAATCACTTCCCCTCTTTCCCTTAAAGCACGACCTCGTAATTACTTCCAAATAAAATTTCATCTCAGTTTAGTAAAAGTGGGGAGAATTCGCGTTTCCTACGTAGGACGAATTGATTGATAAACCAAATTATGAACAGAAGTAAGGTTATGATGTGTTGTCTGTAGTCACGATGTGAGATGTCGTTTTTTTACTTCGCTAACATTTAGATAAATCTCAATTCAGCCAATTTCAAAATGATCTGCAACACATTGTAAAATAACACTACTATTATACTACCTTTAATAACTATATTTTCAATTCTTGCTACGATTAGAGCTTTGTTTAGTGGAATAGCAAATATAAAAATGACAAACGATACTAAACTTGAAGAGTAACTGGAAAAAGCCATTCGCAATAATAAATTATTTGAGATTATTGCAGTCAGACAATGGATCAATTAACAGCTGATTGTATTGTATCTAGTTTACGTATTATTGAATGCCCAATCTATACTTAGTAGTTTACTTGTAGCAGTAGTGCATTTGAAATATACCTATAATAGTCCTTGATACCAAAAGCTCAAAAACGTTTTAGGTATCAGTAGCTTTAATTTGAATAACATCTACCACTAGTTTAATTTATATGTAATGTTGATTTTATATAGAAGATTAATAAAAAATTATTTAATCACGTATTGTCCAATTTACTAACACTAAATACGGCCTTCATAGTTTATTTTACGACTATAAGAAACTTCCAATCTAAAGTGTTGCCTATCCATACTGTACGATGAATAATTTTGGTCCCGAATCTTCGACACCCTTTAAAATGCTTTTAAGACTTTTAAACTTCTTCATCATTCCAAAGCATAGAAACACTTTGTGGAACGCCCACAAAGATTGAGATGTTTTTAAAAATTTAATTCGTACTATTTCTTGTAAATTATTTTAAAAAGGTTACAAATCGTTCAATAATATACGGTTGTGTGATGAATTGCCAATGCAAACGCAATTATATTTTACAAATGGTAGAAATATTTTTTATTAAATATTACCTCATTACAGAACTGAGCTTTTCGCATTTTTAATTTCTGGTTTAATGCTTTTCTGTGAAATATTCAAATGGGTTTCCGAAGTTTAAAATAAATTCAAATAAAAATATGGTAGGAGTGTCCTTTTAATGCAAATGTACAAAACAAAAAATGTAAATTATATTAATCCAATGAAAGTGCAGTTTATGCGGATAGTAAATGAAAAATATCGACTATAATAATTATGTGTTGTAATATTAACGTTTAAAGAGCATTATACAAGGGTTTTCAAATGAATTATATATCTTTATCAGCATAAATCACTCCTGGATTTAAACCAATAAGAGCGAAGATAAGATGTTATACCTTCTTCAGTTTATTCTGAATTTTAGTACAGCTTGTAATGGTACCTAAATTCACAGATGCGAAATATTTATTCAAGCGGTTAACATTTTGTGATTCTGAACAATTTAATTTATGCTAGAACATTTCGAAGAAGAAAAATTGGAATAGAATATGTGATTTCCTATATGACCTTATTAGCTAATTTGCTCCATTGCTCGTTCACTCCGTATATTATTGCGCTTCATTGGTAATCATTTTTATTTAAGTTAATTTGTCTTTTCGCTAATTTGAACAAGTACTCTAAAGTCTGGATGTAGGTTTAGAACTTTACTTAGTTCTAATTATTGAACGTACTCCCGAAGATACTTTGGACAAAACAGTGTCCAGTATAACCAACCTGTAATAATTCAGATCTCTACATGTTAACTCCATTTAATAGATTTATTTTTTAATAAAGTTAAAAGTACTATTTTAGAAAAAGCTAGCAACCTAATTTTTTTAATATATATTTTTCAGGAGTCTTAGCTTTTTAATCTTTAGTTAATAAGCACGAAATGAAATTTTATGGTACGTATATTTTTGGGTTGGTTACCCTGAAGTAGCAGTGTCGTTCGCTTGCTTAATAAAATATTGCACAATATTAGAAATTAAATTTCATTTTAGAAAAATATTTGTAAACACCCAGCTAATAAAAGAAATATACGAAAAATCGGCAAATAATAGTATGCAAAGTGTTGTAAGCGCGTATTAGGATTTACAAGGAATATGCATTTCAGCCATTTTTATGACCTCGGTGGTATTCTAGAATAATCTATAATAATCGAACTCATATTAAGTTATAAATGCAATAAACTATATTCTAAAAGTAAAGGAAATATTAGCATTGTCCATTTTTTGTTTATTTTTGAAGTTTGAGGTGTATGTTCAAGCGAAATGTTTCGTTTGTAGTATGGAGTTAACAATCAACCAACCACACGGCAGCCATCACTACTGTGATGTGCCAAGCTTGGCAAGCGGGTTTGTGGTAAGTGTGTTGTGTTACTCCGTATTTTGCTGATTTCTAATGTTAATAGGACGAATAAATACGCAGGTAATTTTTTATGAGTTTTCCTTAAGTCCTGTGTATTACTTTGATTGATTAGTTTGTTGCAAAAACCCGTTATATATAATTGATAAGCAAAAATGTAACTGGGCTTTTGCCCCAAAGCACATACTGTGGACCCGCCATGTTGTTGCAATATTTTGAGAGCAAATTTTTATAGTTATGCAAATCTTACCCCGAAATCCCGATTTTTATATATATTTATGCACATATTTTGTGTCTGATTTAGGTTATCTTATAGTTTCCCGCGTTGAAACGTCAAAACATAGGTATTCTACTAGCAATGACCGCGAACGTTCGGCCCTTCCAAGGCCTCTTATTTTTATAGTATTTTAACTAATTTTGTAATGTTATTACTACTAAAAATCAGCTGTATTAGTATTAACCTCATTTTTGGAGGGTTAAATGTATATGTAAGAGATTTGGTTTCTACCAGTATAATAAAATTATCATAACCCTTGATTCTTGTCTTATTTTTGGTAGTTTTTACATCTACCTTGATTTAGTGAGAGCAGTAATTAAAAGTGGGTGCGGTTCTGCAAAAATTTTTGCAATATATGTGTTGTATGATTAAAGGATTAAGGTGGACAACTTTGCTAGTGAAATTATGAGTATAATGGGTAAGCGATAACAGTCTATAGGAATACACAGTTTAGTTGTAACAGAGTAGGTATATGCATTGGTACAAATTAATATCCTCTTTTGGAAGTCAATATTTTGTTTATTATAAAATATTAGGTTAGGTTTTAAGATTCAAAACCCCTCTCTGTTTATTTAAAGTATTCCATCATGTAGATTCAGTGGATACACCTGTGCATGTAATTGATTTTATTTTGATTATAATAAACTGGGTTAGGAAGAGTATGGTATCAGCTAACCTACAAAATATACATATAGGTCATGTTATAAGGTTTATTTTAATTAACGGTGCTATTAGAAACGAAAGCATTGCCATAAGCTTCCTGTTAATTGCGTAGCCGCACTACAATTTTACTGTATATTAGTTTTTAATTGTTTGAGAAAATTTCATACGATTTTCTACACTGGCTAAAATTAATTTCAAGTATGACGAAAAAATTGTCTTTTCTACAATAAATACGTGGGAATTCAGTAACTTATTAATTTGAATTTTAAGCATTAGTCCACTGTAAGGTTTACTCTTTTTGTTTACAAACATTATTTTTTGCAAGGAGGTGTGATTAGTGTCTTTTCCTACTTTGCAGTTTATAAAAAAACTAAACTTGCAACTATGCCTATAAATATTATTCTGAATATACAGAATATTTAACCATCGACCGATTAATGAGAACCAGTGTATTGATTGAGAATCGTCAAATAATTAGAAGTATTATTATTATAATAATGTGTTTTATAACAAGAAGTAAAGTTGCAATATTTCTAAAAGTAACTATCGATAATTAGTGTATAGTGTTAGGTTTGACTTGTATTTCCATTAGCTTTGTATTACGGTCGTCAACATTATCCCATGTGCTGTAAACTAATTATTTACATGTGATAGGTTTAGTGTGGTAATTGCAAGTGTACGTTTAAATTTTGCAAACCTCTTACAAATACATACCATGTGCATATTACTAAAAATTATTCAAAACCCTTATTAACAATTAACAGATACAATGCACATAAATGCTATTTATGGGAAATTATTATTTTAACAAATGTAAATCCGTTTCCTTTCTTTATGAGACTACAAAAATGTTATATTTGAAAGATTATATTGTATTTTATATTTTTTTCATGCATGCTAGCAACATTCACATACACAGTATCTGTTCGTAGTCTTACAGGCGCTTGATAGTAATATGTTGAAAACAATAACATCGAGATAGTGTTGTAAATAAATTTTAAAAACCAGTAATTTTTTTTCCAATAAAAAGTTTTTTTTCCATATTTTAACAAACTTTTTAAAAGCAGAAAAGTTCCAGAAAAAATAAACTATGTATTGGGAAATGACAGCGAAATATGAAAATAAACTATACAACAGAAAATTGAAGATATGTGTTAATGTATTCAAGAATAAGATCATGATTAAAAACCCAGGTTTTACCTGTTACTCGATAATCACCCGATACCTGATAATTACTCATTACTTGATAAATATCTGTTACCTGATAGTTATTCATTACACTATAATTACTAGATATTCGACAACTAATCTATAGCCAACACAGGAAAATTATGATAATTATCCAATCAGATACAGTAAAATTGCCGACGTGAGAATTAACTTGCAGTGAGCCCACTAAAATTGCATGTCTACTAAGTAGGCTTCTTTGCAAAAAGACCTTTGGTTTTTTATTTAATTAGTAATTTGCCATTTTTTATTGTTTTTGCAACAGATTGGTATTATAGTATTTATTTTATATGTTACATAAATTGATCTACAGTAATTTCCTAAGTTTGAATATCACTACAACAGATATGACATATAAAATGCTATCTTATATACAAACTCTATCTCCTTTGTTAGTAAGATTACTTAAACAACCTAAGGTGGCTATCGTCTGCGAATACCATCATTCCATCCAAAGTTTATTCACTAAGTTAAAGGATCCTACTCCAAAACTATTAAACAGTAACATCGTTTACAAAATCTCTTGCAGCTGTAATAATAGCTACATTGGACAGACGAGTCTGGCTGAAAAGTCGATTAACTCGGCACAGGAGTGATTGTCGGAAAACTGCTAAATGTACATTGTCGTCACATGTTTCTTCAACTAAACATACACTTCTATTCGTTGATACCATCATTTTGGACAACGAACCCAATTACAGATTGTTCATTGAATCTTTTTATATCAACAAAGAAATCAATCCTATTTAATAACAAAATGGATGTTGATAAAGTACACGTTTACTTCGCTTTATTTAATAATGATATTTTCAAATATCGTTAAAGGAGTTCATATTTATTGTTGTTGTAACTGCTGTCATTTTTTAGAACGTTCTGTCATTTTCTCATAATTTTGTTAGATTTTTTCTTTCCTTGCTGTTTTAACCGCCATTAGTGCAAGACGTCCTCCTATGGCACATTTTAATTTTATACATTGACTCACATTTACTATGTAAATCCTTAAGATTTTCTAGTTAAATTTTACATATATATATATATATATATATATATATATATATATATTGCCGTGAATCGTAGCTGTGTGCTGCCCGTACATTGGGAGCTAATAAAAGGTGCTATGGAATGTAGCTATGTGAAAATGAATTGAAAAAACCCCTGTATGTTGAGTATCAATAAAACTGGTACGAATTATTGTCTGAATATGACCTTATGATCTTACTAGCTCAGATTAAATGAAATTATGAAACTCATACATCAAAATTATAATAACATCAAATATTTATTTAAATAAACAATCCTTCAAATAATAATAATTGCAACATCCACAAACATTTTTCATCAACACACATTATCCAAAAAGATTACTTACACACAAGCATTAAAACTATAAATGAAGAGTACATTTTAAGTAAAAAAATATTTCATAACCAGTGATTAATCTCTGCCAGATTTTCTTATGTTAGTTGCACTATGCACAAATTATTAAAAATAGGATGGATAATCGTAAATAATATCTTTTGCCTTGAAAAAAAGCGTAGCTGATCAGATACCGCTTTAGAACCTTTGATAATGGTTGAACTTAATCGAATTCAATCTTAAAAGTCGTACAATATCCATTTACAGAAAAAAATCTATATGTTAAACCCTATGCCATTTAACCTACTTACATAAAATTTAGTTTGCAAATGTCTTTCAAAAGATTAAACAAAGGTATACTTGCGTTTTCAAAATAAATTCTTCAAACTAAATCGTTGACTGCATCGGAAAATTTATTTTCTTTTCCTTTATGGGTCATTGCTATCTGCCTTCGTTGCAGGGAAATTTACTTTATCAAAAATTTCATTTTTCTTTCCATTTGCATTTAATAATCTTTCAATAGTATTTACTTTTGTACATCGAGCGTTATATTCCATTAAATTTAAAAACACATTATTTTGATAAGTATAAAATATCTACGTGACCTTGCACACAATTTTGCTTTCATTACTGTTCATAGTTACCAACAAAAAGGATCGTCGGCAAGTGCTTTATAAATAGAACGACTTAGTGACTGACTGAATGACCCGGTTTGCATTCTTTTATGGCTTTATATTATAAAATATTCAATACGCAACAAGCTCCAAAAAGCTTCCCGAATTTTTCCAGTTGGACTTGACTCATCAAGTGTGATTCTTCCCAGACACTCGGTTAATTTCATATTTATAGCTGTCATTTGAATTTATTAGATCTTGAAAATAGTTACTTCACTGGTGTAGTTCCAAGAATCAATGGAAATACTTGCTCGTTATCGTGCTTTATTATAATTTAATAGGTCGTTAAACGTCTTACCTTATAGAAATTATGAACAAATAAGGTCTACATCTAAAGTCTACAAAAAACATTTCATAACTACTAAATATCGATATAGAGTTCACACACAGACTCTGTTTGTAATTAGAATTTCCAAAACTTTTCTTATGTTCAATTGTCAAATTAAATTGAAAAAACCTAAAAATATCTGAAATTATCCACATAACAAGAAAGTATCTATATGCCAAACTCTTATGCAATTTAACCTACTTAAAATAAATAGAGTAAGCAAATGTCCTTCAAAAGATTTAAACAATGTTATAATTGCTTTTACCATTAAATTGTTCTTAAACTCATAAATTCTTCCTTGTCCAAATTATTAATTAAATTTCCTTATACATGTAATTCTGTTCTTTTAGAAGTGATTTATCAATAAAGTGCTTTTCCATGTCTTATTTTCTATTTAAATGTGTCGCTCAGGGATTTACTTCATAAACTCACTGCATTATTTACTCGCAGTCTGAGTTAAATAATAATTGTTCTGAACGCTAATAACTTTAAAACAGATTATTCTTGACGTATATTTTAAACATCCAACATGTACTTGAACGTAATTTAATTTAATTACAATTCGTAGTTGACATAAACACACAATTGATCATTGATTGCTGTTCCGGATTATTCACTGCTTTATATAGTATTGAGGTTTTTACGTCATTAACTTCTAGAAAGATCGATATGCTTCCATTAATCTGATACATAAGCTGATACAATTTCGTTGGAATCACGCTAATTGATATACTACATTATTTAAATAGCTGCCAGTTTTTCTATTATAAGGTTGTAAATATCTTGCTATCGTTTGTTAATTGATTTAGTTCAAAGACTGAATTAAAATGCTTATCTGTAATATCTTGCTATCATGTTGCTTTATCTGATTTATGGTCGTTAAACACTTTATCTCTCTAATTAGGATGTCCAGTTGTTTTATCTATCACCTGCGTATATTTACAATTTGATTTATTAGTTGATCGTGGAATGAACTAAAATTTTGAAAAATCTAGGAGAATAGAATGCAGTTTTCAAGTAGGGCTGGCAAAATTCGAAAAAGTTGTATTCGATTAATCGAATTTTGCAGTATTCGCAAACCGATTAAACCGATTAATTGATTTCCTATCGAATATTAGGCTAATCGAATATTCGATTATTCGATTAACTGATTAATGGAAAAATCTGTTAATCGAATATTCGATTAACCGATTATTCGATTGTTAACAAATTTTTTAGTTAACTAATTGGCTAGTTCATTAATCGGTTAGTCAATCAATCGTATGGTTGTCTAGATAATCTATTAATCGACTAACCGTTTAATCAACTAGTCAAACAAATTATTTCTAACCAAATAATCTTTTGTTTGATTAATTCACTATCGTGCGGGGTAATCAATTACAAAATCCATCAAGTCGTGTTTCATTTCATTTTCAAGTATCCTCCATCCAATAGCAAGATCTTGTCCTGAACTTGTGGTTGTATTTTTGTCTTCCCTCACGTTATAGCTTGCACACATAGGAAAAAGAGAACTTGGGCTCTATATACGTAATACAAATAATACGGCTATAATTTAGTTAGGTATTATAAGTTCAAGTTAGAAACAAACTTACAAAATCATTTTAAAATTATTAACTTGCAGTTTAATAAGCAACAACTAAATTATAAACTATAATAGTGGACCCACTCAGGTAATCGGAAATCGAACAGCTATTAATACAGGCGTTTCCTTACTATATTATTGTACACTTACGTAGGTAGTTGATTTTAATCTATTAGGTAATCAAACTGAATTATATATACGTCACGGATCATGTTAGTCAATTAAAACAATAAAAAATTATTCTTCCAATTGATTCAAGTCAGTTAATCAAATAACAGTAATTATAGGCGTTGTTGGATGTATTTCTAATTTATTTGACAAAAATATATCGTTTGTAATTTTGTGTACAGGTCCGGTTCCTGTGTACGCAGGTCAGAGCACGCTTACGTTTTATTTTAAAACATGTTTGTACTGTTATATTTTTAATTTTACTAGAACTTTCGTTCTGTAAGGACTTGCCTCTTAATAGAAATGAAAACAAACCATTTTTCTTTTAACTGTATTTTATTTACCCATAATTTTTAATAGGTGTGTCCTATTGGTCGAATATTCGATAATTCGAATATTCGATTAATCGATTATTCGGACATTCGATTAATCGAATATTCGATTAATCGAATAATCGATTTGTTAATTTTTCAAAACCGCGATTTTCGATTAATCGATTAATTGAATTTTATTGCCAGCACTATTTTCAAGTTAAAATACACGCTTCTCGTTAAATACTTCCAATCCTGTTGTGAACTGAAGTTATAAAATTAACTTGAACTGGTTTTTAATAACGTTTTCACGAGCCGCAATGCCTTTCAAAATTAGAAACATGGGTTTTCAACTTACATAATGTGCTCTAGAACTTATTTAAATGTCTTTTAGTATCAAGGGATGATTTGCTTTGCCACGGATTTTATCCACGTACTATACTATTTAAAGATACTATTATGTAACATAAATAAAGCTTTTTTAAAGTACTATATATAGGGTGTTTCTACACTGAAACGAATTATTTGGTCTTTGAAAAATTTGTTTGTTTTTCTGGGATTTTAGGATGATGTATGAATAGGATATGGTGCTCAATGACTACTATAAGACACCTTATCACATCATTTTTCTCCAAATTACAATATAAAATTTATCACGCTGAGTTTACTTAGAGGGCCATATTTTTTTACATTGATGAATAATTTTCTATTTTTATTTTTAACTACCTACTGCATACAATTATTTACATTAGACGTATAATACACATGCATAAATCTCGCCTCTTGGTGACTTTTTCTCAAATAACTTATTTTTATTTGATAAACTCTTAAATCTTAAATTAAAATCAACTTTGCCAATTTCATCCTCTCATCTCCTGACTTTTTTCACCATCATACTTTATTTCTTATTATTTTATATTTACACAAGGTTATCAAGTTGTCTCAAAAAAATTCCTTTGACATACATAAAATACACAAAATATCGTAGAAAACTCGGCCATAAAATATAACTATCTCAACAAAATATCATACAATTTTCATTAGGTGGTCCCAGAAACTCCATATCGCTACTACTAATGTTATCATGCCCATAGACAAACCAAAAGAAATAGATTTCTTTCAATCGATAAATACACCCATCTATTGAAAATCTTTTATATCTTCTCTCCAAAAACGAATTCTTTAAATCAATCTTCAAAAAACTTTTTTATTACCAAATCTTTTTAAAACACTATCCATTGACATTTATTTCACATAGATAACCTCAGAGAAATTTTTATCACCGATACCTTCATTTAAATTTTTTCGCCTTCGTTCAATTCATTTTTAATCTCATCATCCTTCAGAGTTTTCATGTTTATCATCGTAACTTATAGAAATATTCAAATTTTCATTTTTCAACTCACTATTTTCGGAATATTCAACTGACGTTGACTCTATCCTATTCCTTATATGAATCCTCAATACTCTTTAACTCTACTTCATTTACTTCTTCCTGTACCTCCTCTACTTCTTCCTGTATTTCATTTATTTCTTTCACTATGTCATTTACTTCTTCGACTACTTCATATAAATTCAAACTAACACAGTTTTTCTAGACTTCAACATTTACCCCTTCACTCCAATTCAAATATTCTTCATCACATCTAATCATGGTATTCTTTGCATCTATTAGCAACTTTAACCTGTCAATTACGTCCACCCCAAAAATTGCCTTCATGCTCTATTCAGGTACAACCATAAATTTGTGTTCAAACTTGATATTTCCTAATTCACATCTTAAGAATGCCATGCTGTTTTTATACTTGTGAACTTCCTGTTGTTCGGTGCTACTATGTATTGTGTGAAAATAGCAGTAAAATTGTAGCAGTAATTTTTACGAGGAAGAAGATGTACAACTGGCAGTAAAATCCAAGTAGTAAATTTTTCGTGCAGACTTTATTGAATAGACAAAATGCGATTTCAGAAATGGAGTTACACTTACACCTTCCGCCTTGGCACAACTATTGAAATGACCACCCTTAAAGCTCCAGTAGAACCAAATTAACTTTCAACCCATATGGGTTTCAAAAACACCCCTTAAATAATATAGTAAAACAAATTAAATGGCAGAAGGCCGTCGAGTTACACCTTCCGCTTTGCCACATATATTGTTAAGACCTTCCTTAATGCAACTGCAAAAACCAAATTTACTTGCGACCCGCATTTGTATCAAAATCAACCCGTGTAAGCTTCAACAACTATCTTTTATTGATATGAATAGGAAGAAAAATCAGGTGGCACAAGACCATTGAGTTACACCTTCCGCCTTGGCACATATATTGTTAAAACCTTCCTTAATGCACCTGCAAAAACCAAATTTACTTGCGATCCGCATGGGTATAAAAATCAACCCGTGTAAGCTTCAAAAACCATCTTTTAATGATATAAATAGGAAGAAAAATCAGGTGGCAAAAGACCATCGAATTACACTTTCTGCTTTGGCACATATATTGTTAAAACCTTCGTTAATGCACCAGCAAAAACCAAATTTACTTGCGACCCGTATGGGTATCAAAATCTACCGGTGTAAGCTTCAAAAACCATCCTTTAATAATATAAATAGGAAAACAATCAGAAGGCAGAAGGCCATTGAGTTACATTCCTTTGTAGAAACATTTGGCACATATATTGTTAAAACCTTCCTTAATGCATCTGCAGAAACCAAATTTACTTGCAACCCGTATGGATATCAAAATCGATCCGTGCAAGCTTCAAAAACCACCTTTTAATGATATGAATAGGAAAAAAAATCAGAAGTGACAGAAGGCCATCGAGCTACACCTTCTGCTTTGGCACATATATTGTTAACAACCTTCCTTGAATGCATCTGCAAAACCAAATTTACTTGCTACCGTATGGGTATCAAAATCGACCGTGTAAGCTTCAAAACCATCTTTAATGATATAAATAGGAAGAAAAATCAGAAGTGGCAGAAGGCCATCGAGTTACCGCTTCTGCTTTGGCACATATATTGTTAAAACCTTCTTAATGCACCAGCAAAAACCAAATTTACTTGCGACCCGTATGGGTATCAAAATCTACCCGTGTAAGCTTCAAAAACCATCCTTTAATAATATAAATAGGAAAACAATCAGAAACGGCAGAAGGCCATTGAGTTACACCTTCTGCTTTGGCATATATATTGTAGAAACATTCCGCTTCGGCACATATATTGTTAAAACCTTGCTTAATGCATCTGCAGAAACCAAATTTACTTGCAACCCGTATGGATATCAAAATCGATCCGTGCAAGCTTCAAAAACCACCTTTTAATGATATGAATAGGAAAAAAAATCAGAAGTGACAGAAGGCCATCGAGCTACACCTTCTGCTTTGGCACATACATTGTTACAACCTTCCTTGATGCATCTGCAAAACCGAAATTTACTTGCACCGACGGGTATCAAAATCGACCCGTGTAAGCTTCAAAAACCATCTTTTAATGATATAAATAGGAAGAAAAATCAGAAGTGGCAGAAGGCCATCGAGTTACACGTTCTGCTTTGGCACATATATTGTTAAAACCTTCGTTAATGCACCAGCAAAAACCAAATTTACTTGCGACCCGTATGGGTATCAAAATCTACCCGTGTAAGCTTCAAAAACCATCCTTTAATGATATAAATAGGAAAACAATAAGAAACGGTTGAAGGCCATTGAGTTACACCTTCTGCTTTGGCATATATATTGTAGAAACATTCCGCTTCGGCACATATATTGTTAAAACCTTGCTTAATGCATCTGCAGAAACCAAATTTACTTGCAACCCGTATGGATATCAAAATCGATCCGTGCAAGCTTCAAAAACCACCTTTTAATGATATGAATAGGAAAAAAAATCAGAAGTGACAGAAGGCCATCGAGCTACACCTTCTGCTTTGGCACATACATTGTTACAACCTTCCTTGATGCATCTGCAAAAACGAAATTTACTTGCTACTCGTACGGGTATCAAAATCGACTCGTGTAAGCTTCAAAAACCATCTTTTAATGATATAAATAGGAAGAAAAATCAGAAGTGGCAGAAGGCCATCGAGTTACACGTTCTGCTTTGGCACATATATTGTTAAAACCTTCGTTAATGCACCAGCAAAAACCAAATTTACTTGCGACCCGTATGGGTATCAAAATCTACCCGTGTAAGCTTCAAAAACCATCCTTTAATGATATAAATAGGAAAACAATAAGAAACGGTTGAAGGCCATCGAGTTACACCTTCCACTTTGGCATATAAATTGTAGAAACATTCCGCTTCGGCACGTATATTGTTAAAACCTTCTTTAATGCACCTGCAAAAACCAAATTTACTTGCAACCTGTATGGGTATCAAAATTGACCCGTGTAAGCTTCAAAAACCATCTTTTAATGATATAAATAAGAAAAAAAATCAGAAGTGGCAGAGGATCATCGAGTTACACCTTTTGCTTTGGCACATATATTGTTAAAACCTTCCTTATGCACCTGCAAAAACCAAATTTACTTGCGTCCCATATGGGTCTCAAAATCGACCCGTCCAAGCTTCAAAAACCATCCTTTAATGATATAAATAGGAAAACAATCAGAAACGGCAGAAGGCCATCGTGTTACACCTTTCGCTTTGGCACATATATTGTTAAAACCTTCCTTTTTAATGCACCTACGAAAACCAAATTTACTTGCAACCTATATGGGTATCAAAATCGACCCGTGTACGGGTCACAAGTAAATTTGGTTTTTGCAGGTGCATTAAGGAAGGTTGTAACAATATGTGCCAAAGCAGAAGGTGTAACTCGATGGCCTTCTGCCACTGCTGATTGTTTTTCCTATTCATATCATTAAAAGATGGTTTTTGAAGCTTACATGGGTCGATTTTGATACCCATACGGGTTGCAAGTAAATTTGGATTTTTGCAGGTGCATTAAGGAAGGTCTTAACAATATATGTGCCAAAGCGGAATGTGTAATTTGATGGCCTTCTGCCACTTATGATTGTTTTCCTATTTATATAATTAAAAGATGATTTTTGAAGCTTACACGGGTTGATTTTGATACCCATACGGGTCACAAGTAAATTTGGTTTTTGCAGGTTCATTAAGGAAGGTCTTAACAATATATGTGCCAAAGCAGTAAGTGTAACTCGACGGCCTTCTACCATTTGATTTGTTTTACTTTATTATTTAAGGGGGGTTTTGAAACCCATATGGGTCGAAAGTTAATTTGGTTCTACTGGGGCTTTAAGGGTGGTCATTTCAATAGGTGTGCCAAGGCGGAAGATATAAACCTAACTGCATTTCTGAAATCGCATTTTGTCTATTCGATAAGGTCTGCACGAAAAATTTACTGCTTGGATTTTACTGCCAGTTATACATCGTCTTCCTCGTAAAAATTACTGGTAGAATTTTACTGCTAACTTCACACCAATCTACTAAGTTACATTTCTTTATGAGTATCAACTCATTATTTAATTTGTGAATGCTATTTTTAATCATAATTTTCGAAATTAGTGATACTTTAGCTCTTGTATCTGTAAGTACTGAAATAATTTTATCTTCTCATTTAAATTTAAAATAAGTAATAACCTTTTATTTAAATCTTCTTCACTTTCTAAATAAAATTTTATATACGCACGTCAATGTCCATACTGATCAATTTCTAGGGGTGTGCTTGGTCTGTCTCATATTGAAAATTTGGCCTTGCCGTTGAAGGCCTCGGTCTGTGTACTATCTCAGCATATGTCCTGTTGTTTTCTCTATGCGTTATATCCCTATGCAGATTCTCATTATTCTCACTTTTGTGGGTCATGTTCCTACTCTCAATGGTTTGGGACTGATTTTCCCTTCCCCACCTCTTCTGATGGCATTGTTCTCGCTCTAATAGGCCCTATTAACATTTCCCTATCGAACGGTTTGCCATTGTAATGTTCAGGTCCGCTACTTCTCTGGTACCTGAAAAATTTAATGGGCTGGCTCCTAGGTCTGACCTCCATCTTCCAGGGTCGACCCATCTCATCATACCTTTGAAGGTATTCTAAAAATACATCCATGTCTATCATGTTCTGTAAGGCGTTCATGGTCTTACCTCTGTTTCGAAATGTCCAGCTAAATATTTAATTATCTGATTGTCCACTAAAGGAGGATTGAGTTGTTTTGTCACGCTGAATTTTTTTACTGCATTTTCCCATATTTAAATTGTCAGTTATTTTAAATTCTTGATTATCCACCAGAAATATTTTAAAAACTTAACTTCAATATCTTTAAATTAGTTTAACCTGCTTTCGATAAGTCCTAACCAGATTTCTGCACTTTTTTAACATGGATCTTACTGCATTCAATTTTGTTTGTTCGTCCCAACTACCTTGTATTAAAGTTTTAGCATGGTTTACGAATATTTTTGGATTTAGATTGTTATCCCCATAAAATTTTGAATATTATTCTAAAACACGGGTTGGATCTTCTAGATTTTCTACGTTATTTTCTAAATCTGTTTTAAGATTTTCAGTCATTTCTAAATGTTTTAAATCCGTCTTGACAACTTTTCTCAATTTTGTTTACATTTTGATCTAAATTCGCAATTTTTTCATTTGTCGTTTTCTCACGTGTTTCCTGATTTGTTTTTATTTGAACAATTTCCTTTTTCACATCGTCCATGTCCTATAAAATCTGTACTATTTTTTCTCTAATTTGACATTTCATATCTTCTATGGCCTTATTGGTCTCTTTTAAATTTTCAGTTAAATTTTCTTTTATTCTTTTCACTTTGTTTTTTAACTCCTGAGCATTCTTGTCAAATTTCTCATGCAATTCCTTATACCTTTTCATTCTTTTCACTCATTTCTTTCACATTCTCGTTCTGTCCCTACATACTTTTATTTAAATTCAACATAAGAACCATCATTTCGGATTCCTGAATCTCTCCCACACTCACTTCTAAAAGAACGGAGAACGGAATTACACCTATATGGAAACTTAATTAAGAATTTGGACAAAGAAGAATTTACGAGTCTAAGGATAATTTAATGGTCAATGCAAGTATAACATTGTTTAAATCTTTTGAAGGACATTTGCTTACTCTATTTTAAGTAGGTTAAATTGCATAAGAGTTTGGCATAGAGATGTTTTCTTGTAATTGGCTAATTTCAGATTTTTTTTGTGGGTTGAATTTCAACTTTATTGGACAATTACAAAAGGTTTTTTAAATGTACCTGATCAGCTACACTTATTAACGGATTTTTAAACAAGAGTATTAAAATTATCTATATTTATCTCTAAAAGAAATTTTTTGTACATAGTGTGCCTCACATAAGAAAAGTTTGGGGAATACTAACTACAAACAGAGAAGAGCCTGTGTGAACTCTATATTAATATTTAATAGTTATGAAATGGTTTTTGTAGGTGTAAATGTACTCCCATTTGTAGATTTTAGTGCTTCTATTTGTTGTGCTTGTTTTTGTTATGGGTGAATGTAGTACTGAACTATTAAATTTGGAATTTCCCAAAAGGTGCGGGAATCCCGTAGCAAAATAAGCATGTACCTGGTTAACTACAATGGTGCGGGATGGGTCTCTATAGAAACAAAAGGAAGAAAATAGAACAAAATTGAATGATCAAAAAAATTTATCTAGGTGCAATGTCAAGCTATGTTACTAATAATGTTTACCTTGTAAGGCTTTCATTCAGTCAAGTTTATGGGTGCCAGCTCATCTAATCTAGTCTAGTGAGAGCCCCTTTAAGACGACGAGCAATCCAGGCGTGTTTTTAATTATTTTTCCCTCTTGGTGAAATAGATTTCCTCTTTCAAAATGCCACTTGTATATTTGAACAAATAAAGCAACAAATCTCAACTTCGGATGTCACTTAAATCTATTTTCTGATAACGTTATTTCATCATACCTGTGAATAGATATACATATGACAATTTTAAATTTACTTATAGGTACGTCAGTGATTTAAGAATATTTCTGTAAAAAAATACGTACAAAAAATAATGGTAAAATTTCATTATCAGTTCATTCTTAATGAATCATAACCTTTATTATTAAATATCATACGGGAGTTACAATTAAACATGCAATGTCCAGATCTTATAAATTTTAGTATATAACACTATTGTATTTAAGTATTTATAAAACAAAGTTATACATAAATGGCACCAAAAACAATCTCTAATGCTACGAAAGTCTGACTGACAGTTACACCTTCAAGTGACTAAAGAAGTCCATTGGAGTCGATAGTAAATTAGCTGATCATCAGGTGTATATTTACAAATTGCCTTTTCTAGGACCAAACCGTTCCAATTCATTTGTGTTGTGGATTCTGTCGAATATCCGTGGTTCATCACCTTAATGTTTGTTCATTATTCCATAATCAAAGGGATGTACTTGACTATGAATCTTTCAGTATTTACCCGCACATTTGCCTGTGCTTATAGTTCATGACTTTTTATTTCTATTTTCAGTTTGATATAATTAATGTCATTTAGTTCCCACTTCTTGTATTCCATGGGTGTGTGCCATTGTTTTGTCTGCCTATAGAGTGTATGGAATGAAATATGTGATTCTGGCGTGAATCCGTAGGATTCCTTTTCACAAAAGCCACACATGACTTGTATTTTTTTAATCAATCTGAATAAATACATTGAAAACATACCTACTTTGGAATAATATCACTACTTATCTGTAACGTATCATTTGCAAATCTTACCAACAAGGCATCTATGGTTTTTTTTTACATTATATGAACATTAAAATGTGTCTGGGGTTTTCTGTCTTTCAATCATTTAACATTGAATTTAATTTATTTAACTAAACTTTATAAAAGTTTTTTATATTTGGAATAATTATGGTATGAAACATTTGTTACTTGTTCACAGTTATTTATTAACATCATAATGTTAGAGCTTTCTTTAAAATACATGATTTCACGTGAAACCTGACTGAAATAAGAATTTGATTTACCCTTTTGTGGTTTAAATTTATTTATTAATCTGAGTTCTGTTCTAATATGTATTTTAACGTAAATAACTTTCTGATTTTGTGGTTTGAGTTTATTGCATGATGCCCTGCCTACATCAATATGTTTATTACAATGTATGAATTGTGGGAACTTTTTCAGCAGTTTTCATTGTTGCGACATGTATCCTATTATGACTCATGCCTTTCTTAATATTTTGTTAAATTGTACCAATTTATATTAAGAAAAGTTATTTTATATTATTTTAATTATACCAACTGCCCTACGTGAAATTATATTTTCTAAAAATAAAAGAATTGAAATATGTTTAATTAATAGGTATTAGGTATTCATGAAATCCATTATACAGGTGCATCAATAATAATTTTGCCTGTTTAAGATTAGTGTTCTTTTTTTTGTATTTGTTTTTTTTTTCCCATAACACCAAGGTGTTACAATTGTCCATGTGGAAGTGGATGCTAGTGCAAGCCAAAAACTACAACTGGGTTCTGTTCGAATTACATATTCTGCTGTTTGTGGTTAAGTACCGAGGTCACTTGAAGGTAATTTCACATTAGTAGTCTTTTTTGATGATTTGTTAACCTCCTGTCTTTGGAGCTTTAAATTGTTAATGACATGTACAATTTTTGCGACTCTTTCATGTTTGAAATTATTTCGTTTTTGTGTACGACTATCTCCACAATCCTTAAGTCTTTTTTTCACGGGCAGCAGAAGTAACAAAAAGTTCTGTACTACTGCAGAAATCCTTCATTAAGTCATGGATGTTACTTGTGAAAATGATAGCCAAAGAAAAACTACTGAAAAAATCCATTTTTAGAGTGATATTTTGCCAAATCTACAAGTACAGAATTTTCATCATGTTCTTGCATTTTTTTTGCATTAAGTATAGTCTCTGTAACATCAGTCTGAAATAGAAAACTAAAGCAAGCGCAACTTAATGAAGTTGCTATACATTATTGTGCATAGTATTTAATCAACATTTCACAATTATCCAACTCACATTCGTAACTCCGGTTATTTACTTTCTATAAAAACAAACATAGCACTGCATTGGATTTTCCACCCAAAGGTACTACACTGGTTGGGAAGTGAGTTTTTTTTTACCTGGAAGTTTTGAATTTTGCCAAACCCTTGCTGTTCCAAACCAGGTAGGGATTTTTAGCATGCGTGATAACACACACACAGAACCTACATTTTACCTCTCTTTCGAACAAGGGCGTATTTTTGTGAAAAAATGCCCGTCTAACATTTCTTCAAGCGAACCGTGTCAGGATTTGAACCCGGGATCTTGGACTTTAGTAGTCACATGCATACTAACTAAGCCACGGAGCTGCCTGGAAACAATAGTAGCAGAATTAATAACCGCATTAGTTAGGAAGTGAGTTTTTTACCTGGAAATTTTGAATTTTGCCGAACCCTTGCTGTTCCAAGCAAGATAGGAATTTTTAGCATGTGTGATAAAACACTCACGGAACCTACATTTTATCTCTCATTTGAACGAGTGCATATTTTTGTGAAAAAATGCTCGCCTAACATTTTTTCATGCGGACCGTGTCAAGATTTGAAGCCGAGACCTTGAACTTTAGTATTCACATGCATACTAACTAAGTCACGGAGTTGCCTAGAAACAATAGCAGCAGAATTAATAATACAAACAAGAGAATTGCCTGTCCATCTGGTGTTAAATCAACACCTTTGTAAAACTGGATCCAAAAAATGTTGTTTTTTGAACATCACTAACTGATATTAAGCTCCTTCCTTTTTGTAATAATTGCATTAACTTATTTTTCTTCTGCCTAAGTTAACGGGCAACATGGGAGAGGCTTTCTTAAAAATATAGTTCGTTTTTAAATATTCTTACAACCTGGGATATTTGAGGTTTGTTATTCTTGATACTTGTTATAACAGTGTAGAATGTTTTTAATAATTCAAGAAATCTTATGTCTTATTCCTGAAGATTTCATCCAAAACAAGTTCCTTTAAAATAAGACTTCTTCAAATCACGTTTTCATCCTCTTCCACGGCTAGTGATTGTATAGCTTATTAAGGGATAGTAAAAAGGAATTTACAATAGATTCATTTCGAACATTGGTCTATCCATCACACATTATTGCAACGGATTTTGCAACAGAAATTTCTTTGTTTATGGAAGCGGATATTGCCTAATATTCTTTATTTAATAACGGTTTGAATGACATATCTTGTTGGTACTTTATTAGCAGGTCTTAAAATTATAAATATTTAAGCCAAAAAAGGATTTTCCATAAAGTGATGATCCACCTGCATATACCGGGTGTAACAAAATAAGTGTAAAACATTTCAGGGGGTGATTCCTCATCGTAAAAGAGATAGGGTCTTTCATATAAAGAAACTTCATTGGAGCATCCCTTGTTAAGATACAGCCCCTTAAAGGGGTTACATAAAATTTGTTTTTCTTTTTTTTTTACAAACACTAAAAAAGTTACAAAATTGAAATTAAGATGACATTTTTTACTATCAAAAATACACTTACTCAGTAATTTATTGGTTTACCCCATGGTTGTAAGGGGTGGAAAAACGCAACCCCTAAAATTTATTTCCTGTAGCTTATTTCATTCTAAACAAAAAATGTCTCTTGAATTTTGTGCCCAAAATTAACCAATTCACTGAAAAAAATTATTTTACAAACAACTACAGAGATACATTGTCATAAATGCGAACTGGATTATTATTGTTATTTTGTAGTTAACTACCTGCATCAAAGTATGATTAAAGATGAATAAACAAAACTAATTTATTAATAACAAAACATACAACATGTAGAAATCATAGTAAATGTTCAATATGTCCACCTTCAGGCATTACACAAGCGTTGAGACGTCGGCGCATTGAGCCACGTATTTGCTCAAATATTCCTTGAGTCTCTCTAATTACCCTGCACGCATCGATGATGCGGTTTCTTAAGTCCTCTACATCGTGAACAGGAGTAGGATAAACCAAACTCTGTAAATGGCCCCAAGTAGAGAAATTGAGAGGATTCAAATCCGGGGCTCGAGCGGGCCAATTCTGCGGTCCTCCTCGACCTATCCAATAATTTGGATATGTTTGAGTTAAATGCTATCAAATTCCTCTCTTAATAGTGAGAACCCTATTTCTACATCCTCTTCTTGTTCGTTCTCTAACTCATCCATATCGTCTCCCTTATATAAATCTTCTAAATATCTTTTCCATCTATCTGCTACCTTAACTTTATTTATTAGAAGCTCATTATTCTCATCTTTAATACCATTATTTTTTTTTCTTATCTTCTCCGAAAAACTTTTAACTGCCTTGTTAGCCCTATCTATCTTACCTACTCTCAAATCATCTTGTATTCGCTTACAATTCTCCTCCATCCATTTATTTCTAGCTTTTCTATGCTCATATACTATCTTATTTCTAACTCTATTATATTTTTCTTACTTTCACTATCCAATTCTCTGAAAGGTTTAAGGTTTCTTCTACTCTCTACTCTACTCTACTCTCTATTAAATCTAATATCTCCTTTGTTACCCAGGGTTTTCTCACTTCTATTTTTTTCTTACCTATAGTCTGTGTTGCTGTATCATGTACAGCCCTTTTTATTTCTTTCCATCTATTTTCTACGTTCCCTCCTATAGCTATCACTGTGATCTTATTATCTAATACTTGTTTATATTCCTCTTTTACCTCACTATCATTAAGCTTACCCAGATCCCACCCCTCTCTTTTAACCTTTCTCAATTTTTTGAATTTTAGCTTACACTTCATTTGAACAAAGTTATGATCGCTATCGATGTCAGCCCCTGGATAACTACGACAGTTTTTAACTTGGTTTCTAAATATTGATTTAACTAAAATATAATCTATTTGGTATCTAGCCCTATCACCTGGCACTTTCCAGATATATCTTCTTCTAACATGTTGTTCGAATAGGGTGTTTACAGTTACTAATCTATGTTCCTGGCAAAACTCAACTAATCTTTCTCCTCTATCATTTCGTCTGCCATACCCAAATTTTCCTACCTTTTTCCTTCACTACCTTCTCCCACTGACACATTAAAATCGCCCATAACTATTAAATTCTCATCTCCCTTTACTTTTCTCACTATACTATTTATATCCTTGTATACCTTTTGTACTTCTTCATCCTTGTACTGAGTTGTTGGCACGTAAACTGTGTCTGTGAGTTTCGTACTCAATCTAACCATAATTATTCTTTCACTAAATTGTAAGTACTCTTTAACTTTACGTCCTAATCTTTTACCTAACACTATTTCTACCCCTGCCTATTCATTAGTTGAAGAAGTTGTAATTATTCTATAATTATCTTTCTAAAAGTCATTACTATCTGGACATCTCACCTCACTAATATCTACAATGTCCAGCTTGCCTTTTCTCATTTCGACTAATAAATTCGTTAACTTATCTACTCTAAGTAATGACCTTACATTCCAAGTCCCTATCACTAAATTGAACCGTTGTTTTAAATTCTTAGTATGACGAGCCCCAAGTACCCACTCTCGGAGATCCGAATGTGGGGGTATTTTACCTCTGGACAAGAATTTTACTTGTGAGCTCTCCATCATACATATTTTGTGCTTTAGGCCCTGCATACCTGGGAAATATTGTGGGAAGTACCCATATCTTTCCACAATGCAGTTTTTAAAGCTGTGTATGTCATGGCCAACCCCCAACAACCTTGTAAATTAATGAGGATCACCCGAGACCGACCGACTCTCCTCCAATATCTTTTAGCCAGCAAGGCTACTGCCCTTTGCTGCGCTTTTTAATCGCCTTTTTTGATAAGCAGGCTTACTATAGTAGTACTCTTTGTCCCCTACTATAGGGAAAGAACATATTGCAAGGAAAACTTTTTTGTAAAAGAGTTTTTGATAATCAACTGATTACAGTAGCCTTTTCACCAACTTGTAGTTGCAGTAAAATTCTAGAAACGCTCAACAATTCTTATCTAGCTAATTGCTAACAGTACCAATATTAACTTCTTCAAGCGTGTTATGTGTGTTTGAAGCATTAAATTTTAAATTTGGAATTGCCCAAAAGGGATGGGAATCTTGTAACAAAATAAGGATGCACCGGCCAACTACAGTGGTGTGGGAGTGTGTTCCTATGGATAATCGAGAAAAGAAAATACTGTCACCGCAAGCTTTGTGATGTCCTTTTCTATGTTGAGGACTGTTATTTGACATAAAACATCATTGCTTTGATTATTCTATATTCGGTCGTCAAGTTTTTGTGTGAAACTAAAACACTCATACCAGATATAACTAGCACTGGGTAGCTGGAGATCCTTTATGAATTACTAACTTTACACTTATTCCATAAATAAAAATTAACTTAATTTAACCTCTACTAACATAAAACTAATTTCATTGAATATGTGTATACATATATGCTTTTCTAAAAATAATCTATCTGCAGTCTGGTCAGGTGATGTTGAACTAAACCGTAAAGAAAATCTTGAAAAACTGAATCTAATCCATCATAAAACTATTCGAAACACACTGCATTTTCCTGCTTTCCTATATAATTATTACATTAAACAATTTCAAATTAATGGAAATGTCGTTCATTAAACACGAAAACAGTTCAATACCAACTTTACACTATAACATTGTCCGTGCCAAAATATTTTACATCTAATACTTTTAATACCCCACACTTCACTAATGACTCGCATATTGAATACATCATGCACCTTGCAGATGTATTTCATATTGCATGTCAATCTCCGCCCATTCCTTTCGGAATTAATCATACAATTTTCTCTTAGAACTCTGTACATCCCCTATAAAAAACTCATCACCCCAACACTCCCTTAAATTAATCCCACTGGGATCTCACATTTAGAAATCCCCCCCCCCTGCGCTTTTATGTTTCTACAATTTCAATATGCTCAGGTGATCGATTTCTGTAAGATTCTGTTATTGATTCAATCTCAATTGGCGTTAATCTTTTAGTTCTTCTTCTACTTTGTATATTGTCTGGGGTTTTTCATATTATTGCACAAATTTGCTATTATGTTTATGACAAATAACACACAGGAAGTCCCTGTTACAGGTGTATCTGTAATTTGTTTGATCTGAAACCTTATTATTGCACATATTGTAGTCTAATGTATAAAGTATTACATTTGAAACCTATAGGTGTGTATTCTGCTTTGTCAATGTCTAGTTATTACAAAGTGTGTGATTTCCCTTTCATGATAATCACAACGTCTATTAAAATTGCCATATTGCATGGAATTTATTCTAATAAAACTGCAAACGCTTATATTTGAGATGCCTTCATTAACAAATCCATGTTTATTTCATAAATCTGAAGCTTACTAAAAAATGACATTTCTTCACCATGTGTTTCTGTGGTTATCATTGGTTTGTTTACATTCCGGTGGCTTTAAAATCATTGACAACCCGTTTGTCAAGTTTCTCTATGTATTTTTCCAGAAATAAAACTATTATATTTGTGGTTTTTAGTTTGATTAGAATATAAATACGGATTTACTTGCAAGTCTTAGTTTTTAAACAGTACTTTATATGAAATTAAGATTCTACAGGGGGTGCTCATAACAAATTAGTTCATTCAAGATTAAATATTATGTCTCTCTTATATGTCATGATCAGCGTAACACATCATGTTACAAGCTACTAGACGATACCTTATCGAAAATATCGCAAACTATAATTAATTTATTTCATATCACGACTTTATAGCTAGATTAAAAACAATATTATAATCAATCCTTTAAATTAGAACTGAACTTCAAAATCCCTTAATGGCAATTTATTTCATATCCAATTGCTCTAGATTATTTTGAGAATACCAGAATTATGCAAATAACATCCATTGTAAGCTTAATAAAGCTGTTACATGCAAACTCTTGTAACCTGTCAATCAAGTCCATCTGAAAATGCTGTGCCTTAGGGTGGCTATCAGTCATTCGTTCTGTAAGATGCTTTGTTTATATTCTAATGTATTATTTTGTTCAGAGGTAGGTTAAGCACGTGGCATTGCAATATTATTGGAAGATAGGATTTAGTACTTGAGAATCACTGGGGGCCTGAGCTTCTTTAATTATATGGGATACTTTTTGCTGATAATTTGTTTTGTCATTCGCGTACCTGCTTTAGAGACTTCATAAGCACAATTCGTACATTTAACTCGAGTTAATTTTACATTCTTTGTTGTAATTTTTTAAACAGTTTAACACACTGCACCATTTTTTCTATTATAACAGCTCTAAATGCATTACATTTTTTAAATTGATACCACACAATATTAATCTAACAACAAACACATGTACATACACTTTGACTGTTAATGCGACAGCAACTAACCAAAAACCACTTGTTAAAGATATTTACAGTTTTAATTAAATAGGGAATTATGCTTTTTAGTAAGTCTCTAAACTGTTCTCTCATCTTTGCAAACTTCTTGTTTAAAAATTCTACTTTATTGCTTAAACAGCAGTTTTATTATACCGAACGACAATTTGTAATAAATAAACATACTAAGTAAATGAAATAGGAAGATAGTGATGCAATGATGAGATGAACTATTTTGTATTGGTACTGGGTTTAATTCATGTGGGGAATCCTCCAACTAAAAGAACACTTTATTTCAGATATCAGTAACAATTAGTACTTGTATTGTGTCAAAAAGAACAAGATTTGAAAAACCGTTTTTATAACTACGTTGAAGTACCAGTATGTATTAGCCGTATTCATTTTTACACATCAGTCAAGTTAGCAGCTAGAAGTAGCAGTCGATTGCCCGGCTCAATGAGCCATGCTCCTCCCCCAATCCAGGATAAAAGACATGCCTATTTTAGTTCAATATCACTTAGGTCCGTCCTCATTCTTTTGTATAATACAACCTCTTCTATGTAAGAATGCTCTTAGACAATATATATATATATATATATATATATATAATAATGCTATAATTATAGGGTAGTTTAGGGGTAGGTTAAGTCACAGGGGTCGTAGAACAAATAAAAGCAACTTCCAGTTAACAAAAGTACATAATTACAGATATTATAAGAGTAAATAGGTCACTATACTTATTGTTAGTTGAGAGCACACTGTATATAAAAATACATGAGATTAAATGCATAAGAATATAGAAATATTGAAGAATAAGTACAAGTTAAGATAAGATTTGAAAACGCAACAACATGCATCAAAATTAAATCAACGGGAAACCTATATGAATTGGCTTGATAAATATTTAACAAGTGCGTTAAATATATCATCGTATACGTAGTCTAAATTATGCATTATTTGAAAATCGTACGTGAAATAAAGTATTACATTTGTTCAAAAATCCAATATTAACTAGGAAATAAACAAGCACCTGATTATTTCCGTTTAAATTGGAATAGTAAAAAACACTGAATACGTGATTTAATGAACGGAAAGTCTTGAGATTTCTCAATTTAATACCATGATATGTGAATGAATACGTGACAAGTCAAGCATGCATCCGAATATTTGAACTATACAATTGGTAAAATTCCCGGAATACACAAAGATAAAGGCAAAAGATGTCGTCCCAACACATGAATGAACGAATAGAAAACAAGAGAGGTACGGCTTTAAGTACGATAAGATTTGGAGCGACGAGTTGAGTATACATTTTAAACTGGGCTACGCCGATACTCTGAAGTGCTAAATTATTTACGTAACCAGTGAGACGAAAGTAAATTAAAATCATTTTGAAAAGTGTACGAATTGTGCAAGTGTGAGCCGATCTATTATAGACAGCTCTGGTTAATTACTTCTTGGTAATTACTTCTTGTTAAATACTGACATGGTAAATGTTCTGTTACTGTCTTGTTAATTACGGACATGGAAAATCTTGTATTTACTGATATTCAAATTGAATCTTAAATTGGATTAACTTATTACTGGCTGTAACATTGATATTTAAATGGGATTTTAATAACGATTTGGATAGTATTTTGGTTTTGATGTCGACTTCCAAATTCGACCCTAAATATTCAGACTTGGCACGAGAACTCTTGGGGGATGCAGAGGAATTACAGAACCATTCCAGGTTAGCGATATTGATATAATTTATTACTGAAAACTGTTTTAATTCAATACTATTCGTATCTGTAAGAGTCAACAAAACAGTAGTTTCATTGATCAATTTATGAAAAAGGTAATAGGCATCTTGAAACGTTTCAAAGGTCTCTAAAAATAAGCAAAAAGGCTAGTTTTCCTGGCTTCAATTTCATAATTCTGGTATATGTAAATATTCTGAAAAGGGGAAGATATTAAAAGTTGTAAATATTTAATCATTATATTGTGTATTGTAGAATTGCTTTATTTAATTGAATCAGCTAGTTGAGGCAAAGAAAATCCATAACTTAACATTTCACATCATAGGTGTTTGATTGATCAAAGGGGCAAATAAAAATATCATAGCATTTTATGTACGCCCAAATCGCGGGGCATAATATAAAGGGGATAACACGGCATTTTATTACACCCAATCGTGGGGCTGAAGTAATATCACAGCAATATGTATATATATATATATATATATATATATGTAATATTAATTTTCTTGACCAATTATACTTTATATAATAAGGGTTTTTTTTGTGTTTTGGGATATTTTAGGTCAAATAAAAACAAACGTCTTTAAATTCCTCTAATTACTTGACGTTTCGGTAGGGTTTCTGACCTTAATCGTAAGTCTGAAAATATGGTTTGTTTTATAAAATAAAAAGATTACAATGTTGTTAAAATTACTTACATAGAAATATTTAAATTAGAAATAGACTATGACATATGATTTTACTAGATGACATACATCATGAAGACAGTGAAAAGGTACTATAACTATGGGAACGTTACATGAATTTCAAAAATATAGGTTGTTGTAGTAAGATGGAATGTGTTACAAAACTATTGGAATACTTTCTAGTGTTTATAAAGTTGGGAGTAAATGATGCCTCAATTTTTTTGGTCTTGTTTATTATTAATGCAGTTTAGTTCTTTTTGTATATAAAATGATTCTAAGAATAAACGTTTGTAGTAGTTCTGTTCTATTTCTATTATATATATATATATATATATATATATATATATATATATATATATATATATATTGCCACAGTATCGCCTTTGCCAGATGTACAGCAATCAATTGTCTGCTGATTGCCACCTCTCTACAATTAAATTTATGCTTTGACTAACTCAGTGATGCCACGCACAGAGTGAGACGACGATATGATAACGAAGAATTTTTACACGCTCCTCTCCAACTTTCAATACACCTGAATAAGACAAACAAAGTTCACCAAAAATTGTATAATGAACTAAATAAAATTACAATTTACAAATCTATGCCCTTTCTAATATCATTTACTTTTTATAGAACTTTTAAATTAAAATAAATGTTCCTATCGAATTAGCTCTTTACGAAGTTTATAACTTTTTACACCTTTTTATAGCAATTAAAGCCAGCAAAAATTTTTATTTTTACCACGAATAGTTTCGTTGAACGTTCAAAGAAGTATCCCCTTTCTTAAACATAATTCTACGTACCAACCAAATTTTTGTTGACCTGTTACACACTATTTTAATCACATGAAAATTTTAAGCTCACATCTAAATATATAAATTATTTAAAATTGCAAAAATGCAACCTGTTATAAATTGAACAAATAGTTCTGACCTTATATTTCTCCTGTTTTTCTCTTGCTGGAGATTGCAGACCCAAATTTCCGCTTGTTCTGGAACTCCCAACAATTCGGTATATAAATCACTCTTAATTGACTAACGGTAGTTTTTTAAGTGGCTTAGAGTCGTTGACCAGCAACTTAGCGTGTTAACCCAGTAATTTGCATTAGTGTTAACCAGTGACTTAGTATTCGTTTATCAGTAACTTAGTGCCCTAAATTAATAAAATTGTAAAGATTTTATTAACTATTTCTAGACTTACGTTTATTTGAACAGCAAAATTCTATATAAATTTATTTCAACGTGCACTCTTTACTGTTTATATCTCTTGAAATTATAAATTTTATTTACGTTTCAATTTCTTAAACTTATAACTTTCACTAACATTCTATTCACGTAATAATTTTCTTTCAACTAGCACAGTCGGCGCGTCGATTATTAAATGATACTTTTTTATTTGTTTTTGTTGGTTTTATAGAATCAAATTCCTTCCCAAATGTTCCACGCGTTCTCAATGGTTGACGCAAACGCTATCAATTGTTTCTACGTGGAGAAAGACGGTTCACTTAGATTGTATCTGCAATCTGTTGGGGTTTTGGATGATCGAATGTGTACATTATAAATTGCACGTATTCCATTGCCTCTAATATCCATACTTTATGTACATATGCTTGTTTTATTAAATATGGCATTTTGTATACGTTCAAAATCGCATGTATTACGGAACTTTCTATATTTTATAAAATATGCTAGTTTTATGAATATTGCTATTACAAACTGGTATAAATTTACACGTGTTTAATAACTTCTGTACGCAAATGCATTTAGATTGAAAGAAATTTCATTTCACGGTTATTTTCTTCAAATATGTTGGATTTGTATTTGTTTTGAGCTCAAGAATGTCCCCAAATGCTCTAAAAATGATTGGATTGCTTCTGCAATTATTTATTTTAATGAATATAGTGAAGTTATTACGTTATTACTTTTTTCCTGAATTGTATCAATTGGTCACCAGTACTACCTATATTTTTTCTGTGTTAATACCAAAACAGTGATTTTATAAAAATCTACATTTAAGGAGTAAGGCCGTCAGTACATATGCGACAAATTTTAAGTTCTGTGCCCAAATAAAAATGTTATTAATTTTTATTTGAGCATAGAACTTAAAAATGTGCCGCGTATGTATAGCCCTAATGTTTAAATGTAGATATTTTACAAATTCACTGCTTTTGTATTAACCAAAAAAATAAACTAGTGTGGTTGCCATTTCATCCGGTTCAGTAAAAATTAATAACTTTTTATGTGAGCATAGAACTTAAAAATCTGCCGCATATGTACTGATGGCCTTAATATCTAAATGTTTATTTCTTAACAAATTCACTGCTTTTGTATTAACCCAGAAAAAATTGAAGTTATACTGATGGCCACTTGAATCAGTTTATGGAGAAAATTAACAATTTTTTAATTTGGGCTTGAAACTTAAACATCTGCCGCATATGTACTGATGGCCTTAATATCTAAATGTAGATTTATCTACAAATTCACTGCTTTTGTATTAACCCAGAAAAAAATTGAAGTAATAATGATGGCCACTTGAACAGTTCATGGAAAAAATTAATAACATTTTTATTTGGGCATGGAACTTAAAAATCTGCCGCACATGTACTGACGGCCTTAATACTTAAATGTAGATTTTTACAAATTCGCTGTTTTTGTATTAACTCAAAAAAAAGTAGTGCTGACAGCCACTTGATACGGGTAAGGAAGAAATTAATAACATCTTTATTTGGGCATGGAACTTAAAAGTCTACCGTGTATATATTGAGGGTCTTAATAACTAAATGTAGACTTGTTTACAAATTTGTTGCAGAAAAAATTTAAGTAGTGCTAGTGGCCACTTGATACGGTTCAGGAAAAAATTAATAACATTTTTATTTGGGCATCATCATCATCATTAAGTCTTCAGTTCTGGAACTGGTTAGATACATACCTCCATTGTTTCCTATTCTGAACTAACCTATACATTTCCCTGAAATTCTCACAGCCTCCATCTTTCGCTATCTGTGTGCAAGTTTAACCTAGGTCTACCTCTACCTCTCTTTTTTCCTATATCTACTTGTAATATAGCCTGCATTATTCCCTAAAAATGTCTTAGAACGTATCCTGTTTTTGTCTCCCATTTTTTTTTGTATTTTACAGAAATCTTTATTCCACACCAAAACTCAACAGTGTTTTACATCAGTGTGTGGATGTGAATTTGATATAGTATGTTTAGTTGAAACTGCATTCACACCCGATATCTTCAGCTCTGAGATTTTTCCAAACTCGTTTAATGTTTTTAGGTGTGATCGTCAGTATGATGTTATAAACAAAGTGTGGGGTGCTGGTGTTTTTTTAGCGGTAAGGAATCACATATTGGCTGAAATTCTGTATTTATCTCATATTACGTCAGTGCTACCCAATATTGATATCGTTGGATGTAAGTGTAATTTGAACTCAAATTCGTTGTAATATTTGTTATTTACGTACCTCCTAACACAACGATTGCCGATTATCAGGTAATTGTTGACCTTTTCGAGCAACTAGAATGTTGTTATAAGAAAAACGTCGTAATTCTGGGCGACTTTAATATACCAAATTTTAATAACCCAGATGTTGACGATTGCAAAAGTAGGCTAATGCGAGGCTTCACTGAACTATTAAATATGAAACAATCTAACTTCATTACACATGTACAGGGTCGAACACTTGATCTTGTATTTTCAAATACCAAGTGTGTAATTACACACGATGCACTTCCTTTTGTAAAGAAAATACCTTTATCGCCCAGTTTTGAAGACAAATATAGATTTTCCTAATATCATAAGTAATACATTTCCCATTAATCGTGGTAAAAAAGCGGACAATTTAAAAAAAAAACGAGTTCATTGGTTTGTATAATACCCTTGCTAATACTGATTGGTCATTTCTGTTAGAATCATCGGACGTGAATTTAGTTTGTAAATATTTTTATGATTATGTCTATACCCTTTTTGATGTTTACGTACCACTATTTAGTTGTAAAAAACACAAATATCCCAGATGGTATTCGCAGGAGCTTATCAAATACATTCAACTGAAAAGCTCGTACTATAAAAAATATAAAACCAGTGTGAAGAATTTCAAAAATTACGGTCCATAGTTAAATCGCAAATGAATGCATGCTATAAATAATATCTCGTTACTATTCAGCAATCATTTACTGCTGATCCCTGACAACTGTGGTCATACATTCAGGAAAGACGCGGCGGTACCCGCATACCTGGAAAATTGTATATCGACAACCAAATATATGATTCCCTTGAAGCCACTGTGAACGCGTTTAGTAAATACTTTAGCAGTGTGTACTCCACCTCCAACGTTGGTGCAGGTATAACTACTTTTAATAACATGTTTATCATAAATGTTGAGCAGTTTACAATCAGGCAAGTTGAATCAACCATCATTAAATTGAAAAACAAAATGACTTCTGGTCCCGATAATATTTCCAGTTTTATAGTTAAGGAATGTTGCACAGTATTTTCTTATCTGCAATCTCTCTCTGAGCACTACAATTTTTCCTGATGTGTGGAAAACTGACAGAATTTCTCCTGTTCTAAAATCCGGTAATCCATCGAAAATCAACAATTATAGACCAATAAGTATACTGTCTAACTTCTCTAAAGTATTCGAAATACTATTATATAATGAAATATATCCTAAAGTTAGAAGCTACATTTCAACATGGATTTATGATGGGCCGCTCTACTACAACTAACCTTATGCTTTTTACCCAGTTTTTGTCAGAATCGCTAGATGCCCAAGGTCAGGTGGATTTAATATTTACTGATTTTGCAAAGGCATTTGATCAGATAGACCATTCCATCATTATTACGAAATTAAGCACATTTGGCTTTAGCAAAACACTTTTATTATTATTTCAATCATATCTACAAAACCGTATGTTGTATGTCATTTATAAGAATTGCAGCTCGGAAAACTTTTTGGCACGGTCGGGCGTTCCACAAGGATCCAATTTAGGTTCGCTACTATTTTTGTTAATCATCAATGACTTATCTAACACTCTAAACTGTGAAAAACTGCTTTTTGCGGATGATATGAAGATATTTGCCAGAATAAATACACCTCAAGATTGTTACTTTCTCCAACGGCAAATAATGTTAGTACAACAGTGGTATGTTGCAAACAGCCTTCATCTTAACGTAAATAAATGCAAAATTGTTACCTTTACTAGAACGATTTAACCTGTTATTTACCATTATAAGTGCAACACTGTACAGCTAAATCGATGCAGTGCGGTGACGGATCTAGGCATTACATTTGATTCTCACATAAACCACATATCTGCAACCTCTACAGCAGCAATCAGAATGTTAGGCTTTTTAATACGCAACTGTAGATCTTTTACCAATATACTAGCATTCAAGAGTTTGTTCTATGCATATGTTAGAAGCAAGTTAGAGTATGGTGCGATTATATGGTATTCTATATATCAATATCAAAAGGACGATCTAGAAAAAATACAGAGAAGATATCTGAAGTATATGTTTTTTAAAATGAATGATTACTTATTTATTTATTTATTTATTTATTTGCACATACATGCATAAACGGGATACCCCATTTACATTAAAAAAAAATATATAAAATGTGTAATAATACATAAACTTAATTATACAAATTTGATGATGTTTGCCTAAAGCTCTGAGGACTGCTACCAAACCAATTTAATTCACTAAATGTATTTGCAGAAGCTACAACTCGATTTAGATAGAAGTGACATCTATAATTGGTTCTGTGGCAATCACTGTGGAATAGGTGAAAAGTACGTGATTGTCTAACTGGAACATTGAATTGAATTAATACTAGTAATTCCGTACAGTTGATGTAACCATTAATAATCTTATGCAGAAGACATAAATCATTCAATAACCGCCTATCCAGTAATGAAACTAATCGAAGTGATTGTAATAGAGACAACTCATGCCATTGGTGCTCTTGAAGTCCCATCTTATATGTAATAAATTTAAGAAATTTCTTTTGGACCCTTTCTATTTTAACAATATTATTTTTACAAAAGGGCGACCATATAATGGAAGCATATTCTAAGATGCTTCTTACTAAAGAGCAATATAGCAGTTTGCATGTGATAGTTGAAAATTTACCACTATATCGGAATACGAATCCTAAGATTTGCATAGCTCTTTTGGTGATAGTATTAATATGGAAAATAAAAGTGAGTTTAGAATCTATCAAAACACCCAAATCTTTAACTTCATAAACTCGTACAATAACATCGGTATTTATATAATATTCTGTTATTGTAGTCGACACTGCACGAGAGAAGGTTATGGTTAGGCATTTGTTGATGTTCAAAGAAAGTCTATTTGTTTTACACCAGCTATTAAAAGAATTTAGGTCTTCCTAGAAAAAGATGTGATCTCTTGCAGAAATATTATTTTTGTAAATTTTTAGGTCGTCAGCAAACAGCAAAAATTTACAATGTTTAAATACTTGTTTAATATCGTTGACAAACACTAAAAATAGGAGAGGACCAAGGTGAGACCGTTGCGGAACTCCAGAGTATACCGGAAACTTGTAAGAAGTGAATTGTCTATACTTGACATTTTGCCATCTACCATATAGGTAGCTACTAAGCCATTTCAAGATCATACCATCTACACTTGCCTTTTGTAGTTTAAGAATCAAAATATTGAGATTTACTTTGTCAAAGGCTTTGGTAAAGTCAGTATACAGAGCATCTACCTGAAGTCCATTTTCTAACGCTGCAGTTATGTCATTGGTATAGACAAGTAAATTTGTAATAGTTGATTTCTGAGATACAAATCCATGTTGGTTATTGATGATAAATTCTTTAAACTTCCAGGACAAGTGATGAGTTATTAAGCATTCCAATAGTTTCGGTATTGAAGATTGAATACAAATTCTTCTGTAATTCTGAATCAAATTTTTGTCACCTAATTTTAATATCGGATTAATATAGCTGTGCTTCCATATTGTTGGAACCTTGCCTTGGGTAAGAGAGTTATTAAATAGGATAGTTAGGGGAATGCACAGACTGTGAATACAATTAATTATCAAGCTTGTAGGTATGCCGTCTGGACCAGCAGAATTGGTAGGTTTAAGTTTACAAATAGCATCAAAAACCTCATCAGTTCCCAGTAAAATTTCTTTAACATCAACTGTGTCTAACGTGCAATTAATGTCTCCAGTTGTATCAAATGGTACAATACGTTCATTTTCATAAACCTCAGAAAAAAGTCAGCAAATAAATTGACTATGCCTAATCCATCAAAACTGACATGAGACTTGTATATCATTTGACTTGGCAAGTCATATGTATGCTTCAATTGATTTACATACTTCCAAAAATTAGCAGGAGATGAATGGATAGATCTTTCAGTAAATTGAAGATATTGATTGTAGATATAACTACTCATCCTTTTGCAACGTATGTGTAGCGAACTAAATAAATTATAATCCTCTATACGACAAGAAGCCTTATACCGCTTATGAGCAGCTTTCTTTTTACTTATTAAACACTTCAAATCACTGTTAAATCATACAGGAAACATTGTTGTTTGAATGCGTTTTTTCGGAATATAACTTTGCAGTCCATGATATAGAATATTATAGAAAAGTTCAATTGTGGTATCAAGATTTTCCTTTGAAGAACAGAATGACCAATCAAATGAGTTGAAATATAAATTAAGTGACTTATAATCACCTTTAACAAAATCAAATTGCGATTCTTTATAATGTAATGATTGTTCTTTTGTTTTCAATGTAATAGTAATATGAACGGCCGTATGATGAGTACTATTATCCATAAGTAGGTCTACAGCTGAAGATATAGCGACATTATTTAAGTTTGAAAAAACAAGATCTAAGAGTCTGTTGTTTGAGTTATAAACCTGGTTATGTTGTTGTAGATCTAAGAGGGCTAGTGTATTAATGAGGCATTCTGCATTATCCCCACTATTACAAAGAATAAATTTGTCATTATGTCATGATGAATTAGGAATGTTGTAGTCACCGCATAGCTAAATTTTTGATGAAGGATAATTATAAAAAATATGTTCAAGAGCTGTACTATGTAATTCATATAAATCCGCCGGCGATGTAGGTGGGATATATGTACCACCAATAATTAAATTTTGGCCTGAAAATTGAATTGTAACAAAAACAAGTGTTCAACACCAATTACATTGGTAACAATTAATCTTGCATTTAAGGCAGCTCTAACTAATATAACTACACCACCCCCTCATTGCTTTGTACTGGTTAAAATATTTCTATCACAACGAAATACCAAGTAGCAATTTGTGGTCAGTTCAGAATCATAAAAGGAGCTATTAAGCCAAGTTTTGGTGACAACAATAACATCATAATAGGCATTTAAAATTAAATTGTCTTTAAATTCATTGACCTGTGATCTAAGTCCACCAACATTATGATAATAAACAGATAACTGTAAATGGGGTAGCACTAATTTTTTATTGAGGAAGTAGTGATTGATGGAACTCCATTAAAATACCTAATGGTGACATTCTTACCATTAGATTTACGTTGGTTTAGTTCATCACGTAGTGACTGCAAGTATTTTCTCTGCTGTATGGTTTGATCAGAAGCAATACGATAAGAGGATGAAGTAAGCTTAGAACTGTTTCTCAATGCTGTGCGTACAATTGATGAATCCGAATAGATGACTTATCGGTCTGATTAAATCTTTTTTATTGCCAAGCCTGATAATTGCAACAGGAGGAAATTGATCAATTTCTAGTATGCGAGAGATTTTAGCAACTGATTGTTTATCATAATCAACCCTATCAGATGTTTCGCGAGATTTAGATTCATCAACATTAAATATGATTAAATTTCTGCTCCTAGTAACTCTTTCATTAACCTCAGCAAAGAGTGCTTCAGAATTAGGTATAATTTTATGACTTTCGAATAAGACAACTTTTTCCTTTAGCACATTGACTTCCGTTTTTAGATCATTTAATTTTTTTAAAATTAGTGGAACTTGTTTAAATGCAATTGTACACTCATCACAGAAGAACATTAGTGATCTTTGTTTTTTAGCTGCATAACGCGGACTTCAGATGCTCCCAATTCTGAGCATTTTTCATGAATCACTGTGCTGCAACAATCACATATTAGGTAATTTTCATTTTCACATGTTTTATTGCACTTTGTACATTTATCCATTATGATTTAATTGTTTTAAATTTTAATATCTTATTATTAAAGCACCTGCAGATAACTTGAACAAAGTTGATAACAATATAATATTGGCCAAGGATAAATACAAGTATAATGATGTCAATAACAACAGCTGTATCAGCTGATACCGAATTATTAAATTCAGTTTCACAGATAATCACTACTGGTTAAAAATTTGAAGACAATCCAAATATGCAATGTGTAGCAATAGAAACTGCACAATTCACCGATTTTATCGATACAATTTTCATAAATTATTTCACAATGTAAACCACTTAAACTGTTATTTAAATGAAGAGACCAAACAACATGCTGCCATACACATTTTGTTGCGACTCGTATACTATCCACCTCTTGGTATTGATCAAAGTCTATTGCTATATATGTTTGATATGGAATCCCTAGAAACTCTTAGAATAATGATTAGTCTAACACTGTTGCATAAGTTAATGCATAACATAATTGATTCCATACATCTACTGTCGTTAATCAATTTTCACATACCGCGATTATCTACCAGAAACTCTTTAACATTTTATTGTAACGCAGCGCGAACTAATACATTACTAAAGTCTTCTGTTCACATAATGTGTAATAACTTTAATGTAATTGCAGGTTTTTGTGACATTAATCATTGTAGACTATTAGACTTAAAAAACGCTATGAGAGACTACTTTTACTTATTCTAAGCTCATTATTGAGTTTGTAGTGATGTATGGTAGTGCGACACACGTAGATAGTTATGTATTGATAGAACATCCTTATCTACTTACTTTTTTCTTTAGTTCTTTAGTGTATTTAGCAATAGCGCGTTTTGTTTGTTTATTTGTTTGATTACTATCTTGTATGTTAGTTTATTTCTAATTTTTTTGGCATTGTTCTATAATTGGATGTAAAAATCTGTTGGACAATAAAGATTTATAAATAAATAAATTCCCTTACTTTATCTGTCCATGCTATCATCATCATACATCTGAAGTGTAGCATTCCACAGGCTTCTTCCTTTTCCTGTCTGCTTCTCCTACGGTTCTATTTCATAGGCGTATACAGTGCTATGCTCCACACATATGCTTCCAACACTTTTGTCCTTGTTTCTATGTTTGTTGTCTTTGAACATAACCGCTGCTCTTTCTTGTTGGATACAGTTCGGTTCCACTTCTATATATACCCTATTTTACCAATAGTCAGTAGTATGTAAAGGATGTTAAGCAGCCTCTAGCTACCAAGATTCCTTAACACTTGAACATTTGCCAAATTAATAGTTTTCCAATAGATCCTTTCGCACAATCAAGATTAGTTGAAAATATTGCAAAACCAACACCTGTATTTTTTCTAGTACTTATCTGGCTAAATGCAATTACGTTTTCGTCATTAGGTTTTCTGTCTTAGAACAGGTTGGACCCATACTTCCACTTTCTATTCTGAGCTAGCCTACAAAGTTCCCTGACATTCCTACACTCTAGATACAGCTCGGTTCCCCTTCTCATCATCATTAGGTCTTCAGTCTTGGAACTGGTTAG
Organism: Platerodrilus igneus; assembly: GCA_036346225.1. Classification (NCBI taxonomy): domain Eukaryota; kingdom Metazoa; phylum Arthropoda; class Insecta; order Coleoptera; family Lycidae; genus Platerodrilus; species Platerodrilus igneus. The sequence goes on along the minus strand of JARFIW010000439.1, from coordinate 1,703,617 downwards.
ACGCGTAGCCTCATTGTTTTCTATTCCCAACTAATCTACACATTTCCCTGAAATTTGCAGAGGGTGCATCTATCACTATCTGCGTGCAAAAGTCTGATCTTGGTCAACCTCTACTTCTTTTTTCCTATCTCTGCTTGTAATATATCTCGTACTATTCCTCAAAAATGCCTCAGAACGTATCCTACCCTTCTATTTCTCCAATTTTTTGTTTAGTTTTCCACAGATATCTTTCTCTACTATTTCTATAATCTATTTGTTATTAACCTTGTCCGTCCATGCTATCATCCTTATACATTCGAAGCACACATTCCAGAAGGCTTCTATCTCTTTCTGTCTGCTTCTCCTACTACCCCTATTTCACAGACATACTGTGCTGTGCTCCACACATATGCTTTGAACAATTTTCTTCTCGTTTCTGTTTGTTGTCTTTGAGCATATCTGCTGTTCCTTCTTGTTAGATGTAGTCCGATCGCCTTCTGTTGTTTTACAGTTGTATACCCTATTTCTGCAATACTCATTGGTATGTGAATTGGGTTGAGCAGCCTGTGGATACCAAGTTCCCCCAGCATTTAAACATTTGTCGAATTAATAGGGTTCCAATATATCATTTCGCACAATCAACATTAGTTGAAAATATTTCACAACCCACACCTGTAGTTGTTTATAATAATCATCAGAATTTAAGTGCACTTATTTTTTCATCATTAGATTTTCCGTCTTGAAACTGGTTAGACGTTTACCTCCACTTATTTGTGTTCTGAGCTAGTCTACACAGTTCCCTGAAATTCCCACAACAGCCTATAAACAGGTTGGTTCCCCTTTCCATTGTTTTCTAATTATATGCCTTATTTCACCGAGATTCAGTGGTTTGGGAATGGGGTGGGGGACCCTGTGGCATAGTTGGTATGTGTGTGACTACTACGCCAAAGGTCTCGGGTTCGAATTCCGACACGGTCCACTTGAAAAATGTTAGGCGAGCATTTTTCACAAAAATACACCCTTGTTCAGATTAGAGGTAAAATGGAGGTCCCATGTGAGAGTGTTGTCACGCACGTTAAAGTTCTCTACCTTGCTTGGAACAGCAAGGATTCGACAAAATTCCAAATTTTCCAGGTAAAAAAAACTCGTTTCCTGACCAATGTAGTACCTTCGGGTAGAGCATTTGAAAATCACATGTAAGGTATGTGAATGGGGAGGATGTGTGTGACTACTACGCCCAAGGTCTCGGGATCGAATCTCGAAACGGTCCACTTGGTAAATGTTAGGGGAGCTTTTTTCACAAAAATACACCCTCATTCGGATAAGAGATAAAATGGAGGTTCCGTGTGTGTGTTGTCACGCACATTAAAGATCCCTACGTTGCTTGGAACAGCAAGGGTTCGGCAAAAATTCAAATTTTCCAGGTAAAAAAAAACTCGCTTCCTGGCCAATGTAGTACATTCGGGTGGAGCATTGGAAAATCACATGTAAGATATGTGAATGGGGCCAAGCAGCCTGTGGCTGCCCAGGATCCCCCAACACTTAGGCATTTGCCGAATTAATAGTTTTCCAATAAATACCCTTGTACAATTAACATTAGTTGAGAATATTGCAAGACCAATACCTGTAGTTGTTTATAATAATCATCATGTTTAAGTACATGTATTTTTTCGTCATTAGTTTTTCCATTTTGAGACTGGTTGGATGCGTTCCTCCATCGATTTCTATTTCGAGCTAGCCTACACATTTCCCTGAAATTCCCACATCCTACATCTTTCACTAACTGTGTGCAATAGTCTAACCTAGGTCTACCTCTACCCCTCTTTTTTTCCTATCTCTGCTTCTAATATATTTCGCACTATTCCATCATGTCTTTGTATGTGACCTATCATCCTCTCTCCTATTTTCTACCGTTTTCCACATATTTCTTTCTTCCCCTACCATTTCTAGTACCTCTTTGTTCTTAACTTTGTCCATGATCTCTTCATCATACGTCTGTAGCACCACATTTCTTGTCCGCTTCTCCTACTGGCCAGGCTTCACAGCCGTACAGTGCTATGCTCCACACATATGGTTTAAGCAGTCTTTTCCTTGTTTCTATGTTTGTTGTCTTTGAACACAGTAGTTGCTTTTTCTTGTTAAATGTAGCACGACCTTGTGCTAATCTTTGCTTTATATCTTTTGTGCTTTTTCCATCTTGTGTTATTTGACTTCCTAGGTAGCAAAAATACTTAACCTCTTGTAAGTTGTCGTTACCTATTTGTATTCTTGTTTTTGATTTATTTTCCCATCTTTTGCATAATAGAACCTTTTTTTTTTTTTTTAATTTTCATACCATATCTCGCCGTTAGAACTGTTTCCATTTCATTAAGAGCATCTTCCAACTTCTCTGATAGATGCTAATACCGCTATATCATCTGCAAATCTAAGCATATGAATCTTTTGTCCCTGCATAGTAATTCCAAATATCTTCCTGCATTTGACAGTATTCGTTGCCTCTTCTATGTACAAGTTAAAAATTAATGGGGATAAGGCACATCTCTGTCTCACTCCTTTCCTGATATTTACTTCTCTAATGCTATTACCGCTGTTTGCGCTTTGTATAAGCTATGTACTGTTCGTCTATTCCTAAAATTCATTCCAATCTTTTTGAGTATTTCGAACATTTTTTCTATTTTACATTGTCAAATGCTTTTTTCCAGATCTACAAACTTTATATACACGCTTTGTACAATTCTAGTTAATATTTTTGACGCGTTGTAACGATTTTTCTTGGCTTACTAAAACACCAGCCCCACATTGGGTGTCAGTGTAACTATTTTTCCTCTCTCTAATTGGCTCCGCTAGCCTCACGCATGGGCGCTAGTGAAACGCTTTTCTATACTTCTGGCCGACAATACTTTATAATCACCATGCTCCAAGTTAGGTGTCTGCAAAACAAAGTCTTCCGACGTAACTAGGGGTCTATTCCTTGGGTAGAGCTATGAGCAATGGGGGGGTAAGTCGAAATCTGTGGGGGGGTCACACTCAAACTAAAACAAACAGGCGCCACCAAGTCCAGATTGATTCATGTAAATGGCATGGCTAATTTCTAAGGGCGGACGTGGAGACCCAAAGAAAAAAGATCGCCTTTGCTGACAAAACCTGTCTTAACAGAATAAGACGCTGTTCCTGTAAGGAAAAATAATAATTAAGTCACATAAAAATGGGAACACTATTTGTGTCCCTCAAATATGTCTAAAATGCAAAAGAATGTTTCCTACATAAGGGTACCATAAAAATTGAACTCTTATTGCTTTTTGTTTATCAGGTCGGATCAAACTAGATCAGAATAAAAAGACTTTAAGCGTGGATTATAAATTTACTAGAAAGAATTTTTCTGTTTCTGTAAATAAAATTTAATGCAATAAAATAAAATGAATACTTGAATTACTTGAAGAATTATTGTAAAGTTTATCAACTTGATTCTTACTCAAATATATTACAACCCAGTGTGACTGGTTATACTAAGGTTTTCTAACCCAATCAGATCTGTGTAGGTCATTTACAAATTAATATACAAAACTTTCTTTTTAAGTTAACAGTATTAAAATCGATTTGAAGTCAAAATATTCACAAAGATATTCTCTAATTTTATCAAAGGTGGTAGTAATGTAATACTAAACATCTGCTTGCAATTGTGCAATTGTTGACGGCATATTTTAAACAAACAAGTGACGAGCCGCAGCTGTTAATTTATGCTGAAGCCACGTGTAGTCACATATCTACGAAACTAAGTGAAATTTAAATTTGATACTGGAGAAAACCAGCTTAGCTACAGATAAACTGAATAACAAATTTGTGCTTCTATAAAACAAAACGAAATAACGTGCTTTTAGAAGGAAGCACTGAGGAAATCTTAAAGCTATTACGAACCAAACCCGGGCTGCTGTCCTTGGCTAGATTGGGAACTGCATCGCCGTGCGGAGTCTGCAGCTAATTATTCCTGCTTTCCATGCTTTAAATACCGGTGTTGAAGCGAAGTGGGTTTCTTACATTGATTCAAAGTTGCATAAATTTTGTAGCGTAATCTTCCATGGTCTAATCTTAGTTATAAATATAATTTTCGTTGCGTAGTTTGTAAGTCGTAGTTTGTAAGTCGTAGTTGCGCTAAACAAATTTTTAAATTAGATACTAGGATAACGAATATACAATACCAACCGTTACTCAGGAAGTGTGTTACACAATTAATGCGACCGGAGGTCACTCGCCATTCTCTTGAATGCATGCTGTCGCTGCTTTTACCTATCGACGAGTGCCCCTGCCGCGTTCTTGCATGGTGGGAGGGTCCCGAGGGGGGTTGTCAATCCTCTCACGCGCGTGCCTGTGGCTGTGGAATACACCGACCTCCGAAACAAATAGACTAACGGCTCTAGATACTGTATTAATGCAAAAATTTGATTGTTACACGTATTATTACTTTAGTTAATAAAGGTGTTTTAACATTCGTTATACCTTTAATGCAGAGATTTTTAATGCGAAAATAAAATTGTTACAGCGTGTGCTGTCAAACTTATTTTTTGAAAATTTTCACATCTATCTGTGCCTTTCTTTTTTGGCATACTATGATGTTACGTTTGAAATCTTTGGGTATCTCGCCTGTCTGATACATATAGCTTACAAGTTGGAAGAGACATTCTGTTACTGCTTGTCCAGCGGCTTTTAGAGTTTCTCTTGCATCTTATCCGGTGCCTTACCATTTTTCAGACACTTTAATGCTAATTCAAACTCTCTAAGTATAGGATATCCCAAGTCATCATTTTCAATGTGTGATTCCTGTTCTTATGCTGTTAGTTCCTCTTGTGCATATAAATTCCCTATATATTCTTGCCATCTACCCACTTTCTCTACATTTTCTATAATGACGTTTCCTCTTGCGTCCTTTATATTTTTGCTATACGGTTTTATATTCCTAAAATTGTAAGCTTCATCTGTCTTTCCTATTTCCATCTTAATTTTCACCTCTTTGCATTTTTCATCAATCCATTGTTCTTTCATGGTTTTGTATCTCTTGTGTTTCTGTTTCGTCTGATTTATTTTTGTATTTTGGTCTTTCTTCTATTAAATTCAGGATATCCTTTGTTGTCCAATGTTTCTTTTTTTTTGTGTATATCCCAGAAATCTCTGGCTGCCCTGTCTAAGCAGGCTTTAATTTTATTCCATTCCGTTTCTACTTCCTTAGTATCATATATTTTTCAGATATCTTTCAACAATTCATTTGACTTTTTTTTTCGAATCTTTCTTGAATATCTTTATTTTTTAGTTTTTTCAAAGTCAAAGTGCCTTTTTCCTTTTCCTTTTTTTTTCAAGTTTTTAAATTTAAGTGCGGCCTTCATAATTACGATGTTGTGGTCACTGTCTATATCTGCTTTTGGGTAGCTTCTACAGTCTTTTACTTGATACCTAAACCGTTGTCTAACAAGAATGTAATCTATTTGATATCTTCCTATATCTCCTGGCAGCTTTCACGTATTTCGTCTTCTAACATGATGTTGAAATAATGTGTTTGTGTTGATTACATTGTTCGTGTCGCAAAATTCTACCAACCTATTTCCCCTGTCGTTTATCGTGCCTAAACCAAATAAACCTACTACCACTCCTTCCCTACCCTCACCTACCACTGCATTAAAATCCCTCGTAATTATTATATTTTCATGTCCTTTTATGTATCTTAAAATGTCTTCGATATCTTCGTAGATCGCTTCTACCTCTTCGTCACTGTTGGTGGAGGTGGGCATGTATACTTGTATTATTACTGTGTTTACCTGTTAGAGTCTAATCTAACCATGAGTACTCTTTCGTTCTTTTGTAAGTAATTTTCTACCAGTGTCCTATCTTTTTTCGTATTACTATCTCCACGCCCGAATTTCCGTCCTCTGCTCCTGTAGTGATTACGCTGAAGTCTCCACTTCAAAAATCCCCCACCTCTGGCCACCGAACTTTGCTGATCCCTACTATATCTAGTGCTAACCTATTCATTTCGATTTTTAGGTTCTCTAGCTTATCTACTTGCTTCATACTTCTAACATTCCACGCTCCAACTCGCAAAATGTTCCCAACTCTTATTCTGCACTTTCCGATCGCATCCTCCGAAGTAGTCTCATCCCGGAGATCCGAATGGGGGACTATTTTAACTTTGGAATCTTTTACCCCAGAGAATGCCATCATTTTATTATAAGTTAGGTACGCTGTGTACTTGGGAGGTAATGTGGTGGTTTTCCGTTGTCTTTCACATCGCTGTAGTGTGTCTTAGACTCCCATACCGACCCCTATGGTCTCTGCCAATCTAAGTACTGAAAGAGCCGCTGTCCTCTTTCGGAGACCTGTCTTAGTCTGGTTCCTCACTAACGACCCTATTACTTTTTTTTTTTAATAATAATGTCTTTATTGCCCAACAGCAAATGCCAATTACAGGACAAACAACACAACAAAAAAAATTACAGTTACAAACATAACATTTTGATGCAGTCACTATACAGCAAGTACAATATATGAGAATGAATTAAAACAGAGTATACTTATACGTCTAATAAATCTACCTAAGTCTATGTACCTAGCTAGAAGTTATAGTACCAGTGAAATGGTTTAGCTCATTGAAAATATCACCATTGCTACAGAAACTGTTACACAAAGAGCACATAACAGTTATGGGTGCTTTAAGCACCAAGTTTGTACGGGCAGAAGCAACATAAAACACAAATTTTCCTCTACCACCACTATGTGGTATACGGAACTTAATTTTAGATAATATATACATACAGTCAATATTATTGCGTAACAGTTTATGGAGGAATGTAATGGCAGCTAACAGATGCCTGGTATCAAGAGAATTCATGCTGAATTCGTCAAGTAATGTCTGATTTGAAAACCCCCTGGGTAGATAAAAATGTGTTTTCTATACCATAAGTACTTTAAAAATCTACGTTGAGGACCTTCCAAAAGTAATTTATATCGCTCGTAAAAGGGATACCATACTACTAGACAGTATTCCAGACGCGATCTCACCAAAGCAAAAAAGAGGAGCTTTAGTGTATTAATATTAAACTGACTACAGTTGCGTAAAATGCAGCCAAGTGTTTTATTACCACATGCGATTATATATAAAATATGTGAGTTAAATGAAAGATCTGAATCAAACACGACACCAAGGTCAGTAATACTGTTACATTGAATCAACATAGAAGAAGCCACTGAGTAGTTGAACATTAGAGGTTGAATTTTCCGCGAGTAAGTTACAAATTTACATGTGGTAACATTCAAGCTTAGCTTGTTATTTATGCACCAATCATTCACAAGGTTAATGTTATCCTGTAATTTAATACAATCGGTTAATGTTTCCACTGCTACAAAAATTTTAACACTTTACAGGTTAATACTGAGATTAAGTCATTTATAAAAAGTAGAAAGAGCAACGGCCCACGATTGGACCCCTGCGGTACACCAGAAATGGGTTTATATGGAAAGGAGCAGAAACCGCCATGTTCAACAATCTGAGTACGATCGGACAAATATGAAGTCAACCATTTAATACTAGGGTACAAGAAGTTGTAACTGCTTAATTTGTTAAGCAAAATGATATGGTTGAGACGGTCAAAGGCCTTAGAAATATAAGTATACACAGTGTCCACCTGGCCTTGACAATCAAGAACTTCAGCCACAAACTGAACGAAACTGCACAAGTTAGTAACTGTTGAACGCTTCTCAACAAAGCCATGGTGATGATGAGAAATTGCACTTTTAACTGCATTATATATAATGACATAAACAACCATCTCAAAGATTTTAGAGAAGTTTGACATTATAGTAATCGGTCTGTAGTTGCTAACATCATTAATATCATTTGCCTTGTGCACAGGGCAGACACCTGAAATCTTCCACACACTGGGAAAGGTTCCAGTTTTCAAAGATAAATTTATAATAGTTAGAAGCGGTGATACAAATACAGTTTCACAAGCTTTAATTAAAAAGCATGGTATGGTACCTGGTCAAGCCCCGCTGTTGGCTTATTTTTCAATTTTCGAATAGCATGCCTGACATCGCTTTCTGATACGAATTGAAGATCAAAATCATTATTACACTGCATAGCAGGTACATTTCCACTATTCATAGTAGGACAATCAGGGTCCTCTAAAATAGCAGAAAAGTGTTCTGCAAACTTATTCACAATGTCTTGGGGATTGTTGTAATAAACACCATCACTGTGCATTCTTCCAGGTATTCTGGACATACAATTTTTGGACCTAATAAAAGACCAAAAATTCTTAGTCAGTGTTAATGGAGATTTCTATTTCATCTAGGTAATTAGCATATGCAGGTTAGACTTTTCACCACCCAGCGTATCCTCACCAAAGTGGTACTAAGAGTTACCAACTTTGTACTTTCGAAATAGTTTCTCCTTTAACCTGATATATCGTATGATTTCACTGCTAAACCAAGGCGGATACTTCATATTGCTGGCATTGTTTTATTTTTATAGTGGGGCACATATTGGTCGAAGACCTTATACAGAACTTTATAAAAAATACTGCACGACTCATCAATGTTAGTACAACTATTTAAGGTAGACCAATCTAAAGCCTTTAAGGCATTATACAATCCAACAAAATTTGCTTTTTTGAAATTATATTTTGCCTTACTACGAAATTGTGGAAAATTGGGCTGAGTAGAGGATACAAGATCAAAATAGATTATTAATGCTGGATGATGAACATCCTCACTGACCAGAGGCACATTATCATGATCAATTATGCAATTGAAAGTAGCAAATACTAAATCGAGAATCTTATCATTTTCATTATAAATTTTGTTATATTGTTGTAGATCCATTAAATTAGTGAAATCAGTCAATGAGGAACGTAACACGTCCTCTATATTCATACTACAGAAGTTTGGAATATTAAAATCACCAAGAACCACTAATTTGTCAACACTTAGTAATGTTGCACCAAGTAATCAAATAGTAAATTAAGGTGATCGATTGACGGCATGTGCGGAATATAAACAACAAACACGTACAAACACCCAATCAATGTACATTTACAACCTACTACATCAAATGTTGGTAGTGTATCCAAGAGTACAGATAAATTGAGCTGTTCAGTTATTATATTATTTTTAATTGCTAAGAGTACACGTCCACCACGCTTAGCACTGGTAACAGTAAAGTTGCGATCACATCTATACACAATGTAGTTAGTAAATGCAAAAACTCACTGTTTGTTATGTCACTAGACAACCATGTTTCACTCAGGGCAACTAGATCATAATTACAAACACATGTTTCTTTCAAATTCATTAACTTTACCTCTTATACTGCGAACATTCTGGTAAAAACAGGAAATGCCTTTATCATCTGAATTTTTTAGATTATTTTGTAAGATGTTTTGTGAGTTATATTGAAGTTGTGATGCAACTGAATTTGAATACTCACATTTTTCTGATATGCAGACAATACTTGTTTTGGTTGAAGGAATAAAAAACGATTCAGACATACTCCTTTAGGCCATAACTGGAGTTGTCGAATAATATCAGCAAACCCTTCCGGAACTGAAATTTTAAATGAAGCATATTGTGTTGGATATTTTACATTCATTTTTATTACAACAACAATATTGATGCCTTTTGAATGCAAATAGTTTATAACCGCCCCAGTTGTAGTTTCTGGTGCAAACCTGTAAACATGAAAGTGATTCAACTTTTCAACACCTTTTAACTCATTAACCTCAGAAATTCCCTCTACTTTTGCAGATTTAACTCTTCTCCTAGTTTTTACGGTTCTCCAGACATCCTTAGCTTGATCATCATTTTGCATTTCCTTGACTGCACTATTGGATTGGTGTATTCCTGATCCTAAATATTTAGAATATAAAACAGGATCCCAGTTCACCTCGGATGGAATCTCAATTTTGTTAAAATTTTGTGGAATGTAATTGTCGGATGCTGGTTGAGTTTCAAATTCATCAGCTAATTTAACAGCTTGCTTAGGTAAGCTTAAGTTGGAGTCGCCAGAACTATGACCACTATTGAAATTAAAATTATTCTGGCATTTATTTACATTTGCCAGAGAACATGTTGCTTTGTTAATAATCTTATCAAATCAATGGTGCTTTCCTTTGAATTTGCTATTTCAGTTTTTAACTCTTTAATTTCAAGGTTAATTTACTTGTTTCATGGCCGATTAACTCCCTTAAACAAGTTACAAACCCATCACTTCTTAAATACTGGTCAAATTCATGGACAAGACCACTATTTCTAGGAACATCTGCAATGCTAGAACGCATCTTACAGATAAAGGCAGAATCTCCATTAGTTTGCTGCTGATGAGTACATACTCTTTCACTGCATGATACATGAACCTTTATATTGCACATTATTACACATAATGTATTTATTTACAACTTTTTTCTTACAGTAATTGCACAATAATAACTGCTCAGTTTCAATGACATTTCCACTGGTAGCCATTTTGGTTGGATCTGTAGTTTGGCTCTTTAGCTCATTAGAACACGCAAGCCATTTCACCTGTTCTAGTAATCTAGAACTTCGGCAAGGTGCTTGTCCATTCGAAATGGTTATTAAACTTGGATGTATAATAATTATGATTTCACATGTAGAATATTCTTCAAGAAGTAACAAGGGATTAAAAGCTTGTAATTTAGTATTAAAACATATGTATGTATACTTGTTTATTATACATAAAATTTAAGATACATCAATCATGTAAAAGGTTTCTTTAGTTGGATTGAAAATCTGTATTAGTTATCGTTATCACCAATGTTAGTAATTAGAGGTGCAATGTACCCTTGATCGAATTTGATCTCACTTTCTCACTATTCTTTGATAATTTTTGAAAATGTTCCACCTAATATCCTTCCAATATGTTGATAGTAGTAGGTCTTACATCCCATACATTCCAACTGCATTGGATGTGCAATGATACGGATTTCGGGCATGAAATACTATGTACCTAAAAGACTAATTACATTATACTGAGTTAAGGATAAGTAGATATGACACCAACCTTTTTCGATCAATTTGTGTGCCCTTAACTGTTCTTAAATCACCACTTTGCTAGGAACTGCTTACGGTACCATTATGATAAAGCCATGTTTTGTCTAAAAACACAAAACTAGTACAGATTTTCTTCTTTTATTGTCATATATCTTCAAGAATCGAATTCCATTTATCGATAATTGTTAGCAGTTCCATTAGACCTCGTGGATTATCTTTCAGCCATTTAAATACAATAGTGTGCAAGACTGTATTCAGGGATCGTTCACTACCATTAAAAAACTCATCATGCTTTAAATTCTGCAATCAAGTATGGGCTGAAACATGATAAATCTAATAATTACATATTGCAATATAAACGTAACTGGAAAATGAATACTAACGACCTTCATACAACACAAGTAGCTTAGGTCTGGGTCAAAATGATTCTGGCTCATCGTCTTTGATGATTAAAGTTCAGTTTAATACTAATATGGGTTCTGAAAAGAACTGTTTGAAGTAAAAACCAGCGAAATATCAATGTATAAAGACAAAAAGTTCCCAAGGTCGTTGACACCAACTAAACAAAGAATGACATATAACCTAAAACTTAAACGTCAACATTTAATATTTGGCTTTAAGATTATTGGCAACATCGTACATTGCTACTATTCAAACCAAAACTGTAACATAAATATTGTACGATATTAAATTGACAAACATCTACATCAATAGTTAGTACTTGTGTGACGTCGCGAATGACGAGGTCTATTTAGAAATTGCGAGCATTATACATCTGAAGCACTGAAACTTATTTTTCAAAGTGCCTAGCCGTTGCCGGCGCCAGTGCTACGAATTTTCTAACTGGGCTCAGCTAGCCTCACGCATGGGCGCTAGTGAAACGTTTTTCGTTTATTGAGGCACCTGCCCTACGTTTATAGAAAGCCAGTGAAACGAATTTTTCTTATATATAGCTGGCCTCACGTTATGAGCAAGTGTAACGAAGTCTTGCCGACATAACTAGGGGTCTATTCCTTGGGTAGAGCTATGAGAAATGGGGGGGTAAGTCGAAATCTGATTGTAAGTTGAACTTAATCCAAAACAAATAGGCGCCACCAAGTCCTGACTCATTTATGATAATTGCGTGGTATATTTCTAGGGGCGGACGTGGAAACCCAAAGAAAAAAAAATCGCCTTCGATGACAAAAACCCGTCTTAACTGAATAAGACGCTGCTCCTGTAAGAAATTGCAATAATTAACTTAATAGAAGGGTGGAACACTATTTGTGTCCCGCAAACATACCTAAAGAAATATAAAAAAAATATTTTCTATATAAAGTTGACATCAAAATTCTACTCTTAAGGATATTAGTTTCCTGTTGTTAGGTTTGACCATATTTGATCAAAATAAAAAACTTTAATCTTGAACCAATAATTTACTCAAAAGATTCTCTTTTAAAACAAAATTCAATGCAACAAAATTTCATAAATAATTAAATGAGTTCATGGGTTTTAAATTAAGGTTTATCAAAATAGTTGATAATCAAACATTTTAAAACTTAGTGTGAACTTGTTACAAAAAAAGGTCCGACCCGTGCAGATCTGTTCGAGAGGGTTACAAATTAAAACATAGTTACTCAAGTTTCCTTATCTAAATTATTTGTGTTAGTTTCAATTTCTAATATAAAAGGCAGATCACAAAAATATTCTTGTTTACTCAACTTGGGCAAATGCTGTTCAAAGCATATGTTTACTAGAACACATGTGTCAGCAGTATATTGCAGACAAACAAGTGATGTCAATAACACCTGTCGCTGTTACCAACAGTACCAAATGAACCACGTGTATGGTTTCTTAAACCATTAAAAATGGTGAACTATAATTTTAACACTGGAAACTTCCAGTTCAACAAATAATCTAAATTTTATATTATTCGTGCTTTTATGCACTAAACAAAATAGCGTGTTTCTAACTTGAAACACAAAAAATTACTTAAAGTTATCTACGAACCAAAACTGCGTTTTGTAGCTGTGAAGAGGTGTTGTAATATCAAACGTAATCACCATACATCCGTCAGCTGCTGCAATATGTTGAACCCCGGTGCCTCATCAAATAACATCTTTACGTTTTGTAGTAATATGGTCTTCTACAAATTAGTCAAATTTTCCATCATCAAAGTAGCTTTCTACAGACTGTAATACAAAGTGGTTTTAACATCAGTGGTTTGAATAGTTGTTTTCAAAGTTGCTTTTATTGTGGTTATTTGCGCGCGCTATTTAAAGATGGGTCTCGACTGCTTAAAATGTAACCGCAAATTGGCGGCCTGCTTCCAATCGTACATTTTGACTCAACAATCTCGCATGGCCGACTGGTCATCACGCTCGCTCGGACGACGGCGTGTCCCAGGTGGGGGCTTTCAACCAAAACGCGCCTGCGAACAGTTATCGAAGGCACAGATATTTGACTATACATAGAATGCTACATATAGATACAGCTTTAGCGTATTACCAAACTTGTTAAATGTATTTTACTTATAATTTTAATAAAAGCGTTTTATAACTTTGCACTTTTATGGATGGATTTAATAACCAAGAAATAAAATTGTTACAGCACAACATTCCAAAAGGCTTCTACCGTTTTTTGCCTGCTTCTTCTACTGCCCCTATTTCATAGACATACTGTGCTGTGCTCCACACCTATGCTTTCAACAATTTTCTCCCTGTTTCTGTGTGTTGCTTTCAAACATAGCTGCTGCCTTTTCTTGTTAGATGCAGTTCGGTTCCCTTTCTATTGTTTACAAACATATACCCTATTTCCCCGATATTCAGGGATATGTGAAGGGGATTAAGTGGTCTGTGGCTACCAATATCCTCAAACACTTGGGCATTTGCCGAATTATTATTTTTCCAATATATCCTTTTGTGCAATCAACATTAATTGAAAATATTTCAAAACCAACACCTGTAGTTGTTTATAATAATCATCAGATTTAAGTACAATTATTTTTTCGTCATTAGGTTTTCCGTCTTGAAACTGGTTGGGCGTGTGTGTACCTTCACTTATTTCTATTCTGAGCTAGCATACACTATTCCCTGAAATTCCCATAGCATAGATACAGCTCAGTTTCCCCTTCTGTTGTTTCCTAATTATCTGCCCTATTTCACCGAAATTCATTGGAATGTGAAGAGGGTTAAGCACCCTGTAGTTGCCAAGGATCCCCAACACTGACATGTGTCGAATTAATGAGCTTTCCAGTAAATCCTTTCACTCAATTAACATTAACATTGCAAGACCAATACCTGTATTTGATTATTATAATCATCAGGTTTAAGTCCAGTTATTTTTTCATCATTAGGTTTTCCATCTTCGAATTGATTGGACATACATCTCCATTGATTTCTAGTCTGAGCTTGCCTGCACATTTCCCTGAAATTCCCACAGCCTACATTTTTCACTATCTGTGTGCAATAGTCTAACCTAGGTCTACTTCTACCTCTCTTTTTTCCTATCGTTGCTTCTAATATATTCCGCACTATTGTCTCATGTCTTAGTATGTGGCTTATCATCCTATCTCGCCTATTTTTTACTGTTTTCCACATACTTCTTTCTTGCCCTACCCTTTCACCTCTTTGTTCTTGACTTTGTCTGTCTGTGATATCTTCATCATACATCTGTAGCACCACATTTCAAACGCTTCTTACCTTTTTCTTGTCCGCTTCTTCTACTGTCCAAGTTTCACCCCGTACAGTTCTGTGCTCCACACATACGTTTTAAGCAATCTTTTACTTGTTTCTATATTTGTTGCCTTTGAACACAGTAATTGCTTTTTCTTGTTAAATGTAGTACGACCTTATGCTAATCTTTGTTTTATATCTTTTGCGCTCTTCCCATCTTGCGTTATTTGGCTTCCTAGGTAGCAGAAATCCTTAACCTCTTGTAAGTTCTCATTACCTAGATTTGTATTCTAATTTCTAATTTATTTTCCCCTCCTTTGCATATTATTGCTTTAGTTTTATTTTTGTTAATTTTCATACCGCATCTCTCTGTTAGAACTGTTTCTATTTCAATAAGAGCTGCTTTTAACTCTTTCTTGCTAGATGCTAATACCACCATGTCATCTGCAAATCTAAGCATATTAATATTTTGTCCCTGCATAATAATTCCAAATGTCTTGCTGTATTTGACAGTATTCATTGCCTCTTCGATGTACAAGTTAAAAAATTAGTGGGGTTAGGGCACATCCCTCTCTCACCCCTTCCTTAATATTTATTCTCTATGTTCTTGCTCTAATTCTAAAACCCCTGTTTGCTTTTTGTATAAGCTATGTACTATCCGTCTATCCCTGAATTTCATTCCAAACTTTTTGAGTATTTCGAACATTTTTTCCATTTTACATTGTCGAATCCTTTTTCTATTGTTTTCTCCATTATCACCTCAGAGCTAAGACAATGTCCCATGTTCCCCTGTTTTGCCTAAACCTAAATTGATCTTCTAGTATTTTTTCAGCCGTTTTTCTATCTATGTACAATTCTAATTAATATTTTTGACACGTGTTCTGTCAAAATTTTCACATCTATCCGAGCCTCTCTTTTTTGAAATCTTTGGGTATTTTGTGTCTCATACATATATAGCTTACATGTTGGAAGAGATATTCTGTTACTGCTTGCACCTTATCTGTATCCGGCACATCACCATTTTTCAGACCCTTTAATGCTAATTCAAACTCATTTCTAAGTATAGGATATCCCAAGTCATTCTTTTCAATGTCTGATTCCTGTTCTAACACTGTTAGTTCCTCTCCTGCATATAAATTCCCTATATACTCTTGCCATCTAACCACTTTCTCTACATTTTCTTTACTGACGTTTCCTCTCGCATGACTTATACTTTTGCTATACGGTTTTATATTCCTAAAATTAATTCAAATTAGTTTCTATGCTGTGTCTGTCTTTCCTATTTCCATCTTAGTTTGTACCTCTTTGCACTTTTCATCAATCCATTGTTCTTTAGCTTTCCTGCATTTGAGAATAATTTTCCATTTTATAGATTTGTATCTGTTTTCCAGTTTCACCAGATGTATTTTTGTATTTTTGTCTTTCTTCTATTAAATGCTGGATATCCTTTCTTATTTTCTTTTTGTGTATACCCCAGAATATCTCTGGTCGCCATGTCTAAGCTTTATTTAATGTTATTCCATTCTGTATTTACTTCCTTAGTATAAGAAATTTTCCCGATTATCTTTCAGCAATTCATTTGACTTTTTTCAAATCTATTGTGGATATCTTTATCTTTTAGTTTCTCAGAGTAAGAGTGCCTTCTTCCGTTCCTTTTTTCAAATTTTTAAATTTAAGAGCAGCCGTCATAATTACGAAGTAGTGGTCAGTGTCTAGATCTGCTTCTACCGTCTTTTACTCGATTCCTAAACCGTTGTCTAACAAGAATGTAATCTATTTGATATCTTCCTATATCTTCTGACATCTTCCATGTGTATCGTCTTCTAGCATGATGTTGAAATAATGTGTTTATGATGGTTAAATTGTTCTTGTTGCAAAATTCTACCAGCCTATTTCCCGTGTCATTACTCGTGTCTACACCAAATAAACCTACTACCACTCTTTCCCTACCTCACCTACCACCGAATTAAAATCCCTCATAATTATCTAATTTTCATGTCCTTTAACATATCTTAGTATCTCTTGGCTATCTTCGTAGATCGCTTCTACCTCTTCCTCACTGTAACTAGAGATGGGCATGTATACTTGTATTATTATTGTATTTACCGGTTTAGTGTATTATCTAACCATGAGTTACTCTTTCTTTCTTTTGTAAGTAGTTTTCTACACATTGTCGTATCTTTTTTCGCATAACTATCCCCACTTCCGAATTTCTTTCCTATGATCCTGTATGAATTACCATAAGGTCTCCACTTCAAAAATCCCTTGCCTCTGGCCGGCGAACTTTGCTGATCCCTACTATGTCTAGTGCTAACTTATCCATTTCAATTTACAAGTTCTTTAGCTTACCTACTTGCTTCATAGTTCTGACATTCTACGCTCCGACTCGCAAAATGTTTCCTGCTCTTTCTTTAAACTTTCCGATCATATCTTCTGAAGTAATCTTCTTTCGGAGATCTGAATGTTGGACTATTCTAACTCTGGAATCTTTAATCCCAAAGGATGCCATCATTTTCAAACAATATAAGTATGCTGTGTACTTGGGAGGTAATGTGGTGGATTCCCGTTGCCTTCCACATCGCAGTATTGTGTCTTAGAATGCCATACCGACGCCTATGGTTTCTGCTACTTTAAGTACCGAAACAGCTGTTGTTTTCTTTCGGGGACCTGTCTTAGTCTGGTTCCTCACTAAAAACCCTACTACTTTGCTTGGACCTGTAGTTTAGCTTTGTAGATCATTCCATCCATTCTAGTAATCTAGAACTTCTTCAAGGTGCAGGTCCATTCGGAATGGATCAAATCTTCCGAGGACATAAAATTCTTTACTTATCCCAAGCTTAGCATTATATTTTCCCATAGATAGAGCATTTCCGACTTTGAATCAAGACCCCGTCCCATGAGTTTTATTTTGAATTCTTTATACACCTCTATTTTGTGCTCTATAAGTTTTGCATTGTCTGTTAACGTTAATCTTACCACATTTAATTTTTTTATTTACTTTATTGTCTACATGAAATTTTGTCATTTGCTCTGGCAAAACACTGTTTCTTAATTTTCTGTAGGCACGAATAACTCATTTGTAAATTTTGTATTATTACTTCTAATTTCCCAATGCTTTTCTGTTATTTCTTTATATGAATTATTTCTGTTCTGATTTAGCATTACATATTCTAAATTACTATTTTCAACTCTCTAACCTTTTCTTTGAAGTTTTTTATATTGGCTTCTATTCTTTTAACTTTTGTTTCATAAAATTAATTTTTTTAATATTTTGTAACCACTTTAATTTATTTCATCCTTATTTTTGATTCTAAGGTATTAATTAATGATCCAATGTTTCACGAATTTTTTTTTTTATATGCCTTGCTTGATTTTCAATGTTCACTTATTATACAAATCTATTAGTAGTCTCTAATTTTTCAATACTTTGCTTGATTTTTTAGTTTGATTCTTTGCTACATCTTTATTTGTTAAATTTATTTATAAGACTTTTATTCGATTCCTTTTCAGGTTTTTTATCCCCCATTATTAAAGTAGATTGCGATCATCTTTACTCTCGGTGTTTGAACTGATCATTTTTTCTACTTTATTTTCATCCATTGCTAAGCAACCATATTATATTTTACTCACACGCGTGTTTTCTGAATTACTGCTTTATACTTTCCATTTTCAATTATAATTTTTACTTAACGATTATATTATGCCCTTTAGATGACAATTCATGTAAGTTGATTTTGTTTTTTATATTGTTTATTATTAAAATATAGCTTTCAAGTAGATTCCTGTCTACACATTAGATAGACAATTTATAGGCTACTTTTCTTAAAGTATCTATTATTTCAGATATGAATCACCATGTTGGGTTGGCAATTTATTTGCTGTAATCTTGATTTTAAAGTTTGCACTACAGCTTAAACTGTTTTTGATAAATAATAGCACTTTCCTGGCTGTCTAAAGTTTTTCTCATTAAATTATTGAAATCAACTTATAATATAATTTAGAGTATTTCCTGAACCGCCACCGTTACTTTTTTGTGTATTGTTTATTGTAATTGTTTTTGTTTACTGTTCCCGTGCGTGTGTAGACGAGAATGGACTGGGTGAATTTTTGAATATGCTTTTGAAAGCCTAAAATATTGTCCTTTTATTATTTTTTAAGAATGCATTCTTCTGTGAGGAACAGTATTGCGGCTACCAAAAGGACATTTTCAAAAATCCAGCCTGTCGATTTTTATCTACATTCATCCAGGAATATGATACAAACATAATTAGAACAAAACGTTTGTTCTAATGCTTTTTGTTTTGTATTCCTGGATGTGTAGATAAAAGTAAACAAGCTAAATTTTTGCAAAATGTTTTATTTTGGCGTCTGTGTATTTTTGCATGTTGGACAAGTTTTTGAGGAATATTTTCTTCCATGCCAGGTATTGTAACTTTTTTTTGTATTGTTTATTGTTCTGATTCTTTTTGTATCGTGTTTCTGTGCATGTGTAAATAGGCTGAATTTTTGAAAATGTTCTTGGAAGCCAAAACATTACCGTTTTATTATTTTTTAAGATTGCTTTCTTCTGTGCAGTGCAGTATTTTGGCTGCCCAGGTGGCATGTTCAAAAATTCAGCCTGTCCATTCTCATCTGCACACAAAACACAAAAAAAGTTGTCATCGAAGCCGACATCTGCAGCTAGTTGAAATTATCTATTAAAGTGTAAAGTATAGCAAAACATTCATACTTTAAATAAAAAGTAATAAAGGAATGTTGCCTGAATAAAGATTATTGACCAACATCAAATTAGAAACGTATTGTATAACAGGCTGTTATTTCGAGTCTACTGCAATTGGACACCCTTTTAATAACTAACAACAATTTACACAATAAACTGGGTTTACTTAAGAAATCTGCTAAATTATCCTTACTATTAACTTATTTAAGAACTAAATACTTATTTCTAGCCATTTCTTTATTGCTGCCCATACGGGCTCCTTGTTTCTGAAGCAAGGTTGCTATTAACTTTGCAATATGAATTCCGCAGTTATGTTACCTCACAAACCTCCTTCCATATGTGTTTCATAATGGCATGTTTTTAAAAATTATTGCAAAATGTATGTGTTTCCTCTTATTAAACTAGTATTAGGATCTTCATCTACAAAATTGTTGCTTTCACCGCTAGACTTATCTGCAAAAATCCTTTGGCTCATATTGTATTTTCTAGCCATGGAATTATCAACGTAGCTTTTTGCTATGAAGCAGTGGCCTGTATTCCTTGACGTTCGATAATCTAACAAATATTTTATGCACTCGGGCATTTTACTAAAAGTATGAATACCTACTGTATCCCTTATGGCTACATACTTTCGATAAATTTCTAAATGTTTTGAAACAACAAATGTTCTTGTCTTTTTTATCTTGGTGGCTGATAAAGTAATTAATAATTTGGTTGTCTTATTAAGCAAATAACTATTGCTTGTTGAGATGTTCATGAACAACTATTGGGATGCTACCATACATTCACTAGTGCAACTGCTTTTTGCTATATACCCCGGGAGGACTACATATTGCTTTTCAGAATATTTGTACAATTGTAATTCCCATGAAACTTGACATTACAGTTGTCATTTCGAATCATTTGCTAACTAAGGTCTATGGTAAATCAGGTTCATTTTAAGCCGGTTGATTGAATAATAATCAACAAGATGCTGCTGCTTACGGAATGGTGAAAATTATTATACACATCCAGCCCTACTGCATTTTAAGTTTTGTAGTTCAAAATGAATAAATAGATTGGTTATCCAGCTAAGTCTATTAAAAAACTTTATATTAGATTACATATAAATCATAAATGTATCAGAAAATTATATGGTAATTTAAACTGAAGGAATTGTATATGAACTTGAAAATTCACTTTGAAGTCCTTCGCACTTTTTTAATGTGTAATTTTAGCTATTACAGTATTGGATTTTAATAGTAAATTAGTTTTTTTTATAAGATTTGCTATAGTTTTGTATATTGTAATTATAGTGTTAAGCACATTCACAAATGTCTTATTAATATCGATCCTAATTTCTACCTTCACCTGTTTTCCTTGTAAAATGGGCAGTTATAAACAAACTTTGGAACTGGTCGCACATGTCTGCCGACTTGCTCGTGTGGTGGACAAGGCGGTATCTTAACATTAATAGTAGTTTATGCGGTAGTGTCATTTGTTTTGTGAACAATTTAGGGAAATGAATGGACATCCCTATGTGTAATGGTATAATTGGAATACAATTCACTCAGACAAGTAATGCAGTTTATTTTTTGGTGGAAAATGTAAGTGATTTTTATACACAAATTAATTAGTATGAAACACCCATTGACCCGTCTATATAGACTTTCCTTAAAATGTCAAAAGTTGTTATTGGAATGTTACATGTGAAATTGACACCAATGACCTCTAAAATTTACTTTACCACGGAGGCTAACACCAGCTAGCTTACAGTGACGAGGGGTGAATTCTATGATAACAACTGCAAAACGTTTAGGAGTATACAGAATTGAACACTTTAACCAACCTGGGAAGGTCTTTGAATTTTCAGTCCAATAAAAATTTTGGGGTACAACCCACATGGAATTGTCCAATCTCGTTAGACGATGGGTGGTCTACAAGATGACGAAATGGTAATTTCTGCTACGCAGGTTGATGGAACCCTGTGTACATCATGCTTTTTTTACATAATGATTTCAACTAAGCACAATAATAAAATTTCATGCTATTTACTTAACCTGTATTAAAACATGAATATCTTACAATCACCACAAGTAAACTAAACTTTACCCTAATTTGCCAGCCTTACATGTATCTAAAAAAAAGAACATCTTAAATCGATTCAAGTATAATTATCCAACAGACTTGACTGGTGTATGTAAATTTCTACAAATACAATTGTGGTGATTATTTCTATTACATTATGCTCTTACTGAGCATGCACCAACATAAAAGTCTGGATCCTAATAAATTCGCCAACAGAATATGAAGCAGGTAGAAAGCTGAAATTCTATCACTTACAGCTTTTGGTTTGATACTAATATTTAAACATCCCTTTTGGTGCAGAAAAACTGTATATAATAATTTGGGCATTCTTAAGCTAAAATTTCAATGTGAGTTGTTTTTTGCCGTTTTTTTGTTCAATATTTATAAGAGTAAACAGCCTAGTTATTTATATAATATTTTAAATATACGATGCTCTAATCACAACCTTAATCTTCGCAGCAACAGTACATTAACAATTCCAATCCATAAAACAACTAAGTTCAAGTGTTCATTTGAATATCATGCTGTAACAATATTTAATAAATATTTTGATTTATATTTAAGAGCAAGTTCAGTTCAAACCTTCAAAAAGGCTTTGTTAATTAGAATTATTGAAAGGCAGAACCACATATAATTGGTGTACAGAGGTACTCTGTGAAAATCAGCTTTGCTGACATTGTACCATTTAAATAATTATTATGTTTATAATTTATTATTTAATAAACTTTTCTATTTCTATTTCTATATATTCAAATTTTGTTGTAGGAAATTATTCACCACAGAAACTTTCTAAATATAATGACATTTGGTTCCTCGAGTACATTTACATTTATGGCTTGTTTTTACAACCCCGGTTTCAATTTACCATTATTTGAGTTACGTAAACTGATCTATTTGCCCGATGGTCATGTCTGTTACTCAACTGTAACTAAAAGCTGGTATTCGAAGATTTGAGCGACCGAATGAATGAATTGCTCTTGTCATTATGCGATAGCGGTATTTATAAGCTATATTATTTTAGATTTCTAATTGCCTATATTCACATGGTTTGAACAATTTGAACTGAAGTTGCGGTTGCAGTCAAGGGTTTTCTCGTTGCATGGGAATATTATGCACTGCCACAGTTGCTATTTAATATTGACATCTGTGTTATTGGGTGGATCCAATATGTCTAGTATTTTATATTACTTTATGGGGTTCTGTCAGTTTCAGTAATTTACAATGATTTTGACTCTTCAATGCGTGAGAATATTTTCGAAATACACGTTTGTAGGATCAGTCATAGAAAAATATGTTGGCGTTTTTTTAATTTGATATGTCTATTATGAAGTCCCAATTTTTAATTGATGGTTGTAAAAAAATGTACTAGGGTACTTTACTATTTATGTCCTAATTTAATATTATGATGAAATACCTATGTTAGTAAGTACTCAACCATCCAACTTCTATAAAATTTTACGGGCATTTTCTTAATAAAGCTGTCACCGCTGATGGTAAACCAGAAATAGAACGATAGGTAATTGGTCCCTGTTGTAACGATGGCAGAAGGGGAGGGTGGCTTGCTCAGCCAGGAGGTCGTGGGCTGACGGCTTCGACTAAGGACCAGAATGGCGAAGCTCGAAGGGTAAGGGCGCCAGAGTCTTGCCACAAAGAAAATATAGAACCGTGACTCAAAGGTTTCAACTCATACACAAGTTCCCAAATACCATATCCAAGCAGCACAAAGCGGCACAATCGTCATGCGCTAACTCAAAACAATAATAAAAATAATAATCAAGGAACACGTATAATACTTACTTGGCACAAATACAGGTGACACAATGCACAAATATATATATATATATATATATATATATATATATATATAAAAAGTACGGTATATAAAGGGGGGTGAATATTTATCAAAACTGGTGAAAATGATGCTTATCTTAAAATAAGAATATTGTGTAAATAATGCACCTAATGTGGTACAACACCAAAAAAAATGAAAAAATAAAGTGATGCGTGGAGACCCACGAACGGTTCGGTACATACACGGGGTGCCGCAAAATAGGCGAATGAATAAGTTGTAACTAACGCAAGTTAAAACGCGACGAAAGGCATACTGCTCATCCGTTATATAAAGGCGCGGAGATAAATAATCTATAAAATTTATAAATATATCGTGTCCGTTGGTGGATCTTTTACAAAACAAAATATCGTAGCATAAAAATAAACCTGAAAAATAAGGCAAAATACGTAGCATATAAATCTGGTGAAATTAATAGTAAAGCAGATCACAAAAAAAAAGTATAAACACACTGTAGGTCACAATTGTTACTACAAAACTTCGGTATCTAAAGAAAAAGTATACACAATAGTTCGCCTGAATAGTGATTAAATATGTAAACACCGAGGGGAAAGCAAAAGAATTTATCAAACGTTACTTTTAATTTCTAAGAATGTAAAAATATTACTTTCGTTGTGATAAAACTGGATTTTGTAATACTTAAAGCGTAAATAAATTTAGCTGATAACGTAGTTTAAATTGGTTGTTGAGGCGATACCAAAAAAAAACAGGTATTAAGGTAAATATGTATACGATCTTCGAGATCCAGGTGTCCTGAGTACTCTTAGTAGCAGCAACACAGCTCTGGGCTCGATAATCGGCGGGGCGACTATTGCTTCCTTCCAGAACAGCAAATTTAAATTTGTAAACAAAAGCAAGGAACAAGCAGGAACGGTGATCGAAAGCAAAAACAAAAGGTACTACTAAGAGTAGTACCGACGGCAGTCTAAAGCAGGTAGTACTAAAAAATGGTACAAAAAAAAAGAAGGCCACTAAAATGAGAGAAAAATAATTAGAATACAAATACTGTACCTAAATAATTACGTACGTTGGACGGCCTTATCGCAAAAGCGAAGAGTCGGAGACGCAAATAAATTCCACAAACGGAAGTGGACAAACGTCACTAACTTCTGTCGTATAATTACAAGTCCTCCCCAAGGAGATGCTAAA
Source organism: Platerodrilus igneus (assembly GCA_036346225.1). Classification (NCBI taxonomy): domain Eukaryota; kingdom Metazoa; phylum Arthropoda; class Insecta; order Coleoptera; family Lycidae; genus Platerodrilus; species Platerodrilus igneus. The sequence continues at coordinate 1,679,151 of JARFIW010000439.1, read as the reverse complement.
ACAAATGCTCAATACGCACTTATAAAATTATACAACAAAACCAAGAGCGTTCACTTTACTCTTTTACAAGCTTCAAACAAACAATGAAAATCAAAATCATGCATACTACACCTGCTAGATAAGATAATCGACCCATTCAGAAATAGAAATAGACAAAGAATTAAAGCGAGTTGGAAATTAATTTCGAGAACCGGATAAGATTTTGCAGAAAACACAGAATAACTTCAAAACTGGGAAGCTACACGTAACAAAGCGCCTGAACTATCTAAAAATTGAAGAGTGTTTTTCTATTTACGATTAACACACAAGCTTTACACCTTCCTTACAAATTTTTTTCCAAAATTCTTTTATTGTTATAGTGTAACCTACCCGAGGATGAGAGAACGCCCTCTATTGACAATATCTGGCCCCATGATCTAGTGTAGTGGTTCATGATCCCTACGTTGTGTGACCAACACAACCCAAATATATACCATGAGATAGGTGGGAAGGTTTGAACTAAAACTACAATATTTATCGACCCTACTTTTAATGCAATACGATAACCTCAAAATTAGGTTACCAGCAGTTTGACAAATTACATATAGAGCAAACACTGCTGGAGTCAACCTGGGTTAATGCTGCGGAAAGAGTGCCGATAGAGAAAATCTCAACAACCTTACACTTCTAACTGCATAAATACACCTCTTCAAGGATAGGGTGGCGAAAAAGTACCCTGTCAACTGTTACCCGGGCATACAACATGTGACAACTGAAGAAATGTTAGTGTAGTCCAACTAATCTTTTCTGGAAGGTACCGAGGACGGCTGAGCCGTGACTAGTCGGCAAAAGTTGAAAGAGGAAGTACACCAGGAAGATAAAGACATTGACTACCAGTGTTCAACTTCGCACGGATATATAATATTAGTAACTCTCAACAATTGCTCAAACACATGCGCTTACCATACAAACCATTAACATTTTCCAACCCATTTTGCAATATGGTTCACAATGACTAACCTACCTTCTATCATATGCATAAATACCACTACAAGTATATTAACAAAGCATATATGAAGTTAAAACATGAACTTATGTTATGATGGTACCAAACAAAAGTTATAAATTAAACTGACTATCTCCAACATAGTCATAATGCAAACGCGTTAAATAACGGGGTCATAGCAGAGCTTTGCTATAATTACATCGTATCAAGCATGATTAAATTTCAATATTAGTTACAAATAGAGTCGTAGACTAGGAATATGGGGTCTCATACAATCTAACTTAAGGTTATGTTTCAAAACGAGATATGAACTATTCGATTATAAATGCACAACTAAAAGCTGAAATAAAACAATTACATGATCATAACAGGAGAACAATTATAGAATGCTTGTAACAAGTACATACCATATTTAAGCATACAAGTTCAAAATTGCAGGCTCTAAATTTATATAAATGCATTATAACAAAATCCTATCTTTTGCTGATGGGGTTAATTAGTTAGGGGTTATTTTTATATCCCCAAATGTGACCAGTAACCTTTAAGGAAGGATTTCCTTAAAATGATGGAACGCAAATATCTTCCGACTATGCTAGGGGTCTATTGCTTGGGCAGAGCTTATGAGGATTGGTCGTGGTTCTTTTTACAAAGCATTATTTTATTACTAGGGATAGATTCTCGACAAAACAGGGGTTTAAACAGGGCACCACCAAGTCTGTAACTTTAAACACAGGGTTTCCCTAAGGGGGACTTGGTCGTCCTTGGGGAGGAATATGTAATCTGGTTAGCAAACGGTAAGAATTGTTTATTATAGCGGATGATAACATCAGCTAAATAAAAGTACATTTAAAAATTAAACACAAATATGCGTTGTAACATCATCAATAAATCAACGACTATGTTAAAAAAGGAAGCGATCATGTCAAATATGTACTTTATAAAGGCCAAATAGAGTTTTTTAACCTTTCATTTGGGATGCTGAAAGTAAAGTCAAATGCCGGTTAAAACTTGTTGACAGACAGACAAACCACTCTTCCTGTCTGTATAACGATTTATTCTAATGTCACTGAGTGCGTTTTGAAACCTGTTAGTAGGTATTGTGCTTTTCAGAAATGCCTTTGAATATCAAAATGTATACTATTATATCTGCAATAAAAACCAACCAATGAAAATCGACTTAGGAAATCTTCCTGATCACTAACCCCCAACCGCTAAATATTATGTCTGTTCTTTGAGTGATATGTTTCAGTTATACCTTATTCCTAAAAAAAAAAGTTGAACAACTCTGTCCATAAACTATCCTATCCTAGTCTATATTCACAAAAACTAACCTAACATTACTAATGCATACTTTTCAAACCTTTTTTAAAATAAACTAAAGTAAATAACATATTTGATAATAATTTTGTCGGCTAAAGCTGTAGTAATGTAAGTTTTTGTCCTCCTCAATATGTCGCATCTGGTTTTAAATCTTTTATGTGCCAAATCTTTCGGAACTAACAAACGTCATCCATTAATTCATAAGTATTTGTAGAAACTTTATGTACAATTGTAAATCAATCTACAAATGTAGGTGCTACTTTAGCATTGAAGGATTGCCCGGCTCGGTTAGCTAGGTGGTAAGTTTGATTACAGCAATATGATTTTAAGATAATTTATCGTAAGGGTAGGGAGCATGTTGTGCCAGATACCTTATCCCAGAGCAGTTCCATTAGTCGATGAGTTTGTGATGGATGCTTCTGTGTTGCTGATGTAAAGGAGAAAAGTGGAGATAAGTGATTTGAAAATATGAAAAGGAAAGTAATGGAATCTTCTCATAAATATAGTGACTGGTTCAATGCTGATGGCAAATTGTTCAAATTTGTGCCACCGTTGTATCCAGATGTATCTCCTACTGAGGAGGCACGAAAGATAGTTGTACCTAAAACTAATCGTAACGATATTGTTCTTGGCACTCGTGAACCTCCAACATCAAGTCATAGGGGTGTTTATAAAACTTATGCTATGGTAGTCGAACAATATTACTGGTCCAAGATGCGATATGATGTTGCAAGGTTATTTACAAATTAATTGTAAAGTCTGCATGGTACATAAAGCATCACAGAAAGGCCCTTTTGATAAAATGGCGTCTCATCCTAAAGTTGATAGACCTTGGAAAATGATTTGTATGGATCTTATAGGTCCTTTCCTGAGATCTGAGCAGAGTCATACATATCTGTTAGTGGTGACAAATTATTTAAGCAAATATATTTTGTTTTTTCCACTTAGAAAAGCGACAACAAAAATAGTTCAAAGGAATATTGAGAATGAGGTGTTTTTAGTTTATGGTGTTCCTAGAATTATTATAAGGGATAATGGTTTAGGCCTAGGGAATTTGGAAACATAGCAAATAGATATAAAATTTCTATGAAATATTGTGTCAATTACAATCCACGAGCTGACTCCACCGAACGTGTGAATAGAGACATAAAAACCATGCTTGCTATGTATGTGTCTGACAATCATCGTACCTGGGACGAGAAGATTCTCGAATTGAGTTGCGTCGTTAGAACCTCAACCCACGAAAGCACGAAAGTTACCTCATTTTTTGTAATTTTTGGTCATAATATGATATTGTCTGGTGAAGATTATTCTTTTAAAGATTTACTTTCAAAAGTGGATGGAACTCAATTAGGTGGGGTAATGAAAATTTAAAAAATTTGTTTAAAAATGTTAGACATCGTTTAGAGGTTGCGAATAAGAAAAGTTGTGATCATTACAATCGGCATTGCAAACGAGAAAATTTTTTGCCGAATTAACTAGTTTAGAGCATTACATACTTTCTTGTGTGTGTGTGTGTGTGTGTGTGTGCACGCGCATGTGCGTGTATATATATATATATATATATATTGCTGTGAGGTTTGCCTGTAAAAATCGAGCCCCACAAATTGGGCGTCATAAATTACTGTGAAGCTTCCTTTGGAATGACTCGCTAATTCGTACCTCAGTGTTGGGTTGACATAATATTGTGTAGTTTGCCTCGGCTACTCGGCTCTTGAATCCTAAATCCACTGAAACCTCTTAAAATTAACCCAAACGCTTACCTGATACCGCTGAATCTAAACCCCGCTCACTGCCTCTATGCTGAAACCTAATAGAAATTCACACCTACATACACACTCAAAATAACGCAATTCACAAAATACATCACACTCTATTTACATGCAATAAATATTACATTTTCAAAATACCTTTCATTATGTACACTCGTGTTATTAGTAATGTCAACAATTTCTTTTTCAAAAGTAATTCAATTTGATAACCTTATTAAACAAATATTTTATTAAAGTAAGAGGGCGTTCCTCATACCTTACGTTAACCCCTTTGCCTTATCATGAGTTCATAGTAAAACTCTTTAAATGTGAGTGCAAATTTACCGCACTACAAAATTAAAATAAGCCCCATATACTTTTTTACAACATTGCATGGTTATCTATAAATTAATTATCCTTGACTACCTGAATAAATTTCATTTACATCTAAATTCCCATAAATTTTCAGTTCATTAAATACATCAAATAAGAAACACTCCAAAGCACACACAAAATCAAAAGAACCATAGCAAATATTCACCACAAAATGTTTTTATACAATTGGTTACCTGGTAACTATCTTCCAACAGGTGTCCGCTAACCAGCCCTCGAGGATGATGCCGTCCAGTATGGCACTAGTCCATGAAACAGCTCCCCGGTTGAATCACCATCATTCTGTGTATGCTGCTACCCCAAAATATCTTCATTTAAAATAAAACCATAAGCATCCAACTTCCAAAATTTACTATTCGTATTCCCATTTATAATAAATTTATCAAAGATTACTGCCTTTACCATCAAATACTCCCAAATTTTAATAATTTTCGTACATTCCAAAACCAAAATCGTAATTGTTTGTACTTACATCTTTCATCTACTCTTCGCTTAAAATGTTTTATTTGATTTTTAACTGATTTGACTTGTCATCACACTACGCTAACGTATGTGCAATTATACATAAATTCACTAAATACTTTCACTAAAAGTAATTTGATGATATGCGACGAGCGTCACCCCCGTTAAATGTGGGTTATATAGGCTAGCTACACCTCCCCTGTTTTCAAGTACGCACCTAAAAATTTTAACGTACAACAATATTCTCTGTAAAAGCACCAACTGTTCCTCATTTCTTAAAACTGCTCGCCTAACCACCTCTATATTATCGTGAAAAGCTCCAACTGCTCTTCGTTTCCCCTGAATTACGACAACAAACACATTAAAATACTTGGTGAAACATTTACAACGGCCAACCGTCCTTGCAATTTTGCGAAAACTAGCCTCAACCGAAAAATCGATTCCCATTACGTTCATGCCTTCAAACTAAAACAAACACCTTTCATCTCCTTTGTTCATATAGTCCCTTTTCATACATATGCTACCACCCTACCTAATACAAAATTGTTGCGCGTGTATCTGTATTGTCCAATCATCTCGCTCAATTTCTCTCTCTTGCTTTCAATCGATCCGTGACTGCTTATAATATTCCTAGAAATTATTGATTTTGTTGCCCTCTCCAAAATAAGTTTTTTTGTCGTCTCCCTCCTATACTACATCTATAATTAAAATCGATGTCTTATACAAACATACTGCTTCTTCGTCATACTTATATGTTCTCTGTTCTGTCCTTGTTGTATGTTGACTATACTAACTTCCAACAGTCCCTTTACTACTCGTAACACATTAATTTTTATAGGCTTGTTTATCGTAACCTGTTATCTAGAAATATTTCCCCCTTTTAGTTTGTACACTATGCGTTGAAACGTTTTTGGTTTTACTCTTCAAAATAGTAATCTTACTCTAACGAATATGGAAAGCTTTTATGTTTTCGTATACTACCTTAAATGAAAATTTGAAAGTGGTATTTTTACCTCGTTGTTTCTAATCTGTATTGTCCTATCCTACAATAAATATTATGCTACGTTCTTTCTAAATAAATACAAGTAAAATTAAATTAATCCTAAATTATCATACGTTGACTACGCTCTATTTTAATTATTTAAAATACCTAATTATCTAAAATGCCTAATTAACTTTCTCGTAAGTTATTACTCTACATACGAGCTTGATTTACGACCTTATATCTCTACAATTAGCTACAAATTACATGACAATATATATATATATATATATATATATATATTGCTGTGATAAGGGGTTGTTTAAGGGTGTACTTTATAATAAAGGTCGTTTAGAAAGGAGAAATTACCATAGGCAGCAGAAAACTGCACTTATTTTGTGAAGAATTGAGAAATGGAGATAGTTTGTAAATAGTAAGCAGTCAACACCCTGTATATAAAGTATAAATAGTTTTAAGCGATGCAGATAAACATAGGAGGACGCATAGTTGGCGTAGGAATGAGAAATACATTCATTAGGTAAATAGTAAATATTTAATACCCTGTAGATAAAGTTTTAGGTAATTTAGACAATGTAAGTAATAATATTTTTCAGTGGAAGCACACGTATAAGTAAACGATAAAGTGTAATTAGACACGCATTCAAAAGAGTTCCAAACAATTAGATTAATACGGAGATAGAAATAGAGCTTCAGGTAGCATAGGTAAATGCGTGCAAATAGCTAACCATTTTTGATAAGAAAGAAGATTAAAAATTGCGTGAATAACATGTAAATATGAAAATTAAAAGTCGAATTGCATCAGTTGTTTATGGAAAAGCAATTAGATCTATCAAAACACAGCATGTTGATAACGAAGACAGCTGGAAGCAGGTTACAATTATTGGGAATCGTGGAGAAGTTCATCAGAAACTACTTTGAATGTAATTATTTGATTGGTCATAAATAAGCGACGAGCTCTAGACCATACCCACTGACGGAGTGGGAACGGAATAATATATTAGCAGGTACAGTGATAACGAGGTCAGTTTGCAACTCAACAAAGGCCGAAGTGCGTCGCTATGAAATAAAGTAATACGTAATAATTTTAAAAGTGAAAGATAAAATAAGTGCCAAGATGAAAACTATAATTGCCGATTAAACGTAAGTACATTTTAATGAATTTATTTTAAACTAAAACATAAAAATAATAGGGCTTTGAAGTCTGGGGGAACAGTAATACAATTTCGAAGTCTGGGCAAATAGACTACGATTTCTATGTCCGGGGGAAACGAACGACGATTTTGAAGTCTGGGGGAACAGTAATACAACTTCGTAGTACGGGGGAAAAGAAGAGTAATACAATTTCTATGTCCGGGGTAAACAAACCACAATTTCTAAGTCTGGGGGAAGAATAATACAATTTTAAGTTTGAGGAAATTGATTGATAAGAAGTAATAAGTCTGAAATGAAACGACAATAAATTGGGGTGCATAAATTAATAATGGTAGTCCATAGGGTAATGGCAATAATTTAAATGTAATCCTGAATTGGGGGAAGATAAATTTTATTCAAATGGAAACGTCGATGTGAAGAAAATAGACCAGGTCAGATTTTTTTAGTTATAACACATTATTATTTTTCTATATAAATTTTTATTTTGAATATTGAATTTGCTTAATATAATATGAATGTGAAAAGTCAACAAAAGAAGTTGCATAAGTATAAAGTGAGTAATATGATAACAGGTTTAGAACGTTCTACGCTTCGTTGATAAGGATAATAGGTTTTTTTTGGTGACTTTGGGTTTTGAGTAAATAGTAGATGATTGTTAATAAATGAGATTTACAACATTAACTAATTGAAAAGTGTATTTCAAATAATTTACAAAAGCTGTACATAATATATTGGTTTCATTATATAAAATCGAAATTAACTGAATTTTATAATTCCAAATAAATGCTAGCTGAGGTCATAAGATTTAAATAGTTCAAGGAGGAGCTACGAGTTGAATAGGAAATTGATAACAAGTAAGGCGGTAACGTATCGAATTTTGCTATTGGCAGACAAGGTTGCTTCAAGATAAAATCCAGTTAAGTTTCTGGAGGGAATTGATAGCAATATTAATAAGACAGCCCAACGTCGGAGGAGATAATTACAATCTTGTTTATTCATAGTAAATATTAAAATGGTCGTCCAAATGATGGAGCACGAATAATTTAGAGTACATAGCAAATAATATAACAGCCCAACATAGGGGTACGATAATTGCGGCAGTTCATAGCAAAATTAATATAACAGCCCAACGAAGGGGCTCGATAATTTAGAGAGTATCATAGCAGTATATATATATAGAATGCTGTGATACCTTTAAAATCCGTGAACTACGCTTCACTAGCAGCTCACTTAATGTTATAAACCTGCTCATTCATAAAACACACATTCCTACCTCAAATCCGTGAACATTAACTCTATTTACATCAATATTCAGAATCACATTAAATTTTCAAATTAAATTTCAGCATCAAATTCAGTTTTCAAAAAAATTTCAAGATTACATTCCTATTATCATTTTAATGTGCATCCAGACATTAAAGTCCTTGTTGGATGCCTAGTAATTAATATAACAATATAAGCAGACCGAGTACTGAGTATAAAGGAGCATCTACCACCCCTTCGTTAATTAACCAGGTTCGTCTAATTGAGCTCAAAGACATACCCAAATTTTCATCATATTCCCGAACATCAAAACAAAATACCCCTTTTACTTAAACAAGCAAATTTCATCTTAAAATTAAACTTTTATGGTTAGAACAATTTCACTAATGTCCATTTAAAGTAAATCAATTATAAAGTCATTCAATACACACAAAATGTCAAACAAAATAGTATAATTTACCTGAAGGTTACTGTCCTCGTAGCTTCAAAGTATCGTTTCTTTAGTTAATCACACCATTCAACAGGATTATATTTCTGACTTCTGATTCTCTACGCTTTTAAAATTTTCTCCATCACCATCCATTCAAAGTCGTTTCTGGGCCCTTCCGAAACTCATCTGTGTTTATCTGACCCTTGTTTCATGGATCCAGACACGTATTTGAACCATTTAATTATTAACACCCCCAAAAATAGCAAAGAAATTCATGCTTCTGTCACCAACATACGCCAAAACTGCCTACTTTTGTGTATACATTCGTCGTTGTAAATTTTGCTGATTGGTACAGTGAAACTAAATTTTATTACCTTGTATCTAAGTGCACTGAAGTACATTCATGTTAGCACGTAAATAACAAGCTATTTTGAATCACTAAAATATACTAGCAAACTTTAAATTATTTAATCAAACTAACATGCACGGTTTAATATCTTCAATCAAGTCGCGTATGTACGAGCTTTTAACGCATCGAATCGTCAAAAGTCTAAGAGAGCTTGTTTATCTTCATCTCGGTATATATAGCAAAAAGCCTGTCTATCGGTCTGTTCCCCAAAACGGGTAATTCTAAAGAATTTCTCATGCCATGTTCCCAGTCTGCCGCTCGCGCGTCGATTTTTACGAATTTTCACTCGCCCCATTTGAATCTCAGAAAATTTCCACACGGCACGCAAGCCTGTCCGAGAAAAACTAATTGATTTTGTACAGAAATTGTTGTTCTACCTCTGATATTTGCATCCTATTTTTAACCAATTGTGACCCCGTGACGTTGCTTAAATCCGCCTTTTACAATATGTGTCTTTGCTTGACGATTTTCTCTTTCCTTCTCTATCGTGTTCTTATTGGTGCAACTTGATATTCTTTATTATCGATTATTTTAGTCCACATGGAGTGTGAAATACCCAGCTTTAGCAATTCTCGTAACTATTATGCGACGTTTTCCCAAGATTCTTTGAAACATTAATTATCTGCAAACTTTAGCCGAATGTGACATTTAAACTACAGGTGTTCAAAATAATATTAATTCTCAGAGCTTTATTCCGTGGTATTTTAATCTTGGGTTTTACAAGTTTCTATAGGTATTATATGTTATTAACGGTTTAATTAACTCCAATTAAAATTGATTTCTATCCTTTTCATTTTTAGCGAATACAACTTAAATATTAATTATTATATGTACACTTTGTTTTACTACCGGTTACTTAAAATAGGGTTAATTAATATAAACTTTGCACGTAATTTCTCTTTGTTTAGGAATAATTACATTACACGCAGAGCTTTTCAATACTGCTTCGTCTTAGAAATAATTTAAATTTCTTATTTTTACTGAAACAACCGAGTTTATTTATGCTTCAAGGTTTTAATAAAGCGTATTATTTAATGAAATTCCTTATACATGGTGATTAAAATTATTTGATGTGATTATTTAATTTTCTACCCTGGTCTAAATATGAGTAATATATATATATATATATATATATTTACATCCCAGTATTAATAGTGCGTCCTTTTACAACTAACACTTACAGCGTCCACCAGAAATACTGCTAATGTTTCAATATACATGCATGTATATTAAACCGTTTAGAATGGGCTTGAACCTAGGGGGTTTAGAATCTATTGTTACAAAAATATCTACTTTTACTTTTTCATCTTCACTGCGTCCTTTTATATTGCACACTTTAAGCTTCCGATGTATATACTCCTTTCATATACAGCCCAAATACGATATCAACCAAAGATCCAACAACGTTGCCAGCTTTTCCGCATATCTCGTTGTCGACAAGATAGTTAAGTATTTGTGCTTTCTGTGCAGTCCTGTATGAATTTCCTTGAAATTAAAAGTTATGAGTACCGTTTATTATTATATATGGAATTTATTTCATCATATTAGTTTTTCTTATTCTAAGAATTAAACCATGTAAACATGTTTCATTTTGAGTGATAATTGAAATTATTTGACTTAGAAGGCTACCTACATAACATTTCTTAAAAGTAAAAAGTTTTTACAAAAGCAACGGAAGTTATAATGCGTTAAAGGATTTGTCTAGAATCACATTGTATATGTAGTTAAAATGGTTTAGAAATCAGGTTTCACAGTTTTCATTAATTTTGTCTGTCGGAACAGTTAGAATCAGATTAAATTCAAGGTCTAAGCAAGAGGTATCGTATTTATTGTGCGAATATGATGACCGAGAAGTCGACGGTCGAGGATTAGCATATCAAGTGCTGTTTGAAAACAATTGCTAACGAAAACAGCTGAAATGTATTTTCTTGATTTGTACTTCAACATTTAAGAACGAAAAACTTTCTGCTTCTATATATTGATATCTAGCTTTCCAAATATTAATATATAACACTTTTGTTCGACGATACAAAACAGTCCTCACAACTTTTAAGTTTAATAGCCTGTCTACTTTTAAAAACAAAATTTTGTTCAAAAAGTAGAAATAGTGCAAAAATTAGCACATTTAACACAATAGTATCAAAGTTTCATCTTCGAATACCCGAAGGGTACATTTATAGTGACCGCATGAAACTTTTACAATACATTTTACCTAATTTGTTTACGATTCCGTGCATTAGCTGGACCCGGCGTTCTCAGCGTCGGTATTATGCCTTTAACTCGAGAGTTTTTCTGCTTGTTGATGATGTGATGAGTTGTTGTGGTGTTTCTTATAGGTTGATCTTCTTAAATATATATGTTGGTCTGGATTCCAAGAGACCTGCTCCTGGAATCCTCTTGTTTTGATGCAGTGAGCAGTTTCCCGGATCTTCCTCTTGGTTGTCCTCCAACTACACGATATCCGGATCCTGGGTACACTGGCCTGTGGTTTTCGACGGACAGGATGGCTATTCGCCACAAGCCGCTCCATCGCCAGGTAGCTCGTCTAACAGGACTGACGGATGTGGATCCCCAACGACTTCACTTGTGTACCCATTTCTCGGCGGCCCGTATAGCTGGAGAACTCCCTCAGGCCGTAACCGTTCCGCTGCTCACTTTTGGTCGCCCGGAGGCGGTGGTAGATGACTGTTGTCGCCTCGTCGGCGTCTGCACAACAACTGTCTGTTTACGATTGCTTATAAATAGCAATTAATGTTTATCTTACCTACTTTAGAAGCCGCGGACCTTCGATTTTGAAAATACCAAGTGTTTTATAAGGATAGAATAAAGCACACAAACTGGTTATAACTTTAGCCGCCATGAAAAAGGGCGTGAGTCGGTCAAGAACGATTCGCCGGAATTACTATAACAGAAGAAAAACGGAAGGAAGGAGAAGGTCGCATTAGTATGTGGTCTATCATCCTATCTCTTCTATTTTTACCGTTTTCCATATATTTCTTTCTTCCTTTACCATTTTTAGTACCTCTTTGTTCTTAACTTTGTCTGTCCATGATATCTTCATCATATGTCTGTAGCACAACATTTCAAAGGCTTCAACTTTTTTTCTTATCCGCTTCTCCTACTGTACAGGCTCCACAGCCGTACAGTGCTGTGCTTCACACACATGTTTTAAGCAATCGTTTCCTTGTTTCTATGTTTGTTGTTTTGAACACAGTAGTTACTTTTTCTTGTTAAATGAAGCACGATCTTATACTAATCCTTGTTGTATATCTTTTGCACTTTTTCCATGTTATTTGGCTTCCTAGGTAGCAGAAATCCTTAACCCTTTGTAAGTTCTTGTTACCTATTTGTATTCTTGTTTTTAATTTATTTTCCCCTCCTTTGCATACTAGTACTTTAGTTTTATTTTTGTTAATTTTCATACCGTATTTCTCCGTTAGAACCGTTTCCATTTCATTAAGAGCAGCTTCTAACTCTTCCTTGCTAGATGCTGATACCGCTATATGACCTGCAAATCTAATCATTTCAATTTTTTGTCCCTGCATAGTAATTCTAAATGTCTTTCTGTCTATGGCAGTATTCATTGTCTCTTTAATGTACAAGTAAAAAATTAATGGGGATAGGGCACATCCCTGTCTCATCTCTTTCCGGTCGTTTTCATTTGTTGTTGTTTAATTCTAGTTAATATTTTTGACACATGTGCTGTCAAACTTATTGTTCGAAAATTTTCACATCTATCCACGCCTACCTTTTTTGGTATAGTTATTATGATGTTACGTTTGAAATCTTTGGGTGTTTCGCCTGTCTCATACATATAGCATACAAGTTGGAAGAGATATTCTGTTACTGCTTGTCCAGCGGCTTTTAGAGTTTCTGCTTGCACCTTATCTGTACCCGGCGCCTACGATTTTTCAGAATCTTTATTGCTAATTCAAATTCATCTCTAATTATAGCATACCCAAGGTCATTTTTTCAATGTCTGCTTCCTTTTCTGATGCTGTTCGTTCTTTCCGCATATAAATTCCCTATATATTCTTGCCATCTACCCACTTTCTCTACATTTTCTATAATGACGTTTCCTCCCGCGTCCCTTATATTTTTTGCTATAGGATTTTATAACCCTAAAATTGATTCTAATTAGTTTGTATGCTTTATCTGTTTTCCTATTTCCATCTTAGTTTATACCTCTTTGCACTTTTATCAATGCATTGTTCTTTAGCTTTCCTGCATTTGCGAATAATTTTCCATTTTTTTGGCTCTGTATCTCTGTTTTTCTGTTTTGTCTGATTTATTTTTGTATTTTCGTCGTTCTTCTATTAAATTCAGGATATTCTTTGTTATCCACGGTTTCTCATTTTCTTTTTATGTATATCCCAGAATATATCTGCCCGCCATGTCTAGGCTGGATTTAATGTTATTCCATTCTGTTTCTACTTCCTTAGTATCAGATATTTTCCCAAAATCTTTTAGTAATTCATTTGACTTTTTTTTTAATCTTTCTTGAATATCTTTATCTTTTAGTTTCTCTAAGTCCAAGTGCCTTTTTTCGTTTCTTTTTTTCAAATTTTTAGATTTAAGTGCGGCCTTCATAATTATGAAGTTGTGGTCAGTGTCTATATCTGCTTCTGGGTAGCTTCTACAGTCTTTTACTTGATTTTTAAACCGTTGTCTAACAATAATGTAATCTATTTGATATCTTTCTATATCTCCTGGCATCCTACACGTATATCGTCTTCTAGCGTGATGTTGAAATAATGTGTTTGTGATGATTAAATTCTTCTTGTCGCAAAATTCTACCAGCCTATTTCCCCGGTCGTTTCTCGTGCCTAAACCAAATAAACCTACTACCGCCTTTCCTACCCTCACCTACCACTAAATTAAATTCTGTAATTATTAAATTTTCATGTCCTTTTACGTATCTTAATATATCTTGATATATTTGTAGATAACTTCTACCTTTGCGTCAGTGTAGCTAGAGGTGGGCATGTATTCTTGTATTATTACTGTGTTTACCGGTTTAGATTCTAATCTAACCATGAGTATTCTTTCGTTTTTGTAAGTAATTTTCTACACAGTATTTTATCTTTTTCGCATAACTATCTCCACACCCAAATTTCCTTCTTTTGTTCCTGTGTGAATTACCCTGAAGTCTTCATTCCAAAATCCCCGCCTCTGGCCGCTGAACTTCGCTGATCCCTACTATGCCTAGTGCTAACCTATTCCTTTCAATTTTAGGTTCTCTAGCTTACCTATTTGCTTCATACTTCTAACATTCCACGCTCCGATTCGCAGAATGTTCCCGACTCTTATTCTGAACTTTCCGATCGCATTCTCCGAGGTAGTCCCTCCGGAAATCTGAATTTTAACTCCGGAATCTTTTGCCCCAGAGAATGCCATCATGTTTATTACAATTTAAGTACGCGGTATACCTCGCCTCATAATGCGATAATTAACGCGGTCGCCCTTTCATCGTCGTTGTTTAAGATATGCCTGTATAGGTGACTTCCTATCAAATGTGGCTGATTTTATTCTGAACCTTGGCGCCAGTTCGCGTTCTCCGACATTCTTAGATTCTGGTACCTGCCATTGTATCACCGGCACTAAGCGTTCTGGTGCTTGTACTGTTTTCTGCTAGGTTTTCGGCATTTTCCTGTAATTTCTTTTCTTATTTCGCTGCCAGGTTTGCAGAGCTTTGGTCTTTGGTCAGTTAATAGTATATCTTGAAAGATGTCAACAGATAGTTAAAGCCAACAATGAAAACGAGCACAATAAAAATTACACAAAGAAAAAGAGAAAAGTGGTTCCTTGGACTAGTGAACAAAAAAATTGTTGAAAATTACTTTGCAAGACATAAAATCTAAAAATCCTCAAAACTTCATGAGTGTGAAAAGTTAAAGACTGTGTTTCCGGATAATTTAGCTAATAGACTGACTAAAAATAAAAGTTTATGTTCAGAATAAGTATGTCTCGTCAAAACAATAACAGTATTTTGGTAAGATCGTATACTTTGTAAGTTATACAGGTATTATTTTCGATTTTTTTTATTTACTACTACTGTTATTGTAGTTTTACAAATGTTTTAGTACAATGCAGTTTATTATGTTAATAATACGTTTAGTTTCGAAATTAAGGTTCTAAGCGGAACTACGTTTGTATATTTTCTGGAAAAATAAAGTTTCAATTAAATTGCATTTTATATTATAAAGGAAGGCGTGTGTCTGTGTTAATATTTATATCATGATACGTAATCAAAATAATCCTAAAATAATCAAATCTCCTAGGGTAGAATATGAAAATGAAACAATTATTGTTTCTTCCAAGTTATGAATCATGATTTATTAATACCAAAAGTATAAGTTGTATAACTTATATTCTGCTTTATGAGACTACGTTTGAATTTACTTCCAGAGATCGAGAATCAGATAAATTAATATAACTTTCGAACTTTTAAAAATAGAACTACCATACACATTACTAAAACAATATACTAGCGATTTGTTCAAAAATCTTTTGCTCTTCTGGGTCTGTCGCTGTGTGTTTGTGCATGTGCAGGTGATTTGAAAAGCATGTAGGCTGGTATGTGCAGTTATATAAGAAATTATCTTTAGGGTATTTCTGAACACCTATACACCTGGCGCTGAAACTTTGTAGCGACCTTGAGATTATTTATCCTCAGCAACAAGCGATTCTCGGTACACAAAAAGGCAATTTCACAATCTTGATATACAAATAATTATTAGATAAGTTCCTCTTTATTAATCTATTTTCAAAGATCATTTTTCTATTTAATATGAATAAAAAATATGAATATATAGCCAAGAACAGTCAATTTAAGCCTAGAACCATAAAATCTTAATCATAATGAATTTTACAAGCACGGTATATTCGGCGGGTTTAGAACGCCTAAATTTAAAAGAATGAGGAAAGTAATTATTTATAACAAGGAGATATTTGTCGTTCTTCTCAATGACTTCACTTGAAAATAGTATGTACACTCAAGGGATCTTGTGTTCAAAAAGGAATTAATTATTGTTCATTACTTTTGTAGAATGTAGACAAAAAAACTCATCCGCTTTTATATATGAAAATTCTACATCTCAAAGCCTATCATATTTCACATTAAGAAAATTTAAGTGTCCGTAAAACTATTTTTAGATAACATTGCAATCAATAAGATTTACTCTTCTTTAAAAATCACTTCACCAATCGATTTAATAATATACAGATTTGAATACAATGGCACGGTGTAATGTCAACCTTGAACAACAAAAAACAGTGGTAAAATTGTTTCCAAATTGCGTTATTCTAGAAAATATTATTAAAAATTAAGAGCCATAACATTGAATTTTTTAAAATAACCAAAATAAGAAAAAGTAGTAATGCTGAAAAATCACATTTGCATCAAACAATGTAGTTTAATTAATGTCGTACTTTATAGCAAAATTATATAGCGCTTTGTTGACAAACGTTTGGGTTCAAAAGTATTCTCGATTTGTTACTCACGGTAAGTTCTTATAATAATTAAAGCCTAAATCATGTCCTAATAAAAGTCAATGATTTACATGTATGCATTTTCAATTTTACAGACTACTGTATTACTTCAATGAACGCTAAACGCAGTTTCGTCCTTCAAATTAGTCACGTAATTCTTTAAACGTGAACTAATAATATCTTACGGAAAAGCAAATGCAGCAAGCGCCTGTCAAACTCCTCTCACACATGCTAGTCGATCGAACAAGTAAAGCTTAGTTGTTGTGTACCTAAAATAACGGCGACTTCAAGGAGTACAACGTTGCCAATTCTCCGGACGTGTGGTTGTGAATACCACGACTGATAGATATACGGTCTCGATATACACCCGACGAACGCAGTGCCTCTGCTGTAAAAACGTTGAACTAAAAATGTATATTTTTTATGTTTTGCAGCCAAGGCGTCCACCTAATTTTGCCAAATGACATATTTAACTCTTACAAAGCTTCTCCAAAATTTAACATGCTGGAAATTCGGCGTCCGTATACTGGACGTAGTATTTCACATGGACGTTGGATGTAATGTAAAATCAGAATGTACGGACGTTCGATTGATGGTGGGATGTATATATATATATATATATATATATATATATATATATATATATATATATAAAACAAATAGGATTTGTTAACAGGTACACGTTTTGTTCTTAATCAAACTTTTGAAATATGTTTATTTCTTTATCAGGATTCTAACAGAGGTATGAAAACAACTAACAAATGGTATGGCTACATTATCATACTTACATGAACTGAGTTATTGTGTGTATTTATTAAGTTTGCACATTGATATAAACGAAAAGTAAAAACTAAAAACTAGACTGCATTTAAAATAGTTTAACTATTCGACTGAACGCTCATGGTCAGAAGTCTACTCATCAACAACTGCTTATATAGTTTCGTATAAAAACCAGTATAGATTGTCAGTAATAAATAAACCAAAAAGCGTATGTTCTGTTAATACAGTATACTTATTTAGCTGCTCGTGCATTTATTGGCAATTTGAGGACAATAAATATTGTTGAGATTGTTTACATCAGTTTTGTCATTCATGCAATGTGGGTCGTTTGCAATGTGTACCATTTCTAAAAATATTCTGCTCTTATAATTTCCTTCTGTTTCCAAGATTTTTAAATTTTGATAACCTGTGTACTAATACACTCAAATTATTAATTAGTGACACATGCACAAAAATAAAAGTATTAGAAAGAGAAGTTATTGCTGCTAAAATGCAATTACAAACATGTCCCCCAGAATTAATTCATAAATGCAATCAAAGAAATGTTAAATTCAACTTATTTCGTGTTCAATAAACAGTTTTACCATCAAATTAACAGATGTGCTATGGGCATGACCCTTTCAAGTGTTACTGCACAAATTGCTATGGAGGATTTAGAGAAAGATGTAATAACAAAAATTCATTATCAAATACCTTTTTTCTACAGGTATGTTGACGATTGTGTGTGTGTAAAATACCTAAAGACAAAGGAAAGCATATTTTAAACATTTTTAATAACTACCGTAGCAAATTACAAATCACAATTGAATATGAAATAAATAAAAATTAAATTTCCTAGAGATGACATTATATCAAAATCAAAAGAAAATTAAAACCAAATGGTATACGAAACCAATGTGGTCAGGCAGGTACCTAAACTTTTTATCACAACATCCTTAGGTCAAAAAAATAGGTCATTGATCTAGCTGATAGAGCAATCAAATTATCAGATGCGGAATTCAGATATGACGCAATTAAGAAAGCTAAAAGCACACTTAAAAATAATAACTATCCACAAGACTAATTAATAAAATTTTTAGAAAACTTATTTGTAAATTCTACAACAATATGTTAACCGAGAATTATATAACAGACAATCAAAAATTAAAATTCATATCACTATCATAGTTACTCGAAGTTTCAGAAAAACTACAAAAGCTGTTCAAAAAATACAACCTTGCAATAACACTCAAAAGTTTTAATTTAACCAAAAATTTATTTAGTAAAGTGAAAGATCAAGTGCCGACGATAAAAAAACACACACCATATATAAAATTCCGTTTCAAACAAACTGTAAACATGTATATATTGTATTGGACAAAGCTCACAACATCTTAAAAAATGCCTTAATGGTCATAAATACGATAATAATAATCAGACAGCACTTACTAAGCATGAGCCAACAACGAAGCATAATTTTAATTTTAACCAAACAAAAAAGTATAAAAAATGAAATAAACCCAAAAAGAACCGAGAAGTACTTGAAATGATATATATAGCAAAAGCCCTTACTGCAGTTAAACTAAGTAAAATATACCATAATAGAATTAAATAAAGCACGGCAATAAACATTAATTCATAATTCTACATATAGTATTAATAGTAATTCTAAGAAATAAATTTCAATGTAATTAACCGGTTAAAACAGATAACGACCCTACGATTATCTTACTAATATTATAACTATTGTTTCGGATAAAATGAATATTAGTTTAACATTTGTGACGAACAGTACTAGCCTACTTATATGTAAATAAATTTGTCTAAATTGGTGGTATTGTGAAAAACATTGCACCTGTTTGGTATATTTGGTAGTATGAGGTACTTGGGAGGTCACCTGGAGGAAAATTTACCTGGCGCCCTCTTTACTTTACTTTTGGTCTTTAACAAACCTGAGGACCCACTCCGTTTCCACTGTAGGGGGTCGGCAATCCCTACTTGTCAACGTTAGGTCGTAGTTGGCGACACATAGTTACTTAAATTATAGGACAGGTAAATCGTACGTCACAACGGTCTTAATTTTTTTATACTAAATAACATTGCCAAATACTCTTTCTCTGTCACAATAAAACAAATAACTCTTCCATTTCCATTTATATTCTGAGTTAAAATGTTGAAGATACGAAAATCTGAGGCATCACACAGTATAACAAATTCATAGTTGATGTCAGGACAAGTTAAAATTGGTGTAGATATAAGACAATTTTTTATTATTGAAAAAACGGTTTCATAACATTTATGCCAAATAATTTTTAAATTTTTCTATAGTTAATAGTGTCTTTCCAAAAATCTATGAAATGTTGAACTTGTGGTATAATTAATACGATACAACCTATTTATCTTTTAATTTTATGGGTAGCAAAATCGTTTCCAAAACATTTAAAATTAGTCTGTTTGCTAACTGACATTTTGTTTTATTTAATTTTAATCCTAATTTTGACAAAACATTCGAGATTCCAGGCATTATGTCACAACTCTGTTGGTTGCTTCTGAGTCTGAAAGTGCCAAAAAATCGAAATATAATATACTTATATTAACATAAAGATGTTCACCCTTTTTTGTGCGGTCGAAGACGTAATCTTCTTTATCTTGCACCAAAATTTTGCATTTTTATAGTTGAATTATAAAAAGTGTGAGACCTTACATGACTAGGTAAAACGTTTTCTGACTGGTTTAGTTGAAATGGATATTCAGTCACCATTTATTTATCTTTGTTAGTATTTTAATTACTTTTTCCCATAAAAAATTCTTAATTCAGCATTTGTCAAATTTTCTGTGTTTATATTTCTCATGTTTAATTTGTAAATTAATTCAGTTTTCAATAAACGATCTAGCTTACAGTGGCAAGGGGTTAATTCTATTAAAACAACTGTAAAATTTGTAGGGGTATACAAATTTGAACACTTTTGCCTACCTGGAAGGTTTCTGAACTCTCAGTTCAATAAAGATGCTAGGCGACATTCACCTGGAATTATTGAATCTCGCTAGGTGATGGTTGGTCTATGAGATGACTAAATGGTTATTTGTGCTGCGCAGGTTGATCGATTCCTGTGTACACCTTTTTTTTCTTCTTACTGATTTAATTTAAGCAATAATAAAACTCCACACTGTTTACTTATCTCATTTTAAAACAAATATCTCACAACCAACACAAATAATCTAAATTCTACCCTAATAGGCTGTTTGTGTGAATCTAAAAAATTGATTCAAGTATAATTATCCAACAGATTTGACCGGTATATATAAATTTTTACAATTATGGTGCTTATTTCTTTTATATTACGTTCTTATCAAGCGTGCACCTACGTAAAAGTCTGGATTGTAATAAATTATATGCAAATACTACAATATTCGCCAACAGAATAAGAACAGGTAGAAAGTTAGAATTCTCTCTTACAGCTTTTGGTTCGAATATGGTGCTTGGTAAAACTTAGGTGTCAGTAATCCATATACTCAACTTTTGTTGTCGGAAATTATTCACCACAGAAACTTTCACAACATAACGGCATTTGAATTCGAGAGTACTTTTGCGTTTACGACTTGTTTCAACAACACCGATTTTAATTTACCATTATTCGAATTACTGTAAACCGGTTCATTCGTCCGACAATCATGCTTATTACTTAACTGAAGCTAAGATTTGAATGACCGAATGAATGAATCACCCATTCCAGTATATGAGAGTGGTATTTCTAAGCTATAATATTTTAGGGAATTCCTAATTTCTTATATTCCACAGTTTGTATGATTTTTACTGAACTGTTGACGTAAGGGGTTTTTTTTTTGGTGCATGAGAATATTATGTACCTGCTCATCTGCTATTTAAATATTAACATCTGCATCATTGGGTGGATCTGATACATCTTAAATTTTATATTATTTTATGGGCTTCTGTCGGCTTGAGTAATTTACAATGACTTTGGTTCTTTTCAATGCACAAGAATGTTTTTGATGTTCGTAGGATGATGTCATGGAAAAAATGTTGATGTTTTTCTAATTTGAAATGTCTATTGTGGTCCTATTTTTTAATTCCTGATTGTAAAAACATGTATCAGTTACTTTACTATTCATGTCCTAATTTAATATTATGACGAAATAGCCATGTTAGTAAATTGTGAACCATCAAACTTCTATAAAATTTTACGGATATTTTCTTACTAAAGCTTCTGAACTAGCTAAAAGCAATAAATGCTTTTCTATTTACGAAAGTATGCTTAATTAACGTGCGAGCATTACAAGTAATATGGGGAAAAGTCAAATTTGAAGGATGAGACATTGAAGTCCTATATTTGCTTAATTTTTTTCAAAATTCTTATACTTTCTAAAATTCTACAATAAATGAAGTGAAAAAAATGGCTTTATTGTAACTTTTTTATTATTATTTATTTTATTACTTGATAGCCTTGCATGTACTTGTGTTTATGCAATAGTTCATTACACTTTCTGAAGTATTTCTTGTATTATAAATATTGTAGTTTGTTAGAATAAAACTTGAATGTATTTTTGCAACAACTCTTATGTATTAAATAATTACTTACTTACTGTGGAGTTCGAGGTTTACAACTGTTAAAATTTTGTTACAGTACACAAATATCCTGTTCAGAGAAGATTATCCAATTGGCAGTTTAAAAAAAGCAAAGGCACTTCGAAGTGTATTCTGTACAAAATGAAAAGTACTGAATCAATAATGAAGAGAATGCATTAAGTATAGCTAGCAAAACCATGCTAATAATGACAGTTGTTGCAGAGCATAAATATGGGCACTATTGTAATATAACAAACTATATGTCGGAGTACATAGAAATCGGTGTGCTTTCATTAAATTTGATAGAACTGACAAAGTTTTAACACTGAAGTAATTACAAGTAATTCCTAAATAGATCAAGTTTCATTAAAAATAGGCTTATCTTGACGTTTATGAAATAGTTGTTTAATTATTCAGATTATAGAATCCGAATTGAAAGAGAAAGAGTAATTGCTTTGAAGGTATTGTCAGTGTACAAATATTGTAGCAATTATCTTCAAGGATGAATCTGTTAAAATTTATAGAAAATTCTTAAGAGATACGCAGGTTTATGGCAAAAGTCTCAAAAAACAAAGGACAATAGAAAAGAATAATATGCACATGCGATTTGTTAAAGATCATTGATATCCGGTGAACAAGAAATTAAAGCAAATTTTCAAAAATAAGGGATAATGGGTAGTTTTATCAAAATATTTAGAAAAGAACAAACACTGTGCTATTTTCATTTGACATCCAATATTTTCCAAGAGGAAGAAAGTTTAATCTGAGAAATCTCGACAAGTAGATTTTCAGTAAAAAAAACCATTTCAGTTGATAAACCATGGAAGGTTCTATGAGCGACTGCTTTACTTGTTATATGTATGTGTTAAATTCAGAGGCTTGCTAAAGAATATCAAATTAATTAAAAGTAACATGGAATTGTTCAATTATAATATTTCTATAGTGGGGTATTATAAAGAAGACATTATTCGAGAGAGAGTATGAAGCTCCCTGAAATCAATTTAGAAGTTAAAATTTTATGCAACTTTTGTACAAAGTAACTAGTGCAACTAAGCGACAAGAATAAATTATTTAAGAAATTCTTAGACTTTTGTGCATCATTTTGCGAAAAACAATTTTAATTGATTTATATAAAAAGAAGAAGTACTCGTACATAATTTCATATAAACGGTAAAAGTAAACTTTTCAGCCTCTTTGGAAATTAGCAATTACAAAGATACATTCTCAGAAATATTGGTGCCCTTAAAGTGTTTCTATTGCCTGCATATTAACTGTATCCATGGTGTATTTGAAATTAAATTGGAAGTACCTACCGACTATCTTTGATTTTCAACCAAAGAAAAGGCTTGAATGGAACAAATAACTAGGAGAACAATCACATAGGTAGGTGCTTTTATCTAAAACCGTTTACTGTTAACTGATCATCACAAAATCGCCCAAAGAATCAAGAAGACTATTTATGTCTAAGAAAGAAATACATATGAAGACCGTGTTTGGTTGTGATGCTGAACTCATGTCCAAGTATTTCGAGTACTACCTAAAATTGAAAGCGGTTAATCATTGTATAATAGACTGAAGGCTATAAATTTAATGCACATATTTACATGGACATACATGTGCATTAATGCACGTGGGTATCTGCTTGTATGTATGTGCATATATACAGGGTGTTTCAGGAGGAATAGTAAATATTTTAGGAAGTGGTAGTATAGACAAATGGCAATAAAAAATTCCATATAACATGTGTCCATTTTTATTGAGTACAAAGATACAGCTGTTAGTATGTAATCCACCATAATGTGTCCAATTTTTATTGAGTACAGGGATAAGCTGTTAGTATGTAACCCAAATAAAAGGCAAATGAGACGTTCAAAGTTGATTTGCAAAACATTTCATCACTGAGTTCATTGCATTTTCGTTTTTGTGTTGATACCCTGGTTGTTATGGACATATTCATCGATTGTCAACAGTAGTGTGTTGATGTTCAAGCTGTGAAGTAGTGTTTTAGTTTACATCGAGTTTGTCAACTGTCATTGTGATTTAATGGTCTACTGTATCGTTTAAACATGCCACAGGTATTTACTCATGCTGAGTATGCTGATGTGGTATTTGTGTATGGAGTTTGTAATGGAAATGCTGCTGCTGCTTGTAGAGAATACGGCATACGATTTCCTAACCGCAGACTACCAGACTCAAGAGTGTTTACTTGTGTTTTCAATATAATGCGTGAGACTGGTGCAGTTCTCAGCAGGCATATTTCATATGGATGTGCAAATGAACAGAATGTGAATGATGTAGAAGACATATTCAGTCGGTAGAAGGTAGTCGTTCTACAAGCACATGCAGAATTTCTGCACATATCGGTGTTCCACATACAAGAGTATGGAGGACATTACATATACATGAGTTCCTTCCGTATCATTTACAGCTCATCCAACACCTTTGAGCAGGAGATGAAGATTAGACGATTAGAATTTTGTTGTTGGATACTTGAAAAGCTTCACTGATGAAGCCACTTTTACTTATGACAGCATCAATAACAGTCATAATTCACATTGCTGGTTCACATAAAACCCACAATGTCACTATGGAAACACATTTTCAAGAATGTTTCTCTGTAAATGTATGGTGTGGTTTGATAGATAATCAGTGATTTGGGCCTGTTTGTTATCGCATTGCCTTACAGGATTCCGTTATTTAGACTTTCTTGAAAATAAACTTCCAGTATTATTGGAAGAGATTCTTTTGGTTACAAGAATGGGTATGTTCTTCTATCATGATGGGATTCCTGCACATTCTAGTGGTCAGGTAACACTAATCTAAACCTAACATTCCCCGGAAGATGGATCGGCAGATATTGTCACGTTTCTTGGCCACCAAGATCCCCGGACTTTACCCCTTTGTATTTTTGCCTGATGGTTGAAAAGTGAAGTCTACAAAGAAAAAGTAAACATAAGAGCTGATTTGATCGTTCGGATTATGAATAGTGCAATCCTCATAAAAGAACACCAAGACGACCTCAGAAGAGCTACACTTGATATTATCAAAAGAAGTCAAAAGTGTATTTTAGTTGGTAGTGGCAATTTGTGAAAATCAACTTTGAATGTGCCATTTGCCTTCTGTTTGGATTATTTACTGATAGCTGTATCTCTGTACTCAAAAAGATTTGATACATGTTATACGGAATTTTCTATTGCCAATCGTCTATACTACCACCTACTAAAATATTTATATTTACTATTCCTCTTGAAACAACGCAACAAATACACACACTGAAGATGACAGATGTGATTTTTTCGAAATGTCACCAAATTGATAGCGGTTCACTTCAGAACCAGCCAGCTAGGCGGAATAATACCTGGAAAAAAGAACAGCATATAGGTATTTTATTGCTAGAACTTTTTATGTTATCTAGTTTGTTTATTGGGAAGGGTTGTTCGACCCTTGATTTTATGTAAAAAATAGTTATTGTTTAGCAGATAAGGTACTTTATTTTCAAATGTGACAAGGATAAATTATTAATTGCTTGTGTAGAATATTTTATTAAAGTAAGGTTTTAAAAGTCTCGGGTATTTCATAATTTATTGTACAGTCGATCAATTAAATAATGACTGTGGTTTTCGCGATGGATGACCTTGAGATATTTGTCTCTGAGAGAAGATATATGTAAAATATTAGCTTTGTGTATTCTTTGTGGATAACAGATTTTTGTGTTAGGTTTCAGGTTTAATCTACTATGCAGAAAGTAACCTTATCATGTCGAAAAAGTATGTAACTTGCAACGGTTGTGTAAAACTGATAACAGTATAATTAAGTACGTAGAGCATGAGACTTAATATCTTGAGTTGTGGGTTTGCGCACAACAATGGGTGCCATTTTTAATTATGTAGTGCTAAAATATTACACCTCTGCTGCGTTACTTAGCTTTTCAGCATGCCTAGCATGTTTTCTTCATCTTGAATGAAACTTGAAATTTAACACCAAAATCTCTCATACATGAAGAATGCGAAACACAAAATTATCTACACACAAAAGCGTAGCATGGTGCGTCATTTATGTACAGCTTTTTAGTCTGGAAATAAATATTAAAAAACATTTCCCAAATATCAAATACTATTTACAAACTCAAAATATACTTTTTACAAAACCGATTACCATTTTCTTTCAACACTTTTATTCTTAAACATACACATTTTACATATACATTCTCAAGGACGTGTCTCAAAGTCATCTCGTTTGAAACCTACACTTCAATGTAATCGATTAATTATTAGATAAACATTGTACAATAAATGACTTTTATAAGTTCTTACCTTAATCAATTATTCCGCCAAACAAAAGCAATAATTATTTAGTATATAAAATCAAAGGCCAGATACCCTTATTTTATAAACAAACCACGACCACGTGAACTGCTCTATCAGTAAAATATCTGTGTGCTGCGTTCGTGCCTTCAAATGATCTTATCGTAATGCGGCCAGTGACATGAATTCCAGCTGTTTCCAATTTCATTTTATATTAAACTTACTTATCCCACTTAACTGTAGATCGAAATTTCGTTCTTTAATATAAATGTAAATCCATACCAATAATGCTTTAAATTTGTATAACTTTCTTATTTATTTTTGTCACACAGCAAATAGCGTTATTAAAAAAGTTTTACACTTACAATTTTAAGGTTTGTTGCTACATTTAACAAGCTAACACACTACGTGAGCATTGTAATGCTCGAGAAATTAATAGAGTTTCAAACCCTGCTGGAATATACAGTGTTTCGAGTGGAAATGAAAATATTTTAAGGATATGTCTAGGAAGCCAGAATAAGCTAAATAATCTTATATTTTTAAGTCCGATTTTCATTTCTTTCAGAGATAGTTTGAATAATAGTAATTACAACAAGTTTTCTTAAACAGCACCTCCCACTTCAATGCAGTTATTTGCGCATATATAAATTAAACAAGTAGCGAGTTCTAGTGATAAATAATTCGCTCTAATGAACGCTGCAGCATTGGAAATGCGATCTAGTAACGCATTCTTTCTGTCCATTTTCATAGCATAATGCAACGACTTCATCCATCCCCAAAGATGTTCTAGGGGAGTGAGATCTGGTGATCTTGGTGACCAAGGGCATGGACCGTCTCTGCCAATCTAGCGATCGCTGAAATGGGTAATCAGAAAATTTCTTACATTATTTGATTAATGAGGAGGCGCTCTATTGTGTTGGAAGATAATACTTGGTCGAATATTCAAAGTTACTTCGTCCAATATTTCTCTAAGGGATCTTCCAAAAAAATGTAAATAACCTTTCCCAGTAAGAGACGAATTCAATAGGATAATACCGAACAATTTATAATTTAGAATGCCATGCATCATACGATTATAATAAACCGAGTTGGCATGGGGATTTTTGTTCGACCATTGATGATTATTGTGGCAATCTCGAGTAAATTGAGAACTTCATCCTAAATAAAGTGCATTTAAGCAATCCTCTGTTTTCACGAATCCATTGACAAAATTGTAGCTTTAAGGAATAATCGCATTCTTGAATATGTTGTATTTGTTGCACATGAAAAGCATTAAAACCTTGTTGTTTTAGTGTTCTCCAAACTTTTGTGTGCGGTATTCGAAATTGGATTGCAACGCACCTTATAGTTATTTCAGGATTATCATCTACAACATCCAGAATATCTTCTTCAAACATACTTGCATTTGGAAATATTCCGGTTTCGCCAGCACATGTAAAAACAGTTTAAAAAACTTACCTGTTAGTAATTGTTTGATTACTGCACAAACAATACTACCATAAACAAACATGATATCTGAATATTGTTTATGAGTGAACTTGTGAGGCATTTTACAATCTTATAGAATTAGAACAGCTGTCAGTTTTTACGACACTTGCCACCTAATATTGTGTTTCAAATTGTCATTTGGGAAAACATTATCAAAGTTAACTTGATTAACTTTGTAAATAGAAAAACCCAAGTATATCTGAAACAAATGAAAATCGGAAATGAACATGAGTTTATTTTGGTTTCCTAGACATGACCTTGAAATATTTCCATTTCCTTCTTAAACACTGAATAGTTGAAAGAACCTAACGTTACAAACAAACATTTGTTTTGTGTTCCAAATTGTACTTCGAATTCTTAATTATAATCAGCCACCTGTGTTCTAAAAATTATGGAAATCATGTACTCGTTTCAGTTTCTAACACATTTATTTATAAATTAATTCATTCCTTGAATTTATACCAATAAATTTTGTCATTTCTCTTGTTCTAAAACTTTACTGGGAGTTCTCAAATAACTAATTGGAGAGTTTTTTTTGAAATATTTTATATTCTATTTTCTACTCTGTTAAGTTGATAAATTTGTAGAAGTTTTCTTTCCAACTTGTGTGTTTTAATAGAGCTTATGAGCATTAAAATTTTATAAAAGTATAAAGTGTATGTAAAGACTTATTTTTATAGTGGAATTTTTCTAAATGCTGGATTTTCAAGTAGCCCTCTCAGACAATGGCATACTGCGATATCGTCAGCAATAGAGCAATATATTCATATAATTATTATTTTCAATCTCTTTGGTATAAAAAGGCCCAAACAATTACGGTTATCACATACCACTTTAGTATTTTGGTTAAATCTCATTATACAACTTAATTATTTGATAGATATGAGTTCTGTTTGAAAATTGAACAAGATATATTTATTTTACTTTTACAGATCTGTTGTTGGTTTTTTTCCAGAATGTAATTACTAATTCATGTTCGAATTCGTTTATATCGTTTTAAAAAGTAAACATTTTTATGCCAATTGATCCATATAACATGTAACAAATCATTCCAATCATATATGCCTTATTTCAATTAAGAAATTTTATCTTGTGATAGTTTTAATTATTTTTAATTATCTATATTCCATTTTAAGACCATTATAAGTACTTTAAATAAACTACTCACTTCTGAGTATCCACGAACCCTTTAACGTCGGCGATTCGAGTATTTAAATAATTTTCACTAGTAATACTTATACTGTACGTGTTAGATAACACTTTGAACTACATGACGTATTATCTATTCTCATTAATAATTTGCCAACATCGAAGTTTCAATCAAGACTTACCCACATTAATTATTCATTGGCTTTTATAAAGGTGAGTCTCTTCTAATGTAGGCTTCTAGAACTTTCGTGGTAGATCTAGTTGTTATTTCCATGTTTGAATTGGTTCAGGAGGTGTGTCATTAATTATGTCTGTTATCAACATTCGAAAATTTGTTTTACTACTGCCTTGAGTTATCTACTAATTGGACAATGTCTATCTATGTCAACATCATATCATTTACAAGAATTGTAAGTTACAGTTTGTTGCCACTTTAGGCTACTCACGTCGTTTATGTGTGTTCTATTTTAGCATTTGATTATCTAGAACATGGGGTCAGTAAACATGCTTTTATACTTTAGTGCTACCTGCTTTAATTTAAAATACTAACGCACTTTTGTTATGAAATTTAAATTCCTTGTATTATATGCAATTTTAACATAAACTTGACACATATTTATGAGTATTTTATACACACGGCTTTATATAAAATTTAATTATAAATTTCTTTTAGATTATTTACGCCTTTGAACATGATTACTTACAAATGAAACTCTTTTGATTATTAATTGCAAATGAAGACTTTTTTGGAGTATTTGTATGTGTTTGAACGCAAATTGATCATTAACGTATAAAACTAAAATCTAATAGCTTTTACACAAATATGAAGTTTTAATGGATGAAACCCTTCAACAAGTGCACGTTTATACGTCCAACATAATAAAGCCCTTTTTTTTCTTATCAATAGCGTGATCTTTCCAATAATCACAGTTTTTATGT
The DNA here is from genome assembly GCA_036346225.1 of Platerodrilus igneus. Lineage (NCBI taxonomy): Eukaryota > Metazoa > Arthropoda > Insecta > Coleoptera > Lycidae > Platerodrilus > Platerodrilus igneus. The sequence continues at coordinate 1,649,268 of JARFIW010000439.1, read as the reverse complement.
ATTGATATATTTTATACAGGTACTTTACGAATACATTTTCTCTACAAATAAATATCTACATAATTTCATTTTTCAAGTTTACGATATCGGATGTTTATCAGATGATGCAATATGACCTCTTATGACATTTAATTAAATATATATATATATATATATATATATATATATATATATATATATAGTTAATAATATGAAATAATAACTTAAACTTTTATGCAAAGCCCAAATGATTAATTCAAATCGAGCTAGTAATTGAAAGATGGAAAATATAACGTCTCAGACAGGACTCGAACCTGTATCTTAATCTTTCGCGGATCATGCATTTTTCCAATTATGCCACCGAGACCGATGACGACAATTGGAAAATTTACAAACCTACATAATATACACAACCGTGCATTTATATTTCCAATGCTCCACCAGAAGGTACTACATTGGCCAGGAGGCGAGTTTTTTGTTGCCTGGAAATTTAGAATTTTGCCGAACCCTTGCCGTTCCAGGCAAGGCAGGGTTCTTTAACGTGCGTGACAACACTCACACACGGGACCTCTATTTAACCTCTCATCCGAACGAGGGCGTAATTTTTGTGAAAAATGCTCACCTGTCATTTTTTAAGCAGTCGGCCGTGTCGGGATTTGAACCCAGGACCTTGGGAACTGTAGTCTTACGCTTACTACATTGATCCACGGCGACGCCCATATACACAACCACACATTCACCTAACTTTCAAATGCTTTTAGCATTTTTGTCAATCATATCTGACAGTGTTAAGTTGTCAACGTATGTCAGTTATAGACAGGAAAGGACGCTCAAAATTACGGCTATAAGCCAAGTATTAAATATATAAATATATTTGATAATTAATCACACAAGATAAGTTAATAAATATTAACGTATTATAGTTAATAACATGAAATAATAACTTAGACTTTTATGCAAACCCCAAATGATCATTTCAAATTGAGCTAGTAATTGAAAGATGGAAAATATAAGGTCCCGGACAGGATTTGAACCTGTATCTTAGTCTTTCGCGAATCGTGCGTTTTCCAATTACGCCACCGAGACTGATGACCACAATTGGAAAATTTACAAATCTAATCATGTACACAACCATACATCAACCTAACTTTCAATTAAGTTTGGAATTTTTGTTAATCATATCGGAACAGTGTCAAGTTTTTAATTTATGTCAGTTATAGACAGGAAGGCTATAAGCCAAGTATTAAATTTATGGACATATTAGGTAGATAATTACACAAGGTAAGTTGATAAATTATTATATTATTTCATCTTATTAACTATAATGCGTTAGTATTTAACAACTTACCTTGTGTTCCCCGATATTAGACAACCCTTGTGTTGGAAGTCGGAGCTCATAGCTATCTATAATGGAACTATATTTAATTCATATCCGATTAAGAGAAATATAATTTAAGGCTGTTTGCAACACACCGCTGTTGGTTGTACTGACATTATTTACCATTGAAGAAAGTCATAATCTTGAGGTGTGTTTATTCTAACAAATATCTTTATATCGTGCGCAAACAGCAGCTTTTCACGGACCCAAATTGGATCCTTGAGGAACACCTGACGAGGCCAGTTTTCTGAGCTGTAATTCTTTTACATGACATCCTGCATACGGTTTTGTAGGCATGAACGAAATAATAATAAAAGTGTCTTGGTAAAGACAAATGTGCTTAACTTTGTAATAATAATGGAATGGTTTATCTGATCAAATGCGTTTGCAAAATCAGTAAATATTACATCAACTTGACCTTGAGCATTTAGCGATTTTGACAAAAACTGGGCAAAAAGCATAAGGTTGGTTGTAGTAGAGTGACCCATCATAAATTCGTGTTGACATGTAGAAATATAGCTTCTAACTTTTGGATATATTTGATTATATAATAGTATTTAGAATACTTTAGAAAAGTTACACAGCATACTTATTGGCCTATAATTGTTGATTTTCGATGGATCACCGCATTTTAGAACAGTTTTCCATACCTCAGGAAAATTTGTAGTTTTCAGAGAGAGATTGAATATAATGCCCTGCAGATAAGAAAATACTGTGCAACATTCCTTAACTATAAAACTGGAAATATTATTAGAACCAGAAGTCATTTTGTTTTCAATTTAATGATGGTTGATTTGACCTGCCTGAATGTAAACTGCTCAACATTTATGATAGGCATGTTATTAAAAGTAGTTATACCTGTACTGATGTTGGAGGTTAAGTACACACTGCTAAAGTGTTTACTAAATGCGTTCACAATGACTTCAGAGGAATCATGTTTGGTTGTCGATATACAATTTTCTAGGTATGCAGGTACCACCACTCTTTTCCTGAATATATGACCACAGTTGTCTCGGATCAGCAGTAATGGATTGCTGAATATTAACGAGATATCTTTTACCAGCATGCATTCGTTTGCGATTTAACTATGGACTGTAATTTTTGAAATTCTTCATGCTGATCAGACCGTTTAGTTATGGTATATTTTTTATAGTACGAGCTTTTCAGTTGAATGTATTTGATAAGCTCCTGCGAATACCATCTGGGATATTTGTGCTTTTTACAACTAAATAGTGGTGCACAAACATCAAAAAGCATATAAACATAATCGTAAATATACTTACAAGCTTCATTCACTTCCGACGATTCTAATAGAAATGACCAATCAGTATTAGCAAGGATATTATACAAACCAATGAAATCGGTTTTTTTTAAATTATACGTCTTTTTACCATGATTAATGGCAAATGTATTACTTACGTCATTAGGAAAATCTATATTTGTTTTCAACGCTGGATGATAGGGGTCTTCCTTAATAAAAGATAGTGATCGCGTCTTATTACATACTTGGTATTTGAAAATACAAGATCAAGTATTTGACCTTGTACATTTGTAATGGAGTTAAATTGTTTTAATAGTTTAGTGAAGCCTCATGTTAGCCTACTTTTGCAATCGTCAACATCTGGGTTATTAAAATTTGGTATATTAAAGTCGCCCACAATTACAACGTTTTTCTTATTACAACGTTCTAATTTATTAATATTTAATATTTATTAATAAAGTCCCCACAGACATATATATATATATATATATATATATATATATATATATACAGGATGTCCACGTCCTTTGTGAAAGTTCTATAACTTTTATGTTATTCAAGATATCAACTTCCGGTTTTTTTAAACGATAGCCACGGCTAGACTGCACAATTTAAAAATATTTTTACCTATATACGTGGTGTGCCAATATGGTTTCTAACCCAAAGTTATGTTTTTTTAAATGTAACACCCTAGATTTAATACCATATTCTAAAAGCTCTTTTGATGCCGATCAAAATCATACAGAGGTATTATAGTCGAGTCAATCCTTATAATTTAATAATTTGCCAATAATAATGGTACTGAACAAAGGAATCTAATCACTGTAAAAACGAGAACTATACTAAAACCATATCATACTTAGAATTTTAAACGCTGACTTAAAAATGGAATACCTGTAACATCAATTTTTTGGATTTCCTAATAAACAATAATACCATGATACCGTATATATTAGAATAGCTTCAAGATGGTGGCATTCCCAAACAAAACAAGTAGGACAGAGGATAGGTTGTTCCTACTTCTTCATTCATAAGCAGAGACATACGTAGGCTAAATATATTTCAATGATACTGCAACGCCTCTGTTATGAATGCGTATTAAGGAACTTATTGAGGGTTGCTAATGGATGTTGGATAATAAAGGACCACCAAATATGACTTTGGATGCAATTAATAATTCAAATGTTGTATATAAATGATTTTCACTTACTGATTGCTGGTTCTATGACGAACTTACTGCTGCAAAGCGAAAACTTGTTGCTGCTTGAACATGCACATGTTAACTCGACGGCGGCTTAACGGACAGTCACTTGTATGATGAAATGTTGCGTGCAAAAAACGAGTTACTATTACACACACCCACTGTGGTTTCTTATTGTTGAAGGATAACTTAGGTAAAAGGTTTAGGGACGAAACAACCTCCATGCACTACTGAATATGCATGCAATTTAGTTCCATTCTTCCATATCCAACGGATGATCTCCTTTTATTATCTAAGGGCTTGGCCCTCATTTTAAAGAGATTTTAACAAGCTTTAATTTGATATGTAACTTGATGAAACAAAAAATTTATTTTTTTGGTAATACTATAAGCTTTAAATTCTGAAAAATTTTAGAGTTGGATCTCAATGGAGTCAGGACCTGTGGTCCAATTGGTGTAATTTAAGTACTGGTTAGAGCTACATTTAACTTAATTGTAAGGTGAAAAAAATAAAATACATTAGGTACCTGTAAGGTAAATAATTTACATTCGTGTCTATTACAGATAGTAATTTACTAAACTTACAGATAAATTTACAGATGGCATGTGAATAAATAGTCTGCCAAATGCAGGTATTGTCTGGCACAAACCTGTTCAGACTTGTGTGATTAATGCTCCTGCCCACTCTGGTTCAACTTCTGCTTGGTTTCCAATAAGATTTCAGTGAGTGAACATAGTTGTTGGCAGTACTTGAGTGTTTCAAATAAAAATTAATTTTCACTGAGAAATAAGTGTTCTAGGCTGTTAAGTTATATGTTTAACTATTGAGATCTGTAAATGAAGATGTTTTGAGACGTAATGCCATTTTACACGAAGGTGATAAGATATGCGATGGGTGCTGTAAAGCTGTACTAAAGTCTCCAGAGATTGCAAGTGAGCAAGGATGCATACATCCAGACATCTCAGATGATTTTAATGTTTGTGATGTACTAATTCCGTTGAATGCATTCTCAACTCCAGAAAAATAGAGGCAATTGCAACTTTGAACAAAACTTTGACTGTTATCAAAGAATCATCTATTAATACAAAACGTTTGATTGAGACAACTTCCAGAAGCAATGATTAGAAAAGTGGCAGATGGTTTTTGAATAAAAATACTAGAATTAAATCCAAGTACCACTGGCACTACCACAAATTATGATAAAGAAATTATTATTCAAATAAAAGAGAAATTCAGTACTACTACAAACAAAATCATTAGAATGCAGATTCTAACGACACTTTCCAAAAGCTTGACTCTAAAAAATATGGAGGCTGAATTTGAAGTGTCCAACTTAATTGCTAGAAAGGTAAAAAAACTGTTACATGAAAAAGGTATTATGTCATCCCCTGACCGAAAGCCTGGAAGAACATTGGACCCTGAAATGCTAGTACTATTCAGAGAATTCTGTTAAAATGATGAGATTTAGTTGTCAAATGCCTGGTAGAAAATTCTTTGTTTCAACAAAAAAATATGGCAAACCTGTACGTGTTCAAAAGTATTTAATTCTAAGTGCATTAAGGGAATTATGTATACAATTTAAGGAACGTTATCCTGATCAGAGAATTGAATTTTTTAAATTTTGTGAACTTTGTCCCCAAGTATTGTGTTCTTTCTGTGTCCAACGGGACACGTTCTGTGTGCGTTTGCATAGTACATCAGAAAGCAAAATTAATAAAACTGAACCACTTTGCAGAGAATTATCTGAACATACTTAGGCCACTTCGCCTTGTTCATAAACCTCTGGTTAAGGTATTTGACCTACCAAAGCGGCATGTTCAGCGTTTGAATGTTTAAAACGAGGTCCGTTCTGAAAAATGAATCTACTCTTTTAAAATCATTTAAGGCCTTCTGTATAAAATTGGACATTCCTTGTGTCATCTTCTCCTACCTAACCTATATTTACTTAAGTTTGCGTATTGTTGACTTAAAATCTGAAATTGGGATTTTACGTTCATTTGAGTCGACACAAAAGTATATATGACCAGTCTTTGTTCTCAGATGATGAGATCATATGCTACAATTATTTTCTTATAGACAAAACAAAATCAGGGATGTACTAATTACAACGATGACATCACCTCTAACCTTTAAAAGCTGACACATGAATTTGACAATCTTTGACTATGAATCAAATATGGTGCAAAACAATCTTCTCTTAGATTAAAATTTATAGTAACAAAACTTATATTTCTTAAACAGAATAACCTAATTTTATTGGTGGACTTTACTAAATATAGAAACTATTCAAATGAAATATGATTTTTACGTCACAACTTCTTTGCATTGTCACATGGGAAAAATGTGACAGTATTGGAGGAACTGTTAAAACGATTAGCAGCATTGGCGTTTGCGAATGATTTATAATGATCAAATTGTGACCCCTCACCACCTTTATAATTAGACTAAGGACAATATTGTCAACATCTGTTTTTGTATTCCACTACAAATTAATATGTGGCAGAAGTAAAAAACTTTAAGAGTAGGTGTGCAGCAGCAACAACAATAAAAGGTATTTAACAATTTCATATTTTCAGATTTTAGTGAAACATTACTCATTTTCAGAGGAATCCAGTGTAGAAATAGTGTCAGCTTGACATGGATGGTGATCTGGACATTAATGACTTTGTTGGCTTTCTAACGTGTGAAAACTTAGACAAGTGGAGGTTAGGTTGTGTGTTAGGAATCGAAGGAGATGAAGTACAAAAAAGTTTTTTAGAACCACATGGCCATTCTCTGCCTTTCAAATACCCACAATTTAATGAAATACTAGTTATAAATAAGAGTGAGGTTTTAACAAAGGTTAATCCTACAACAGCTACAGGAAGAATTCATTGATTTACGGGCTCAGAGACCAAAAAAGCAAACAAAAAATTACTTGTTAAATTGAAGAAAAACTAACCTGTAGCTATTTTGGGGTAACTACTTCTCTGACTGCTAACTCTAAAAAACTTTTATTAATATTTATTTACCTGGTAAAACTTATAGCTTTTTGGGACTGTTTTTCCTTGTTTTATGTTTGACTATATATTAGTATTTAGTGTGATGAAAATGTAATAAGATTTAAAAACTCAATCTATTATCATATAAACATATAAAACGAGAATTTGTTCACGGCAGCTTTAAGTTTTTGCTATACCTCCTTATCCCATTGAGATCATACCACTATAAATTTCAGGTTTTATAGTTGGTAACAAGACTGAAAAATATCTTTTTCAAAATTTTTTGAAAATGCCATTTGATTTCTTCAATATTTTTTATTCTTTGCCCAAGTTAGTAAAGGGGTATATCAAATCAAACCTTATGGAATTCTTTTTAAAATGAGGGGTCAAGCAGCCATCTACGGCTAATAAAATGGAAGTTAATCAAGATTGTAAATATGAGCGCAAACGAAAAAACTTGTTTTAGGCAAATTTTAAAAATGAATTACATCCAAACTTAATAAGATGTAATTTTTCTAAAACTATTTTTTAATTTAGACATTTTGGGAGAATGGTTCCTGCAAGTTTCAAAGAGATCGGAGATGGTCAAAGTGACTGACTGGTTGGTTTGGTATGGAATGACCAATTAGGATCTTTGGGCAGGGACTACTCAAGAAGAAGTCATCAGAAAGGATAAATATAGCATTCTACGAGTCTGAGCTGAGAATATTAGAAGTTGGTTTGAATTGTAGTGGTTGGTTAGAAAACTTGAAAAGGGGAATGGTTAGCCTAGAGTTACATGTAGTTGCGTATGAACAACATATGAAAGAATTGTAGTAGTAAAGTTACCAATAAAGCCACAATCCACAACCTTAGTACAGGTCTATATGTCTACCAGTAAAGCAAAGAATGAAGAGATTGAACAGGTATACGAAGAAATAAAAGATGCAGTACATTACGGGAGATAGAATTTGATTGCAATGGAGACTGGGGTGCAGTAGCAGAACATGATCTGGGTGTAAGGAATAAATGAGGAAGATGACTGGTAGAATTTTGTATAGAACAGTCTGGTTTTTACTAACATTTGGTTTAAGAAACACGAAAGGATGTTGTACACCTTGGCGAGGCCTGGAGACACTTGTAGATACCAAATAAATTATATGATTAGGCAAAGGTTTAGAAACCAAGTTCTCGGCTGTCAGATATGTGGAAGCAGATGTAGACTCTGACCATAATTTGCTGGTTGAAACTGAAGAAGCTGAACAGATGCAAGAATAGGCGGGACCTTGATAAATTTAAACAAGAAAAGGTGGGACAGAGTTTAGAAGAGAGTGTGGAGTATGAAGTAATTGAAAAGGGCAAAAGTAACACTGTAGTGGAGGAATGGTCAATGCCGAAAGATGAGATTACTAGGGCAGCAGATGAAAAACTAATGATAAAGATGTGGTGGGTCTGAAAAAAGACATGGGTAACACGAGAGATCCTGGATTTGATAGATGTTGGCAAAGGAAGAATTGTTGCAAAGATGTTGAAATCTCTATGGCTGTGGGAAAGGCAGATACAGTTTACAGGAAAATCAAAGAGACGTTTGGAGTGAAGAAAAACTCTTGTACAAATCTACAGGACTCAAATGGAAAACCACTTACAGGCAAAGATGAAAAGGCTGACAGATGGAGGAAACACATGAAGGACTTTATCAAGGAAGAAAAGTTAGTGTTCAGGTACTCGAAGGTGAAGAGACAGTTGATGAAGAAGATGACAGTATACTTAGGTCTGAGTTAGTCAGGGCATTGAAAGATCTTAATAGGAATAAGGCATCTGAAATTGATGAAATTCCATCGGATTTGTTAAATGCCATGGGAAACACAGCTAGGACAAAACCGAACCATCTCGTGAGTAATATGTACAAGACAGGAGATGTATCCTCTGATTTTAAAAAAATGCAACTATTCTCGTATCATAATTGTATACAGGCAGATGGTAAAGTAAATAAAAAGGGAATTGGGTGAAGACCAGTTTGGTTAACGAGGAGATGTTGAAACATTTGAGGCTATATTGAGTTTACGACATCTTGGAGGACAGGATTAGGAAAAACCAACCCCTGTTTTTCTCATTTATATGTTTAGAACGTGCTTTTACCAGTGTTGATTAGAATAAACTTTTTGAGAATATGAAGATATGTGGAATAAAATACAGAAAACGAAGGGTTACCTACAATTTGTACAAACAGCATAATGCAGTGATAAAAGTCGAAGGTAAAGAAATAGAGGTAAGACCTCAGAAGGGAATGAGGCAGGTTGTAATTTGTATGTAACACAAGCTCTGAAAGAAATAAATGATAAATTTGGGGAAGTAAGAGTTCAGAAGGAAATGAGGCAGGTTTTAATTTGAATGTAAAACAAGCTATGGAAGAAATAAAAGATAAATTTGGGGAAGATTAAAGGAGTAGAAATAAGGATATTAAGATTTGCAGATGGCATTGTCATTTTATCAGAATCAGCAAGGTTGTGTGATCTATTTTGAAAAAATGATTATATGATGAACATTAATAAAAGTAAAATCAAAGTAATGGAGTGCAGTCATGTAAGATGAGGTGAAGCAGCAAACAGATTGGAAGATAAAACATTAAAGAAGGTAGAGGAATTCTATTACTTGGTTAGTAATATAACCATGGATGGTAGATGCAAAGAGACGAAGAGTAGGCTGACACAAGCAAGGACAAGAGAAATTGATAACATGAAAAATAGATCTAAGTATTAGGAAAACATTTCTGAAGATTCTTGTGTGGAGCATGGTTTTGTATGGAAGTAAAACGTGGACGATAGGAAGCACTAAAAGAAAGAGAATAGAGATTAGGTGGGTAGATTGGGTCTCGAATGAGAAGGTATTGATGTGCTTCGGTGAGAAGAGAGCTCTGTGGCGAAATGTTAAGTGAAAGAAGGATATGATGATTGGACATGTCTTAAGGCATAAAGGATTGATTAACTCAATATTAGAGAGCAGTATGGTGGACAAAAATAGTAGAGGCTAATACGCAGATCCTGATGGATATAGGATGCATTAGTTATGTATCAATCCAGTCTGCTGACTTAGAATCCAACACCTTAAAATTGATAATTCTTTAAATTTTCAAATTTCTTTAAATGTAATTTTTATTATGAATAAATTGTTTGTTGTATGATTGACTTTGCTGTAGTTAAATTCATTGAAAATATTTGTGGGTATAATTTGGTTTTTAATTTTCAAAATTTGTTTATGACAAAATTTCAATTCTACGTATGGATGCGTTTATTAGTTTTCACTGAGAGTACTTATTAAGTGTGTAATAAGATTAGTTGAATCTATAAGAAGTTTGGGTTGTATTTTCTCTTTGTGACACCAATCTAAAACATCTTCTTATTGTTAAAATGCCCTAATTTTTGTGTTGATTTTTGTCCAGTATCTTAAATCCTTTACTGCCTTCTTTCTATGCTTTCTTTTTATGTCTTGATAAAATCTTATGTTTTATAATTAGAATTGTTGTGTTAACTTCACGTGTATAAAAAGGCCAATTATTAAATGTATTTTAGTTAACATGCCCATCTGATGTTCAAAATTTCAGCATTACTATATCCAGTAATTAGTAAGTAGATAATGTCCTGTTTTATGATTCTATACTGTTTGGTTCGATGGATAAGGTGAAAATGCACACCGCAATGTACGATTCATTACAATGATAGAACTTGAGTGTTTAATTATTTCGACCTACTTGCTTCGTATTTCTGACATTCCACGCTCCGACTCGCAAAGTGTTCCCTACTCTTTCTTTAAACTTTCCGATCACATCCTTTGAAGGAATCTCCTTCCAGAGATCCAAATCGTGGACTATATTAACTTTGGAATCTTTTACCCCAGATGATGCCATCATGATACTTACAATTTAAGTATGCTGTGTTAGATAGTGCATCCAAAATTACCTATAAAGAGGAACAGGTTGGTAAGAAAATTATTAACCTATAAACTTTGTGAATCGGTGCATAAAGTGCAATATATTTCTTATATGAATTATTTTATGCCTGGCAGTTATAAGCTCGATACACTTTTCAACGCTAATAACACTTGATTTAGAAAATTTTTTGTTGTCTCTATTGTTATAACTTATGTTATTCAGTATGAGTGGTAGGGTATGTTAAGATGGCTCCGGGGATCGGACAGGTTCACGTATCACTTCTGATCACAAGGTCTTGTGTTCAATTCCTGACACGGACCGCTTGAAAAATGTTAGGCGAGCATTTTACCAAAAATACACCTTTGTTCGGATGAGAGGTAAAATGTAGGTCCCAAGTATGCGTGTTGTCATGCACTTTAAAGATCACTACCTTGCTTGTAATAGTAAGGGTTGGCCAAAATTCAAAATTTCCAGGTAAAAATCCTTCCTGACCTGACCAATGTAGTACCTTCGGATGAAGCATCGGAAAGTCAAATGTAAGGGTGGTGTATGTCAACTTGATAACCACCCAATTACATTTGAAATTACGTCATTTAAAACTACCTAACTCAGAGGAATATATTGATTATTCCTTCAAGCTATCATCGGCTTCTTTGTTAGTCGAAGCAGAATGAAATCTATTTATGTTAAAAAGCATGTGATATTTGAAATGGTCAACCATAGTAGAGGTTTATGTGGAAAGCTCGTTGATTAAGGAAATTGAAATTCCAGATCAAATTTTGTCTGTTCAAAACAATCATAGTGTTGTGAGTAAAAATGCTAATGTTATTGAAGAGACTTTAAACGAACTGGTTATTGTAAGATTTAAAATACGACTAATTGTACAATAACTATTTATTATAATTATTGGAATAAAAATAATTTTAAATATTTCAATGGTTATGTCATAGAATAATTGGAGGGTGCAACATTTTTTTACACTCATATTGCAAACTCCACACTTGTGTAAAAAATACACTTGACTCATTTGTTACATAATATATTATTATAGCACACTTCACTTACTATTTGTCCAATAGAATAACCTTCGTCCATTGTAATTTATAGTAAGAAATTAATAACAATAACAATAGCAGGCATCCTAATGATAAAAAATTATAGTAAATAAACAAATTAATCACTTCACAGCCAAACAACCTGGTAATCCTTGCAAAGACCCATCAGGCATATTGAGTATACAGAGATATGATACTTTCACCTAATCTATTACTTCTTGTGTTTGTTAGATATTTTGAAAAATACATTTTTAAATTTGAAAATGTGTTTTTATTTTTATTATACTCTTATATGTGATATTCGTATATACATATTTTTATTTCACTTCTACATTTTAGATAGATAAAATTACTTTACCTTTTTACTGTTTAAATAGATAACTTGTAGACTAAATATAAAACATAATAAACCCTACAAATTAAGATTACATTCAAGAATAAAGTTTGAAGTTGTAAAATAAATATTTCCTACATTTCAGGGTTTTAAATTGAACGTATGTGCACATTATTTACAAATTTGAAATATTTATAACTTAGTTCAATATAAAATATTAAAATTGAAATTCTTATTGTCATTTACTATAGTGTAGGTATATATTTCGTGTAAAGAAAACACCACTAGAGTCATCAATCCTCAAAATTTTAACAATTAAAAAATTTCAATTTTACAAACATTTATAGGAAAAGGGCATGTATTACGTTTACTATGGTGAATACTCTAACATATCTAATTGTAATAAACAAATCACAAATCAAGTTTGACTTTCACGCTTTCATTAAAAATTTGAGTTTGTTAAATTTTTATTCCAAGTTTAGGTAACCATTTCCATTTATTAAGCTTAAATCAAGACTGAAGGACCAAAATTATGGAACAGAATTTGCAAATAGTTTTTTATATTTTCTTATGTTAATTCAATTCAATACATTCTGAACGGACCTGCACCTTGACAACGTTCTAAAATATTAGAACAGGTAGAATGGCTTGTGCATTTCAATGAGCTAAAGAGCCGAACTATAGGTTTAACCAAATTAGTGGGGTCTTTAGTGAGGAATCAGACTAAGACAGGTCCCCGAAAGAGGGCAACAGCTTTTTCGGTACTTAGAGTGGCAGAGATCATAGGGGTCGGTATGACATTCTAAGACACGCTACTGTGATGTGAAAGGCAACTGGAAACCACCACATTATCTCCCAAGTACACTGCGTACAGAAATTGTTAAACATGATGGCATCCTCTGAGGTAAAAAATTCGGATCTCCGGGAGGGGACTACTTCGGGGGATGTGATCCGAAAGAATAGAAAAAGGTCCGTGAACATTCTGCCAGTCAGAGCATGGAATGTCAGAAATATGAAACAAGTAGGTAAGCTAGAGAACCTGAAACTCGAAATGGATAGGTTAGCACTAAACATAGTAGGAATTAGCAAAGTGCGCTGGTCAGAGGCAGGGAATTTTTGGAGTGGAGACTTCAGGGTAAATCATACAGGATCAGAGGAAGGAAATTCGGGTGTGGGGATAGTTATGCGAAAAGAGATAGGATGCCATGTAGAAAACTACTTACAAAAGAACGAAATAGTACTCATGGTTAAATTTGAATCTAAGCCAGTAAATACAGAAATAATACAAGTATACATGCTCACCTCTAGTTACAGTGAGGAAGAGGTAGAGGCGATTTACAAAGATATCGAAGACATACTAAGATACGTAAAAGGACATGAAAATTTAATAATTACGGGGGATTTTAATGCAGTGGTAGGTGAGGGTAGGGAAAGAGCGATAGTAGGTTTATTTGGTTTAAGCACGAGAAATGACAGTTAAAATAGGTTGGTAGAATTTTGCGACAAGAACAATTTAACCATCACAATCACATTATTTCAACATCATGCTAGAAGATGATACACTTGGAAGATGCCAGGAGATATAGGAATATAGCAAATAGATTACATTTTTGTTACACAACGGTTTAGGAATCAAGTAAAAGACTATAGAAGCTACCCTGAAGCAGATATAGACACTGACCACAACACCGCAATTATGAAGGCCGCAGTTAAATTTAAAAATCTGAAAAAGGGGAACGGAAAAAGGCACTTTGACTTTGAAAAGCTAAAAGATAAGATATCCACGAAAGATTTGAAAAAAAGTCAGATGAATTGCTGAAAGATATCCGGAAAATTTCTGATACTGAGGAAGTAGAAACAGAATGGAATAACATTAAATCCAGCTTAGACATGGTGGCCAGAGATATTCTGGGGTATACACAAAAAGAAAATAAGAATCCATGGATAACAAAAGATATTCTGAATTTAATAGAAGAGAGACGAAAATTCAAAAATAGATCAGACGAAACAGGAAAACAGATACAAAGTCATAAAATGGGAAACTATTCGCTAATGCATGAAAGCTAAAGAACAGTGGATTGATGAAAAGTGCAACGAGATACAAACTAAGATGGAAATAGGAAAGACAGACGAAGCATACAAATTAATTAGAAGGAATATAAAATATAAAACCATATAGCAAAAATATAAGGGATGCGGTAGGAAATTTCAATATAGAAAATGTAGAGAAAGTAGCTAGATGGCAGGAATATATAGGTAATTTATATTCAGGAGAAGAATCAACAGCATTAGAACAGGAATCAGACATTCAAAATGATGACCTGGGATATCCTATACTAAGAGATGAGTTTGAATTAGCATTAAAGAGTCTGAAAAATGGTAAGGCGCCGGGTACAGATATGGTTCAAGCAGAAACTCTAAAAGCCGCTGTACAAGCAGTAACAGAACGCCTCTTCCGACTTGTAAGCTATATGTATGAGACAGGCGAGATACCGAAAGATTTCAAACGTAACACCATAGTAACTGTACTAAAAAAAAGAGGCGCCGATAGATGTGAAAATTTTCGAACAATAAGCTTGATAGCACACGTTTCAAAAATATTAACTAGAATTGTGCAAAGACGAATGGAAAAACGAGCTGAAGAAATACTGGGAGAAGATCGATTTGGGTTTAGGCGAAACAGGGGAACACGGGAGGCTATTTTAGCTCTGAGGATGATAATGGAGAAAACAATAGTGAAGGGGGAAAGCGTATATATATATATATATATATATATATATACAGTGCGTCCCAAAAGTAACGGATATATTCGATTAAATGATTATTGACAATTTCTGAGTAAAAAGCTCTGACACGTCGATTTTTATTTTTAAATTGTCATTTAATTATGTAGTTTTTAACCCACCACCCTTCAACCCCTAAGCGCTAGCATCCCCTATTTAAAAATTTTAAATAGCAATGTATCCCTTGTGATACCTCAATTAATAGCATTTTTCATGCAGAAATAGAATTTTACAAAAAATTTTAAATCCGTTGATAAACAACTGCTTTATTCAATAAAAACTTATTCACTTAAAGTGCCAATTATCGGGTAGGCTTCGACAAACAAAATGTTTGTAAAGTGTCAAACAAGTTTAGTGAAAGTACGTTAGTTAAGTGCGTGCTGCTTGTTTAATAATAAGTCAGCAAAAATGAGACTTAACGAAGCCGAAGGGATTGAAATTTTAATGATGATTGGCTTTGGAGATAGAATTCGAACGCACAAAGAAGTTCGAATTTTATTCAATGTAATTCATCCCGACCTCCCCCCAATCTCGCAATCAACAATAAGCCTAATTGAAAATAAATTTTGGAATATTGGACGTGTACGAGATAAATCTAAAAATGGACGTCCATCAGCTTTAGATGAAGATTCAGAATTGGATGACTTGCTATTTGTGCAGAAAAATCCACACTCAAGCGTTGCGGGAGTCGCTTCACAGTTAAATGCATCAAAAAGTGCAGTCATAGTTTTCTATGTAAGCAAAAGTTTCACCGCAAGAGTTATCAGATGATGATTTTGATAGGCGAGCATAATTTTATGAGACAATGATAGAACTTTGCATGATAATCCTGGATTTGAAGGAAATACGTTTTCTGGTGAAGCAACATTTTATTTAAATGGCACCGTTAATAAGCAGAATTGCCGTTATTGAGCTAATGAAAATCTGCATTGGATGATGGAAGCAAATACACAATTTCCACAAAAGATTAATGTTTGGGCGGGAATAGTGGGTAATAAAGTTATTGGACCGTACTTTTTTGAGAGAACACTCAATGGAGAACAGTATCTAAATTTTCTCCAATTTGAATTAATTCGGGCTTTAGCGGTACTACATCCCAATGTAGAAGATCCTGATTTACCTCATCCCAGTATTTGTCTACAGCAAGATGATGCGCCTTCCCACTATGCACGTCCAGTACGGGAATATTTTGACCAGGTATTTCCTATGAGGTGGATTGGTAGACGAGGACAAATTGAATGGACCGCTAGGTCTCCCGACTTAACCCGTTAGGATTATTTCCTCTGGGGTTATTTAAAAACTAAAGTGTATCTGAATAGGCCTCAAAACATAAACGAGTTAAAGCAGAAAATCCGGAATGAAATTCGCTTAATTTCCCCTCAGACAGTAAACAAAGTTCAACAAGAGTTTGTCTCTAGATTAGGATACTGCCTAGCGACTAACGAGCAGCAGTTTGAACATTTAATTTAAATTGGGTTTGTTTTTGTTTTTTATTCAAGTTTTGTTTATTGAATAAAACTGACTTATTATTAAACAAACAACACGCACTTAACTAACGTACTTTCATTAAACTTATTTGACACTTTACAAACATTTTGTTTGTCAAGGCATACCCGATAATTGGCACTTTAAGCGAATAAGTTTTTATTGAATAAAACAGTTATTTATCAACCGATTTAGAATTTTTTGTAAAATTTTATTTCTGCATGAAAAATGCTATTAATTGAGATATCACAAGGGGTACATTGCCATTTAAAATTTTTAAGTAGGGGATGCTAGCGCTTAGGGGTTGAAGGGTGGGGGGTTAACAATTATATAATTAAATTATGATTTAAAAATAAAAATCGACGTGTCAGAGCTTTTTACTCAGAAATTGCCAAAAATCATTTAATCGAATTTATTCGTTACTTTTGGGAAGCACTGTATATATAGGGTGTGTAGATCTGGAAAAGGCATTCGACAATGTAAAATGGAGAAAAATGTTTGAAATACTCAAAAAGATTGGAACGAGTTTCAGGGATTGACGAATAGTACATTGCTTATACAAACCGCAAACAGCGTTAATAGAATTAGAGCAAGACAATAGAGAAGTAAATATTAGGAAAGGGGTGAGACAGGGATGTGCCTTATCCCTATTAATTTTGAACTTGTACATAGAAGAGGCAATGAATACTGTCAAATGCAGGAAGACATTTGGAATTAATATGCAGGGACAAAAGATTGATGTGCTTAGATTTGCAGATGATATAGCGGTATTAGCATCTAGCAAGGAAGAGTTAGAAGCTGCTCTTAATGAAATGGAAACAGTTCTAACGGAGAGATATGGTATGAAAATTAACAAAAATAGAACTAAAGTTCTAGTATGCAAAAGAGGGGGAAATAAATTTAAAAAAAGAATACAAATAGGTAACGAGAACTTGCAAGAGGTTAAGGATTTCTGCTACCTAGGAAGTCAAATAACGCAAGATGGGCAAAGCACAAAAGATATAAAACAAAGATTAGCACAAGGTCATGCTACATTTAACAAGAAAAAGCAACTACTGTGTTCAAAGACCACAAACATAGAAACAAGGAAAAGATTGCTTAAAACATATGTGTGGAGCACAGCACTGTATGGCTGTGAAGCCTGGACAGTAGGAGAAGCAGACAAGAAAAAGATAAGAAGCCTTTGAAATGTGGTGCTACAGACGTATGATGAAGATACCATGGACAGATAAAGTTAAGAACAAAGGCACTAGAAATGGTAGGGGAAGTAAGAACTATGTGGAAAACAGTAAAAAAAATAGGCCACATACTAAGACATGAGGGAATAGTGCGGAATATATTAGAAATAGAGATAGGAAAAAAGAGAAGTAGAGGTAGACCTAGGACTACTGTACACAGATAGTGAAAGATGTAGGCTGTGAGAATTTCAAGGAAATGTGTAGGTTGGCTCCGAATAGAAATCAGTGGAGGTACACTTCTAACCAGTCGCAAGATGGAAAAACTAATGACAGATATAATAACTGTACTCAAACATGGTGATTATTATAAACTACTACAGATATTAATGTTAATTGTGCGAAAGGATTTACTTGAAAATTATTAATACGGCAAATGACTAAGTGTTGGGGGATCCTTGGCAGCCACACGCTGCTTAACCCACTTCACATACCACTGAATCTCGGTGAAATAGGGCATATAATTAGAAAACAATAGAAGGGAATCGAAATGTATATCGGCTGTTGTGAGAATTGCAGGTAACTGTGTAGGCTAGCTCAGAACATAAATAAGCTGAGGGATAAGTCCAACCAGTTTCAAGATGTAAAACCCAATGACGAAAAAATAAGTGCTCTTAAATCTGATGATTATTATAAAGGTGTTGGTTGTGAAATATGTTCAACTAATGTTGATTGTGCGAAAGGATAAATTGGAAAAACTTAATTCGCCAAAGGTTTAGGTGCGGGGGGAACTTGGCAGCCAAAGGCTGCCCCCCCCCCCCCAAGCACATACCACTGAATATCGGGGAATAGGGTATATAACTGTAAAACAACAGGTGTCCAAACTGCATCAAACAAGAAAGAACAGCAGCTATGTTCAAAGACAACGAACATAGATACAAAAAGAAAACTGTTCAAAGCATAGTGCGGAGCACAGCACAGTACATCTATGAAATAGGGGCAGTAGGAAAAGCAGACATAAAGAGATAGAAGCCTTCTGGAATATGAGGATGGTAGCATGGTCAGACAAAGTTAATAACAAATAGGTTGTAGAAACGGTAGAGAAATAAAGATATCTGTGGAAAATGCAAAAATATGAGAAATAGGACAGGATACGTTCTAAGGCATTTCTGGGGAATAGTACGGGATATACTACAAGCAGAGATAGGAAAAGAGAGGTAGAGCTAGACCGAGATCAGACTTTCACACACAGATAGTGATAGATGCAAACTGTGCAAATTGCAGGGAAATGTGTAGGTTGGTTCAGACTAGGAAACTATGAGGGTACGCGTCCAACCAGTTCTAGGACTGAAGACTTGATGATGATGATGAATTCAATTCAAAAATATTTAGCTTACTGCGAACCTCTTCAAAGCCAAAAATTTGCATGCACTGCTAAGCAAACATTGTCGCCACTCTTAAGTGGGTTAGGATTAAAATTTTTAGAAACATGGTTTAAACAGCCCAATGTATATAAAAATAACAAAAATGAAAATACAAAAACTGGTTAAGCAATCAAAAGTATTTTGCTTGGATGATTTTATATGGATTGACCATATAGAGAAAATATACAGGAAGTCCCAGACCTCTGAGATTCTTTGGTAGCTGCGTTATTAGTGAAGATACTAAAAAACCTGTTAACAAAAGTTGTACACAGGAATGATCTCTATAACAAGAAAATATGTGCAATTATACGGGATGTCCCAGGAACAAGTACTCTACCAAACTTATGTATTTTAAAATGCGACACACCACATTTCCTTATTAATTTGGATTTAGCATGATATGACGCCTATAGTAAACAGTTCCTTCGCTAGCAATTATTGTGTAATATTATAGATCCAGTTTGAGAAATTCAGTGAGTAGCAACAAATCGAAGTATTGACATGACATTCTGAATTTATCATCTGCCCAATGGCTATTGCCATTAGAAATATTTAAAGTTTTACTTGTTTTACAAAATGGCGGCCTATTAAATTTAATAAAACAAAAATCATTAAAAACGTCAAAATTTTAAGTTTAAACACACATTTAAATAGCCAAACCGCAAATTAAATTTTCTACGAATTTGCTCTCTTTCAAATTTTTCTTAAATCATGAGCTCTTTGATGTTTGGCGAAGTGTATTACAAATCATAAATCACTGACCAACATATTTATTAACCCAAATAGTAGGCTGTGAAAGCAAGCACGCTTAAATGATAGTGTTCTGACAATTGTTGCCAACATTTGAAACATCGCTATTTATTTGATTGTGCATTGCACCGATGCGTCATATTAAAAACTCATAACAAGCGAAAATACTGTACTAGATATTTTTACACAATGTTCTACTCCAAAGAAAAGGTAATTAAAATGGTATACATGTTAGGAGAAGTGGATGGAAAGAAACTGTTTTGGCTCATTTATTTTGAAGTATATTTATACATTTTATAGCTATCTGTAAAACTAATATCAAAATAAAATTATGATGTCACTATGAAGACTTAGTTTTGATATGTATTATTAGTATAATAAAATCAAGAAATAATGTATAGTTAATAGACACGTGATTTGTTCTTAAAACTACGTCTTTAAACATATTAGTTAAACTGATTGTCAAGTCCGTATTATTTATAACTTTAATGTAACTTTCCGGGTATATTTTCTATCATGCTTTTTCGTACAGAAATGTATAATATATTTGACAAACAGTTTTGCAGTTTCGGGTTTGCAATGTATATTCCACAAATGCTTCTATTATTTGACATATTGTGTTTTTATATAATTCATATGGATTTTTGTGGACGAATGCACTTACCCCCTGAACATATCAGAGTTCATTTCATTTAATATTTTTTCTGCTTGTAGCATTTTTATAATTGCATTACATTGAATTTTATTAAGTTATGACATGAATGTGTTTAAGCTAAGAACTGATATAAGTTGTTAATATACATGAAATGTTCATTTTCAAAATAATTTTATCCATGGTCATGTTCTGTTATATCAATATCCAGATTATTTTTAATTCTCAGCTATTTTCAACTAGGATCTTTTAAATAGCAGTTGGATAATCCCGACGTTTCAAGCATGTCAAATTGTAAACTGCTACATTTTTATTATCTAAATTATTTCTGAGTTACCAAGCTTGGGGTTATTTTTTTTACACTATATGTTACCATACCTTTAACCAAACTCTTTTTTTTCATATCTTTAAAAGTTCTAGGTATAAATAAGTCTTTACACCTGATGAATTTGCAACTTCTTAAATATAGTCCTTGGCCCCCTTGTAGGCTTTAGTTTAAATAAAACTTTTCTTCCTATTTTTATGATGTGCAACTTCCTTTTTACCAAGTACAAAATAACTTTACTAATTGCTTTATTTTCAAACTTGTCACTTAATTCAGTAGCAGTATGTTGCAATTGTTCAGTGATGCTGGTAATATGCAGATCTTATGTATACTTACAACATTCTTCTGCTTAATTAATATTTTCTTAATCTCCACTTCCTGTTTATTCATTATGTATGAAACCTTAAAATAACTCGTTCATGGCTGAAGCTATTTGTATATGCAGAGGTATTATGATAATTACACAAATTGTCCTTATTTATATACGGGCACATTTTTAACGTAAGTTCCGTTTTGGTACAAATAAATAACAAAGCTAATGTTTACTAAATTTTATTTCTATGTTTGCCTATACCTTAAAATATTTTTCCACGTAGTTTTCACTTGTAACGTGGTACAAGCTTCTCTATACCCTCTTCATAAAAAGGAGCCCCACCCGGATTACTAACAGTTTTTAAGATCTTCATCGTTATCAAAATGTGTAGCATCGAGGAATTTTTTAGGTGTAAGAAAAGTTAATAATCACTCAGTGCCAGATCATGGCTGGAGTTCCGATTTAAGATTTCAACTTTTGCTACATACATAGACATAAACGGAAGGGACAAGAAAATAATGACTAGCCCCAATCGGCGAGTAGGCGGGGTTTTATACCATACACAAATTTTGGAGTTTGCATATTCAGTAACACAAAGGCAGATAACTAATTACTACAAGTTTAAAGACATCAAAAGAAACGTTTAATATCCATTCTCGCCTTAAAACAATTTATAATGGATACTTTACATGACATGCTTAAGACTACGTTTAAATACTATACTGTATGTACCCGTAGTATATTCAAAATGTTCACCAACTATGTATACTTATGTATTGTCTACAAACGCTCCTTAAAAGTAAATTTCTGATAAACATACAAAAACGAAAAATTTTGATAGTATACAATTAGCAAAAAGAAAAAAGGAAAAACTTTTTACTACTGAAATGAATTTCCTGAGTGATATCAACAATTATGTAATAATGGCATGCACATAAATTTATGTGTACATTATTTAAACCGGACTATATTGAAATCTACCACATAAGGAAACCCAAAATATAAATAACACATTGTTCCTCGATATGCTAAGTGTTTGAATAAGTCAATTATACTTTGAAACTTTTAAGAATTCAATTGTTAGCATGCAGTAAAATTGTCAAATACAATATGAATTGTACGAATTAAAATAACACCGGGATCGTACGTCGTAGGAACCAACATAGCGATCACAACACAACTCACCTACCCCTATGCCTACACCTCCGCCATGGAGTATCGCAACTTGCATCTATTAATCACGGCGACGGCCTCAGAGGTAGTGGTGTTTAAATAAGATGTGATTAGGACACTGTCGATAGGAAGTATCACCCTCAGGAATTGACATCTCAAAAGTCGATAAGTGCGTATATCTAAAACATTACATTCTTTATTGATGTGATCAAGCTTGCATTTTTCGGAACAATAAAGACCTTGTCCTTTTTTTTGTGTATGCATAGCCGAACCATCCTTGAAAGTAGTCCACAAATAGGAATAGTAGACGTAGTTAGACGTATCCAAACAACCAGTAGGCCTACGCAATTTATCAAAGTAGATATGCATCGCTCTCGGAATAATAGGATGAGTAACGCAGAAAATTACATGTAAGACCGAAATGCAGAATCAAATTGAACTCGTTTTATCGCAAGAATTAAATTCAATCCCAGCATTATCAAACACACAGGTGTTAATAGAAACTCGAAACAAACTTTATCAGAGAAGCGTGATCCATTATTCCAACGAGTCATTAGGTTTGGGTATTATAAGAATTAATCACACTCTATCATCATATGTATCAAGCCGACAGATACGAAACAAGGTACCGATTATTTAACTTATAGAAGAACTTTCCATCTCGCAGCAAATAGGTTTAAATGAAATTGTAGTAAAGCGTACTTATTGCCGTAATGTCTAATGTACAGGGTGGTTACGAGTATCAAAAAATCTAAAACATAAACTTGATAAATACTTCTTTCTACTTATACAAGAAAATTTTACCTTATAATTCAAAATTTGTTGTTTATACAAATTTACTACTGTCCATCTTTATCAAACAAATTATAAAGATATTCAACACACACCAAAACATCTAAGATCGAACAACAATGCATAAGTTACCTGAAGGTTAATGCACTCGTGGCTCCAATGTACATCGTCCTTGCTAATCCCACCATTCCAACTGGGTTATGTTTACGTCCTCGGATTTCAGGCCGCCTTTAAAATTTTCTACACCACCATTCGTCTAAAAGGTTTCAGGGCTTCTCCGGAACTCATCTATGTATATCTAAATCTTGTTTTATGGATCCAATTACGTTTACGAATAACACTTGATTACTAACACTCTCGAAAAATAGCACTGCAATTCATAATTCTTTCACGCTATACCAAAACTGCATACTTCTATTTATTTATATATCGTTACTAATTTGGATAATTGGTACAGTAATACCCGCAAATATAACTAGATTTTATTACCTTTATCTATCTTCTCTAAGTGCACTAATGCATAATAACTTTTATCGTAGCACGTAATCACCATCTATTCTGCTGGAAGTATCGAATAAAATCAAAAATAAAGAGAGCTAAACTCCTATCAGCACGGGTTTATATAATGACTCGCTTGCGAGTCGAATTTGTCCCGCGACGTACGATTTTCAGAAATTCGCATTTTATTTTCCCTTCCGATGGCTCGGCACAATGATTCTTCTGAAATTTGCACTCGTCCGAGTTGAAATCTAAGAAATTTTCACACGCCTCGCAACACGTCCGCGAACAACTAATTAATTTTACATATAAATTGTTATGCTTCCACCTCTCATGTTTGCATCTTATTTCAACCTTAATCGCCAATCTAGTCTGTTCGTTCTATCTACAACCTGTGCTCTTGTTTTACATATTTCCCCTCATTTAACTACCAATGCATTCCCTCTCGCTTGTCTTTATACCACAAACTTGCTTTCTTCCTTGCACTGATATAGCTTGGAGCTTATCGACTATCATATACATCGTTATTTTTGCAGGTGTTCTTAGTTCTAATACGCTGAAGGCTTTTACGTGACTTCCTCACGTCTTTATAATTTCTCGATAGCTTTAGTACTTGGAAAGATTAAATTGAATACAAGTTGAACATTTTAACTCGGCTTCTTTTTATAGAAGGCGTCCAGTGAATAATTTAAACCCCTTATTTTTAATGAAACGAATAAAATTTTTATGCTCCATGGTTTTAATAATGCTTATTATCTAATGAAATTCTACATTACTTCCTTTTACACGTTGATTATGATTATATACAAACCCTACATTCTAATTGAATGATTTAAATCTACACAGTAGGCCTTTAATTAAGCGTTCTGTTTTCCACTGCTGTAATGTACACGGTGTTTAACATTAACTAAACAATATAAACCCTATGTTTAGAAGTAAATGACGAATTTATCCAATATACCTTTAAATGAAGCGTATTATTACCCAAAGCGTCCTTATACATGGTGATTAAAATTATTTGATGTCGTTAATTAATTTTCTACCCTGGTCTAAATTTGAGTAATGTAATATATATGTATATATATATATATATATATATATATATATATATATTGTATAGTAAATATTGGGTCGTTGTCGATCTGGACAATGGGATAACTCTTTTAATCAGTTCAAGCTTTTGAAAAATTTTATTTTCTTTTTCAGGAAGACTATAATTGGAGGATTACAAAAATGTTAATATATTAATACTACTTACGATTATATTAATCTATCTAGTAAATGCTTAGAGTATGATAATAGTTAGGATACAACAACAAACTTGGTGAGTACATTCAAAACACAGTTAACATAGTAATTAATTAACTAAGGTGACTCATTTCTAAAACAACATTAACGGACAATTTAAAAATTACAAGTTACATAGGAACCAGTCAAGATATAAAGTACTACTAACATATAAACTTTGCAGTGGATAACTATAGATAAAAGTTAGTATTACACTAAAACGAGTATAGATTACGACTAACAAGGACAACATAAAAGGAGGCTTACTGGTTTACTAGATGTATGATGCGTAGTGTTCTTTATAACGGAGATCAGATGAGAATATACATTATTTAGGTTTTGAGTGTCAATTTTTTTGTTGATAGGATGGTCTTGTAAAGATATCGCGACCATTTCGAGGAAAATGCATTGTTGTAATCAATCATGTGTTGGGTCTCAAGAGCATGAGGAACTAATGCACAGGTTTTGGTGTTCCTATTGAAGTCACTTGTGGGAAGTGATTCTAGCTGAGAGCCACCTGGATGTGTGGCCAACATATTGGCCCTGGCAATTTTTACATGGTAAACAGTAGACGACACCTGACTGTTACAGTAAGGGGGTACGGTTTTTTAATTTACTAAAAAGCGCCATGTTGAGAGTTAAAACAGGTTTCTTTGTTAGAGTTATTTCTTTAATGTCCTTTAGAATATGACAGAATTTAGCTGTGAGATTTTCCACATACGGGAGAGGAATGAAGATCTTGGAATTTGTGTTAGCGGTGGAAATCGAGTTGCTTACAGGGGTGAACCGATCGATGAGAGAAGGGGTATTAAAAAGCAATTTGTTCAATAACGAGATAGGGTAAGAAGTACGAAGTAGGTCTCTTAGAATACGAAAGTTTTTATGCTTCAGAGTTTGATGGGAGATGAGTTCTACTCTTCTCTTCAAGCCCAAAACAAGGTTGATTTTCATATTAATTGTATGGAAGGAGTAAAAATTAAGGTATCTACCTGAAGAGCTAGGTTTCCTATGCCAATCGGTAATCAAATTATCGTTATTACGGATGATGAGCATGTCTAAAAAAGGAATAGTACCGTTCACTTCTTTTTCAATGGTAAACTGAACGTTAGGGTTGTAGTTATTAAAAATCAGAAGCACTTGGTCTATACAATCTTATGGAACACAACAAATCAGGTTTTCAACGTATTTTTAAAAAAACATTAACATTTTTGTAACCCTCCAATTATAGTCTTCCTGAAGAGGAAAATAAAATTTTTCGAAAGCTTGAACTGATTAAAAGAGTTATCTAATTGCCCAGATTGACTACGACCCGATATTTCCTATACAATATCAAGTTTTCTAGTCGAAATTAACCTGAATTTATATATATATATATATATATATATATATATATATATATATATAAAGTAAAAAGGAATTATTGGCAAGTGACTCAAATTCAGCCACGAGGGCATCCTGTCGACGCGTTTCGCCCTAATTGGGGCTCATCAGGACAGGAGTAGCAAAGTTGTAAAATTTAACACAGACACCTTATGGGAAGTACAGCATCACCTAGCTCACAATTTGTGTCTTCGTGTCGTTTCACCTGACATCGCAAGTTTTAACAACAGTCGACACGGAGGAAATCCGGCTCAACTGCCATAGCCAAAAGTTATATTTAAGAGAAAAGTAGGTTTAATGAGTCTTAAATTGAACAAAGTAAAAAGGAATTATTGGCAAGTGACTCAAATTCAGCCACGAGGGCATCCTGTCGACGCGTTTCGCCCTAATTGGGGCTCATCAGGACAGGAGTAGCTGTACTTCCCATAAGGTGTCTGTGTTACTTTGTTCAATGTACAGCATCACCTAGCTCACAATTTGTGTCTTCGTGTCGTTTCACCTGACATCGCAAGTTTTAACAACAGTCGACACGGAGGAAATCCGGCTCAACTGCCATAGCCAAAAGTTATATTTAAGAGAAAAGTAGGTTTAATGAGTCTTAAATTGAACAAAGTAAAAAGGAATTATTGGCAAGTGACTCAAATTCAGCCACGAGGGCATCCTGTCGACGCGTTTCGCCCTAATTGGGGCTCATCAGGACAGGAGTAGCTGTACTTCCCATAAGGTGTCTGTGTTACTTTGTTCAATTTAAGACTCATTAAACCTACTTTTCTCTTTTATATATATATATATATATATATATATATATATATATATAGTGTGAATAGGATGAAATAATAACTTAGACCTTTATGCAAAGCCCAAATAATCATTTCAAATCGAGCTAGTAATTGAAAGATGGAAAATATAAGGTCTTGGACAGGACTTGAACCTGTATCCTGGTTTTGCCGGAACCATGCGTTTACCAATTACGCCATCGAGACCGATGACACAATTGGGAAATTTACAAATTTAAATCTACTACATGAACTTAACTTTCAATTAAGTTTGGCATTTTTGTCAATTATATCTGACATTGTCAAGTTTTTGACTTATGTCAGTTATAGACAGGAAGCTACGCTCAAAATTACGGCTATAAGCCAAGTATTAAATATATAAATATTTTAGATAGTTAATTATACAAGGTAAGTTGATAAATACTATAGTATTACAGTGAATAGGATGAAATAATAACTTATATAATAGCTTATAGCCGTAATTTTGAGCATAGCTTCCTGTGTATAACTGACATAAGTCAAAAACTTGACAATGTCAGATATAATTGACAAAAATGTTCATCATCTAAACAATTAGGCTAGATAGCTCAGTTGGTTAGAGCGCTGATCCGGAAAATCAGAGGTCGCAGGTTCAAATCCTGCTGTAGCCGTTCTTTTAGTGGTTTTCAATTACTAGTTCGATTTGAAAGGGTAATTCAACTTTACATATAAAATTGGGTTTTCATTTCATCTTAAAAACTATTAATATATATTAAGCATGCATTTGCATTCCAAATGTGGATTATTCTTCTCTATTAATGATAATATAATTACATGTTTGTATCATCTGAACGTTGCAAAAATGGATGATCAAGTTATTAGTACATGAATTATGTATATAACTAGATTCAATTTCCTTAAATGCAAGACGTAATTGAAAATCGGTAACAAGAGCCAAGCTTCAGTAGTATTAATTATAACATCATCTAAACAATTAGGCTAGATAGCTCAGTTGGTTAGAGCGCTGATCCGGGAAATCAGAGGTCGCAGGTTCAAATCCTGCTGTAGCCGTTCTTTTAGTGGTTTTCAATTACTAGTTCGATTTGAAATGGTAATTCAACTTTACATACAAAGTTGGGTTTTCATTTCATCTTAAAAACTATGAATATATATTAAGCATGCATTTGCATTCCAAATGTGGATTATTCTTCTCTATTAATTATATATATATATATATATATATATATATATATATATTTACTTAGTGTACACTAGCACTTTGTAAGCAAACAACAAAAAAATAATGTAATAGTAGACAACAGCAATAAAAGGAAAAAAGCGCCATCCACTGGCGGAAATGCATTTTGCAGCAGCTATATAAAAATTCTAGGTGATCACCTCACACCTAAACAATAGTGTAACTCTAAATTTTTATCTAGAAAATTTTATGGACAGTCAGTCAATGTTTATCTTATTTTATAATTCATACTCAACCAATAACAGGTGTCGCCATTAGCATAGTCCAACGATTTGATCAAAGTAAGTTCAATTTCCGCACGGTAACATTTTTAGTTATGTGATGAGTAATCTTAAAAGAAAATCAGACCCAATTTTCCATGTGGGAAATTATCAAAGCAATGCAGAGAACAAACAGCAAACCTTACAGCTTGACATGGCATTCCTGTTTTAAGCTTATCGAAGCTTGGTCTTGAAGGTTTTGATAGTTCACGGTTGGGGCACAACAACTTTTTGTAGTCGACATCTGCTGAATCAACTGACATCTTATGCTGTTAACTCGATTAAATAGGATTATTTTTTTCAGTACATTTTACACTATTAATTTAGAAATCAACAAAATTCACTAAAACTTTCTGTTATAAACATATTACTTGGTAGTTTCTGTAAAAGAAGCAAAAATTATTTTAGTACTGCTCGACTCAATATGAAAGTATCACACGAATTTATTTATCTTCCCTTCAAAATGTGTTAAGTGTATTAGAATTGTCTAGTTAAAAGTATAATAGTTCTGAAAATAAGGAGAATTATTTAAATTTAGATTATCAGTACCATCTGTGGAGGCGCGGCAGGAAAACGAATCCAATGGTTCCATAATTTTTACGACCTTACGTTACTGTTTCACTAAAATCACTCCTCAAATTGTATTTTTTTCTTTATTAAAGGAAATAGCATAAAATTTTACACAAACGAAACTGTTTCTTAAAAGGAATCATCTGAGATATAGCCCGCACAACCAACTTTTGGTTTCATTCTCACCCATGGATCTGCAATTGATAATGGGAAAACCCGGTTAATGTCTACTAAGCAGAACCAGCCGTAGCATTCTAAACAACATGAATATACATAAAACTCATGGAATTATGAACGACGTGTAGAAATAGTAGCCTAACTTTTTGCATTAAAATTATAGAATGTAACATGCCAATTAATACTTTATATTAGATATGGAGTAACGTTAAGCGAACCAGGAATAACCTTGCAGAAAACACATACAATTTCCGAAAACAAATCTTGCTGATACTCGAATACCACATTTTTAACACTACAAAATAGAATAGATGGAACCATATTTAAATTACAACTAAATATTTAAATAAAATCCTACAGGGTGATGAACAAACAGTCACTTAAAATTGAGAAGACGATTGTAACTGTTAATGCAAATGACTCAAAAGAAAGAAGAAATGTGAAATTTAATTATATAAGAACGAAAATATGCAACTGCAGAAACTGCACATAACACACTAAGAACTCGAATATGACTACCGGGTTTCAGTAAATCCACCTTAAAACTAACTTTCGGAACCTACTGACTATCTCAACAGCTGGAACAACAGTGCATAAATTAATACAACTTTCAGACGCTTCAAATTTAACATATATACTAATGTTTTTGTATAGTTATTTGTTATCAAAATGTCTATTCTGGAATTTATTGTCGATTGAAAAGTTGTGTTGTTGATAGTTTTTGGAAATATATTGTTTTGTCTATTAAGTTGTGCTATGGGTAGAATGACAATCGTTTTTAGAAAACTTTTTTAGCAATTGAGAAACAGTTATTTAGTAGTGTATATAGAATACAATTTATTTCTATAACGTATTAGTGTTTGTTAAATAGTTCTGATAGGGTAGATGTGATTTTACAAATCTTTTATTATTTTTAATGATTTTCTTAAAAGTGTTTTTGTTTCAGATTCTAAGCATGCGCCTATTATGTTGACATGCTTATTATGAGCAAAAAATGCGAGATGCTGGAATATTCTTCCAAAACAAGCTGACTACTAGGCTAAGGACTATTGTTTATGTATCATCTAAATTGGTTTGTGTAAAGTTTGAGGACTATTTCTTATTATTACAGATTTTTTTGTAGGTATTGAAATGCAGGTAGACCCTCCAACACAAAACAACAATAACCCAGCAACTAGAGATACTCCCCTTAGAATGGATATGCCTTTAGAACCTATAAATGGAGTGGTTCAACCGCCAGTACTACCGCTTGCTAATAGACCAGGACGAGTTACAAATCAATTACAATTTTTGCAAAAAACTGTTCTTAAAGCAATGTGGAAACATCAATTTGCCTGGCCTTTTCATCAACCTGTCGATGCCAGAAAGCTCAACCTTCCTGTATGTTAGTTCATATCAATGAAAACTATAATTAATTATTCTTTCAGGATTATCACAAAATTATCAAAAATGCAATGGATCTTGGTACTATTAAAAAAAGACTGGATAACAATTATTATTGGTCTGGGAAAGAATGTATTCAGGACTTTAATACAATGTTTACTAATTGTTATGTATATAATAAACCTGGTGAAGATGTAGTTGTGATGGCTCAAACACTTGAAAAAGTATTTTTGACAAGAGTAGCTGATATGCCTAAGGAAGAGAGTGTTATTGAGCTTTCAATTAAAGGTGTAAAGGGGAAAAAGGGTAGGGTCACTGCTGCACCACCTGTCGTTCCTGCACCAAGTACTGGCATTACAAATCGTGGACGGCCTTCTGCCGTTTCATCAACTGTAGCCACACCAATTGCAACTTCTACAGGTAAAAAGTGTTGTGAGTGGAACTAATTTGCATATTATCTTTATATTTATAGGTTCCGCAGGATTAACGCTAGTAACACAAGCCCCTTCAATAGTTCCTGGTAGTGCAGCTACAACAACAGTTGCACCACAACTACTACCACCACCACCACTACCACCACCACCCGTTGCTCCTGTTCAACCTGTAGCAGTTGCTTTACCACCAGTAACACATAGTAATTTACCACAACAGTTAATTCAACCTAGTACAGGGTATCATGTGGCACAACCATTATCAAATCCATTAGAACCTCCTAATCTAACACCTAATGTTTTGCCAGGCAATGTGGTACCACTACCTCCTCAACCAGCAAAGGTAATTCTAAAATATGTAATATTTTGTATTTACTGCTCATGTTATGTTTGTAGGTAAAAAAGGGAGTAAAAAGAAAAGCTGATACAACAACACCATCAGCAACAGCATATGATTATAATCCGTCTTTAGAAGCGAAGTCCGCTAAGATCTCAACAAGACGGGAATCTGGTCGTCAAATTAAAAAACCTATTCGTCCTGAACTAGATGGGCTTGTACCATATAATCAAGCTACTATATCACCTTTATCTAATGTGAATACAACTGCACCTCAACATGCCTTACTTAAATCAAAAGAGAAGCTCTCTGATGCCCTTAAGTCGTGTAATGAAATTTTAAAGGATCTATTTTCTAGGAAGCATTCGGTATGTTTTGGTGCTTTTTGTTATATGAAATTAGTGACTTATAGTTTTATTGTTGTATCATCGTTTTAATCTATGAATTTTGTTTAACATAATTAACGAAGTATTGGTGTAAATTTATTGAGAGATTTGCATATTATTTATTTATTTATTTAATCATTCATTTATTAAAATGTATCAACAGAATACCAAAATAATACAAATAAAGCAAAAAAAGTATAAAGTAAATAGACTATAGCAGAATAAAATACTTGAGTGGTGAACGTTTACATTAAGAATTACAAGAATTCAAGAACAACCTTTTTAAGGTGTCATTGTTGTATGCAAAAATATCAATATTACCAAAGTACAAATTATAGTTATGCACAAATACGTCACACAGTTAGTAGATTCTTAATCAGTCCTGTGTCTTCTTATGTTAAATATAGTATTGTGCCACGTTTCTATAATAGTTGCTCTGAAACCAATGTAACTTAACAACTCCTCACTTTTATTTGATTGTTCAATAGCTTATACAGAAAAGACCATACTGTTCCTTCGCCTCTGCTCTAAACTGATCATTCCTACTAAGCTACGCCTAATAGAATGGCCGAGATTGTCGTACGGGAAGTTGAGTTCCATAATAAATATTTAATAAATTTATCCTGTACCTGTTCTTATCCGGCAATGTAACGCTTGTGGTAGGGCGACCATATAAGTTATATTCCATAATATTCAAAAGTAAATGACTTCAAGGTGTGTATATTGCACAAATCTTTGATATTTCTTTTGATAAAAACCTAACGTTTTAAATGATCTCCGGAGATATAATCAGAATGTAAGGAGAGACAAATCGCAGTCAAATTTTACACCTAGGTCTAAAATACTGCTCATAACCTCTATGGGAAAACTTTTAAATCCGATAAGTGAATCTTGATGGAGCCTAACATCTATAAAAACTAATCGATTTGCATTTAGTAACATTAAAACTAATTAAATTTTTATCATAATAAGCAACTAAACTATCGAGATCATATTGAATGTTAGACAATCAATATTAGAATTTGCATAAAGAAAAATCTTCACCATGCAATAGGCACGGAGAATATAAACACCGAAATTACATCATTTATATGTCCACAATTTAACCTTATTGCAAGTACTAGGAAACCACGAACTTCTGTATTTATAAGCAGATATTCATTATTTTGGATTTGCATTATTTCTGGAAAAATGAATTCCAAATCAATCTTATTGAGCATAACGTGAATCTGTTTGTAATAGTTGGTGTGGAGTTATCTACTATTATCTAGCAGTGGATTTCGAATTTAGCAATCCATTTTTGAATATGCCTGCAGTTATCTAAGTACATAAAAGTCCCATAGTTAATATTCAAGAAACAGCTTCAACCCCTTACACTGAAAAATTATAGCTCTTAAGCAGTAGAAGTTTTCAAAGTATTCAGATGCAATCTTTTAAAATCTATAGCAATGTCATCCAGGGGCAACTGTGCATAAAAACCAATCATAGGGATGGTTGCAACTCATATGCTAAAAAAATTATAGCTTGTAAACATAAATCGAAAATTTTCAAAATATTAATATGTACTTTTCTAATAATCTATAACAAAGATTGAAGATAATTTCATTGATGATATACAATTGCTGGCATTCGTCAAAATTGTAATACGAGTAGGATTCCTCATTTAATTCTGAATCCGAATGCAACTTTTGTATCTAAGGCATTGGTGTATTTATTCACTCATCACTCAATTCATAGAAATTCTTTATACTTTCACTTTATTAAGTAACGAATTTGATTGTATTTCTTTTTCACTACAGCTTGAAAGTTTTTTATTCATTATTTTTCTTTCTTTCCTTTTTTATAATGATCATACATAACAGTTGAATATTTTTCTTTGATAATATCAATAAGTTATGTAAATTCATGGATTTGAATTGACTCCATTATTAATTTTTGTTTTTCAATCTAAAGCACAGGTTTCAGCAGGTGTATTAAATGAACTCACAATAAAGCATAACTTATCAGACATATTTTAACTTGATAATGCGAATCAGTCTCTCATCTAGAGTAGTTTTTTTTTACACTGCTACTTTACAGCTGCTACTAATCTACTTACAATGCCTCTTACAAAAGCAGGCAAAATGATGTCTTCATTAGTATTTAATGTAACACATCCAAACTTGTGACACTCCGGCCGTAATAGTCTCCAACATCATCATTACATGTAAATATTTGTTATAAATATTGAAATTATATTATCATAGTTTTGCAAAGCAGTTGTCGAAAAACCCTTTATAACATTACATAAATTTTCAAACATTCCTGTTGTAACCATAAAACTTGTCTGCGAAATTATGAGGCCTAAATTTACAAAGTGTGTGTTTGATATGAAATTGAAATGGTGATACCTGATTTTCTCTTGTTAACACAGGGATCTAGAATATTGAGTTCTGAAATTGTTTTTTTTTATACAAGTGTGCATATAAAAGCAACTCATTCTGCTATGATTTATGATATCTCATATAATTTGTTTATTTTCATTATGGTTTCAAATGTTTTATATGAAATTATGATTTTTTTACAACGGGCTTTTTATTAAATCGTATCTGTGAACGTTTTCGAAACTGCAGATGGTTTAGCATAATTGAAGAATTTTGTGTGTTCACCAGTTCTTCCATCTTGGAACTTGCCTGGACAATTGATTTCTATTTTATGTGAAATATCATCCTAAAGTATGTTAATAAAATTTTCCCAAGTTGCTTAAGGGCTTAAATTTTGTATGCATATACAGGATCTATTTTGCAATTCTTTTTTATTCTGTCAAACTTCTTTTATCTTACATCATCACCTTTGAACTACAATACAACCGTGATAATCTGGACTAATTGTAACCAGACCGTTCAGATTAGTAAAAAATTCTTAGCAAAACCACCCATTTTTACAAACTATTCTCTGTAGGAAACACATTTTATTGAAAATAGTGTACATAAGTATGTATACATGTATTTCAAAACACAAAACTCAAAAAAATACTAAAACTACTAAAAATAGCAAAAAATTAGTACAAGTGTATGTACACAGGGTAAGACTAACCAAAGCTACTTTTTAAAAAATAACCTGTAATTTTTGTCTATTTGGCTTGTTTACATTCGTTTGTGAAAGCTGTTTCTTTAAGTTTTTGAAGAACTTTTGCCCATTTTAAACACACATTAAAACTTTTAATTGTCTCGTCATTGTTAACTTTAAGATTTTTATTTATGACTTCAACTTCGCCATCACTTTCCTCACTTGTCTCCGTTTCATTTGGAACCAAGTCTTCGTCTTTTTCTATCCACTGGTTAACATCTGGATCATCAAAATTGTCTTCATTTAAAGTGTTTAGAATTTGTGTAACATCCTTCAGGACGACTTGCTGATTTTGCAATTCATTTAATGGAATCAGTTGCTTGGTTTCCCATTCCGAATCAGAACTTGAAGGGCCTCGGTTACACCACATTACTTTATCCCAGCACTTCACTATCGTGCCAGCAGATACTTTAAACCATGCGTTGCTAGCAAGCATACAGCATCTTTCAGATTTATGTTCTTTAATAGCTGAGCAACGTTTTCTTCTTCTTTGGATAAAATATGCGCTAGGAGACTTTTTCTGTAAAATAACTTAGTCAATCTAATGGGGTTCTGATCAAGCAGTTGTAGAAGTGCGGTGCAGTTTGATGGAAAGAAGAATGCTCTAAAATGACCATCAGCACTAGACAGGTCTTCAATAGATCCATGGCTTGAAGCATTGTTTATAAGAAGAAGAGCGTGTTCTGGCAATTCTTTTCTGTTTAAATGAGTTCTTACTAGACGAATAACTGATTTGTGAAACCAGTCTTGGAATATTGCTGTCGTCATGCAAGCATTGGAAGAGGATTTATATTGCACTGGAATGTTTTGATTTTTTAAAGCTCTGGGATTTTGTGCTTTTCCTATCACCAGAAGTGTGAACCGTTGGCATTTGCACAAGCTAGGAATGTAACACGCTCCTTGCTTATCTTCCGCCCAGCTGAAGTTTTTTTCTGGAGAACAAAACCATTGCAGATAAAAGCGGATCAACAGCAGTCTCGTCATTGGACAACTTTTCAATGCACACCTTTAAGGAATGCAAACCATATCTTTTTCTGAAATTTACAATCCACCCAGACTTGCTTGGAAATTTTCTTGTCCGTATACTGCCTGATACAGTAGTCTTGCCTTTGCTGACACGATTTCATATGATATGGGAATGTCGGGATCGTTGTTTACAAAACCAGTCAAAGAGAATTTTCTCCATTTCTGAGAATTCCGCTTGTTTTAATGTCTCTCTAGCATGTGGAATTTGATCACACTTGCCAACGAAACTAAAACACAAAATACATATGTGTTTATTATAGAATAATTAATGTACATGAATATGTATGTCTGTTTACCTTTCTATTTTTTGTTTCACTTTCTTTAAGTTCGATATCGTAGATGTTCCCATGCCATAAGAAATAGCTGTTTGCCGCTCTCGCCTCGTTCTAGTCTTGTTAATACATCAAGCTTTTCTTTTATGGTTAAAGTTTTGTGTTTTCGTTGTGAAGGCATTTTGTCTATCTTCTCGTGCACCTGAACTTGATGAAATAATTCGCAAATCAGTCGTAGGTGGAAATAACCGGCCGAATGTGTACGAAACCATGTGCCACTTGGTCCGGATTATGAAATACTAGACGATCTGGACCGCAACATACATAATGTATTGAAAGTGATGATTCGATTACCGCATTCGGATTATCAAAATTCTACTGTTTTTAAATTTGAAAAACATAGCACTTTATTTGATAAATAATTAGGTACGAGATGTATTTTTAAAGTAAGTTTCGTTTGGTGTAAACAAATTACAAAATAAATTTTATTTCTATAAGTTTGCCTATGCCTTAAACTATTTTCCACGTGGTATTCACTTTTATTAAGACATTTCTGCTGCTCTGTAAAAAGACGGCACCTACCAAAATGTATATTTAAAAAAAAAGACCGAAAACATTTAGGTTCTGTTTCGAGTATTAAAATATATCTTGAAGATATTAAAAGAAAACTAATTAATGTTTACAGTATTTTTGCAATACTACCACGCTATTATATCTAATATCTTTCACAAATAAATAAAATATCTATAAAATTAAGGTTCATTCAGCACTTTACCTTTCAAAATTGTTGCCACACTTAAGATAAACGAAAACAACTATGCTTGTTTATTGAGTTACCCTCTAGCCTAGGGTTGTAGCTATGTTATTGACTTTAACTAGTACATAAATAATAATTTTCTACTGACCATTGGCTTATTAATTTACCTATTATAACACAAAATAGATGACAATAAGATTTTATGAAGCAACAACGCAAAATAAATCAATACCATAAGTTTATTTTAATATGTTGAAAAACAACTAATATTTTATTTCCATAAATCTACTGTTGAATATTTATTAAATATAACACTTCGTTGTTAGCTGATAAATTTTTCCAAAACTACCTTTGACTTTGTGGTACTTCTCCATAACTCTCGTTATCTAACGGTTGATGTAATACCAGCCTTCATTTGGGGCGCCTTGGGGAAATTTAGTTCGATTGTTTTACCAGTAAAATCTGTGTCGTAATTAGCTTGCTTACCTTTTGGGGCAATGAGTTTTACTATGTCGTGAAGATATGTCTGCTGTATATTTTTCTTAGGTTTATTTTGCGAAGAATATTGACCCACTTGACAAAATCTAATGGTATTATACCTTTAACAGTAACTTTTCCTGAAGTAGAAGATTGAATAGCATCAACAAAATCACTATGGTAGTAAATTTTATCTTTATACTTCATGGAGTATTTGATCTAGTGATGAAGCGCGTCAGCTTTCATAAAAGTGTCTCTTTTCGACATACTTAACTACAATTTTAGAAGCATCGAATTCTACTGAATTGACAGCATATATGAGAAAACTGTAAAAGTGACAGTTTTTATTTTCAGCCGGGGAAGTGTATAGCCATAATGTTCTTTTGTCAGTGTCTCTGTTTTGTAGAAAAACTGCATGAACACTACTAATAATGTATTTTTTTTCTTTCAGAAACGCCTTTGTTCCATATAAAGCTAAAGGTTTTAAGTTAATCTGTTTCTTTCTAATCGGTGTAAAATTTTCATTAAATAAAATTATTCTTGGTCCAAATAATACTATTTTAAATTGATCTATTTGGAGTAGCATTACAACTTTCTGTAAATCCACTGACAGATATTTCTTTGTTCCGGTACCATATCAGTATCTATGCAGTATTCTGCTCAAAATAGTTTTGCTGTATTTATGTGAACATTATATGCTATGCAATGTTCATACTCAGGGTGTAGATTATTTTCATCATGGTTGCCATGTTTTGAATAAATTGCACATTTCATACTCTTCATGCCCTGGCTTAGCAAATGATATATTCATCTTCTGCACTATACTTCTATATACTTCTCGTAGGTGCATTAAGCAGCACAAAGACTTTTAGTGTTATAATCTTTATACATACATGATATGGAAATGTTACTAGATAAATACATTTTTAAAGGAGCATGTTCTCTCTTATAATGAGATACAGCCGGACTATATGATTCAATATGCATCTTTATTTTTGTTTTATTGCACTTCTTGACACATGGCTTTTTGCCTAAAAGACACAAAAAATATATATTGTCATTAAAGTTAGTCGATATTATACACCTCTCATGTCAGTTGATTCAGCGCAGTTGGTCTATTGAGTACATTTTATACAACTTTTTCATTTGATGGCTTGAATCTAAAAGTAGTAATGAAAACAGTTTTGCAGATACTAATAGCAGTTCCCTCTTGATTTTTAAAAGTATAAATGTACGGATTCAACCTCTGTGACAGATTTCTGTTTTTTTACATTTTGTCATTGTGTGTTATTTAAAATAAATTGGCATTGTTCAAACCAATTTAATTTCCAAAACAAATTATTAATGTCAATTCTGTCATCTGATATAACATCCTTACACTTTTTTCGGCATTTACTGCTGCAAGCTCTTTAACATATTACTTTTGTTTTTTTAATTTTGTCTTTAATTGCAACCTAAGTTTAACTGACACATTAAAAGATTTTCTTTTTCTCTTCTTTCCTTTAGTTGTAAGCAATTCGGTACCTACATCGTCATTGGACGCAACAAGTTCTTAACTTTGAAAAAAATTGTCAGTTACAGTTTGCTTATGGTTGGTTATATAAAAAGAATTCTCTGCTAGAAGAAGTATCATGGAATCAATACTACAACCTGCTCTGTGTTCTTGTTCACCATCTTCTAGCATATTCACATTATTATTTTTATGAATAACATTCATTCATTGTCTTTATCAGGTACATAAATAAAAATCATGTAAGTTTTCAGTATCATTATTTTCAGTGTTGTTAAATTGGTTATATGTATGTATGTATGTATGTACAAAGAGACATGGCGGACCTAATAAAAGAACTGTTTATACTTGTGCTACTAAGCTAATTCTAGTATGTAATCCACCTGCTGTACTGATTTTGCATTTAAAACAGGTTTAAGACTTTGATCTGCAAAGGTGAATAATCATGTTTCATTCCCTATTCTACTGGATTTAACGCCATTTTGTTCAAAGCGATTTCAAAATCTCCCAACGCCCAATTTTAATAATACTAAAGTATTATATACATTATATGGTGTTGTACAATATAGCGGCTCACTTCACGGTGGACATTATGATGCATATAAATAAGAACTCAGATAGAAAGCGATAGTTTCTGTTGGCAATTTTTATCTAAAAATCAAAAACTCTCGTCTTTGCCGTGCATAGATACCAAGGCTAACACCAAAATTCCAATAGTATTATGTTAATGATTCTTATGTTTCAGAAGGGCCCGAAAAAAGGGTTCTTGAGGCACAGGCATATTTGTTATTTGATGAACGAATATAAAAATATGTGTATTTTATTAATGATGTTTATATATTAATTGTATAATGACATTTTCATTAGAATTTTCTGGAGGTGCAGTATCTGCTTTAGAAGTCCTGCTAATGGTACCCATAATTTTATTAACAATATTGATTCTATGGTTGTCTACATAATTAATGTTCTAACAGCCGTCATATCACTCTAGAGTTGAAAACTACAATGATATGTACTGTCACACTCTAGAGTGATATACGTCACTTTCTAAATAAGTAATGTGCAATCCGTTTTTTTCAGTCGTTGAAAAATGATCAATCACGTGATGATCTTCTTTCCTGGTTCCAACTATATGCAGTTCAAATATGATTGTAAATTTTTTCTGTCAAAAATGGCAAATTAAATTGTTTAGAATGATTGTACAATGTCGGAATCCAGTCAAAAAACTTTGAGTGCAATTTGTTTATAAACATACTTTGTTGGATTCTTATTATCTTATAAAATCCTTTGCTCTTTAAGAAAAATTACTGTTTATCTCTTTTTTTACATAAAGCTATTTTGTTAATTTTAGACCAAACATTAATTTTTAGTAACTTTACATTTCGAATGGACCTGCACCTTGCCGAAGTTCTAAATTACTAGAACAGGTGAAATGGCTTGCGTGTTCTAATGAGCTAAGGAGCCAAACTACAGGTCCAACCAAAGTAGCAGGGTCGTTAGTGAGGAACCAGACTAAGACAGGTCCCCGAAAGAGGTCAGCGGCTCTTTCGGTACTTAGATTGGCAAAGACTATAGGGGTCGGTATGGCAGTCTAAGACTACCACGATGTGGAAGGCAACGGAAAACCACCACATTATCTCCCAAGTACACAGCGTACTTAAATTGTAACAAACATGATGGCATTCTCTGGGGTAAAAGATTCCGGAGTTAAAATAGTCCCCCATTCGGAACTCCGGGAGGGGACTACTTCGGAGGATGCGATCGGAAAGTTAAAAATAAGAGTCGGGAACACTCTGCGAGTCGGAGCATGGAATGTTAAAAGTATGAAGCAAGTAGGTAAGCTAGAGAACCTAAAAATCGAAATGAATAGGTTATCACTAGACATAGTAGGGATCAGCGAAAAGTTCGGTGGCCAGAGGCGGGGGATTTTTGGAGTGGAGATTTCAGGGTAATTCATACAGGAGCAGAGGAATGAAATTTTGGTGTGGGGATAGTTATGCGGAAAAAGATAGGATACTGTGTAGAAAATTATTTACAAAAGAACGAAAGAGTACTCATGGTTAGATTAGAATCTAAACCGGTAAACACAGTAATAGTACAAGTATACATGCCCACCTCTAGCTACAGTGACGAAGAGGTAGAAACCATCTACAAAGATATCGAAGACATATTAAGATACGTAAAAGGACATGAAAATTTAATAATTACAGGGGATTTTAATGCCGTGGTAGGTGAGGGTAGGGAAGGAGCGGTAGTAGGTTTATTTGGTTTAGGCACGAGAAACAACAGGGGAAATAGGCTGGTAGAATTTTGCGACAAGAACAATTTAATCATCACAAACACATTATTTCAACATCATGCTAGAAGACGATATACGTGGAAGATGTTAGGAGATATAGGAAGATATCAAATAGATTACTTTCTTGTTAGACAACGGTTTAGGAATCAAGTAAAAGACTGTAGAAGCTACCCAGAAGCAGATATAGATACTGACCACAATATCGTAATTATGAAGGCCGCACTTAAATTTAAGAATGTGCAAAAAAGAAACGGAAAAAGGCACTTGGACTTAGAGAAACTAAAAGATAAAACAATTCAAGAAAGATTAGAAAAAAAGTCAAATGAATTGCTCAAAGATATCGGGAAAATATCTGATACTAAGGAAGTAGAAACAGAATGGAATAACATTAAATTCAGCCCAGACATGGCGGCCAGAGATATTCTGGGGTATACACAAAAAGAAAATAAGAAACCATGGATAACAAAGGATATCCTGAATTTAATAGAAGAAAGACGAAAATACAAAAATAAATCAGACGAAACGGGAAAACAGAGATACAATAGTATATTGTACAACGAGCATGGAATGATGCCCATTTCTCACGAGTATGATAAACTCGCTTTCAGCTCGTGCTGCAAATCATACGAGTGAGAAATGGGCATTCCATGCGTTGTACACTATACTTTTTCTACGACTGTAGTACGTACTTTTTAAATGTGATACCTCTTTTGTTAATATTATAAAATACATGGTAAGTATAGGAGTATACATTTTATTAATATCATAAGTTTATTATCGTTTGTGAATATACATAAATTCAAAGAAAAGTACTAATTTATCATAATAAAAGTAAATAAATTGATTTAAGTTTAGTTTTTAGATTCATTATTATTAACAATATTAAAGGTTACATTGCAATTATTAAACGTCATTGTAGAATGTGTTTCCCCAAAAACTAAATTTTCTTGACGTTGGAAATTCTTGTCTTTGGACGTTGATGGAATATTTGATGTGCTATCAATTGAATTTTGTATTATGTTGCCTACATTCAACTTATTTGTTAAAGAATCGGCTATGTAGTTTTCGGCGACTGATGTTGATTTCCAGCCACCGTGCCCGTTTATAGATGTTATATCTTCTCCAGCATCTACGAGAATAGTGGCGGAAGATCTCCGGAAGCAATGACCAGTATATAATTCCGGATTGGGTAGTTTTAAATACGTTGCAATTTGCTTTCCCATAGCACCAAATTTATTGATACCCACTTTCTGTGTAGTGCATTTTCCTTTCTGATAATTTAAGAAAAAACTAGGATCGCAAATATTTGATGGACGTAGATTCCAGTATTTTTTTGTGATTTCATAAAAATTACTCGTTATCGTAAAGCTGCGTATAATTTTTGTTTTCGTGTCTGGAACTGTAACTAATATCGCAGAACCCAATTCCGTGAAATGAGTAATCTTCATCTGATGTAATTCCTGTCTGCGGCAAGCACCCATAATTCCCATAATTAATGCAGTCTATAACAATATAAAAATAGCTATAAACACGCATTATTCTCCTAAGTTAATATTACATACTTTTGTCAGAAGAAACTGTTGATCCGGAGCTTCAGTAATAAATTTATTTATTTCCTCTGTTGTAAAAATTTTTAATTTTTTCGATTTATAACCGCTTGACTTCCGTTTGAGAAACGCTCTTAATTTTCCATATTTTGATATATCTACATTATGATGGATGGTGAGACTTGTTCTCAACATAGAATAATGCGTCCACAATGTCGGAGATTTATACTTATTAGATAATTCATTAAAAGTCGAATTAAAACATTTTCAGAATAAGATGTTGTTTTTGATCTCTTCGCCAATCCATAAACGATTTATAAGCAGTCTCATATTTTTTTTTGGAAATTTCCGGTAATAAATTTAATGTAGTTGCATTTGCAGCTTCCACAATATTTGGAGGCGTCGGTTCTAGTTTGCTTTCACTATCACTAGCCATTTTTTAAAGACTTTGCAAATACTTTAAGATTTTAAACGCTTTCACAGTATGAAATTATTTATTTGACATTTGTTGGTTTATTATTTGTTTCATAGCCCACCTTTGAAAACTCGGCCGTCGTTGGAAATAAGATGCAAGTGCAAGGCTACTTGATTAATAGAAATATAAGCGCAACCGTGCAAATTGAACATTCCCGCACTGGTTGCTTAGCAACTTGCCTAGCAACGAGTGCGGGAATGAAAACCTGTATAGAATGTAGTAGATTTCTCTATCAAAAACACACCTAAAATAGGCTCGTTCCAAAACAGTCGTAGAAAAAGGAAATTATTCGAAAATGCAGGAAAGCTAAAGAACAATGGATTGATGAAAAGTGCAAAGAGGTACAAACGAAGATGGAAATAGGAAGGACAGACGAAGCATACAAATTAATTAGAATGAATTTTAGGGATATAAAACCGTATAGCAAAAATGTAAGGGACGTACAAGGAAACGTCATCATAGAAAACGTAGAGAGAGTGGTTAGATGGCAAGAATATATAGGGAATTTATATGCAGGAGAGGAACTAACTGCATTAGAACAGGAATCAGACATTGAAAATGATGACTTGGGATATCCTATACTTAGAGATGAGTTTGAATTAGCACTAAAGAGTCTGAAAAATGGTAATGCGCCGGGTACAGATAAGGTGCAAGCAGAAACTCTAAAAGCTGCTGGACAAGCAGTAACAGAACGTCTCTTCCAACTTGTAAGCTATATGTATGAGACAGGCGAGATACCCAAAGATTTCAAACGTAGCATCATAGTAACTATACCAAAAAAGAAAGGCGCGGATAGATGTGAAAATTTTCGGACAATAAGTTTGACAGCACACGTGTCAAAAATATTAACTAGAATTGTGCAAAGACGAATGGAAAAACGGGCAGAAGAAATACTAGGAGAATACCAATTTGGGTTTAGGCGAAACCGGGGAACACGGGAGGCTATTTTAGCTCTGAGAGTGATAATGGAGAAAACAATAGAAAAGGGGGAAAGTGGGTATATAGGGTTTGTAGTTCTGGAAAAAGCATTCGACAATGTAAAATGGAAAGAAATGTTTGAAATACTTAAAAAGATTGGAATGAGTTATAGCGATAGACGAATAGTACA
This sequence comes from Platerodrilus igneus, assembly GCA_036346225.1. Classification (NCBI taxonomy): domain Eukaryota; kingdom Metazoa; phylum Arthropoda; class Insecta; order Coleoptera; family Lycidae; genus Platerodrilus; species Platerodrilus igneus. Next base: position 1,604,999 of record JARFIW010000439.1, on the reverse strand, counting down.
TAGCTTATACAAAGAGCAAACAGCAGTAATAGAATTAGAGCAGGAACGTAGAGAAGTAAACATTAGGAAAGGGGTGAGTCAGGGATGTGCCCTATCCCCATTAATTTTTAACTTGTACATTGAAGAGGCAATGAATACTGTCAAATGCAGGAAGACATTTGGAATTACTATGCAGGGACAAAAAATTGATATGCTTAGATTTGCAGATGATATAGCGGTATTAGCGTCTAGCAAGGAAGAGTTAGAAGCTGCTCTTAATGAAATGGAAATGGTTCTAACAGAGAGATACGGTATGAAAATTAACAAAACAAAAACTAAAGTTCTAGTATGCAAAGGTGGGGAAAATAAATCAAAAACAAGAATACAAGTATGTAACACGAACTTACAAGAGGTTAAGGATTTTTGCAACCTAGGAAGCCAAATAACGCAAGATGGGAAAAGCACAAAAGGTATCAAACAAAGATTAGCACAAGGTCGTGCTACATTTAACAAGAAAAAGCAACTACTGTGCTCAAAGACCACAAACATAGAAACAAGGAAAAGATTGCGTAAAACATATGTGTGGAGCACAGCACTGTACGGCTGTGAAGCCTGGACAGTAGGAGAAGCGGACAAGAAAAAGGTAGAAGCTTTTGAAATGTGGTGCTACAGACGTATGATGAAGATATCATGGACAGACAAAGTTAAGAACGAAGAGGTACTAAAAATGGTAGGGGAAGAAAGAAATATGTGGAACACGGTAAAAAATAGGAGAGATAGGATGATAGGCCACATACTACGGCATGAGGGAATAGTGCGGAATATATTAGAAGCAGAGATAGGAAAAAAGAGAAGAAGAGGCAGACCTAGGTTAGACTACTGTACACAGATAGTAAAAGATGTAGGCTGCAGGAATTTCAGGGAGATGTGTAGGCTAGCCCAGAATAGAAATCAATGGAGGTACGCATCCAACCAATCCCAAGATGGATAAACTAATGACGAAAAAATAACTGTGCTTAAACATGATGATTATTATAAGTAACTACAAGAATCGGTTGGGCAATATTCTCGAATAATGTTAAGTGTGTGAAAGGATTTACTGGAAAACCATTATTTCGGCAAATATCTAAGTGTTGGGGGATCTTGGTAGCCACAGGTTGCTTAACCCCTTCACTGAATCTCAGTGAAAAAGGGCATAAAATTAGAAAACAATAGAAGGGGAACGAGCTGTATGCACATGCTGTGTGAGAATTTCAGGGAACTATGTAGGCTAGCTCAGAATATAAATAAGTGCAGGTACGTGTCCAACCAGTTTTGAGACGGAAAACCTAATGACGAAAAAATAAGCGCAGATCAATCTGATGATTAGTATAAACAACTAGTTGTAGGTTGCGAAATATCTGCAACTAATGTTGACTGTGCGAAAAGTTATATTGGAAAATATATTAAATCGGCAAATGGTTAAGTGTTGGGGGAGCTTGGCAGCCACAGGCTGCTTATCTCCCTTCGCTACCACTGAAGGTCGTAGAAATAGGGTATATAATTGTAAAACAAGAAAGAACCGCGCCTATGAGGAAAGACAACAAACATGGAACAAGAAGAAAATTGATGAAAGCATATGTGTGGAGCACAGCAGAGTATGCATATGAAATACAGGCAGTCTGAAACGCAGACAGAAAAATGGTAGCAGCCGTTTGAAATGCTGTGCTTCAAATGTATGAGGACGATAGCATGGACAGACAAAGATTATAACAAATAGGTTATAGAAATAGTAGGGGAACAAGGATATCTGGGGAAAAAGATAAGAGATATATAAGGGCAGAATACGTTCTAAGGGATTTTTGGGGAATAGTATGGGATATATTACAAGCAGAGATAGAAAAAAAGAGGTAGATGTTGACCTAGATCAGATAGTGATAGATGTACACTGTGCAAATTTCAGAGAAATCTGTAGGTTAGTTCAGAATAGGAAACAATGATGGTACTCGTCTAACCAGTTCCAAGACTGAAGACCTAATGATGATGATGAGGAACTTTAGTTAGGATGCAAAAAATAGCAACTACTTATAATTATATTAATATTAATAAAAATCAACAAATTGAAACTTAATAGAAGCCAATTGCTTCAAAGAACTGTTTGTGAAATGTATTACCGTGTGTCATGATTATTTTTCAAGCAAAATGAAGTACAGTGGAGTGTTCTTTAATGTGCATCCCTTCAAAATACATGTTTCTGATAAACGGACAGTATTACAAGACTCAATTGAACAGCTGTTTTCTGTTTTTCTGTAAAACCGCTCTTTATAATGGACATTTTATTTTCACAGTAACATAGAACATGTGTATAAAATGTCACCAAGCAATTTAATAATCTTATCTTTTTGTTGTATACTTGATCGTGATTTATGAATAGAATATGTAACTAATGTACTCTTTAAGTGAATTCTTGAAGGGCGTCATTTAAATGTCTGATGTTAGCAATGCTATTCGATATAGTTTCAAGTTAATCATTTTCTTTCAATATTTTCACTACTAAATTCAGTTCATAAATTGCATTCTATCATTTTTCAAACACTCAACTTTGCTAATAAGTCTGTACCATCTAATTTCACCACAAGCATTTTTCATCGTTAAATTTTTAATGTTATTTTGTAGCAAGTAGTGCTTAGGTTAGCCATTGTTTTCAGCTTTGTCACTCTCTGTTTGAATTTTTTTGGCTTGTTGGGAGGAGTGTGCATGCATCCATTGCTTTGAATGTTCTTTGGCCTCTGTATTGTCATACAGGACCCAAGTCTCATCCCCAGTAACAATAGACTTTAAAGAACTATTTTTCTCGTCATAACGTGTAAGAAAAGTCAGGACTGACGCCATTCGCCTCATTTTGTTGTCATCACTCAACATTTTTGGAAATTCCATATACAGTTCACTAATCGAAGCTTCCATTTCTCCGAGACTTTTTCGTCAACCCGGTCAACCAAACTTGCTGTAGCGACCGACTTGTGTTCTTGACCATCTTTGTTATGGCCGTTTGTTCGACTGTATGCAAATTTCGTACACCATTTTCTGACTGCTCTATCGTTCAAACAGTGTTCACCATACTCTATACCCGTCCTTCGATGGATTTTAGCAGCACTAGATCCTCAGTTTGTAGAAAATGAATCACTCTCTGCAACTCACAATTGACGGGAGAATTGATCGTAGTGGCCATACTTATTCGCCTGTAGTTTAGTAATGACTGACGGATAAGAGTTGGCAATGCCATCAGTTGTGTGGGGGAGGTGTGCAAACGTACAATGTGCTGACTCACTCCTGCGACTGCTCAGTATACTTAGAGAAACAATCGGAACTTGAAAAAAAACAGCCCTCCCTTCTATATGGAATGGAAGTATGCATTTTCAATAACATGTTTTTGAATTTTACATAAATGTACATATAATTGTTTTGAAGATATATCTGTATAGATGAACATTTTTTGTATATTACATTCCCTATAGTAGGGGATAAAGAATACTACTATAGTAAGCCTGCTTATCGTAAAAGGCGATTAAAAGGCGCAGCAAGGGGCAGCAGCTTTGCTGGCTAAAAGATATTGGAGGAGGGTCGGTTGGTCTCGGGCGATCCTCAATAATTCTAAGCTTGTTGGGGTTGGCCGTGACGGATACGGCTTTTGCTAAAATCTTTAAAAACTGCGTTGTGGAAAGATATGGGAACCTACCACAATATTTCCCAGGTGTGCGTGGCCTAAAACACGAAATACATATGATGGAGAGCTCACAAGTAAAATTCTTGTCCAGAGGTAAAATACTCCCTCATTCGGATCTCCGGGAGGGGGTACTTGGGGCTCGTCATCGTAGGAATATAAAACAACAGTTCGATTTAGTGATAGGGACTTGGAATGTAAGGTCATTACTTAGAGTAGATAAGTTAACGAATTTATTAGTCGAAATGAGAAAGGAAAAGCTGGACATTTTAGGTATTAGTGAGGTGAGATGGCCAGATAGTAATGACTTTTGGAAATATAATTGTAGAGTAATTACAACTTCTTCAACTAATGGACAGGCAGGCGTAGGAATAGTGTTAGGTAAAAGATTAGGGCATAAAGTTAAAGAGTACTTACAATTTAGTGATAGAATAATTATGGTTAGATTGAGTACAAAACCCACAGACATTGTTTTAGTACAGGTTTACATGCCAACAACTCAGTACGAGGATGAGGAAGTACAAAAGGTATACGAAGATATAAATAGTATAGTGAGAAAAGTAAAAGGAGATGAGAATTTAATAGTTATGGGTGATTTTAATGCGTCAGTGGGAGAAGGTAGTGAGGGAAAAATGGTAGGAAAATTTGGGTATGGCAGACGAAATGGTAGAGGCGAAAGATTAGTTGAGTTTTGCCAGGAACATAGATTAGTAACTGTAAACACCCTATTCGAACAACATGTTAGGAGAAGATATACCTGGAAAGTGCCAGGTGATAGGGCTAGATACCAAATAGATTATATTTTAGTTAAACAAAGATTTAGAAACCAAGTTAAAAACTGTCGTAATTATCCAGGGGCTGACATAGATAGCGATCATAACTTAGTTAAAATGAAGTGTAAACTAAAATTCAAAAAATTGAGAAAGATTAAAAGAGAGGGATGGGATCTAGGTAAGCTTAATGATAGTAGGGTAAAAGAGGAGTATAAACAAGTATTAGATATTAAGAGCTGTAGGAGGGAACGTAGAAAATAGATGGAAAGAAATAAAACTGACTGTACATGATACAGCAACACAGAGTATAGGTAAGAAAAAAATAGAAGCGAGAAAACCGTGGGTAACAAAGGAGATATTAGATTTAATAGCGAATAGAAGAAAGCTTAAACCATTCAGAGAAGTGGATAGTGAAAGTAAGCAAAAATATAATACAGTTAGTAATAAGATAGTACATGAGTGTAGAAAAGCTAGAAATAAATGGATGGAGGAGAATTGTAAGGGAATACAAGATGATTTGAGAGTAGGTAAGACAGACAGGGCTTACAGGGCAGTTATGAAGTTTTTTGGGAAAGATAGGAAAAAATATAATGGTATTAGAGACGAGAATAATGAGCTTCTAATACATAAAGTTGAGGTAGCAGATAGATGGAAAAGATATTTAGAAGTTTTATATAAGGGAAACGATATGGATGAGTTAGAGAACGACCAAGAGGAGGATGTAGAAATAGGGTTCTCAATATTAAGAGAGGAATTTGATAGAGCTGTTAGGGATCTTAAACTAAATAAAGCGCCAGGGATAGACGATATTCCATAGAATTAATAAAATATGCAAGTCAGAAAACTTTAGACAGATTATATGAACTAGTAAAAGTAATATATGACACAGGTGAGGTTCCAATAGATTTCGAAAAAAATATTATTATCCCACTCCCAAAAAAAGTCAGGAGCTGATAGGTGTGAGAATTTTAGAACGATTAGTTTAACTTCTCATGCTTCCAAAATACTAACAATAATAATTAAAAATAGAATAGAAGCTTTGACTGAGAATTATTTAGGCGAAGACCAATATGATTTTCGTAAAGACAGAGGGACTAGAGAACCGATACTAATGATTAGGCTAATTATCGAAAAAAGGTTACAAAAAAATAAAAAGACTCATTTCGCGTTTGTAGATTTAGAAAAAGCATTTGATAGGGTTAATTGGATTGTTATGTTCAGGGTTTTGCAAAAAAATAGGAATCTCTCATAGAGATAGAAAAATTATTTACTGTCTATATAAAACCAAAGCGTAGTAATTAGATTTGATGAAACAGAAAAGGAAGCTAAGATTTGAAATGGTGTTAGACTGGGTTGTATACTGTCTCCCTTGATTTTTAATGTTTATATTGAAGAAGCTTTAAACTTAGCTAGAGAGAGAAAAGAGATAGGTATTAGTGTACAGGGACAGAAAATAGACATGTTACGTTTTGCAGATGATATAGCCATTATAGCAGAGTCTAGGAAAGAGTTAGGAGAGTTTTTAAATATTTTAGATGAGATACTACGGAGTAACTATAGTATGAGAATTAACTCAGTAAAGACAAAGATAATGACAAGTGAGTTACAGCCTAGTTCTAAACCAAAATTAAACATAGGTAATACCGAGTTAGAGGAGGTAGATGAATTTTGCTATTTAGGTAGTATAATTACAAAGGATGGACATAGCATGATGGGTATAGTAGCTAGAATAGCTCAAGCTAGAAAAATGTTTTTAAAAAAGAAAAACTTACTAATAGCTAATAGTATTAGTTTAGATAATAGAAAAAGTTTCTTAAAGTCGTACGTATGGAGCATTCTATTATACGGTAGTGAGACTTGGACAATTAAAGAAGTAGATAAGAAAAAGATAGAAGCTTTTGAAACTTGGTGTTATAGGAGAATGTTAAAGATTAGTTGGACAGATAGAGTAACAAACGAGGAAGTTTATAGAAGGATAGGTGAGGATCCTGTATGTGGAAACAATTGAAGGTCAGGAGAGATAGAATGATAGGGCACCAGTTAAGACATGAGAGACTATTTAGTAAAGTCTTAGATTATAGACTACCAAATAAAAATAGAGTAGGAAGGCCTAGGCAAAGCTATATTAGTCAAATTATTAGAGATTTAGGTTGTGAAGGGTATGTAGACCTTTTTAGACTAGCTCAGAATAGAAAAGAATTTAGAGCTGCGTCAAACCGACTTTAAGTAAGTTTGAAAACAAAACAAAAAAAAAATAAAAATCAGTTAACTAAATGTCACCAGGACATAATTCACAATTAGTTAGCGGTCTGGCATGTTGGTAGCGTTTCGTTGCTTAAGCCTTACCATAACATATAATTTAACACTTTTCCTTTTTGAAGCGGATAACCAGGTTATATTTCATTTCCTTATAAATGGTAATCATGTAAACATGTTAGAGTTCTTTAACAACCATCAGGTTGCTAATATCTATGTAGAGCCAGCTGGATAGGAAAAAGATAGAAGAATATAGGAAGACATAGACCAAACTATATTAGTCAAATTATTAGAAATTTAGGTTGTGAAGGGTATGTAGAGCTTTTTAGATTAGCACAGAATAGAAAAGAAGTTAGAGCTGCGTCAAACCGACCTTAAGTAAGGTCGAAAACAAAATGAATGATTCTTACTGATAATTGTCAAAAGAATGTCTATTCATTTCTGTGTTACATAAAATTGATTATAAATAGACGTTTATGGGATATGTTTAAGTGTATATTAACGGGTAATGCTCGTGGCTTTCAAATACTATGCAAACTTGGGTTTTTTATTAATAAAAAAATAGGTAGATGCAACAAATATATTCATCTGCTTTGTTGCTGTTATTGAACGTTGCACCGTTCTTACTACCTGAAATTTACAGGTTATGGTAACCAAGTTTGTATTGTCTATCTATTTCAAATCCTATTATACAAGGTTAATTGTACTTTTTGTATTCTTGTATGAATGAAGAAGCTTTAAACTTTAGTTTCTTTCCATTCATTGTGTGGATGTAGTGTGCACTTTTGAAAATTTTATTAACTAATTTGGCTGTATTTATAAACTCTGAATATGCAGATTTGATGTATGTATACAGATTTTGTGATGGCAATGCAGTTGAAGCATGGCACAAGTACAGTTTCCATTTCTCAAAAATTTTTATTAACATCCATTGTTGGTTTGGTGAAACAGTCACAAACATGTGGAAAGTGATGTAAATCCTGGACGCTATATAGTGTATACGGACCATCAAATTTCGGAGGCATTCGTTAATATTCGACTACTCAACCTTTAAAAAGTTGGTGCAGAGTTCGCTGCTGCAACGCGGAGAGTTTGGTACGTACTCAACAAAGAAAATTGCATGCTTATCATTACACACCAATGCAAAGGTTGGTAGAAGGTGATCGTATTAGAAGAACTTGGTATTGTTTTACTTGCTAGATACAGATGTTGCAAACTGCAATTTTTAAAGAATGTTACGGATCCATAGTTAAATATTTTTTAATGAAGATAACATCAGTTGTCACAATGTACAACTGTATAAAAAACACGTTGAACCAGTGTCTTTTCAATGTCACTTAAGGTTAAGTGTAGGGTGAGCATATTGGGCAACATTTTGTGGGACTATACTTTATATCATGAAATTTCAATAGAAAATTCATGGAAGCTAGTTTTTTGGGTCTATTTGAAATTTTGCCCTCGACATGTGCACAAATGAATGGTTTTCGAAATAAGGTCAGTACTACTCATCATCATTTTAGCAACAGTGGATTAACAGATAAGGTCTCGATATTTTGGCCAACTACATTTCTAACTATAATTCATATTTGGTAATATGTGAAGAAGGTAGCCCAAGTAGTAAAACTTACTAATCTACAACAGCTTATATTGGATTGAAAATGCAAGTAGAAAATAAAATAAAATTGAAAGTAGAAGTACATCGAACATACTAATATTACTGCTATGATTTATTACAAGTGTGAAATTTATTTTTGTTTATTATTCACTGAATACAGACTTCAGTTATATACAAATGAATTTTTTCGCCTAGCGTATATGAAAATGAATCATATTTGCCCTAAAAATGTGACTGAAAGTAAACCTTTGCGGCCCTAGGGCCGCTAAACTTATAACAGCATGATTTTGTAGGTTTTTCACAAGCTAGACACCTATGACTATCATTGAGATTCATTTATTGCGACTTCGACGTTTCAAATAATTTTTCATTTAACCTCGGCGTCGGTATTACTATCCATAATAATGCTCAAGGGATAATTAATATCAATTACTATAAAAAATAAATACGTCAAATGTTATTAACCTTCTTTATTTTGTGTTATTTTTCCTATTTTTTTTTCTTTAATACTAGGCGAAAAACAGTTGTGTGTCACACTGGCAAAAATGCATTAGCAGCCCTTAGCTATCAGCTGTCCTCGCTCGCTCAGGCATCTAATATCTGTGGGCTGCTAATGCTAACTTTATGCCCTTGTGACACAATATGCTATTGAATGAATGTAGCAGTAAAATGTGAATTATATATTTACAAGTTTCTATATGTATATACCTCATTTTGTAAAATTGAAACAATTATGTATGTAACGCATTTTATCTCCTTCAGCAAGTGCATTCATCTTCCATAACACTAATGATTTTTTTATTTTCATTTCAATTGTTAAAGCATATGTGTATATATTAATTTTTACATTGTTTTAATTACAATTCTTTTTCAGGGTTATGCATGGCCTTTTTATAAACCTGTGGATGCAGATTTATTAGGTTTACACGACTATCATGATATTATTAAAAAGCCAATGGATTTAGGAACTGTAAAGCAGAAAATGGATAATCGGGAATATCGTTCGGCATTTGAATTTGCAGCAGATGTTAGACTGATATTTACAAATTGTTACAAGTACAATCCACAAGATCATGATGTAGTTGTAATGGCTAGGCAATTACAAGATGTGTTTGAAATGAAGTCAGTATACTTTATAATCCTTTTTTTATTTATTTTTTGTGTTGTGCTAGATTTGCCAAAATTCCAGATGAACCATTGAGTAGGGTGGGGGGAAGTTCTTCTGCTAAATCAGATTCTAGTTCTTCGGGTTCCAGTTCAGATTCTTCTAGTGATACTGATGATTCTGAAGCAGAAAGGAGAAATAAACAATTAAAAATGTTAGAAAAAGAAGTATGTTAATAAGATTTTGTTATTGCTTCACATTAATGTTATGATTATAGTTAGTTGCAATGCAAGAAAAAATGAGAAAATTAGTAGATGAAAGTACTAAAAAAAAGAAGGCGAAGAAAAAAGCAAAAGAGGTTGATAAGCCAAAGAAACCTCTCACTAATATTAGTAGTATTGGTGGTAAACCTGGGACACTTAGTGCTCTTACCAAACCTAGTTCTGTTGTAACAGATAGTGTTGAAGATACTACAACTAATGCAGTGTCAGGAGCCGAGACCAAAGCACCAACTACCAGTGAATCACAGCATCCACCTCCTTCCAAATCTCTTAATGTTCATCATAACTTAGTTAGTGCCAATACAACTAGTAAACCACCTAAATCTAAAGGTAGGGTTTTTATTTAAACATAATTTGTTTAACTATTAATCATTTGCGTAGGCATTAGAGGCCCAAAACTTTCCCAAGGACCTAGTGCTTCCCAAAAAAGGCCAAAGGGTACCAGTAAAACTAGTGCTGGACGTAAGAAATCTACATCACAAGCACCTCCTCTAGCTTTTGATTCAGAAGACGAGGATAATGCAAAACCTATGTCTTATGATGAAAAACGGCAGTTATCTTTAGATATTAATAAATTACCGGGTATGTATTATTAAATTATATTTCTTAACACAGCTGTTTATTTACTTTCATTGTAATGTTAATTTTATATTGAATTATCTTTGCAGGTGATAAGTTGGGTAGGGTCGTGCATATAATTCAGTCAAGAGAGCCATCGTTGCGGGACTCTAATCCAGATGAAATAGAAATAGATTTTGAAACTTTAAAGCCTTCAACACTTAGGGAACTAGAAAACTATGTAGCATCATGTCTTCGTAAAAAGCCACGTAAGCCATATTGTAAGTTCCATTACTCTACGTCTATGGCAGCACCAGGCCACCGGTCTAAGCACCCCTTAATGAAAGGGGTGCTGTAGACGTATGTAATTGGAACTATACACATTTCTAAGCATGGTAGACATTGCTGAATTGTTATGTTTAATTTTTGTGGTGGTGGGTTAGTTGTAATATATTTATAGATCAGCAGTTTTTACAATTTTTTCAGAGCAAATTTGAACTATTAACTAAAGATGTACAAAAATTAATTGAAATACATCATATTGTGTTATTGACATGGATAGTTCAATTGTTTTTAATACCAAAGGCATGTCCAGTTTGGCTGTTGAGCTATTACCTTAAACTGGGATGTTTTATAAATTTAATAAAAAAAATTTTCTAAACATGTGCTGTATATTCTATAAAAATTTTTAATAATATTTTTAGTTTTTAAATCAAATATTGTCAAGTTTATGACATCATGTCATCACAGCATTACCACTATTAAAATACCATAATCTTATGACTATAGCTGCTCATTGACTGATGTTGCTAATATTAGGAAATGGTAGTAAATGTGATTGGGCACGTTTAAAAATTTATTTTAGAGAATTTATATTGGCCAAATTACCAGTTAAGCTTTTAAATGAATAAGACATGTTTGTTAATATCGAAAAAATCTATATTGCTGAGCATATTTTAAACGTAATTGCGTATTGTAACAGGCTTCATTTTCTTGATTTTGTGGCTTAAACGTATACCAAACATGGAACAACAGTCATCGTCATTCAAGACCTCTAGAAGACCTCTTAAAGTAATTCAAATAAATATGATTCGATATTATTTTGCTTGTCGAAAATAGTATTTGTCAATGAATAAATCTGAAGATAGGTCATGAAGAGATTATTGTTAAAACTTATTTAATATTTTGTGATTTTTATAGAACACATTTGTGATTCAATGTTCAATTTTAGTGGTTGATATACAAATACATGTTTTTTAAACAATTACAAAATATAGTTATTGTTAACTCGTGGATAAATCGAAAATTAGCATGAAGTGATCAAAACATATTCTGCTAAGGTTCTTTTGATGTTGATAAATCTGTCAACAATATTGCTTCAACCAGTTGATATGAGGGATTCTCTTATATTGCAAAGTTTAGAAATAAACAATCTGTTGATGCTTCTTTATCCAAAATCCAGCCTTGTCAAAGAAAACTACATTGTTGTAACCACTTTTTAATTCCATACAATTAATGCACCGAAATGTATGTGCTGCCTTGTGTTTTAAAAGTATTTCCCCCCGTGGGTTGTTTTTACTATGTTTTACATCAATATCTATGAAAATATATGTGAAAGTAGCGGAAACACACATAGGAAACAGTTCAAATTCCTACTTGACTCTTAAGATGGTAAATAGATTACTGAAAGAAGGTTGCTATTGACGATTGAAATGTTGTCCCAAAACATACCAAAAAGTTTAAAAAGGCCTATCTATAGCAATTTGCATGTGATTTTACGATGAAACTTCCAGAGGTTGAATCAGCAAGAAATCTACCAAATATTATTGTTCGTATTTATAATTCTATAATAATACATTATTTAGATTTATATCTATTTATTGTAATGAGGCTAAAAGTAGAAAATTATAATTATTAAGCAACAAAATTAATGCCCACGACCAGCTGTAATACAAATACTAACATTTCTAAGAAAAATTCCCCGTATATGTTATAAATGGATAGCAATATTAAATTTAGCCTGTAAAATTAGGTGAAACCTATTCAATATGGTTATCATGTAAAAAGTTTTTCAGTTCTTCATGATATTCTTTGTTTTTATTGATTATTTCAGTTAACTACAATCTGAATTGTAGTTGCTACCTTAGCTCTCATAGCTTAGATTAAGGCTGCAACATCTACATCAAACCTAACTTTACAATCTCAACATTCTACAATTTTCTTTTTTTGTATGTTATTACAGGGTCTATCTAAACTCCAGGTGGACTGTAGCTAATGGTTCATATGTAATTACTATACAATTTTCTATAGATATGTTATTTCTACTATGTATTGGTATAATAATTTTTAGAAATATTGTAACACATACTTTATTATGCACTACAGTAATATGTACATACATGCAATTAAAGTGGTAACATAAACTAAAACTACAATAAAGAAAAAATTTACGTTTTCTATCAATAGTTTACATTATTCCATTGAAAGCATAAAATAATTTTCTATTTTCGTCTGTGTTGCACTTCAAATGATGTTTTGAACTGAAATTCACTTCAATACTAGAGTATCACTTGAGAAGACACTATTTTATTCTGCCCAGTTAATACATGTAGTACAATGATTGGGTCTTGATATATTGTATGAACAGTTGTATCATTTGCTCTCACCTGCTTTCTTTGTCCTGTTCTATTGTGGTCGCAACCTCTATGATGTCATCGTCTGTCAAAAACTAGTTACGTTCCTTTTCATTACCAGTCGGCCACTTGCTGACATCATCTGTTGTTCAAATATTACCAGCTGTGTATTAAATACGTCTTGCAGCTTCTTTAAGTCACTTTTATTGATATCAAGATTGGATGTGTTGTTTGGTTTTTTCTTGTACTGTTGTAGCAATTCTATGTTGGGCCACAAGTTTTTCACACACACACACACACAAGCAATTACTTTTTTATAAGGTTTACCCATACATTCACAAGTGAGTAAACCACATCTTTCAGGTTAATTTCTTTTAATGAAATAATCACACTGTCGCAGTTAGACAAAACTGTGTACAAAAGTTGCTTTTTGTACTGCATTTTAATTGCTTGAATTACATTTTGGTCCATAGGTTGCAAGATAGGCATTGTTATGGGCAAAATGAGTGTTAAGTTAATAAATTTTGATTTACCCTGAAGGGTCGGAGCCATAACAATATAAGGGTATATTGGCTAACTGCAGTGGTTCAGAAGCGGGTTCTTAGGAAGAAATTATAAAAAAATTAAAAATTTGAAGCAAAAATAATAAACATAGCTAAAATGAAAACAACTATGTTGCACTATCACTTACCCTAACGTTTTTTCTTTATCATAATTGAAGTGTGCCAAACCGTCTCTCACAGCAATCCCTTTCATGTTATTCCCTATATGGGAGACAGTTATTTCACATAGGCCACCTTTGCTTCGGTTCTTAAATGTATCACATTATATTTCCTTTATCTAAAATATCTTAACACGATTACTAAATTTTTGAGTCAAATTAAATAAAATTGAAAAATACAATGCCTCTTCCAAATACAATTCCATCACTGGGGTAGCTGGATGTCATTTACAAATGTGTCTGTTTACCAGTTTTTAAATAAATACAATTAAAATACAACCTAAACTTAAACTCTATTAACATTAAATAATTTCAAAAAACTTAAATTATTTAACCCCACTCTGGCCAGGTTTTGCTAAAATAGTTCTAAAAAATCTTAAATCTAATCCATCAGTAATAGTATCCTTCAAAATTTTTCCGTTTCCTATATTAATTTACATGATCTGTATAAATCTCAATTTCATGAAATGTCTTTAATAACCAACATAGAAAACATTAAATACTAACTTTTTCATTAACAATTTTATTGTCTATTCTAAGTAACAATGCTTTATACTTTACCCAACCCTGAATTTTACTAATAAAATCTACATTTAAATTTTGTCTTCAGCAATATAAAATGAATACAATGGTATTGTATTGAAATGATTAAATTGTATCTGCATGCAACCTAATATTTGTGAATTTCCATTATTCAGCATTTGGTTTTTTTAAATTGCAACCACATAACTTTAATTTTAATTTATCTTACTAAAATTTATAAAAAGCTTTCCTATATCTGACATACATATTAATAAATCCACTGTTATTTACTTCATAATTCTCATGCTTTCTTAAAATGGCATGTTTCTGCTATGAAAATTTACTGAAATAAATGTTTTAGTGGCTTAAAATAATGTATGACTCTAAGTTTCTTCCTGTGTTTTTTACCATAAATAACTTTCTGATTTCGTGGTTTGAGTTTATTGCATGATGCCCTGCATTTACTACATATTTATTACATTCTATGATTTCAGACATCTTTTATTTCTGCAGTTTTTATTGTCGCCACGTTTATGCCATTTAACGACTAATAGGTTACTTCAAGATTGTATTAAATTGTACCAATTTATTTTAAGAAAATTTATTTTTATTGCTTTAAGTTATATGAACTGCCCTAATTTGAAATTATATTTTCTACAACTAAAGAATTAAAATATCATTATTAATTAAAATTAATTATTTGTAAAATATAGTATACAAAATGCGTCATACTTAATTTATCTATTCAAATTTACTAAATTTTCCTTACCCATTAAATTTTATAGCTGGCACAGCACACTTGTGTTACAGTATTATGTTAAAAGGTAGAAACAACACAGATAAAATCGTCTTTTAAGTTCACATCTTCATGAGGGTGACCGGGGCGGTTGTCCAAAATAAGTATACTTTTTGTGAAAGGTTCCATTTTTTAAGTTGAACATTCTTTAATAACGTAGAGGTCATCTTATGTATACTATTTGCATTTGAACAAGAAAAGCGACTCTTGTCCTTTGCTGGTTTTCGCCCGGGAGCATTAGCTTCAGCATGGTGAATGGGGTTTTTTTTTATTAGGTGAAAGTTACCAAAACAAACTGCTCTCGTCTACATTGTATACCTGGTCAGGAGTTAGTCATTTCTTTAACTACTTTTTGAAATTTTTCTTGGTATGGCTCGACCGCGATGATGCCTTTTCACCTGTCGTATACCACACTGTTTTTTAAATTTGTCCAACCATCCCTCACTGAGCTGAAAGTCATATTTATTCATGATTTTTTTTTTTAGAAAAAGTCTAGCAATTTCCCTTTAGAATTTCTCTAAAAATAGGCATATGCCTATTGTGTTCTTGTAAAAACCAAAAGTAATTCAATTTGTGGAAACTTGCCAGTTTTCAATGTTTTCTGCGTACTTTTCACATTTTCTTTTTAAAAGAAAGTTTATCTTGCCACTGTTCTTCTTTATATTGTGAATTGTTGCACGACGAACTCAATATTCTTTGGCAAAGCTAATGTTTCACCTTTTTCAAGTCATTTCTGAATCTTGTTTTTATCCACCAGCAATACATATTTACGTTTACACTGTAGAGACATTTTCAATTCCCAGCACTGCAAACATACAAAATTACACTAATGAAATCCAGCACGTCAGTGAGCGGGCACAACAAGTAGACACACACATCACTTGTTTAGGAGAGGTTATAAAATGTCGGATTACTGACTGGATCGGAGAAGTGAAGTCCCGGATTATATAGGGATTACTGTATATGTAGAGGTTTGATTTTTAGATAGCTATCTTCAAATACTGTTCTGTTCCTCTCTGTTGTCAACTTAAAGGTATTTTTTTATTTGTTCCTAGAATTTCAAAAACATTGGTCTGTTACAATGAATATTACATTTCTACTTCCATTGCAACCATATATAAAAGTTCAGTTTATATAAATTCGACTTCAAAATTAATTTCTTAATAACTAAGCCATTCCACTTTTCTTCAGTGTAGAATTTAATATCTCTTTTTAATATAAATTGCAAATTTATCGTATAAGAAAACTGCAGTTATTAAACACACCCAATACTAAATAATACTGTTATAGACCACATAAGTTGTAAATTATGGACGAGGTGTCTTGGTAACATTAGTTAAAATTATTTATAAGCATAGGTACTAAACTACAGTTTGGATGAGTCCAGGATTACTTTTAATGTATAGTTTAGTCTTTTTGACATTTTATATAATTACATTCACTTATCTCCTTAGGTGACAAAGTAAATATTCTGGCACCATCCAAATTAACACTTTTGTACCTTGGTTTTTAGTATTTTTTTAATCCTCAATGTAGTTGATTTTTCTGTAGTGACACATATCTATATCATTTGTCTTTGTTCATAAACCTATAATAATACATAGAATGTGTTAAGATTACTAAGATAGATATTGGTTAATATCAAACACTTTAAAATCGCTGCAAACCTTTTCTTAGTGCTATATTGTTTAAATTTATTACAAATTATTTTAATAATTAGTTTTTTAAAGATGACTTTTAATTTATTGATTGTTTTATTAAGACCTGCATTTGCAGCTAACCACATCATAGTTTTAAAATTGTGAATATGAATATTACATTTCTACTTCTATTGCAACCCTATGTAAAAGTTCAGTTTTTAGAAATTTCCGCTTCAAAATTAATTCCTTAATAACAAAGCCATTCCACTTTCCTTCAGTGCAGAATTTAATACCTCTTCTTAATATAAATTGCAAATTTACCGTATAAGAAAACTGCAGTTATTAAACAAACCCAATGCTAAATAATACTGTTATAGACCACATAAGTTGTAAATTATGGACGAGGTGTACTTTTTACATTCCTTGATTTCTTTTTGTCCGAAATGGCTTATGAACATTTTTTGATAAATTCCTTTAGTTTGCGTATAAGTTTTCAGAAGTTTCACTTCTATTTTGACAACATTGGGGCATCTGTATAAAGAATCATATTGATTATCTTATTTTCACTTAAAACTGATGTAGACGTGTACGTAACAATATTTTTCAACCTTTGAACAGCCCATCTCATATTAGCATAAGCTACAAGGTGTTTAATGTAATATAAACAATTTCAAAATTAATAGGATTTACTTAGATTTTCATATATTCTGTAAACTACATTCCAAATAAACATATTTTGTGAATTTCTCAATTTGTGTAACAAAGGCTTGATTACTTTTAACAGCTACTGTGGACACATTGCTATTTGAAGTGGCCGCTACATTCGGAAATAAAATTAATAAACCGTACTTGATCTAAGTAATAGAATTACTTGAACTATCATCAAATGAATAAATTGGCGAAATTAACATTCAAAAATTGGCGTAATAATTATGTGCCATTTTAAATGTCAACTAAAGCCCCAGAAAAAAAGATGGGTCATGTTTTTATAAGCACTACCTTCTTAATAGGAAACTCGTTTCTGATGTTGGAAAGTACAAGGGTATTATTTTATAGTGATAAATGTGGTGTTATTTATGGTGAAACTGTTTTAAAATTGCAAATACTTATACAACATTAATTATATCGGTGTACAAAATAGGTTTTTGTATATATTAAACATATTTTTCTAAATAGGATTTTTGTTGTTTTATATAAACATAATATTTCTATATTAGATTTGCTTTAAATTTAAATATTTTCTTATATTAGAATACTTTTATTGTATGAAACCCAAATTTTCTATTGTATTTCTTTGCTTGAGCTATAACGAATTTTGTATTATGTCGTCTGTAGGTGGGCAACAGTATTTTGTTTCCTTTGTGTGATCCATACAAAAGTAAAACAGAAGGCTCAACTTTTACATTTCACCCAACAGGCGAAAATTATTACAACTCCTGTTTGGTTATCGATTACTACACGTTGACTCTCTTTAACCCTTACTTAATAAATTTTATGCTTTAGGCATGCAAGTTTCTATGCCAAAGTTATAACAGGATTTTACTTATGTTTTTGTCGAGTTTTCAGGGAATCTTCGTCCAGGTTATCAAATTTTCATTGTTCCATTCATTTAGATTTCCACCATTTTTATCACGGGTTAACTGCTTAAGTGCCCTCGTATTGATGTCTTAACAATTTGTTCATACTTCCATTTTCCTTAACTATTTTGAAGTTTCTGTTGTTACTAACTTTATCTGTCTAGCTGATCTTAAGCATTTTCCTACAACTTGCAAGATGTAATTAACTTGTGCAGCAATGGAATTCTGAACTGAATGTACAGTACTAAATATGCAGTACATTAGAAAATTTTGTCAGCAATTTATTAAGAAAGTACATACATGTCTGCATGATTAGGGAATGCATATTTGTTTACTATTCTTTTGTTTTGCTTTATATTGCAAATTGTATTCAGAAGTATGTTTCTGAAAATATGAAATATATGTTCAAGTATCCTACTTTTTGCCGTGCACATTTGAATTAGCAAATTCAGTTTAAGTTTTTTTTTTTCATTGCCTATTTTAAAAATTGCTTTGTGTGTTAAGGTTTTCCTTTTAATTAGGTCAGCAATAAAGAAAACATTTTATACATCAAGTTTATGACTGCTTTTATTCAGTATGTTTTGATTTAAATGGATTCTGCAGTAGCAGAACTGTACTGTACTAAAAATTCAGCTGTAGACATAAGTTAGATCTATGAAATGAAATTATTTACAAAGTGCATGGTTACAATTGTCTTACAAAACATTTTTGTATGTTTTTATCATATTTTGATTGTTTTGTTTCTAGATCTATGAAATGAGATTATTTGCAAAAATGCATGTTACAATTGTCTTACAAAACATTTTTGTACGTTTTTATCATATTTTGATTGTTTTGTTTCTAATAATGCTTTTGAAATAAATCTAATATTAATATAATATTAAAACTATTTAATTTGAATATAAATGAATATAGGTTGATTGATATTAGTGGAAGCTTCCTGTAAATCTGTTATGTGCTAAATTGACTTTAGTTACCTGAATTAAATTTACTCTACCAAGATGTAAGAGTAAACAATGCACTAGCTAGCTTTTGGCGAGGCGAGGGTTATATAAAAGCAGATACAACTCTTTTTAGGGATATACAAACTTCAACATTTTCATTTACACCACCTGGAAAGATCTTTGAACTTTCTGTCTATGAAGCCGTTGAGTAACAACTCACCTGATTTGTATCGCTAGATGATGAGTGTTCTATGAGACGATTTAAATAGTTTATTCTTTCTTCAATGCAGGTTGACGGAACCTTGTGTACTCTTTTTTCTCATCTACTAATTTAAAAATAAACACATAATAAGAAAACTCCAAGTTGTTCACCTAGCCTATATTATTCAAACTGAAACATATTATTATTATTACTTTATTATTGTTATTATTATTATTACCTACTCTTGATATACAAAATTAATTTGAATTTTAAATATAATATAGATAAGAGCCGCATACATATGCAATAGGTCTGTATTCATAAGTGGGAAAGTTCAGCTACAAGCTATTCTTACACTTAACCACTGTATGAATCCATCCCTGGCACAAACTATACATAAAATAACATAAATAAACATTAGTGTACATATATGAGCACACAGCAATTATTCAATTATTCACTTAAATGAGCAAGTATAACATAGCTCATTCATTTAAGTCGCAATTTTAACATATGTTTAAACTGCCATGAAGACTTATGAATCAGTGACATAAAATATCATAGTCGTGTACAGATACTAGTTGTTTAAATGTAACAAAATCGGAGAGTAATAACACATTATATTTAGGTGAGCAACTTTCATAATAGAGATAACAAGTCACTGTATCCTGTTTAATACAATCAAGAACTATATAATAGGTTTATGCTAATTAAACTATACTGAAGAACAAAAGAAAAATTCAACTTATATGCTATTTAAGCAAACAAAATATAGAGTGTAGTTATAGTAAACTTAATGCAAAAAACTCAAATAAATACTGATATTAGAGAGTAATCCGCGTATCTAAAATCAACCACAATGCTGTAATCCATCTAAGAACGATTCATTCAGAATAGCACGCTTTTTATTATCGCACGTAATCCACACTTTACCACCAAATGACCATGCATTTTTTATCCTATTTTAGTTTGAGCTAAATTTTGTAGATTTAGTTATTTTATAGTTAAATCTTCTGTAATACGTATCTCCTTCCTTTTCAACAATTTCCTATTCTGCATTACTTTAAGACGATCACGATAATTAACAAATTTTACTAAAATGTGTCAAACTCTGTGACATCTATCAATAGCGTTAACATCCAAATCAAGTTTCAACTTTTGTTTAATCAATGAAACAACGAAATCGTCTGCGGATTCATTCACCTTTGTTCTCTTTGATACCAAAAATGCGAATATTATCGCATCCTGAATACTGTTGCAAGTCCTCCAGTTTATTTTCAAGCATTGCATTATCACGGATCAGCCGTTGATTTTGTTTTTCAAAGGTAGATACTTTATTCTCTAGATTCAAAATTTTGTTTTCGATATTATTGAAGGTCTTGATTAAATTATTTTTTACTACTTTAGCGACGTATTCAGATATGGAAACTGGAAAACTCTTATCAGAAACCAGACTTTTTAACGAGTTGCTTATGATATCGAATGTTTTGTATTTGCGACTGGGTAAACACCATTTTGTAATTAATATTTTATATTATTTAATTTTATTTAAAATGTTGCAATGAACTGGATATATTTATACAAAATTTTTAACTTGAGTAGAACTTAGTATCATATGCAACTTACTTTTGCACTACTATACCAAACAGAATTACTCAACCTTAATAAACTTATATTAAAAGCGGAGCACTCTTTAACACACGTTCACTCGTCGGTGGCCATTACAGTATTTAACAAACAACAAAACAAATAAACTAAACTCTATTCTTAAAAACACTATCTAAAAGAAAGAGAACATATTAAATGTATTTAATTATAGTTTTCGAACCAATTTAACTGTTACATATAAATTTATGCAGATACAATTGTAGTGCTTGTCTATATTAGAATTTCCTGTTTACATTATGCTTTGCTTTGACTAAGTATGCGCCAATGTAAAAGGCCTCTTAAAACCTATAAATTTTATATAACCAATTTTAAATAAACATGTAGCAGATGAAAAACAAAAACTTAATGACATAATTTGCTGATCAGATAGAGGGCTCAAGTGACTCTGTCGTGCAGATCAAAAATGAGGTTGTGTGTAATCCACTAATCCAACTGTCGTTGAAGAAAATCATCCACTCCAGGAAAAATTTTCACACTTAGTGGCAATTTTCTCAAATCTGCAATTACTTTCGTGTTTGGAACATTGTTACACTGCAAACCCGAGTTTAAACATATCACTATTAATTACTCAATCTTTTCAACCGCCCGGCAATGATTGCTTATCAATCGACTAACTGAAGATAAAAGCTTAAAATGAAAGATCTGAATTTATCTCCTGTATTATGTTCTGTCAGTATTCATAAGTTATAATATTTCATAGGATTACTCGATTTTAATCGTTTCTGCGGTTTGTATGACGACCTGTCTTAAGGTATGTGAGAGCAATTATATGTATTCCCGCAGTTTCTGTTTAATACCTACAACTGTGTCATTGGTTGGTCAGAACGCTTTAAATTTTACGCTGTTTTATGGATTTCTGGCTGTTGGAGTGGTTTACAATGATTTTGGTTGCTTTCAGTTTGTGCGAATGTTTATGAATACACATTCTTAAGCTAAAATGTCGGTATTTTCTAATTAAAAATGCCTATTGTGAAGTCGTCCTGGTCTTTATTGCTGACTGTAAAATATTCTACTACTTTTAATGTTATAATGGAATAGTTGTTATTAAATATAAACTACCCTAGCTTCTATAAAACTTTGGTATTTCCATGATAAACGTTAATTAATTAACTTAAAGTAATAAATGCTTTTATATTTGCGAATGTTTTCTTAATTAACGCATCGGCGTTACAAAGTTTATATTGTTTATATTCCCACAAAATGCATTCACAATGTTAAGTGAATTGGATAGTCTTTAACTAATTGTAATTTAAGATATGCATGCTATGTTATCGGGTGCTTTGCTACGTGATGTAATTCTGTACTACATTTAGCTAGTTTGAAACAGCATGAATACTGTGGTTGCTTGTTTTGATATATTATAGCAGACTTCAGTTTTAATTCTGATTTGTTAAAGCGACATTCATTTGGATTTTTAATTTTTACGAATCAAAGTAACTCAATTGGTATGCATGTGGTATCTTTTGTATATCTACTATTATGTGAACACATTTATGAAAGATATCTTTATGGACTAGTGTAATTAATTATTGATATTAATGCATCATCCCTATGATCAAACGTTAAAGAATGCTTTTGTTTTTACAAGACTTTTTTGTTTTTAAATTACATCTTTTGTAAATGAATTTTATCATCTGCTGAGTTCTAATTCAAATTGTATACTTCTGTAGCTTTGTTATGAAATCAATTAAACAAACTGTATTTAAAATAAATAGGTTGCCGACACAGCACATTTCTAGTTCTCTTAAAACGAGAATTTGTGAGTGTAGTACATCAACATTCTATGCCCACCCATGGGAATTATATGAGACGGTCCTCTGTAACACATCTTGTGGCATCAGTTGCTGGTTGCCTCATGCTTAACTTATGAGCGTATTGTAATTTAATGCCATTCTGAACTCGTTTTTGGGATAATTTAATTTATACATTTTTCTTATAGTATATCCTCCTTATGTCACAACACACTCATCAATTGTACCGAACTCAACACAGAGCACAAATTTCTGATACATCGCAACTTGTATGTGATTCATTGGGGGGGTTTGCTTATTGTTCTTTTGGCCCAATGCAATTTTTAGAATTCTTGTTAGATTGACTTAATTGTATTTACTAAAGTCTTCTTGCTTATTGTGAAGTATATGCCCGTTTCGATTTATATATATTAATCTCCATTATGAAATTTGTATCAGGCCATGAGAAAGTTTTCGTCTACATTTTTATGTAGTCTTAGGATTTTATGGGTAACCGAGCATCATTTTGCTTTATTGAATTTGAGTTCTTTGATAGGATTAATAATTGAGAAAATACGTTTATACAAATTTATTGAACGAACTTCATTATTTTGAACTTTGGATGCAATTACGCATTTCTTACATAAAAGATTTATTGATGCTAAATAAGGTATTGGTGGTATCACTGATATTTTAAATTAATGTTAAACTTTTACAATTTTTTTATGGTAGGTCAGTATTTGTTGTCAGCTGATCTTATATTTGGTTTGTGGTTTATAAGTTTCTGATAAACTTTAATGTGCTTAATCTATAAATATTTTACAAAGCATTGTTTTTAAACTGGTGAAAGGAAGCATAGGTAAAAATCACACTTTCTAATTTATCTAGGCTTATATATGCTAGGGAATTTTTTTTATTTATTATGTGATAATACTTTAAAGCACTTAACAAACATGCATGTTACTTTATTTCTGCTGCAAGTAGATTATTATCTCTGGTAAAGCATGCCTACCAAATTTTAGATAAGTGTATTATTAGTTATTATGCTATAAACGGTTATCTGGTGATGGATTTAGAACATTTAAATTCTTTTATTGGGATATAAAATTGATTACTAATTTTGCTTGCAGATAAAAAGATGCCTGGAAAATCGAAAGATGAACAAATGGCAGAAAAGAAGCAAGAACTAGAAAAGAGATTATTGGATGTCAATGATAAAATTGGCAACACGAAAAAGAGTACAAAGAAAGGTGAGTATTCTAGACAATAGAATCACTTATTTTATTAATAAACAAACGAATTTCAAGTTATTATAATCAGATACTTTTAATAATATTCCAGGAATTCTTTTGTGCCTTTACGATGTAGGGGGAATAATTTAACACATTCAGTGCCGGGATAGATTTAGTGAAGTTATGCTCAAAACCGATTTCCATTTTTGTATTAACATTGCAAATAAACGGTTAACATTTATAGTTCCCATTATTATTGTAATTGTTATATGTAATTATGTTCTTTCATTATTTTTCAAAAAACCACATGCAAGTATGTTGTTACGTTCCATTTCGAATTGGAGGATTTTCTGCCTCGTTAATTTAATTTAAAAACCATTCAGCCTCGATCATTTAATTTGTTTTATATAATTTCGAGTCACATAGATAGGCAACCAACTTTACTCATCCTCTATTAACACTCTCACTGCCAAGTGTATTTTCTGAGGTGGTATGTTACCAGGCCAAAGCTGTTTTTAGTATTAAAATAATACCTAGACACATATAATTTCATTCATTTTTGAAACACCATTTTATTTTTTGAGATCATTCACTTTTTGCGTGTGTATCAATATGAATACAAGTGGCCTGGTGTTGGGCGCTTATAGGTTAGGCCAAATGTATCATAATTGATTATTTTAAATAAAAATTCGTACATACATATGCATAGGCCAAAAATTCAATATGGTGATACATAGTGTCAGGCCAGAGCAATCCAATTTGCATAAGAAACCGTGTTAAAGTGTATCTGTTTAGATACACAGCGATTTGAAAACTTTGTAAGCTCTGTGTATCATTTTGTGTACACCTAGCCCCCAGGGTTGATTTCTTGGTGTATCATAAATGATACACATGGCAGTGAGAGTGTTAAATCCACGAGTTTGGTTGTGTATATTCTTATCTCTTACCTATACAAGTCCACCTGTTTATACTCTAGTTCCTTATCTTGCACATAAACGTGACGAATGAGGATTGTACGGAATGGAGTGAAATGATTTTTCTTAGGATTGAGATAGTACTGAATTTTAAAAAGAGTTCGTGACATGGAATGTAATTCTGTTGATGTAATTTAAAATGTACAATACATGTCTAATTTAGTAAATAATTAAAATTAAATATGTACAAAGAAGTTGTCGAGTTACAAAATTATTTAAGAAATAATTATACTCTAGACATACTTACATTTTGGGATGACTCATTAACTTGATTATGTGTGCTTCGAGATTTTAATTAAGTTTAAAAGAGCATGTGCAAGTGATGATTAAAAAAGACATTCGGTTGAAAGTGTTGGAAGTTCATCGAAAGAAATTAACGTGCTCCAAAATCTATAAACAGGTGCCAGTTTTATAGTCATTGAAGCAAGAAAGCGGAAGATTTATCTCTAAATACGTGAGTAGATAGTAAAATCATTTACAGTCAATCAAACAAATATCAATATTGATAACTAATGAAGTATTTATAATTCGAAAGTATTACTTATTCTCAGAGCATGGTTATTCAATTTTATCATAATGTTATTATTAAAACCCGGTTCCTTTTATTGGAAGCCTAGCATAAACTTCCAGTAGAGTTGATATTAGGTTTTTGCTTTTGTAATTGGACCAATCCAGAGGAAATAAATGATGCTACACATAAAACCTATAAGTATTTTGTTTAGACTGTTTTCAGACAAATGCATTGCAAACTTTTATAAATAACTCACGTTGAAAGACAATTACGAAGTATTCATCTTAAACCATAATATTTGAATGGGTTGGATGTGCTAAGGCACAAATTATGCACTCTGCTACCACCCTACTTAATATAGTAGTGTTTTATGAATGGGTTTGTGTAGGACAACGTTTAACATGATGGATTGCTACAGTGTGAAAGTGATTGTTTTATTTATGTTTATATACATGACATTTATTTTATAATAACGAAGAAAGTATTGTGAATTATTTTTTTATTTTATATAAACATTCTGTTTTAACGGAAGATTGCATTGAAGGCACAAATTATGCACTGTGCTATTACCGCCCTACGTAATATATTAGTGTTTTATGAATGGGTTTGTGTAGGACAACGTTTAACATGATAGATTGCTATGGTGTGAAAGTGATTGTTTTATTTATGTTTATATACATGACATTTATTTTATAATCATGAAGAAAGTGTTGTGAATTATTTTTTTATTTTATATAAACATTCTGTTTTAACGGTGTACTGTAACAGTGTGATGGGCATTGTCTCAAATTTTTGGGAGTGGGTACTGCGTCACGCATTAATATACGATATGCCAAAACAATAATGAATAAAATCATCATCATTAAGTTTTCAGTCCTATAACTGGTTGGGCATGCACCTTCATTAGTTTCTATTCTGAGTTAACCTACACATATCCTTGAAATTCCCTCAGCCTACATATTTCACTTTCTGTGTGCAATAGTCTGATCTAGGTCTACCTCTACCTCTCCTTTTTCCTTTCTCTGCTTTTAATATATTATGCAGTAATAAATAGATAATTTGTTTTATTTTATACGTGTAAATTTCTGTAAAAATAATGACAATATTACTAGTAAAAACATTAACAGCAATAGTAAAAAGATTTTTCATTTGTGAATTTTTTAACACAATCCAAACAAAAGTCTTTTAAACCTTCACAAAGTGTGCATATATAAATGGTGTCTTTCGGTTTTCCTTTTGATCCGGCATTAGTTTAAGCACTCTCTTTTTCTTCGAATACATTCAATAGCTGTTCATTTTCAGTCGTTTGAAAGATTTGTAGGTAAAGTAAACGGTTCTCTAAGAAATTTCTTATTATTGACTGACGAAAATCATAGTGATATCTTTTTTCGTGAATATTTATTATAGTACTATTAATTGCAAAATATGAAAAACATCTCAGTAGGCCATCTAATAGTTTTTCTTTTACACGGGGAATAAGCAAGCATCTGATCTTGTTTATCTTTACCTGCCATATGAGCATTGAACTGAACTGTTGGCAGTGGTTTTAACTTTTATTTCGTTTTATTTTGTTTGCTTTTCAACATCATTTTTGTGTATGGCAGAAATGTAAGTAACATCCATTTTGTCTTTCCATTTGCCATTTAATATGACTTTGGCATATTTTTGCAACAGTTTCTCTTTTCTTTAGTTTAGTTTTAACACTTGTTTTGGAAAAGTTTTTTTGTTACTTCTTATTATCCCAGTACAGTGAGTTTGTCTTTCTGCAAGATGTCTTGAAAGTTGGTAGGAATTATAATAATATTATCCATGATATATATATATATATATATATATATATATTGCTGTAATTATAGGGTTAATTTAGGGGTAGGTTAAGTCATAGGTGTCGTAGAATAAACAAAAGAAACTCCCAAGTAACAAAAGTACATAATTACAGATATTAGAGGAGCAAATAGGTCATTATAAGTATTTTTAGTTGAGAGCACACTGTATATAGCAGTACAAGCGATTAAAACACATATCCAAGAGTAGCTACGAGCAAAGATAAGAATTTAAAAATGTAACGAAACGCAATGAAATTAAATCAGTGAAAAACCTGCATGAATTGGCTAGATAAATATTCAAAAAGTGCATTAATAATATCATCTTAAACGCACACAGAAATTATGCATTATTTGAAAAGCGTACGTGATCTAAAAGTATCACATTTGTTCAAAAATCCAATTTATTAGGATATAAACAAACACCAAATTTATTCCATCCAGATTAGAATAAGGCCAACAACAATAGTACGTAATTTGTTGGACGAAGATTCCTGGGATTTCTGAATTAAATGTGAGGGGTATTATAATGAATTACGTGACATTCTTAGCATCGCTTCATGCAATTGAACTAAACAATTGGTAAAGTTTCCCAAAATAACGAGAGATAAGACACTTGATCTCGCCCAGCACTTGAAGTCAACAAATCGCAAACAAAAGGGGCCGATCCTATAAATATCATGAAAATTGAATAGCGAGTTAGTATACTTTAGAAATTGGGCAGTCACTATACTTGAAAGTGCTAAATATTTACGTGAACAGTAAATTAAATTAAAGTGAAAATTAAAGAGTGAATAATTGTGCAAGCGAGCCGTACTTCTAAAGACATAAGTAGATCAGATTTAGTGAAATTATACCATTTCTAATAATAAATAAAATAGGGCTTTTAGTTACCATTTTAATTACCATCTTAATTACCATTTCAATTACAATCTTAAATTACAATCGAAATAACGTTACGATTCTTGTTAAAACTTTTAATAACGATCAATTACGATCTTAAATACAATTTTGGATACAAGACTCTGGAGAATGCTGCCTGTTCAAGCAATTTGATAATCTTTGGAAATGGTAAATATTCTATCACGGAAATGAAAAACCTTTCATTGGAATAAACTCACCAATAACGATTTGTCGACTTCAATTCTTGGGAATGCAGAGCACCTACTGAACCACTTCAGGTTAGATATTTTGATATGATTTATTTTAAAAACTGTTTTTATCTCAATAATAATTCAAAGTGTAAGAGCCGACAAATTCGGGTTTCTTGTATAAATTTATGAAAAGTAATAGACATCTTGAAACGTTTCAAAAGGTTCTAAATGTAATAAAAAGCTCGTTTTGCTGGCTTGATTTTCTAAAAATCTGACAGATGTAAATAATTTAAAAAGGGAGAAAATATTTAAAAAGGTTGTAAATATTTAATCATTATACTGTGTATTATAGAAGTGCTTTATTTAATTGAATCAGCTAGTCGAGGCAAAGAAAATTATAAATTAACATTTCTACAAGTGCTTGAGTAATAAAACAATAAATCACAGCATAAATATATCTGCCCAATCGAGGGGCGAGAATAACAAGGGTTTTATTTTTCCTACAGGAAGATAATATGACATAAATAGCTCGACCCAATTGTGGGGCTAAATATTAATATAATAACAAGGGGCTGTATCACAGCATAAATATGCAAGCCTAAATCGTGGGGCTCGATTATCATAGATATATATATATATATATATATATATATATATATATATATATATATATATACTTTTTCAGTGTGTCCTTTTTCCAGAATCATCCAACATTCCAGTATAACCATGAATTGTGTTGTTATCATATAAATATAATTTTCTTCCATATTGGTGTTGTTTTGAATATATTATCTGAAACTAAGCCGTCCATGCCACAGTATCATAGACTCATCTAAGCTAATCTCCTGTCTAGGATAATAAATTTCAGACATTCGTTGATTAAAAATATTAACCATATTTCTAATTTTGTAGAGTTGGTCAACTGGAGTTGCTTTAGTACTTACAACGTTGTGATTAAAGTGTAATGCTCTCAATTTTTTACTTGCAAAAGTGTGTAACTCAAATAAAGTATCAATTTTCCATTAGTTTCGTAGTTGGTTCAATCGAGTAGTTCCCATATGTAACATTAATCTAGAAAATATTACTAATTTTCTTGTGTGAAGACTTTTCGCGAAGTAATTCTAGAACATTCTCTTATTTCTGGACTGCAAAGTAACTTGGCTGCGTATGCGTCAGTTATAGTTACAACTTCATAAAATATTGCCGGTCAATGTAAGAAAAAATAATCTACTAGATCATTGCCAACTACAGGCTGCAGCAAACTTTTGTATTTTGTAAAAGGAAAAAGTGCATTGAATGCGAGTCATCCTGCTATATTGTATAAGACTGGTATCAAACGTGGTTGTTGAATATTAGTATGCAGTTTAGGACATTGTCTTTGTCTATTATATCAGCATTAGAATTTCCACTTTGTAGCACATATTCATCTTCATTAACAATATAGTCACTAAACTGATCATGGGAGAAACTTTCCTCTATAATTTTAGCAAGTTCCTTGTCTGTTGAATCATTTTTGTTTATAAGTTTGCTTTTTCGTGGACATGAAGGTCCAGCATTAATGATCCGTATTGAGTAGCTACTAAAGGGTAAAACTATCAAATTGAAAACCATTAACTGGAAATCACAATCGATTATCTTTACCGCAATTGCAATGCAACTAAAAACACATGCATATCACTGCCGACTAGATATGATATGTAGTCGGGACCACAAAAGAAGGCAATCACTTGAATATTTGTGTCTAGAATCGACACAACAATTTAAAGATATTTCGATTTTGTAATGAGTAAAATAAAGACGAGACATCACTGAGATACATTTTTATAATACATTTACATAATGGACTTTTATTGTATAAACTTGAAAATGAAAACTTACTACATTGTATGTCAGACCTTGATGAGCAAATTAGATCAGAATACTATTTGACTAGTTTTGTACTTCCAACACAATCTCACTTTTGTCTACTTTTTTTTTTACATCTGTCAACGTTCAGTGTATTTTTTTCGCAGTACCACCTAAAGGTATAACCTTTGGCACACAGGCTCGATGGGTGGTATCGAATCTATTAAATTACTTTGCAAGTGAGAAGCAGAATGGTGGTTCTTTTATTTCCATACAAGAGGTAGGGCTTCATGTCTTTCCTTCAAATTAAAGTTCTTAACTTTGTGTTTTAGCATGTAACCA
Source organism: Platerodrilus igneus (assembly GCA_036346225.1). Taxonomy (NCBI): domain Eukaryota; kingdom Metazoa; phylum Arthropoda; class Insecta; order Coleoptera; family Lycidae; genus Platerodrilus; species Platerodrilus igneus. The sequence goes on along the minus strand of JARFIW010000439.1, from coordinate 1,574,478 downwards.
CTTTTTTAAAAATCAGCATTCGTACTGTGGCATGGATTAAATTTCAAAGCCATATAAATCCAACTAACTAGTTCTGGGAAAAAAGGTCTCGTAAGAAGATCAAGACAATCGACAGCTCTGAATGTATTAAAATGAGCATTAGGGGTACTATATACACGATATACGCTAAAAGTAAGTACCTTAAAATGATTTATGAAATGATAATTAATTATTTTCTTTACAGAAAGGCACTTGACTGTGCCATCTTTAAATGCAATCTTTAAATATGGAGCTTTGGGAGAAAGAAATAATAAGAAGTAATACCAGTTTGAAACGAGTTTTACACGATATTGGTTTTAAGTTCAAGAGAGAGAGAAATCGCCGAACTTTTTGAAAAGCTAAGCATTGTTAATGGTAGAATTAAATGTCTGAGTACATATAAGAAAAACTTTGTTTCTGGTAGTAGACGATATGTGGTCTTCATGAATGAACCATGGTTGTTTTCGACAGGAAAACCAACAAAATCATGGCATGATGATTATGTACAAAGTGAGAAACGATTTATTACTGTGCATGCAGGTTCAGAAGCAGAGTTTGTACGAGGTGCTTTTTTATTATTTGCTTTCAAATCTTAAAACAGTAATTATCGTGGCGACATGTTTTTACAGTGGGTAGAAGAACATTTGGTGAATAATTTAGAAGAATCGTTACTAATTATATTGGACAATGCACCTTATCATTCAATGTTGATCGAGAAAAACCACCATCATCTTAAAATAAGGCCGATATAGTACAATGCTTGAAATAATGTTCAATATCTCAGATATTTAAAGCAGAATTATTAGCTTTTGTGAAATTATACAGAAAAGAGAACTGTTACAGAGTAGATAAGTTTCTGAGAAGTCATGGACACGAATGTGAAAATGTATTGAACCTGACCATTAATGAGTTATTTATTCAAGTAGATAGTGACAGTGAACAATCTGCATCAGAACGTGATGATAACTGACAAAATCTAGTTATACTGCTGCATATTATAGATTAACCGTATATTGTGACAATCTACAGTATAATGTCATTTAATAAATTTTCTTTGTAAAGTATTTGTATGCTAAAATAAAATGTGACTGCATTGTACGTTTCACATGACCTCTTTATAGTTATGTTTACAGAACAAAAACTTGTAATTGCTTTATGTTCAATGTACATGTTGGTTAGTTACCAATGTTAACTTAATTAGCATCCATTTGGTATATGCCTGCAAAAGGTACACAATAAATAATGTTGATAAATCTAATACACAAAGTTTGCCAACATTAACCTCACCTTCAGTAATTGTTGCATTCACAATTTATTTATTTTAGAGTACGAAATATTTTCTACTAATGCTTATAAACTTCTATTGCTTCTATGTTACAATTATGTTGGGATTGGTTTTTCTGATAGTTTTAATTACAATCAATGTTGGCATATGCCTGAAAGAGTAATTCAATAAATAACTTTAAAAAACCTATTGCTCGATGCTTATTATTGTAACCAAACTTTCCAAATTAATTTGATGCTTCTGTTAAAGTAGATGAATAATTTAAAGATGTTACATGTGGAATTGACGTTAATTACCTGAATTAAGTTTATTCTACAAGAGACATTGAATAATACACCAGCTAACTTTCAGTGGCAAATTGTGGCTTCTATAATAACGAATACAAATCTTTTTAGGGGTATACAAATTGTAACACTTACTAAATACTCGTACACTTACCCGGAAAGGTCTATGAACTTTTGTCTAATAAAGCCTTTGAATACCAACCCACTTGATTTCAGTCTCCGGAGAAGATGGGTGTTCCAAGAGGCGATTTTAATTTTCTTACTACAATATAGATTAATGTAGTGTTTTGTACACATTTTCTTGCCTTCTACTTATTTTTAAATAATCACAAACAATAAAAAACCCTGAGTCTTGTTCACTTTACCTATTTTATCAAACACAAATATCACAGAATATAACAAAAACAAAAAAAACAAGTTCTATCCCTAGTTGGCCAAATTTCCATGTTTCTAAAATAAAAGAACATCTTATATTAATTATAATTAATAAGAAAAGTGTAAAGTCTTCATCTTTACTACTGATTGTATTTAATATACAGTAGGGTGTTTTCTTGTTTATTTCTGTGTCCTACTTCAATATTATAATGAAGTAATCACGTTATTTGTAGTATTTATTCATAAAATATGTTGCTATAGTTATGGTGCAATTAGGTTTGAGACAGAAAAATGATCCAGTAGTACAAATTGACGATTAAAATCAATAACTATGATTAGTTACAAATAAATTAAACGAAATAGAAGCATATATACAGGATAAAGACTATCATATACTATGCTTTATTGAGCATTGGCTAAAGGATTCTGAAGTATCCCAGTATTCCATGGATGGATACTTTTGTGATGATGATATTGTTAAAGCTTTGTGCAAAGTGACTGCAGGCGCATGTGGTCCCTACGGAGTTGCTGGTCAGTTAACTATTATCCGTAGTAAAGCAATCCTACCGTACCTAAGCATGCTATTCAATATGTATTAATAATTGTGGTATCCCAGATGATTGGTGCAAAGTGTACATAGTACCTGTGTATAAAAAGGAATTAAAATCCAAACCAGAAAATTATATACCCATAAGTCTGACATGTGTGATATATTGCACATTTGAAAGGTTCATAAACTCGTATATAATGACCTTAGATCACGTCAATTTCTTAAGTCCATTTCAATTTGGATTCAGACCTCAGTACTCTTGTGGAGCAGCTCTTGCTTACTATATTCAAGATATTGCTGAAAATCGGGACAAAAGGATTGCCATATATATTGATAATAGCAAAGGTGTTTGACAGTGTACCCCACAAACTACTTGTAGAGTGCTTGGGTGAAGTCTGTCTTGACCATCGAGTACTGTCCTGGTTAAAGATTTTTCTATCGGGTTGCACGCAGCAGGTCAGGATTAGAGATTCTTTATCTGAATCAGTAGAGATTACTTCAGGAGTGCCGCAAGGATCTTTACTTGGTCCAACATTGTTTCTAATCTTTATAAACAGCATCGTTAGCAACATATCATTCACTGTTAGACTTTTTGCTGATGATATTGTCCTCTATAGAGCAATCAAGTCTAGAGATGATATTTATATTTTGCAAAAAATCTGACTCGCCTTGTGGTGTGGACAGAAGCAAATAGAATGACCATTAACGATACTAAGACAGTTTGGGTAGCATTTGGTACAACTCTACCTGCCTATTCCTACAAACTGGAACAAACTACCCTTGCTCCTACAGACAGCTGTAAATATCTAGGTGTCATTATCAGTCATAACCTAAAGTGGAATGAACGTGTTCTTTATGTAACCTCTAAAGCCAAGAAGCAACCTAACTTTCATCTGTTAAGTATTTTGCTTCGTTCCTCGAGGCAGTTCAACATAGAGCGGCCTCACAGTTATTGAGTATTTACGATAATTCAGTTAGTTGCACAACACTTTTACGATACTTAGAGTGAGTGCCACTGGCTTTACTACGGGACTGCAGGTTACTAATTATAATGTATGAAGCCATAACAAAATTATCCCCCTTAAAAGAGACTGATAACCGCCTATGTGCGTTGCCAACTACATCTCCCAAAGTGATTATTTGTTCAAGATTCAACATGCAAAGTACGCAAGCTCCATTGGTACCAACTCTCCTATTAGCAGGGGTGCTGTGTTGTGGAATCCACTGTCTCAGGATGTCTTCGACCCTTTCCCTGTAAATAAGATTTAGTTTGCTAGTCTAGTAAATTAAATTTTTGTAATAAAGTCTATTTATATTTATATTGATACCACTGCTGGCAATAGCATTGCACTGCTAAATAAATAAAAATAAACAAAAATAAAAAATTATGGGAAGTTGAAGAGGTTCCTGATGCAACCGAGGAACTTGTAATTGAAAAATATTACGTAGACACTCTTTGCCGTAATGCCGGTATGTTATGTCTTTGTCCCTCAAAGATCCAAAACTTTCCTATTCTGCTAGTCGTGATCTTGCTCAATAGTGCTTGGTTTCTTTAGAAAATCATCTAACTAAGCAACCTTTGATTTATGACTAATACATGTCGTTCATACCCGACTATTTAAATACAGCCTGTTGAATCTTGGTCTATTTCTGACTTTTCTTATTATATCCCACATCATCGTGTTTTGAAACCAGAAAAGTACCAAACTATGTGTAGTTTTCAACGCCTGTGCTACAACTCCATCTCGATCATCTTTAAATAATCATTTGTTTGTTGGGCCCAAGTTTCAATGGGATATCACCGCAATTTTGTTACAATTTTGTCTTTGTTCGTGTGCTATTACTGCAGATATTCGTCATTTGTATAGACAAATCCTTGTTAATCCTGATCAGCGTGATTATCAATGATGTTGGACATTCTTCTCTTGATGAGCCTATTTAGGACTTTCAGTTGAATACTGTTACCTACGGGGAAAATTGCGTCCATTTTCTTCTGATAGGCGCTCTTCTGAAGTTGGCAGAAGACAGAGGAAATTTCTTTCCTTTCACTTCCTTTGCCCTTCGCAACCATACCTATATTGATGCTATTGCTTCAGATGGCTTCTAAGGAATCTACCTTGGCCTTACGGAATCAACTAAGCACTTTTTTAAAACTTGGTGGTGTTGAACTGCATAAGTTGTCTAGTATTTGTCCAGTATTACTAAAGGATCTCTTCCAGCTTCGTAACAATTTGCACTACCTCGCTTTTTTGCAGATGCTGACACTCAACCTCTGAAAGCTCTAGGTCTCCAATGGAATCCTATCTCAGATACTTTTTGTTTTCTAGTTCAACTACAATACACCATTGCCTGTACCAAGCTCAACTTACTTTCCAACTTAGGCCGTATTTTCGACCCTATAAGAATTTTACCTCCTCCAACTTTTTTGATAAAACATTTAATTCAGCGTTTGTGGTCTTTGAAATTATACTGGAATGATGCCTCTCCCCAAGACTTATTCCATTTGTGGATTAAATATATTTAACAGACTCACTTTTCTGATGAGTTAGGCGTCATCCAGTCAGGTCAGTACTAAAAAAGACTTCACAAATTGTCCCTCTTTATTACAGATGGAATCTTACGAATTGGTGATCGCCTATCTCATGCCCGTTGTCCTTCGTTGTAGATTTTCCTTTATCTTTCTTCGTATAATTTTTGTTTTGGTTTTTTGTTCGTGTAAATATTTCCTGGCTTTTCTTATATTAATGAATTTTTTCTTTTTTTCCATTCGTTCCACCCTTTGTAGTTATTTTCTTTTCAAAAATGCTTTTCATTTTGGTGGGTGGTATGTTCCGTTTGTAAATTATAATTTAAATTAACTTTTAATTATCGCATAAGGTGTAGCGAGGTAAATTTTCCTCCATTGTGTATAATATAATCTATGGTTTTACCACAATTAACCGTAAAGTGCTTTTGTGTTGTCTTGTGCTATGCCAGTTGTTGTACTGTAAAGTTGTAAGAAGGTCTGTGTTCATAGCTATAGTGCTATCGAATCATTAACGTTTTTTTTAGTTCCACAAATGGTCGACTGCTTATCATCCTGTCATTGTTGATGCTGCTAAAAGTTGCAGTTTATTACTGGTAAGTACTAAAAGGTTCTGCTTGTTTAATCTTTGCTCATATTTTCACGTCCATTTTCTCCACCAACTATGGTTATCGAAGTTAATGCATGCAAAACAATATTGGTATTTCAAATGAAAATTGTAATTACGATACACACCAAATCACCGGATTAGAAAAAAAGATGTGGATATTTATCACCAACAGTGTTACCAGACTGTGAACTCCGATTCTAGGAAATATTTTTCTACTGTCTACTTGAATAATAATCCTGTTAGATTTAAAGTATATTCAGGTGCGGGATTTGCAGTAATTCCTGAAATTGTATTCGAAAAACTAGAATTAAGTGTACTCGTAATACCAACTAAAGTTTATTTCCATGCATATACGAATGATGTTTTTCTACCAATAGGAAATATCACTGTACAAGCGATATATAACAAATGTAGTTCTGCAGAAGTTTACATTGTTCCAGCTCTTCTTGGTTGGATAAGGATTCGTCATCTAGAAATAAATTAAATTAGACGAAGGGATAAATATCAATTAAAAAATGATTGCTTATAATACTTGTATTACCTCTGTCGAAGCAGACTTATGTAAGTACTCTGAAATTTTTGAAAATGATTGAATGTATTTCAAATCAAAAAGTGTCACTGAAGTTACATGTAAATGTCCAACCTGTTTATACAAAAGAATGTAGTTGCTTTTGCATAAAGAAGGCTAGTAGAAGAAGAAGAACTGAGTAATTTAGAATCGATGGGTATTATCTCAAAAATTGGGGATTGCCATTAGTAGTTTCTCAAAGGAGACGAGGAAGTGCGGTTATGTGTAAACTTTGAATGTGGTGTAAACGAGCTTCTTATCTCATCAAATTATCATATAAGATACATTCCTGATATTCCAAATAGACTACCAAATTCTAATTATTTCTATAAATTGGACATTTTCCTGTAGATGATGATAGTAATGAGATACAAGCTGTTTCTATGCACAGAGGCACATATCGCATGAATAGGTTATGTTTTGGTATTAAAAATGCACCATCAAAATTCAATCGAATTCTAGACAAAATTTTATAGGGATTGCCAGAAACTGAAGCATATTTTGATGATATAATTATACATGGACTTACAGATGAAGTGTTTATACGACCTGAATACCTGTTTAGCCTGCTTACAAATAAATGATATACACTTGAACAAAGAAAAATTCCCATTCTTTACAGAGAAACTTGAATACTTAGATCTTGTAATTCAACACAATCAAATATCAAAATTGCCAGAAAAAGTGATAGCTGTTGCAAATATGCCATGCCCAAAGAACATTGAAGAAGTGTGGTTATGAGATTTTACATGTTAATCTACTTTATAATATAATGGGTGTCCAACAATTGTTGTAGTTTTGGGTGGTTGTGGAATTGGTCGATTCTTTCTTCATTCAAAATTACTAACCGTGACATTGGTATAATCGAAACCAATTCCAAAGAAAGTAATTATTTTATTACGACTTTAATCAATATTTAATTGAAGAATTGTAAAATAAAGAATTGAAACGTACATTCTCAACACAAAATACAGAAAATTTTTCATAATTTAAACATTTGACAGTATAAAATTTGAAGCATTAGTTCAACCATACAAAATAATCATTTAATCAGGCTTTCTTTGACATCATCACCGATCTGCTCTCCAATGTCTGAGGGCAATTCTTGTAAGTATATTCTGTTTATTAACCTATAAAGTGTATCTTATACTGTCTCACTTCATATCTAATTAACTCTGCTGACAATTGATCTAGTCTGCATTTCAGACTTTTCTTAACTTTAATAGCATTAGTGAGTGCTTCTTGAAATTTTTTTCTTAGTATTTAACATACTGTTTCTTGATGTTTTATCTAAATAATGTTACAATTTTTTACTTGATTTTAAATCTAACCTTAACTATAATAATCGGGAAGCACCCTGTATGTTGGTGTTTTACATTCCTTTGTATTAAATTGAAATAATTACAGATGGAAGCGAGAAATAACTATTTACATAAGAGATATTTTAACAAGTTCCCACGGGTTCAACAAAATATTTAACCACGACAAAGCAATTATGAAGTTTGAGAAAAATTCCCTTACATGAAAAAGGATTTAAAACCATGGAAGAACGTACAAAAATGGCAGTAGCTAGACATAAAGCCATGAAACCGACCTCAAATGTTACTGTTAGACATATAAATCATGTGAAGAAATTAAGGTTCACACTGGTCAACGTTATGGAAACAGAGTAACATGCTAAAACATGACAGGGTGGATGGAATGCACATTGACCTTGAAAATAGAACACTTTAAATGCACAAATAAATAGTTCAGCGACCCGAGGAGACAATATACAACTGGTTGACAGTAAGTTGAGCGCAGGTAATTAGTATAGCGAAGTAGTACTTTAAATTGGAATCTGGTTGTTGCAATAAAACGAAGTTGCAAAATACAATAATGAATGTGGAATTAGTGACAAGTACCGATCTAGTATAACCAGAATTTAAGTGCCAAATTTGGAGATCATTCAACAACTCCATTGGATCTTTATTTACCTGTAAAGGCTTAAGCAGATGCACCCATCCATTGATGGAATTCATTAGTAAGAATAACGGCGGCTGAGAAAACTCTTCTTATTTTAAAAACTTGTAGAATTACATGCTGCTTCATACCGATAAATATTGTTGTATTTATTAACTGTGGTAGTGATGATGCATAAATCTTATTGAAATAGGGCTACCAGGTTTTGCATACATTTATTTAACCTGTTATGAAAAGGACAATAGAAATTTTGACTCATCATCATCAGTCCTAGAACTGGTTAGAGACATACCTCCATTGTTTTCTATTCTGAGCTAACCCACGCATTTCCCTGAAATTCCCGCAACCTACATCTTTTACTATCTGCATGCAATAGTCAAATCTAAGTCTACTTCTGCTTCTCTTGTTTTATTTCTCTGCTTCTAATATATCCTGCACCATTCCTCCATGCCTTAGAGAAAATTGAAACATTATTTTTTAGTGAAATGTGCACTTGTCCAGTTAGGAATAGATTATTAGTTCTTGTTATTGACTGTTTGAATTATTTTATGTAGTATAGGTTAGGTATAGTAAAGGTGGAGTTTTGATATGTAACTAGGTGAGAATTTTACACATTGTAAGAGGGATCCTTTATCAACCCCAAAGACAGTAAGTAATGGCGAGAACTTGCTTGGAAAACCTACCTTCCATGTTGCAAGCCTTCCAGCTCAGATATGTTGCTGCTCAAAGGCTCTAACATAGACAAGGGAGTTCAAAAGACACTTCGAGGTACTGTACAGTGTGTCCCAAATTGGATGTATTAAATGGGTAACTTAGTTGTTATTAAAGATACAATAAAACTGTGTGCGCAGTCATGAGCCAACTTTTTGAGATCAATTGAATGGTGAAATCACAAATGAGCGATCTTCTTTTGTTTTTGAGTTATAGCCAAAAATTGATATTTTTTAGAATTCTATTAATTCTCATAACTCGTTTGTTTGCAAAAATATCCAAAAATACTGTAGAAGTCTTTTATACGGTTTTTTACGTAGAATACAGTGGCGTACGCAAATATTTAATATCTATAATACTTTTGAGGTTATAATATAAACTTGCATTTTTTTTAAATGGAAACCACAATCGGTTGTCGCTTTATTTAAAAGTTCTTTTTGACAGCTTTTCAAAAATATATAGTTTAGTATAATTATTTTTTCAAATGGCCGATTTATTCCATGTTTTTGGTATAATAACATAATTTATTGTATTGGTAATTTATAGTTGGCCGCGAAACAAAAGATAAACACAAAACAAGAGTTTATTATTGTACCACACCACTCTAAACAACAAAGTTTGAAAGCTAGAAGAATACAATATCATAACTACATATATTACAAAAATTAATATAACTACATCTTAAATTGAAAATTATACTTTCCTATCCAAATTTAAACAGTCTATAATCCATATATGGATACACAAATACACACATACTCACACACCTCATACCCTCACAAACACACACACACACACACAAGCACGCGCCCACGCATCCATGCACGCATGCGCACACAACCACACACACCCTCACCTACACACACCCTCACACATAATATATATAAAACACTAGAACACAGATGGGAATACTACAATAATTTATTTACTGATAATTCAGAGATATTGTTCAAACTGGCCTCCATTCTCTCTTAAACAAAGTTCGTATCGTTTTATTAAAGACTTAATAGAATTTAATAAATAAACCGCCTTAACTTTACGAAATGCTGCTTCAATTGAATTCCGCAACTCTTCAATACTATGGTTCTGGGTTTTATAGATTTCCTCTTTCAAAAAATTCCACAAGAAATAGTCTAATATCGACAAGTCAGGAGATCTAAGCGGCCACTGAACAGGTCCAAACGTACCCATCCATTTATTGAGATATTCTCGATTTAAATAATCACGAGTAATTATAGCGTTATGCGGAGGTGCACCATTTTGTTGGAACCACACTTTTTGTCTTTTTTTTCGAGAGGCATGTCCTCCAGTAATTCGTGCAAGTTGGTATACAAAATTTCAATATAGCGACAAGCTGAATGATTGTTTTCAAAAATATGGTATTGAAATTTGCCACCAACAATGTAGCAACAAATATTCAAACCATAACGGCTTTGTTGACGCCTCGTATGTTTGATAGGTATTTTCATTCGACCAGCAAGTGCTTCATCAGACCGTATAATGTTATTTCCAAAATTGTTAGTAGCAGCACATTTACGAAGATACCATTGACAAAATCGCCTTCTTTTTTGAAAATCGTCGGGAAACAAACTATGTATAATTTTATTTTTATAGGGTCGATATTTATTACGCTTCAATATTCTTGAAGCTGCTAATTTAGAAACACCCATTTCCCTTTCAATTTTTCTACATGATGTTCTTGGGTTTGTTTCCACACATGCTATGGTTGAAACAGTAGTTTGCTCTTAATTAAAAACTGCATACTGTTTCGTTCTAGGTTTTTCAAAGCAGCCAAACTGTTGTAAATTACTATCTATCCTTTTAAACATGTTAATATTAGGTTGTTGTCTTTCAGGATATCTGTATTATTTACAAACGACATAGTAATATTATTTGCTATTAGTTATACAATTACCTGTTAAAATATAAAGTTTTTACTGATAGAGGAATTCTCGCAGACTCAATAAATGCAACTAGCATATCGTATTTTTCGTAATTTTCAAATTTTGCCATTTAGTAACAGACTGATGCTTCACTTACAAACTAACAATACAATTTATTGCATGTGCAATAGATATGATTGAAGCTCGTTAACGTTTGTTATACAAACAATTGTCGTTTTTGTTTACCTTTTGTTTCGGCCAACTATTTATTACCAATATAATAAATTATTTTATTATACCAAAACATGGAATAATTCGGCCATTTGAAAAGATAATTATATTAAACTATATATTTTGAAAAGCTGTCAAAAGAGCTTTTAAATAAAGTGACAACCAATTGTGGTTTCTATTTAAAAAATGCAAGTTTATATTATAACCTCAAAAGTATTATAAATATTAAATATTTATGACGCCACTGTATTCTACGTAAAAACCGTATAAAAACTATTACAGTATTTTTGGATATTTTGCAACCAAACGAGTTATACAATTAATAGAATTGTTAAAAATATCAATTTTTGGCTATAACTCGAAAACAAAAGAAGATTGCTCATTTGTGATTTTACCATTGAATTGATATCAAAAAGTTGGCCCATGACTGCACACACAGTTTTATCGTATCTTTAATAACAACTAAGTTACCCATTTAATACATCCAATTTGGGACACACTGTACAGGTATTTGGAAGAGTTTTGCAAATTGTATACTCCTAAGAGTATTATTTTTCTTTCACATGACCCACTCCGCACCACTGTAAGCTAGCCAGTGCACAAAATAAAACTATTACCTCATTCCACCCACTGTAAAGTAAAAATATCAAATGAGCATAATGTGAATTCAGCATGTGACAGCCTTCAAATATTTTGGAAAGTAAGTTTAACGATCAGTAGAGAATTTTTATAAATTAAAAACCCATTGAACAGATATGTGTCTTTTTAGGGTTTGATACGAGGATTATTTACATGTAAGGGCATTCTACAACTACAGAAAACTTTATCACTTGGAACTTAATAACATAAAATGAAAGTTCTGTAGATAAAAGCCGATGAGAAACATTTCGTAAATACTTGGGTTAATAAGTGTATTAAATGCTTCAATATTACACTTACTTTAATTAGCACCAATTGTACTTGTAGTTGTACATGAAAACAAAGTTCTCATATATGTACAAACCCTAGTATTTATCTTTTATGGTATATTAATTTTTTAGCATAAAACTAATCATTTTAGCTTGACTATAGGGCGTTTCAAAATCCGACTGAACAAATATGAAGTTGTAACTTTACATCTAGAAACAAAATAAATATGCAAATAAACATATACTCAGAAATAATTTTTTCACAGATCTCATTGATTAAAGTATTAGAAATGGCATAACTAATTCTGCTATTCTAAAATATTTAAGTAGTATCAAATAATTTGCTTTCTTTTGTTTTGTTTATTTCTTAAAGCCAAAATTAGTTGTTTGCTCAAAAAGTTATTGTCTTAAAAGTCGATGTTGATTGAACATTATTTGTATGAATGACACAACGAATTTGTTTTATTTTGAAGAACCAATAAACATGCTTCTAATTTCTAACATTTTACAAAAATCATGTAAAAGTAGTTCGTATCCATCAGATATCTGAATTAAAAATGCCAAACGTGAAAATGTCCGTGGCCATTGAAAGACAATTGACACTGGAATATTCGTACCATGAAGAATTATTGTTGGCAAAGATACTATTGATGCAGGAAACCCAATTCTAAACACTAGATAATCTTCTACCAAGTATTAGCAGATGTCAAAGTACTTCAATATTTGTTCTTTGTGAGTATGGAGACCTGTAAAGGAACAATAATTCTACTCATATCACTGTATGTTTGTGCAAGATTTACAATTATAAGATTTTGCTGAACACAAGGTTTTGTTGATATTTAATTAGAAAATATGTATGTGGTCTGGGATTCTTACAAAAGGAATCTTGTACTAGAATTGGTATTGTAAATTTTATAAATATGCATTAACAAAAGACATTTTCTTTAAACATATAATGTGGATTAAGCAAGTTGGTGGTATATTTTTCGTCCAAGGCTTATATGAACAGTACATTCAAATTTTTTCTAAATATTTTAAGGGAATTTTTGGATGAAAAACCTGTACTAAGACCCTTAGGCAGTATGGTTTTTTAGAAGATTATGTTTCATCACATTTTTCTGGAATTGTAGCAATTTATTTAAATAGTACTTACAATCATAAAGGTCGTACAAAATGGCTACCTTACTCACCCGATCTGATCCGACAGTTTGGTGATATCTTAAATAAACTCGAAGTTCACACCATAGATGAATTATGGTGTGGCGTAGCTAAAGCATGTAAACTTGTAGCATAATCCTGAAATTATATGACCTGTTTACAAATCATAGCTACGATGTGGAAAACGTCCTTAAAAAGCACGAATAGAACACTTGAAAATTTGTTACCATAAAATTGCATATTTTTTTTTATATTATAAACATGTTTTTTAATACAAATAGAATTTCTAATATTTTCATCATAGTATATGTTTATTTGCATTGTTGGTTTGTTTTTAGACGTAAAGTTTCATCTCCATATTTGTTATGTGGTATTATAAAACACTCTGTATATAACCAATATCATTTTAGTTTGATTTTGCAGCTTTTAGACAATATTTGTATGTTCTACCTTCATTCTCTATTATAAAGTTACATATGAGGGTCTGCATCTTTTCTGACAAAATAATAACCAGAGACAATTTCAATCCGGATTGAAATCAAGCGGATTCAGTTGTCTATCGCAATTTCAAATGTTTAACTTGAAAGAGTTTGAAAGTGAAAGGAATTATTTCAATACCAATTCATAATGAAATTAAAATTCATTTTTCTTCTAGGTTATGTTGACATTGAAATTAAGCAAATTGCTTTTTTTGCGACGTAAACATATTTAATTATTTTTGTATGTCTAAATTAGTGTTTTGGTGATATAGGAGGGGATATTGTACGACATCATTCTATCACATAAACTAACGCACCCTGCTCTCTACTAGGTTACACCTATGTATATTCAACACTTGTATTGTATGAACCCTTAAATTATTAAAAGTAACGTTAGAAAACTAAAAGCGTAGCCAATGGATATGAAAAAATATGGTGAAATTGCTGAAATTTCTGTTAATTGTAAAGGTGAGGAGGACTATACGTTCAACGTTGATTTGCAAACATTTTATTAAACGGTAAGTTTTTCCTGCTCAATTTAAACAAAACATATGAAAAATTATTGTTGATCAACATTAGTTACGCACGAATATGACATTTGAAAAGTCATTTCAAATGGATTGAGATCCTTCCGTGTTTATATCGTAAGTTTCAAGCTGCTTCAGTCAAACCAAGCGGTAAATTTTTAGGATTGGCTGAACGGTTCTAGCTGTTTGAAATTATAATCATGTGCGTTTAAGTCGAAGCTTGAAAGAAGTTTACAAAAGCCGCTAGACTTCAATCTAGATTGAAAGCACATGTTTAAAGTAGTCATAGTTCTTACTAACAGTACGATGTGAACAAAATATTACCTGAAAACTGTTCATATAATTATCCACTTTTGCTCAATCACAAATGTAAAATCACTATACAATGTTTAGTATAACTCTCAGCAAAGATATTTTTTTTGCATTAGAATTGCTTTTGTATTGAAACTAAAAACTTCAATGTTGTTACGGGTAAAATGAGCATTAGGTTAATAAATTTTGATTTGCCCTGAAGGTGCAGAGATCCTGTAACAGTATAAGGGCACATTGGCCAACTGCAGTGGTGCGGGAGTAGTGGGTTCCTATGGAAAATTTTTAAAGAAAAATAGAAAAATTTGAAATAAAAACAATGAATAAAAGATTTGAAATACAAAATCTACGTTACATTATCACTTTCCCTGAAAGGTTTTTCTCTGTCTTAATTGAGGACGGCCAAACTGTCTGTCACGGTAATCCCATTTGGTATTATTCCTGCATGGAAGACGGTTATTCCACATACACATCTCTTGCTTGGATTTCCTAAATTTTATCACTTTCTATACTATCTTTCTCGAAAACACCTTACTTATTAATTCTGTCCTAATTAAAGAAATTTCTCAAAATAAAATGTTTCTTCCAAATAAGATTCCATCACTGGGGTAACTGGATATCCTTTAGAATAACGTAAATCTTATCCTAGTTTCTATGCGCATATAATTCAAGTTTAACTTAAGTTCTATTGACATTAAATAATTTCAATGTATACGCAAATATATTTAAACAAAGTTGATGGCTACGTACCTTTCTCCCGTTTGGAAAACGGGCCTATGTTCACAAAAGCAGAACCGTAACATTCACTGATCTGTTACACACTCCTCTCTATTCATGATCAGTCAAGCATCAAGTTTTTGGCCCATATAAACCACCACTTTCGCTACTTTCACCAGTTACTTTTCCACAAGACACCTTTTGGCTTAAATTGGCTGGTGAGTCTGCTAGTTCAGAAGTAGCTCTTCTACTTTTTACACTTGTTTAATTAATATTTTATCATTCTTATTTTTATTATTATTTTATATTTATATTTCATTTTCTTTTTTGTCCTGATGAAGCTCCTTACAAAAGTGGGCGAAACGTCGATCTTAGTTTATAAAATGACACGGCCCCAACTTGGAACCATAAATATTTATAATGAAAGCCTCTGGCAATATCATAATCACTTTCATTTTTATTAATTTTGCACTACATAAATACCAACCATTTTACATTTTCAACCCACATGTAAATCGTAAAATATATAAATATGAAAGCTTATAATAGTACTCACCGTTTTACATTTCAATCTTAAGTCTGAGAATGTTTAGAAAAGTGTTTCAATTTTAGCTAACCAACTCCTTTAACTTGGTACAATCCATTTATATGAGCTATCCATGCATGTAGTTCTTTTATTAGGGCACATGTGAGTTTTCAAAATCTCACGCACTGACAAACATTCCTTGCCAAAGCTACAAGCAAAGTTTTACGAAATCTTATGCACAGTTTTAAATTTTTCCTGAGGACTAGGTCACGTTACATACTTGAAACTGGTTTCGTTCTACTTTTTCTTTAACTTGTCCTTGTGCACCTCCAAGAGCATGGTCATGTTTGCTTTATTACATTTTCGTATGACTACGTTTTTGAAGTGTTTTATTACTGGATCGTGAATAAGTATTGCCATTTTCTGTATTAATATATATATATATATATATATATATATATCTTCACCTTGTCAGTTAATAGCAATTCATGTATATGTTAGCCTAGGTAATTGTATTTTAGAAAGCCTGTAATCAAGAATTTGAATTAAATTCGAAAATTTAAGCCTTAAAAAAGCGTATACTTTCCTCCAGCTGACCTTAATCCCATTAATAATATTATATATGTATATATATTGCTGTGATATTTTCTGCCCCACGGCTTGGGTGCATTAAAATTCTATGTTAATCGAGCCCCACGATTGGGTCATGCATAAAATGCTATGATATTTTCGCTCCTACGCTTGGGCGCAATAAAATGCTGTGTTATTTTCTTTATATTAATCAAGCACTTGTAAAAATGTTAATTTATAAATCTCTTTGCCTCAACTAGCTGATTCAATTAAATAAAGCAATTCTACAAAATACACAGTATAATGATTAAATATTTACCTTTTTAAATATCTTCCCTTTTTCAGAATATTTACAATTTGTCAGATTTTGAGAAAATGAGCCAACAAAACGAGCTTTTTGTTACATTTAGAACCTTTTGAAACGTTTCAAGATGCCTATTGCCTTTCATAAATTTATTAAAGAAACCTCGGTTTTGTCGACTCTTACATTTTTGAATTATTATTGAATTAAAACAGTTTACAGAAATAAATCATATCAAAATATCTAACCTGGAGTGGTTCAGTAGCTTCTCTGCATGCCCATGAGTTTTCGGGTCCAGTCTGAATGTTTTGAGTCGAATTTGAAAGTCGACATCCAACCAAAATACTATCCAAATCGTTATTAATAAGTTTATTCCAACAAAAGGTTTTTCATCTCCGTAATTAACAGTAATAGAATATTTACCATGTCAGTGATTAATCTAACAGGCAGTAATCTTCAGAGTCTTCCTGACTCATCCAAAACCATATTCGAAATCGAATCCAAGACTCGTACCCAAGATCGCACCCAAAAGCCCTGTTTTATATATTTTTAGAAATTGTATAATTCAAAACACCCTGTATAAAGGAACAAACAAAAATTACGTGCGAAATTTATATTAATTAATTAAATTTTTAAGTAACGGGTATTAATCAAATTGTACAAATAATAATTAATATTTAATAGCTTTGCTAAAAAATTAAATGGTAGAAGTCAATGCCATTCAGTATTAATTTAATTAGAGTTAATTGAACAATTAGTGATAAATAATAAGCATAACAGCCTGTGAAAACCCAAGGTGAAACGCGTTGGTAACAAACGGCTAAAAGGAGGGTTAAAATACCATGAAACGAAGCTCGGAGAATTGTATTTAAAACGTTCATTAGGAGCGAACACCTGCAAACTTTTAAATGTCAAGTTCTAATAAATGCGAGCAGATAAACATGCAGATTCTAGTTAGATTGGAAACGGGTGAATGTTTTAGCAGGAAATACAAAACAGGGATTATTTAAAAGTCACGTCGCTAAGTCCACGTGGGGTCTAGATAGTAGATAGTCAAGAATATCGATTTGTACCACTCAGTCCAGGGTAGAAAGAAACAGAGAAAACGCATAAGCATGAAACAACAACAGGATAGGAGGGATTTGTGAAGCGTCACAAGGTCTACGATTGGTTGAAATGTTTAGTCTAGTTTGAAACGAACAAGAGCTTAGTGTAGCGTATTATTCGGGAAATTTTATAACGATGTATTAAAATTCGTGGAGTGAAAATGGGTTTGAGTGCAAATTTGCGAGAATATGTGGTGTTAACAAGCGGATTTCGAATGAAAGGCGGGCAGGGGGTGGCAGCCTAAGTGTATAAATGATTTTCGTGAACGTAGTAAAGGCCCTGAAGTTTTCGAGCGCTCAAAAGTACATATCGCAGTATCACGAGTTGTAAGTATTACAAAATCAATTAAATTTATTACAAGGTGATATTCTCGTAATTAAATACGCGGTTAAGTGTGCCGAAATTATTTTTAATAGAGATATCATCTATAATTATAAACAACTCGTGTTGCGCTTTAAATAACGTGGTTCGAAGCTTCAAATTAATGAAGAAATAATTTAAATGGAATTTGGAATTGGTTACACCGGGGAGGCCGCGTTTGCAGTTCAATTGAGATGGAGTTTTTCTAGTAACCGCTAGAAACGACCTGCAGAACGGACAGAAGAAATAGACGGCATCATCCTCAAAGCAGAGATCTACTATAAAATTTCCAGGTAACGATTTGAATTGTGACTTTTTAAACTGTGAATATTGGGAGAATGCTAGCGTGAAATTTCAAGGTAGTGTGTATTAATTACATATTGAACGTAATACGTGTAAAACTTTATTATGGTATATAACTGAAAAGTTGAAGGTTTCTATAAAGCTTTTAAACGTTCCATCAGAACATAAAATTTTTTTGTAAAGAGTACATGGCTTTGTTTTGTTATTTGTTTTAAAAGTATGCAAATGCATAATCACTGGGTATTCTGAGCTCATCCTACCCCAGAGTTTAGTTAGAGTAAAATGAATAAATAAATTATAAAGAAGGAATTTTAGCGAAGGTATTATTCAAGGTCCATTTACTCCGTGTATAATTTCTGTGTTTAATGATTTAAAAATAAAATACTGGACATTATGAAATAAGGTTTTTCTGAAGTGTAACGTGATCAATGGAATATGGACTATATTGCATTTCATTTGTAAATAGTTATAAATAAAAGCTTGTATGTTGATTGTATTTGAGGTTTTATTGCTAGTGTGTGTGTATGATTGAGAATATGCGAGTGAATCTAGATAACCAAGAAGAGATCCGAATGAGCTAGCCGGAAGCAGTCGAAGAAGGCCGCTCAACCGAGGAAAAAAAGGAAAACGGGTAAGGATAATTTTTTTTGATTAGGTAATTTTTGAAAATTTCGTTTATTGTCGAATATGAAAAGTTTATAAAATTTTTGAATATATTTTTGTATCGCAATTTCTTACCCGAAATCCACGGCATAAATTTGACGCCCAATTCGAAGAGGCTTGATCAATTTAAGGATACACAGTAATAATATATATATATATATATATATATATATATATATATATATATATAATTATTTATAATTAAACTTAAACATACAATGTACACATAATAAAACCACTGCAACTAATACTTTCAACCAATAGGAGAGAATAGTGGAAGTAGAATAGTAGAAGGAATGGTATGACAATACTGATGACTTTGTAATTTGTATAACACTAACTGCACTGATACAAAATTAGTAGCTGTATTTCGTTGTCCACAATACTATCAACAAGAACATATTCTGATTCACATGTTTTCGCTGTTCCTTAGATTCAGGTAGGTTTGTAGTCAAAGCAAGCTTGAAATTTTGCAAAGGGGCTTTAATGAATGTATGGGTAATCACGTGAATAATTCTTTACATTAAATACTAATCTAATTATAGTTATACAAACACAATTTGATTTTCACTTTTTGAATTAAAAACCACAATTCAATTCTATAAGTACATGTCTATGCATATACTCCTTCACTATCGCATCATAAACAACGATGCATATTAGAAAAATGATGTTACAAAAGCACTCGCCAATAATAAAGTTTGACACAACACTATTTTCAGAATTAGATGATTGTTCATTAAATTCTATTACAAGCTCATTCACACTTATATTAAGCAGTTTTTCCAAAACTCTTCTGTATATCCTTGCAATGTTTTTTCCTCGCATTGCAATAACACCTAGATGTGGCGGCCAGAGATATTCTGGGGTATACACAAAAAGAAAACAAGAAACCATGGATAACAAAGGATATCCTGAATTTAATAGAAGAAAGACGAAAATACAAAAATAAATCAGACGAAACAGGAAAACAGAGATACAAAGCCATAAAATGGGAAATTATTCGAAAATGCAGGAAACCTAAAGAACAATGGATTGATGAAAAGTGCAAAGAGGTACAAACGAAGATGGAAATAGGAAAGACAGACGAAGCATACAAATTAATTAGAATGAATTTTAGGGATATAAAACCGTATAGCAAAAATATAAGGGACACACAAGGATACGTCATCATAGAAAACATAGAGAAAGTGGGTAGATGGCAAGAATATATAGGGAATTTATATGCAGGAGAGGAACTAACTGCATTAGAACAGGAATCAGACATTGAAAATGATGACTTGGGATATCCTATACTTAGAGATGAGTTTGAATTAGCATTAAAGAGTCTGAAAAATGGTAAGGCGCCGGGTACAGATAAGGTGCAAGCAGAACCTCTAAAAGCCGCTGAACAAGCAGTAACAGAACGTCTCTTCCAACTTGTAAGCTATATGTATGAGACAGGCGAGATACCCAAAGATTTCAAACGTAGCATCATAGTAACTATACCAAAAAAGAAAGGCGCGGATAGATGTGAACATTTTCGAACAATAAGTTTGACAGCACACGTGTTAAAAATATTGACTAGAATTGTGCAAAGGCGAATGGAAAAACGGGCGGAAGAAATACTAGGAGAAGACCAATTTGGGTTTAGGCGAACAGGGGAACATGGGAGGCTATTTTAGCTCTGAGAGTGATAATGGAGAAAACAATAGAAAAAGGGGAAAGCGTGTATATAGGGTTTGTAGATCTGGAAAAAGCATTTGACAATGTAAAATGGAAAAAAATGTTTGAAATACTCAAAAAGATTGGAATGAGTTATAGGGATAGACGAATAGTACATAGCTTATACAAAGAGCAAACAGCAGTAATAGAATTAGAGCAGGAACGTAGAGAAGTAAACATTAGGAAAGGGGTGAGACAGGGATGTGCCCTATCCCCATTAATTTTTAACTTGTACATAGAAGAGGCAATGAATACTGTCAAATGCAGGAAGACATTTGGAATTACTATGCAGGGACAAAAAATTGATATGCTTAGATTTGCAGATGATATAGCGGTATTAGCGTCTAGCAAGCAAGAGTTAGAAGCTGCTCTTAATGAAATGGAAACGGTTCTAACAGAGAGATACGGTATGAAAATTAACAAAACAAAAACTAAAGTTCTAGTATGCAAAGGTGGGGAAAATAAATCAAAAACAAGAATACAAGTATGTAACACGAACTTACAAGAGGTTAAGGATTTCTGCTACCTAGAAAGCCAAATAACGCAAGATGGGAAAAGCACAAAAGATATAAAACAAAGATTAGCACAAGGTCGTGCTACATTTAACAAGAAAAAGCAACTACTGTGCTCAAAGACCACAAACACAGAAACAAGAAAAAGATTGCTTAAAACATATGTGTGGAGCACAGCACTGTACGGCTGTGAAGTCTGGATAGTAGGAGAAGCGGACAAGAAAAAGGTAGAAGCCTTTGAAATGTGGTGCTACAGACGTATGATGAAGATATCATGGACAGACAAAGTTAAGAACGAAGAGGTACTAAAAATGGTAGAGGAAGAAAGAAATATGTGGAAAACGGTAAAAAGTAGGAGAGATAGGATGATAGGCCACATACTACGGCATGAGGGAATAGTGCGGAATATATTAGAAGCAGAAATAGGAAAAAAGAGAAGAAGAGACAGACCTAGGTTAGACTACTGCACACAGATAGTACAAGATGTAGGCTGTAGGGGTTTCAGGGATATGTGTAAGCTAGCCCAGAATAGAAATCAATGGAGGTACGCATCGAACCGTTCACAAGATGGATAAACTAATTACGAAAAAATAACTGTGCTTAAACATGATGATTATTATAAGTAACTACAAGAATTGGTTGGGCTATATTCTCGAATAATGTTAAGTGTGTGAATGGATTTACTGGAAAACTATTATTTCGGCAAATGTCTAAGTATTGGGGGATCTTGGTAGCCACATGTTGCTTAACCCCCTTCACCGAATCTCGGTGAAATAGAACATACAATTAGAAAACAATAGAAGGGGAACGAGCTGTATACACATGCTGTGTGAGAATTTCAGGGAACTATGTAGGCTAGCTCAGAATATAAATAAGTGGCGGTACTTGTCCAACCAGTTTTGAGACGGAAAACCTAATGACGAAAAAATAAGCGCAGATAAATCTGATGATTCGTATAAACAACTAGTTGTTGGTTGCGAAATATCTGCAACTAATTTTGACTGTGCGAAAAGATATATTGGGAAATATATTAAATCGGTAAATGGTTAAGTGTTGGGGGAACTTGGCAGCCACAGGCTGCTTACCTCCCTTCACAACGACTGAAGGTCAAGAAATAGGGTATATAATTGTAAAACAATAGAAGGTGACCGAACTGTATCTAACAAGAAAGAACAGCGCCTATGAGGAAAGAAAACAAACATGGAACAAGAAAAAAATTGTTGAAAACATATGTGTGGAGCACAGCACAGTATGCGTATGAAATACGGGCAGTCTGAAACGCAGACAGAAAAACGGTAGCAGCCTTTTGAAATGCTGTGCTTCAGATGTATGAGGACGATAGCATGGACAGACAAAGATAATAACAAATAGGTTATAGAAATAGTAGGGGAACAAGGATATCTGGGGAAAAAGATAAGAGAAATAGAAGGGCAGAATACGTTCTAAGGCATTGTTGGGGAATAGTATGGGATATATTACAAGCAGAAATAGGAAAAAAGAGGTAGATGTAGACCTATATCAGATAGTGATAGATGCAGACTGTGCAAATTTCAGGGAAATCTGTAGGTTAGTTCATAATAGGAAACAATGATGGTACGCGTCTAACCAGTTCCAGGACTGAAGACCTAATGATGATGATGCAATAACATTATCATTGTTATAACCATCTCTTCAAATGTGTTGGTCAGATTTTTTGTCCAAAAATATGCCCTTCTTACCTCTTACATTGAATTCAAGGTTGAAGCAATGTTTGGTTTTCAATTAAAGCTTTACAATTTCCTTCTTTCTCCACGGTGGCATGTTGTTATGTAAGAAGTAAAAGCATTAATTATTTACTTGAAAATATTTTGTTAGTCCTGCACTTACTTCCACTATACATGTTTTAAAAAAAATATTCCTTATACTCATTTTAACACAGTTCAGGTAAATAAAATGACTTAGTATTTTTCAAGTTCTCTTTTTTTAAGAGCTATTTAAGCTTGGGTCTGTTAGACTATGAGTTTTGATTCTTTTAACAGCACGAAGGTCAATTTTTAATGCTTCTTTCACTTGCTGAAACTTACTTTACATGAAAGCGTACTTTCTGTACTTCATCTAGAAATATTAAAGTACCTCCATTCCATTTTCAAGTTCAAAATACAATACCAAATTTGTTACCAAATTTTGAGACCGAGATCAAAAAGTTTTATCCTGAACAGACGTGGTATCAAATTAGTTATGAAAATAACTGTTTTATAACAACAATAGTAACTCAATTGTATAATGCAATAACATCAAAAAATATATAAAACTAAGTTTAGAGCCATGATAAAGATAATACTTAAATCAAGTAAAAGTGAGGTTAGAGCTATACAACTATCATTTTCAGAATGAAAATTAAGTTGATAGAGCTTTTGTATGTATTCGATGATTATGTAAACTAGTAATTAAACATTCCAGAAGTATACCCTTCTCTCTCATTTACTATTACTATGTTTATCTTGATGCGCTCAATCCGGTCGAAGTCTACATGGTTGAAGTTAGTGGGTTGAAATGATCGATATTAACACTTTGTCGACCACATTGAAGCGCTGAAATCAACCCTCTTCAACAAAAGTGTTGAATTGAGTTAAAGGATTAAAATTGATGACATACGTCGCCGGTATGGATCAAGTTACACTTGCTGCTAACTTTATTTTATTTACTAGACGTGTAATGAGTTAATGTTAATGAGTGTAATGATATTTAGTACTTTTATGAGTATGTCGTCCTGTGGAAACAAAGGAAACATTTGGAAAAGGGATGGAACCTTATATCTGTTTACATAAATCAAAGTGGATAGAAATAGGGTTCATTCAAGCGGGTTAGTTATATTTGGTATAAGCAGATTCAGATCGAGTTCAAATTCGATTCGTTAGTTTTCAATCGGGTTCAACTATGCCAAGATTAACGTAGTAATTGTAACCGAGTGGGCATATATCGTAAATTGAAATAGATATACTAAATATTTTCTCTTTATCTGACGCACCAACTTAATTGTAAATATTTTTTATACAGCATGTGTGTAATAAGTTCATAGTAATGATGGCGAGGGGCATCTCTTATGCTTAGGACTTATATGTATGGTTTATGTAAATACTCTCTGTATGTTTGTTGTGGTTTGTTTCGTATCTTTCTTAATTTTTGTTGGGTATTAAACCACTCGGAGTTTTTAAATTGCCTTTATTTATGTTTCGATCCATGACCTAGAATCGTTGTCAAACTATTGAGAACGATCCTAGGTCATGGATCGAAACATAAAGACAATTTAAAAAACTCTGGTTTAATACCCAACAAAAATTAAGAAAAATTTGGTTTCACGAAATAGTGTAGTGACGTCATATAGACCAGCAGCTGCTATGTTGCCATACATTGCATGTAAATGCATTGTCTAAGATTCAAATAGGGCTATTACTGAATTAATCAAGTTATCGATTGCGAATAAGATGAAATTGAACAAAGTGCTAATGACAATGGCACAAAGTTATGCCAATCTGTAGCATGTATTGCTCCTAATTAATACATGTATTGGATTTCATTTGGATACAAAAATTAATGTCTGTGATGTCTCTACACTGATTCTGTGAAATGGACTATTAGTTCTAGTTATTGTATAATATTTTCATATTTATATGTTATTATTGCCAATATTTGTTTCAGATGATGTAAATAAAGCAGATCCAGCTGGTGCTGGTGGACCTTCAGGCAATTTATCATCTAGTTCGAGTAGTTCAGATTCAGATAGTAGCAGTTCTAGTTTATCAAGCAGTTCTAGTGATTCTAGTGACAGCGAAGCAGGTTAGCTAAAAATGACATCGCTTCTTTTCTACTACAATATTTTCTTTGTTTTAATTAAAGCAAAGAATATTTTATATGGTTTTGTATATAATATTTATTTTAATGGAATTATTTTTCCTACAACACGATACTCAAAATTGTGTGACTTGAACCTTGTTGAAATTTTTGTTTTCATTAGTTTGTAATTATGTATAAAAAATCGTGCCATGCACACTACTTCTCGTTTTTAATTTAACTTTTAAAGTACCATTACATTTTTATTAAGTTTATTTATTTTTCGAAACATCCTTAAGATTTTAGTATTTAAAAATATTTAAAAAGACGTTTTTATATTATGTTTATCCCTCCAATACTATTTTATTAAATAATTGTGTATATGCATTAAAAATTTTAGATTACATAAATGATTGTGTTATTGTAATATTTTTTAGTGCACAGTAGGTTAGTATTAAGGGATTTAAACATAAACCTCGAGAAGTTTGAAGGGTAAAATTATTATACATCGAGTTTATGGCTGTATCGTTCAAGATGTAAAAAGGGCGAGTGTATTTATTGCATTGTTTGTAACATTTTGCAAGCATCTGAGTAGCATGCGAATGTATGAATGTGTTAGTTATTATAGGTTTATTGGAGTTCTCGATTAAATAAATTGACTATATATATATAAATCTACGCTGGCAGTTAGCTTTTTACTATCATAAGATAATTATTGGTGCTTATTGTCATAATGGTATGTTTAGCTTTTATGTTTGTTCAACTTATTTTATCGTATTTCAGATAAAAATTGTTTAAGCCTGAATGCACGATTATATGGCTAAATCAATGTTAGAAAAATGAATTGTCTTTAGATAGCCATGTGCTGACTAATGTGCTTGTACTGAATTATTCATCTTATTTTGACTGACAGCATTATTATTTATCTTTGAAAAACGTAAACTACCAAAACAGAATGAGTTTTTCCAAACCAAAAGAATCTGAAATCAAAACAAACAAAAATGCTTCAGCGGTCAATAATTTTGACCGAAGGTCAAATATTGACAAAATGCCAAACGTAATTGATAGTTAGGTTGATGTATGGTTGTGTACATGATTTAGATTTGTATAATTTTCCAATTGCCATCATTAGTCCCAGTACTGTAATTGGTAAATACAACAGCCACTCAAGCCGAAGATTCAGGTTCAAATCCTGTCTGGGACCTTATATTTTTCATCTTTAAATTACTAGCTTGATTTGAAATGATCATTTAGGCTTTTCATGATATTTCATCTTATTAACTAATTAATTAATTAATTAAAAAATTAACGTATTATAGTTAATAAGATGAAATAATAACTTAAACCTTAATGCGAAGCCCACACGATCATTTCAAATTTAGCTAGTAATTGAAAGATGGAAAATATATCTTTCAATTACTAGCTCGATTTGAAATAATTATTATATTTAACATTATATATAACAAAAGTGAACTAAGATGTATCAGTAAATAAACTTTTATGAAAATAATAAAAGCGTATTTACCTATACAAATCGAGCTGAGAGTTGTATAGCCATTAACAAAACAATAACTTTATTGCTTCACAAGGGGAAAAACACTCACTGACTGGTCTTCACTTTTTTGAACTTTGTTAGAATGGACTAGTTTTCAACAACCTTATGAGGCTTGTGATTCTTTTTGACACATAAATTAGCTTTATTGGTAAAAACATTTTTCTGAGACCAGTAATAATGAAAATGGCCATTGGTTAAAATAAGATGAATTGTCCAGTATTCACACAATCCAGCCTGAAACACGGGAAGCTTACTTTGACATTCTATTAAATTTGCATGTGTTCAAATTCCAGTGACAAAACAATTCAAGGTAGTCTAGTGTTTTACCCCTTTAACTAAACATAAGCTATTTTTACAAATAAAAAATACAATAATAATGAAAACTAGTGTTACATATAAATAACACTAGGTCGTTCAAGGACCATATTGTGGTGAAACGTCTATAACAAACTACAAACCATTGTAAGTATAAAAACAAGTAAATATTTAACATTTAATGTGTTCCAGTATGAAAATGATAATTTAACATAATGCATACTCTCATATTACACTTTAAACACGTTGTTCTGGTGTTCTTAGTACAACCTTCTCCTGCACATCGGCACCATTTCTGCTTAGAAATAGTTATTAGAAAATGATTATGAGCATTTTTTTACGTAAGTTATCTGACACTCTGTTGAGAGAAACACTAAATTTGGATGAACTAGGTCTTCGCTTTTAGGTGTTTTTCCATGTTTGTGTAAATATGACTGTGGGGTTTCTCTTAAACTTGAATTGAGACATACGTTGATCACAGTGCTACTAGTAGAGTGCTCAAGCATTGCCAACATTTGTATCTATCATCTAAGTACACCACCACCCATTTGAACGAATTCCAATTCTGTACAAGGATATATTTTGATCCATTAAGATCAATACTACCCATACAGTTACTATATTTACAAACGATATTAGGTCCTGTAACTTGAACATATTTTTTCTGTTTTCTAAATCTGCGTACATGTCCAATAAGTTCAATCCCATAATTTGTGGATACAACAGCAATAACATTATTATCGACCCTTTTTGCAAGCATTACACCAGGGTCGGTATCAATTGGATACATGTAAGTGCGTCTGTCCCACTTTTGCATTACTTTTTTTACTGGGTAAATGGCAAGTTTTTGGAATTTTGACATCTCTAAAGATCCCTGTTATACTATAATCTTGTAATTAAAGAAAATGAAGTACGTTTATGTTTGTAAAAAGGTTATCTGTATAAAACTTACAAGGATATATTTTGAACGGTATTTCGCCAAGCATGGAAATATGTGAAGCAGCGGGTTTTCCAAGATTTTCTAGTTTCGAATTTGCATTGGTTTGTTTTGCCTTGATAAAATTCACTTAGTATCATGGTAAGCATTTAAAAAAACGAATTTATTTTTCTTTGATGAATTGTTTACATCCATGTTTTCCAAAATACTTTATCATAGATTCATCATACGACATATGTTTTACTGCAACATACTTTTTAAACAAATTATTTATCTTATTAACTAAACATATAAGATATTTTTTTGCAGAAGAAAATACATTAACGATGAAAAGAACAAATGTTACATATAAAAACGCTAGGATGTCTTTTAGCAAGGAACCGAAGTTTGTACAGTTTGTCAGCTTCATCACTTTTTGAATTATCACACAGTAATTGAAGCGCAAAAATCTGGATAAATCAATTACGTCTCATTGCATTGTAAATGCTTCATTCCCTATTTGAATGGGAATTTCAAAAGTGTTCACTGGCTTTTGGATAGTATCCGCTTACAATAAAAATTACGAGAAAACATCTAATTTCATCAGTGGTAATATTAAGATTAGGAAAGTTTTTGTATAACACATACCTTTCCGTTTCTTGTATTTAATAGTCGATAAAAGCATTGTCAAAGATTTATTTAAATATTCCAATTGGATCATTTTGTTTTTTAGTAACATTTCAAAAAATTCTTGCTTTTGACCGAACTAAATCTCCATTACTTTTCCAGCATATTACAACCTTGAGGTGAGTTGTATTTGATATTTTGTTTTGCAATCTTGTGATTTCATTTTCCTTACTGTCATTTTCAGTATTTTGTACAATGCTACAAAACCATCATCAACATCTACAAATTATCTTAATTTTTGCAGTTCTCTTTACTGGAATCTTCATTGATTAACTCATTAGCTTTGGGAGGTTTGATAAAGATTTGTTTGGTATAATCAATAATGTCATATCCAAAGCATCTTAAAAGGTTGGACCCCCACCTAAAGAAATAAAAACATACTAAGTTTTACGTAAACAAAACAATACGTACCCTGAAAAGCCTAGTGTTACATATATGTAGCGCTTACCTTTCTTTCAAACATGAATAAGTTAGAAAATATTTTTGTAAGCTGAACCAATTGAGTGTAAATACTCAAAATATCATGCATTAGGAACATAAAATGAAGTTATACTTAGACTTACTTAAAACGAATATTATAATCCGTGGTGTTAGGAATAAAAGAGTATATTTAGTTTGTTAGTGTTCAACTACCACAATAGAAAGGAGCACATGGTTCTTTTAAATACTAAGTCGTTCTTAAAGAAGCCCTTACAATTGTCATAATTGCACGAAGTTTAATACAATACCATGTAAAACAGACTTCTATGTGTTACATAAATACAACACTAAGCTATAATGGGTTTAATATCCCTTTGCATTCTGAATTATTTAAGTGCACTCATTAAAAATTAATTCTAAAATTAAGAACTTAGATGTATATTGCAATTATTTGGTTTTCTGAAAGACTGCAGCTTTAACAATTATAAAATCATTCCACACCTACACACTTATTGAATGTACTCACAACTGCACCGATTAATAGTAAATACATCATAGTCATTATAGTGGTGATAATAAAGAAGCACATGCATGTCATTTTTAGAATTGACTAATCTAATATTAAATTTATCATAAAAATTAAATTAACGAATTGATAATGTCTGTCCTAAAGATATCTTTTCTAACAAGCTTGAAACTAACTAGGTGTTCTGAGTTTGAATTGTGTTAAATTAGATAATAAAACAGTTGATGTTGTGGTCATTCTTGTAGGGGGGCCTTGTCAGAACAATATGTAATCACTTCCGAATGTTTATTACATGTTTTATGCATTTACTATGAATATACACCTTAAGCTGATTAACAAACATGAATACCATATCTCATTTAGCGTTGGACATTAGTTTCTTTTAGTTTTCAATTACTTAATTATAAAGTTTTATAATTCCTTCTTTTTAGGTGATGCTTTTAGTTGATGCTACACAAAGTTCAATTCAAATTGCTATTTCTCAGAACAATATTTTTCTTTGTTCTTTAATATTAAGAAATTCCGTTTATTTTTGCAAAATCTGTAATTAATATTCAGTATTCCTTTAAGGTATTTTAAAACAATATTATATTTAATAAACAAATGTCGCATGCATTTTAACTTCTAAAACTTAATTTTATTTTGTATATTAGATCTTTGTAGATTTACAGTGTGGTATGTACTTTGAGTATACATATCATGTACCAAGTTTCATTTGTATTCATCTTAATGCATTCTGTCGGCCATTCTATGAAAATAGCAATAATCGCAGAATACAGCTTGATTTGTATTACACTGAATTCTGTGGCATTCAACTGTTGTCTTTTTTATTGTCCTGTTCAAAGTAATTTGATAAATCCAATGCCAATTGCCAATTATTGGATATAGTGTTCTTTAAATGGCATGATAAAAATAAGTTCAGACGCGAACCGTTTGTAATAAATTTAGATACATCAATAACCAGAATTTCACAAGAAATGTGGCGGAAATTTAAAAATACAAAGTTGATGTAATTTCGATAAAATTGACAACTAATTACAAAATTAACCACATCATATCCCTAACAGAGCATAATGAAGTTATACACTACATTTTACAATGTTTTCTTCCTTTTATTGATAGATGATTAAATTGTCAAAATTGTTTAAAACACAAGAAATTTCCTTTTTTTTGTGTGAAAATTTGTCTTTATCTTTAATTCAACGTGCCTATATACAGTTGTCACAGGAATCTGCTCTTATTTTTGCCATTTTTTACAAAAATCTAAATATAAGATCTGGCATTGTTCGTTTGACATAGATGTGTAGACTTTGTTCTGTAAATATTTTCCATTAAAGGGGTTGAAGTGGCTAGTCAATTGTTCCTCACTTCCAATTTAACTATTTGCAAACATTTGCATTAGTAAAGCAAAATGGGTTGTGCCATTAATCTACCTGCTGAAGTGAAAGGTCGTATTACATTTGTAGTTAATAATATTTTGAAACAATAGTATATTGTGTCACAAGGGCAGAAAGTGAGCATTAGCAGCCCGCAGCTATTAGATGCCTGAGCGAGCAAAGCGAGCGAGGGCAGCTGATATCTAAGGGCTGCTAATGCATTTTTGCCCGTGTGACACACAACTGTTTTTTGCCTAGCTTTAAAGAAAAAAAAATAGGAAAAGTAACACAGAATAAAGAACACTCATTAACACTACACCGACGCCGAGGTTAAATGAAAAATTATTTGAAATGTCAAAGTCGCAATAAATGAATCTCAATGATAGTCATGGGTGTCTAGATTGTGAAAAACCTGCAAAATCATGCTGTTATGGGTTTCAAAGGTTTACTTTGTCACATTTTTAGGGCAAATATGATTCATTTTCATATAAGCTAGGCGAAAAAAGTTTTTTTAAGACCTCTTAATAACATGATCTATCATTGCTTCCTAAAAAAACTTTCACACATTTTTTTCTGATAATTCAATGGGAATTAGGTAAACAATACAGATAATTTTGTTGATGGATGTTACCAATGTAACTTTGTTTGAAAACATAATGCTTTTAACAAAGTTTGGTTACCAACATAAAGCTCCGTATTTGTTAACAACATAGAATCTTATCAAAACTATTGTCAATCAACTCTTGTACAATATTAACTTTCTTTGAAAAAAAAAATTTTGTGTGCTCAAAATCCTCATTGCTAGTATCAATAATCGTAGTTCAAGGATAACCAATATTAAATTGACATGTGTGGATAAAAAATAGTTACAGTCAGTAATGTGTCAAGCTACCTTTTTTTCATGTATATAGTAGGTCCAACAACGTTTGGCATGTTTTTCACGTTACCGGTTTTTCTAAATGTTTGATATACTCACTTTCAACCACATCATAGTCTTAAGTCCAGAACCACAATAGAAATGTTGTTTGATCTTCAAATCTTTCTCAATTATTTAGAATCAAGATTATTTTTTAAAGCTAATTGTTAAGGTGGTGACATCTGGATTATTAATTTTCCTCAATAATACGTTACGCTACTTTTCTACATTTGTATTGTTTGACATATCTTTTACGCTACTAGTTTTTCTAAATATTTAACTTGTTCACTAGCAATTGCATTATAGGGTTTCATAGAGATAAATTACAAATAACTTTCAAGTGTATTCTCAAATAACAGTATAATAATTGTAATTAATTTTTTTTGTTTAAACGTACCATTTTTACTAATTACAAACTGTTTAACAAAAGCAGAAATATAGATTAAATTGTTATAAAACAAAGTGGAATTTTGTTGGGTTAGGCAACATTTTTCAAAATTACGTCTATATGTATATCGATGTTTAACATTAACAAGTATTTATAGGGATTGAAATGTTAACTTTTTCAAGTCAAATTGGATTTGAAGCACAATATATTCATGCATTGATTTGGAAGAGTAAATTAATAACTGTCGATCAAATTTGAATGTAATTAGTAACAAAATTTTGTAATACCAATTTTGGTTTAAATTTTATCTCATAATCGACACTAAATTCATCAGTAGTTAAAGTATATATTTTGTTTTTTTGGTATTAGAATTTTGAATTTTTCTATTATTTTTATCAAATGTTTTTTTATTAAGAGAAGAAATTTTAGTATGCTAATGGGTGTTGGTCATGCGTTGTAGTTGACATCATTATAACGTATTTGATTGGTAGATTTTTCTATTTTTTACGTTTGGATACTGCATTATTTAGTTCATACATGATATCTTGTTCAATGTTTTGCATAGCTGATTTCTTAACTGCATTACTTGATTTAGTAAAAAGTTAGAAATTTACTTAAATGCATATAGATTTCATATACTAACTATCAATGCAAAATATTGGGATAAAACTCTAATCGGTGGGTAAAACTATAAACAGAATGGCTATTATCATTTCAACTTGCCATGAATGTTTGATTTTACAAGATTCCATTATTTTTTTTTTGCTCTTGGTGTAGTTTTCTCCTAAAAATATTTAAAAACTTTTATGACGTCAAAATTTTATGTTATGAAGAACATTAAAAGAACCTTTTTTCCTAAACGAATATAGTTGGAACATACAATTTTGGTTTTTATGTATACCTATTTTTATGCAAACAAAAATAAATTTTGCCAAAAAATATGTTTTAAAAAAATAATAAACTGGCAGTTATTGTGACTGCCAGTATGAAAAGTATGCTAAAATTTAATATTTTGGCACATGTGTAAAGCTTTTGATCATTTTAGTGGCTATAAACTTTTATCATTTTGTCAACTTTATTAGGAAATTAATATTAAAATGGTTTTTCTACTTGTTACATTTTTTTTGTTGTAAATATTCAAACTACTAGATCAGATTACATAATAGTATGGTTCAATATTAAATTTGCAGAGCTTGGATGTATTTATTTTGTGGAGGATAAGGATGATTACTGGAACTACAGTTTTAGTAATTGTGGCCATTGACATATTTCAGTAAAAATATATCGGATAAATGCGTTATTTTTGACAGTATACGAAAGTTGCATTTTAATTTGCTTTTAATATGCAAAAAAAAAATTATATGAATTCAGTTTGTTTAAAGTTAAAGACCTACTCTTACACTAGGTAGATATTAACTTAAATTGTTTTGTAAAATAAAAAAAACTTCGAAAGGTTTTGTGGTTGAATGTCACAAGATTAAGAAGCTGTAAAAGGTATTTTTGGAGAAAATATAAATTTGGTGTAGCATTTCATCAAAATATATAATGTATGAATGCTATATTAGGATAGAATGTTATAATTTGTGTGTCCGTGTGTGTGCATTTTGGTAGAACTATTTGTTATGAAAGAAAGCCTTTACTTTGAGAGCCATAATAATTTTACTTTTCAATTTTGTGCACTAAAGGATGATTCTTCCATTATATTAATTTTAATTTATTAATGTATATACTACATCACATAATTTGTGTTCTACGAAATGCATAAATGAAGACTTTATTTTCACATATAAATATTTTATTGTGTAAATAATAGTATAATTTGATAGTACGAAGGTGATGTTGATTATTATTGTGCATATTCTCTCTAGTTAAAGTGAAAAAATACGTATTAATTTATTTCTATATCAGTGTGTAGTTGTTATAAACTTATTTTTTCATATAATTAGAGAATATATTTGTTGTGTACCACTTGAAATTAATTTGTCTATTTTATAATTCATTTTAAGTGGTAGCTTATGGTCAGTAAGAAGCCTCGGGTGCATTCATTGATATGTATGGAATCTGCCAGCTGTTTGGATTAATTTAATCCAGTTTGTGAACTTGTACAACAATAACAACCATTTGTAATATTTCAATAAGTAAACTTTTGACACACCTAAAGATATTTGCATCTGAAAATATGATTAATGCAGACAATGTGTGTGGCGGCTAAATAGGTATGCAAGTGAGGTGTGTTGTAGCTTGTTTTGGAGTTCCTTAGCTTAATTGTATTTAAGAGTTTTCGTATTGTATATAATTCTCTCACTTGTTTCTACTAAAACAAAACAAATGGTATTTAGTATTGTAGGCAAGTGTTGGGTAATTGCTGTGCAGGTCTCCATTCACATTGTTTGCACTTGGACGGCCGTGGTAGTATATGCAAAAGTATTCTAAATAATAATAATAATAATCAAAAAACGGAAAAGTATTCTAAAATTATGTTGTGATTAATTATGTATAAAATTTTAATTGTAGTTGTTCTCTCTTCAGCTGTATTCAGATAATTGTAAGTTTAGTATGGTTATACATACTATTTCTATTCCGTTTTGTTTTTTGTAATTGACTACAAATATTCGTAATTATGAAATGTTTTATATCTTAGCAGTTTTATTGTTTCAATTTGTACATACTCTTCAGTTGACAACACTTTCTATTCCGTTTAATAAATATCTATAGTTTTAGCAGTTTAGTTTTAATTTGCCTGTATATAGCAAGCGCTCCAATTACTTATGTAAATAATATCTGCTTTTAAAGTAATGTTATATCAGTACATGATTGTTTAATTCTTGCCTTTTGTAATAATGTTGTAGTCCTTTATTTCGATAGTGTATTGAATTACTTTTGCACAAAATTCTCAAATTAATACTTGTCTAAATAAAAATACGAAATAAAAAAATGGTTGTTATTGTAAGAAAGCTCAATGAAAGCACACGCTGGATACTTATTTTATTTTTGTTGGTTACTTAGTGAAAAAATTCTTGTAGGTCGAACGACGAAAAAGAGGATTAGAAAATCACCCAGTGCAGGAGCGGATGCCAGTACCACTACGGTCAATAATTCAACGGTAAGCTAAACAAAACGCATACATAAATAAAATTATTTATTTAACTAATAAGTAATAACAAAAATATTGTCTTCCTTAGTTAAAGCACAATTTATCAATTATAGGGTTGTTTTACTTGGAATTTGCATAATAATTTTGACAATGATGAATAATAACTAAAACAACTGGGTTCTGATCATAGACAAAACACATAGATAAGAAACTCGACAGTAAGATTTTTAGAAATATATTGCCATCCCTGCATCTTGGAAGAAATTATCACAAAATTTCTGATTGGTTAGTTAGACCACGGTTTTAATTGGATGTTGATAAAGGAGGAAAAATTCAAATTGCAGGTTAAGAGAGGCAAGCTTTATTTAAAATTCCAATTCCCAAAGTTAACACTTTATTTAAAAGGGGTATTAATATTAAACAAATAGCACTAATGTAATAATAATAAACTGTATTAGCCACATGGTCTACAATGGATACCCTGAAATTGAATTTAACTATTTGTTACAATATTTGTATGTAAATAATGTAACAATGTCCATAACAAAATTAAAGTAAAATCCCACAATATGTTGTATTTAATAATAAAAGGACTAGAAACAATAACTTCCTTGCTATATACCATTGGAATTACAGGATGAGTAGTAAGGCATTTTTGATAATAATGAAATAGCATCCCTATCCATTTAATATCTCTTATGTGACAATATAGGTAAATTTGGGACTTTTAGCACACATAAACTTTGCTTTTTCGATATCTTCCTTATAAGTAATACCTAGTATGTATAAGAAATTCATACATACCTTCTTAAACATGAAAATGTATCCTACAAAACAGAAACATCTATTGATAATAATCACTTAATGGTAAGAAAAACACAAAATCTTACAATCACTATTAAAAACAATAAATTATACATCAGTAAGGAGAGAAATCGTCCAAATAAAATATGCAGATACTCGTAAATACTCCATGTATGTTCGTTGTGGTTTGTTTGGTATTTTTCTTCATTTTTTTTTTTGAATTAAACCACTCATAGTTGTTAAAATTGCCTTTATTTACATTTCGATCTCTTCAAAATAATAAAAATTTCAAGTTTGGCATTTATTACATAAATTGAAGGCGTTTTTGATTTATTAATGTTTGATATGTTTGGCTTCAATACATTAGGTGAAAATTTTAAAGTTTAGAAGAACAAGTAGCTTCAATTTGTGTTATGCCCTGGAAGCGACTTTGAGGTAGCCAATATGCTTAACGTGAATAATTTTTATATAGTTAAATTTCATATAAATTCAATAACTTGAGGATTGGAAATCATTTTTTAAGATTTTTCTGTTTATACGATTGGGAGGATTGTTATTAAAGAAGTGTGCGATTACGTTACCAAAAGACTTAAGCAACGGTTTTTTTACATTTGTCTTGAGGGGAAAACCCATTATCATTCAGACTACCTCTTTGGTAGTGCCGGACTTTCGCCGACTAAATAACCTCCTCTGTTGTTACATGGTTCTGAGGTGACCCTATAGTGGGTTTACACTTGTCAGATACCAATGCTGTTCTAGGAACATTGTATATGGATCTGAGGCGACCCTATGGTGGGTTTACACTTGTCAGATACTTACGCTGTTCAGCGAAGGTTG
Organism: Platerodrilus igneus; assembly: GCA_036346225.1. NCBI lineage: Eukaryota > Metazoa > Arthropoda > Insecta > Coleoptera > Lycidae > Platerodrilus > Platerodrilus igneus. The sequence continues at coordinate 1,537,689 of JARFIW010000439.1, read as the reverse complement.
TATATAGTTCTGAGGCAACCCTATAGTGGGTTCACATTTGTCAGATACCAATGCTGTTCTATGGGGCCTGCTACTATGCCTATTGTTATGTAATTAGTTATTGTATGTATAAATAGCATGTATGTAGGCTGTATTTCATGTTAATATTGCAAGAAAAACTCAGGAAAAACTTGCAATGCTACCTAGATATTGGGGACATTTGATTTTCATTTGTTATTTCTTTAGAAATGGAATCCATTGTTTACTGAAAGTCACGGATTCATTTGCTACATAGTTATTTTTGTGTAGGGGTATATAAACGCAGCTTCTTTATTTTGCATTTTTGGTGGTTTTCTTCTTTGTCAATAATTTTTGCGTCCTCCCATTTTATTTTATGATTGGAGTCTTATGCATGTTGGCAAATCATGGATTTTTGAAATTTTCTATTTTTTATATATGATTTATGTTCTTTTAGTCGAACTTCAAATGGTCTGAAACTTTCCCCTATATAAAACTATTGATGCAGTTTTTCGAACTTTGCATTGCATTTTTGAGTTTTGTTTCTAATTGTGTTCTTAGTGTATTGTTAGTTCTAAATACTGTTTTGATTTTGAATTTGATTCCTATTCTTCGAGAGCATTTTTTGATGCGTATCGTTGTTTCTGTCTTCTGCTTCTTTATTTTTTGGGACTTTATTCATTTCTTTCTCTATTATTTTTTCAGAATACTTGGTTTTTATTAACGTATATCTGATTAGTCTTTGTCTTTCTTTAAAATTTCTTCGTTTGATGATTTTAATTTTAGCCTATCATACATAGTTTTGATAATTTCTCGTTTTATACAGTGTGGGTGGTTTGAATCGAAGTTGAAGTATCTGTTTGTGTATGTTGATTTTCTGTATACCGATGTATTAATTGTTGTAGCGTTTTTGCTAACTGGAATATCTAAAAATGGAAGTTTTTCATGTTGCTCTAATTCATATGTGAATTTAATAGTTGGTTCTATTTTGTTAATTGAATCTACAAAGTGTTTAATTAGTTCTGTATTATGAGGCCAAATAGCATAGACATAATCTACGCATCTTCGCCAGATTAATGGTTTCAATTCTTGTCTGAATATTACATCCTTTTCGAATTCCTCCATGTATATATTGTAACCTTTCTAATTATTTATCTTTCTTAAAAAATTATTGATGTTAAAATTTTCTTGCTAAACTAGACATGAACTGCGCTCTTATCTTAAGGCCTGCAGTGGATTCTTTGAATTGTTATTTCTACTAGTAAAACCATACACTTGATTTAATCCAAGTTCAATAAACAATAATACATTACCACTATTTTAGTGAGTAAAAAAAAATATTATTAATAATTCTGTGACCAATGTTATTTACAACCAAATTTATACAAAAATAAATGTTTTGTTTTTACAATATTTACAAAGGGAAATGTTGCCAACTGAACATAAAAATTAAAAAATTGCTGCAATGCAAAACAGCATAAACAAATTGCTAAATATTTTAGTTTGGATTGAAGTCGTCATGTTTTTAAAGCGAACTCGTTTTAATTGTTTGACGTGTACAAACTTGAAATCCCCAGGTTAGTAATAATTTAGCAAAAAAATTAGGATAATGAAATTTCATGTGCTGTTTTAAAAATTTTACAGTCAGTTTTTACTACGCATAATATTAAAATTTTGCTATTATAAGAAGAATAAAATTGGCAATACCTGTTTGCATATGTGGTAAGTGGATAATTGTTGTCACCTGATAAATAAGTTGAATAGCGATGTTACCTGGTGGGCCTCAACCAGAACTCTCTATAATTGATCGACCAAGGACTACACCTGTGCAGATAAAAACTTCAAAAACACCATTGAACAGCGTGTTCGTTTAACTGCTTTCGATAATTTACTATTCCATCACCAAAATGCATTTTTGTGGATTCCAGGCGATTTAACTTATTGAATGGTAGATTTATTATACTGACTGCTGCTAACAATAAACTTCAGAAATGATGGGGCATTGCAGGGTGTGTTCAGAATGGCAACATAGTGGTTAAAATTTACCATGTGCATATTCTATTAAAAAACGCATTTCTGGATACCATAGTAAATAAAACAGGATCGAAATTATCTCCTCGTGCTTCCAGGAAAAATTTAGTATTGCGTGATTCTCGCCATAGTTTAGTATTGTGTACTTCTCGCAATAATTTAATGTCACGCGAATCCATAACTAAATTCCACTTTCGCGAATGCATAACTAAATTAAGTTGCTGAAGTGAAAAACTCATCAGATTTAACAATTCCAAATTAATAAAAGCGAATTAAACTTACCCACTTGATGCTTTTTCAGGCCCATTTCAACTTTACAAGCTGAAGGCCCATTTTCGTGCAGTGCTTAAATCAAAAAGGAAGACAAAATTCGCATATCTAACCAAGTAAATAATATCCCTCCTAAGCACAGATGGTTTCCAAAATGTTGTTTTCAATCAAACACGTTCCTACGAGGTCAGAATTAAGTAGAATACATTGCCTAACCAACAGTATTGTTAACAGAAAAATTTAAACTGTTATAATATGACTAAAGAATGGAGATAATGACTTTCCCATCGCCATCCTGTTACTGACCACGATTTTTCATTGTATTACAACAATCTGTAACCCATAGAAATCTTTTAGCTCCATTATTACCACTATATATTACTATTCAAAGTGCACCGATGTATTGTTTCTGGTAGACTATTTGGCCTCGAGTATCTATGCTGTAAAGAAATTCCTTTCATTTCATTGTGATGATCACTCAAGGGTATGTTTTTACTTTGTATGTTTAGAAATAATTGTCTGTTAGGATCCCGTTGTTAGATTACTGCATGTTAAGTCACAGCCAGTGACCTGGAGTTTGACATTCAATTGATAGAATTTCTGTGATCTTGACATGTGCTGTAGAAATCGTCAGATTTCTGTTTTGAACAATTTCATCTGTCATATGTTAGAAAATATTTGTTTGTGGTACACAGCATGAGGCAGGGCTACCTCAACTACTAATAATTCCTTTGAATTTTGGAGAAGATTCCGAGTGGGGCTTGTAGGTTACATGGTGTTTGAAATTTGGCACTCGTTCTTTTTTAACATATAAGCATCAACAAAGGTAGCCTTAAATCATAGTAAGACCAGAACAAATGATTTTTTCTCTAAAAGCTTTTGTGCCCAATAACAATTGTTCCGTCAAATTGCTCGGGGGTAGTTCTTGATTCCACCTTAAGTTGGAACAAGCACTGCACTGTGGTCAGAAATAAAATATCGTAAACGATTTATTTTTAAAAGTTCTTCGAAATTCAGTATCTCAAAATACTCTAAAATCAGTTTATTTTGCCATGTTACACAGCCAACTTGCGTATGGTATTTTAGCATGGAGCTATTGAGTGCATGCGATAGTTTTTGTTTGCGAAGATGTGCCATTTGATTGATTCGTAATTTAGCTTATCGCCTGGAGTGCCGTGACCACTTGTATTTACATATTAGCATGCTTATTATATGTCAAAAACAACCTTACAAATTATTTTCAACACACAGATATTCATGGCTTTGACACACGAACAAAAGGAAACCTTGTTATACCTTATTCTAGAATTAATAAATTTTTTTTTGGTATAATCTTCTTTAATTTCTTAAACATTAGTGTAAAAAAGCTACCTGCTCGTCAATTTAAAACCACAATAAAATGTTTTCTTTTGCAAAATGCCTTTTATAATTTTAGTGAATTTCTTAACAATGCACATAAATTAAAGCTCTCAGCTGTTTTTCCCATTTTGACTAACACTTAATTTAGTTTATGGTGTTGTAATATTTTTATATCACTCTGAAATGTTGTGACATTTTCACAGTAATGTATTATAGGTGTATATGCTTGCATTGTATATGTACTTATACTCTGTATATATGACATTATGCTGTTGTGCACTTTGTGTTTTATGCATAAATAAAAAACTATGAACTATGAAAAAACAATTGGTGTTCCGTACTTTATAATTTACAACTAGAGTCTGGTTCATGACAGACCTCCTATTAGTTATGTCAAGTTTCAGTTGTGAGTTCCAGAATTGCTGTGACCACCTCTCGAGCGATTTGACACCAACAACGCTGATTGTAGTGCGGTTTACCCCAAACTTATAGGCTTTATGGAACGTAATGCAACATATATCTTATAAAATGATAGTAACGTCCAACTAACACTTCAAAACACACGTTATTACTGGACCTTAAAACACTGCAGGTAGTTTTTATCACCACAATCTTCTGACCTTTAAAAACAGTGGTAATTGGTAATGTACTGTGGACATTTATGCATTTTTTCAGGGCACATGACTAGTGCTTGACCAGAGGACGAAGGGCTTAAATCTTCCGCAGACTAAGCAACAGTCTGAGATACGCCATCGTCTATCTTTTCATTGGAATCTATGAGAGTCTGTCATGTTGAGTGAAGATTGGAATGTCCCTCTTCGGGACCCTCATTAGAACTTTTTAGTTCTGAATCGATGTAATCAACATAATTTTGTCTTGACGGGAGTTAAATATTGTTTTAGATACTGTTTCCTCTACCATCGTGCAAACGCACAATTGAATAATGTGAATTTGCTTTTAAGAAACTTGAATCTTTGTACGATAGGTTTATGCTTGTCAGACCGGGCATGCCCTTTTAATAAAATCGGACCAGGACTTCTTAACCAAGTGGGCAATGACTGTTCGTTCGAAGTTCGTCGACAGTGAGAGAATATTCTTTCATGAGGCGTTAAATTAGTCACAGTACAAAGTAATTATCTAATGGAGAGTAAAGCGTTTCATAAAAGCAACTCCCAATGAGTAATTTCTAAATTTTTGATTTAAGAGTGAGTTCTTTAGTCTTCCAAATAATTCTGCTTTTTCTCTTTTTTCTAATCATTTCCCTAGGGGTCACCAGCAGTAGTTTGACTAGCAGTAACACAATTAGAATGAAGAAGCTGTTTAAGTCCTGAGAAACGAAAGCTGATTCTCTGTCAGAATGGACGAAGAAATAAACGTGTAACAAACTTTTAACAAAAGATTCGGCAGATACATCTGGTGTTGGAAGAGCAAAATGAAATCATGACTATTCATCTCCCATAGTTAAAAGGTACTTACTGGCGATGGTATAGGTCCTTTGAAATTGAAAGGTAGTTTCAAAAGATTTAGCCGCATGTATTAACTTGCCCTCATTTCTGCAAATGCAACTTCACAACAGAAGTACATGATTGTGCCAATTCTTTTTGTTTCTTATGTGAAGTAAGGTAAATTCTTTAAGCAAATTGAATGGGTCTTTTTGGTTGTGCATGAATAGTATAGCTACTAATGCAATTCAAAAAGTTTTTAATTGGTTATGCCAACACAGGTGTTAAAACATTTTTAGAAAACATCAGACAATGTTATTCGATTCTGGACGATAAACAGTGTCGTATTTGAAATTAATAGTTTCAAACGTCATCTTTAAGTTTTGTCATTTTAAATTTTGTTATGATGCTTAACGTCAAACAATACGAATTTCTGTTCAGTGTTGAGCCGAGGAGATTGGCTCGTTAAAAAATATCTCCATTATCTTAAAGATTCTACTTGGCATATGCTTCCTTTTCCACAGCAGAAAAGCGCATATCAATACTTATTCATGAGGGAGACGAATCCTTTGCAGGTTTTGAAGAATATAGTTGAAATTGAACCAACATTACAATTTAAATCGGCCAAGTGTGTTGGCTACCACAAGGATAGGAATACGTTAGGGCTTTCAGTAAACTAAAAGTGTTTTCGCTATTCCAATTATATTGATATTGTAAATCGGCAAGTCGTAGGACCCCTAAATTACTAGCTCTGTATGTATTCAAAAACATAGTTTCTTCAACCAGACAAACTAAAATATAGAATTTTATTTGAGATACTTTGCACACACACGCTCAATGTTTTAATATTGTAATAAATTTAACAGTTTGATTCTTGCATATTCTTCAATAAACCTTTGCATTGCTTTGTTTATAATCTAAATATAATTGTTCACGGAACAAAATATCCAATTGGGTAATTAAATAGAAACCTAACATAACCGTCATAACCTATAACTTGTTCATGGACCACTGAAGTGTAGAGATGAGTCGCTCTTTCAATAATATTTTTCAATCCAGGTATCACGAGTCACTTTAAAGCGCGTTCGTTTAATGTATTTAACGTGTTCTTTAATTGTTGCTATATTTTCCACCTCTAATAAAGTTTAACCGACGACTGTATAAAGTTAAGAAATACGTTGTACTACTATTAGTTCTTACAGATTTGAATAATGAGTCATGCTTGACTTTATTTGATTTCAACTATACTTCCCAACTCTGCCGTACAGTAATATAGTTAATTTAATAGCAAATCAGTATTTGTGTATTTCTTAAACAGATGCATAACAGAATAAAAATACTGGACGGCATATTATACACAAAAAAATGTTATTACTTACCATAAAAATAATGTGGTATGATCATACCTCACATGAATTGGAAACGGATAGATGGAGTTCATAATCTAAACCTGTTAAATTAAGCATAAATAAATAACAGAACGAATACCTTGATTTTTTAACTAAACAATATGTGTTGGTTCATAGATAGCAAAATTAAATAAATGCAGCTGGATCGGAAGTGCGAAGGAACCAGTCTTGACTCATAACAACCATTAAAATAATCTTTGTACATCTGGCAAATAATTTGGGTGTCTGTCTATATGTGGTAAATATACATAAATATGAGATGGATTCTATTACCAATTATTTTATTGTAATATAGCACTTGAATTAAATTGACTACTGTGCTCACAGTTAGCAGATGTAGTTGGAGCTGACTCACAGTTTCATTCAAAAATGCTGAAATGAACATAGCTGCAGTTTCCAATGTCTTGTAAAACGAATCCAGTTTAGAGCAGCTTTAATAATTTGATAAATATTTTCTTATTGAATGAAAATTTCAATAAAAATCTGCAATCCCCAAAATTAGAATAAAGGAAATGTTTCCCAAAACAAAACAGTTTCAGCCTCAAAATTGTTAGAGCACTTCTACCTTGATGAAGTTCAACAGAAAAGTGCCAAACTATATCACCTGCAAGTGCCTTGAGATAAGAAAACTAGGTTTTGAAAATGTCAACACCATATCAAACTAATAATAAATTTGAATAAAACTTCGAATTTATTTGATAAACCACAAAATCCTAAGTTATAAAGAGAAAAGTAATAATCACAAAATGATATTGTTACAAACGATCAGGTAGAATGTCTAAATGGTACTTTTCAGAAAAAAATCTTAGTAGCTTTGCGAACTATACGATTGAAGGAAACCACATGGGAAGGTGTCCTTGAAGATGCACTGCATAGCATCCGCTCTTTGATCTGTAATACTACTAACGAAACACCACATGAAAGAACGAATCCAAACTTGGAAGAAGCTATGCACCAAATGTTAATAATAATGCAATACCAACATCCGAACAAACCCCTCTTCAATAGAAAATACTTTCGAAAATGATAAGATTCCCAATTTAACATTACACAGAATGCCATACTCGGATGGAGTACACAGATCTACTAGATTGACTACATGTTCTGTTTATCTATCAGATTATGTTCAATGCATGGAAGAATGACTTTTATTATTATTTCTATCCTATTTATTTGTTTGCCTTAGTTACAGTATTAATTTGTCGATGTGCTGTTATTCACAATACGAGCGAACCAGTAAGAAAAGAACAAAATCAGAATGAAATGCTCGCCTGCATTACGAGGTAACGAAGGAAGGGGGAGAGAAAGAACATGAAATGAATGCTGTGCTAAACACAGTCGGAAATTGTTGGGGAGTCTAAAGAACGAAACGATAGTACACACAAACCAATTCACCTTTTTCTTCGAACATCTGTACCTGCAAGAAATAATAAAACACAAAACGCATATAAAATATAACTCTAATAAATAATTTCTAAGAATTTAAATAACAAAACAAAATTAAATTGCAAGGACAAACATTTGTATCCTCTCTAATCCTTCTTAAATACTAATTACATCTAGTAACAAACAAATGGAAGGTTGTTTTGTAAACAAAAGAACTATGCAAGTATACACCCCCTTAAATATTGCCACATAATTTAGAATAACAAACTAAGTGGATTTAATTACTGTAATTAATAATAATCTGTGTTGGCACAGCAAGCAATTAATACTAATAATATGCATAGCATCAGAAACCTACCTAATCTAAATACGTAATTACTATATTGGTGCAGATCGTATTTATTCTGACTAGAGCTACTGAAACATATAATTACACAAAAACACGTATTTACAATAGTACATTTATTGATAGAATCCCAAAAATTAAATAAATCTTATAGTCTAAAATGTTGCTTTTAACCTTTCTAAAATGTAAGCAAACTACATACCATCCACGAGTAAAGCAAATAGCTGTCGGTCATTATCATAGTTTTCCTTCACGCAGGCTGTGCAAGGTATGGTTAGCTACGATAGTTACCAATTTCATCCTAATTTGATCTACATATAATAACGGTAGCCAGGCACAATATGCTGTAATGATAATAGTACAACGAAGCAAACCTTAGTTCTAAGAATCGAAGAATATTGAGTACGAATCTGGGCAGTCATGTAAAAAGAGAAAGCACGTTTTTCATCATAAGGATTTGCAGCTGCCCGATTTAGTAGAGAAGAACCAATGCGGCCAACCATTAAATATCTAGTAAACACTAATATAGTTATAAAGTTGTTTTCTGAAGAAATAATCATGAAAATCTCATATATAAAAGAAATAATATGAACAGGTGTTTACCTTGACAAGATAACACAGCTGCTTTATCGAACTGCCCTTAAACTAACAATTTGGAAAATTCCTAATTAGTAAAGATTGCATGTCTATATAAGGGACTAGAAAGGACATAAACGAGCGAACTCGTGAATTTAATATAGGACGAGCACAGTTGGCCGCCTAACAAAGCATACTTGAAATCCTAGAAGTGTATCGACTCGTAAATTCAAATGAGTAGAAATTAAAATGGTTTTTACAGTAATGAGGCAGTAAATTTTCAAATACAAAGTGAAACGTAACAAAGTTCAGTTTCATTTTTTCACTGGCAGTTATGTCATGGAAATAGATGTACACTTTAGTTAGGTCCTCTTTATGTATTATAGAATGAATTGTCCTTTGAAACTTTGCAACGCTATGAGACCTAATGGAATAGAAGTGACTATAGTTCACCATCAGCCTCGAAAGCAGTCTTTCTTTTTCAGCAATAGTTATTTGATGATTCGCACTCATAAATTAGGTATGGGGTAGGTGTCTAACTCTGTAAATCGGTTAATGGTTTGAGCATGGTCTAGGGTACGTGAATAGGAAGTGGAGTTTGACCTGTTTGATTTATTTTAGTAGTCGAGAGTGTGATGATAAGGAGGAGTTTATTATCCTGTGGTCCGTATGGAACTCTCGCTTGCTCGGTACTAACTACGAGTGCGATTACGTCAAAGGCCATCGCGGAAGGGGGTATGGGGGTCCCGAACGGCACGTACACTTAGTTTTAATGAAGAACAAATCGTCCGGGCATTACTTGATAGACATAACAGCAATAGATCGTCGGTCTGAATAGAGATTCGTAAAAAGTTGGACTGGTAGCATTTTAGTGTAGCAATACTGCATATTTTGAATGGTGAGTCAGATTCTTCAAATGTTAAATCTAACATATCATGCAATTTAAAAAAATTGTGATCAATTATGATAGCACAAATTTTTGAAAACCAAAAGACATGTTTTTGTAGGTACATCCTTGAATGCACAAATTTTCTGAATAACCCCCATCAACTTTATCAGATAAGTTTAACCATGCCATATTGATTTGTTTATTTGAAGACTACAATGCTTAGCAAGAGTAAGATTTATAAAACTAGAAATGCTCCTAGTATCAATAAGGTGGTTAGCATCGATATTATTAAGTTCTATAGGAAAAATAGCTTTATCTAATCGAGATTTAATAACAGATATTACAATTTGTGCTAAACGACTACTATTAAGCTCTGCGAGGCAATCTTCCACAGAAGATATGGTTTCAGTAGTGGTTGTAACACCTGTGGAGACGGATTTACTTTTTACAAACCTTTGAAAAATACTTTTGTTTGAAATAGTTTTTACAGGTTACCCCATAAGCAGGGCAATTAATTTCATTGTGAGACTGTATACCACCACAGAAACAACATTTGTACTTGGTTTTTCTAACAGTTACATGTTATGAATACAGGTGGAGATTTAAAACTAACTGAATGCAGGAGCACTTTCACCAAAGTTCAAGTTTTAGTATGCGCCTTTAAAAGATTTAGAGTATCATCCTCTAGGAATCTTTGCGTAATTGCATTTGAAGACAATCCAGCAATAGAAACGTCTCTGACATAATTTCTTTTATCTCTTTGAAGTCGCAGTCTTTCGTTAGCTTACCTAGTATCGGTAGGCATTGATCTACAGACTCTTCTAGGTTTTGTCTACGGTGGCTAAAAGATTACACAGTATTCTTCGGTATAATATAAATTTTTTTCAAGATTGTATATGCTTCTTCTAAAGTTTTACAATCGCTAATTAATCTAAATATACTAGAAGTAATGCGGTTAACCAATATTTGTAACTTCAGAGTCTCCGTCAGTTTAGCTTTTCTTTCTTCTGCTTCTAAAAAATTGTTAAATGTTCTTTTTCATTATGTTCATTTTGTTGGTCATTGGTCATTGGAATTAAATATAAACGATATTGGTATTATGATGTTTTTAACTTTTATTTTTTCAAGGTACAAACACACAAAAATAAGTCAACTATAACTGGCAAAGCTAGATCATGATAAAATATGATATGGCATATTTATTATTATAAGCAACCACAGGATACTCAATGTTCTCCCTTAAACATCGCTCATTTCCATCACTTCCACAGATTTAGTATGCTTTGGCTTTGGCATGTTCTTTGTTAATATATCAGCTATCATTTCGTTAGTGGGCATGTATGCTAGTTCTAATTTACCATCATTTACAATGTTTCGAATAATGTGATATCGAATATCAGTACATTTTGTTCTTCCATGGTGCACATCTTTGAGCAGTGTGATTGCAATTATAAGTGATCACAGTTTGAATATCCAATATTTCATTTAAAACATCTTGTAAATATACTGCTTTTAGCTTCTTCAGTTAGACCAACATACTCTGATTATGTACTGGATAAGACCACATATTTTTGCTTCCTGCTAGACCAAGAAATGGCAGTTCCATCTAAAAGAAAAACGCCCAGTATACAAATGCCTATCTGATTCATTTTCTTCTTAGTCAGCATCCATAAAGTCAGTTAAACCTTTTTTATGTGCTTTGTACATTAGAAGTTCTTGGTTTTCAGTAAATAACTTAATATTCTTTTGAGGTGATATTCGTCATTGAAACAAATACAATACTGACAATCTACTAACTGTATGGCTAACGCTTGAATGGGAACCAAGAGTTAACTGTATAAGTGCACCCACAAGGCTTTGGTATGGAACATAAAATAAAATTGTATTTGTTGGTGCTGATTTCAACTTCAAATTTGGTTCAATTTGATACTCTTTGACTTAGTACTCATGCTATATTTCTCAAGTAATGCCTCTGTGTATTTGACTTAATCAATCATTATTATGCCTTTTTCCTTATCATGCTTTATTTGCATACCAATGCAATAATATGCTTTGTCCGGATGTAGCATCTGGTATTCTGACATGAGAATGTTTAAGTATACATGTTTCATCTGGATCGTCATTTCGCTTGATATACGTACACGGTTCCTTTTTCTTTGCTTGAACCCTAAACTGATTGGATAGAGACTTTTTGATTCCATGCACAGGGATTGTTCATCGGAAAACAATTTTAATTTGTTTGTGGAACTAGTTCACTCCATTTCGAGTGTTGGTTTGCGTGATTTCTTTGTGATAAATATTATAAATTCAATTGGACAGTTACAAAATTCTTATGGCGAAATTCCTTTTTATGCGACTGGTAGTTAATTTAACGGTGATGTTTCTTTAATATAAATTTTAATGTTTTTAGCCTGGATTTTAACCTACATTCTCCAGATTGCAAACCACATTCTTAGTCTGAATTTTACCCCACATTCTTAGTCCGGATTAAAATCCAGTCTTAATTTTTTGAACCAATGCTTGCTTGACATTTACACAAAAACGTCACTTTGTCATTACAACACATTTTGTGTGGCTGTTGTTTGTACGCAGAAGTTACGATGAGATGAGTATACATTGCAGTAAAAAAATTCTTGAAAGCCTATGTGAGGGAATGTCATCATAGTCGACAGGTAACGAGAACTTTACTCATTTATGTTATGTGGATTTTGCTTGCCTTATATAAATATTAAGATGGGCAAACCATTTTTCTTATATAATGCTGTTATTATTAAAAAAAGGATTTAGTGTAGTTTTGTGCCATATCGTTTTTTATATTGATGGATAACCGAGTGAACTGGTTTTGAAATTAAATATAGACTTAATAATTATCCATCAGCTGTGGTATTTGAATAGCTATTAGTGTTGATTGCACCTAAAGGTACTATTCTAAATGTGCACTTTGTTCCTTAGATTTAGTAAATTCTCTTGGGACGAGCTTGTCATAGTCACCATAGTAAATAAGTAGGTAAGATTCGTGTCTAAATTTATATTTATATGTGATATTTTTATTAGTATATATTAAGGGGTAAAAATACTAAACAAACCATACTTCGTTTCACAAGAGAGTAAAGCGATAAAAAGTCTAGGGAATAAGAATCCTCAATTCCGTTTGTTGAAACATGGGACAGATTTACACTGCTTAAAAATATTGATTTTGGGAACCTGCTGTGACAAAAGTATCACCAACGGGTATTCATTATTATAGCTTCCCATAAATTTTAATTTCATTTAGTATTGCAAAGCACAACTTGCCCATAAGCCAATAAAGTAGAAATTGGAACAAGGAGTATAACAAAACTCTTTGGTGACCATATAAAAAGATCTACCAATGTGGCACCTTGTAATATCGGGCAACGAAGTAATGTTTATTATTCTTTGTGAAACAGGCCGGTAGCTAACTTAAATAAATTTCTTGTTGCAACTCATCAAGAAAGGTCTACCAGTCACGTGTTTCCTTCGTAGATGTTTGTAATATATGAAACATAGCATGTGCTTTCCATTACTTCTAATTCCTTATGTTAAACCGTTATAAGAAATTAAATGCAAAATAAAGTTGTTTTTAGAACTATTATTTTATTCTTTTAAGAAATAATTTAACTGCAAATTTAATGTTTATTTGAAGTAACATCCAACAAATATATTGTTATGTTCCGTCACTGTGTCTAAATAATTTAGCTCATACTTAATTTTAAATATCACTCCCTACAGTGTCTACGGTCATGTGCGATGTTGTTAAGCATTTCCGACTTCCCTCTAAATTGAAATAATTGCTTATTCAACACTCTATAGGCTTTATTAGTACATGCAATTATAATTTAAATATAGCAAATTTACTCTTTCAATGTAGTATTAAGTCTGTGATTTTCCTTGAAAATTATAATACGTTTAGAAATGTGTTTTTTAATTGTTAAAACATTTGTTTTTGGAAATATTGCAGTGGAATAGAAATTACCAAATGGGATTCGTGTTATCAATAGTTGTTCCTTTGAGTTTTCTGATGTGGCATATTCAAGTATTCATTGCCGAACTTTTATTTTAAATCTATCTAACGACCTGTAACTGTCCGAAGTTTGTCGTGATAAAACAGAGGTAGTATGTTCTAGCAACCAAGAAGAACAAGGGGGCTTCTACAGCTAATGGATTTATAAAATGGGATTCTGAAATTAGTTAGTACGAAGTTGTTTCTTTGAGATATGGAATTTTTCTAACAACTAAATTATTTTCTGAATTTGGGGCTAATTTACTTGCAATTAATTCAACTCATCACTGTGTAACATGTATAGACATATATTCTAGGTCAAATAATGATTTACTACTAGCTACTGTGTTCATCTTTATTTCTTTTGAATTTGATCCACTTGGTTTTCAAGGAAAAGAATTTGACATGGTGTGCCATGTGATTCCACAGATGTCGACTATAACCAGTTGTTGGATCACACCGGAATGTCCGTCCCAGCTGTAGGAATTCCTATTTCTTTTCTGCATTGCTTTGATGACCTACATCAGGTAGAGTTCAGTCTGGTTTTTGCTAAGTTTTCCTGTTGCTCATCACACAAATTGAGGTAATACAGTGTTGAAATTAAACTTACTTTACTCAAACTGTAGGAATATGCTGACGAAGACAGCTTTTCATATTTGAGTATCAATTGTCAAATATAATTTTCTAACTTTATAAAATTTAGAGTACACTATGTTAAAGTATGCCTTTTTTCTAATACTTTTTTCAGTTACGAGGGAAAGGCATTTCGGCTCGTAACGAGTTATTTCCTTGCTACTGTAATTTACCGTTACAATTTTTTTATAGTTACTTTTCAAGCATTATTTGTGGACTATGTGTAAGTATAGGGTTTGTATGACTATTTTAATACTGTTTTATGTAAATAGTAAATATGTAAATAGAAGGTAAATGAAACAGTTCGCCATTTACTTTTTTTTTAATTGCTGTTTTATATAAATATTAGGATGGAGAGTAGTGACGGAAAACCATTCACTATATTTTTTAATTTCTGTTTTATATAAATTTTAGGATTAAGGCAGCAAATCAGTTTAAGGTAATCAAAGAAGGGTGTTAATTATTTTTGCGAAGATTTTTTGCACTATGCAAATTTTCTGGAATACACTGTGTAAATGTTGTTTTCTATGCGAGTTGTTTTTCTTTTATAGCATGTTGATTTCTTAAGGGTTTGTAAATAAATTTTCTTTCTTTGAGGTTTCCTTTTTCTTTTTGTGTGACCCACGACACTCTGAGACTTTTTAGCCAGCATGGCATTACTTTTTTCGATTTATTTTTCTGTTGCGGTAATTGGTGCAGGCTAACTTTCGTTGCCTACTTTACTACTTTCTTTCTTGTCTGCACGAATTACCGTAACAATATTATTCTTATATTATTTAAAATGTGTTTTTTTCTACTTGATCATACTGTGCGTCCTGTTTCGACTTGCATAATTCTTAATAAATTTTACTAACTAGTTGCACAAAATAGCGTAACATTTTTTTAAAAAGGAAAAGAACTTTTACTTTTCATGTCCAAAATAGATGTTGCCATGAAAACTATGAAAATTAAATGTCAAATACAAACCAGTACAAATGTACTTACGATTACGTATGATTTCATACATTAATTTAAATTTTTCATTTGACATTTGATGTTTGGCGTGTTTTTATGGACACTGCTATTTTGAATACTAAGAATGAACCTTTTCTTTTAATTTTTTGATAAAATACGAGGACATATTTAGTAACTAACGGATAAAATTTGTGAAGAATAAAGTACTTAATAACTTTTATTTGAAACATTTTTCCTTAAAACTTATGTTAGATTTATGAACGGTAAAATCTGAAACGGGACATACGGTGTAAAATAATTATTTAAAGCTTTATAAACATACTATTTTGACATATACAAAAAATTTTAATAATTTTAAAGCATTATCAAATGTCTATTCTAAGCAATTCTATTTTATTTTATTCTTTTTAAATTATATTATTCTATTGAATTCTTAAGTTGTGTATATGTATTGTCTCTGTAATCTGTATCCTATATTTCGTTTTTAAAGTTGCTTGCATGGAATCTACCTATATGCACTTCTTTCTTTTTTGTATTAGTATTTCAAGTTTTTATTACGTGAATTCATGTTGTTGTAAAACCGTTCTTCTCAGAACACCAGTATTATTTTTACATCAAACAAACTGTACCAGTACTGTACAGGTGTATGTTATGATGATAGAGTGTAACAGTGAATAATAAGATATAAATTTTAGTGATTATTTGCGCTCTTATTCAAAAACCCAATGCGAAATCAATCAAAAGTGGTCAAAATTTAATGGCATATAATTTGTGTGTGAAACATGTCGAAGCAATTAGTAAAACTGCAACTGCAAAGCAGGCTGCATTAGAACTTGGCATTGGTCAAAGCACTGTATGGAACATCATCAAAGAAATTGAAGATATGTTCACTCTTTGTACTTTTGCAATCAGTTGCCGACTGTTCAAAAGATGCTATGCAAAATTAATAATGACGATTCGTTATCAAACTTAAGTCGCTCTTCACTTTATCAAATTCTGCAAAAAAATTAGCTTTAAGTACGATACAAGAAAATCTACATTGATTGAAATGCATGTAATTGTTCTTTGGAGAAGAAACTATTTAACATTAATAGGACAATATGACAAAGAAGGCCATAAAGTGTATTATTTGGACGAAACTTAAGTGAATACAGGACACATTAAAAATTAAGTTTGCCACGATACCACGTTAAAACTGCCAGGCAAGCAACTATTGAAGGTTTATCAACAGGCATATAAGATCCATCGGGAAAAGGCAAAAGGTTAATTGTAATTCACATTGTTAGTGAGAGGACTTGTAGATCAGGGATTTTTACGTTTTGAATCAATGAAAACAGCTGTGTTTTTGTTTCATTTCAAGATTCTATTAAATGAATCATGTTACTGGCAGAAAAAATCTGAATTTGGCATTGTAGAAGATGTGGTTGAAAAAAAAGCGATGTGAATTCGGATTCAGGTAGCGATTCAAGTGATGATATGGTTCCATTATAAATTACTTATACAGTAATGCCTACACCTTTTTCTCAATTTTACTATATAGTTTAATCACATTCTTCATGATTCTATACATAGACATGGTCTTATGCCACTTAATTATTTACTATAAATTAGTGGAAAATTTCTTAAAAAGGACAGAATATTGCCTTGTAGAAAAACGTGTTTTATGTATAGCTACTATTAAAATTTTTTTATAATAGTTGTCTCTACTTTGGTTATGTTGAATATACATAAATATAGTTTCAGAATAAAGTACCGTAAATTGGGGAATATATAGATCTTGACGAGTTATCAAGAAAAGCTAAATAGCAGTTTCCTGTAAACCCACCCATTTCCATTATACAGGGTGATGCAGTGATATTGAAAAATACTTGTTTTCCTAGAATATTTTCGTTTAGGGTAGAGACTTTAACTCGAAAATAGATACACGTTAGTTGTATATTAATACGAATTATTATACTTCATTTTGACAAAATAGGATAATCCATTGGCATAGAATAAGGGGCGTTATCAAACAATTTTGAACTTTACTGTTTACACACCCTGTATTTCATAAAAATTAAAACTCATAATTATTCCTCATAAAATTTGCCCCAAAAAGGATACTCCTGGTTAATCTCTATAGAGCTTTCTATTTTCGAGATATTTAAAATTAAGTCGTACTCAACTCATGCATGAAAACAAAGTATTATTAATTCTTTCAAAAATGCAAAGGTTTATTTTATGAATTCGAAACCGGTATCTGATTTAAATCAAATACAGTAAGTTGACAAACGTACATATTTCGTAAAAATAATGTTTCATTTAAATTAGTTTTACTATTAAAATACAAATAATTACAAACTGTTGCTGAATCTTAGTAGGCTTCATTTACTTGGTGTAGTTGTCAAAAGTTATACTCGTTCAATACGTAACTACAGCGTCCTTATTTCTATATACTTAAATTTGTAAATTTTCCAATTATCGTTATCGGTCTCGGTGGCGTAATTGGTAAACGCATAGTTCCGGAAAGACTAAGATACAGGTTCAAGTCCTGCCCAAGACCTTATATTTTCCATCTTTCAATTACTAGCTCGATTTGAAATTATCATTTGGGTTTTGCATAAAACTCTAAGTTATTATTTCATCTTGTTCACTGTGATACGATAGCATTTATCAACTTACCTTGTGTAATTAACTACCTAAAATATTTATATATTTAATACTTGGCTTATAGCCGTAATTTTTAGCGTTGCTTCCTATCTATAACTGATATAAGTCAAAAACTTGAAAATGTCAGATATGATTGACAAAAATGCCAAACGTAATTAAAAGTTAGGTTTATGTATAGTTGTGTACACAATTTAAATTTGTAAATTTTCAAATTATCGTCATAGGGTTTGGTGGCGTAATTGGTAAACTCATAGTTCCGGAAAGACTAAGATA
Source organism: Platerodrilus igneus (assembly GCA_036346225.1). Taxonomy (NCBI): domain Eukaryota; kingdom Metazoa; phylum Arthropoda; class Insecta; order Coleoptera; family Lycidae; genus Platerodrilus; species Platerodrilus igneus. The sequence continues at coordinate 1,519,454 of JARFIW010000439.1, read as the reverse complement.
CAGGTTCAAGTCCTGCCCAAGACCTTATATTTTCCGTCTTTCAATTACTAGCTCTATTTGAAATGGTCATTTGGGTTTTGCATAAAACTCTAAGTTATTATTTCATCTTGTTCACTGTGATACGATAGTATTTATCAACTTACCTTGTGTAATTAACTACCTAAAATATTTATATATTTAATACTTGGCTTATAGCCGTAATTTTGAGCGTTGCTTCCTATCTATAATTGATATAAGTCAAAAACTTGAAAATGTCAGATATGATTGACAAAAATGCCAAACGTAATTAAAAGTTAGGTTTATGTATAGTTGTGTACACAATTTAAATTTGTAAATTTGCAAATTATCGTCATCAGTCTCGGTGGTGTAATTGGTAAACGCATAGTCCCGGAAAGACTAAGCTACATGTTCAAGTCCTGTCCAAGGCCTTATATTTTCCATCTTTCAATTACTAGCTCGATTTGAAATGATCATTTGGGGTATGCATAAAAGTCTAAGTTATTATTTCATCTTATTTACTGTAATACAATAGTATTTATCAACTTACCTTGTGTAATTAACCACCTAAAATATTTATATATTTAATACTTGACTTATAGCCATAATTTTGAGCGTTGCTTCCTATCTATAACTGAAATAAGTAAAAAACTTGACAATGTCAGATATGATTGACAAAAATGCTAAACGTAATTGAAAATTAGGTTTATGTATGGTTGTGAACACGATTTAAATTTGTAACTTTTTCAATTATCGTCATCAGTCTTGCTGGCGTAATTGGTAAGCACATAGTCCCAGAAAGACTAAGATACAGGTTTAAGTCCTGTCCAAGGCCTTATATTTTCCATCTTTAAATTACTAGCTTGATTTGAAACGATCATTTGGCCTTTGCATAAAAGTCTAAGTTATTATTTCGTCTCAACTTACCTTGTGTAAGTAAGTAACTATCTAAAATATTTATATATATTATATATATTGATATGATAACGCCGTACTCGGTGTAATAAACGTTCTACTTAACACCACCGCTCTGTGTTTCTCACTTTATTCTTTTACTGCTCTTATTATTATGCCACGGCTAGCCCTTTTTAATTTACACAGAGTGCACAACGTTACGATGATCAATTTTCTTTCACCCCTTTATGATTACCTATTTGAATTGATAAAACGAAGTCAATTAATTTCATATAATGAAAGGAAATAATATTTACACTTCGCAATTTTAGAAATTCTTTGAATACACTCTTCAATCAATTAATAGTGTATGGATTATTTATCCCAAAATTTATGTTGTTTTAATTTAAAATAAAGTCACCAAAAACAACATCTTTACAAAAAAATCTGGAACGTTCGAGACCTTCTTATGATTATTATGTAAGTTTTAACGTACTCAATGTCCCTGGTTGACTCTTTACAAATTAGTGAGAAAATTAATATATTCAATGTTAAAATTTAGATTAGAAAATGTTTCTTATAACTAGGTAGATCTGACCTGATTTGTTTTGTGTTATAGATCAACACCCCCTTATTATCTTCAATCGAATACCAATGCTCTGCTTTGTACACCTTGTCTCAGAATTGAAACAGAATTAAAATTAGAATTGTTTTCGACACAGATTAAAATTCTTTTCAATGCAGATTAGAACCATAAGTATTTTCGACGTGGATTAGAAGCATAAGTATTTTTGACGTGGATTAGAATTGTATTTCAACGTGGGTTAGAACCATAAATATTTTCGACGTAAATTAGAATTGAAATTTCTTATATTTGCAGATTAGAACCATAAGTATTTTCGACGTGGATTAGAAGTCGTTTTCTAAAAAAAAACTGCAAAATCTTTTCATATATTCTTAACACAATTTTCACTATATTATAAACTTTATTTATTTGAAGCGTACATATTTGGTTAAAAGTGTCTTGGATTCAACGTGCGTCAAGTTGAGACTGGGATGTCTTATTACCGGTGGGTGTTAAATAGCCTTTTCCCACTACCTTTGGGTGTGGGTTTCCAAGCAGTTTTACAGATTGTCACGACCAACCAGGTTTGTCTTTAATATTTCAAGCCGTTTTCTGATGAAATTATTTCGGATTTTCATGTCATGGTTGTTTATTTGCGATCTTTGCTTGCCTTATTATTTTTTATCGCGTCCAGACTTTAAACTTACGTCTGTTGTTTTGTATAGATTATGCTTTTGGATAATTGTATAAAAATAAATGATGTAACTCTAGTGCTGTTTTCGTTCATGTATTTATTTATGCGTTTTCTTATCAAAGCGCTTATGGTTCCAGCGTAATTGCATGAAGATTTGTTAGATTTTTCTTATCTTCTGCATATTTTATTTTATAACTTGTAGAACACTTCTCAACGTATGTTTAATTACATGTACGATTATTTCTCTGCTGAATACGCGTTCTATTGTTGAAAGATATGCTTACTGGCATCATTTAAAGTTAATTATGGTCTATATACAGGGTATTAAATGCTTGCTATTTACATAATGTACGAATTACTTATTTTTCTGCTAAATAAATGTTGTTTTCTGATTTCTATTGCTATTTATAGTTACTAACATGACCCTTACTACTCAATACACCCCTAAACAACCCATTATCACAGCAATATATATGACAATAATTGGAAAATTTACAAATTTGAGTCGTGTACAAAACTATACATAAACCTAACTTTCAATTACTTTTGGCATTTTTGTCCATCATATCTGACATTGTCAAGTTTTTGGCTTATGTCAGTTATAGACAGGAAGCAACGCTCAAAATTACTGCTATAAGCCAAGTATCAAATATATAAATATTTTAGGTAGTTAATTACACAAGGTAAGTTGTTAAATACTATCGTATTACAGTGAATAAGATAAAATAATAACTTAGACTTTTATGCAAAGCCCAAATGATCGTTTCAAATTGAACTAGTAATTGAAAGATGGAAAATATAAGGTCTTGGACAGGACTTGAACCTGTATCTTAGTCTTTCTAGGAGGACCATGCGTTTACCAATATGATTGACAAAAATACCAAATGTAATTGAAAGTTAGGTTTATGTAATTTGGGCTAACATTCCATTATTGATTTTATTTTTTCCTACTAGCTCGCTCCTTTTGTGGGTAACAACCTTTTATGTATGAAAACACTGTAGGAGTATAAACCAACGTTCATTAATAAAGCATTTGCTAGTTTACCTTTTATAATTAGCATGTTATGTATAAAATATTAATGAGTTATTAAGGTCTTGCGAGGTTTACTTTCAGCCGGAAGCAGCATATTGAAAGAGGGAGAGAGATCCACAAAGGTTCAGACGAATTTATTGTTGGTATAGCTACATGTGCACTAAAGATCAACAAAGACAGTGAGATTTTATTTAAGAATACTTCACAGTGGGATATGTTATAAATTTCATTAATTCAGGAATGTGGTGTAGGGGTTAAAATTTACTTTTAGGATAAGCGCATTATTTAAAGTGTTTGCAGAATGACCTTAGTTTTATGTGATTATTCTAATTATTTTTGCTGGAGTTTGAAGAAATAAATGTTTATAGGTTGTGTTATTGTTTATGTCTTAAATCTGTCACTATTTAAACCTACATATGAGAGAGAGTTAAGCATAAGCATTGTGTTGCATATCTCTTTTGGTCTAATACAATAGAACTGGGCTTGTGGATAATATACAACAGTATTTTAATATTTGGTATAATGAACTATTATGGGATATGGGGTGTTGAAATCTTTATTCCTAGTAAAGAGGGTAATGATCTAAAAAAGTTTGGAAACCTATGTACTACAACATATCAGATTGTGCACTTAAAATTGGATGTTTGGTAAATGTGTCAATAAGACAGCGATTAGTTACTTTTAATTGATTCGTGTTAGATGAAGGCCAAAACAGCTTCTTAAATTTGGTCTGTGTAAACCTACCTGCTATGTAGCCGATCAAACCGTAAGTTTCAGCAGGTATAATTTAAAACACTCCTCCTAGTTTAAAACTAGACTATAGTGATAACACTTATGGAAAGATTTTATGTCTAGGCATAAAAGTTTTATCCATGATAGTTAAGCTTGAACTCCTTAAACAATATTTATTGTGGTTTTTACTGTATTTCGTAAATGACATTTGCACTTCCATATCTTGATTTAAAGTAATTACATTTAGCAAAAAATAAAATTATAATTTGTTTTTATGTGTATCTGGCATTGCGTTCTCATCAAGGAATAGATGGATATATGTCAGAAAGTTTGTGGTCAGTATTCTATATATAACTGTTGTTTGATGTTGTAATCTATTCCAATTAAAGAAAAATAGAACGTGTAAATTATCAGAAAGTTACTTTGTGAACTCTTGGTTGTTGGTTGTGGCTGCTTTGTAGACCAATAACTAAAATGTCTGAGAACTTACATTGTAATGTTTATTTACATGATATACTATTTCATATTTTGTTATAATACTGGAAATTTAAAAAAAATTTGTATTTAATATCGGACAGAAATTTTATACAATGATATCAAAAACAATATTGTTTAATTAAATAGTTTGTGACTACTTCGTATTCTGTTGTGTAAAATAAAATTGGGTGATTTGCTAATTCTTTCAAATTTTGTAAATTATGACTAAAAACTTTTTTATGTTGATGTTGCAGAATCAGCCACAAACGCTACCACATCCACCACCATCGGTTACACCTATCGACAGTGATACCTTATCTAAAATTTTATTCGATCAGGGCCCACCAGTTACACTGCCTACCGATATAGTACCACAATCTGAGGTTCAAACCGTAGTTGCTAATGTTATCAAACAATCTCCTGTGGTGAAGGACGAAATACCTTTAATACCAATTCAACCTGTTGTTCCTATTATTAATAAGGAAGAAACTAAATTAGCGGTTAAACAATCAGTTATGTCACCTTTAGATAATAATTATACAGATCCTCTAGAACAAACATTAGCAAATTTAGAAAATGAGATAATAAATACAGAATCAGTTAGCAGTATACCTCTAATACATCCAACTATCATTAATCCTATTCCTAATTTACAGACAAATGTAGACGTTAAATCATCGATGAATAGCATAATGCCACCAATGAATTCAACGATTCCTCATGCATTAGACCATCATATTCCTTTAGTAACACCTAATAGTTCAATTACATCAAATATAATGATGCACACAGGAATTGCTAGGAATGGATATCCAATTAAGCATGAATATGATATGACTATGAACAATAATTGTGTGCCAGATATAAGTAGTATTCCAATGAATATGTCAGTTCCATCGATGTTTGATCCATTACCACAAGCAGATATTAAAAAGGATCTATCGATGCTTCATGCCAAACCACTAGAAGACTTAATTGATCCAATGAATGATCGAAAAACAAATACACCTCCTGAACAAAAACAAAGTTATAATTATAAATCCAAACAAGAACAAAACATAAAAAATGCAAGTTCCTGGTCAAGTTTAGCTCAATCTGGGGGCTCTCCACCACATACACCTGTTGGAAATGTTATTCCTAGTATGTCGGGTGTTAGTAATAGTAAGCAAGTAATGGATAGCTTTAAGGCGTTTCAAAAACAGGCCAAGGAAAAGGCTGATCGAGAAAAGCAACGTTTAGAAAATTTACAAATGAAGAGACAACAGAAAGAACAGGCAGAAAGGGAACGACTTAGGGCCGAAAACGAGCGACGCAGAGAAAAGGAAGAAGAGGATGCTTTAGAAAAGGCTAGGTACTTAATAAATATTAGAGTATAGTCGGTAGTCTACTAATTCTTTAAGATTATTTTCTTCTGCATTTAGGAAGGCAGTGGCAGAACAACAGCAACCACCTGCAGTTGCTCGTGTTGAAGAATTGAAACATTCACCTTCAGAGGGTAGTAATTCTCCTACTTCTCAAAGTTCTACTTCAGAAAGAGCAGAACGGGAACGACAGAGGTTACGTGAGCAAGAACGACGACGAAGAGAAGCAGTAAGTAAATTTGTATTATCTTATTATATTGGGCATAAACAGAGTGAAATGGCTAGGCAGAACCTGTATAACATTTAACTGATTGACATATACAGTGTAATCTCTCTATAACGGATACATATGGGATAAAAATTTTTGTCCAGTATAGAGAATTTTCCACTTTATAGAAAATGTGTTTAACTGAACAAAATATTTTTATTCAAAGTATATATATTACATTACAAACACAAAGAAATTGAAATTAAATTAACACATACTTGAATATCTACATATACATAAATCTGCTTAGGTACAATTTATTTGAAAAAAATCAGTAATGCAATTTGACGAGTTTGTGATTTTAAACTGTAGCATTGAGTAACATTTATTTTTCTTTTTTAATGTAAGCACATTACCTTTACTTTTTGTAGCCATAACTGTAAACAAGTTAAAGCACCATCAACTGATACTGATTAATGACGAAATCTTTCTCTAAGTTAATGACGTTGTCAAGAACCGATTTTTATTTACATGCTTCTGCACATTATTATAGTATTAACATTATAATCAAGGCTAGGCACTAACAAGATAAATTTGATTAACCTCAAAAAACAAGGCCAAATTTAATTAACAACTTACTTTGTATGTACATAATTATTATGAAAAAGAAATGTCAATTATAGAGACATTACATTTGAGGTTCCAGTTGTCCTCGTTCGTTATGAAGTGCCTATTGGACAGAAATATAGCAAACAATAAATGTGTATAATGTAATCGGGACTATGTAATAATGTCCTCACATCTACTTTGTAGAGGTGTCCGTTAAGGTTTCATTGTATTAACATCTATGGTGTGGTTGATTTAGTAATTCATATAGATTTTAGAAATCCTTGGAGTTTCAAAATAAATTGTCATTATTGTTATTTGCGATTGATATTCTTTTTGAGAGGAGTAAAATGTCTCTTTTTACCCAAGGAAGTAAAATATTATTTTTCCTCCAAGATTTGTAACCTAAATAAAAAAGAATTAATTTAAATTTATTTTTCATTAATTACAATATTTATATTGACCTCACTACAAAATTAATAATATTAAAGAAATGGCACGTTTCTTTATTAACGAGATTTGGCTACTTTCAATGTACTTAAAGACGTCTTTGACGTCGAAGTGTTCATTTTGCTAATTATTGCACACAACACAGATGGTGATGCAGTCGTCAATGTAGTCCTATGAAGTTGGTAGTCAAAATTTCCTCCCAAAATTTTATCTACTATGATTTGTTTGTTATTCAAGACGTTTACATACCTCTTAGCAACCATGGAGAATTTCTACCCCTAGATGCCACTTTACAACATCAATTAGTTCCCGAATCTGCAAGTAATGGTTCAGAGGTGCATTTGAAACAATCTTCTGCATAAGATTTGCAGTCCAGCAATTTAAAAAAAAGAATTTTCTCAGTAATTTTTTGAAGGTATTTTTGCCATTGATTGTGAAGTGTATCTGTTATTCTTAATATTGACAAAAAAGATTTGAGTAGAGAGTATTTACTTCCCATACTTCTGCACTTTCTACACAATTCAACAAAAGGAATTGTACTATTGGCTAAATTGTTTACAACAAAGCTCCTATTTATTTTAGTTTTTGGTGTTCATAGCATTAAATAAGAATGAAGAGCTAGGGTCATTAACATCATCAACTGTTGGTTAACCAGCAATGCCTAGAATAAGTGCAACCTAGAAAAATTTTTAAGTACATTACGTTGTTACATACAGTTTTTGGCCCTCAGAATATCTAGCAGGTAATTCAAAGAAAATTCAGTGAATTACTCCACTAAAAATTCCATGCCGGTAAAATACCGAAAACTTTGACTGTACGAACAAAAATGTTGTTGTTCCGCCGACTAACTCAGTGGGACGGGTGGTGTAAGTGTTTGATGATGGTTCCAGAATGCTATCGGGTATGAAGTGTGGTCTTGGTTGCGAAATACCTTGGACGTCACCTAATCTCGCATGGTTACTAGAGAAAAGCCCTAGCATGAATAACAAAGATTGTGTCAAAATCTTGGGATCAGCAGAGAGATTCTGACTTACAAAATACCTGAAAATTCATTGAAACAAGCATTATTTTAAATCTAAAACAAACCTAAACCTGTAGACCTATTTATAACTGCTAACTGCAAAGAAGATTTCTGAAAGTAAATGTTAGATAATATCTGAAATATTTAATCACGCTTTAAACAAAATTCACAAGGTAATTTATTTTGACAAAACTGTAACTATACAATTCAAAATAATGGAAAAATCAAATATACAATCTTTACAAAATTTGCTGCGACATTATTAATTCTATAACAAGTGCATTCACACAGTACCAGCTTACACAAATATTAAAAGTTTCATATGTCCTAAATCTACTAACTAAAAACGGACACCTATTAACTACAACTTAACTTAAACGCAGACCCATTTGTAAGTACGTTCTTTATATAGTCAATAATACATTTACGTACTAACCTTTGTACCGGTATAGTTTCACTCTTTGCTTATTATTTCAATTTTTAAACTACCATCTTGTGATTAATTTTTTCCTTCACCAAAGCTTTGACACATCTCAACTTACTTCCAACACAGGGATTGAAGAATTAGGAACCAATATGCTCCTAAAAAATTAACTGAACCGTTTCGTAAGAGATTATCCGAACATAATAGGCTACTTAGCCTAGCTTGCAATCCTCTAATCAAGGTACTTGGCCTGCTGAAGCGACCTATTGAGCGTCTTGCTTGGAAGCATAGAACTGCTCTTTTTAAAACATGAGGAATTCTCGGCAAACTTTGGACGGATGAATCAAAATTAGACGCCTTTTGATGTCGCTTTCTCTATCTAATCTCTTATACATTTATTCTTGTGTATTTCAGGTTTTACATGTAATCTGAATCAGCATAAAACTTTATATGACCTGCTTTGTTCATAAAATGATGAAATAATCGACACCATTATATATTCTCTAGACAAAACAAATCAAGCTATATTAATTACTATAATGACATCATCCCTAACCTTCTTAAAAACTGACATATGATTTCTATAACCTTGGATTATAGATTGAATATGATGCCAAATATTTCTCTCTTAAATTAGAATTACAGAAGCCTAAAACTTATATTTCTTGAAGGGAATAACCCAATCCTATTGGTGGACTTTACTTATACGGAAACTAGTAAAATGAAATACGATTACAATCATCTAAGGGAATATCACAACGCTTTGAAACAGTTTGTCTCCTTTATTAATAAATAGTAAACATCGTCCAAGGCTTGGATAAGAAATTTATCCATCGGCTCAGCAGTTAATAGTTTGATTACACCCATCACTTTTTAATGTTTGAAAAACCAGTAAGTTTGGAAATTTTCATATGTCGAAGTGATTTTTAATTTTCAGATAGTTTTAAGTACGGAAAAGTTAGAACAAAGAGTAAAAGCACTTGCTATTTTTGGCTTTTTATGAGAGCACACTAATAAAGCTATAGCTTTTTATCTTCTGTTGTGCATAAAACTCTGCAAAACTTCACATGGGTATTTGTATATCGTCTTTGACTTTTTGGTTAATATTTCCTCAACAGCCACGTTAGCAGCTCATTTATATCAAAAATTTTTGACTTAATTTTATTATTATTTAGAATTACACTCATTTTTAAATGATAAAGGCAATCTAAATAAAGTATTGCTGTTTATGTTACTATAGTTTTGCAATAAAGCCTAATAAAGTAAATGTAATCAATAGAATGTTAATGATATTTTGTGCAAATGTGAATTAATTTAACAGTTTGATATATTGATATTTTCATTAAACTATTTTATGAATATGTAAGTGCATATGCTCTCGAAAGTACACAAAATAGCGTATACACTTTACAATGCTCACCATTGAAATATCTTAAACAGTCACAGATACAGACTCGGTTAAGTGGGAGAAAAGGTGCATACTTTTATGCCTTCCAATATTCCGAAAAAAATCTAATATAGCCTGAATTATGGTTGAAATACTGAAAAATATCTATTCTTTTTGTTTGTAACTTTTTTTTTACGAATAAATTGTTATAAAATTTGACATGGTCTTTCTATGTCAACTACATATTCAAGTTTTCATTGATCAGTTTTGAGATTCTTATGGCTGCCATTTTAGATTCTACCAACATTAAAAAGCATAAAAGAATCTAATTTCAACCATATATTACACATGAACAATGCAACATTATTTACTAACCAAAAATCATTATTTAAACGTGTTCAATAAAAAAATCAAGTTGCCGTGGACTTAAGTAACAGAATTAAAGCCAAAATGAATTGCACAATGATGAAAATGCAGAACAGAAGCATAAGCAATTCATCGAACTTTTTTAATTAAATATTTAAACATTTTAGCAAATTTTAACAAACTTCTTAGTTACCTATGAATACCTAAATTCCAAACCTACCGACCTAACTGTAAACTTGTAACAGTTTGTTTTTCCTCTTCTAAAATAACGTATAAAAATTATGTGTTCTGCTATAAAATTTTTAAATTTACTTTTATAATTCATTATAAATCGTACTTCTACAATTAATACAAAGTTAAAACAAGGTATTGTAATTTCGAAACACCTCAATTATTGTCCCTCTTTATTCTAATTATCTAGTAAATAAAGCGCATAGTTATAAATGTCCAGTTTGTATTTTAAAACCATGCTAAAACTCGAACAAGCTATCCAGAATTTCCATAAAGTATCTTCAAAGTAATATCAAACAGTGTGCTTCTGCACACCTGGTTGTTGAGGTCATTGTTGTCATCAAGCCGAACCAGTCAGCCCTTTATCATTCTAACGTCAACATGGAAAAATTGATATCCAAGGCTAACTTGCGAGTTGCAATTTAGTTTCAAGCAATCCATCGATCTGTAGCTGTAGAAACTCATCATGGTTTGTAATTTCTATTTCTAAATAATTCAGAAGCAACACTAAAGAACTAAAGAAACTACACTTAAGAACCAAAGCAATAATGGCCGTGCGAAACTGTTAATTTTACTGCGTATAAGATTTATACGTTCCTCATGCTTCAACGTGGAGGCTTTGTTTTGTTTCGGAAGCAACATTTAAGAACTGATTAATGGTTGTAAGAAGAAGTTAATTTATTTGCGTATAAAACGATTACGCATTGGAAACTTACAATATGGTTCTAGTTTACAAGGCGTTGTTATAACAATGTAGACAACTTCTTTTTTTATGTGTTTGTTCAATGTTGGAGGTCCACATGTGGGTCGAGCTTGTTTGCTAAATGGTTTGTAAGCAGCCATGCCCTGAGTTCAAGGTCGGTAAGTGATCTTCTTTTATTGAGACAATCATCTGTTCGACGTTCACGTCATGTTTAAATCGTAATCTTGGTAGTTTGAACCCATGGAAACTAACATCTTTGTGATAATATTTAATTATGAATTTAAATTTTCAAACGTTGCTTTAGATCAAAATTATGCTTTATAAAATTGTTTATCTAACAAAATCTTTATGAACTTACATTATGAATAATATAGTCATGTACTTGCTTACACAATATAACTATATAACGAAGTTTAAATTTACTAGTTTAAAAGATCTTATTACAAAACTAATTTTGTATGTATGTGAGTCATTTAGTCAGTACTGAAAAGATTACAAAAAACGCTCATAGTTAATTGTGTTAATGATATTTATAGTGCCTATTTGCTTTAGAGGCTTTTTTATTTAAATTGACCAAGATTAACAATATAAATATATAAAATTAATGGAACATTAAGAAAACTTATAGTAATTATCTGTCAGAATAAATCAGAAGTATTTTTCAGTTAATATATGTGTTGATACTTAAGAGCCTTGATTTATTTATAAACTTAGAAAAGGTTAATTACACCTAAAGAAGCACTTAAGAAATAGTGTTTGTTCTGTCCATACTTATCACTGGATTCTATGAATTATATATAAACCCGAAGTGCATAAATTTAATAAGTAGAGTGTCCATGCACTATTACACAAAAGAAAAATATCATAGATGCACAAAACCTGTCTGATTTATTGATTTTTTAATTTGAGGCGCAAATTGCTGTTTCTAATATTATTTTATTTACTTTATTTTATTTCAGGATAAACGTAGTACCATCTAAAAATACAAAATCTTGTATCCCAATAACAGAATATATTCGTTGAGGTTACTGTATTTTTCTTGGCGACATTTCTTGTTTTTACACCTTACTTAAGTACCGTGACGCCCTACCCATCCGTATTTATTTAACGACCCCCCTGATAGTTTCTAAACCGCTGAAGATAGAGTTCAGAGCTAGTGCGGAAGTCTTCAAAAGTCAGTTGTGTTAATACGGATAAAACTATATCTTTTGCACGACTTTTGTGAGAAAAAATAAAGATCTTCTTAGAAAGTTGCACTATCGCCCAAGGCGTGGGGCAACAATAAGTTTCAAACTATAATATTTACAAATATTACTCAAAGTGACTTTCACCATGTTCACTGTTCTACAATCCATATTCGCTGTCGCGCTACAAATATTTGCAGCTGGGATCGACTGAAATACTCTGGTAATTGTTATCTAGGTTCATCTTCATTTTGGATTGGGCTACCATAAACTTTATTTTTGTGAAACTCTACAAAAAGTAATTTAGAGGATTATTTATGGCATGGGGATCGTGTTGGTCAACACTAAGGACTGTTTGTTCTAATTCAAGAGTTGCTGAAAGTATGTAGGATTTCTCAGTGTTTTTAGCTATAAAGTGTCAAGCATTTGTTCTAGTGCATTCTGCAATAAATGACCAATCAAAAGATCAAGATTGTAGCAGAAATAAATTCCACTCAGTGTAAGTACCTATAATTTGCTTCGATGATGGAATCTGAGTTTGTGTTTTGTTTTAAAAGAGAATTAATTTGCCGTAATGCTGTTTAATTGTTTACATTAAGATCCTGTTATAGTTACACAAGTTGTTTTATTTGTATTAATACATTAATGTATTTATTATTGTTCGATAATTGTTGGTTTGAAAACTCTTAAGGTTAGGAATTTTGTCCATTAGCATTATTTATCTAGTATAACTGGTCATTTGTCTCACGCGTAGGTAACGTGCTTGATAACGTTTGATTCAGAATAGCACGGACTTTCTTGCTATCCTCATAAGGGACAACATGTCCACCGATAATAAATCGATAGCATGGACGCAGAGGTTCGGTTATTTTGTTGTAGAACACTGACCTGGTCTACATCATGTTTGTTAGAAACGAAACTTCTCAATGGTATGTTAGTTTTTCATTATTTGATACAAAATTAATTCCTTATTATTAGTGCAACTTGGATAATAACTTTGATAATTCTTTGATGATAATTTCGATGAATCGTTTGAGTTTAACAAAATGAAATTTCGCATTTATGTATAAAGAAGATAATTCAGAACGAGCTGTAGGTTTTAATATTCGCGCTATGCAGGAAGGTAGTTGACACTTACTTATCTTGGTTGCTTTGGCCTTGTGAAGCAGATGATTGATGTTAGTTGAAAGACTCTTCTATGTTATAAAGAAAAACTCGTTTTGATCTAGAGTAACTACTTAAATTAAAATTTTATTGCTGTACCTGGTGTAAGTCTCAGTCTTTGCTTTGAATTTTATAACAAGACTATTTGTTGTTTGCTAAAATGCAAATTATGGAAGTTTCGTAAATGACATTTTGTAAAAATTCTACCAGTAAGGCGTTTATAACACGTTTGATGTAGTTAATGAACTTATAATTTTTTGTTATTAAAATTATTTCTTTATTGGAATATTTGTAGAAATTCTAACATTGACCTAGTTTTTCTAGTGTCAGATCAATTTGTTTGTCATTTTAACAAATCAATTTGGACAACACTTTAGATAATTTTTTTGTTTCAGAACGACCTAGTGTAAGTGTAATAAAAAACGCGGGGTAATTAAAAACTTTTTGTAAGTTTATTACCCTTTATCCTCGTGACTATCAGCTATATACTGAAACTCTCTATTTTTAATCTGATATCACTAGGTCGAGATTTTCTTCTTTATACTCCAAGCCCAGGGTAATGTCAGATGGAAAACGGCTTTAGACAAAGAAAACTCTTAGGGGTTAAACGGCTAGTAGAGTGTTAGCTCTGGGTAGATCATGAGCATGGGTCATGGGTGGATAATCGACCAAAAATATTTTTAATAGGCGCCACCGTATTTTTTAATACAAGTGCCAACAAAATTTAACTGTGTTTGTATAAGGAAATGCGGAAACCTTATCTTAACACCACTATCATAGCCATAAAATTTGAATTTCACTCTTTATCACACACTTACCAAAACCTCAACCACCAGATGTGAAACAGTTGTCTCAGCTTTACCTGTGAACAAACAAAAACACCACATGGACACTATTTGTGTCTTCAAAAGCATATGCCAAAAATAGAATAAATGAATTTAAACATCTGTGAAATACTAAAGGATTCATTTTCATTACTCTGTCTTTTTACTTAAGGAGGATTTGCTCTAGTTTTCTCTTTCCTAATTTAAATGTTGTATAATAAAACGTCTTTCAAAGGAAACAAAAGGAATTCTATTTATATATAGAAATCTGATTATATACATGTGACTGCAATATATATACTTACTATCTTGTCATAAATTTTTTATAAAAAGAATTTTAGTGAAGTTTAACCTTCAAAATAAATATGTATAAATTGATCATTTCTATAAAATTTAGTTTAAGCAAACATGTCATAATTTATTAGTTCATAACACATGATTTTATTTTTACTATAATCATTGAAGCGCTTCCTTGACCATTTACAACAAAGATTGATCATCAGAAAAATAGCGATCATAAAATGCAACTACTCAAATTTAACTGTAATCTACAAAAAATATACGCGAATTTCAGCACCAATAAAAAGCTTTTACATGACCTGAATGTTTTAAGCAAAATGTGAAAATTAAATCAAGACTGCATCTGGCGTCTAGATTAGGAAACAGAATCTATACTATTTTTTATCTGACATAAGTTGTCATTCTAAATATCTTAAAACACATTGTATGCGTGTACAAATAACTGACAAACTAGATATTTATTCGGTGTGTTATTAACTTTAAAAAACTACTTTATATTTTTGTTACTCTAATAATCAACGTAGGAAATCTCATAATAATTTACTATACTTTCAAAGTTACGGAAAGTTTCAAACACTCACGTGTATCCAAATAAATTGCAGGTGCAAAATCATGACGTCAGCTGTTGTATTTTTCCAGCGTATTAATCATCAGTGAGTTTGAAGTACCAAGATTCTTTGTTGAATAAACCATTTCTATACGGCGTAGTTAAATAGATAGAACGAAACCATAACTGCCTGCTTTAAATTACTGCGACGAAAATTTATTATAATTTAACATTGAAAATTGTTGTTGTAGATATGTCCATTAGATATTGCACTAAAGTGAAATATATTAGTTTAATTTATTGTATTAATCTATACCAACTGTCTTAAATGATGTATATTATCGTTCCATGTTCTCAACTCAAGTTCTTCTTCTTGACTCTATTACTCGTGTTTTAGTCGGGCCATCTTGACTTTTATCTCTAGTCTACAAAAAAGCGACTTCACTCTCGGACGTTTGAAACAAAAGTGCTGATAATTAACTGGACAACGCTTGGTAACAAGCCTCAGAATATATATCTTCTAGAATCTATGTGTTATTATGAACATTATACTTTAATTTTTATTGGCTGAATATTTACGAATTAAATGCTTTAAAATTTATCTGTTTTATTATTAATTTATTAGGCTTGGTGTAACAAGAAAAAAAATACGTTACACTAGCTTTGTTTGTGCTTTTAAATAGGTGAAATCTGTGGGTCAATTGTATAACAATTAGTTGAATAATTATACTTTGAATTGTCATTTTAGAAACATACGTATTATTAAGAAACATATGTAATCTTTCAACATATTGGAGAAGGAGAACAGAACGTAAATAATTGTAAATTTTGCTCTTTCATGAAGTTAAGTTATTAATCAGTATTACTTGACTAAATTTCATTATTGAATAGCTATCAAATATTTTGAGGTGTTGAATTTAATTTCTTGTATATTATTATAAACTTTTTAAAGTAACGAAACTAAATTTTGGTTAATACATGAAACTTAAGTTACAATCTGAATTATTTTTTTTTGGTTTCACAAGAAAGTATGAAAGCTTGGTCACATGCTATTTGTCCTCAAATTTAAGACAATATCACCTTGATATTGGTAAAATAATGATGGTTTAGTATTCAGATAACAATAAACTTAAAAGTGGAGTTTGAAGTAGTTGTTGGTATTTCACAGAAATTATTTTGTACGCATTTGTGTTTAGGTGGAGAACCACAAATGGTGGTCTTTTGTTTGATTAATAAAAAATTCTTTTTTACAGGTTTGAAATTGTGATTAAGCTTTTTCAAACATACGGGTTTCCATTGGAAATTTAAACGCCGTGACGCCTTTAAATTTTGTATTTTTTGTGCTAAAACAAAATCGGCCCTTGACCCCCCTCTCATGCAAGAATGCTGGATTAAGTTCCACAGTTAACCGTATTGCCTTGCAGGGAGTTTTCTTTTTACTATTAGCCGTTTGTCAACGAACTTTACCCTGGGCTGCTTTAACATTCAGAAAACTGGTGCACTTCAGAAACATTACGTGTTAGACTGTCACCTCTGGCAAGGGCTTATTAGAGTTTAGTTTCATCTTCCCCTGATACACTTCTGGTTTTACCTTGGCGCCCAGACTGTAACAAGCTGTAACAAACACAGTACAGTATAAAGTATGAGCCTAGTAAGTGGTTACCTAAAGGACCGCACCAAACATTTACCAAAAATTGCATTTGGGTCTGATTATGCGGATTTTTACTTGCATAATAATGTTTATTTTTGCTATTAATTATTCCGCTATTGGTAAATAATGTTTTATTGACTCAGAGTATTTTACCACAACGATGGGTATTTTCTGTTAGTTGGTCACGAAACAAGTGACAAAATTCTAATTTTCTTCGTTCCTCTCCTATATGTAAAGTTTGTACTGGTCTAAACTTGAAAACGTGAAATTTTGTTTCCTTAATATTTTGAAAATATAACAACAGATGGGATTATTCAAGCTTTCAAAAACTGAGGAATAAACCAACTGCTGGAATGGGTCTTATCAATTGTTTATTGTTTAAAAAATACTGAATTTATGTACTAGATAAACCACTAATATTGCTATTTAATTTATTATTGAACACTTGCGGTTTTCTAATTGATTGGAAATATATGAAAGTCTGTCCAGGGTTAAAATGTGGAAATGCCACAGATGTAAGTAATTATTACCCAATGTGTATTTTATCTAACTTGGCAAAATTATTTGAAATAATAATTCATAGTCGTATATACTTACAACTTTGATGTCAACTCTCACATAAACAACACGACTTTCTACCAAACCATTTCACAATCTTCGACTAGGTTATACTTACACAGTACCTAGCTGATGCAATTGGATGTAATCTACGCAGATCTTTAAAAAGCTTTTTCGTTTAGGTCACAATATGCTCTTGATTAAGATGAAAAATTAGGTTTTTCTTGTAAGTTGATGGATTTTTGGATCGCCAAGAAATTATATTGTATAACGGTAATTTCTCTTCCAAATATATAGCTACATTGGGTATTGCACAAGGATCAAATCTAGGACCTTTATTGTTTATTATCTTCATTAATGATCTGCCAAAAGTATCGTTTGAGATAGCCTGTTACGCAGATGGTTTAAAATTTACAGTAAAATATAATCAACACATGACTGCTCTAAACTCCAAGATGATATTGACAAAATACATGACTGGTGCCTAGAAAATAAGCTTTCTTTAAACACAAGCAAGTGTAGAGTGGTATCTTTTACAAAAAGAGCATCCTTCTTGCAATACGGCTACAAAATTTAAAATGAAATTTTAAATGGAGTATCTACAGTAAATGATTTGGGCATCACCTTTGATACTAGACTAACTTTTGAAAGCCATATTTTACTCAAGGTCTCTGAAAGATTATGTGCTTATGAATTTCTAGTTAGAGCTTGTCGTGAATTCAAAACTGTAGAAACCTTATAGCAACTGTACTACTTGTACATAACAATTTAAACTGGTATACAGCTTTCTAATATGGAATTCTTGTTATATTATGCAATCCTTGGAACTTGAACGGGTGCAAAAAAGGTCCTAAAATATTTGTATTTCAAGAGAAGGGGAGTATACGCAGCTCAAGGTATGGATTATGTTACACTATTTTATGACACAAACTTTACCTATCTAGAAAAACGGAGAAAATACACAGCATTAACTTTCCCGTTCAACATGTCACAATAAAATTGATTGCTCTGAAATTTTTTTAATAACTTCAATCTCACATACCTAGAATTGAAGCTGGGTCAAATATAATTTTCTATTGTTCCTGTGCTAATACAGATGTGCTAATGAAATCTCCGATTCATTACATGTGCAGTTTATATAATAGAATATCGTAATATTGTGACATTTTCATTGATCAGAAATCGTATATTAACTTTTATAAATATATGCATTAGGACTTACTTAAGTGATCTACTATCGTACTTAGCTGATATTTTATGTATGTATGTATATTTCTCGGCTTGTTGACTGCATTTATATAATTCCAAATAATTATCTCAAATTCAATGTCTTCTATAGGTAGTCTATATAGTATGATTACCTATGATTTGTCCTGTAAATGGGTGTTCGTTTTGGGCAGTAAAGCTGAAATATGTAAATAAATATATAAATTAACATATGATACTTTATTAAAAATTATTTAAACTGAACCTTCGTTCTTTTCAGATGGCAAACCAAATAGACATGAATATGCAAAGTGACCTAATGGCTGCATTTGAAGGTTCGTTAAAAACTTAAAAGAGGTAGTTAATTCACTAGCATTTTTATAATCGGCAATCTTGAACTAAGTAATTATCACATATATGGTTTTTATTAATTGAAGGCTTCCATATATATATGCTTTGGCATAATCTATGTTTTTTACGATTATTAAAACAATTTAATTTTATAGTGTATATAATATGAATTTATGTAGGTAGTTGTATACTGTTAAAATATAAAAATGTAAATAATTATAAAATTTACAGCATTTTTGTACATGCTCATTTATATTATTTCATTTTTTTGTGCATCTTTGAGCAATTTAATTTTAGATTTTTACATATCACAGTTGGTATTGTTTAAATTAATTTATGTAATGTTCATTTACATTGGATATGCTATTTGTATATATGATAGTTAATTATTATCTTGGGTACTATTTTTATATTTGTTATTTTTTCTTGTAAATAAAATATGTAATTGTGTTATGCGATTTTAATACTAGTATACTAACGTATACAAATTTATTTAAGAATATTATTTCAATTTGCTCTGAAAAATCTTTATCGATGCCTTAGATAATTAATAAAAAAAAATACGCCAGTATAATTAAGCAATACATGGGGACAATGTTTTAGTTTAAAACATTATTTATTTAAATTGTATGTATGTTTATACTAGTAGTGTCTACTTAATTCCATTGTAATTAAAAACTACTAACCAGAAAGTGACTAAATTAATATGGTTGTTTAACCATTAAACATTACTGATTATGTTTAAGTATGTATATGTATTTTAGCCAAACAGCAAGTTGTTTGACCATTTTCTTGTTGTTTGCTTTGGGTTGTTTTTAATTTTAGAACTATTTTAAACATAAATTAAAAAAAATAAAATTAGATTAATTTTTTCACGAATACCTCGAGTATTGATTTACCAACTATTAATTTTTTTACTTTAGCCTTATTGTTTGTAGGTGCATGATTTTTTTTATTATTGTGTTATTACATACATAAACTTAATTTTGTTAAATAATGAACAATTTGTATAAAATTATTTATATTACAACATATGGCTGTTATATATATATATTTTCATTATTGTTAAACAATTACGTCATGATAACAGTAATTGTTTAAATAGAAATACAACTGAGATTGTAATATATCTTGTTTTATTTTATGTAAGTTTTAAAAAATATATTTGTTAGAATGACGTTTTCTTTACTTATTATTTTACCCTTGTTCACCAATCCAGCTTATCCAATGTTGAACTTTGAAGCATATGGAAGTTTTTATAGATTATATAGAGATCTGCTTAAATAGGTAAAGTTGTGTCCTTTGGATTACTTATTTAAATTCCGTTTACAAAAATTCGAAATTCCAAACAGTTTAGAAATTATTTAAGGAAAAATTGAAAATTGCCGATTTATTTGAAATCAAATATTTTTATCATAATAAAATTGGACAAATCATTCTGTAATAAATGCTTATATCAAAATAAAATAAATGTAAAATAGAAAAGAAAAGAAAGCATGACATCAATGCGAACAAATGAAAAGGCTCATTATCTTTAACTAACAATTATTATAATTCAAATGTTACTATTTAAATTTCTCCGTCAGAATATTTTAAACTTATTGAAATTAAGATTAAAAATATCAACGTCCTTCAAAAAAAATTAGCCAAATAAGCAATACGAGAAGCTAAACGAAAATGCAGATTATAATGGGACAGAGGGTGTAATGTTGTTAATATATTAATACATGTTGTACACTTAAACATCAATATTTATATCCCAGAGGTTTTAATGCAAATCAAAGTATACAGCAAACTACGTATATGAATTGAACTATCAAAACAATACATTGGTGTGCGGTAAAAGGGATCACATTCAATACCATAATCTGTTTTGTGAAAAACAACATTAAATAAATCCTGATTTCTTATATTAAACCTATGAGTTAAAATACCAACATTTTCTAGAATTTCAGGGTTACTAATTAAGCTATTGAACACTTTATATAAGAAACAAAGATCAAAAACTAACACTTTTCTCTAATTTAGTTTTTTCTCTTCTCGGCATCGATTACTAAGGTAATTAGCCGTGTTACATTGTATCCTACATAGATTATGAAGTATCATAAATATGTTTAGGTTCTTACAGATAAATACATTCTCAACTTGGTACATGTTGCGAATTTCATATTATTCATTTACCGTTGCTATTTGCTATTATAATTTAAATTTTTAAATATATGCCTGTTTGTCTGCAGAAGTTCAAGCAGGATTACATAGCAGAAGAGGAGTTTTCCAGTACTGTTTGTATTGTATTTTCGATATTCAATTGCTCTCGGATATCAGTTCAATAGCTTGTCGAGTGTCGTACGGTTCGGACGTGTGTAATACAGCTTTTGGCATGAGGCATGAGGATTCGTTGATATGCCTTTCATGTAATGGCATATACCATCCAACTTGCCAACATGTGACTAGTACTTTTTTTTGATAGTATGAAAAGGTCAAATACTTTAAAATCGTGGAACTGTCCCAGCTGCATTAATAAATTGCAAGATTATCAAGCTGATGTTCAAGGTAATGATTCAATAACTTTACATGATGTTATAACCGAATTAAAATTCATACGGAATACGCAACTTGCATTTGAAAAATCAATTGAACTTTGTCACTCTAAATTAGATGATTGTACATCTTTACTTAAACAACAAGAAAAAAAATTGAATGAGTGTTTTGATAAAATTGAAGCTCATGGAATAAAAATCTCAACTGGAACAAGAAAATTCTGAGTTTAAAAATTATCTTAAATGATATTCAGCAATATTCAAGAAAGAATAGTGTGGAAATATTTGGCGTTCCGCCTGTACGTAATGAAAACGTTACTGCTATTATTCAAGAAGTTGGGAAAGCAGTCGGACACAATATAGATCCTGACATGATAGACACGTCATTATCTTCGCCCTAATCCTTCTGAACAGCTGAAATATGGAGGTATTATACTCAAATTTGTTCGTCGACTTGATAAAGAAAATTTATGAAAGCTAGGAGTGTTAAGCGTAACTTGAAATACTACTCCTACTACAAGTAAATCGGTCGTCTGTTGGAACTGTGATAAAACGGGACATGTTTCACCTCAGTGCTCTCACCCACCGATCCTACACTGTTACGGATGTGGTTATAAAGGCGTGACCAGACGCGATTGCCCTCGTCAATGTGGCCTTTCTTTAAATCGTCGATAGGGTCCTTGAGCCGAGGCGACGACTCTATTCCATCTCTGTCCTCGGATCTTCCCTTTCCTGGTCTAGTGGGCCAACCTCGTTCTATGTTAGATTCTATATGTACTGCTGTCCGTGGCGACGAACGTCCCTATCTTACGGTTCATATCTTTGGTATTTCCTTTATCGGTTTATTAGATTCTGGAGCCACGCGTACAATTCTTGGTTGTCCTGGTTGGCGCCGCTTAAGTTCCTTAAACCTCTCCCTTCGTAATTATACTTCGTCCTTCTGTAGCCTGGCAGACAATTCAAAATGTGCCATATTAGGTTTCGTTTCCCTCCCGATAGCTCTTCCAGACTCCGTTACTACCCTCGACATCCTTGTGATTCCCGACGTCTCTCACTAGCTTATTCTCGGCATCGATTTCTGGAAATCGGTGCTGTGTGTCCCCTCCTTTCGTGATAACCTTTGGATTTTTGCTCCTCCTTCTTCCTTGACCATCACTACTCCCACTCCGATCCATATTATTTCTGAACTTTCTTCCGACTAACAACTACTTTTAGATTCTTTAATTTCCTCCTCTTTCTCCAGACAACCTCCCGGTCTCGGCTGTACCTCCTTAGTCCAACACCATAACCGAACGTCCGCCGAGCCCATCAAACAACGCTATTATCCTCTTTCCCCTCCTCTCCTTAAGGTTGCCCATTCAGAACTCGATGAGATGCTCCGCTTAGGCGTCGTCGAACCTTCTACTAGTCCATGGACTAGCCCCATTGTCCTAGTTAAGAAGAAAGACGATTCCTATCGGTTCTGTATTGATTTCCTAAAGGTCAACCAAGTTACCCAAAGAGATGCCTATCCGCTTCCTTATATTGCCACCATCCTTGACCGTCTCCGCGATGCTCGTTACCTTTCATCCTTAGATATCCGTTCCGTTTACTGGCAAATCCCTTTGTCCCCCGAGTCCAAACCCATTACCGCCTTCACTGTCCCTCATCGAGGTTTGTTTCAATTTTGCAGAATGCCCTTTGGCCTTCATAATTCTCCTGCCACCTTCCAACGCCTTATCGATCAGGTCATCGGTTCTGACCTGGAACAGTTCTGTTTTGCATATCTCGATGACATTATTATAGCTACCTCTTCCTTCGATGAACACATCCGAGTCCTTGACTTAGTTCTTTCCCGTCTTTTTACTGCTGGTCTTACCCTCCGTCAGGATAAGTGTCATTTCTGTCTTCCCGAACTCCGCTATCTCGTCGTTAACCGCGATGGTCTCATTGTCGATCCCGATAAAGTTTCCGCTATCCTAAACATTCCTCTTCCTACCTCCGTTTCTGAAGTCCGTCGCCTAATTGGCATGGCCAGTTGGTACCGACGTTTCATTCCCAATTTTGCTACCCTTACTTCTCCTCTTTCTAATCTTACTCGTAAAAATGTTCCCTTTTCTTGGACTCCTGAATGTCAATCTGCCTTCCTCTCCCTTAAACAACATTTAGTTTCCGCTCCTATACTTTCCTGCCCTAACTTTTCCTTACCCTTCACCATTCAAACCGATGCCTCCCACTTCGGTTTGGGTGCAATCCTTAGCCAAACCTCCCCCGACGGCGAGAAGGTCGTCAGCTACATCAGTCGTTCACTGTCCAAGCCTGAGCGCAACTTTTCAGTTACTGAAAAGGAGTGCCTGGCAGTGCTGTGGGCGATTGAGAAGTTCCGCCCTTACGTCGAAGGCTCCCATTTCACTGTCATTACTGATCACCATTCCCTCCTCTGGCTCGACAAACTTCAAAGTCCTTCGGGTCGCTTAGCCCGTTGGTCCCTCCGTCTCCAACAATATGATTTTACTATTCTCCACCGCAAAGGTTAAGATCATGTTCCTGATACCCTTTCCCGTTCTGTCCCGGTCCTTGAACCTATTTCTATTTCGACCATTTCCTCTCTTGAAGTCACTCTACCTACTCCTGATCCCTGGTACAACTCAATGATCCAAAAAGTTTCTAACTCTCCTAGCCGTTATCCTTCTTGGTCCGTTGTCAACAACATCCTGTTTCGTAAACGGAAAACTTCTATCGCTGCCGATTCTCAGGGCGATTGGAAAATCGTCGTTCCTTCAGAGCAGCGTAAACAGCTGATTGTCCTTCACCACGATCCTCCTACTTCCGGTCATTGTGGTGTGACCAAAACCTCCGTCCGTATCCTACAAACTTACTTCTGGCCCAGTCTTCAAGCTGACGTCGCTCGCTATATCCGACGTTGTCCGGTTTGTGCTGCTCACAAGGTTGAACAGTTGCCTCCTCCTGGTCTCTTTGCTCCTAGAGCAAAACCCTCCTATCCCTGGCAGATTATCTCCTGCGACATTGTCGGTCCCCTTCCTCGTTCCACCAAAGGTCACTCCTATGTTTGTGTAGTGGCCGATTATTTTACCAAATTTCCTCTTTTCTTTCCTTTACGCAAAGCCACTGCACAGTCCATCACTAAAATCCTAGAAGACCAAGTTTTCCTCCTTTTTGGCGTTCCTCAGTACCTTATCACTGATAACGGTGTACAATTCCGCAGTCATCAGCTTACCTCTTTATGTGCCCGTTATCACACCAAAATCCTTTACACTGCTCGCTACCATCCTCATGCCAATCCTGCAGAACGAGTTAATCGTGTCCTTAAAACCATGCTTGCCTCCTATGTACTCGACGACCAACGTCATTGGGACGTGAACCTCCCAAAAATTTCTTGTGCAATCCGCACCTCCGAACATGAGATCATAGGCTGTACTCCGTTCTTTGCTTTATTTGGTCGTGAGCATATCCTTTCCGGCGATTATTTCGGGCAGTTGTCCGAAATAAACGACATGTACATTCCTGATCCCGAACATCCTTCCCCTGATCCTGAACACTTTAAACATATCCGTTCCCACATTCTAAAAAAACTTTCTGCTGGTTATAAAAAAATTCACAGCCGCTATAATCTCCGTCGCCGTCCCGTCTCCTATCAACTAGGTGATTCCGTTTGACGTCTTAATTTTGCTCTGTCCGATGCTTCCCGTGATTTTAACGCCAAACTTGCTCCTAAGTTCCTTGGTCCTTTTCCTATATCTAAAGTTGTTTCTCCCTGGACCTATGAACTTACCGATCCTTCCGGTCACAAATCTATATGCATGTCAAAGACCTAAAACCTGCCCATCCTGATAATCCTAATGTCCCCAATCTAGATCTGTTGTCCTTTTGGCGACGCAAGCGCGGCAAATTTCGTCCGTAATCCACTCGTCTCCCTACGTTATACGATTCCTTCATCTCATTAGCTTTATCTGTGATATTTTACATATTTCGTAGTATTGTGTGATGACTTTTTTTTTTCCTCTACTTTTCTGGGTTTTTCTTCATTCCACATTCCTGTCCATTTTTTTTTCCTGACTGGTTTTCCTTGCGGTTAGTTGAAGTACTGACTTCGATCACTCGTTATATCTGCTCCTGTGGTAGTTGCTCTTTAGGCCTACTTTCTGTCCTTTAGGAATCACGACTTAGTCGACTTTTGGGTCTATTAGCAAATTACTTTTCCTACTTGGTTGTATTATACGACTTTTTTTTTCCCTCCTTCTTGGTACCACAGTTTGAAGCCTTCCGTTACTTTTCCAGTTTTCCGTTTGTCGTTCCCTAGCTTACTTGAGGCTTGACACTTGTGTCTTATGTTGGCTATTGCTGTTGGTTTTCTTCCTCGCTACTTTTGTTTTCTTTTGGTTTCTGCGCGCGAAATCAATTTCTTGAGGTTGGAAACTGTGCTGTTTCTTTTCTAAAGAGACATCCGTCCTTTGACGACTTTGGCAGCGTTTATGCCTTTACACCTTGGTCCTCTTCGATTGCTACTACTTACCTATCTTTCCCTGTGGATTTCTTTACTCTAAGTTTTGTCCGACATTTTGGTCCTTCGAGCCGGAAAATTTCTTTTTTCTTTTTGTTGTGTGTTGGTTCTGATTGGATTGTTATAATAGTTTTTTTCGTTTTCCTGTCGAGTCCGTTTGTTGTTAACGTCGTTCGTCCGCTGCTTCTCGTTCCCTACCCCGACCTTTTAATTTTGCTGGGGAATTTGTTACGCTCCCATGCTGTTTGCGTCCTCAAAATACATCGTTTGGATCGCTGTTTGTATAAAGTAAATACTTCCGCCTAGTTTTCGGATTGTATGCAATTTAACTCACGTGTATTAATTTTAAATTATAGTTTAATTGAAAATTGGATTATTCGTAACTTTCTTTCCAATTTATCGGAAATTATAAACAACTGTAATTAGTTGTAGATATGATTGCTGTATTCACGTTTTGGAGGTTCCTTATGTTAATAGCCGATAAGAGGTGATAGTAACAACTATTTTATAACCAGATTAGCAGTTGTAGTTTGTTCTTGGTTGCTATATTTTAATTAAGTTTTCCTTTTTGCTTTAAAAATAGTATTTTAACTGTAAGCAGTGTAGTTCTGATTGCTTTTTGAAAGAAGTGTGCTTTATAGTCTAACGTGTTGGACTCGACCACACGTGCTTGTTTTACGGAACATTTACTTTAGTGATACGCGTCGCTTTACCAATTGTGTTTTTTTTGTTGATTGGTCGTTTTATATTTGAACGATGTGTGCGATCTAGTTTTTCGTGGTTCTTTTTATCAGAGTGGTGCATACTCTGGATTATCCAAGTACAGTTTTAAGGTGAGTGCTTCAAAACAAACAAATGGTGATACAGTTGTAGCAGGTTTAGTAGAAAAACAGGTTGCTTCTGATAAACAGTTATCTACTTCACATGTAAAGACAGTTGATACTGTAGGTTCTGAATTTTCTAACCCCAACGAATCTAAAATAGATCGTTGTTTGCGCAAATTTTGTTATTTAAAAACATTAGATTTTTCTTTGTTACCATAGGTAGCAAATAAAACACCTCACGTTTGCTGTTAGTTTAATGCATTCCCTCGTGCCTTGAAAGCCGTGATCCTAAATTTTTATTATCATTTTTTTTACGATTTGTGTTACCAACTATTTCGGAATTATTGTCTCAGGAAATAGAATTAACAAGAATTTATCAATACTACATAGTTCCATCCGCTGATAGTGTCTGCTGCTAACACCAGTGAAATACGTATGTGATTTAGTGTAGAGTGTAAGAAATTCCATCAACACCCTCACAGTCAAGGGTGCAGTGCTTCGTTAGTGCAGGACATCGTGAATCCCACACTTCAATTGCAAGGAAGCGTTACTGAAGGACTTTCTGTAAGTTGAACTATTTCCTACTTGCTATTACTTTAAATAACTACCCGTTGTTTTGCCATATCTTCGTCGTTCTGATACCTTTTACAATAGACTTGCCTGCTTTTAAAAAAAAAAAAAGAAAGAAAAAAAACCAATACTACTAGATTACTCATATCAATTGTGTCTTATCTTTTTATCTTTTATTAACATTTGATCTGATTGATGTTTAATGGGTGTGTGAGGAAACGTTTCTGCTACTCCCCAATATTACCTCACTTTGTAATCAAAATTTTTTTTTTGTAATGCTTTTATCGTGATTATAATATATAGTTTATCCAAAACAGTTTTCTTACATCTACAAAGTACTGAATAATTTATGCTATGTTTACTATCTTTTTTTTAGGTTTGCTTAACTATTTTTCTTACAGGTACTGTCACTAACTCCTTACCGCCGTATACATTATATGTCAGTTTGCTTTATACCCCCCCCCTAATCTCCGATTGAGCCCGGTCATTCCTTGATTCTCTTTGTGTGTTACGCCCGGCTACAAGAACAACGTAGCATAAAATTGGCGCCCAACGTGGATGCCCAAGAATTACGTAACACGTTTGATACTTTTTCTTCATTCTTGGCGTTCTTCATTTTATTATTAAGGTTTGAGAGATGTGTCAAGTGTAGATATGTATGGTAAGTGTTATATCAATGAGGTGTGCTTTCACTTGCACATATGCATGTGTGGGTACGTGTGTGTGCTTGCGCGTGTGTGTATGTGATTAAACAAAACATGAGACTTCCTCTTCAACCACACCATCAACTATATGTAAAGGCAGCATAGCAGTTGCCTCGGCAAAGCTTCTTACTCCCATCAGCAGGACTCAACTTGGACACCATCCAGCACTACTGCAGGGAGCAAGATTATTCGCCTGATGATAGAACATCCACTCTTTTGGTTAGAAGGAGTTCGAGTTGCTACCTTATCTGGTAGCCCAGATGCACGACCCCCGGTGTTTGAACTGTACTTTCTAGCGATGCAATCTTCTGTCGAGATTTCAGAGAATAGAGAGACAAAATAGTGGTGCACATATAACCTGAGTGTATGGAGTGGCATTTGTAATGAACGGTGTTTATAGTGCATGCATTTGTGTAGGTGAGATGTGTGTATGCGCATGCATGCATACGTGGGCATGCATGCACGTGTGTGTGTGTAGCCTTTGGCAGAGGTGGGATTTAATTAAAATAGGATATGTAGGAAAGAGATAACAAATATCCCAGTCGCCACTTATGACAAGCAAGGGTTTTCCTAGGAGTATTCTGAACCGTTCCTAGACGGGGTTTGTTTCGATTGTATATGAATATGAATTTGGGCATGTGTATGTGTATTGGTGCGTTGAGTGTGCATGGCCGTTTTAATTGCCTCTTATGATAGGCAGGCCTATACCATGGGACTATTCTTTGTTATGATAAAGAAACCAAAGACCAATTTTGCCCTGCTGAATTAGAAAAAAAATTAATGTTTGGTAAATAACAGGAAAATAAAATAACTAAGGACATCACATTTGGCTGTTAAAACACTATAAATCATTCCAATAGGATAAATAAATATCAATAATAATAAATAATGACACCCAGTAATCGTACACTGACGTTCTGTATTAAACAAAACAAATAAACTTAAGGGCAGCAGCTTTTTCGGTACTTAGAGTGGCAGAGACCATAGGGGTTGGTATGGCATCTAAGACACTACTGCGATGAGGAAGGCAATGGGAAACCACCACATTACCTTCCAAGTACACAGAGTACTTAAATTGTTATTAAATATGATGTCATCCTTTGGGGTAAAAAACTCCCGAGTTAAAATAGTCCGTTCATTTACATTTCCAATGCTCCACCTGTAGGTACTACATTGGCCAGGAGGCGAGTTTTTTGTTGCCTGGAAATTTAGAATTTGGCCGAACCCTTGCCGTTCCAGGCAAGGTAGGGATCTTTAACGTGCGTGACAACACTCACACACGGGACCTCCATTTAACCTCTCATCCGAACGAGGGCGTAATTTTTGTGAAAAATGCTCACCTGCCATTTTTCAAACAGTCGGCCGTGTCGGGATTTGAACCTGGGACCTTGGGATCCGTAGTCTTACGCTTATTACATTGATCCACGGCGACGCCTAGTTAAAATAGTCCCCCATTCGGATCTCTGGGAGGGACTACTTCGAGGGATGTGATAGGAAAGTATAAAAAAAGAGTCGTGAACATTCTGCGAGTCGGAGTGTGAAATGTCAGAAGTATGAAGCTAGTAAGTAAGCTAGAGAACTTGATAATTGAAATCGATTGTTAGTATTAGACATAGTAGGAATCAGCAAAGTTCGGTGGCCAGAGGTGGGGATTTTTTAAACGGAGATTTTAGATTAATTCATAAAGGATCAGAGGTCCAACCGTCGAATTCATCTGCATCCATGGATACTGCTTTAAAACTGTATTGTTCTTTTGAATGATGAGCTGAATCAATTGTCAAAAAATAATCTGCATTGGCATAATCTTAAGTTTTCTGGTATGTTATGTTGTAATTCAGCCCACGAAGAAATGTTGCATGATGTGATAACCTACTAAGAACCAATGGTGGTAAGCTTTTATTCAGATTGAAAATAATGTCAACGGCTTATGATCCGTGATTGACTCGCATTTTCTACCATAAGCGTACGGAAAGAATTTCTTTGCAGACAATACCTAACACTTCTCTATCAATTTGAGAATAATTTCGTTCTGTCTTGGTAAACACTCTAATTGCATATGAAATTGGATGTTCGCGTGCATCAGATATTTTATGCGAAAGAACCGCACCCAAGCCTACAGAACTTGCATTGATGGCAAGAATTAATGATAATTGTGGGTGATAAGGTACCAAAACTCTATCCGATATTGATTCTTGTATCAAGCGTTTATAGGACTTTTCCCAAGCATGACATCATACAAAATTGTTAAAATATATTATATTGCGTAATGGTTCAGAAATTGTTAAAATGTTAGGAATAAAAGAACCATAATAAGAAGCTTTTTCTAGGAAAGTTCGTAATTCTATAGAATTCTGAGGTTTAGGACCAATGCACTTACATTACGATCCAACTTATGTAGTCCACCAGCGTCATTCTATGGCTTAATTATTCAATATTTGACTGAAGAAATGCACATTTAGGCCTTTTAATTTAACACCAAATTCACAGATGCTATCAAAACCAAAGAATGAAATACTTCATCTAAAGTCCAATTGAACACAACTATGTCATCGTTAAAATTCACAGTTTTTAAGACCACTTAAAACGGCTCCTATTTTTCATTACCAGACAACCGGAATATTAGCTTGCACCGTACATTGCTCGCCTTGGTCGAATTAGACCGTGCATCGGCATGTTTAACATTAAATTCGTGCAAAATTTATCATCACATTCCAAATACATATACGCATCTGTAACATCCAGGTGACAGAAATTCTTTGCTTCATTCGATTAGAAATATCCTCAATTCTTGGAATTGGATATTCATCAACACATATGCGGATTAAGCATACACGAATAATCATCAGCAATCCTTATCTTTTCCTTCTTGCAAAGAATGTGTCCGAGATTAGAATGCGTATCGTTCAAATGCACCTTCAGCAATCGTTCTATTTCGTTTGGACACTGGTGTAGTTTCAGGTAAAAAATTTACCTCAACTTATGAACCGATGAACGTATCAGGCGTCTGTCTGTAAGAATATTCTGCCAAAAGATTTTTCAAAATCATTTTGCAATTTACGTTGCACTTAACTCCATACACTCGAAAGAAATATGGCACACGAATTAAATCAACGAATGGAAAAATCTCCTCCCTTCCAAATATAGTCATATAGCTGGTGTGTAACGTAAAAATTTAGCTCTTCCTTTCTTCCAGCGTATTCAATGCTCACGGGTAAGTAGCTGGGCAAGAGTGTGAAGTTTGATTTGAATTTACACAATAAATTCATATTTATAATAGAACACGTCCCACCTGCATCAAGTGTTATTTGAATGGCAGTGTTGTCTATTTTAACCGTAATAATCGGTTAAGATAAATTTGCCCGCACAATTTGACATTTCAGTCATGTTCATCGAATCCATCAAGTGATGGAAATAATCAAGTCGGTTCTGGGTTGGAATAATTGAATCAGTCTGCTTTGTCAACATTGGCGTTATCTGCTGCGCTAGAATTAATCCCATTTCCGGAATATTTCTTGGATGTTGTTCTTTGACCTATTGCGGCAAACAGCTACAATTATTCCCGAAGTTGGCACATATGACATTTGGCACTACGAAATTTACACTGACCTCCAATGCAACTGACCACAACCTACACAAGGATCAGACACTTTATCCTTATTACTATTGCTATTAACTAAAATCCATCTTCGAAATAGAGAGTGAGAGTGATGCCTTTGCATTCTTGTTATAGGTGGTTTCTTACCAGATATCTTACTTTGTTGAGAACTTTCTGATTTATTAGAATTATGTTCTAATTGCGATGATGCCATTTCAATAGCAATTTTTACGGCAGCTTCAAAATTATCAGGTTTATGGGCAACTATTTCATCTCCAATGTCCTCTATAACACTGCAAAGAAATTGGAAGTCAAAGAACAACTCAAGAATTTGCAATATCGTGGACCCAGTCTTAATCGTAGAATAAAATCAGTAATCAATTCATCATGTTTTTGAATTATTTGCATGAGTTGTATTTCGTCGCTATATTTATTCCGAGATTGTACAAAATGTGTTATTAATGTTGAACAAATTTCACAAAATGAAAGTTCATCCAAACATCCGAGAAAAATCAGGTACTTTAACGTTGAATTTAAATTAGATCCCATATAAACCCTTATATAATCTGCCTGTAATTCAGAGAATTTTAAATCTGTCTAAGTATTCATCTACATCTTCCGTTTCTTTAAATTCCGCAAATTGAAACAATTTAGGCATGAGGACTTTGAGTATTGGAACTACCCCCGGTGACTTTAGTAATTTTTCAAATAATCGACTAAATCTTCATTTGTTTTGTCAATTCCATTTTAACAATGTATGCAATAGGAAAAAAATATTGGGTTTCCAATTTTTAGGTTTTCACAATTTATTCATCCTCGTCCCTTCTGTTACATTTTTAAAACTTTAGTACTGATTTACAAATCCATGTTTTCCATACTCAACATTAGTTTATTTATTTAAACTATCGAATTAACAAGCGAAAGTAAAAATATGAGTAATTGCACAAAATTAAATGACGGTAATTATTTACAAAAACTAAATAACAAAACTAGACTGTTTTCTTAACAAGTATATATCAAAGTACAATATCCTTTTTCGGCTTTCTTGTAGTTTCCTAGCATATTTTGAAGTTTAACCGGTATGTCTTGTTTAGGCTAGTACTGTTGGTTTTCTTTCTTGTTTCATTTCTTACTTTTTGGTTTTCTGCAGGAAATCACTTCTTTTATTGAGATTGGAGGCTGCAGTTTTCTTTCTGAGATACATTCGTCCTTTAAAGACTTTTGCAGTTTTGATGTCATTCCATATTCACCCTCGTTGAGTGCTACCCTATACCTTAACTTTCCTACACTCCCAGCTTTGTCTCGTACTTAGAACTTAATTTTGTTTCGGTTTCTTTCTCTTTTTGGCCCCGTTTTGTTATCTAGTAGGAGTATCCTTTATGTCCATACTATTGTTGGTCCATAGTTTTGCTTTGTATCTGTTCCGACCTTTTAATTTTACTAGGGGGGATTTGTTACGTTCCATATCGTAGTTTAAATATTTTCTTCATTGTGCACTCAATACCGTTTTAATAAATGTTTGCTTTCATGTTTGAAAAATTGCTCAATTATATGAGAAGCCTAGGATACGTTATTATTCAATATTTATCATAGTTAAATGATCTAGTTTAACTGTAATTAGATAAAACGCTGTTATCTTTGCATACTAGAAATATGCTCAAAGTTGTTATTATTCTACAATGAGTTTTATGTGATTATTCTTCAGAAAACAATTTTAGAATACGTTCGTTAAATGAGTTCAATATATTTCGAATATGGTTTGCATGGTTTAATTTGTGATAAATATTATAAACTCAACAGCACAGTTACACAATTTTTATGGTAAAAACTTGCTTCCTTATTATGTGACTGGTAGGTATTTGAAGAACGATGTTTCTTTAATAGAAATTTTGTTTTCAGCTCGGATTTTACCTCACATTCTTAGCCCGAATTTAAACCCGCATTCTTGAATTCTTTGAACCAACGCTTACTTGGCTTTAACACAAAAATCTCATATTGTCATTAAAACACATTTCTTCTGGCTAACATTGTATGCAGGTTAAATTATAATGAGATAAATCCGTTGCAGTTGCCACAAAACCTTAACAGTTTACGTGAAGAAATATCATCAAAAGCAACATGTGACTATAACTATACTTACGTATAGTAAGTGGATTTTACTTGTATTATATAAATATTAAGATGAGTAAGTCATTGTTGCTTATTTAATGCTATTATGATTAGAATAAGGATTTAGTGTAGGTTTGTTTGATATTTTTTTATATTGAGAGATAACCGAGTTTGGTTTCGACTTTGTATGTAGATTTGATAATTATACATAAGCTGTGG
Source organism: Platerodrilus igneus (assembly GCA_036346225.1). Taxonomy (NCBI): domain Eukaryota; kingdom Metazoa; phylum Arthropoda; class Insecta; order Coleoptera; family Lycidae; genus Platerodrilus; species Platerodrilus igneus. The sequence goes on along the minus strand of JARFIW010000439.1, from coordinate 1,485,458 downwards.
TATTTAATTAGTTATTAGTGCTGGTTTATTGACTACACCTAAATGCAATGTTGTAAATATTTATTTTGTTTCTTAGGTTTACACTTATTGGAAGAAAGCTTGTCATAGTCAACGTAGTAAGTAGGTAATATTCTTGTCATATTTATATATTTTTTATTCATATGTTACGGGGTATAAATTGTATAAACAAGTTGGAATAAATCCCACAATTATTCTCTTTATTTTTCTGCATTATTAGTCGAGTGTTGTATTTTATTCCAGTGGATAGACTAGCTTTCTCTCCGCATGTATATGTTGTATATAATTATCCTGATATTTTTTTGGATAGATTCCGATTGCTTTGTTTCATTCGCTAGCCCCCCCATTTTGACCATGTTAGCATGGCATTCATTTTCTTTCTTTTCCATCTTTGTTATCGTAATTCAGCAAACCTTCCATTATTGATTTCATTCTTTTTTTTGGCCCGCTCCTTTTATGTGTAACGGTACTTTTACGTGCAGATAGTTTTGATTGAAACCGACCATGCACAACTATACCGCTGAGGTGGCGTGTTGTTGAAATACATTAGATTCAGCACATTCAAAATTTTTGTTGGCTTATTTTATTAAAAAATACGATCATATATTTCACAAACTGAAGAATGACAACTGATTAAATAGGTTTAATTGACAAAAACTCATCACTGCTTGCTTTATTACAAAATTATTTAAAAATACAAACCTCAATATTTAACACATCGCTTTGCAATATGCAAAATTACCACTCGTCATAATATTATCACTGCCTTTTAAACATACGTTTACTTTTCTCTGGCAAAAGTTGTTCCTCTTTCAATAAATCTTGATATTAAAGCCACTTAATAAATAGATGTTCACTAAGCAATGTAACAAGTTGGGGGAAAAAATCTGATGATCTAAAATTGAATTCCAATTAAAGCATAGATAGAAGTGAATATAAAGTAAATTTAAAAAGACGCCATGCACAAACAGAAACCTGATGGTCTTGAACTCTAGCATGCAGTCTTGATTCTTGTATTCGACAATGACCTTCATAATAAAGCCTGTTGGTATAAATGTTTGTGAATCCGTGCTCCTAATTGTCGTAAAAACAAATTAGGTAAAAAATAGTCTAAGGATGTGCTCTCCGTCGCTATAAAATCATTGACAATGCACCAAATACACACTGATTTTTAAAACAAGAAAGGATACGGGAATGGATCTGAATAAGATAGCCTCTTTTTGAGGTGGCAAAGCCATAAGCTACCTTTAAGAGCAATATTTTATTTGTTAAAAATCAATACCTTACTTAGAACATGTAGGATTTGACAACATTCTAAATTTTCAAGCATGGTAGATATTATTTGAAAGAATCAAGAATTAATTTTAGCAGCAGAAACAGACGTAAAATAAATAAATACAATAAATCAAATACGTATTATTCTAAATACGTTAATATCAATTAACAAATTTCAGTGATACAAATTCACAGGTGAGAATAATTAATTAAAACTGATAAAAGTATTTTCAAATAAATTGTACATAAATATTTTTCCACGGGCAATACAACAGGTTTATTATGAAAAAATAAAATTAATCCTTTAAATATAAAAACAAATTACAAGGCGCTTAACAATACTCATGGTTCATTGATTATTAATTTATTTCGTTCTTTTGTGATTCTTCTTAATTCACTTGAATTCTTTGACAATCCATTTCCCATTTGTTCCACATCAACAATTAGTTCTTTTTTATTTTTAGCTGCAATGCCTAATGCTTTTACATCCCTTTCGAGTTCAAATAATATTTGTTCCTTTTCAGAAACTCTTAATAATAAATCCTTGACTTTTAGTTGCAGTACTTCGTGTATATTTTTGATAAAACAATGACTCTGAAATTTGTCTGAAGTCATAACATTTTTCACTAAGGTGTTCACTACATCTGAAGAACTTTCGTCAGTCTTATACATACATATTGGATCACTTAAATTAGAAATATGAAAAGGAATACCATCGTAGGTGCCACAGTTGTATCGCACAAAGGTCTGCGAAAGCGAATGTGTAGATTTATTAGCCGAGTACTCGGTTATCAAAATACCACAACTGAAATGGTGATCAGGTACTTGAAAAAATTGTGCCAGTTGCTTGTGAACAATTTTTTCTCGTAACATTAATTTCAATGTACTTCGAGTAGGTCTATATACATACCACCCCACAACATCTGCTACGCAGTGCCCTAAAAAGTTTTTAATTTTTTCCCCATTAATCTTACCAGAGGAATCATAAAAGTGAAATTGCTCGGGACAAGGTATTGCAGATTTAATCTTAATCTGGTTTTCTTTTTTTATGACCCAATTATCAGCATCAGTTAGGTTTTTTGTTTCCTTGATTTCTATTTTACCTAGAAGAAAACCATCCTGAAAACAATAAAAATAAACTAAGTTGCTAGAAAATATTGCGTACTTGACCATGATCGTATTTCACATTTTCGTATAACAATAAGGAAAATACGCTGCCTGATACTACAACAGACAACGTTTCCAACGTTTTACTAGTCATGTTTATAAAAATTCCAACAAATCAAAAATTAATATTTGTGCAACATTCGTAGTACATAGTTGAAAATAAAAAAACAATAGAATAGCCCATAGAGAGCATACAGTAATTCATAGGTTAGATAAGTTAATATAAATTATCTATGGAATAGCCTTAAATAAAACTGTCAAAAATGGAATCTATCGCAGTTAGTAACTTAAATTGACATACTTCAGGCATTGTTGCCAACAATGGATGTTCGACACAGGAAGCATAGTGACCATCGGAACAATCAATTACAAGTAAATAATTCGGACCAAGGACTGTATAAGAATAGACCCAGTGATACTTGCATAAATACGGGCCATCATAGTTCGGACGTGCGTTTACTACTACATGCTTTTCTAGCATTCCTAAAAATATATTTTCTATTTTTTTATTTGATCCTCACCAATAAAATATTGTTTAAAAGTGGAAGTAATTTTGAAACCACTAGACCAACATATACTGTTACGAGCTACTATTAGACAACCCGTCAAACACATAAGCACCGTAAGCACTGAATGTTCTCCAGGAACCCAGGATGTTCGAGCACATACCAGAGAATGGATCATCTATTTTAATTCAGGATATATATAAGACCGCTGATAAAATGTAAGAGTTTAGTCTATAGCAGAATTTCGAATATAAATTATATCGTGTAAAGTTAAATTGTTAAGCTTTTGGAAGTCCAAGAGTAAACATAAATTTGTATTATGTTAAAGTGTATATTGTACCGACAGCTTGTGGAATACATAAATAGACGAAAGCGTAATAAATAAATTATAATAGTGTTAGTGTTGTTAATAGACCTATGGTTAAGAATTTACTTTAAGAAGATATTAGTGCTTGTAAATTCATTAGTGTGATAGTGCTCATTGTAATTGGACAAAAAACATTTATAAATAAGGCATATACTGTTAATTGGACTTATGAATCGTGAGTAATAAAGACTTTTATTACTACTTGTTTTAAGTTAGTGAAACGCGTTAGTAGTAGCCTGCTACACTGGTGTCAGACTCTGTGGGGTATATATAGTGATTAATTTAAAAGACATTTAAGTAGTTTGTATATGCCTGTTGAATTGAATTGAAACGTCTTTATTATTAAACTAAATATACATTATAAGATATACAGTTTTGATACAAACTGCATCAAGCGCGATTAGGGCCATTAGACCCTGTCTTACACCTAACTTGTATACAGCAGTACTTTTGAATAAGGTAAAAAAAATTAAAAAAATCACTACACACCCCACACATGCACACACAACACACACACACACACATGCACACACAACTCTCTATCACACATACAAACCCACGCACACACTCATCGAGCATCAGTTTAGGAAAATGCACTTGCCTCTACACCTGAAAGTTTAAAAGATGTTCCTGCAAGAGCTTAGGACAACGTTGCACGGTCGGAGCCTGCCTAATATCAAGAGGAATAGTATTCCACAAGAGGGAACCGGAAACAAGAAAAGACAAATGGAATGTATGGGTATGGTGTATGGGGATAGATAGCAAGTCATCTCGCCTAGTGTTATAGCGCCGATTTGAAAGAAAAGAAAAATGTTGGCTTAGGTAGAACGGGTTGCGGTTAGAAATAAATTTATAGACAAGCACTGCCAAGTGAAGATTTCGCCTATTGTTTAGTTTACGCCACGGCATTCTTGTGTAAAATGGGGTGTTAGAAGAAGCCAAAGTAAAATGGGCGCGGAAACTTAATGAATTTCCTTAAGGATTTTAAATCCGGTATGGAAGAGAGTTCGGCTAAACTAGAGGTGACACTTAGTGAAAATGCTGACAAAATGGAAGAAGGTGTGATGAGGCTGCAAAAACAAATGATTTCATTAACAACGCGGCCACTTAAATTAGCAAACCAAGCTGTAAATCAGAACATTCCAGAAATAAGAAGCATGGAAGGAGGCGAGCCATTACCGTCAAAATTTAAAGTAAAACCACCCACACTTTGGCCCACATATTTGAAACAATTTGAAGCTGCTGCAATAGCCAACGGTTGGTGCAACAAAGAGAAGACTATTTCTTTAATAGTGGCCCTACAGGGGGAAGCTCTTAACATCTTACAAACGATTTCCGATCACCAGCAGAACGATTACGGCCTATTAACATCGAAGCTTGAGATGAGATATGGAGACGGTCACCTTCAACAGGTTTACCATGCACAAGTTAAGAACCGCTCGCAAAAGACAAATAAAAGCCTGCAAGAATTCGAAGCTGACATTGCCAGATTAGATAGATTGGCATACCCAACGGCACCAGATAGCTTCCTCAAACAACTGGCTGTTCAAACATTTGTGGATGGCGTTAACGATGGAGAAATACAACAAGCGTTAAGATTAGCACGGCCAAAAACGTTATATGACGCACTGGCTCATGCGCTTGAATTTGAAGCAGCTAAGCAGACATCACACAGGATGAGTCACAAAGTTCGGCCTGCCTTAGAAAAACCTGGTCAATCGCAGGAACGGCATAGATGAATTAATCAACCGTGTGTTTGAAAAGCAAAAGGCGGAAAGGCTAGAAAGACGACGACCGCGGAGATGGCGTCTGCGATGCTAGAGCTGCGGTGAAGTTGGTCATATACAGAGACACTGTACTCAACCAAAGAAACAACCGGTTGAGCTAAAGCAGGTCAATGTAAGGGGGCGAACGTCGACAGCACAACGTATTGCCCCAGAGATTATCATCCGTGCTGCATCGTCGATGGGAAGTCTGGACAGCATTTATATCGATGGTATAATTAATGGTAGGGTTGTCCGATTACTCGTGGATACAGGAGCCACAAGGACTATTGTGAGACCAGATTTGTTTGGTCGTGGAAAAGTGCTAACTGCATCGGTATGTCTTCAAACGGCAAGTGGTGAGAAAATTTCTATTCACGGAGGACTGCCGTTACGTTGGCAATTGGAGACAAACTAATTAATCATCGGGTGTTGGTAGCTGAAATTACAGAAGTGATCTTGGGAATGGATCTCTTGAGAGAATATGAGTTTCAAGTGAACATGAAAAAAAGTGCTTCGGATAGATCATGATGAGATTCCATTTCAAGGTACGAGTAACCAGACGATGCAAGTTCGAATGATTTGTGATATGAAAACACCCGAGAAGGCGGAAATAATAGTAATGGGACGCCCGGATGGTACGCTCCGGGAAGGACATGTATGCATGATGGAAGCAACTGAATCGGGAATGGATCAGGAGGGATTGCTGATTGGAAGAACGCTGATAAAGTTTCGAAATATGATACCAGTAAGGGTGCTAAACATTAATCCCCATACGGTGACCCTGAAGAAAGACATGAGTGTGGGAAGTTGCATTCCAGTATGCCATATTAAACGTTGTGTGGATGACACAAAAGATAAACCAGCCAACGGTTGCTCACAGAAATTGCTGGATATGTTGATACCTTCGTGTCCAGGATTAAACGGCGACCAACTCGGCAAGAACTGGTCGTACGATATCAAGGTGTGTTTACACAAAACGTAAGAAAGCCGAGCAAATTATCACTGACATGGAAGAATAGGGAGTGATTAAACCCTCGAATAGTTCATGAGCATCCCCGGTAGTGCTTGTCAAAAAAAAAATGGGTCGGCAAGGTTTTGTGTAGACTACCAGCGGCTAAATAATGTGACAAAAAAAAACAGCTATCCTTTGCCCAGAATTGATGACACCTTGGATACTCTATCCGATCTAAATGGTTTTCGACCTTGGACTTGAAAAGCGGATACTGACAGGTAGGCTTGGAGTCAAACGATAAAGAGAAAACTGCGTTTACAATTGGAACTGGATTATGGTAGTTCAAGGTCATGCCATTTGGATTATATAATGCCCCTGCTACTTTTGAACGTTTGATGGAGTCGATACTGCGTGGACAGTCCTGGAAGACATGTCTGGTGTACCTAGACGACGTGATAGTGTTAGGCGGGCCTTTTGAAGAACACCTTAAGAACCTAGAGGAGATATTCCAAAGATTACGCGGGGCAAACCTTACCTTGAGCCCTAAGAAATGTCAGCTATTTGGAAAAGAGGTAAAATACCTAGGACATGTCGTTTCGAAGACCGGAATAAGAGCTGACCCTGACAAGATAAGAACGATACAAGATTGGCCTACACCAGCAGATATACACTTACTACGCAGTTTTCTAGGATTGTGCACATATTACCGACGTTTTATATTTGGGGTTGCGAACATTGCCAAACCGTTGACGAAATTAACCGAAAATGGACAAGAATATAATTGGAATGACGACTGCCACAGCGCATTTGAACAACTGAAACGGCTACTAGTTACAGAACCAATTCTGAGTTATCCACGATGGAGGGGAAATTTGTGTTGGATACCGATGCCAGTAACACTGCTATAGGAAGCGTTCTTTCTCTAGTGCAGGACGGACAAGAAAAAGTTATTAAGTATTTCAGCAAGGTCTTGTCGCGGCCAGAAAAAAACTATTGTGTGACAAGAAGGGAGCTGTTGGCCGTCCTCAAATCCGTAGAGCACTTTTATAAGAAGAATACTTATACGGCCGTAAATTCCTTTTAAGAACAGACCATGCCGCACTGAAATGGTTATTGCAGTTTCGAAATCCTGAAGGGCAAGTTGCAAGGTGGATAGAACGGCTGCAAAAATACGACTTTAACACAGAACATCGTGTAGGAACTAGCCATCAAAATGCAGACGCTCTGTCAAGGAGACCTTGTCCGGCAGACTGTAATCATTGCTCCAAGATGGAAGAGAAAATAAGTGTCATTCATAGAATGACGTTAATTGATGATACTTGGCAACCCGAAAGAATACGAGAAGACCAGGAGTATGACGCCGATTTGGGACGTATTATTGAGTGGAAAAGTAGAGGACAACGACCAGCTTAGGAAGAAATTAGTATTTCAAGCAGGAGCCTGAAGGCATACTGGGCACAGTGGGACTCCTTGGTGATTGAAAATAAAATCTTGAAACGACACCTGGAATGTGAAGATGGCATTGAGAGACTTCAAGAGATAGTGCCGAGAGGCAGAGTGTCGGAAGCATTGCAGCACTTGCACGATGGTATTTCCGGAGGGCACTTTGGCGTGAAAAGAACTCTCGAAAAAATGAAAGAACGATTTTATTGGGTGAACTGCAAAGAAGATGTGAAGGAGTGGTGCCGGAAATGCGAGTTGTGTGCCTCCGCAAATGGTCCGGTCACAAAACGGAAAGCCCCAATGAGACAGTATAACGTGGGGAATCCTTTTGAGAGGGTAGCCATTGATATAGCTGGTCCGTTTCCTGATTCAGAGAAAGGAAATAAATACATTTTCGTTGCAATGGATTATTTTACCAAATGGCCAAAGGCATATGCTATACCTAACCAAGAAGCCAAGACGGTTGCAGATGTACTAGTGAGGGAGTTGTTTTGTCGCTTTGAAGTTCCGTTGGAATTACACTCCAATCAAGGTCGGAACTTCGAATTAGCGTTGTTTCAAAACGTCTGCAAGCATCTTGGAATCAGGAAGAGTAGAACTACGCCACTTCATCCTCAATCGGATGGAATGGTTGAAAGAATGAGCAGGACGTTAGGAAAGTACCTAGCCAAAGTTGTCTTTGAACATCAACGAGACTGGAATCAATATTTACATTTGTTCCTACTGGCGTACCGATCTTCGGTACATAACAGCACAGGATACTCTCCCGCTTGCGTGATGTTAGGACGTGAATAGCGTTTACCATGTGATCTTCAGTTTGGATTTAAACCTGAAGAAGAGATCGCAGGTGAAGATTACGTTAGTAAACTTCGTGAAAGATCAAATAGCATTCGCGAAAACGTCCAAAAGAATATCCAGGCAGCAAGCGATCAAATGAAATCACTTTATGACACGAGAGCACAAGAGGATGATTACCAACCTGGAGATTTAGTGTGTTTGTATAATCCACAAAGAAAGCGTGGGTTGTTGCCAAAATTACAAAGGCAATAGGAAGGCCCGTACGAAATGTTAACAAGAATTAATGATGTAGTGCACCGGATCAGAAGATCTCCCCGTGGTAAACCGAAAGTGGTACACTTTGACCGTTTAACATCCTACGATGGCAACAACCAGGAAGGCTTGCATAATGTGAACGAGTTATTAATCATGAGCCAAATATAGATTTTTGAGAGTTTTATGGTGGCGTATGGTGGTTCCGTTAAGGTGAGATTTGCCGTTGTTGAAAAACAACAAGATCTGTTTAGAACACCAAAAGAGTATTCCCTTGCACATTACGTAGCTCAAGATTTGGAAATGTCAAGAGGAATAGCTGTTGTTTTCAAGAAAAAGTTTGGATGTGTGGATGAATTAGTACAACAGCAGCCAACTGTAGCAAAATCTTTGGTTCTTCAGGATAAAAATCGTTATGTTTACTATCTGATCACCAAAAATTTTTCATGGCAGAGACTTAGTTATGGACATCTATGGGAGGTTTTGCTGAATCTTAAGCCTCAGATAATGGATAATGGAGTAACGAGACTAGCGGTGCCCGAGCTCGGCTGTGGACTGGATCTCTTAGATTGGAGGATACTCCGAAATATGCTAGAAGTACTTTTTCAGGGAACCAACGTCCAGGTCCTTGTTTGTTGTTATCAACCGGTTGCCTACCAAGACCAAGAGAAGAATGTTGACTGTTATTTCCAATGACGTGGTGGATGCACCAGAGGAGATAGCTGCCGATATCGTCATCAGTCATCGAATTGGCGTTAAAATGTATTTACAGTTACGAGACGTAACGGTTTTAAAAGGAGGGGGGGCAGTGTTACGAGCTACTATTAGGCAACTCGTCAAACACACAAGCGCCGTAACCAATGTATATACTACAGAAGCCCAGAATTTTCTAGCATATACCGGAGTATGAGTCATCTATTTAATTATAGGGTATATATAAGATCGGTGATTAATGTAGGAGTTAGTCTATATCAGAATGTCGAATATAAATTATATCGTGTAAAGTTAAATAGGTAAGCTTTTGGAAGCCCAAGAGTAAACATAAATTTGTATTATGTGAAAGTGTATATTGTACTGACAGCTTGTAGAATACATAAATAGACAAAAGTGTAACTAATAAATAGTAGTGTTAGTGTTGTTAAGAGACTTATGGTTAAGAATTTAGTTTAAGAAGATATTAGTGCTTGTAAATAGCATTAGTGTGATAGTGCCTCATTGTTAATTGGACTGAAAACATCTATAAATAAGGCATTCACTATTAATTAAGCTTGTGAATCGTAAGTAATAAAGACTTTTATTACTACTTGTTTTAAATTAGTGAAACGCGTTAGTAGTAGCCCGCTACAATATTAAAGACTATGTTTAATTAGAATTTTAGACTTACATTTTAAATGTCAACAGCGAATTTCTGTTGTATATTTGCACTTGTACTAGTTTTTGAGATTTTCACCAACTTTTACTTGAATATTATTATTTAATTTGATGGTTTAACTTTGCGTGTTATTTTGGTTCAGACAAGTATGGAGCATGCCTTGGTTGTATAAAGACTCACTCATTATTAGCTCGTGCGCTATTTAAAGATACGCGTACCCACCTGTTAGAAATGGTTTACCAAGTTTATCTTGTTGATTGAGGCGTTGCACTTGTCTTATCGTGCAAGTCTTCGAATTTTCATAGAGTTACCATCCTGAATTTTGTTGCAATGCATTTGCAAATCACGTAGACATCAAATTTTGTATTATGGATTCTGTTGATTATGAAACTTTGTACCTTCTCAAGTCACGTCCTCTTATTTGTATAAGAATTTTTACTTGAAATCGCACGTAGTCAAATTTATGGTTCCTTAATTTCGTTTTCGTAATCACGTAAGCAAATTTTATAATGACGTAAATTAAATGCGTTTATTTACTTCTTGCGTTTATAAAACATGTTTGTTTTGGGGATCTGTTTATTGTAAGCATTAATGCGTCAAGTTTAAAAAAAAAATCGTTTCATGTTTGTTTGACCTTTGATATTCCTGATGTGTATTTATTTACAGTTTATGAATGCATTGCTATTTTTGAAAATGAACTTGATTCTGTACAAAGTTATTTATCTTACTAAATGTGACTGAATTCTTGAAAAATGAGCTTCCTTTTATTGATTAAAGTTGGTTGTGAATTTTATACAGTGTGTTTGATATTTGCTTTTTGTATAATTGGTGAATTGCGTACTCTTTATGACTTTGGTGTCGTTTACATAGAGTGTACAACCCTCGTGACCCTATATACCCTTAAATAATCCTATTATCATAGCAATATATATATATATATATATATATATATATATATATATATATATATAATTAATATCCATTCGTAACTACAGCTGAACTTGGTATTACATCATTGCGTATACCAAAAATTTTTATACCTGTTGCAGAACTTTTAAACCTACATACTTCGTTCTTATCTAAATTACACCAATAAAATATACGAACAGATATGAAATTTTCGCATTATTTATTATGAGATCTATTTTTGTTGTAAAGTAAATTTAAGTATTTTTTCTTGTTTAGTTGTAACTGTAATCTGTTGCAAAAATTATGTAAAGTTAAACAACGACGTAAATGTTGTAAGGTTTTATTGATAAGAACATTTAATGACTTTTTTTAATTACGCTTATAAAAAAACCGGTACTGTTCATATCTAACATAATATTGGTTCGGCCAGTTAGTGTCAGACATTTGATTTGGTGGTTCCAGATAGTTTTGAAGTATAGCTATGGTATCGAAAACGTGGTATGAAGGAAACGAATTGGTAGGTACTTTATAGCAAATACTGAAATTAGTAAACACTATTATATATATTTTGTAATTAATTCTCTATATATCCGTTCAACAAGAAATAAGCATGGTTTTGATAAGCTTGACAACGATCAAACTTGACTGCATTGACTAGTTTATTTATTCTACTTGTAGACATTTATAATTTGTGTATTATATAATTAACGTTGACCTCGAAGATATCAGTTCCGCGTTGTTGAGCACATTGCAGATAAAGATTTCTTGCTTATACCAGCAGATATTGAGTGACTCCTTTAAATACGTAATTTCAACCCTAAACAATATAAGTCTTAATTTTAAAAGATACCCAATATATGAAAGAAACTTCAATTTGTGGATAACGATAACGTAACCCTACCTAACTTCTACCCATTGTTGTCATGATAATATCTATTTATTTTTTAGAATTTTGATCTGTTTTTTCGATATAAAGTACAAATAAAAAACTATTTTCAAAAATAATGAGCAATTGACTGAAAACTATATTTCCTTATAAGTGAATTTTGGTCAATGTTGTTTTCACTACTTACTTTTGGCCATGATGGACCGGTTGAAGATATTTTCAAAGCTTATTCTTAGCTTCGTAGTTAACGAGCCGAGTTTTTAGGATTGGTGTGATAATGTATGAGAATGTTTTTCATCACAAAGCCGTTATTAGGGCGGTGGGTAATTCTCATGATGTAAAAATACTAGGTGGTCTACAAACTCTTAACCAATCAGCGATCGCGCACGAACTACGTCACCCAGCCTGCCAATTAAAAATTGTCGTTATAAATTCCATATAAGTAATGATTAGGTTTCGATTTAAAGCTTTTAAATTAAGAAATTTGTGTTATTAAGGGTGTAGGAATATGTTTTGTTATGAGAATTTTAGTTGCTGTTAAGATTTGTTATTGAGTTTCAAGTTATTGTTTACTAATTAATAAATATTTGTATGTGTATAATATCGATATGATGACTTCATGATAGCAGCAAATCTAGTTGTCATTAAATTATCAAATAACGTAAAAATTTTGTTCGGTCAGCGAAAACGAAAGAGTGATGGCACTGCTAAAATATATTAACAATTATGTAAAGATATAATTTCATAAGTTTTAATTCATCTTCACAATCTTAAGGCTGAAAGTGCTTACTACATACATGTTTATTTTCCGGACTAAATTTATCTTTCCCAACCCATTATCTACAGATTTCTAAATTATTTAGAAAGGAAAAGAAAAGTATCATTTTTCCATTCTCATCGAGCTTTTTCGAATTATTTCTGCAAATAACTACACTGTAAATTTTGACACCTGGCATTAGTAACAGAATAATGATTTTTTATACCTAAATAGAAACTACATGTAAATTTTTGTTACATCTGAAAATCCAATCGTAAAATACTAGTGTTTAAATCACACCTTGGTAGTAATAACGCATTAAACAAACGGCGTTAACTTAAATAATATATTAAGAATGATGTATACTGTCTTGCAAATATTATATTTGTCACATAAGGAAAAGATTATAACAACTCAAGATGTATTAAGTAGTCAGCTTCATAACAATTCAGAAGAAAAACGCTACAGTTTTATTATTCATTTGTTTTGATTAATAATGGATAACGTTGACGCCTACGACGTTATCGCATTGGAACGGAATTATATTTTGACATATTTTTGAAAATAAGGTGACCGAATTGAACGCCACTATCTACTATAACACGTTGAGGTGCTCCAAACAATAAAATCACAGATTCCTCAATACTTCTACCGTATCAATGGTTAATAAATAAACGTCATTTAAATTTAGAATAGGTAATGGCAAAATAGATTGTAGAGATTTTGTAGGTAATTACATGCTTTTTCCAATCTGAAGTTGTCAATTTATGGGACCCATTTGTACCTAAAATTAAAAGTATCCAACTTGGTATAGTATTATTCTTAACTTTATTAACAAGTCACATTAATCAGTTCGATATCTTATTCTTCAAAGGTTAACTGTACCTATTAAAGTTGTATGCCATCTATTTCCATGGTAATGACAAAGTGTTCAATAGAAGAATTATTTTTCACGTAAACACGACGAGATTGTCTTTAGCAGAATTCAGACAGATAAATTAAGATTGCAAATTGAAATTATTTTTGTCGTTTTTCTCTATCTGACATATGTGAAATTATCTTACTGACACATTAATTTGAATCAACAAAGGAACTTTTCCATATTCTGAATCAGCATAATTTTGCGTGTGAAATTTCTTCGTTACAAGACATTGAGGTCGTAGGCGCCAACGTTATACATTATAAATCAAAACAAATTAAGCATAAAACTGCACTAATTTAGAATACAAAGTAGTCATGATATCCTTTCTAACCTAAAACCGCCATAGTGAATTTAACAATTTTTGAGTATACTCAATGTAAGATACAAAAATAAGTATTCCTTTAGATCAAGAATGCATATAACCTAAAAATTATATTTCTTGAAGGAAATAACTCTAACCCTATTGATGGGATTTATCAATACAGAAACTATTAAAATGGATTATGATTATAAACATTTCAAAGGTATGTTACAAAGTTGTAGAGATATATTTCCGTTTTTTTAAATCCCCAAACCGTTTTTTCTTATCGTGTTTGGTGGGCATATTTTTTGACAAAAATAATTAGTGTTGGTAAATGTTACAACGTATGGCACGCAGTTCAAAAATTTCTGAGTTTTTTTGTCTGGAGGCAGGTCAGCATTAGAACATTCAACAATACATAAATAAGCTTGTGAATGTCCCTCTACGTGTTCGTCGACTAGTTAATCTTTCTGAAGTTTAATTTCGTTTTGTGATTGACGTGTTTAAATAAAAATCCTGTTCTTTAAAAATTTTACTACAACCTAAAATTGATATGAATTTTTCCATTTGCTTAAATAATCAAATTTTTCTAGGATAGGGAAATTTTTATAAAGTTGGAACTCGGTTCAAGGGTTACATTCAACTTCACCCAGTTATGTAGTATAAAGTTCAATGACGTGGCGTGTAACGCTAGTGCGCTAATTAATGAAACTTAGGTAATAGAAATAAAGTTGTTAATTTAAGTTAGTTAAACGAGCTTTTAGCATGAAAGCAAATTGTAAAATTTATAGAAGCTTGGGTAGTGTACATTTAACGTGGCTATTCTAATATGATACTAAATTAGAATAAAGAATTAAAATAGTTAAGCACCTAGTAGAGTTTTATACAAACAGCAATAGTGTATTAAATTTAGGAAAGTATAGATAGACACTAAGGAAATAACCTACATTCGTATTCTGCTCGTGTAGAAAAGTTTATTTGTACACATTCACACGAGTTCAAAATAAATCACTGAATCATAAACTGGACCGAATACTATACAATCTCAATAACCATAAAACCAACCACTAAAATTAATGCGCTGCATGTAAACCGTGGAAGGAATTAAGAGCTTACATGAATACAAAGAACACGCAATAATGGTAGATTACCCCCAATATTTATAAACTCGTAAATTACAATAAAAGATGTGTTACGAACGTAAACAAATGACACCGCCTTTGGTATCCAATGTAAAAATGTGAGAACAAGAAGACTGTTACACCGCATTGGCTCCAGAAAGTTTTGCTTTAGTATTAGGTATAGAGGATTTTTAATCCAAAAGAGAAAGTATTATTTCTCATCGTTGTTGTTGTAGGATAAATTAGGTCATTACGCACAAAATTGTGTTCGTTAATTCCCATGCACTATAAGTGAAGAAGCTACAGTTTATTGTACGTAATCTGTCGAACAAGTCTTCTTCACATGCCTTGCCTTAACCAACAAAAACTCACGACGGTTGGTGGAGGGTGATGAGTTTTGTGTGAAAGCGCGCAATTTCAAAGAGTCCATTTTAAACTACCTTACCGGATCGACGTGCACAATTAGTGGGTATTAAACACGGTGAAGTAAACCTCTCGAATCAATTACATCTCCTTCCTTTCGTTATCTTGTTCCAAAAGTTTTATAGGTCTTAACAACTTCACTGCAAAATTTATAAAGAAACTGCTTTTGAACCTAATGAAGACCCTGCATTACACTGAGACGCAAGAGCCAGGTTATCTATTAGCAAAGGACGCTAAACCTATCTTAAACTACCTCTATAAACAAAGGTAAGACGTTCTATAGTTAATTAAACTGTTCTTTCATTGTATTAAAATTTGTGCAATGTTGCGCCCTCTGTAGAACCACACCTGAGACTAAGTACGTTTATCTGTAACTAACTGTCTTTGATAATAATAACCTTTCACATAAATAAAACTATATTGATTTCGAAAATCGAGTAATTAGACGCAATACTCTGTGAGGGCAAAAAATAAGTTACAATAACCGTCGGGGTTGAAACTTATAATAAAAGACGAGATCAATCTATTGATCTATCATCTTCAGTTATTCGAAATCAGAGCAGAGCTTCGAATTCGACATGCAACCATCTCCGCGTGGAGAAGGTCGTAAATTGGGTATTAAGTTACGGTATTATAAACTCCCAGAACTGTTGGTAAACAGGTGTCTGAACCCGAGTAAGAATGCGGAACTTAAAAATATCGTTAATTGTGAAAGTGATCTATGTTGTGAGTTTTCATTCAATCTGGTGTTATAATAATTAATCTGCCTGCAACCATTTCTTACACTAGAAGATCGTTGGAGCTTTGTAGAGGATAAACAAAGTTTATTGAATTTTTAAATTCCACTTAAACATTACATGCTGTCTTGTATCCAATAATTGTGATTGGAATGTGTAAAACCTATCATAAGGACGAATACGTTGATGCACGCTTATTTAAAGCGGATGGTAAAAACATAATTTTTTATACATAAAAGCTCATTGCTGTAGAAGCAAATAGTAATTAGAAATTAAATTGGTTAAGTGTCTAACATTGATAATTTAAGTTGTTCTCTTTTTTAGCTATACGCATATTTGGTCAAAGTAGGGGTAGATGTTAGTAATTTTCTCTATTGTTATTTAATGTGATAATCATGTTTGATAATATAGGTTAGGTGTACAAGAAAATCAGTTTTTATTTGTGTTTATAGTAAATTAGTAAAAGGAGGTGGAGAGGCTGTAAACATGGTTTTATCAACCTATAATTGCAGCGAAAACGATTAAAATCCTCTCTCGGAGCACCCATCTTCCAGAAAGGCATTATCAAGGTGGATTGGCGCTCAAACGCTTTATTAGACATAGTTCAAACACCTTTCTAGGTAGGTGTATCTTTCGGGCAGGCATTATCTAAGTGGGTTGGCACTCAACGGATTTATTAGACAAAAATTGAAAGACCTTTTCGTGTAGGTAAAAGAATATTTAGTAAAAGTGTTGGAGTTTGTATACTCTAAAAGTTATTTGTGTATGGCACAGAATCCACCATGAACCACTGAAAGCTAACCGGTGCACTAATTAACTGGTACGTCACTTCACCCTTGTAGAGTAAAATTAATTAAGGTACTTAAGGTCAATTTAGCACCTACAAACGTAATCCCAGGCATTGGCTATCTCTCTACACGGGTGTGGTACCTTCTAACTTTCTACTGTCCATTTTAATTTTTTTTTGTATTTAACACACTTTTAGTGATTTGGTTTGACATAAAGAGATAATATTAGAAATTACCATTAACTATTTATTTAACAGAAATTTTGAACTGGTAAAATTTGGTATCCGTCCTTGAATTTGTAATTAACATTGGAATATTTCAGGCGACATACGTGATGTAATTCGACTGTTCATATTTAACCACTCTGAAAATTTCCACGGGTGTGTCGCTCAACATCCAATAATCTATCGTCTACGTGACATTGAATATAATAAATTGGCAATTTATAACAGACTAAATGCACTAGTGACGTCAATAACATGTGTTTGAAATTAAGGTCGTCTATCAAACTTTTCTATAAGTAAATAAACAAGTATTCATAATCTAATTGAAATTTGTTTTTCTTAATATGGGATGTATATTGGGTATTTAGAAGTAATTATGTACTCCATATTTAATTGCCCTAATAAACTTTACTGCTGTTAATTTTGCGTCACAGGAAAATACCTGGTGAACAGGATATAACAGTAGATATCATGGGAATGGAAAAACGATTATAGCGTGTTTATGAGCTATTGTTTATGTTTAATTACGTTGTAAAATCGCAATTTATAGCGGTTGTAGTGTATTTTACAACTTTATTGTATCGTGCAGAAAAACCTAAGTACACTTATAGTCACCAAAGTTTCATAATAAATTTTTTTTATACAGTTGAATCACAAAAACCTCTTTTCTTATCTTACAAGTTCACAATTCCGTTCTAAACGGACCTGCACCTTGAAGTTCTAGAATATTAAAACAGGTAGAATGCCTGCGTGTTTCGGTTTAACCTAATTAGAGGGGGTATTTAGTGAGGCACCAGGCTAAGATGGGTTCTCGAAAGAGGGCAGCAGCTCTTTCGGTACCTAAAGTGGCAGAGATCATAGTGGTCGGTATGGCATTCTAAGACGCATTACTGCAACCTGGAAGGCAATAGGAAACCACCACATTACCTTCCGCGTACACATTATAATTTGAATAAGCGCCGCTATACTTGCGACCACGTCTTCAATGTTCCACCCGAAGGTTCTACATTGGGTTTAAACCCGAAAATATAAACGTGCTTCCAAATTAATCCATCCTAAATAAAAATCTAACAAACTGAAACAAAAACTAAAAATAGGGTTTGAATAATGGTATCCCTAGCGTTGATTTTGGAGTGTGCCCGATCAACAAGACACCACCAAAAGTAAAAGGGGAAGGGATCCGTAATATCGGATAGCATCTGCCAGCTCTGCTTACCGGTGTGACCTGAAGGGTCGACTTAAAACTATCCAAAGCTAGATAACTAAGTTTAAAAATGGATTCAAATTCCTAAGCATTCGCCAAATATTAGTAATAGTGAATCCAGCTATTTTGCCTGCTCTTTAAAATTACAAATTCATCCTCCTTGGTCTAAGTATTTATTCTAATTTCATTCTAAATTTGTCCTTAGCGTTCCCTATCATTCCCTAACTGACATATTATAAGTACAATCTTCTCTCCTATATATACTGCCACCAAAAATTGGCGACAAAACGCCAAACAAATAAAATCAAGCCACAGAACAAAAATACAGGCAAAAATATAAAATAAGTATTAATATATTAATGTTAGTATATAAATAAACAAAATAAATATATAAAAAAGTAAATAAACATCAAGTAAGCAAAAGCATGTAACAGTGCATAAATTAGCAAAAGCATTACCTAAATTATCAGTTGTATTCGTATAAGCATTATGATGGCTAGCACCATTACACACAAAAAACGTGCTCGTTAAATTATTTCAAAATCTTCTTATTAATACAAGCCAATGTTTATGCGAATACAGCCGCCACAATTTTATTCCTACCTCGTATATAAATTTCTCCAGCATCCAAAGATCTGGTCGTCTTCTTATGTCTATTGATATCTTACTTCTACCGCGTACACAGCAAAGTTTTTTTAAATGATCAAATTCTCTGGGATAAAAGATTTCGGGAATAAAAAAGTCCCCTATTGGGATCTTTGGCAGGGGACTACATCGGAGGATGTGATTGGGAAGTTTAAAAGAAGAACCGGGAACATTTTGCGAGTCAAAGCGTGGAGCATGTAGCAAGTAGGTAAGTTAGAGAATTTGATAATTGAAATGGATAGGTTAGCATTAGACACAGTAGGGATTAGCGAAGTTGAATGGCCAGAAACGGGGGATTTTTGGAGCGGAGACATTAGGGTAACTCATTCAGAATCAGAGAAAGGAAATGAAAGTATTGGGAATAGTATGCGTAAATGGTTAGATTAGAACCTATATCAGTAAATACGGTAACAATACAAGTTTACATGTCCACCTTTAGCTACAGTGATGAAGATGTAGAAGAAATATACAAAGATATCGAAAACATACTAAGATGAGTAACAATTTAATAATGACAGGAAATTTTAATTCAGTGGTAAGTGAGGTTAGGGAAGGAGTAGATGTAGGTTTATTTGGTTTAGGAACGAGAAACGACAGGGGAAATAGGCTGGTGAATTTTGAAACAAAAACAATTTAACCATTCAAATACTTTATTTCAACATCATGCTAAAAGATGTTACACGTGGAAAATGCCAGGAGACCTAGGGAGATATCAAATAGATTACATTCTTGTTAGACAGCGGTATACAAATCAAGTATACAATCGTAGAAGTTACGTGGAAGCAGATATAGACACTGACCACAACATAGAAAGTATGAAAGTCGCACTTAAATTAAAAAATTAAAAAAAAGGGCTCTTTAACTTTGAGAAGCTAAAAGATATGGATACCCACAAAAGATCTGAGAAAAGGTCAAACGAATTGTTGAATTTCTGATACTAAAGAGGTAAAAGCAGAATGGAATAACATTAAATCCAGCTCAGACATTGCAGTCAAAGATATTCTAGAGTATAAACAAAAAGAAAATAAGAAACCATGGGTAACAAAGGATATTCTGAATTTAATAGAAGAAAGGCAAAAATAGAAAAAAACAGACCAGACGAAGCAGCGAACCAAAGATACAAAGCCATAAAATAGGAAATTATTCACAAATGTAGAAAAAGTAAAAAATAATGGATTGTGCAAAAATACAAAAAGGTAGAAAAGATAGAAATAGAAAAAAGAGACGAAGCACACAAACTAATTAGAATGACTTTTAGGGATATTAAACCGTATAGCAAAAATATAAGTGGCGCAGGGGAGACATCATTATAAAAAATATAGAGAAAGTGGATAGGTGACAAGAATATATAGTGAATTTATATGCAGGAGCGAAACTAGAAAAACTAGAACAGGATACAAACATTAAAAGTATACCTATTAGAAACGATTTAAAATAGTATTAAGAGTGTGAAAAAAATAAAACGTTGGGTAAAGATAGCGCAAGCAAAAACTCTAAAAGTTGTTGGACAAGCAGTAACAGAACGCCTCTTCTAACTTATCTGTATGAGACAGGCGATATACCCAAATATTTCAAACGTAAAACCATAGTCATTATACCAAAAATAGTGCAGATAGGTGTGAAAATTTTCGAACAATAAGTTTAACAGCACACGTGTTCAAAATATTAAATAGAATTGTACAAGGACGATGGAAAGAATTACTAGGAGAACGCCAATTTGGGTTTATGCGAAACAGGTGGAACACGGGAGGCCATTTTAGCTTTAAGGGTGTTACGTTTTATGGTATTCTGTGCGGACAAGAAAGAACGCCGCACAGTAAGTAGTAGAAAATTGCCTACACCGAATACCGCAACCAAACACAGGGACAAAATCAAACTTCAAAAGAATCAGAGTTTGGACTAGCTCAAAAACGTCAGAGAGTGGGGTGGGTGACCTGGAAAGAAAATTGAATTGAAAACCTCAGTAGCAAAGAAATTTATGAACAAACATGTAGGAAAACATACAGTTGCAAAAGAATATTTACAAACCTCTAAAATACCCGGTTGCGAAATTATTCGTTATAACGTAATGTACATAAAGCGTAAATTTACATAATATACAGTATATAGTCTATATAGAAAAATATCCAGCACAAAATCTTACTATCTAATTTCAAGCACACTTACAATATGTCAAATCCTAAATATGTACAAGAAATATCAAAATAATAATATAGTCAGTAAAAAGTTCTGTAGGAAGTGCATCTCGTGTCATTTTAAACAGACTATTATTGAAGTTCATATTAATTTAAACAACAGTAAAAAGCAAATAGTAGAAAAGCGCTCTAAACGCATAAAAATTCCTACTGTAATTTATACATAATTAAGCGTGCGTTAACGTCGGTCAGCAATGTATTGTAGAATTAATCAAAAGCAAGTGTCTATCTTCCAAAACAGCAACACACAATAAAGTAAACAGAAAAACATACTGTACTTGGAGTTATTTTCTTTTGGGTGTCATCTTACGAAATGCAGCTGGGGGCTGGAACAACTTACGGTACTGCACTAGCACATACGCATTTTAAATGCACGACTTCATAACGCTCAAAGAGCAGTCGAATCAATAAGGAAGCGTTGAATTAATAACAGAGCAGTCGAACTAGTAAGAGACCTTTTCAAAGTTGGAGTTCTGTTTATACAGCTTTGAAAATCATGGAAGGGAAAATATCAAACCATTCCCACCGATATTGGTGTGGAATATTCTGAGAAGGCATGCAAAAAATATATACAACAGCAAACCTTCTCAGAATTCAAAAAACAAAATTAATTCTATTGAATTTCGTTAGTTGCAGGGGAAGCAAGCTACATTTTAAAATGTCCCTGCAATATAGGTAAATAAAACTACGGTAAAGCATGCAAAGTGGCCTAACTTTCTCGAGCAGAACAGAGGTTTGTATGATTATCGATCCACCCTGTAAATATTCTCGGAATAATTTACTAAGGAGAGACGTTGCTACCAATAAAACTTGAGCAACGAACACGGAATTTCGAGGAATACGAGCAAATAACAGACACATTTAAGCATTTAATCTTTCCAAAGACCCTATTTAAAAGTAGTTTTAACGACCAGCAACTATAAGCAACAGCGGTTATAATTATTTTATGAAGAATTGCTAAAGCGAGCTTTTCGGTTTTAGAATAGCAAATATTTCGACAAAACTATTTGAAATAATAAACTAACTAGCACGTATTTCAAGGAGAGTTTATTTAAAGTCATTTGAGGAACAAACATTTTAAAGAATTTAAAGTGTTAAAAGAAGCAAATGCTTGTTTGGTTTCTTTTTAATGAATGGATAAAGGGTTACGGGATACATTCCACATATGGAGGAACATTTTTATGCAGGGCGGTTTTTAATACCTGAATATTTGTTAAGTTTGGATTATTTGGGAGAATAACATTAGGGGGGGTTAAAATTACCGTTTTCAATTAAGGTCGTTGTAATTTCATGCAGAATCTCCCTATTTCATAAAGTTACCGTAACAAGGGTGATATTAGAGAAAACTTTATAAAAAGGAGAAAGCGTGTATATAGGATTTGTATATCTGAAAAAAATATTCGACAATGTAAAATGAGAAAAAATGTTCGAAACACTATAAAAGATAGGAATGAATTATAGGGATAGACAGATAGTACATAGTTTATACAAAGAGCAAACAGCGGTAATAGCAGGACCGTAGAGAAGTAAATATTAGGAAAGGATGAAACAGGGATGTGCACTATCCCCATCCATTTTAATTTGTATATCGAAGAAGCAATGAATCTAAAAAGACATTTAAAATTATTATGCAGGGACAAACAATTAATATGCTCGAATTTGCAGACGATATAGCATTATTGTAGTTCATTCGTTTTAACTTTAGGACGACGTCAAATGTAGTAATATAGTGTTAGCAACTGTATGTAAATGAATACCTAGAATTCCACTTGAAGAATACTGCCATTTAACACATAAAGATTGGCAGTACTGTACGGTGTTGCCACCAGTTCCTCTTGTCAATAGGAATATTCCTGTATCTTTCATTAAATATACTAGAATTTAAACTAACATTGGCACTGTAGCATTTTTTCCAGTTGCTACGTCATGCTAAAGTTAAAGTGAATTGACTATAGCATCTACTAGAGCTAGAAGCGACTCGTAATGAACAGTTCTTAATTTAACTGATTACAGAAGCCTTTCTAACTACCCGTAATTACAGTAAAATTTGTAAACATTCAAGACAATTCTTAAAAACAACAATGCCATCTTCTTAATTTTACAGCCAAACTTAAGGACATATGGTAGATGTATCTCACGTCTCAGCATAGCACATGCAGATGCCTGTTCAGTGCTCTCATGAAACGAAAACCGATAGGCCAATAAAAATAAATGTAAGAATTGATCCTAGTGTCTCTGATGTTGGGAGACTACCTTGGAAAGAACTAGTCCAAGATAAGGTTCATGCGCTCTACCATACCATCTGATAGTGAGTCTAATGGTGTTGTTTGGGTCTTTCTCATCCCCAGCAATCGCCAAACTTCCTGAAACAACGCTGACTCAAAATTTCTGTTCTGATCGACGTACAACTCCATAAGAACTCCAAAACAGCAGAGTAGTTCCTTCACTAGCATATCGGCGACGGTTGCAGCGTCTTGGTTTAGTATAGCTTATGCTTCGGTCTACTTCGTAAAATAGTCCACCAAGATGTACTTATTCCCAAAGCCCGTCTCAAAGAATGGACCGATAATATCGATTGTCACTCTTTCAAAGGGGCTTCCCACGTCGTATTGTCCCATTGTGAAGCGTTTGGTTTCTCAATTGTGCACAGAACTGATACTTGTGGCACCATTCTTTGACATCGTTCTTGTAGCTTAGCCAGTAAAATCTTGCTCGGACCTTCTCCAGAGTGTTTTTAACCCCAAAGTGTTCCCATTATGCAGATGTCTTTAAAACTCCGATACCCGGTTTTTAGGTATCACCACCTGAAGCGAACTCACGGATCCATCTCCACTCTGCAAGGATCGCACCAAGATTCGATTCTTTACCTTCAAAAATCCCATTGTGCCCAAGATGCTATTCAATGGACTAATACATTGCCAGAATGGACGTTCTTCTCTAGCTTTACCCAGAATGGCACCTAGATCTTTGTCATTATTCTGTTCGATTCGAAACTGTAGAGGCTGTCAATTGTTATTGATCACGGCAGTCCGACAAAGTAGATTACATTTCGTTTGTAATTGTGAGCAGCCTTCGGGGTAAGGTCGTCTTAAAGGCGCATCCGCAATACGATGATTCGTACCAGGACGATGTTCTGTGTCGAAGTCATCCTGCAGTCTTTTGATCCATTTGGCAACTTGCCGTTTGGGGTTTCTAAAGTGTTATAGACACTTTAGGGCTTGCGTGGTCTGTTCTCAGGTGAAACTTTTCCTGCACAGGTGCTTATAAAAGAGTTCTATGGATTTCACCACAGCCAACAGTTCCCTCATCTAACGTAATAATACAAATTTTCGTTGACTTTTGGTAACGGTTCTTCACTCGAGCGTGGTACACTTAATGCAGACGAGAGTCTCAGTACCTCATTTCCAGCGTTGTTTTAAGGCCCTGTAGCTTCTTTGGTCATGGTATGGTATGATCTGCAAAATATTCAAAGCCTCGCGATAATCAACGCGGTTGCTCTTTCACTATCGTTCCAGCCGTTATCTCTCGAGGCAGCTTCGAATTGCTTGAAATATGTCTCCTAAGTTAACCTCTCATCAAATGCGGGTGCTTTTACTCTAAACCTTGACGTCTGTTTGCTTTCTCCGAAATTCTTAAATTCTGTGGTGTGTTGTTTTATCACTGGAGCTGAGGGTTTTGGTGCTTGCACTGCTAGTGAATTAATCTGTTCTTCCATCTCCAGTCTCTTTTGTTCTATTTTTCGTCTTTATAAGTTTGTCTGAAAATCTTGCTTTCAGCCTATGTGAGTCTTCTAATAAATTTTCTGAAAACTTCGCTTCTAATTTCTGTAAACCGCCGGAAAATTTAGCTTCTAGTTTTTCCGCGGATTTTGTAGTTTCCTATATATTTTCCTCTTTCAGTTGGTTGCAATTTTCAGATAGATTTTGTTTGGTGGCTTTTACGTTCTGATCTAGTTTTTTCGCGGTGTTTATAGCTTCCTGTATAAACACTTCTTTCGTTTGTTCAACGGTTTTTGCGTTCTTACATAATTTTTCCGTTAGTTTTGCGGCGGTTTGTCCTTGTTTATCAATTTCGTGGAATTTTTTTCTAATTTTGCTGCTTGCTTCACAGAGCTTTGGAGTTGTTTCTCTGCGCGTTTTTGTAATTTTTCTGCAAAATTTTTCTGTAGTTTTACGTAATGTTTCTGCATGCCTTACTTGAAGTCTTTCAAACAGGAAACAGTTTCACTGTTCATCTATGTTGTTGACTACGAGTGACAGACATGCAAAAAAATATAGTTCAAATATCTTTTTTACTACTACCGCACACACTTGACATCAATGTAACGAAAACTCATTTGCAACAACAACTTCTTTATTATCCAACTGATTGCAGAAGGCCTTACTACTCGTGACCGCAGTGAAATTCTAAAGCACTCACTACAATTTATTTCAAACTGATCGGTAACAGTACAAATACTAACTTTTTAAAAGCTGCAATGTTATCTTCTTAACTTCTATCGAACACTGTAATTAACTACAAACCATAACCCTGAGGAGATCTCCAAATAAAATTCACTTATTAAGTAAGGAATAAGGGAATTTATTGTTTTTAGATACACTAGTAATTAAAATGGTAAAACCATATTACGTGTAAATTTGTTGCTAGTGACCTTCGAATGTACTTTACTCAGGAACGTAACAGAAAGATTTGTGCCAGAGCTTAGTGACGAGAGGCGAGTTCAATAATAACAAAGGAAATCCTTTAACACGTGCATCCTATCTGGAAGAGGTCTCTGAGCTATGAATTCAATCATAAATTGTTAAGCACTAACCCATCTAACACTTTCGTCTTTGGGCCTTGAATAGATGGTGAGTAATCTATAAGATGACTAAAGGATTATTTCAGAGTTTTGACAGGTTGATAAAACCCTGCTCGCACACACTACCCCTACTACTTTAACCTAAGCACAAATAAAAGAAATGGCAAGGCTTTCGCTTAACCTATATTATCAGAAATGAATATAATAAGTTTTAACAATCAATGCCAACACAAATAAAATAGATTCTAACCCTAATTTTGGCTAAATTGCGTTTATCTAAAAAAAACATTTTAAATTTATTTAATTATTCAACAAATTTGACTGTCTAAATAAATTTCTATGAACACAATCGTGGCGCTTATTCCTAGTACATTTGGGTGTGTATAAAGCGTACATCCACTTAAAGTTTGATTACTATTGAATTAAAAGTGCATAACGTCAATAAAATATAGCAGGTAGGGAGTCAAAGATCTTATCACTTACAGATTTCCTGTTCAATGCAAGTTTCAACCACGATTTTCCAGAGCAAGACAAACTTCTGGTGTTAATAAGTAATCCTTCTTAATCTAATTTGTGTTGATGAAAGCTTTCCATTAATCCAGGTCACTTTCACCTAGTACCAGTAATTTATTTAATTCCGCGCTTACAAACGCGTTGTGGGGAGCTTTCACCGGCCAACCTGAATTTACACTACCGTACATTTGATTACGTAACATTTGTCATCGTTCAATTTGGTTGATGGTTAATTTCTTACCGCTAACACGATTGCTTGACTGTGTTTTAATGCTCCCTACTGCTATGATTCGATAATATATAAGTTAAAATGTCCTTAGGGGTTTCAAGTTTACTAATTCACAGAGTTCGTTGGACTTGTACTAACCGTGCGGTTAAGGTCAAGCGCTGTCTTGGTGCATGAGAAAATACGTGCAATGGAATGTTGACATGGTCACTATTTAATATTAACATCTGCGCCGGGGTTTGGGCCCTACGCATTTAAAATTTATGAGCTCCTACCTGTTTAAATAATTTACGTTTTCGGATACGTTGCTATGCATGAGAATATTTTCAATTCCACGCTTCTAGACTGATACGTCATGCAAAATATGTTGATATTTGTCGAATTTGGTATTCTATGGTAAAGTTTCGGTTTTTAATCGCTGGTTGAGAAGCAACGTTTGTTGTTGAAAAATGTTTTCCTATATACTAATGTATGTATAACTATTGCGCAAATGTTACAAACCAAAAATTTGATATTTATAGAAACTCAACTACTATGAATTTCTTTCGATCAACCAATAATGACAGTGTTTAATGTGTTAGACTTTTCTTTTATAGAGCTACAAGTGCTAAAGGTCTTGATAAGATTAAAATAAGTTAATCCAAAAATGCTTTTAAAAAATACAAATAAGACTAATGCTTTGTTAAGTGACCCAAAAGAGAATGTCGGCAAGTTGCAAAAGTCAGGAACTTATGAGATTAATTCTAGGGATGCAGAATGTTTTAAAATATTTTGTTCAGGCTATGAAAAAATATAACCTGTAGATTTAAAAAACCCATTGCTCATTTCAAGTATGATAAATGTAAAAAAATCTTAAGTCATCAATCACATTTTTGAAATCAGTCAATCGAAAAATGTCAATGTTAAAAGTGGAGTCAACGTGCTTGAAAGCTTGTGAGTAAGTTGAAGTAATTAAACGCAAAAGACCCTCTCTTAAATATTTGGATTTCGTTGGCTTATTTCCTTTATTGGTCTAACAACCAATAGATGCAAAGTTTGTGTTAATTACATTCAAGTATTTCTAGAAATAGTATAAATTAGGTTGTTTTTTTAATATAACGTTACAATTTACTCTGCAGTGTGGATACATCAGCCTGCGTGGTAGAGAAAATATTTTGAAATGTACAAAGCAACGATAGTTAATTGTCGTAAAGTTTACTTTAGTCAACAGTGAGACGACAATCCTCAGAAGGATTCCTGAACACTAATCGTTTTTTAAAGTTTTGCTGCTGAAGATTAACGCCAGTGGTTGATATACTTGTTCAATTTTTGGAATAATTTTTCAATCGTGTGATGGAGTTTCTTATTTGTTATTTAATCATGTTTTCATACTTTCAGAACTGGTGGTTCCGTGAATCAGACAGGTTTGCGTATGACTCCTGGTCATAAGGTCCTGGGTTCGATTTCCAACACGGTCTGCTTGAAAAATGTTAGGCGAGCATTTTTCACAAAAATACCCCCTCGTCCGGATGATAGGTAAAATGTATGTAAGTGTCGTCACGCACGTTAAAGATCCCTACCTTGCTTGTAATAAATAGCAAGCGTTCGGCAAAATTCAAAATTTTCAGGAAAAGCAAACTCGCCTCCTGACCAAATAATACCTTCGGGTGGAGCAGTGGTAAGTCAAATGTAGGGCTTTCGGAACTGAATATGTATCGTGGTCTTAGTCTGAGAATAAATATCTATAGTGCTTTGCAGTCAGTAAAAACTGTTCCAATTATTAAATTAAATTTAGCAGTAGGTGTGAGGGCAGTTTTATCAAGATTCATTTGTTGAATTTAAAAATCAGTTCACAATAGTGAAGGTTGTCTTTTGAAATTAGAAACGTACATATTGCAGCTAGGACTTATGCATAATTTGTTTGGTCGGGTATTTGGGAACCGAGTGATGTCTTTTAAAATTAAAAAGCAAAAGTAGTTAAACAAAATTGAACCAAAAGAGAAGTTTGAGTATTTCTCAAGAATATAGCTACCGTATACGTAGATTCCATATTTGCCATTTTGTCAGCTCAAAATCCAATATAGATGACTTCTTTAAAGAACAAAATTCAAAAGTTAAAAGCATAAATTTCTTAAGAATTGGAGAAAAATAGAAATTACAATTTTTAGGTGCAGTAGCAATTAGAACTTAGAAGATGACTCATTTTGTTCTCCTAAAGCTTAGTTTATAACATAAACTGGCATCTTCAAATTTTTGACTTGATAGATTAATTAATTTTTCTTTAAATGAAGATACCTTAAAGAAAAAACTTGCATTTACTAAACAAATACTGCATTACAATGGCTTTATAAAAGAAATAACATCGCAAATCAATAACATATGTTAACTTTCGCTTCATAGAACCACTACGGAACTTAATAAAATATTAAAATAATTTAGACAGCTAATTTCAAAATACAAATACAAGATTAAAAATTTGTTGAGTAGTCCAAAAGTCAAGGTGTAGAAATTCCAAAGCTAAGGAATTTGCGAGATTAGTTGCTTCCAATATAACTTTTTTAATTCTTTTTCAAAGTTTTCTGCTGCGGATGACCACTTAGTGAGTAAAATACATATCCAATTTTTAAAAATAACTTTGGGATTACGGAGTACTTATTTTATGAACATTTTTCGTAAGAATACTTCCTGGACTTGGCGATAGTGTATTAGAGTGTGCAAAATCGTCAATTTTTCCAATCTTCTCTTTAAATTATGTACGTGTTCTTGTTAAATTCAAAGATTAATGCGTGTTGACAATTGACTTATTGGTCTTTGTAAAGGCGTGTTTGTTAATAGAATCTTTCATGTCTCGAAATAAATTTTAATAATACACTGTAACAAAATTTTAAATTATTCTCACTTCGATTTAAATTAGTACACAGCAACGACCTTTGAGAAATCAATTATGGAGCTAGTTATTACTTGTTGTTAAGAGCGATGTTTGTCAGAGATGCAAATAATAAACGTTTAATAAATTTTTATTAGAATTTACTAAAATCGCCGAAAAAATTAATTGAATATAGAATGGATGCGTGTGCACTTGGTGGTTGAGAATAAACATTTTGGTAAGAAATTCAGACGTGTAAAACTATTAAAGATCATTAAACATGTACGCGATGTTCACTCAATCCTTTTATTTCAAGTTTGTTTACATTTTATCAGAATGTTATTGGTCAATAATCAAAATGGATCTGCACTCGATAAATTATTGCAGGCGATTCGTCCCACAAGCCGTTCGCTACAAGCCACATTCATCCACCTATTAAAAGGCAAAAAAAGATATCACGTCGATTAATTGCTCAAACAAAGCAAACAACCTATTTGAGAAGTGCTTGAGCAAGTCGTCTTGCTGACACACCCAATGCCAAGTATAAAAATATCTATAGTTTAGTTTAGTTTAGTAATAATTTTATTAAAATGTAAGTAGATTCAAAAGGCGATCCTAGCGAATTGTTTACTTTTACACTTAACCATCAATACATAAAATCAACATACTCATATATATATATATATATATATATATATATATATATATATTGCAGTGGATTTCTCTTAAAATATCTGAATCGGCTTTGAGTCCCAGCGCTATTGGGCCGTCATAAAAATTTTCTGAAAGTATAAACAAAATTCTTCCAATACATTTGGAACGCCTCTTTATTTCAGCACACCCCGGCTAGCTCTTCACTTTGCTTCTTCTTGGATACCTACCATCCTAAGTTCACTCTTTCTCACATATACAGTCAAATAAAATTACCACTCAAATAATGCAACAAGACATACAACCTTTTTATTTACACATACAAAAAAGTTTTATTTACGCATTTGTATATACAGTTTCATAAAATGTTACAATCTCAATCCTTAAACCTTTTAAAATTTTATGATTTCTATTTATTTCAACAATTTTATTTTAGACGAGTAGATGGGCCCGTCGTGCAACCCTAAATTGACTTTTATTCTGGTCTATAAAGAGCTCAGTATAAACCCAGTTACTCTAAATGCTTATAAACATCGCATCTTTGTTTTAAACAAACTTAAAGACCCGTTTACTCCTTACAATAAAATTTTTATGTCATTTATTAACATTTTTAAATAATAAATATCAATTGTCCTTTACATATACCCCTTCAAATGAGTTTTTATGGTAATAAAATACACCCCCAAAAAGTCAAATCACTCAAGCACAAAATGCCAGCAAAATGTTCAAGAAGAGGCAAGAAATTAATTTAGTTACCTGTAGTAAGCTTCTTCCATCGTTACCTCTGAAGAGGTGTTCCAAAACCCTCGTCGTTGTGTCCATACATTTTCACTCGCTATCCAAATCTCTGCAACCGCCTTCAGTGTTTCTACCCCGATAATTGTCTCGACCAAGCTTAACCTTCCGTAATTACTAAACTTCACGCATTATTGTTTCAAACTTCTCAACTCGCTTACTCTAGTACCATCCTTTCATTAGATCGTTACGTGTAGTAACAACACCGTCTATCCGCCAGCACCAACTTGTGCAAATCACACGTTTAATAAATTATCGACGTACGTTACTAACAGCGTTTTACACACTTTTAAATTAGGATGTTGTATTATAAGTCAACAAATAAGCGACGTACGAGAATTAGTAAAAAGTAAGAGAACTTTATTACCTCTCCTAGTGTATTTATATGATTTTGTACACCCCTCACGGACCCTATTTCCGTCGAAAAACTTATTTTATCAAAACAGATTCTACAAATTTTGTACGTAACAAACTTTTACATTCGAAAATACCCAGTCCATCGTGCTTTTACATTGAAAACTGCTCAACAACATATAACCGTCGCGAGCTTCTCAAAATTTCTAGCATTCGACCAACCATATCCTTTCCCCCGTTTTTAACGTCCAACCCCTGGCTACCTTTCCTCGTTTAACCCATATTTACTGTCTCTTTTAGAATCCCACTCAAGCAACAGAAAATCGATATTGTGGTTGACCTCCAAACCTACCGCGTACTTTTGACGAGTATTTTAACCAACGTTTTATTATACGTGCTCTCTGTCTGTTTTACATGACGGATATTCCGTCTTACTTTGCCTTCAAAACATCTGTTGTTTTAGTAGCTTATGCATTGACCGTTACATACAATTCCACAGAATTCTGTCCCAACGTTTATTCAAGTTTCTTTGAACTTGTTATTTTAACTATCAGGTGTTTCTATGAAGCAAACTGTCCGTTTGAAATTATATTTCCAAGTTTTAGAGTTTTTAGGATTTGTATAAACGAACGTTTAGTTTAGTTAAATGGAAATATGCGTTCAAATTATTGATTTTCTATAACCAAAAGCTCCGTTTATTATCCGATGCGCTTTATTAAAAATATTAAAACTAATTATGCGTATCCTTGGTTTCCATGTACTCCAAAACTTCTACACGTTATGCAAATTTTAACATTCCAATTTAGAAATACAAAAATATCTTATTATCCGTCCGTTTTCAATGTTACAACTAATGCATTTGGCGCGTAAATAAATTGTTCCTATTTCCTATATACACAGTCGTTAAAAATTTATTATCTAGACCTATCTATCCGTCTTAACCTATAATTTTCACGACAATATATATATATATATATATATATATATATATATATATATATATATATATATATTGCCGCGGAACTCTCGGGATCTCAGTAGTTTCGAAAATTAATTTATACAAAAATCAAAAATTTCACCAAAAATAAAAAAATTAAAAAAAAATCATTTCTTACCCTGATTCCAGTCTCCTCGGTTGAATAGCTTTCTTCAACTGCTTCCGGCTAGCTCAGTTGGACCTTCTCTGGGATACCTAGATTTGCATCGTTCACGCACACTCTCAATAAAACCACAAAATAATACAACAATCATACAATCTTTTATTTATCACTATTTACAAATAAAATTCAATATTATCCACATTTCAATAATCAAGTTACACCTCAATAAATCGTATTTTGTAATGTCCTGTATTTTAATTTAAATTATCCAACACATAGAATGTACCCGGAGTAAATGGGCCCTGAATAATATCTTATTTCTTATTCTTTCTTTATAATTTATTTTAAATCTACGTAAACTCTGGAGTATGGTGAGCTCATGATAACCCAGTTTATTATTAATAATGTATGCCCTTATACTTTGCATACTCTTACAACAAACAAAAAAAACAAACCCATGTACTCTTTACAAAATTTAACTTCCTGATGGAACGTTAATAAGCTTTATATACACCTTCAGATTTCTATTTAAATACCATAATTAAGTTAGTTACACATATTATTTTCAATACGCAAAATAATGCACAATACCTTCAAAATTCACTCTCACATGTCACCCGATATTCATAGTTTATAACAACAACAATTTTAAAGCGCTACCTGGAATTTCTAGAAGATCTCTGCACCGTTGACGATGCCGTATATTAGCTTCTTTCTGCTCTGCAGGTCGCTTCTAGCTATTAGTAGAAGAACCCCATTTAAGTTGTGCTGCTTGCGCTGCCTTCACGGTGTATCCAATTTCCAAATCCAAATTAATTATACTTCTTTCATAATTGTTTAATTTAATCCACATTACATAACGTCACTACACGAGCTTGTTAAAAAAATGTATGTGGCACCTCAATAAAAATGTAAACTCGGCACAATCCGCGTACAAATTATGAGGCTAACACCGTGCTATTTAATTTAAATAATTTTCTATACTTACAAGCTCGTGGTAACTTTCGTACGTAGTCTGAAGCGATCAAAATACTAAGTGCTTTTATTATATTTTCAAAAAGTATTTATACATTTACGATGCCACCTCTCGGCCGCATTTCACCCGAAGTCCTTCATTTACAATAATATTTCTCAAAATTTTGGGTTCAACCGATTTCTAAATCCTCGAAATTCAGCGCGTCGCTACGATATTTTCTGAAAATTAATATTCAATATTGAAATACTCTTCCGGATTAAATAAGGAAATTGATAATTTTAATTATTTGCAGTAATGTCTAAAGCAATAATTTATATTAAAATAAAATCCAAACGATAAAAGTTCTCTCGACTTCCTCGTAAAACGGACAAAAAAACGTTACCATTTTAGTTTCAAATATTCGCCTCGTTGTCAAGTTATCCAGAACAGCTGTTGTCAGGTCATGTCCTTAAGATAACGCTTACCTTAGTAACTGGTTGTACTTTGAAACTTCATTACAACAATACCTTGTTGAGACTACATGTGTTAGCTTGCGGTTCTTGGACAAACAAGTGACGTCTGCGAACTTTCCACACTTGCATCTTACAAAAGCGTAAGCTTGAGCTTCTTCTTTTGAATTAATGACGAATTAAATGCAGAACAGCGTATTATACTGGACCGTTATAGGGAACCATTTTCTTGAACTTGCTGTGCAATTCATCGAAGTAAATCGAAACATAAAACAAACCCATAAAACGAGCTATTGAATGTGCATCATTTTCGACTCTCCTTTAGCTTATCTTAAAGCGAGATTATCTAATGGTAAACTGAGAAATTAAAACGTGATATCTGAACTTGTAAATTTGTAACCTTATAAACTGTGAATTAGTGAAATTAAAAATTAACCTGTGGGTTAGCGAGATTAAAAATTAAGCTGTGAGCGTTAGAATAAAATCATTTAGTTCACCTTAATAATTATTTAACTTACTTACCGTTATCAGAAACAAACAAAAGTCAAGTGAATCCAGCACTTGATTACGCTGCCACGTCTATGGCGACGCGTAAGTCGCTAGTTCGGACCATATTGAGACCCATGGCACTTCTAACTGCAGCGAATAGTCGAGCTAGACTGATCTTTCCGTCGAAGGAGTGCGCACAAGGCACAAAAATCGTCCGACATTGGAAATGCAATTCAAATGACCAACGTTTACGAATAGAGCCTATATTATTATTATTAATTAATATATGACACGTGATTGGGATATACTGTACTGATCTAAACATAAATTAACATCGTGAAATTAATTGTGTATTTGAATAAACAATGCAGTGTATTTTATATTTTATAATTAAAATTATAAGCTTTTATAAGCGTCAAAAATATTGTTACAATATATATATATATATATATATATATATATATATATATATATATTATAATATAACCCCCCCTCCCCCCTTTATTGATTGATAATTATAATATATGAGCAAATTAGCAATGCACCAAATTGCCCTATAATTTCCTTTCTTTAATTAATAATTTACTAACTTCTCTATTGGGTCTTTAAATCTGCGCCTCGACCAATGAAACTCTTATCTCAGGTTAATTTTGTGAATAAATCTATATCTGCATACATTACATGTGATTTTCCAATGCTCCACCCGAAGGTACTACATTGGCCAGGAAGCGAGTTTTTTTTACCTGGAAAATTTGGAATTTTGCCGAACCCTTGCTGTTCCAAGCAAGGTAGGGATCTTTAACGTGCGTGACAACACTCACACACGGGACCTCCATTTTACCTCTTATCCGAACGAGGGTGTATTTTTGTGAAAAATGCTTGCCTAACATTTTTCAAGCGGACCGTGTCGGGATTCGAACCCGGGACCATGGGCGTAGTAGTCACACACATACCACTACACCACGGAGCCGCCTTATATCTGCATACAGCGTGAGTTCTGAACCATATACAGATGTATGTGACTGCCAGTCAAATGACCTCTAGTTAATTCTACTAAAGCAATTTCTAAATGTGACAGTGTAAACAATTACTTGAAAAATACGCACAGTAAAACAGTTTATATTAGTTAATAATTTAAGATTTCAATCAAGTATAACGGATTAAGTGTTTAAATATGACACTGATAATAATAATAATACAACCTGAACTTCCAATGAAACGTCTTGCTGCTGAACAATGAAGCTCCACTGCCTACAGCGACGATTCGAACTAGATGTGGGTTCTTAATACCTGTGGATAAGTACGTTTTAAAAATTTGTATGACTGAATTTACGCCTTTTATTTTAGGGTTTAAAGTACGCCAAAAATTCTTTAGAGACACTTATACTTATCGTCGTTGGTCTTATCAGGAAACTTAGCTCCGTGAAATCAACACCGTGCTCGACACCAAAGGTTCAGCATTTCCAGCGTTCTGATAGCACCACTTTGGAACTCTGTCTACAAAAAAAAACCTCCCAGAAATCCAATGGTCAATAATAAGACAATGACAAGAACTCTTGCATTTATCACTTTTTAATATCAACAGTTCCTTTATACTTTGAATATCACAAATACATTTTTCATACGTTGAATTTTATGTCGGAGATTACAATAATAAAAGGTATACAATTCGTAAACTGTTACAAAAAAGATTATACTTTTTGTTCTATAGTTTGTAAAGTTCTTTTTTCAGTTCTTTTCAAATCAGTTTTTCTCTTAATTTTTTAATTCAACCACCCCCTTTTTAATTTTAAAACAACTGTCACTTATCTCTATGGAGATGCCCCTTAAAACATTAAACCAGCCTACTCTTTTACAATTCTTTTCCAACTAACATTCTATGATCCAAAATTTTATTAATAGATCTTATTGCTCTTGTCAAATTCTAATTTGGAGTAAACTAATACACAAATGTCATTGGCCGAAAATTTATAAATTGATATTTTAATCCTAACAACAAGTGAAATTCAAATGATATAATAGACTTACAACTATATACTGAAAAGTAAATAAAACTTCTACATCCTATAACTAACTTAAATCTAATAAAAACATACTAATTGACTTTTTTTTAGGCTTTACGTACATATTCAAATGAAAGTGAAAGTTTAACATCTTATACCTAACTCAAATCAAATGAAAACGTTCTAAGTGACGTCAAATCTTAGCTATACATACATATTCACATGACAGTGAAGTTTCCTTTTAAATATTTAAACAAAATTTTATGATATACAAGCAACAGCAGTTCACTTCATTGGCACATCCTTTTCAAAATTACCTCACGAAATCACCAACACCCAATTTGAAATCTTAATACTTCATTTTCTCTTAATTTATCATTTTAAATATCTTTAACAAGTAACTGCCCTCACCATCTCCTTCATCAATCATTTTACGACCTAGAAATCTATATCTGAGTAGTACTTCAGTGCGTCAAGGTTCAAATCTCATATATATCGCATAATATCACAATATATATATATATATATATATATATATATATATTGCTGCGAACTGCGATTTCCAAAAGACTGCTTAAAAAATCCTTAAAATACTACTACTACGGCCCCACGAATTAAACTATTAAACTGCTACGACGTCTGTTGCTAGGCGTCACTCAATAATACAAGCCCCACTTTGTGGGTGCCATTAATTGCTATGAGCTTCGGAACTGATAAAATGGTGGTGTTATGTGCCTGAAATGTAAAAAAAGTTGGTCACGGCTGCTCAGCTGCTTTCTGAAAATAAAACTAACTACTTAAAAAGAAAAATGCTGCACCGGTACTCGCCTACCTTTATTAACATACCAGACATAAAGTACACGCCATAATAGAAATTAGACTCTTCGTCACACATTATTTACATATTATATACACATTTCAAATTCGACATTTATACCAGATAATATATCCAATTACT
Organism: Platerodrilus igneus; assembly: GCA_036346225.1. Lineage (NCBI taxonomy): Eukaryota > Metazoa > Arthropoda > Insecta > Coleoptera > Lycidae > Platerodrilus > Platerodrilus igneus. Next base: position 1,448,270 of record JARFIW010000439.1, on the reverse strand, counting down.
TATAATAATAGAAACACAAGCCTCAATTAATTTACTCTCTGATAAAAGCTGTATACATCTCCCAAAATATTCCATTAACAGTACATTTCGATATCCATAATTACCTCAAATAAATATTTTCAGTTAATTAAATAAAAAAAAGTAATAGGGCTTTACCACGTTTCAGACTTTAACCCTGGTTTAATACGAGCTCATAGTAAAACCTTATCCTTCGTGCTAATTTCTGCACATCAATAATTAAAAAAGACCCTCTTACCTTGTATGTAAATTAAATATGACAGAAGCCATGCATCAGTCATAAATTCCCACATAAAATACAATAAACATATTCAACTTAAATTGTTCAATTAGAAACCTTTTTCCTGTTTGCCCTTTTTATACATAAAAATTATACACCTCAATGCACTAAGTGACTAAGTCATTAATCACAAGTTTATACACATATTCAATGAAAAAGTATCAGTAACCTGGATTCTATGACTGCACACGGATCTGCTGTCATACTATCAAAGACTGCGACATTCAGGAACACCCCAATCTGGACTGCAATAACTTCGACTGCAAGCTGCAACCATATTACCACGAATTCACCTCGTCTATCAATTCGATATTGCATCCAAACTCTCCAGACACTTCTATTGATACCATTAATAGTTGGTAATTACCAAATCGACCAAACACTGACATCTACTCCATTTTCCAATAGCGTACTTTGCATACTCATTGTAGCTTATAAGTAAAACTGTTTCTACTTACTTAACTTAAACTTTCATGCAAAACGTAAAGGCATTTTTGTATGGAGCCATCAGCATGTTAAACATTAATCACAACTAAGAGAGCTTTACGTTGTTTGATGACTAAGAGACCTCCTATCTATATCCTCCAGTTTATATTCTGTTTCTCACTCCACAAAAACCTGTTAAATTTCAGCAATTTCAACGATACAAAAACTGCACCACACAAACAAACTCCAACAGCCATGGTTTTCCAAAAATACACTAACGCACCTTCAAAATTCCTTGTAATTCATTCTCTAGCCGAAAAGATTTCCTTGAAAATCACTTGCCGGTAACAAACACGCGCTTTACCAACGATTTTCGACAAAATCCAAAATCCCACTGACAAAAGTTAACGTTTAAAACACGTCTCTAATGCGACACATGTTATCCCCATGTCGCTCTAACATACACGCTAAATCCACTATTCCTCTTGTTCTCACTCCACTAAATCTTGCATTCTTAATCTATCTCACTTCTACCGTGTTCAAGTTTTCGTTGTAACAATCAAACATTTACCCTCTCCAGCTCAACGAATTTTAACGTTCAAACCATGCATAGGTTAACACGTGTTATATCTATCCTACTTGTACCATGCTGTCTAATAAGCCCTCTTTGTTTCCCTGTTGGCAAGTTTCATCGTAACAATCAACGGCTTTTACTCATTCCACCTATCCAACCTTACTAGAAAGCTATAAATTTCATTTTAATTGACGGCGGCAAACAACAACTCCTGGAATTTGTTTGTTATTTGTTCAACGTTTTCTACCCTCCTAGGAATAATGCGACGGGTGCGTTCGTTCATAAATTAATTATACTTGGAAGGTTTCTTTACAACATGTTTTAAAACTTCTCGTAAAAAATATAACGGCCAACCTTGCTTATAAACTAAACGATTTGAAACCTTAGAAAAGCTTTTGAATAAATATTCATCCCTATTATTATTTACTCTTGCTACATACAACAGTTAAATATGTTTATGATATGACCTTCTTAAATGCTTTCTTACACACGGAATGCTTTTAATATAAAACCCGCTATATTTTAAAGTATTTACATCTGCAGAATTATGAAAATTAAATTTGAGCTTCTTGAAATAATGAATTTGAAAAGCGTTTCAAATTTGTTATTTGTATTTTCACATGCTGAATAACTAAATAAATTACAAATGTATACTAATGATGCCCTTTTAACCCTCAAATATCACAGTAATATATATATATATATATATATATATATATATATAAAGGAGAGGAGAGTATATTGAAAGGGGTAAAAGTTTATTTGAAATAAATCACATATTTCATACCAGCTTTGTTGATTAATTGCCACACCTCGTAGTTAAAGGTTATGTTGCATTCGTACTTTCAAAAACGTTTTAAACTGATTTGACACACCTAAATCTAAAGTTTCATTAATCGATAAAAAAGATTTTTATAGAACCAACTATAGTTGCAAGTTTTAGTTAAAAAGTAACAAATTCACGAATGCTTAGTATGTGAATTGCCCAATATTAGGAATAATACCAGAACAAACTCATTTCATTATTCGTGGAATTCTCAAATACTTAGATGTCTGTCGTCTTTTAACGATCATAAGGTGCTCTGCTCCTACTTCGTTTGCTTTGATAAAACTACCAATCAGCTTTTGTTATATATTATCTTTTCGAGTCGGATAAAACTAGAACTGAAATGAGTTTAATGAAGTATTACGATAAAAGGAGAGGGAGTGAATCAAATAAGAAGGCATCGATCCAACTATTTCACTATCATTATTCATTAAACTTTATTCAGTTTAAACGGTAGCGATTATACATCAGACAGTCTATGAATAGTCAAATTCCTCGATTCACTTTATCTACAAAGATGAAAATTGGACGAGATATTTTAAATCCTATTTTTTATTATCCACAACTGGGCGAAATTAATGAAACTGGAGACTTTTTCGACATCCATCAAAATGGTGCCGTTCATAATGAAAGCAATGAAGCAGATGTTTCAAATGAGGTGAGTTTTGATGCAATAATATCGTATTACATATTTTTGCTTGTTGTTTTGATAACCGTAACTTAAAATAGGAAAGTGTTTTTCAAATGTAGCCAAATTTGTGGTAATGCTACAGAATTGTTTTCTACTTTCTGATAAAATATTGGACGTGTACAAAATATAAAATATACTCTCTCAAAAGTAAAATAACCACTACATTGCCGTTATATTAGAATGTCGGAATAACTTTATCACTATATAATTTTTTAACTGTAGAAACTGGTTCAAACCTACGAAAGTTATTTCCAACGTCCTATAAATTTAACTACAATTTTATATTTCCTCAATTTTCATCAAAATTGCGATGCAGTTTTCAATGCATTAATTAACCCTTCGATTGAAAACACTCATCCCAACGTGAGACTAATTTTTCAAACTCTTCTCGAAAATTTTAGGATTCCTCATCTAAGCTCTAAAATATAACGGATTTTTCCAAATTTGAGAATAGATAATAATCATTAGATGTGGTGAATTGTGTAGATAAGAAAGGACTTACCAGAAGATTCACTTCAAACATCCTTCGTTCTACGCGAGGTAAGGGGCCTTGCACTGTCTTGCTGCAATAACGAATGCTTCTCCTTAAAGTTTGCGCCATTCTTTGGACTGATTTTTGGTCTCAGGATAAGGTGATGTATTTATGTTTTATCAGTTGTTATTATCCGTTGCCTGAGTTGGTCGTCATAGCAGACTAAAAGCTATTGCCATGGAAAGTTGATATCAAATCTGTCGAGTTTTTGGTCCCATACTAATAGCCGTTGTAACAAACGGGCCGAAGCCTTATTTCCGCCGAAACATTCGTGTAAAATATCATAAACCTAACGTGACGCTAATTTCACGAATAGTTATTCGCTTATCATCTTTACGTAGGTTTTTTCATGACATTACCATTTATTGCAGCTCAATAGGTGCTTCGCCGATTACTTCGCGGTGTTTTCAGATTCTGTAGATTCTCCAAATACTCTCTGTAAATTTTGAACTATTTCTGAAAGTTCACATCCTCTCTAAACAAAAGTACATAATTTCGTAACGTCTTCCATAATAGCAAAAATACCAAAATGTGCCCGAAGTAAACTAAAGAATATTGCATAGGATGTCTGCTTAAACTTGTTAGAACATATCCGACCACTAGCGTAGCCTATATATTTTCAGATTGCAACAACCCTCGTATTATAAAACGTTTGTGAGTGATTTCAGTCACTCGAACGATGTACTACAATAGGCAACGATTGGTCGCCGATTTTACGAGCAATGAAAAACTGATAATCATAATCGATCCAAATTCGGTCCAGCGCGTGCGGCTCAATAATTTTAGTGGCAAGTCTTATGCGTATATTATTTCGGGCAATTTCAGAATTTTTGGGGTATCAGGGCATTGGCGACTCCGTGGCCAAGTTGACATGTGTGTGACTACTACGCCCAAGGTCCCGGGTTCGAATCCCGACACGGTCCGCTTGAAAAAATGTTAGGTGAGCATTCTTCAGTATGAGTATTATCACGCACGTTAAAGATCTCTACCTTGCTTGGAACAGCAAGGGTTCGGCAAAATTCCAAATTTTCCAGGTTAAAAAAACTCGTTTCCTGGCCAATGTAGTACCTTCGGGTGGAGCATTGGAAAATCACATGTAAGGTAAACAGGCTAGACGGCTCCGTGGCATAGTTGGTATGCGTGTGACTACTACTCCCAAGGTCCCAGGTTCGAATCCCGACACGGTCCGCTTGAAAAATGTTAGGCGAGCATTTTTCACAAAAATACGCCCTTGTTAGGATGAGAGGTAAAATGGAGGTCCCGTGTGGTGTGTTATCACGCACGTTAAATATCCCTACCTTGCTTGAAACACCAAGGGTTCGGCAAAATTCCAAATTTTCCAGGTAAAAAAAAACTCGTTTCCTGGCCAATGTAGTACCTTCGGGTGTGCATTGGAAAATCACATGTAAGGTAAACAGGCTAGACGGCTTCGTGGCGTAGTTGGTATGCGTGTGACTACTACGCCCAAGGTCCCAGGTTCGAATCCCGACACGGTCCGCTTGAAAAATGTTAGGCGAGCATTTTTCACAAAAATACGCCCTTGTTAGGATGAGAGGTAAAATGGAGGTCCCGTGTGGTGTGTTATCACGCACGTTAAATATCCCTACCTTGCTTGAAACACCAAGGGTTCGGCAAAATTCCAAATTTTCCAGGTAAAAAAAAACTCGTTTCTTGGCCAATGTAGTACCTTCGGGTGTGCATTGGAAAATCACATGTAAGGTAAACAGGCTAGACGGCTTCGTGGCGTAGTTGGTATGCGTGTGACTACTACTCCCAAGGTCCCAGGTTCGAATCCCGACACGGTCCGCTTGAAAAATGCTAGGCGAGCATTTTTCACAAAAATACGCCCTTGTTAGGATGAGAGGTAAAATGGAGGTCCCGTGTGGTGTGTTATCACGCACGTTAAATATCCCTACCTTGCTTGAAACACCAAGGGTTCGGCAAAATTCCAAATTTTCCAGGTAAAAAAAAACTCGTTTCCTGGCCAATGTAGTACCTTCGGGTGTGCATTGGAAAATCACATGTAAGGTAAACAGGCTAGACGGCTTCGTGGCGTAGTTGGTATGCGTGTGACTACTACGCCCAAGGTGCCAGGTTCGAATCCCGACACGGTCCGCTTGAAAAATGTTAGGCGAGCATTTTTCACAAAAATACGCCCTCGTTCGGATGAGAGGTAAAATGGAGGTCCCGTGTGGTGTGTTGTCACGCACGTTAAAGATCCCTACCTTTCTTGGAACACCAAGGGTTCAACAAAATTCCAAATTTTCCAGGTAAAAAAAAATCGTTTCCTGGCCAAAGTAGTATCTTCGGGTGAGCATTGGAAAATCACATGTAAGGTAAACAGGCTAGACGGTTTCGTGGCGTAGTTGGTATGCGTGTGACTACTACGCCCAAGGTCCCAGGTTCAAATCCCGACACGGTCCGCTTGAAAAATGATAGGCGAGCATTTTTCACAAAAATACACCCTCGTTCGGATGAGAGTTAAAATGGAGGTCCCGTGTGTGAGTATTGTCCCGCACGTGAAAGATCCCTACCTTGCTTGGAACAGCAAGGGTTCGGCAAAATTCCAAATTTTACAGTTTAAAAAAAAACTCGCTTCCTGGCCAATGTAGTACCTTCGGATGGAGCAATGGAAAATCACATGTAAGGTATCATGGCATTGGCGGCTCCGTGGCGTAGTTGGTATGCGCGTGACTACTATGCCCAAGGTATCAGGTTCGAATCCTGACACGATCCGCTTGAAAAATGTTAGGCAAACATTTTTCATAAAAGTACGCCCTCGTTCGGATGTGAGATAAAATGGAGGTCCCGTGTGTGAGTCTTGTCCGCACGTTAAAGATCGCTATGTTGCTTGGAACAGCAAGGGTTCGGCAAAAATTCAAAATATTCTAGGCAAGAAAACTCGCTTCCTGGCCAATGTAGTACCTTCAGGTGGAGCATTAAAAAATCAAATGTAAGGTATCCGATCATTTCTGGATGAAATAGATATCAGCAATCGATTCAGTGCAACGAAAAAGTGGATTCTGAAAGTTTATTATGCATATTGTAGCGCTAGCGTGTTTTACCTAAATAAGCATTTGGCAATAGAAATGAGTTTATTAATTTGTTACGGGTATTTGAAGTATTAAAGTTATTAGATATGGAATTGCATGAAAAGGGCGGGAATCCCGTAATAAAATAAAGATGTACCGGCCAACTACAGTGATGCAGAAGTAGGCCCCTATTGCAAAAACTAAAGAGAATGGAACAAAATGATCAAAATGTTACACAGGTGCGATGTCTCTAGCTACGTTAATAAGCACTTACCCTGTTAGGTTTTCAATTCGTCAAGGTTAAAGGCGCCAATTTCGTCTAGTCTAGTAAGATTTCCTATGGACGATGAGTAACCCAGAGGATTTTAATTACAGGGTATTCTGTTGGTGAAATGGATTTCATTACAAAAGTTTACCAGTCTGGTTAAACAAATAAAACAAATCTTAACTCACCGTGCTCAAATCTATTCTAAAATAATATTATTTAAGCATTTCTGTAAAGAAATGGGAATAAAACAATTTTTAAATGTACTTTCATTAATAGTTGGGTTAGTGACCTAAAGATATTCCTATAACAAATTACATCAAAACAATGGGAAAATAGTACAATCAGTTCTTCTGCGATTCCTCATACTTTGATCCTTAATTAGAAAAAAAATTACAATATTCTTCCACTTTACCATCAACTGGAAATATCTAATGTTTTACACATTTATTGATGTGTACTATACATGTAATTATACTTTAGACAAGAACCATCATACATAAATACCACCAAAACAGAATCTAATTCTAGAAAAGATTTAACTTACAGTTTCATCTTTAAGTGACAAAAGTCCATGAAGCCAAGAGTGATTATTTCATTCTGCGGGGCATCGAATTATATACTAATTTGCTGGGAAGCAAAGTGTCCCAATCTACTTCAGTGTTTCTAGGTTATGTCGAAAATCTGTGGTCAGCCACGTGGACCCTCATTTATCATTTCATAATTAACGGGGAGTTTTATGACAAACCGAACTTTTTACCGTTTATTCCCACATCTGTTTTTGTTGATGACCTGTAAGTAGTTGCATTATTTAGTTGCGTCGGCTGTCTGGCGGTGCCATTATCGCCAATTTCTTTGTTTCAGAGGGGTGTGCTATTAATCTACCTAACACGTGAAAGAGGTATGTCTGTCAATGGTTTTTACGTGCTCAATTTTCTTTTATATAAACTGTTTAAAAACATTGTAATTATATTCTATGAAAAAGATTAAATCACATGTAACCTTATGCTAGTGTATTCCCTAACATAGGATCTGATTGTTATATTGTTTTATAAAATATGATTAAAGTGTCTGTGGTTTCCTTTGTATTCGCAACTATGTAATATTAGATTTAATTTATTTAACTAAAATTTCTGAAATCTCATATTTGGAAGGCATATATTAATAAATTTACTGATATTTTTTATTTCAAAACGTTTTAAAAAATAACATGCTTTCACTACCAATGTTTACAGTTAAAAATGTTTTGTTTGCATTTTTGTGGTTTAAAATAATTGATGGTCCTACATTAAGTTACAATATGTATTTAACAGAAATAAAACAATTATTTTTGTGGGTTTAAGTTTATGATTTGAACATAACTACCAATTTTTCTACAATATCTTAATTTTGAGCGCTGTTATACACGAAATCAAAATTGTACAGGGTGTTTCAATAATAAGTTTGTCCGTTTTAAATTACTTTTCCCTCTTTTTTCGTCTGATTTTTATTTCCTGTAACGCCCAAGCGTTACAAATTTCAGTGAGTTAAATGAGCTTTTAGCACAAAAGCACCCCGTAAAACTTAGAAACTTTGGTACTTTACATTGTTATTTCAGCATAATATTAAATTAGGTTGAAGGATTTAAATGGGTAAGCACCCAGTTTATTAAATCCAAACAGTAATAAATATCGGGACTTTACATCCCTTCGCATTAAATTCAGAAAATTACAAATAAGCACTCGGGAAATGATCGTCATGTTAAGATTATTTGTATAAGTTCACACTGGTTCAAGGAACAATAATCATGGAAACATACACCCCAAAAACCACATACTCATAATCTAGCCATAAAATTAATGCGTCGCAAACGACGAATGACGCATTTCTATGTATTATATGTAAAAGCGTAGGAACAAAATTACAGTTCACGCAAACAAAACGATATTGACCTCAAAATTAAGATAGTTTAGATGCACAATCCGTAAAAATAAAAAATAGTATACAATGACCCAAGGACGTAAAACTTATAAAACTCGACGGATAGTAAAACAGGGAGCAGATCGGGTCATATTATTAAATACTTGAAATCCGACCGGAGTTTTCGAATTCGATCAACAAGCAACCATCGGACGTTAGGAAAAGGTACGATAGTTAACGGACGCAAACAGAAAACGCGAATGTGATATACCCATACTTAAACGTGAAAGCTGCCAGTATTATGGAACTTTTATCAACGCTAACAAGTTGGATTTTGTACCTGCAACGATTTCTGCCTTGAAGCTCGATGAAGTTCAAGCAAACAAAAAACATATAGGTCGTTTAAATTTATTTATACAGCTTGTAAGCATCTTATCCTGTTTGTATCTTTGGTATTTAATAATTGTGATTTATGGTGGTAATAAGGTATGGGGTTTGTTATCGATAAGAAAGACTTTTAACGTTGATGCATGCTTATTTAAAGCGTATCGTAAATACCGAACCTTATCAAAAGAAGAACACCATTGTATTCGCAGATTAGTACATAAAATTCCATTTGGTTAAATTTCAATGACCGATAATATTAAGTACTTTTTAGCTGAACGCATATTGGGCCAATTAAGGATAGCTCCTAGTTTTCTCTGTTATTATTTATCGTTGTAATCATGTTTTACAGTATAGGTTAGGTATACAAGACGTGGGATTTTTTTATTTGTGTTTATTTTAAACTAGTAGAAGAGAAGGGTGTAAGCGAGGTTCCATCAACCTCTAGCAGTAGTGATACCCTCCAAACAATTTACTTGGGACCTCCCCGAGTAGCTTTATTTTGTGTTATTTTTTTAGGTGGGTTGATGCTCAAAGGCAAAACATATACAAAAGAGTTAAAAAAACCTTTCAAGGTAAACACAAAAGTGTAATGTGTTTTTATGTGGATTGACGTCGTCCAAACAGTTCAATGTCATTTTCCTTGGTTCGATATTTATGGGACCCTTAGCATAAAATAGTGATGACAAAAGAAACTCGGGTTCCCTGTGTAAAATAAGAGCCGGAATTAGGAGTGTTAGAAAATGGCCTGTGGAAATAAGAAAATATAATTTGTCAGAATGACTAACTCACTTTCTAGGTTGGCGGAAAGCATAAGCGTGGGAGTGGGTATAACGATTTGTTAACAACATAAAATTTAGCTAAAGGGTGTAGTATATTAATATAATGGCAAAGTGGGCGCCACTATACTCAGTCGCAGCATGGAAATATAAATAATACGCTTAAAGGTGGGTGTAGAAACCTTCAAGAATGACTAAGCTGTATAAACATGTGCAAAAAATTATCACGTAACATATATTTACCCGTCATCTGCATAACAGCTGCTCCACAACGGTTTAAGTAGTAAGTAGTAAGTGATGGTTTTATAACAGATAATTCAGAGGAGTTAATGTAGAAAGTCATACCTATTAAAAGAAATAATTTAGTATCGCCGAATAACATGAAAGTTGCAGTTACCAAGAGTATCATAATTCTGAAAGTTTAGTTGGGAAGAATTGAGGTTAAAAAGAATTTTTAATAGTGCCAGGTTTAAGAGTTGATACCATTCTAAGAATGGATTTTTTTAGTAAGATGAAAGGAATAGTAGAAACAGAGAATAAAGTAATAATTAAGGAGGATGCAAAGATTAAATGGGATGAGGAAGTCCATATAGAAATAGAAGATGATTGTATGAATTTGAATCAATTTGAAAAGGAGATGGAAGGTATCGGCGATAAGAGTTTATGTATTAGATGCCCTGGTGAAGTTAAAAAAGAATGTGTATCATTTTTAGAGAAAAGGTTAGAATTATTGGAAAATGCAAAATAAAATGTTGAAGAGGTGGAAATAATAGATAAAATGGATGAAAGTAGTTTAATTGCAAGGGTTGATGAGAAGATAAAGGAACTTTCTGTGAGTGCAGCTTTTCAAAATAAAATAAAATTTTAGAGTCGTGCTTAACGTCGTATTTTGAGTCTTGCTTAGTGTCGTACAGAACCCTAAAACCTCGTTACCAAAATAATTCAAGCGGGCAGATTTAACTTCGGATTTTAAAACGGCAAAGTGAAACTCGCCTAAACTACACTTTTCAAATAAAATATTTTCATTCTTACTTACTTCGCAGCACTTGTTATTTTAAAATTTTTAATGGTTTATTGATAATGTCCCTTTGAAAGTGAATCTACTCTTATTTATAGTGTTTGATTTAGGTTACAGAGCTATTTGTTCAGGAAATTCTTGTTCCACGTCTTGTGTGAAATTTGATAAAAGGCTAATAAGCGACCATCCTTTTCAAAACAGGAGATTCTATTCTTCGAACGCTTTAATTATCGTTAATTCGACGTCATTATGATAATTAATTCCAGTAATGTTAATTTTTTATTACTTTGTAATCTCACTGAATGTAAATAATAAATTTGTTTTGATATTGCCGTTATCATTGCCGGTGTTATATTTATACGACGAAATTAACTAGCCTACGCGATTATTTGGTAGTAGTACATTTATAATAAGAATTTGAGCATTTACATAATTTTAATATTTGCGGTTCTTTTCCTGCATTAACGCAATTTTCAGTTTGAATAAATGCACCTATCCCATTAATAACTTTTGATGCTAAATGTATGAAAAATATGCATACAATTTTCATCAATTTAGCTAATATAAGATGATAAAAATTCGCTCGTTTATAATTAATTACTGTGAGTTGCGATCTAGTCCATTTAAGTCTGACTCTTTAGATTCCTAAATTTTTGTATTAGTTACAAGCTTTAAAGCGAGGTTCTTCCAAAAGATAATCAAAATAGTAATGTTTTAATATAAATGCAATAATTAAAAGCTTCAAATAGTACAATGTAATAAGGTGTAAACTGTCAAACTTTACTATTTAGATTACTGCGGAAGTTTTCAAATAATAGAGTAAATTCTTAAATACAATATGGGTAGAAGTTTAAGTGCATGTGTATGTGCGCGCAGACGTGTGCATACGCATATGCGTGTGCGTGTGCGCCCGTGAGTAAGTGAAGGTGTGAGTAGGTGCTGCGTGAATGCGCGAATGTTATACGTGTTTCTGTGTGTCTGTTAGCATGTGTGCGCGCGAGTAATATTGTGCACTTGCGCATACGAAAATTTGCCTGAGTGTATTCGGTGTGCATATGTGAATGCAGTGTGTCGTGCACACCTGCATGTTTGCGCACGTGTGTGTGTGTGTGTGTGTATCAGTCCGTCTTCCTGCCCGCTTACTTGTATACACGTCGCATATTTGCATACTTATTTTCCTGCCTGCTAATTTAGTTAGTTTGTGCACGTGTGAGTCCAGACGTTTGTTGTCTTACTTATTGCCCTCTGCGCAACTCTGTATCGATTTTTTTTAGTACATATGTGTATAAGTGAATGCTAGCGTTTGTATGTGCAATTCTAATCTCACTTTATATGGAAATCTCCTGCGTCACTTGTGCAGGCTTATGTATACACAATTTTATATGAACCTATTTTGATGCATTCATAACTAAAGTAGGTTTTGAGAGCATAATGAAGAAACCTTTATGCCATAAGAAACTTTTCAGCTTCTTTAAAAGTATTATTCAAGTTTATGTAGGGCTTGAGAAAGGATTTGTATTCTGTAGTTGCGCAATAGAAAAATTTAAACTGTTTATGTGTGTCATGTACTTTAATAGTCTGTATGGTTTCTACTATTTGTCATCGATTTTTTATCTGTTTTATGGATTTCAGATACTGTATCCATTCTGTATTTTGGCTTATTAATTTATCAACTTCCTGTCAGTTGGCATTAAAGTTATAGCCTAATTTCTGTTGCGATTTAAAGTTCCTCTTATCAACATTATCACGGCACCTGTTGTGCACAAGTGATGACAGACAATTTTAAATCTTTTTAGTCTGCTAAAGAATTTTATTCAATAACCATTGCGTTCTGGAATATTAGTTTATGATCTATACATACTGACGCTTTTTGCGATCAAGTCGATTGTAGATTTAAGTTGTTTCTTTAAAAGCGGCGTTTGAACTTCCTGAATTTTGCTTTTTAAACATACACATTTTATATTTTGTGTTATTTTTCGAATATTGTATGTCGTATAGTATTAATTTTATACATAACATATATTTTCAAACATCTAAATTTTAGCTCAGCAGAAGTGAGGCTTTTATTTTATATTCACAAACGCTTTAACAATAATTTAACAGTTTTAAATATCTACAATGCTTAGTGTTAAGAACACTTATTCACTTTGTATATTTTTAAAAAATATATAGGAAATTAGTGAGTTTTATGCATGTCACGTTTGTTTTTGTAGTCTGTCGTATAAGTTCAGTATAGGTTTTACTAATTAAAACAATCTGTATTAGTTTTTCAATGGAATCTTGAAGACCAAGCACATCAGAGTCCACAGATCAGTAATTTGAGCTTCTTTACCAAATAATGTGGCAACAGTAATATTTGCACTACTTACAGGGATTCTAACGGCATTTTCCTTATTAGGGTCCTGCCTAGTGTTGTTTCAATTGCAACCAAACCACGATAGAGCATGGTAACGACCAGTAAACAATTTTCCAGCCACATCGGTTTCATTTAAATCTTCGATAGACCCATTTTGATAATCGCTTAAAGGAACATCTTCAGCAAAAAATCATTTACCCAAGGATCTTTGCAAACAGGTGATATGGGACCTCAAATTACAGGCGTATTCAGAACTTGGAAATTACTCAAGTAATGAGTCAAAATATGTTTCACCCAGTATCTATGATGAGTAATAGATTCTAATTTAGTTCCACTGAACAGTGCGTGTATATTGCGTTCTTGACCCAATAATAAATATGCAAACTGATGAACTACTTTATGGGTCTGATATAGCCTTAGCGAACCGGTATCTATTAAAATACAAACAAAACATCCATTTTTTGACCTTCGTGCCCAAATTTTCCATGTATGTAACATAACGTCTGTAATGTGTATTATTCGATAAAACTTTTTCCACTGGACCACTAGGATTTTCCGACTTGCCAACATTGAATTTCTTTCGTTCTTTGTGTTCTTCTAACTTCTGACACATAACACCGACATGTTTTTCGCCACAACAAATACACTTGATATCATATGGACATTTCTTAGATATGTGACCAGATTCAGGCACAACAATTTTTATTGTTAACAATTTTTTCTTCGATTTGACAGACATTGTTCTTACCTTTGGACAGTTTCGGTCTTATGCAAAAAATTGCAAAAATACAGTCAACATTATTGATAGGATTTATCAAATCTACCGCAGTAGGTACCCTTTTTAAGTCATCCTCGGATTTCTGTAAAAGTAACAGTCTACAGTTACTTTTTATTTCAAATCCAGCAACTGCTAACGTTATACGCTTATAAGCTCTTTGTTTTCTACCTTTTTCCTAAAAAATTCATTAAATTTGACAACTGATCTTTCAGGTTCTTATCTTTATCACAATCAATAGATTTTTTGCCGATAGGCACGATTCTATAAGCAGGTGAAGCATAGCTGCATATTTTTCGGACGTAACTTCAAGGGTTTCCAAAACGCGCAACTGACATTCCTACTTATCATATAACGTCGAAAATTAACCTCTTGTTCAAGTTCTATAATATAAGCTTTAATAGCTCTCCTACATACACATCCACTAACAAATCATCTCTTCCCAAACGCGCCTTCAAACCCCGAATCGCCTTATTATAATTTTCTGAGGTGGATAGAAAACTTTCTACTAAGAGTCTTACACGAGACCCTACTACTGTAATATCACCATCTTTGTTAATTTTTTCAAACTTAGACCAAAATGGCAACCAATCTTTTACATCATCTCCAAATCTGTCTCAACGTTAACTTTCATCCTATGAAAATTCTTTCGATACTCATCACGACCATCTTTGTAATTCAGTTACATCTGTTTCGCTTTAAGTCAAGAAATCATAAATTTGAATGTCTAAATTATACAATTCTTCATGTTTTTCTGTTAAAAAACCAAAGATAGTTTCTACTTCATCTACATTATGCTTTTCCGTGTAAATTAACACTTTTAATCCATTAAACAACTTTATAAAAGCCGTTCTTACAGAAGATCTGGTTTTTCTACACTTTTCCATATTGAATGTTACAACATCAAGTCTTGTCACGGTCGCCAAATGTCAGAAACAGACCAACGTTGTCTTCAATTTATTAATGAAAGAAACGATCAATGTAAATAAACATGTCTGTTAAATTCAAAAACACAATACAGATTGATTAAATTAGTATAACCTAAACTGAACTATATGGCAGGCTGCAAAAACAAACATCGACACTGTACAGTATGAAAAATGGCACACCTGAAAAACATATCCACGCTTTACACCCTTTACGAAGAACTACAGATCCGGCCATATACAATCTGGTAATCTCGATGACTGCATGCAGCATCACGCACTCTACCTTTAGGTAAAGATGATCAAAAAGTGTTAATTGTAACCGATGTGGTTGGAAAATTGTTTACTGGAAGTCGCTATACTCTAAGTTATGGATTAGTTGTAAATGAAACAACACTAAGCTGAACCCTAATGCTGAAAATGCGGTAGAAACCCTTGTAAGTAGTGCAAATATAAGTATTAACCACATTATTTGCCGACCGTGACAGGACTTGGTGTTGTAACATACAATATGAAACATGTTCATTTTCCTGCTGTGTAGATTATAAAGTATAGGCAAATCACTTTAAGAAGAACCCTACGTCATATGCCAGATTGCGCAGAAATGTAATAACAGTGGCGTAGTTGAGTTATTACAGTTTAAACGGAAGATATGGCGTTAAATAGTAAAAAAATAAACAACCAATTAAATTATAATTTAAAATTTTTAATATAATATCGCCATATGAGTTGTGTGCATCAATATCCCTAAAAAATACTGCTATAGCAAGGTTATTTTGTAAAATCCGATAAAGCAAATAATTGAATACCATGGCCTACTTAAGTGGTTTCTATCTCATTCTAGTGTTCTGCAAACACATCTGTTGAGTAACTTATTATTTCATTAATGTTAATTGTTATATACAAGATATTTTATATTAGTTAGATGGCGGTTTAAAACTGTCCGTCTGTGTATCAAGTAAAAATAAATAGTAATGAAATCTAAAACTTTTACAAGGTAATTTCCGATTGGTTGATCATAAAACTCTACGCCACTAAAACCTGAATACTGCCATCCCTAATTACATATAATGAACTGTTCCTAACCAATTTTTGCTTTGTGCGCATGATGACGTTGGGTTCTTCTTAAAGTGATTTGCCTATACATACGCGTTCCCGGTACTATTTTTATTCTGACCAATCTAATTTCGATATCTTTTCCCGCTATTAGTTTTTGTATAACGGCGAACGCGCAATTAAGTCATTTACTTATTATCACCTCCGATCATTATCATTCACCAACTTTTAGTTTATCTCTTGTTCTACGCATCTTGCAATGTTACTGTAACTGTTTTAGGTACTCGTTTCGAAATCGCCAGTTTAACGTAAAGGTAACTCGTTGTCGATAGTGAATCGACCTTTGTATTGCTTGGGCATCTACAGCGTCACAATCAGGAGCACTGCTATCCTTGATGTCTTGTCAAAAATAAGCTGGTGTTATAGGTATTATGCCATTACTGTCTAATAGATAGGTAAGAGGTCTTGAGTTTATTACAACCTCACAACCACACAAAAGTCTGAAGTTTTTCAGGTAACGAAACCGGCACTGTTTTCAAGAGTTTTGCCTATTATCTACAACATACTACGTATTCTCCAATCTTTTACAAAGTAGTGTTTGTCTTTCGCTCTGCTATTCCATTCGCAGAGAAAACAGGAGTACTTGGCTTAACCCAATTGCACTCCTAACAAAAGTGCTGACTTTTAAATTACCACGCATGATCCACTCATATTCTGTATACATAATTTTTTCAAGTAAAGTTCTTACATTATAGCACCAATTGGTCCACTTCCGATCACAATAATTACAATAGAACGCAAACGAAAAGTTTGAATACACAAAATATGATTGAAAGGTCTTCTCGCGCGAGATCTCCTGATTGACAGGTACAAGACTTTGCATTTAAAGACTACAATAAGAAATCTCGAGAATGTCATTTGCATATTCTGGGTTGTTGTAGATTAATCTAGAACAATTAAATGTATATAAATTTGCGGCCATTGATTGCAAGTTAATTCTGATCTAGCTTTGAGCACGATGTTAGTTCTAAAGTTAAGTTTCGATTAAAGCATTGATTATTGTAACGTAATATAAGGTAGTGGTATAAATAAATTACCTTATGTGAGATAAATTATTGTAGAGATCGATATAAATTAATATAAATTAAAATTAATGCATCGGTATAAGTTAATTAAGAAGATTATCATTGTAGTATTAAGAAGATAATACTTGTGTTGTTAGCGATTAATTCGGAAAGTGAATTGTTGTGACAACTTTTAGAAATTTTATTGTAGCTGCAAGTTGTTGAGAAGATTTGTATAATCAGTTTAAAAATAAAGAACTGTTGTTTGTGTAAATACAGTTTTCGTTACAATATTGTCATAGTTTTACTTCATATGTATTGCGTGGGCAATAGAAACAGAATGCTACGAATTACCATTGTGGAGGAAACCTCCTTTCAAGCTTAGAGTAGATGAATCAATAAATAGTCTTCACTCATGAGTTTTGTATTTATATCCTAATTCATCTATTAGTCCAGGAACATCTACATACTACACCAATTGATCATACGATGTAGAAAATAAAGAAAATTTTGTTGACGTCTACGATACGTGAAAATATGCGTACCACTCTGTAATGGATTCCAACCTTGCAACGTGGATCCCAACAGTTCGGTTTGAGTTTTTGACAAATTTAAATCTCATACTAAATCGTGATACTCATCTTGTGAAAGTAAATGTGGACTGCTTATATCAAATAGTTGGAAATTAGGAGCCGTGTCTTCTTCTATGGGTTTAACAATATTATTTTCAGTAGCATTCGTATCATTGTCTCTTTACGTTTGTGGACAGGTAAATTCTGGATGGGAAGAAGTTGTCTGACAGCTTATTGCAGGTTTGGGTAATGTACAGCATGCTTCGACTTCAGTAAAATTACAGATAGAGTCGTCAAGTAAAAATATCAATCTGTTACACGACTCTTTGAGTTCTATCCACACCATAGGCACTGCAAAAATTGACTTCAGGTACCTCACATGTGATTTTTCAATGCTCCACCCGAAGGTACTACATTGGCCAGGAAGCGAGTTTTTTTACCTAAAAATTTTAAATTTTGTCGAACCCTTGCTGTTCCAAGCAAGGTAGCAATCTTTAACGTACGTGACAACACTCACATACGGGACCGTCATTTTACCTCTCATCCGAACGAGGGCGAATTTTTGTAAAAGATGCTCGCCTAACATTTTTCAAGCGGACCGTGTCGGGATTTAAACCCGGGACTTACAGGTACCTTACATGTGATTTTCCAATGCTTCACCCGAAGTTACTACATTGGCCAGGAGGCGAGTTTTTTTTACCTGGAAAATTTTGAATTTTTGCGGAACCCTTGCTGTTCCAAGCAAGGTAGGGATCTTTAACGTGCGTGACAACACTCACACACGGGACCTCCATTTTACTTCTTATCCGAACGAGGGTGTATTTTGTGAAAAATGCTCGCCTAATATTTTTCAAGTGGACCGTGTCGGGATTGGAACCCGGGACCTTGGGCGTACTAGTCACACACATACCAACTACGCCACGGAGCCGCCTGGCTTACAGGTATCTTACATGTGATATTTTTCCAATGCTCCATCCGAAGGTACTACATTGGCCAGGAAGCGAGTTTTTTACCTGGAAAATTTGGAATTTTGCCGAACCCTTGCTGTTCCAAACAAGGTAGGGATTTTTAACGTGCGTGACAACACTCACACACGGGACCCCATTTTACCTCTCATCCGAACGAAGGTGTATTTTTGTGAAAAATGCTCACCTAACATTTTTCAAGCGGACCGTGTCGGAATTCGAACCCGGAACCTTGGGCGTAGTAGTCACACACATACCACTACGTCACAGGGCCGCCATCTTACAGGTACCGTTGGCATAGATATTCTGTGTACGTATTTGGCACCTAGTGCAATGTTATTGGTCGGATTTGAATTTCAAACGAATTTAGACTTCGAGTGCGAAAGCTGTGTACAGAAAGCATAGCGGTGCCAAATTCATACACAGAATGTATGCGTATAATTTGCAGCGAAAGATGGAGACGCTAATACATTTTCAAATGCAATAATGCTCTTGACCAAGGAAAATATATAACAATAGCGAAAGTGAAGTGTTTTTATTATATATTATGCAAAACAGAAGCAAACAAAACAGATAATGTATAAGCGATACATTTAGTGTGATGAGTCAAGCTTAATTGCATTCGGTTGCGTCATTTTCACATTTTGTGCTAGATTATGTTTTTCTTAGGTCTTTTCCTGCCAGGTTCTCCACTTGATGGACGACCCAATGGCTCCCCCTTGTCATAGCGATTATTCTTCTGCTTAATGCTGTAGGCTAAACTTTAATGTTGGTGTTAGAAATATATGAGGTTTCCTCTTTTGACGATATTAGGCGGTTCATCGTAACTGTGCATACACGTGAAAGATAATACCCGTCCTATTATCTACAACAATAAAATAAAACGAGTCGCGTTTGATACTTCGTAACGTATGGTAGATGCACGGCCTTGTGCGCCACATTTTTGCAATTCGTACCTGTATTCCCTTCGCGGGACTCTCAATTTTTTGTGCTACGCAACATTGAAGATCTTCTCTACAAGTGTTGGGTAAGTGTTTACACTGTTCCGATTTATTGCATTTTTATTATTGTCGAAATTGTAAAACCTCAGCATTTATTATTGTTATTATCAATTCGGTTTTCACCATTCAAACAACAGTCCACTCAGCTATCGAAAAATTGCACTTGATGAGCAATCTGGAGAAAATCTCAATGCAGGATTTTTTACATCCATTGCTTATCATACAAGATTTGGTCACTTCGCATCGCTGGATTTAAAACTGGGATTTAATAATTTTTGATCATTAAATTGGGGGTTTAAATTCTTATTTTGTAGTCAAAATTAATTGACCTCGCTAACCGAATTATAATTTATATAATTTATGTGATTACAAACATTGTTTGCTATTAAATTGGAATTTTGTGCTAATCGTATTTTTAACACTTGCATTACAAGTTTTGTTTACAATCCCTTATCAGCTTACTAATTGCCGATTTATTCTTAACATTTGTTAAATTCCTTAAAATGATAGGGAAACCCTCGCTTACTTTAAAAAATTAACTAATCGTAAAGAACGATATTGGCGTCGTTTACAAGATTGCCATGATCTAATTAAGGATTTACCTACACAGCTCGAACAATTCAAAGCCCGTGTTACTCAAATTGATGAGACACTTAATCAATTTTTAGGAATTTTTGATGAACTTGCATCGTTATCTGACACTCACGCAACCTTGGCTACAAACACCGTAACCCTGGAATCAAATTTTAATTCCATATATTTTAATATTTTGTCCGTCGCCGGTAGCTACAGTTCATCAGTAGCGCCTAACATAACCGCACTTAATACCGCCGGTAAACAGTCAAATTTACATTTGCCTGAAATAAAAATTGATAAGTTTCATGGTAAACCCGAACAATTCTCTTCTTTCAAATCACTTTATGATAGCTTAATTCACAATAACAAATCCTTATCGGATATCGAAAAGTTTACATACTTAATTTCTTATATGGAAAATACGCCTTTGAAAGTAGTTCAAAGCGTACGATTCTCACCAGAAAATTATTTGATAGCTTATAATTTTCTTGTTCAACGTTACACGAACAAACGTTTAATCGCCAATCATTATCTGTCAAAAATATTTTCAATGTCTAAACTGAAAACTGATTCGGAACATTCCCTCAGTAACTTGTGTGAAACGTTACAGGCTAACGTTTCTGCACTAATGGACATGAAATTAAACCATTTGTCCAATTACATATTTTTATATTTTTCTTTGGAGTTGTTAGATTCAAAAACGCGACAAGAATTTGAAAAGGATTATTTAGAACAAGAATTTCCTTCATTTGAGGACCTATTGCATTTTTTGCGTAACAAATGTTCAATTTCCGCAATGATTGGAAGTAGTACTGCTTGTTCGTTAAAAATATTCTAACGCACCTAAAAATCTATTTCACGCTATTTTGAAGCAAGCGATAAACGTATAGCTATGGCTACACAACAAATTAATGTTATTGCACCCAAAGCAGCGATAATTTTTTGTCCTGCTTGCAACGAAAACCATAAATTTATTAATTGTCCACAGTTATTGGCACTTTCGCCTAAAGATAGACATGAAAAAGTGAAGCAATTACGCAGATGTTACGCGTGTTTAGCGCCACATAATGTTGCTTCATGTCGATCCAAATATCAGTGCCGTCACTGGGGTAGCAAAAAGCATAATTCACTACTGCATTTTAAACCATACAATCGTACAGTGTGGACCTACTGCGTCACACCCTGATAAGGATATCAGTTTAGTTCCCAGTAATTCGAATGGTTTAGAGGAAACCCCCTCTGCCCCCATTTCTTTAGTTCATTCTATTGCCAATGAAAAGGGAACTGTTGCGCTTTTAGCCACAGCACAAGCATGGATTTTATCTTACGATAATAATTGGCATCGCTGTCGCCTAGTTTTAGACACCGGGTCCCACCAATTTTATTACTGTTTCTTTGGCAAACAGATTAGGTTTGAAACGTAAAAAATGTCCTCTTGAGATACGCGGGGTGGGAGAATCCGTGTTAGACAATGTAGGCGGTCTTGTTGATTGTAAAATTTCGTCGCTAAGCCATGGCGCTTACCTTAATTTTCAAGCTATAGTCTTGCCTCGCATTACCGCTGAGCTACCTACCGCAACGTTACCGGTTCAGCTTAAACAGCAATTTTCGTCGCTGCAATTAGCTGACCCAGATTTTTACATAAAATCCCCCGTAGACATTTTGTTGGGGGTACAATCCGTTTTAGATATTACCCCCCACCGAACCGTCATATTTAAAAGGAAATCCCACTGCGGTTCTTACGACGTTTGGTTGGGTAATCATGGGTGAAGTACCCACGTTAGTTCATGCCCCTGCTAGTGTTTCTTTACACGTTAGTGTGTCGGAGGAACTTTCGCTCAACGAAACAATACGTGCTTATTGGGAATCGGAAGAAATAATTTTACCCACCAATATTTTCACCGGAAGAAAGTATTTGCGAACAATATTTTAAATCCACAACAGAACGCACCGACTGCGGTCGATATATGGTTCGTTTACCCTTTAAAGAAAATATTTCTCGCGAATTAGGATCAACGAGAGCGCTCGCTGTAAATCGCTTCATGAAACTGGAAATGAGGTTCCAGCATGATAAAGAATATCATAAATTATATTCGGAAAATATGTCTGAATACATTTCCCAGAATCATTTGACCCCTGCTCTAGTTTCATCTCCCTATATTATGACTCACCACGGAGTTTTAAAGAAAACGTCACTTGGTACACAAGTTCGTGTTGTGTTTAGTCCCGCTGATAAGGACATAAATAATTTAAGCCTTAACAATATTCTTTTAGCGGGG
The DNA here is from genome assembly GCA_036346225.1 of Platerodrilus igneus. NCBI lineage: Eukaryota > Metazoa > Arthropoda > Insecta > Coleoptera > Lycidae > Platerodrilus > Platerodrilus igneus. The sequence goes on along the minus strand of JARFIW010000439.1, from coordinate 1,425,976 downwards.
CCTAAATTACAAGCTGATATTAGTTTGGTTATCACAAGATTTCGTATTCCGCAAATTGCACTAACATGTGACATTCGACAAATGTTTCGTTCCATATTAATTCATCCCGATGACAGAAAATTCTTACGTATTTTCTGGCGGTTTAACCCAAGTGATCCCTTAACCGAATGGGAACATACTCGTGTAATCTTTGGTGCTACCTGTAGCCCGTTTCTTGCTCTTCGCGTTTTAAAACAATTGTTAGAGGATGAGGGCGGTCGCTACCCACGGGCCGCTAATGCCCTTGCTATGTCCACATACGTGGACGATATTTTGACAGGTGCTGATACTGTAGAAGAAGCACTACTTCTCAAATCAGAATTAACCGATTTATTAAGGTTGGGCGGATTCGAACTTGGCAAATGGGCAAGCTCTAATACATCCGTAGTTAGTGCTTCTAATAACAATATTTTAGCCTTACCCGATACGAATATTGATTCACCTATTTTAAAAGTTTTGGGTCTTTGCTGGGATGTTCAAACAGATGTTCTGAAATGCAAAATTCAACATGTTGTGGACACGCCCACAAAAAGGGGAATTCTTTCTCGTATTGCTCGAACATACGACATGAATGGTTACATTAGTCCATTTACTTTCGTTCTTAAGTCCCTTATTCAACAATTATGGATATTAAAAATAGGTTGGGACGATGATCTTCCTTGCGAAATACTTCAAAAGTGGCAACAAATAGAATTAGAATTGCGCTTTCTGGAAAATATAACCATACCTCGCTGTATTTGGAAACCAGGTGATATACAGGCTCGTCTTGTGGGGTTTTCCGACGCAAGTGCACTTGGTATGGCCGCGGTTGTATATTTAAGAATAGAAATTGACGATAAAATTTTTATTCATTTAATAGCTTCGAAAACACGTGTTGCTCCACTCAAGACGTGGACTATTCCGCGTCTTGAACTAGGCGCTGCTTGCCTCATCTAAATTAATGAAACATACTGCTTTGGCTTTTGATAATTTTCGTTTGTTAAACCCGATTTGTTTCAGTGATTCTACTAATACGTTGTCGTGGATTCGTAGTCCTCCATATAAATTAAAACATTCTTTGCCAATAGAGTTGTTCAAATTCACGAAAACCAACCCACTGCTACTTGGAGATATGTCCCTAGCGCGGATAACCCTGCTGATCCCGCTAGTCGCGGTTTGATGCCGTCCGAACTCGTAAATTGTAGTATTTGGTGGAATGGTCCTAATTTTATGTATACCAATTATACAAATTGGCCCAAGACTAATTTCACGGTCGATCCTGATGAATCGATTCAGCTTTCTGAATGTGTTCTACTGACCACAAATGAAGTGGAACAATTCACACAAGTTTTACAGCGTTTTTCTAATTTATTAAAAGTGCAAAGAATATTTGCTTATGTTTTAAGATTTAAACATAACTGTCTTGCTCGAGTACGCACGTTTCGGTCGCTTACTGGTCATCTCACTGCTTCTGAATACCACGATGCCCTTCTTTTCATTATTAGAATCACTCAACACGAGTACTTTCATACCGATATTTTACTTTTAGAAAAGGGCCAAACGAGCACAAAAAAACTTCGTGCGTTGTCACCTTTTCTTTCTCCCATGGGTTTTATCATGGTGGGGGGCCGTTTGCGCCATTCGAGCCTCCCAAGTATGACTAAACACCCTTACTTAGTTCCTAAAGAAAGTCGACTAGCTACATTGCTATGTGATTATTATCATATTTATTCCGGTCACGGAGGTATTCGTTTGGTACACTCACTAATAAACAGAACTTATTGGATTCCGTCTATTAGACAATTAATTAGAAGTAGGATTTTGCGTTGCCTTACTTGTTATAGATTTAAAGCAGAACCAATTCAACCTCCGATGGCCGACCTACCCCTTTATCGTTTAGAGCCCGGGAAATGCTTTACCCATACTGGCCTGGATTTTGCAGGTCCGTTTAATGTAAAATTGTCTTTGCTACGCACCGCTAGATACAATAAAGTGTACATAGCATTATTTATATGTATGGTATCTCGCGCCATTCATATCGAGGTGGTTACGGCACTGACTACAGAGGCTTGCCTTGCTTCTTTAGATCGATTTATTTCACGACGCGGATTACCGACCAACGTTTATTCAGACCAAGGTAGTAATTTTCGTGGCGCCGCTCGTGAAATATCCGAAATTGCTAAATTATTTGATATTTCTAATCCGGATGCCGCTCATTATTTAGCCAGTAGAGGTATAAAGTGGTGCTTTAATCCTCCCTACGCACCCCATTTTGGCGGGTTATGGGAGGCTGGAATCAAAAGCGCAAAATACCACTTAAAACGAATAGTAGGTAACGCTGCCCTCTCCCTTGAAGAATTTATCACTACTATTACGAGGATTGAAGGTATTTTAAATTCTCGCCCCTTTTGTACACTTTCTGATTCACTGGACGAGGGGGTAATCGATGCTCTTACTCCAGCACATTTTTTGACCGGTGGTCCCATTTTATCCAGAGCTGAAATTGACTTAACTAAAGTTCCCGTTAACAGACTTAATCGCTGGCAGCTCGCCCAACAATTAGTTCAGTCGTTTTGGCGGCGCTGGTCAAAAGAATACCTTCACAGTCTTCAGCATAGACCAAAATGGACTACGCCCGCGCAAAAGTTACAGGTGGGCGACATTGTGTTTTACTATACTCCTGAATCCCTACCACCTACTTGTTGGCCTTTGGCAAAAATAGTACAGCTGATACCAGGAGATGACGGAGTTGTGAGAGTTGTACGACTTAGGACACCTTCTGGTGAAAAGGTGCGCACTGTTGACAAAGTCGTACCGCTCCCTCCTCAATAGTTACATTGGCACATTATTCAGTTTACATTTATTTTTATGTTTAGCAAACGATGTTTTAGTTAAATTTTTCCTTTTTTTTTCTCTCTTTTCCTTGCATTTAAACAAAATTATCATTTTGGGTGGGGGGTATGTTAGAAATATATGAGGTTTCCTCTTTTGACGATATTAGGCGGTTCATCGTAACTGTGCATACACGTGAAAGATAATACCCGTCCTATTATCTACAACAATAAAATAAAACGAGTCGCGTTTGATACTTCGTAACGTATGGTAGATGCACGGCCTTGTGCGCCACATTTTTGCAATTCGTACCTGTATTCCCTTCGCGGGACTCTCAATTTTTTGTGCTACGCAACATTGAAGATCTTCTCTACAAGTGTTGGGTAAGTGTTTACACTGTTCCGATTTATTGCATTTTTATTATTGTCGAAATTGTAAAACCTCAGCATTTATTATTGTTATTATCAATTTGGTTTTCACCATTCAAACAACAGTCCACTCAGCTATCGAAAAATTGCACTTGATGAGCAATCTGGAGAAAATCTCAATTCAGGATTTTTTACATCCATTGCTTATCATACAGTTGGATTTTTGCATGAGGCACAGAGCACATGTACTACCACCAGTGCACAAAAATCTTTTCCAATAGGTATTTGCCCTCCCTTGCTGTAATCGTGGAAAATGCATTTTGACGGTCGGAGCGCTAGTGCTAAGCTTATTATTTTTGGAAGGCAATAAATCTATGATATTTTGAAAATTGCTGGCATCCTCACTACTTGCGGCTATTTCAGATACACACGAAAGTTTTCACTTCTCTTCATTGTTAATGACATTTCTAGAGACTAAATTATTTTGTCGATATATACTTTTTTCGTTTTCGCTGACAATGCCACAGCTTGTTGATGGTTGCGAAACGAGAGGCTCATAAAACGACAGGGGCTGGATCTATCACCAAAGGCTATTTTGGCTATCATAAGAGGTGATTCCGTAGAGGCCGTCTGCGCGTTACTACAAAAGTAATGCAAAACGGCAGTTTGATGTTTGTTGAACTTCCCAGCCTGTCGGCTTCGCAAATGCAAAAACCTACTCGAATGTCCACATTATAGTACATTCCACTATTTTCACTACTTGGAACGTCATAAAGAAAAGACGAAGATTTTTTTATCTCTTTCTTCTGTAGATAATCAATTTTCTTGAGCTGTTTGTTGAAAAATAAGAGGTTGGAACAATCTCGGTTATTAATAAAATTCCTAAGCCAACGCTGGTAATATTTTTTTAAGTGTACAGGTAAAGTTTATTAAAGCTGTTGGGTTATATACTTTATTTCGGTTTCAGACAATATCTTTGAACAATCGTACTGCAATCTCACATTAATTATTTGTTTGGTGTACGTGTGTTAACGCACCTCTGTAAGCTAATGCCCAATCTTCCTTTCTGTTTCAGTAATTAGTGATATATTTTATCCATTCTGGATAATCCTTGCTATTACCAATAGCGGTTTGAAAAGCTTCTGATGAGGCTTCGTTGGTCGAGGCTTGCAATATTGCTTGAAAATGTTTGTAAAACGATTGACGAGTTTCTTTTGGAATGTTGTTTTCCTTTTCCCAAAGCCAACGCTAAACTGATTGACATACATGGAAGCGGCACAACAATTTTACATTTTGGCAAAACAAATTTTAGGGCATTTTTTTCTGCGTCCCTATCATCTTTGATAAAAATTCTAGGATATCCTTCTTCACAGAACGAGTTGATTACATTATCACGAATTAGTTGAAATTCGGAAATATAGTCGTTTTCCGTATATTCCTTAGTTATAACGCCTCCAATTGCACAAGGCGTAAGCATAAATATTGTAGAATGATTCAATGAATCACAACAAGATGTACTATCTGCGAATACGATATCCTTAGAAAATGGTAATGAATGCGTCCGTTGCATGATTTTTGTTATTATTACGGCCATAAATGGATTTTCCTGAAATTTACCAATAATTCCATTTTCATCATAAATTTTTTGCTTCATTTTTATTTTTTGAAAATCCCATTTATAGAAATTAGAAACAAACTGGAGCATTATTTTCATACCTCCAAAACATTTTCTCCATGGCGTGGTCCCAAATTAAGTGTTTGTCATTTGTTGTACCAAAAAGCAACTTTTCGGTATTTAGAATTTGATAATGAATTAGCCAGTTCAATGCTTTCCATGTCATACTTCAATGCTAATTTCTTCATCAAGATCAGAATTATCGATTCCCGGAAGACCAAAAGCTACCAACATGTCAGCATAACGTCCAGAGTTTACTGTTACTGCGTTACCGTTTTTATTTTCAAAAAGGTAGGGCCCGATAATGGCGCGAGATGACATTCCGCACCAAACTGTAACTTTATCTAAATAGAAAGGTTTTTCATGGAGCTCGTGTGGATGATTTTCGGACCAATATCTAAAGTACTGTTTGTTAACCAAGCCATTAAGGTGAAAGTGGGCTTCGTCATTCATCCATAAATTGTTAATCCTCTGTCCATTTCCGAGAACACGTAACATCGCTTGGTAATAGCGCATGCGAGTATTGTAATCTTGAGGTTTTAAGGCTTGCACTATCTGTATCTTGTGTGGATGGTAGTAGAGATCATCCGTCAAAATTCTTCTTAATGTTCGATTACTGATACCAAGTTGTATGTTGTGCCGTCTCGCTGATTTTCGAAAACTTCTTGTTAAAGCTTGACGCGTACGATCAATGTTCTCCGGGGTACGGCTTGTTTTTTCACTGCCGTCTTTTTTCTTTATCGTGCTAATAACGGCTCAAAATATTTATAAGACTATGGTAAACTCGTTGCAACATCCATGGCGACTTATCAGAAAGTAGTTGTCAATCTAGCCAGCCCAGTCACGCAATATCTATACAGTGCAATGTATAACTGTTACATTCTGTATGTCATTTAGCACCGCTGATTAGTTTGAAACTCCAATCTGACCAATGGCATTGCGTGCCAGCTACGTATACAGAATGTCTAAATGCGTACCGTTACGCCATTCTCTTAAATTCACAGCGCACGTTGCGTAAATGGTATGCGGTGTCCAAGGTTTATACTAATCTTTAGTTTGCATCCAAACTAAAGCTCATAAGCTTTTGTGAAATTGAATCATAAACCGCCATATACGTAACAAAACGTATTCATTTGATTTACACTTTCACGACTTTCTATTAGCCTATCAGCAACATATACTGTACAGTAAAACATTATTTCTTTATTTATATTTTATATTTATTTATGGACGCGTTTAAGATAGCAACTGCTGTTCATCCTGTCCGGGCACATATATCTTAAACAGGTCTTTCCAGCAATTTCTACAATTCGCCAGACATTATAACGCTGTTGGCATTTCAATGGTAAGTCACCCGCCGGATTATGTTCGTTACAATATGTTATACAATGCAAATCGTATTTAACGAATATCTTAATATCTGAGGGTGATACGAAAATTCTGAGTGGATATTCGATTTCAGGAACCAAAAATACACCCATCAAATATCAGGATACAAAAGTTTTGTTGGTCTGTGTAATCGAAAAGTTCTTGCGCTATATTTTGCAGCTTTTACGTGTTGCACTGGAATACGTTTGTTTCATATTTGAACGGACATTTATAGCCCAGCACGGTCTATTACAGTAATACCTTGCTTTACGCGACCCCGCATTGCGCGGATTCGTTATAACACGAATTTTAAATTTCGCGCAAAAATACCCCGTTTTACGCGAATTGAATCGAATTGCATGACAAAAGCTCACCCAATCAGAGGCTGCGTTTTTCAAACAGCTATTAAGAGGCTCTTGATTCTAGCGCTTGCTTTAGTTGTTCTGATAGTGTGCAAAGAGAACGTGTACGTTGATGAACCTGTTTTTATATGTATGTATGTATGTATATACGCATGTACATTCGTAATTGCCACCAACTACTAGTAATAAGAAAGAACGTAAAAGCTTGAGTTTAGAATTGAAATTAAAAGTGTTGAGGAGAATGGGTAATGGAGGCAGAGCTTCAGTTGTAGGTCGTGATTTGGGACTCTCAGAATCGACTGTGAGAACAATTGTTAAAAATTGAGAAAAATTAAACGTTCTAGTGAATGTGCAACGTCTGTTAGTGTAACTAAACTAACTCGTTCTCGGAATTCAATTCTTGGAAAAAATGGAGAAGTTACTTGGTGCATGAATAGATGACATAAATAAAAAGAACACACCTTTAAGCCAAGACTTAATGTGCACCAAGGCACAACCTTTGTTTCTACTGCTAAAGGAACAAGAAGGCAAGGGTGCTTCCATTCCACACTTTGGTGCTAGTAGAGGGTGGTTTGATAGATTTAAATGTCGATCAAATCTACACAACATTCAAATAACGGGTGAAGCAGCAAGCGGCGATACGCAGGCTGCTGCAGAATTTCCAGCCACTTCGATCTTTTATTATGCGTAAAAAGATTCCAGCGTGTCTTATTTTTAACGTTGACGAAACTGGGCTTTATTGGAGAAAGATGCCATCTCGAACATTCATTTCTAAAGCAGAGCGACAGGCCAGTGGCTTTAAAGCGGGAAAACAAAGAGTTACGGTTCTGCTAGGTGGTAATGCAACTGGCGATTTTAAACTAAAACCTTTGTTGGTGTATCAGTCAGAAACACCACGTGCCATGAAAGGTATAGATAAAGATAATCTGCCAGTTGTGTGGTGGTTTAACATGAAAGCATGGGTGACCCGAGAAGTCTTTCAAGATTGGTTCACCAACAGCTTTTGCCCATCAGTTAAAGCTTACTGCTTCAGGAAGGGACTTCCCCGTAAAGCCTCTGTTACTCATAGATAATGCTCCTGGGCATCCGACAATAGTTGAAAGTAACAGTAATGTTCTTTCCACCAAACACCACATCAATTATACAGCCTATGGATCAAGATGCAATTGCGAACTTCAAAGCTTACTACCATCGCCGCACATTTAGCCAGCTAATCCACGAAACTGATGAAGAACAACAATCAATAAAGGAGTGGTGGAAGTCATATAACATCTAGAAAGGCATATCTAATATAAATGAAGCGTGGAAAGAAGTAAAAGATAGCTGCATAAATGGTGTTTGGCGTAACATTTGGCCTGAGGTAGTGGAAGCTCCCAGCAAAGATGTGCGCGTACAAAAGAAAGTGCTTGCAGACATCGCTGCAATGATCGAAGGTTCTGAATTGAAGGATATCACAGTAGAAGAGCTTGAAGAATTTATATCAGCAAGTGATGAGCCTCTTAGTAATGAAGATTTGATGAAAATGCACAACAATCCCATCGACAATGTTGAGGTCAAACAGAAAAAAAAGTTCTTACGTCAAACGGTATACAAAAAGCACTATCGCAAATCTATTTGGGTTTGGATATTTTAGAAGAATTAGACAGTGACGTTGAGCGTATTTCGTCTGTGCGTCAATCGATTCAAAATAGTGTAGCATGTTATGAACAAATTTCGTAGGAACGTAAACAATGCGCAACTCAAAAAACTTTAGATGACTTTTTTCATAAAAAATAATTCATACATAAGTGTAAATTGCCACTGTCTTTCTTAAATGACCAGTAGGTTGAATTATGTAATACATACATACATATGTGTAATGTATGCGTGTATAAATGTACAAATATTTCTGTACCATGCTTTTTTTTATAATATGACAGACTAACTATGTATGCATGCGCGTTATTTACATACCTTAAGGACTTTTTCTCAATATACATATGAATTTATTAACATTGTTATAGTTTTTATACCAAACCCCGTTATACGTGAATTTCGCTTTACACGATATTTTCAAGAATGCATCCCCCGCGTAAACGGGGTATTACTGTACTTTCTAAAAATGTTAACGTCTCCAGCAAGCTTCGTTTTATAAGACTATAGAAACCTTCAATCTCTGACTGTTACATAAAAAAGATACTAAAGGAAGACATAATATTTTTAATATTTTTATATAGTTTGTGTAATGATTTTTTTAAAATCAGACAATTTTAACCGATAGTTCTTACCTACTATCGGTTCCGATTTTCCGATTGTTGTATAGATTTATGTGTAATAATTTTACCAAAATTTATTTGATTAAGTGTTGGATTCTACAACTTTAAATTTAACCATAAAAGACTATTTAGTTATCTGCTGTCATTTTTTGATAGTGTGACAGTGTGTAAACAGTTTTCAAACCTTATTGCTAGAAGAATAATTTTAAGTGATGTCAAAACGGAGATGCATTTGTAAACGTCCAGATTTGGATAATATACCAAAAAGTGAGCCCACTGATCCTAAGGTAGGTAATTTTATAATTTTAAGTTTCGTCAAGGAAATTTGTATCTTCATTATGATGAAACACAAACATCTAAACTTTTCAGTGAAGAGACATATATATCTTACCAGTTAATAACTTTCTGTATTAAAATTATGGTTTAAACTTGCTTTCGCTTTAGAAAGACCCATTAGAATTAGACTATACTTATTTTAATACTGGTCAAATCTAAAATATTTCGAAAGTGGCATGAAGTTATACATACAACGAACACCACCTCCAAGGACAGCTATTTTACTACTTCCATGTCTACTGTCAACTAGGGTAAGCTCCAAACTAATCAAATGCACACTTTTTACATGAGGTTCTAAATTAGTATAATAAAGTAGTGTTGTAAAGTAAGCCGTGTTTTATATAGTAGTCATGGTTAAGATTTGTGTATTCTAGAGTGTTCCTTTTGAACTGTCAATGTTTCAATATAATATATTATGCTTCCACTTTAAACGGTTATAAAAGAAAGTTATTAAAACACGTTGTGTAGTTATTCCGCGTTCTTTCATCAGGTTATGGGCCCAGGCACTCATCATCATTTTGTTTTCGACCTTACTTAAGGTCGGTTTGACGCAGCTCTAACTTCTTTTCTAATCTGTGCTAATCTAAAAAGCTCTACATACCCTTCACAACCTAAATTTCTAATAATTTGACTAATATAGTTTGGTCTAGGTCTTCCTAAATCCTTCTATCTTTTTCCTATCCAGCTGTCTCTACATAGATATTAGCAACCTGATGGTTGTTAAAGAACTCTAATATGTTTACATGATTACCATTTATAAGGAAATGAAATATAACCTGGTTATCCGCTTCAAAAAGGAAAAGTGTTAAATTATATGTTATGGTAAGGCTTAAGCAACGAATCGCTGCCAACATGCCTGACCGCTACCTAATTGTGAGTTATGTCATGGTGACATTTAGTTAACTGATTTTTATTTTTTTTTTGTTTTGTTTTCGAACTTACTTAAAGTCGGTTTGACGCAGCTCTAAATTCTTTTCTATTCTGAGCTAGTCTAAAAAGGTCTACATACCCTTCACAACCTAAATCTCTAATAATTTGACTAATATAGCTTTGTCTAGGCCTTCCTACTCTATTTTTATTTGGTAGTCTATAATCTAAGACTTTACTAAATAGTCCCTCATGTCTTAACTGGTGCCCTATCATTCTATCTCTCCTGACCTTCAATTGTTTCCACATACAGGGATCCTCACCTATCCTTCTATAAACTTCCTCGTTTGCTACTCTATCTGTCCAACTAATCTTTAACATTCTCCTATAACACCAAGTTTTAAAAGCTTCTATCTTTTTCTTATCTACTTTTTTAATTGTCCAAGTCTCACTACCGTATAGTAGAACGCTCCATACGTACGACTTTAAGAAACTTTTTCTATTATCTAAACTAATACTATTAGCTATTAGTAAGTTTTTCTTTTTTAAAAACATTTTTCTAGTTTGAGCTATTCTAGCTACTATATCCCTTCTGCTAAGTCCATCCTTTGTAATTATACTACCTAAATAGCAAAATTCATCTACCTCCTCTAACTCGGTATTACCTATTTTTAATTTTGGGTTAGAACTAGGCTGTAACTCGCTTGTCATTATCTTTGTCTTTACTGAGTTAATTCTCATACTATAGTTACTCCGTAGTATCTCATCTAAAATATTTAAAAACTCTCCTAACTCTTTTCTAGACTCTGCTATAATGGCTATATCATCTGCAAAACGTAACATGTCTATTTTCTGTCCCTGTACACTAATACCTATCTCTTTTCTCTCTCTGGCTAAGTTTAAAGCTTCCTCAATATAAACATTAAAAATCAAGGGAGACAGTATACAACCCTGTCTAACACCATTTCTAATCTTAGCTTCCTTTTCTATTTCATCAAATCTAATCACTACGCTTTGGTTTTTATATAGACTGTAAATAATTTTTCTATCTTTATGAGAGATTCCTATTTTTGCAAAACCCTGAACATAACAATCCAATTAACCCTATCAAATGCTTTTTCTAAATCTACAAATGCGAAATGAGTCTTTTATTTTTTGTAACCTTTTTTCGATAATTACCCTAATCATTAGTATCGGTTCTCTAGTCCCTCTGTCTTTACGAAAACCATATTGGTCTTCGCCTAAATAATTCTCAGTCAAAGCTTCTACTCTATTTTTAATTATTATTATTAGTATTTTGGAAGCATGAGAAGTTAAACTAACCGTTCTAAAATTCTCACACCTATCAGCTCCTGACTTTTTTGGGATTGGGATAATAATATTTTTTTCGAAATCTATTGGAACCTCACCTGTGTCATATATTACATTTATTAGTTCATATAATCTGTCCAAAGTTTTCTGACTTGCATATTTTATTAATTCTGCGGGAATATCGTCTATCCCTGGCGCTTTATTTAATTTAAGATTCCGAATAGCTCTATCAAATTCCTCTCTTAATATTGAGAACCCTATTTCTACATCCTCTTCTTGGTCGTTCTCTAACTCATCCATATCGTCTCCCTTATATAAATCTTCTAAATATCTTTTCCATCTATCAGCTACCTCATCTTTATTTATTAGAAGCTCATTATTCTCGTCTCTAATACCATTATATTTTTTCCTATCTTCCCCAAAAAACTTTGTAACTGCCCTGTAAGCCCTGTCTGTCTTACCTACTCTCAAATCATCTTGTATTCCCTTACAATTCTCCTCCACCCATTTATTTCTAGCTTTTCTACACTCATGTACTATCTTATTTCTAACTGTATTATATTTTTGCTTACTTTCACTATCCACTTCTCTGAAAGATTTAAGCTTTCTTCTATTCTCTATTAAATCTAATATCTCCTTTGTTACCCACGGTTTTCTAGCTTCTATTTTTTTCTTACCTATAGTCTGTGTTGCTGTATCATGTACCGTCAGTTTTATTTCTTTCCATCTATTTTCTACGTTCCCTCCTACAGCTATCTCTTTGCTCTTATTATCTAATACTTGTTTATATTCCTCTTTTACCCTACTATCATTAAGCTTACCTAGATCCCATCCCTCTCTTTTAACCTTTCTTAATTTTTTGAATTTTAGTTTACACTTCATTTTAACTAAGTTATGATCGCTATCTATGTCAGCCCCTGGATAACTACGACAGTTTTTAACTTGGTTTCTAAATCTTTGTTTAAGTAAAATATAATCTATTTGGTATCTAGCTCTATCACCTGGGGCTTTCCAGGTATATCTTCTCTAACATGTTGTTCGAATAGGGTGTTTACAGTTACTAATCTATGTTCCTGGCAAAACTCAACTAATCTTTCTCCTCTATCATTTCGTCTGCCATACCCAAATTTTCCTACCATTTTTCCCTCACTACCTTCTCCCACTGACGCATTAAAATCGCCCATAACTATTAAATTCTCATCTCCTTTTACTTTTCTCACTATACTATTTATATCCTCGTATACCTTTTCTACTTCCTCATCCTCGTACTGAGTTGTTGGCATGTAAACCTGTACTAAAACAGTGTCTGGGTTTTGTACTCAATCTAACCATAATTATTCTATCACTAAATTGTAAGTACTCTTTAACTTTATGCCCTAATCTTTTACCTAACACTATTCCTACGCCTGCCTGTGCATTAGTTGAAGAAGTTGTAATTATTCTATAATTATCCTTCCAAAAGTCATTACTATCTGGCCATCTCACCTCACTAATACCTAAAATGTCCAGCTTTTGCTTTCTCATTTCGACTAATAAATTCGTTAACTTATCTACTCTGAGTAATGAACTGTTGTTTTATATTCTTACGATGACGAGCCCCAAGTACCCCCTCCCGGAGATCCGAATGAGGGAGTATTTTACCTCCGGACAAGAATTTTACTTGTGAGCTCTCCATCATATGTATTTCGTGTTTTAGGCCACGCACACCTGGGAAATATTGTGGTAGGCTCCCATATCTTTCCACAACGCAGTTTTTAAAGATTTTAGCAAAAAGCCGTATCCGTCCCGGCCAACCCCCAACAAGCTTGTAAATTATTGAGGATCGCCCGAGACCAACCGACCCTCCTCCAATATCTTTTAGCCAGAAAGGCTGCTGCCCCTTGCTGCGCCTTTTAATCGCCTTTTACGATAAGCAGGCTTACCATAGTAGTATTCTTTATCACCTACTATAGGGATGCAGGCACTCATAACAGTTTATAAATTTTTTTAATTTTTTTGTCAATGGCGTCGGCAATGGCATCAATTGAAAAATTGAAAGGACGGGAAAATTATGAATCGTGGAAATTCGCTGTCCAGTCTTATTTAGAGATGATCGGTTTATGGTGTCATGTAATAGATACTTGTACAGAAACCGATAAAATAAATAAATTAGCTGGAGATACAAAAGCGAAAGCTTCGATTATATTGATGGTTGATCCAGTAAATTTTTCCCATATCCAAGAGGCAAAATCGGCCAAGGAAGTGTGGCAGAATCTTCAAAAAGCATTTGAAGATTCGGGCTTGTTGCGTCGCGTTGGACTATTGCGTGAACTTGTAACAACCCGACTGAAGGATTGTTCCTCAATGGAAATCTTTGTCAACAAAATCGTTAACACGGCACACAAACTGAAAGGTGCTGGAATGAAAATAGATGACGAATGGGTTGGCACTTTATTACTGGCCTGATTGAGTGAAGAATATAAACCAATGATTATGGCAATTGAGAGTTCAGCACAAAATATTTCTGCAGATTTGATCAAAACAAAGCTTTTGCAGGAAGTTAAATCAAACGATGGAGCAGATGGTTCCGTATCGTCGGCAATGTATACTCAAAAACAAAAATTTTCAAAAGGAAAAGCCCGCCAAAAGAACGTGAAATGCTTTGAGTGTGGTGGAATAGGACACTACAAAAACAAATGTCCAAATCTAAAACATAGTAAAGCTATTTATACATCAGTTTTTTCTTGTTTGACTGCAAGCAATGTAAAGTCAACAGAATGGTATGTAGACTCTGGTGCGTCTAGTCACATGACATGCGAACGAAGTTGGTTAGAAAATGTCAAATATGAGTCAAAAGGCGAAGTGACAATTGCAAATGAATCGAAGTTGAAAGCCGAATTAACAGGTGATGTACGGCTTCAATTGCAAATTAATAATAGTGCAATTGATACAACCATTCAAGACGTGCTGTATGTACCAAATCTATGTACAAACTTATTGTCTGTCAGTCAATTTGATGAATAAAGGGCTAATTGTGAAATTTGGTACCACAGGTTGCAAAATTTTGAACAAAAGTAATAAGTTGTTAGTTCAAGCAAATCTGACAGGCGGATTGTTTAAAGTAGGTCAAGCAAGTATATCAAGTATGATTGTAAAATCAACAGAAACTTAACGATTGTGGCATCGACGTCTTGGTCATGTAGGACACGACAGTTTGATGAAATTGCGAAACGGTTTTGTTAAGGGAATGAGTTTCATCAGCGGTCAGCGAGAAACTTGCGAGACCTGTATTATCGAAAAGCAGACTCGTATTCCATTTAAAACAAGCAATTCCCAAGCTTCCAGTATTTTGGAATTGATACATTCCGATTTGTGTGGTCCTATGTCTGTTGATTCGTTTGGAGGTTCTCGGTATTTTATGACTTTTATCGATGACTTTAGCAGAAAAGTATTTGTGTACTTTATCAAGAACAAGTCAAATGCTTTAAATGCCTTCAAGGATTTCAAAAGTCATGTTGAAAACCAGACTAGTAAAAAAATTAAAAAAATTCGCACGGGCAACGGCACAGAATACTGTAACAAAGACTTTTCAAAGTTTCTACGTGATTCTGGAATTGAACACCAAACAACAACACCGTATACGCCCGAACAGAATGGTTTGGCCGAGCGGATGAATCGGACTTTGGTCGAAAGAGCAAGATGTATGCTTTTTGACACAAAGCTGAATGTCAAATTTTGGGGGGAAGCGATCAATACAGCAGGATATCTTATTAATCGTTCCCCGTGCCGGGGGGTTATTGACAAAACACCCGAAGAAATTTGGTCTGGCAAGAAGCCAGATCTGTCAAATTTGAAAGTTTTTGGATGCAAAGCAATGGTGCATGTTCCAAAACAACAACGTAAAAAGTTTGATTCTAAGTCTAAAGTATTCATCATGGTCGGTTACAGCGAACAGTGTAAAGGCTATAGAGTCTTTGATCCAGAGAAGATGCATGTTAATGTAAGCCGCGACGTGATTTTTCTGAAAGAGCAATGTTACGAAAACGAAGTACTTTCCTGTAACAAATTTAATCATTTTTATCTATACAAAGACGATAACAATGAAGTGGAGGAACCATTTGTTACGAATAATACCGACATGCAGGACCAAGATGAAATGGAATCTCAGAACAGTAGTTTGAATACGAGTCAGTTTGATGATATAAGCAGTAATGAGCAACCTATTACTAATAACTCAATGGGCAATATAAGCATCGATGAAGACGAAGAGTTACGGCGATCAACAAGAATAAGAAAATCCACAAAGACGGAGGACTTTGTCTATGTTGCAACAGTGAATAACGTAGGCGATCCGTTGACAGTGGAGGATGAGATGAAAAGTCCATACGCGTCTTACTGGAAGAGAGCCATGGAGGCTGAGTATAAGTCTCTAGTTGAAAATGGAACTTGGTCCTTGGAAAATTTTCCAGTAAATCACAAGGCAATTCGAAGCAAATGGATATTTAAAACTGAATGCGATGAAAATGGTCAAGTGAATAGATATAAAGCTCGTCTGGTAATAAAAGGTTGTTCTCAACGTAAAGGGATTGATTACGAAGAAACTTTCTCACCCGTTGTTCGTTACTCATCATTACGTTTTCTCATCGCGATTGCTGCAAAATTTGACTTAGAGATTGATCAGATGGATGCGGTCACAGCTTTTCTGCAAGGTAATTTAGAAGAAGAGGTTTACATGATTCAGCCTGAATTGTTTAACGATGACAGTCAGCGTGTTTGCCGATTATAGAAATCGTTATATGGTCTCAAACAAGCGAGTCGCATATCGAACCAACATTTGGATACTGCACTGAGAAAGTTTGGTCTCAACTGCTCAGTAGTCGATCCGTGCATATACTATTATGTTAATGGCAGTCAAATGTTAATCGTGGTGGTCTATGTTGATGACCTCTTGATCTTCTCCAACAACAAAGACTTAAAGAATAAGTTGAAGTCAACGCTGCAAGGTCAGTTTAAAATGAAGGACTTTGGTGAAGCCAAGTTTGTCTTGGGTATGAAGATCACACGTGATATAAAATCAGGTTCAATTTCAATTGATCAGAGTCAGTATATTCAAAAAATGCTTGACAAATTTCAAATGACTGATTGTAATAGCGTGTCTACGCCAGTAGACCCAAATCAAAAATTGACAACAGCAATGTCACCACAAAACGAAGAAGATCGAAAAACAATGCAGAATGTACCATATCAAGAAGTTGTTGGGAGTTTGTTGTTTGCGGCACAAGTGTCACGACCGGACATTCAGTATGCAGTAGGTGTCGTAAGTAGTTTTAACTACAACCCAGGAAAGGCGCATTGGAATGCCGCAAAACGAATTCTGCGTTATTTAAAGGGCACAATTGACTGGAAGTTGACTAATTCAAAAAATGGAAATGCTTTTGTACAGGGTTACTGTGACTCAGATTGGGCTAGTGATGCTACGGACAGACGCTCGACTACAGGGTATGTATTCAAGCTGCAAGGTGGTGCGATTTCGTGGACATCAAAGAAGCAAGCAACTGTTGCATTATCAACGACAGAATCTGAGTATATGTCAATGTCTGCTGCAACTCAGGAAGCATTGTGGCTTCGTGGATTATACGAAGAATTGTTTAGTCAAAGAACAAAACAGGGTTCGACAATCATACACTGCGACAACAAGGGTGCTGTACAGTTATCAGAGACTACCGCTTATTCAATCAAAAATTGACAATAGCAATTTCACCACAAAACGAAGAAGATCGAAAAACAATGCAGAATGTACCATATCAAGAAGTTGTTGGGAGTTTGTTGTTTGCGGCACAAGTGTCACGACCGGACATTCAGTATGCAGTAGGTGTCGTAAGTAGTTTTAACAACCCAGGAAAGGCGCATTGGAATGCCGCAAAACGAATTCTGCGTTATTTAAAGGGCACAATTGACTGGAAGTTGACTTATTCAAAAAATGGAAATACTTTTGTACAGGGTTATTGTGACTCAGATTGGGCTAGTGATGCTACGGACAGACGCTCGACTACAGGGTATGTATTCAAGCTGCAAGGTGGTGCAATTTCGTGGACATCAAAGAAGCAAGCAACTGTTGCATTATCAACGACAGAATCTGAGTATATGTCAATGTCTGCTGCAATTCAGGAAGCATTGTGGCTTCGTGGATTATACGAAGAATTGTTTAGTCAAAGAACAAAACAGGGTTCGACAATCATACACTGCGACAACAAGGGTGCTGTACAGTTATCAGAGACTACCGCTTATTCTTCACGTACAAAACACATTGATATACGTCACCACTTTCTACGAGAAAAAGTAACCGAAAAGGCTGTAAAATTTGTTTATATTGGCACGGATGAAATGATAGCAGATAACTTAACGAAACCGGTACCAGTAGAAAAGCATAGGTTCTGTACAAGAGGATGTAACTTACTCTACGGCTCAAGTGGAGGTGTTGTAAAGTAAGCCGTGTTTTATATAGTAGTCATGGTTAAGATTTGTGTATTCTAGAGTGTTCCTTTTGAACTGTCAATGTTTCAATATAATATATTATGCTTCCATATTAAACGGTTATAAAAGAAAGTTATTAAAACACGTTGTGTAGTTATTCCGCGTTCTTTCATCAAGTAGTCTAATAGAAGACCAATTTAAAAAAAAATTATAACTATTACCAAATAAGACCTTTTTAGGAACTAAAACACATTTATTGAACAACAACCTATTTTCTACAAGAAATAAGTAAAGAAAATGCAATTTGTTTGTAAACTTAGCACAAAATAAATTTAATCTAAATTATGCATAACTTGCCGAAAAAATAACAGGGCTCCTAGTAAGAGACGGGAGTCTCATATTGGAAGCCCAGGTCTTTTATTAGGAACCGTACATATTTTCTGAATAATCAGAAAGTATTTAGACTAAATATTATTTAATCTTTTCACACATTGGACAAATGAAGTGCGCATGTTCTGCACCGCAATTTTCGTGCACCCATCGGTAAGATTTTGTTCACTTTACCCACTGTTCACCATGTGTTCACATTGTGTGAAGAATACAGGTTTGCGTAAAACAGACCCTGCATCATCAGTCATCATCACTATCGTCGTTCTAAATAACTTCCGAATCTATTTCATCACTTGAGGAATCACTAACTTTTTTCTTTTTCCTTATTATCTTGCTACTGCTCGGAAGGTTTTCGACCTCATAAAATTTTACTTTCTTGGTGACATTCATGACGTTCTTACGGTCGGCAGGTTTACGTTTTCCGTTTTTATCTAATCTCGCTATTAGCTCGTCTTCATGTTGAGATGAGGTGATTAAGGCTGCACTTCCAACACGTGCACTAGGTTTCTTTGCCAACATGTTTGAAAGAGATTTTATTTGCACTGGGTTTACATATTTGGTAGCAGTCAGCAAACGAGAATGTTTCTGTGAGAACCCTAACAGCCTGTTGAACATCACAAGAATTCGATGAAGTTCCTGGACGTGATTGTTTCACTTCGAGAGCATCCCTTGAAGTTGTCGGAAAAGAATTTTCGTCGGAATCATTCAAAGTTTTTATATAATTGAAATGTTTTCTATATTTGTAGATTCCTTTTCATCTTCAAAATTGGTGAAGTCATGATCCCGAACTATATGCTTATTAAGGGGATATAGGTAGGTTTTTCTCAAAGAGTTAATCGAGACCTCCATTGTTGCTGCTCTGTTATAAGCGATAGAAAACAATCGTGCAATGGTAAAAGACGTTACAATTTTATCAGTTTGGGTGTTCAGTCACGATTTTGTATTTTTGTGGGGTCACCTTTTGTTTGGTTAATGCATAGAAACAACAAATGGTGACACCACAAAAATACAAAATCGTGATTGAACACCCACGATTGGTAACCGCGACATGATTTTCAAACGTTAATGCATTAGAGATAACACCTGGTTAAATTCACGCGTTTAAAAACAATTTAAACCCGAACAATAACCAAGGAAATAAACAAAGTGGGCGTACGAATCCCTCCATCTTGGCCTAATGATCCAGAACTATGATTTTCACAGGTCGAAAATAGCTTCTGATTTTTTGAGTTTAACCTTTGTTCACGGTACACCAAAGCCTGGAGATTAAACCAGAAGGTCGTGCGTCATGCACTAGCGTGGATACCCCACGCCCGGCCGGCAAGGTGCAACAAATCCTACCACCAGGGTCTGGACTTTCACCAAAGAAAGTTACTTCGGAAAACATTTTGGTATCAGCATCTGCTGCTGAACGCGGTTCACCGAGACCTGATGTCCGTGACGTCCTCGTCTTCGCCGCCCACTATCACTGAAGCGGACCTAGCTGCATGAACGTGTGAATACCATACCCCACACCAGTTCCGACGTCTTTTACGAAGAATCCGCCATCAGTACGCCGTTTCATGCCTGGTATAACCGATAAGGGAATCCGCACATTACATGGCACCTGTTTTGATCGACCTGCCACGTCGAGCGCCGTATACCGACGTCGATCCAACACAACTGTTACTTGCAAATCCCAGACTACAACGTATCTGTGAGTACTTACTCCTATGTTAACACATTTTAACATAGGTTTCTTTTTGAGCCGTGTTTCTTAACAGAAACACTCATCAAAGTTCAAAGTGAATCCAGTGAGCGAATTTCATTTATTCTTCTGTACAAACAATACACGCATTTAAATACGCGCTATAAATTTTCTAACGCTAAAGGACATTTGCATTTCTAGCGTTAACAAAATTTGTCCACAGAAAAGCTCTATTCTCATGCATAAATTCAAGGACATTTGTACATTGCATTTGCATGTAGAATCTCACGTAATTGTTATTTTCAATTTCATGTTATTGTATATATTTCTTGCAGCCGTTGTAAATAAATTATACACATTTGCTGTCTATATGCATTAACCAAACAAAAGATGACCCCACAAAAATACAAAATCGTAACTGAACACCAACATCAGGTTGATTTCGCAAACAGGTCTCAATTTCCTAAGCGTAGTATGTTATAAACGGATTCATAAAGCCCAAATCTAAGGGCTGCATGCGATTAGTACTATGGGGTGGCAGGCAAACAATCAAAATATGGTTGTCTCTTGCTTTATTTATTACTTCGATGCTACGCGTGTGTAAATAGTGACCATCGAGCACCAATATCAGGGGCTGAGATGCTGTTGGTTTGTTAAACTTTATGAAATGATCAAACCACCGACTAAGAATATCTGTCTGTAGTCACCCTAATGTTTCATGTTTTTTCTGGGCCAGACAATTAAGGGTGGTACGTAAGTGCCTACCGCATTCATGCACGTAACCAATGTAATTAAACCACCTTTTTCTGCTGAGGCTAGTGCTGGTATTTGTTTTTTTCACCTGGCAGAAATAATTTTACCCTTTTTATGCCCATTTTATGCACGTTGTACAGCGAGTGTGGTTCAAAATTAATTTTATGTAACTTCTTTTCATATAGCCCAAAAACGCAGTAACATTCTCTTTGTTGAAACCTCGTATTCGGGCATTAGACATACTTTGAGGTGATCTGACTGACAACTCATGGTGATGTTTTAGAAAACCTCCGAGCCATTTTTTTCCTGCGATACCTTTTGAGTTTGACAATGGATGTCGAATATTATTAGCTATTGCTAAAACGAAAGCCATACGTTTCACATCTGACCTTCACAAATCAAACAATCTATTATTCATATTGAGACAATGCTGAACTAATTCAGACTCCATTTCCTTATTTAATGTAGATTTTCTGCTTCCTCTAGAGTTAGAATAGTTAGTTTCACATAGCGTTCGAGAGTGTCTTTTGGTACACCAAAATGCTTTGATGCTGTTTTATAACCCATATCATATTGTCTAACTGTTTTAATTGCCAGCACCATTTGTTCTTTATTCCAAGTTTTTCGTCTTTTAGATAATTCTGCCTAAAACAATAACTTAAACAAAATAATTTATAAAAAGTAATTAGCTTATTAGGATTCCCAATAAGAAACCCTCGTCATAATAGGAACCCACAGAGGTCTCTTATTAGGGAACAGTAACATGCTAAACAATTATGAACTTTCCTATATACATCTAACACTGATAAATACGCATTATAATAGCTATAATCAGTTTCACGGATCAGTAGTGTGACGTAACAAACATAAATTTTTATTGCCAAATGTAATCCGTAACTAACTCACGTAAATATTAAAGGAAAATATATGCTAAAGATTGGCAGCCATTAGCGCTATTGCCGCTTCTACTTTTGCGAATTTCTTATAATATTATTTGATATCAGTCAGCTATCTTGTCAGTCCTGGTTCGTATCTATTTTAGAAATTATTTTTATTTCATTTAGGCCTATGAAAACATTAAAAAATTAATTTAACGGAAGCGAATGGCTGTAGCAGCAGAAATTTATTAGAATGCGATTTATTCAAAAGAAAAGCTTACTTTTGGTGTGGCGTGAAATAGGTTTTGGGCCTCTCGGAGCAGCTTTTTAAAAAAGCTTCTTCAAAAAACTCTTCTATCAAATTTATTTTATACAGAAATTACAATACTGAATTTAGTTACAAGTACGTTATATGCAGTAACGTGTGGAGATCGAAATAATACTAAGTTGACTTTCACTAATTAAATAAATTAAAATTACGGTGAGTAGCTGAACTACCAACAATGTTAAAGTTGTGAAGCTCTAGACTAACTGGCCATCTTGGGCTCTCGAGGGTATTTATTTTACCCCTGCCTCTCACATTGCTTGTGGGAACTGCAGAGCTCATGTCTGCTTATTTCTTTATACAATACAATGTATTACTTCTTAGTAATCTTAATTCTAACAATAAGTTTCTTATAATTTATTGTGACCTGCACCTGCAGTGTCATGTTACGTCTGGAATACAAAGTATTCACATCCGTTCTCATATCTGGTTTATGAACTTCCATTAACCTTTTATAATATGTCCTACAATTTATACATTGTAACAATCTAACTTAAGATTTAATAATTCTATTTGATTACATATATATTTTAATTTGGGGAATGTGTAACTCGTGTACAAATCCAATAATACAACAAACGACATTCAAATTAACGTCGGCCACAATAGTGCACTGTTAAAATTTCAGGCTACTATGCGGATTGTCTAGGTTCGATGTCCTGTTGCACCATTTTTTCTTTTACTTTGATTTTTTAAACAACTGCCGGAACTTAATATGCATACGATGATTCGAATAAACTTTCTACGCTTTAATACGGTCTACAATACGTATGGTTTTTTTTGTTAAATGATGAATAAACATTAAACGTGTTAAAAATCGGATTACTACTTGCACAAACTTTTCAATTGATATAAATATTACCCAGTTACATAATAAAGTATTTGCTGGCACATTTATGAAGCAATAACTGCAGTAGTAATAAACAACACCTGTAGAGTTTGTAAGTAGTGAAAAGAACAAACAGGGAATTTAATATTTAAATATGCAAATGTTAGGTTATGTATATACACGACAAACGAATCTTTAGAGAAGAAAAATATTTGAGCAATATGACAACATGGCAGTATCTAGTGTTTGTGACGTCACACCATTGATCCGTGAAATGAACTACATCTAAGGATATTTTTTAAAAATATATTGTACTTACCTTTTTAAAAATACAAATTCCTGTAATTTCTACACTTTAATGTATTTTGAAACCCAAATATTAGTAGATATAGTATTTGCTTTAGGTAAAAGTGACAAAAATTGTTTACTGGCGTCAAGAATATACTATGAAAAATACCCACTTAAAAAATAGCTTTAAAAATAAGCATTTGAAAGTTCTTTGTTGAGGTTTATACAAACTGGAAATGTTGTATATCCAAAACATGAAAGAACAAAGAATGCAAGTTAAGGTTCGTGGCTGGGAGCGGCTCTTTTTAAAAAACCATTTCCAACTTCTTAACAATTTGTTTATTTACACAGAAATTAATAATGAAAGTTTACAAGCTTGAATTGAGATTATTCTAGTCCGAAATATATTAATTAATTGTACAAAAATGAGTAATCTTACGAACTGCAAGCTTAAAGCTGAACGATGGATTAACTGTCGTCGCCTGGGGATCCTGGGCTTTTTATAATATCCCTACCCCCTCACATGGCTGTGGGAACTTGCAGATCTCATGTCTGCTTACACTTAACTCTATTCATTAATACATAGTTGGGATCTTAATTCTAAGTAATCTTGGTACGTGACCGTCTGCGACCGCCTGTGACCTGACATCTGCAGTGTCACTTATATGTTCAAAAATGACAAAGTCATGATACCGAACTATATGCTTATTAAGGGGATATAGATCGGTTTTTCTGAAAGAGTTATTAGAGACCTGCATCGTTGCTGCTCTGTTATAGGCGCCAGAAAACAATTTTGCAATGGTAAAAGACGTTACAATTTTATCAGTGTGGGTGTTCAGTCACGATTTTGTATATTTGTGGGGTCACCTTTTGTTTGGTTAATGCATAGATACAACAAATGGTGACCCCACAAAAATACAAAATCGTGACTGAACACCCAGGTTAACTCCATTTTGGCCTAATGATCCAGAACTGTGGTTTTCACAGGTCGAAAATAGCTTCTGATCTTTTGAGTTTTTGGTCACGGTACACCAAAGTCTAGAGGTTAAACCAAAAGGTTGTGCGTCATGCACTAACGCGGATACTCCACGCCCTGCGGGCAAGGTGCAACAAATCCTACCACCAGGGTCTGGACTTCCACCGAAGGAAGTTACTTCGTAAAATATTTTGGTATCAGGATCTGCTGCTGAACGCGGTTCACGGAGACCTGATATCCGAGTCGTCCGTGACGTCCTCGTCTTCGCCGCCCACTATCACCGAAGCGGACCTAACTGCATGGACGTGTGAATACCACAAACCCGCACCAGTTCCGACAGCTTTTATGAAGAATCCGCCATCAGTATGCCGTTCCACGCCTCGTATCAACGATATGGGAACCCGCACATTACATGGCACTTGTTTTGATCGACCTGCCACGTCGAGCGCCGTATACCGACGTTGATCGAACACAACTGTTACCTGCTGATCCCAGACGACAACGTATCTGTAAGCACTTACTCCTATGTTAATACATTTTAACATAGGTTTCTTTTTGAGCCGCGTTTCTTAACAGAAACACGCATCAAAGTTCAAAGTGAATCCAGTGCGCGAATTTCATTTATTCTTGTGTACAAACATTACACGCATTTAAATACGCACTATAAATTTTCGAACGCTAAAAGACATTTGCATTTCTAGCGTTAACAAAATTTGTTCACATAAAAGCTCCATTCTCATGCATAAATTTAAGGATATTTGTACATTGCATATGCATGTAGAATCTCATGTAATTGTTATTTTCAATTTCGTGTTATTGTATATATTTCTTGCAGCCGTTGTAAGTAAATTATACACATTTGCTGTCTCTATGCATTAATCAAACAAAAGATGACCCCACAAAAATACAAAATCGTGACTGAACACCCACATCAGGATGATTTCGCAACGAGGTCCCAAATTCCTGAGCGTAGTATGTTTTAAACGGATTCATAAAGCCCACATCTAACGGTTGCATGTGATTAGTACTATGGGGTGGCAGACAAACAATCAAATTATGGTTGTCTCTTGCTTTATTTATTACTTCAATGTTAAGCATGTGCAAATAGTAACCACTAAGCACCAATAGTACGGACTGGGATGATGTTGGTTTGTTAAACTTTATGAAATGATCAAACCACCGTGTAAAAATATATGTCTGTAGCCACCCTAATGGATGGCAAGCATATATGGAACCGCCTGGTGCGTTATCCATTAACTCATGTTTCATGTTTTTCCTGGGCCAGACAATTAGGGTTGGGGGGGGGGGAGGGTACGTAACTGCCTACCGCATTCATACACGTAACCAATGTAATTAAACCACCCTTTTATGATGAGGCTAGTGCTGTTACTTGTTTCTTTCACCTGGTAGAAATAATTTTACCCCTTTAATGCCCATTTTATGCACATTGTACAGCGAGTGTGGTTCAAAATTAATTTTATCTAACTCCTTTTCATATAGCTCAAAAACGCAGCAACATTCTCTTTGTTGAAACCTCGTATTTGGGCATTAGACATACTTTGTGGTGATCTAACTGACAACTCATGGTGATGTTTTTGAAAACCTCCGAACCATTTTTTTCCTGCGATACCTTTTGAGTTTGAAAATGTCGAATATTATTAGCTATTGCTAATTCGAAAGCTATACGTTTCACATCTGACCTTCGCAAACCAAAAAATCTATTATTCATATTGAGACAATGCTGAACTAATTCGGACTCCATTTCCTTATTTAATGTAGATTTTCTACCAGACCTTCCACTTACCGCTTCCTCTAGAGTTAGGATAGTTTGTTTCATATAGTGTTCGAGAGTGCTTTTTGGTACACCAAAATGTTTTGATGCTGTTTTATAGCCGATATCATATTGTCTAACTGTTTTAATTGGCAGTACCATTTGTTCTTTAGTCCATGTTTTTCGTCTTTTAGATAGCTTAAATAAAATCATTTGTAAAAAGTAATTAGCTTATTAGGGAACAGTAACATGCTAAACAATTTTGAACTTTCCTATATACACATCTATCACTGTTAAATACGCATTACAATAGTTATAGTTCATTTCGCGGATCAGTGGTGTGACGTTATAAACAGAATTTTTTATTGCCAAATGTAATTCGTAACTAACTCGCGTAATTATTAGGGGAAAGTATATGCTAAAGATTGGCAGCCATTAGTGCTATTGCCGCTACTACTTTTGCGAATTTCTTATAATGTTATTTGATATCTGTCAGCTATCTTGTCAGTCCTGGTCTGTACTTATTTTACAAATTATTTTTATTTCATTTAGGCCTAATAAAAACATTAAAAAATTAATTTAACGGAAGCGAATGGCTGCAGTAGAAGAAATTTATTCGAATGAGATTTATTAAAAACAAGTTGAAAATGCAAGGCATTGTCGCAACGAACTTCCAAATGTAGACTTACTTTAAAACAATTTAAAGAAATTAAAAATATTATGTTGTAATAATTATAAGTATTCAGATAAAATACAAAAATTTATAAACAACAAAAGAGACATTTTAATATATTTTATTTTATTGAATAAATATTTTAAAAGCTATATATGTGTGTGTGTATGTATGTATGTATGTATGTGTGTTTGTGTGTGTGTGTGTAAATAAGGGGCATCATATTTCGATTCAGTTTTTCAGAGGATTCTAAATATGTATCGCACATTAATTTTGGACCTATTTGAAATTTTTGATAAAATTAATTCCCGGGGGTCGAGTAACCGTGGTCAGATTTTGTGGGGGGTACCATATTTCGACTCAGCTATGTTAGGGGAGTCCAAATATGTATCGCACATTAATTTTGGACCTATTTGAAATTTTAATTTTCCCGACGGAATATCGCGGGGGCACGGCGTCCCCGTGGCCCGATTTCAACTGACATCAAAACTTAAGCTCAGGACACCGAGCTGAATCGATTGATGTATCACACATTGATGTCCGACCATTAGAAAGGCCTCGGACGGACAGACGGACGACAAATCGATTTCATAAACGAACGAAGTTCGTTGAAAAAATGTACTTTTTAGTGTGGCGTGTACAAATCCAACAATACAACAAACGATATCCAATAGTACACTGGTAAAAACTCAGACTACCATGCGCATTGTCCAGGTTCGATGCCCTGTTGCACCATTTTTTTTCTTTTACTTTGATTTTGAAACAACTGCCGGCACTTAATATGCATACGAGGATTCGAATAAATGCTTTAATACGGTCTACAATACGTACGCTTTTTTTTGTTAAATGATGAATAAACATTAAACGTGTGAAAAATCAGGAGTTGTTCACCGCAGTCCCGTCCATGACGTTACAAAATATCAATCTCAGCTGTTGCGTGCTTAAAATTGAAAATGATGCCTCGGTTATGTAATTATAAATTAGTTTTTATTTTAACTATGGAATAATTTAAATACAATATCAAAATTATCGAAATATGGAAACCAGTTCAGTTTGGCGAGGGTTATAAAATTCAGAGTTTAAGCATTCTACCTATTTTGGTAGGTTAGAAAATAATAAATATAAACTATCCATATTCACATTTACTTTTTATGCAGATAAAAGCTTGGTATAGTCCATTCAAAATAACTTTAGGATGACGTCAAATATAGTAATAAAGTGTTGGCAACTGTATACAAATAAATACCTAGAATTGCGCATGAAGGATACTGTCATTTAACGTAATAAAGGTTGGCAGTTCTGTACGGTGTTGCTACCAATTCTTCTTGCTAATGGGAATATTCCTATATCTTTCATTAAATATATTATAATATAAACTAACATTGGGAATGTAGCATTTCATCCAGTTGTGACGTCATCCTAAAGTTAAAGCGAAAGGACTATATTATCTAATTTCCTATAAATATCTATTTTGTGACGTCATGGACGCGACTACGGTGAACGTCTCCTTTAAAAATCGGGCTTACTACTTGCCCAAATTTTTCAATTGATATAAATATTACCCAGTTACATAATATAGTATATGCTGGCACATTTATGAAGCAATAACTGCAGTTGTAATAAACAACAGCACCTGTAGAGTTTGTAAGTAGTGAAAAAACAAACAGGGAATTTAATATTGAAATATGCAAATGAGGTTATGTATATACACGACAAATGAATCTTTAGAAAAGGAATATATTTGAACAATATGACAACATGGCAGTATCTAGCGTTTGTGACGTCACACCACTGATCCGTGAAATGGACTACATCTAAGGATATTTTTAAAAAATATATTGTGCTTACCTTTTTAAAAATACAAATTCCTGTAATTTCTACACTTTAATGTATTTTGAAACCCAAATATTAGTAGATATAGTATTTGCTTTAGGTAAAAGTGACAAAAATTGTTTACTGGCGTCAAGAATATTACTATGAAAAATACCCACTTAAACCCACTTAAAAAAGCTTTAAAAATAAGCATTTGCAAGTTTTTTGTTGAGGTTTATACAAACTCTGGAAATGTTGTATATCCAAAACATGAAAGAACAAAGAATGCATTAACAGAGAATAATGAGATGACTGTTATCTTAATGGTTACGTATCGTCAGATATCAGCTGAAGAAATGTCGTATCATACTGTCATAGGTTGCAATGTTGTTCAATGAGTTCCAAGAAGAAATAAAATGCATCCATATCGCACACATAAGACGAAAGAGCTATTGCAACAAGATTTGGAAAAAGCATAACGTCTTGTGAATGGGATTTAGTAAAAAGCCAACAGAGAGAATTTTTAAATTGTTTTATTCGTTGAAAAAGCTATGTTTCACAAAAATGTGTTCGTTAATAAACATAGCTGCCATTATTATAATATTGATCAATCACATTTTATACGAACTGTTAGTTAGACAAGCTTGTCTTTACATGTTTGGGATGGTATAACAAGAAACTATATTATTAGGCCATATTTTTTGATGACATTGTAACTGGAGTGATTTATTTGTATTTTCTGAGAAACCAACTACCTCGATCAATACAACGCTTAGCCAATGAAGTGAAATAGAGAATGTGGCACTTACATGACGAAGCACCATGTCATAACGTCGTGCAGGTAAATACATTCTTGAATAATGAATTTCCTGAGAGATGAATAAATAGAAAAAGACCTGGACAATGGACGCCCCGTTCCCAAGAGTTATCTAAAGTTGACTTTTTCTTATAAAGTTATGTTAAAATCGAGTAAACAGGACACCTGTAACAACGAAATAAGGCATGAAACAACGAATAACATATTGTAGCGACAATTTTTCTGCGTCCGGCCACAATAATTACATTAGAACGCAGACGAAGGGTTTGAATACAAAAGATGATTGAGGGACACCCGCGGCGTTACATCTTTCGAACGAATTTCGACTGATGGGGTACAAGACTTTACATTTAAGATTACACTAGGTACATTCGAGGCGTTACTTAAAGTACAGTAAAAAATCTTGGGAAAGTAATTTGTATAATTCTTGGTGCTAGAGTCTTCGAGAACAATTAAAATGTATATAAATTTGCGGGCATAATTATTACAAGGTACTTCTGATCGAGATTTGATTACAATATGTGGTAGCTTAAAGCTTTAAATATGTGACATAAATTACTGTGTATTGTCGATATTACTTTTCTACTGTTGATATAAATCATTCTATTCGATATAAATAATTATAGTAATTAATGTTTCGTATATAAAATAATTGTAGTGCTCCAAGATTAAATTAATTAAGACGATAGAATCGTAGTTTACACTGTCAGTGACCAGCTGAAAGTAAATTATTGTGTGAACTTTATAAATGTTATTCTAGTTACCAGTTGTTGAAGAGGCTTGTATAATCAGTTTGAAAATAAAGAACAGTTGCTTGTGCAAATAGAGTTTTTGTTACAATATGTTTTTCCAAATATTTGATGACCGCTTGTTTTAACGTATAGAAGTAAATGGTGCTCAGTTTGAACATTTGATAAAATAACTATTTCCTAGTTTTTGTATACAGATAATTAGCTTGATGTATTCATTTATTTAAAATTAGTTCAATTTTTTAATTTTCTTCTAAAAGTGTTGACCTTCTGATTCAATTTCAAATATGGTACTGCATTATTATCAAACTTAAAAAATATTAACGTCATGTTTAATTAACATGTTTATAAAAATAATACCTTACTTAAGAAAAACACATCAATTTTTCAACAAAATTGCCAATTTCTCAAAAACTACTAGGTTTAGAAGTCATATGATATACACAATGAATTGAAGACATTTAATATTTTTACCAACACCGTAAAATAATATACAGGTTGTTCCATTTAAAATAATAAAATTTTTGCTGTTCAAAATTTGCAAAAGTTTAGGAATGCTTGCAAACACCATGTATAACTAAATCGCCAAATATTTGCAGTTTTAGCAAGGAACGAACTACCCTTGTTTATCTGTGCACCAAATATTAACTCAAAACCTTAAAATTGAATGAGCCTATACATTTTTAAATCAGGCAGTTTTACAGAAATTTTATGAAAAAAAAATCGTAACTTGGCAATGCTGCATTTAAAACAAAAACAAAGATATATGTTCATAGAGCATTTAAAGGGTGCGATCGAAGTGTGACATAAACTATAGGGTGTTCAATTTAAGAAAACAAATCGGCATAGGGTCACAATTAATCCAAACAACCTGTTACGTGCAGTTTCTGCATAAGAATATTTCCGTTCTTACTTAATTAAATTTTCACATTCCTTTCTTTATTCACAGTCATTTGAATATTTATTAACGATTTTGACTGCCTTTTCAGTTTAAACGGTTGCTATTTAATTACTTCAAATTAATTTAAATACTTATATCTATCCTATTTTGTTATGGCATTAACGATGTGGGGGTTTCTGTAATCAATAACGTTTGCTTTCTTAAATAGTTACATTAAGTTTATATACGTGTTTCATTAAGGTTATTTTCAATCACGAACTCCGATCCACTAAAATGTCTGGTTTGCTTATCTCTACACCTTACATAATATCAATTATTAATTGGTTTAGGTTATGTTTCTATAGTGTCAGTGCGAGAAGTTAGGCAAACCATCCTATACGTCCTTCATGATTTCCATCATGTTCGTTGTATATATTTGTTATCTCGTATTTAGACACGTTGTAGTTTAGGACTTTAACTGTGTTTCCCAAGTATTAGTCGTAGTTTCGTTTGTTTAAATAATATAATAAGTTTTGATGTACCAGTTTTACGAAGGACCTTCCAAGACAAGTGCAATTCAGTTAGTTTTTTTCCTGTTTTCTGATTGACAGATGAATGTTTTGAAGAAAATTACCATTCATGTGATTTGACTATCTACACATGGATGTTTTTGAAAGGATTTACGATTTGAATGGATTTATTATTATTGTTTTCCTTGCTGGAACGGAATAGAATTGCTTTCCGTTATAAAAATGAGTGTTATTTCAAAGTCCTGTTACACGATATAATGGTGTAGTTCGCTCTGAGTCTTGTATTGTTACGATTCGGGTTATTGTTGTCAGACTTATTTTGGGCGATACAACTAATGCAGTTCACGTTATTTCAAATATTAAAAAAAACTTGGTTATGTTTTTCAAAGTGAAGATCCATCTTATGAGTTGTCAGGGTAAAAATTACAAAATATTTTTAATAAATTTACATATATACTCTAAATGCGTTTTGTGATAAGATAGGAGTAGCAGTCATTGACTAAAATGATTATTACTTAACGTGGAACGCATTGGAACAATAGAAATTATTGAAGAATCTGAGGAAATACGTCTTAAACTTTTACAATTTTTACAAACAATTATTTTGGCGTATTCTAATACAGAATCATTAAAACCATTTTTGAAGGACTGCATTATTATTTTGTGTGAAAGTGTAAAAGATGAGCATCCACAGGTGAAAACACTAAACGCGTTTCAAATTCATCACAAGCATAGCCAAGGGATTTCCATCTGCAAGCTGAAAGTTTGATGAAACACATGGTAGGATCTGAGAGACCATATGGTAGAAGCGGCGGTGTTTGTTTTATTGTATTCCTTTGAAGACAGTTTGTGTCGTAGAATTTTCAAGCGACGAAAACAGGACGTCAGAAAGTCCACCTTTGAAGGCATCCTTCTCGCCAGTGTATGTATACCAGATTTTCTTTCTGTGTATTGATATTTTGGTTTTCTCTAAGTCAACTTACATAGTTGGCTTTATCTATTTAGGGCATGTTAGAATTTAGAGGACAAAAATATTTATTTTTTTTTTGGAATAAAAGTTAATCATTCTACGGATTTTTGTTTAAAAACAATTGGGTAGAAATATGTTGTTTACATTTGGTTTCATTGTGTAAGAAATTTTGCATAATCAAGTTCTAATTATAAAGTATAGTTTACATATATAAAATGTGGTTATGTAATTGTTTTCAAATCACACTGAGATAAACAAAATTTGTGTAGGAATAATCTGTTAAATTTTAATTGCTTTGGTTTAATGTTATGAATATGCTAATGACGGCAGTTTTTATTGTTTGGCATTAATTATTAAAAAAGAATTAGCATTTACTATCCATAAGATCTTCAGTATAGAAATTTAGTGTTACATTATTGTTTCGGAGTGATGTAATTACATAACTCTTTACCGCTGCTGTGAAATGCATTTTGTGTGGTAGATGTTTTTTTTCTTTATTGCTGTTGTCTACTATTACATCATTTTCTTGGTCTTATCAAGGGTTACTTTTAACAACTGCTTGTGGACACTATGTTTAATGTGAATATAAAGTATTTAAGAAATTGTATTGAACAAGTGACTGAAAACAATCCACAAAATATTTTTTTTAAGTTCTGTTTCATGTGAAAACTAGAATTGAGGTAAAAATTTGTTTAAAATGAGTAAGACGTGTACTAATTATTTTTGCGAAGATTTTTGTACTGTGTAAATCCTCCGGGATATATTGGAGAAATATTGTTTTCTCCGCGGGTTGCTTTTCCTTTTTGTAACATGTTTTTTATTAAAAATTTTGTAAATAAATTTTCTCTCTTGAGGTTTTCTTTTATTTCTTGTGACCTACCCCACTCTACGACTTTCAAGCTAGTAATTTTTTCTTTACCGCGAAAAATACCATAACAACCCCGTATGTTTAAAAATATTTTACAAGCATGCAATGGGCCGCATCCTAGAACTTTTATTTCAAATATTTTTTAATGTATATGATATTTTACTCCCCCGCACTAATGGCTTACCATGTATAAAAGGTTGCTTTTCTAAAATGTTACTTTTCTATTACATTTTTTAATTATTGTTATGAATACTATATTTTTTCAACTAATTTTGTAATACACTCTGTGGAGGTCAATTGTTACTACCGAAAGTCGTCATAGTTTAAATTAGACTTTGGCTTTATCTTTTCCTAACATTATCTTTTTTAATTCACTTTAGTGTCTCTATTAGAAGAGTAGAAAAATAATTTTATAGCATATCAGATGAGTTGACTTAGACTTATAACATCGTTTTGTAACCCTGGTGGCTACAAATTGAACTTCATGGTGCAAGTGGATTACAAGTGAACGGAGAACTAAAGAACTTGAGAACTATAATTGAATGGAAACGTGTTATTTACCGATGAATCCAGATATTGTCTGCATAATAACGAACGGCGATAGAATGTATACAGTCGTCCCGATGAACGATATGCTCAATATATTTATTCTCATACAACATTGTTTGGATGAGTTATATGATGAATTGGGGACTTAATCTCATAAAGAACCCCTGGGAGATTTTTTATAGGAAATTACAAGAGAACACTAACATTGTGGATACATAGTGCTCAGAATGGTTAAAATCCGGTAAGAACTGGACCAAAATAAAGTTGGGGCGCTTATTTTGAGTATGGGTCGTGGTTGTCAAAAAGTTATTCATTCTAAAGACGAAAATACTCCCCATGGGGATTTTTATTAAATTTTTGACACATTTGATTAATTATACCATTTTTGTTTTTAGACGTCAAACCCTATATGTTTTTATACAGATTCTAAAGTGAATCAAAGAAGATGTTTACAAAACTCTATATTTATAAAAAAATAATGATTAAGAAAAATTTATAGAGCAGTAACTTTCTATAAGATAAACTTTTTATTCAAAAAAAAATCAGAAAAGTTGCACAAGTAGTTTAGCCAAAAAATAATATTAAGCATTTTATGGCGTTTTAATTTCTTGGAATAGTGTATTTTCATATTACCCTTGAATTATTTAACATTACAGATTGCTTTACTACGTGCAATTTTGATTGTTCAGAACGATTCTGATATTGATCTTGCACGAAAATGCTTTGTAAGCTATGACCCGCTCTTGATTTTTGTAGTGTAGCAAATGTATAGGCAAACTAGTATACGGTATGTGTTTTCAGCACATATTTTGTACCACTTTACTATTTAAACAGTAAGAACTATATATTAATTTCTGTTGGTTATTAATCTACAATAGATGCTACCTACAGCCCAAGCTTGAGATATGTTCCGAAATGCGCTAGAAGGTTACCCGGAATATTAGTGTACCGCTTGTATGTGTACGTGTTTGTTTGTTTGTTTGTTTGTTTGTGTGTGTGTGTGTGTGTGTGTGTGTGTGTGTGGGCGCGCGCGCGCATTACTCTTGTATTCTTTATCAAACTATGTATTTCAAACAAATGACCCACTCTTTACACAAGTTTACCAGTTCCTTACTTTTCTCATTCGATGTATCATTCCCATATTATTCTAACACTTATTCAGCAGTTCCAGCTTCTTGCTTATCCGCCCTCTCACTCATACAACATACAAATTTATTCACAATCATTCAATAAATATGTTTTATTAAAAAGAAACAATTGTAATGTACGCCAAGACTTATTTTAAAAAAAAATAGAATTCAAAAAAGTTTTAAGTATGCTGTAAAACAAAACTATGTAATAAACTACAAAATGAATTTCTAAATATACTAAATTATATTTAAAAACTTAATATACAATTAATTAAATACTATTATGATGGAGTGCAGTCTACATTGTCTTGATCACTGACAGTATCTTTCAGACGTTGCATATAAATAATAATATCATCAATCTCGTCCGTTAAATATTTTCTTTTCAGATACTCCTTCAATCTTTTCAACATGGGAACAAATATTTTCCCATTATTTAACATCAATGACACTAACCTTGTCATCTGCTATTTTTCTTAAATCATCCAACTTGAAAGTTGTATTGTGTGCTGCAAAGTAGTTTTTGACTGATATCCACACTTTTTCAATTGAGCTTAGCTCCGAATGATAAGGTGGTAGACGAAGTGCACCATGCCCATATTGTTCTAAAAGTTCTAAAAGTCTTGTAGACTGCTTACAAAATTACGATGGGTTCATATATCATCATGGTACGAGTAATCTTATGTTTCAAGACCTGATTTAAACATTAATAAAGCATTTGGAATAAAACCCATTTCTACCACCAGAATGAAGAATAATCAAACATTGTCCCTTACATACAGGTCCTTTTAAACATTTACTGCCACCATCAAACCAAGCTACAGGAATCGTGTATGAGCTGTGCAAGTATGTTTCGTAATAGTAAAACAATGCTTTTTCCTTCTTTCTTGTACTACTGTAGTTACCACAAAAACTCAACTCGCTTTTTAAGAATGTCGATTTTTTTCAATTAATACTTTTTAGTTATCTTGTGTTTTCTTCCACTGAAAACCCGATTTATGTATAAGACACTTAAACGATAACAATTTTCCAGTAACAATAACATCGTCATTTTTTTTATTTCTTCAAATATTGTTTTCATGATAGGTCTCTGCTATTGAGTGCTTGCATGATTATATACAGTCGTTTGAACAATTTCCTCTTGGGGCATCTCTTATGAATTTGTTTTTTTGGTGATGCAAATTTTTTGCCCCCTCCCCCCTCCCGATTTGCTTTTAGCTACTGCGATAGTTCGCTTTATTGTGTTTATCTCAATTCCTATTGCAATTGCTATTCGAGGAATAACAGGTATTACATTCTCTTCTTCACTCATAAACTTACACTATAAATAATTTTCCTGCCTTGGCTGTAAATAATTTTCTGGCGATTATTCATCGTAAATATGAAATTTCAGAATAAAAAATCTTTCAGAAAAACAACCATTATTCATCATTTAATTGAACTGAACGCCGTAATTTACTTACATAAAATACGACGCCTAGTTGCAGTAGTATTAAAAATACTGGTTGAAGTTGGATAAAGGAGATATAACACTTAGAATAATTCTACTAAAACCGATAACAAACAATGATAAACCAATCTCAAATACCTAAGTAAATGATAGACAAAATACAAATAGACAGTTAAGGATGTTCTTAGGAAGGACTTTAACCTCAATAACTTCTGCCCACCAGCCCATGAATATTGAAAGATCTTGTTGCATAAAGTTTTGGTCCCAGAAAATCTAGCAGTAACCAACAGAGAAAACTTTGTGAAGTAAGTCGCTAAAAATTCGGTGCCTCGATAAAGTACCGAAAACATCGACTGTACTAACATGATTGCCGACTAACCCAGTGTAAAGGGGGTCTCAGAATACTATCGTGTGGGAAATACCAATCTTAATGAGAAATTGTCTTGGTGGCCACCTATCGTTGAAATACAAGGGCTCATAGGGAAAAACTCCAAAAGGATTTAACAAGAGGATGCCAAAACCCGAGATCAGGAAAATGTATCTGGACAAAAATTCACACGAGGAGTAATCGAGTACACTAATGCTAAAGCCAACCTAAAATATACGTTAACAATAAGGACACTAATATACGTATTTAAAACTTCTAGCTGAAACGAAGGTTTCTAAAGTGAAACACTAAATCATTTGTATATTACTCACGTCTCTAGGTAATTGCAATATCTTTATTATATCAAATCTGAAAATTATTACTTTTACATTCGTTGTGATAACACTAGTGTATAAAACTCTTTTCTGTGGCACAATTACGTCTTAAGCACAAGTACATGTAAATATTCTTAAACAAAAGCCAAATGTATATAAAATTACTTATCTTAATGGAAGACGTTTTCATTGGCTAATCACATTAATCAGTTCGATATCTTGCTATTCAAAAGTTAACTGTATCTACTCAAATTTGCGTATTATGTCTTTCAATGGTAATTACGAAGTGCTCAACAAAAAAATTATCTCACCTCCATAGACTTTCGGCAGAATTCGAACAATTGCCGTTTTTTTTGTATCTTACTGGAACACTAACTTGTACCAACTAAGGAACTTCTCCATTTCTTACATCAACATAATTTTGCGTGTGAACTTTGTAGGTTCCAAGACGAAGATGTCATAGGCGTTAACGCTATATATTATTAATCAAAACAAATAAAACCTAAAACTGCAATAATTTAGAGTACAAAGTAAGCATACTATCATTTCCAACCTTACAACTGCCATAATAAATTTGACAACCTTTGAGTATAAACAATGTAAGATACAAAAGCAATCCTTCCTTAGATCAAGAATGCATGTAAACTAAAATTGTATTCTTTAAAAGAAATAATCCTAACCCTATTGATGGTATTTACCAATACAGAAACTATTAAAATGAAGTCTCATTATAAACATTTTAACCTCTACTAACAGAAATAAAGTTAGGTGTTTGCACATTCGCTTCGGCGCCGTTTAAAGGCGCTTTTCAATACTATCACTATCTTATATTTCTATTTCATACCGAAAAAAAATGAAACACGATCTTGAAACTTTGTAAGTAGTATAGGAACAATAACCGTTACTTACTGTAAAACTCCATAATTCGTTTAGGCCGCGTCAAGGCGTTCTCAGTGATACTGTTAAATAGACTTTTAACACCATGTGGAAACTAGATGTAGCCATGGTAAAGACTGCATTTTTGCGAGAGGAGGTACTTAGCTTGGATCTTTTGGACCTTGATACAAACTCCAAACTCTTATTTAGTAACTTTTATAATTCAAGTATGTAAATTTCTATATTAAAGTTATAACAAACTCACTTCTGGTTATATTTCTCAGGTTCTCGTGCTTTGGTTCTCGTCAAATTTATGACGTGGTGCTTGCCGGTGGTAGCTGTTGTGCTCTAAAGGAAGGGTAAGAAGGGAGGAACGCTAAACAATGGGCACTACTTCGACCTCACAGTAACACACACCGAAAATGCAGTTGCTTCTCTAAACTCCGGTACTGTAGTGATCAATTTAAGTTCATGTAAATTACCTCCCTCGATCCCAGGACTGGCTTATTCAAGTTGACTGGTGCCCTAAAACTAATTGGAGTAGAGAATTTCAATACTTCAATAATGCGTGTTCACCGTCCATTTCGTGAAAGTGATAAAAATTCCGGGATGTCTTAACGTATTTATGCATATTAAAACCATTTTATTCTTACAATGTAACTAATAATTTATAAAATGACCAAGTTCGCATTTAGGAGATAAAAGGCATTACTTTACTTTTATACAAAAATAATAGATTTCTGTGGAGCACAGCACAGACAGTATGCCTACGAAATACGAGCAGTCTGAAAAGCAGACAGAAGAACAGTTGCGGCCTTTGAAATGCCGTGCTTCAGATGTTTGAGGATGGACAGACAAAGGTAATAACAAATAGGTTATAGAAACAGTAAGGGAACAAGGATATCTTTGGGAAAAAATATGAGAAATAGAAGGGCAGAATACGTTCTAAGGCATTTTTGGGGAATAGTATGGGATATATGACAAACAGAGATAGGTAAAAAGAGGTGGATGTAGACCTAGATCAGATAGTGATAGATGCAGACTATGCAAATTTCGGGGAAATCTGTAGGTTAGTTCAGAATAGGAAACAATGATGGTACGCGTCTAACCAGTTTCAGGACTGAAGACCCAATGATGATGATGATGAATAGATTTCTTAAATATAAGAAATGGAAACTGGTTTCAGTAATTAAAAATGCATGTTATGGGTTAATTCCCTTAACACGTAACAACCTAGGTATTGATTGCGATGATTACGCAATTATTTCGATACCGATAGGTCTTTCGTCTCCGCGAAAGGAGCTTGGGACACTTCTAAAATGTTAGGATAATCCTAAATATCAACAATGGTATTTAATTATAATAAAAATTAAAGAACATATTAATAATATCAAACAATAGAGCCATAACAGCAGTGAAAGAATTAATGCTAAAAATTGACTTGTTTAACTAAACATTAAGGCTACGGTATTGGCCTCGGCAGCTATGAAAGACTAAGTGCCTATTCTTGATCCAGAGCTTACTTTCTTTAAAACAAAAGATTGGAAACTAATAGTCTTTTATAGTTACTGAGTCAGGATATTGGTTTTTAGTGAATATTCTGGCGTGCGATAATTTGTTGTATTGGTAAGTCAAAACTTCCTTGATTTCAAAAATATTCGTAGAAAATCTGATTATAATTTAAGTTACAAACTTTCTTAAAATATAAAACTTAGAATTTACTGATGCGATGCAATACAGCAATTCTAAAATAAATTTTAAAACTGACGACTTCGTTATACTTGTTCGTTCCTAGGTTGGTATATTTTACACAGAAAAAGGAATGCCAATTTCCAATTTTGTTAGTAGCTAAGAAATTATAGCAGTCGCTGTAAAACGCGCATATACTTTTGTCCCGTCGAAGAGCACGAATTTTGTGGTATATCTACTGTAAAGTAGGTTATGTAGATATCAGTTCGGAGAGGTGGGCTGGAACCAATGTGCTAACAAAGTGCTGACTGGTAGTTGGAATTTCATATTTAGACTACAAAATATTGGCGTGTATAGCACACATACAAATTAAATACCATGTAGAAGAGTTCTTAATAACAGAGCAATGAAGGTGTGTTGACTTTATTTTGAAGATTATTACAATGCCTGGTGATAAAACGCTGATTACCTCGCAAGCGATTGATACTAAACGAACTCTTTTACATCATGCAAAAGAGAATGTTTTGACACCTCTCGCATTAGTTATAAAAGTTATTAAGAGCGCTTGAAGCGTTAAGTTATTAAATTTAGAATTACCAAAAAGGGACGAAAATTCCGTAACACAATAAGGATGTACCTGCTAACTACAGTGGTGTGGGAGTAGGTTCCTGTAGCAATAAATGGCAGAAAATTGAACAATATTAAATAATAATCAAAATTTAACCTAGGTGCGATTTCAAGCTACGTTACTATCACCACCTGTCTTGTCGGGTTTTCAATCCGTCAAGTTTATGGACACCAACTAGATTTAGTCTAATACGATTTCCTGTGGATGATAAGAAACCCAGGAGATTTTAACTACGGAGTATTTATTCACTTGGTGAAATGAATTTCCTTACAAAAAGTCACCTGTATGTTTGAACCAATAAAACACAAATTCTCAACTCACTTTGCTTAAGTCTATTATATAATAACATTATTTTAGAATTCCTGTAGAGAAGTATGCATATAACAATTTTAAATTTAGTTACATTAATGTTCAGGTTAGAGACTTAGAGATATTCCTGTAACAAAATACATACAACAAATAAAAATAGTCAAATTCATTTTTATGTCATTTTTAATGCATCAAAACTGTTATGATTAAATATTACAATTAGTTGCAATTAAGCTTCCAAAACCCAGACCTTATAATTCTAAGAATGTAACATTGCACATTTAGCAATGAAAAACAACATCTTGGCTTACAATTACACCTTCGTCGAATGATTGGCAGAAGTCTATTTGGGGTCAAGAGTATTTACCTAATCATTCGAGTATTTAATTCCAAATCATTTAGTTGGGAACTAAACCGTCCAAATATCTTTTAATATTGTAGGTTATGTCGAAAATCCGTAGTTAATCACGTGGATCCTAATTTATTATTCCATACTCAAAGGGGTGTTTGACGACAAACCAACTTTTATTACTGTTTACCGGCACATCTGTGGTTGCTTATGGCAGAAATGTAATTAATTAATTGAGTTCCAGTGATGTCAAACGATGTCATTATCTCCACTTTCTCTATTTTAAATGGGTATGTCATTAACGTACCTAACATGTGAAAGATGCATACCTGTCTATGGTTTATACGTCGTGCTAAATTTTTAATGTAACTAGGTTAATACATTGTAACATATTGTATGAAAAAGATTAAATCACCTGTAAGTTAATACTCGTGAATTTTCCCTAAATAACATATGGCTCCTAGATTGTATTATAAAATATGATTAAAGTGTGTATGTGGTTTTCTTTATATTTGCAATTATGCAATATTAAATTTAATTTATTTAACTAAAATTTCTGAAAGCCTATTATATTGGGGATGCACATTAATTAATTCACTGCTAGTTCATAATTCTAGCATTCTTAAAATTACGATTCCCCTGTGAAAATTTACAGTTTTAATTATTTTGTTTACAGTTTTGTCGTTTAAATTAATTTATGAATCTAAGTTCGGTTTCAATACGTTTTTAACAGAGACAAAACGATCATTTTAGTGGTTTTTAAGTTTTATGATTCGAATAGAACTGCTAATTTATTGCAATGGCACGCTTTTGAACATTATTATACATGAAATCAAAAGTATACAGTGTGCTTCAATACTAAATCGTCCGTTTTAGATTACTTTTTCAACTATTTGTATTTCCCGCAACGTCCAAACGTTACAAAATTTGTACCCAGAGTACTCATGCAGCATGCACGTAACTTATATAACGACAGCGATATGAATTTTTAGTACTGTTTTTGCATTTTCAACGTCATCGCTTTTAAATTTAGCTATTGTTAACACCTTTTGAAGTTGATTTCCATAGTAAAAGTTTTATAGTCGAGGTACGTGTTTTGTAAACAGTAGGTGCTATTATTTCTTAGCTACTGAGAAGATTACAAGTTAGTAACCCATTTCTTTTTCAGTATGAAATAGCAATATCATCCATTCATTAAAAATGTTTTGTTAGTTTAAATCTTATGTGTCATAAAAAATGAGTAAGTTATTTTTTAAACTTTAATTAGTTATTTCACAGCTCATAAAAATGAAACATTTCGATATAGAAAAATCGCCGATAACCTTTGGACTTGCACCTATGCTTATTACAAATATTAAGAGGGCGACTATGAATAATGAGAGCAGTCATTCCATGAATCAAGCTTCTGTATGATTTAAACCGTATGTGTTACATTTTCAACTAATTATTCAGATAATGAACAGT
Organism: Platerodrilus igneus; assembly: GCA_036346225.1. Taxonomy (NCBI): domain Eukaryota; kingdom Metazoa; phylum Arthropoda; class Insecta; order Coleoptera; family Lycidae; genus Platerodrilus; species Platerodrilus igneus. Next base: position 1,383,789 of record JARFIW010000439.1, on the reverse strand, counting down.
AAACGGCTAGAATCAAACCTCTGGTTAATGAGAGGCATTGACCTTTCTCGAATCATAGAAACTCTATACCAACTGCCCAATATCTAGTTTATAGGTAATTTTGTCATATGATAACAACTCCGAATATAGCATCAAAACCTTTAACTCTGGTCGTGAATCTGTTATCAAATCTAAATCTTATTCCTTACTATTCATTTTTTATTATCCGACTGAATAAAAATCTTGCGTATAAGAAAAATTGTTTTAGCTAATAGAAAATTGTCAATTTCAGCTAATTTTTAACCTGTTATACAAGTTTTTTGACTATTGAAGGAATGGTTTCAAAGTACTAAGAAATGTATTACTGCTAAAAAGAAATTACACATCAACATTGGACAGGTTTTGGGGTTTGTATAAATTACTACCGTAAGCGATTTAATAGTAAACGGACCTTTTTACCGGGTGAATTAGAACATTTTGACATCTTTCTAGCATTATTCGCTATGAAAATTTATACGAAAAATACTCAGGCAGTTTAGAAATATATGAGGTTTCCTTTTTTGACGATATTAGGCGGTTTTGATCGAAACTGTGCATACACGTGAAAGATAATACCCGTCACAACAATAAAATAAAACGAGTCGTGTTCGATACTTCGTAACGTATGGTAGATGCACGGTCTTGTGCGCCACATTTGCGGTTCGTACATGTATTCCCTTCGCGGGACTCATTTTTTTGTGCTACGCAACATTGAAGATCTTCTCTGCAAGTGTTGGGTAAGTGTTTACACTATTCCGATTTATTGCATTTTTATTGTCGAAATTGTAAAACCTCGGCATTTATTATTGTTATTATCAATTTGGTTTTCACCTTTCACACAACAGTCCACTCAGCTCGAAAATTTGCACTTGATGAGCAATCTGGAGAAAATCCCAATGCAGGATTTTTTACATCCATTGCTTATCGAACAAGTTTTGGTCACTTCGCATCGCTGGATTTAAAACTGGGATTTAATAATTTTTGATTATTAAATTGGGGGTTTAAATTCTAATTTTGTAGTCAAAATTAATTGACCTCGCTAACCGAATTATAATTTATATAATTTATGCGATTACAAACATTGTTTGCTATTAAATTGGAATTTTGTGCTAATCGTATTTTTAAACCTTGCATTACAAGTTTTGTTTACAATCCCTTATCAGCTTACTAATTGCCGATTTATTCTTAACATTTGTTAAATTCCTTAAAATGGAACCTGATAGGGAAACCCTCGCTTACTTTAAAAAATTAACTAATCGTAAAGAACGATATTGGCGTCCTTCAAGATTGCCATGATCTAATTAAGGATTTACCTACACAGCTCGAACAATTCAAAGCCCGTGCTACTCAAATTGATGAGACACGTAATCAATTTTTAGGAATTCTTGATTAACTTGCATCGTTATCTGACACTCACGCAACCTTGGCTACAGACACCGTAACCCTGGAATCAAATTTTAATTCCATATATTTTAATATTTTGTCCGTCGCCGGTTGCTACAGTTCATCAGTAGCGCCTAACATAACCGCACTTAATACCGCCGGTAAACAGTCAAATGTACATTTGCCTGAAATAAAAATTGATAAGTTTCATGGTAAACCCGAACAATTCTCCTCTTTCAAATCACTTTATGATATCTTAATTCACAATAACAAATCCTTATCGGATATTGAAAAGTTTACATACTTGATTTCTTATCTTGAAAATATGCCTTTGAAAGTAGTTCAAAGCGTACGATTCTCACCAGAAAATTATTTAATAGCTTATAATCTTCTTGTTCAACGTTACACGAACAAACGTTTAATCGCCAATCATTATCTGTCAAAAATATGTTCATTGTCTAAACTAAAAACTGATTCGGAACATTACCTCAGTAACTTGTGTGAAACGTTACAGGCTAACGTTTCTGCACTAATGGACATGAAATTAAACCATTTGTCCAATTACATATTTTTATATTTTTCTTTGGAGTTGTTAGATTCAAAAACGCGACAAGAATTTGAAAAGGATTATTTAGAACAAGAATTTCATTCATTTGAGGACCTATTGCATTTTTACGTAACAAATGTTCAATCTCCGCAATGATTGGAAGTAGTACTACTTATTCGTAAAAAATATTCCTAACGCACCTAAAAAATCTATTTCACGCTATTTTGAAGTAAGCGATAAACGTATAGCTATGGCTACACAACAAATTAATGTTATCGCACCCAAAGCAGCGATAATTTTTTGTCCTGCTTGCAACGAAAACCATAAATTTATTAATTGTCCACAGTTATTGGCACTTTCGCCTAAAGATAGACATGAAAAAGTGAAGCAACTACGCAGATGTTACGCGTGTTTAGCGCCACATAATGTTGCTTCATGTCGATCCAAATATCCATGCCGTCATTGCGGTAGCAAAAAGCATAATTCACTACTGCATTTTAACGAAGCTACAATCGTACAGTGTGGACCCACTGCGTCACACCCTGATAAGGATAACAGTTTAGTTCCCAGTAATTCGAATAGTTTAGAGGAAACCCCTCTGCCCCTATTTCTTTGGTTCATTCTATTGCCAATGAAAAGGGAACTGTTGCGCTTTTAGCCACAGCACAAGTATGGATTTTATCTTGCGATATTGGCATCGTTGTCGCCTAGTTTTAGACAGTTTATTTACATTTCCAATGCTCCACCTGTAGGTACTACATTGGCCAGGAGACGAGTTTTTTGTTGCCTGGAAATTTATAATTTTGCCGAACCCTTGCCGTTCCAGGCAAGGTAGGGATCTTTAACGTGCGTGACAACACTCACACACGGGACCTCCATTTAACCTCTCATCCGAACGAGGGCGTAATTTTTGTGAAAAATGCTCACCTGCCATTTTTCAAGCAGTCGGCCGTGTCGAGATTTGAACCCGGGACCTTGGGATCCGTAGTCTTACGCTTACTACATTGATCCACGGCGACGCCCCTAGTTTTAGACACCGGGTCCTACTCCAATTTCATTACTGTTTCTTTGGCAAACATACTAGGTTTGAAACGTAAAAAATGCCTTCTTGAGATACGCGGGGTGGGAGAATCCGTGTTAGACAATGTAGGCGGTCTTGTTGAGTGTAAAATTTCGTCGCTAAGCCATGGCGCTTACCTTAATTTTCAAGCTATAGTCTTGCCTCGCATTACCGCTGAGCTACCTACAGCAACGTTACCGGTTCAGCTTAAACAGCAATTTTTGGCGCTGCAATTAGCTGACCCAGATTTTTATATAAAATCCCCCATAGACATTTTGTTGGAGGTACAATCCGTTTTAGATATTACCCCCACCGAACCGTCATATTTAAAAGGAAATCCCACTGCGGTTCTTACGACGTTTGGTTGGGTAATCATGGGTGAAGTACCCACGTTAGTTCATCCCCCTGCTAGTGTTTCTTTTCACGTTAGTGTGTCGGAGGAACTTTCGCTCAACGAAACAATACGTGCTTTTTGGGAATCGGAAGAAATAATTTTCCCACCAATATTTTCACCGGAAGAAAGTATTTGCGAACAATATTTTAAATCCACAACAGAACGCACCGACTGCGGTCGATATATGGTTCGTTTACCCTTTAAAGAAAATATTTCTCGCGAATTAGGATCAACTAGAGCGCTCGCTGTAAATCGCTTCATGAAACTGGAAATGAGGTTCCAGCATGATAAAGAATATCATAAATTATATTCGGAAAATATGTCTGAATACATTTCCCAGAAACATTTGACCCTGCTCTAGTTTCATCTCCCTATATTATGACTCACCACGGAGTTGTAAAGAAAACGTCACTTGGTACACAAGTTCGTGTTGTGTTTAGTCCCGCTGATAAGGACATAAATAATTTAAGCCTTAACAGGCAGTTTAGAAATATATGAGGTTTCCTTTTTTGACGATATTAGGCGGTTTTGATCGAAACTGTGCATACACGTGAAAGATAATACCCGTCACAACAATAAAATAAAACGAGTCGTGTTCGATACTTCGTAACGTATGGTAGATGCACGGTCTTGTGCGCCACATTTGCGGTTCATACCTGTATTCCCTTCGCGGGACTCATTTTTTTGTGCTACGCAACATTGAAGATCTTCTCTGCAAGTGTTGGGTAAGTGTTTACACTGTTCCGATTTATTGCATTTTTATTGTCGAAATTGTAAAACCTCAGCATTTATTATTGTTATTATCAATTTGGTTTTCACCTTTCACACAACAGTCCACTCAGCTATCGAAAATTTGCACTTGATGAGCAATCTGGAGAAAATCCCAATGCAGGATTTTTTACATCCATTGCTTATCGAACAGGCAGTAAGGCACATAACTCCTGTAACGACCGCAAAAAATTAACTTTTGACATCGTTTTTCATTTGCGGCGTCAAGATTTAGTGATATCGCTCTAAAATTTAGCTTCCGACCTACCTTTTGGAGTTGATTTCCGCGTGAGGTATTTTACAATTGAAGTACTATAAAATGCTCTTTGGCGGGGTTAATACGGGTTAATACGGGTTAATACTAAGTAAGTGTTATTTCTTAGCTACTGATAAGATCTTAAGTTGACACTACAATTTTTTCAGTAAGAAATAGATCAAAAAAGGTATGTACAGTGGAGGTACTACCTTAGGACAAAACTGAAGCGGGGGCGTGATTTACAGTAACTGAATTCGCTTATTCCAGTACTATTTATAAAGTTTCAAGTTGGCAATTTTTTTCGGTGTAAAATAAACCAAAATAGGTGCGAAAAATGGAGGTAGCATAAACAAACCTTGGACGGGGTTAAAGTAAATGCGCATTTTACAGTAAGTAACTGCTATTATTGCTTAATTACTGGCAAACTTTCAAGTTGACACTCTGTTTTGTCTGCGCGAAATAGACCAAAATGGCCACGAGCCATAGGGAATATACAGGGTGCTTCATTAACAATGGAACAACGGTTAGCTGGAGATATTATGCATCAAATAATGACCATTATGCCAACCCTTTCTTATCTGGATGTTGATAGTTTTGAAAGTTGTACCTTTATTTCAATTTTTTGGCGTTATTCTGAAAATTCTATTCTATTTCTATTCTATTCTATTTTTGATTTTGGTCATAAAGGGCGCTACTTACGACCTTTTTTTATCATTAATTAGCCATAACTTTTTATACTCTACATCTAGGGTACAACCGACTACGAATTCTGAAAAATCAACCCTTTTTACATAAAAAACGTATTCTTGTCTCTTTTTGTTCTTCTAATCTGTTTCCAAGAAAAACCCATTTAATTCAAATTATGCTTTAATCCTTATTAGTGAGATGTCACAACCAAACCACCGATGTGGAAAAACGTTGTCCAAATATTCGCATACCGGCCGAGAAAAATGTGCAGGTACTTCTTCAAAGGCGGTTCCATGGCGTAGTTGGTATATGTATAACTGATATGCCCTAGGTCCCGGGTTCAAATCCTGACACGGTTCGCCTGAAAAATGTTAGGCGAGCATTTTTCACAAAAATACGCCTTCGTTCTGATGAGAGGTAAAATGTGGGTCGCGTGTGCGAGTGTTGTCTCGCACGTTAAAGAGCCCTATTTTGCTAGCAAAAATTTTAAATTTCCAGGTTAGAAATACTCGCTTCCTAACCAATGTAGTACCTTCGGGTGGAGCATTGGAATATCAAATATAGTAGTATTTCTTCAAGCAAATCGTTGAAATTTTCTTGAAGAAAATTGTGTGCTGTTTAGAGAGGGTGGCAGTTGTAAAAAAAAAATTTGAAATAATGCCACGTCAAACATTGGTTTCAAATTCGTGTTGAAAATGTCTTTATTTTTCGGCATGAGGGTTTTCTGAATCCCACAAATGATTGTTTCGCGAGTAAACGTTCCCTCATCAGTAAAGTCTTGTAAAAACTAAGTAAAGCGGTAGCGATCTGGAGGATGTTGCGGCAACAAATTCTGAACCGAAGTAAGGTGATATGGAAGATGCTTCTCTTTGTTTAAAATTCTCCAAATCGATGAGTAACTTATGCCCATTGCCGCACTTGGACGACGGGTACTTATACCAGGATTTTCGTACACTCTAACTAGAACCTCCTCTTCTTGCTCAACCAAGAAGGTTTTAGGAGCGTTATTTTACTTTTGGGACGAAATGAACCCTTCTCGTCTAAACGATTGTATAGGTATCAAAACAGTTTACAATTCGGCTGTCTCCTTTGGTTGTATAACTGGGTATATCTTTGGGTCGCAGCGCGGCCCTTAAAATTTGTTTGCGCAAAAACTTACACCATATCTGGCATCTCACCATTGGTAAAGACACTACGAGGCTGCATTTTTAAAATATTTTAGTGGAAGTAATTTCAATCAGAATTGTTACTTTAAATACCTTCATTGGCTCACTAAATAAAAACTATGACATATCATCATGACGACTAACAGATAATAAAATAAGCTTGTTACAATATTATTATTATTATTTTTATTTGCGGTGTGACATCCCACTAATAAGGATCAAAGCAATTTGAATAAAACGGGCTTTCTTGAAAACAGATTGGAATATCAAGGAGAGACAAGAATACGTTTTCTTATGTAAAAGAGGTTGCTCTTTCTGTTGTTTATATTTGCCAAGGGAAAAATTTTAGGAATTACCTCAAAGTTGTATATAAATACAAAGTTAACTTCATGGAATCATCAAGATGCCATTTTCAAAATCGTATTTTAGTTTGATTATGTATGTTATTAGTATCAAAACTGTAAGTCTAAAACTGGATTGCATTAATTATGCATCAAGAAACATAAACGCAATACATGTACATGTATTTTCTTCTAAATTTAATATTTATTTACAAAATTCAACATTACATAAGAACTAGTAGGATAATTTCTAAGAGGAAGTCTATACATTTATGTGACTGAAGTTACATGCATAAATAGATTCATATTCAGATTCCCCCCTATTACAATGGTATACAAGTCAATTTCTTGAAACGAACAACACATTCTATATCTTCGAAACGGTGCGTTGTATCAACTAGTGATAAATTGCAAAAAAATTGTTATACGACTATGTACTTTACATAAAATCTAGGCAGCACAAAAGGGGGTAGTTGGATATCCCAATTATTGAAAAATCCATACCTTCTAAACGGTGCGTGGTTTCAACTAGCGGTAAATTGCAAAAAAATCCTTATGCAATTAGGTACTTTGCGTAAAAATTCTAGGCGGTTCGAAAGGGTATGAACGGGATTGTTGATTAGTTGATACCTCAATTACTGAAAAATTAATATCATCTAAACCGTGTGTTGCATCTACTAGCGGTACTCCCTTCAACTCTTTTCGAGCCGCTTGTAATTTTTATGCAAAGTACCTAGATGTATAAGAACTTTTGCAATTTACAGCTAGTTGATATAATACACCATTCAAACGATTTGAATTTTCCAATAAACGGGGTATCAAACTATCCCTTCTTCCCCTTTCGAGCAGCCTGTAATTATTATACAAAGTACCTAGAAGGTTCTTTTTGCAATTCACTGCTATTTGATACAACGCTTTGTTTAGAATATATAAAATTTTCAATAAGTACCTAATTGTATAAGAATTTTTTTAAAATTTATCGCTTAGAATCGCTTAGAATCTTTTAAAATTTATTGAATGTGTTATCCCTCTCAAGAGGTTGATTTTACCACTGTAATTGGGAGAAGTATAATTTGAATACGAATTTGTTTATGAATGTAACTTCAGCCACATTATAATGGGCGATTCATAGAGAGGTACTGTTTCCCGAAGGAATTTTTTGACAGAACAAACTATCAATCGTTCAACCTGTCGCAGTATTTGTGTTCAGTATAGTTTGACATTTTATTACGGAAAGTCAACCCGGCGTCTATAAATTATTGGGCTGTATTACGAAAATTAGCGTTCATTGAGAAATGTGTTTCGTGCGGTTTGAGCAACTTATGGTTCACATAATCTTACGGTTCCCGCGTGCGCAATTGTATATTATAACATAATTAGGCAAATTGTATCACATACCAAACACGTTTACAAGTCATACAATGATCAAATTTACAATATTAATAGAACGAGTACTCACGTGTATTTCTTTTATATGTCAGGGCCCTTGTTGTTTCTGGGTGTGGGCTACATCACGCCATTGTTGAGTCCAAATTCTATTCGTCCTCTTTTCTCTTGTAGCGGAACGATAGAAGCAACCAGGTATAAGAAACGATAAAAGGTAGAGATAAGGAAACCTACATCCTAAAAAAAAGAGAAAAGACACACCACGACACAGGTAGCTGTTTTCGGCTTCAGGCCTCTTAGTCTAATGACGTCTCATCACACCGCGCGCACTTGCGCCATTCACTCCGCGCCTGCGCATTCTTTTGCGCAACCGCAACTGTCCGGAATGACGGAAATTAACAAGTTTATTTCTAAATATTCGCGGGAACTACCTTATAATTTATACTTAATCTAAAGGTGATACATAGCCGATTTTTGGCATGTAACAATAATCGACTTGCCGACGGCACTCTTCGCTGTAGCGTCAGAAAATTTGAAACACAATTTTCATTATTGAATAATACTCGAGCAAATAGACTACTCCAGCACGTAATGAAGTAAATATAGCGACAGTAGCTGAGAGTGTACACGATGGCCGTGATGAATAGATTCGGCGTCGTTATCAACAGCTTGGCTTGACATACAACTTGGCGTATTTTACGTAATGATCTTGGTTTAAAACTATACAAAATTCAACTTATGCTGGAATTGAAACCGGCCCACCTTGCGATCGTCGCTGTTTTAGTCTTTGAGCGCTTGTAGAGCTAGAACAAGATCCACTATTTTCGATCAACATTTTGTTTAGCGATGAGGCCTATTTCTGACTTAATGGCTTCGTGAATAACAAAATTGCAGTATTAAGACTGAGAGCAACACAAGAGGTTCAAGAGTTTCAATTAAATCCCGATAAAACAACGGTTTGGTGTAGTTTATGTATCGGTGGAATCACTGGTCCATATTTTATCAAACATGACACCGGTCAAAACGTAGTGTGAATGGCAAAGGGTTATTAAATTCTGTTGACTGCATCGAGAGCGGTGCAGTTAGATTTTAAAGCGATTTGTCATTCAAACCGTATAGTGACTCAGCAACTCAAGGTGTTACTAATTAAATAACTTGTGAGCGCGATTAACGGTCCTGAGAAACCGGTTGCACCAAATCAGGTTGGGGAAGCGCGTATTGTAAAGCATCAAATAACCCAGTCGGTTCGAAGTCAATGTACTGAAAGTGAAAATATTTGTTGAACCTGAATAAATACCTTTATCCCGACGAAGCAATCCTGCGGTGTGACCTTTAGCAGGTATTTGTTAGTATATCCACTATATACATTATTAGAATAGAAAAGTGAAAGTGTTTTGTACGAGGACAATAATCTACACAGATACCGTGAGTATATTAAAACCAACGGTGTCATCACGTCAACCAGGACACTGACCCGGGGCCTGGAATTTGCAGCTGTTCCTATACGCATCGCTGGTGGCGAAAAGCGTCGCCCGTAATACAAGTAGCTTTAATGTTAAATTGACCCTTAGTGCGATTTACGGCATACCTGTCTGTAAGATACAAGAAATTAGGTTAAGATTATTTAGTTAGGGAATTAGGTATTAATAGAAATAGATACGTTGTGTATTTTGTTTTTACATCAAAGTAAAGAAGTTGCTTGTAAAGTGTTTTTTTTTTAAATATTTTTAAATACAGTGAGGAAAAACTTGTAAGTGGCTCATTAACAAGTACTGGAAGTCAGGGTAAAGCTTTAAAGGGTGAAATTCGGAAAAGGTTCAAGGGGTTAGAAGCATTTCCTACCGTGTTTAACAAGATATAATTATTATCTTTTAGAAATACTCTGTTGCACGATTAAGTTATAAAAGGAAGAGTAGAAAGCTCAAAAGCTTAGTTTTTTATTGAAACTGTAGGTACCCGGTTTAGGTGGTGATTTGACACAGATACAAATAAAACAAACAAATATTAAATTAAGGGAAACGTTACAGATTGTCGTCCAACGCTAGTTAAGGTTCAGGCCTTAGGAGCTGCCTTTTTAAAAACCAGTTCCAAAACTTCTTAACAAATTTATTTTTAAACAGGCATTAATTATGGAATTTTACAAAACTTGATTTAAATTTATTCTAAGTCCGAAAATAACTAATAAATGTACTATCGTGAGTTGCCTAAGCAACTGCAATGTTAAAGCTGAATACCTTGACTGACTGTCGGGTCCTTGAACTCCCGGCCTTTTTATAATGTTCCTACCCCCTGGGAACTTGCAGATCTCATGTCTACTTAGTCTTAACTCTATTCATAATTACAATGTTGTAATCTTAATTTCTAAGTAATCACGGTACCTGACCGTCTGTGACCTGACATCTGCAGTGTCACTATCGTCTGCGATACAAAGTAGCGTATCCGTTCTCATGAACGTTATAATTTGTCCTTGTATTTACTTTGTTGCACTTCACTTAACATTTTCTTACACTTTTTAATAATTTCCTAATGATTCTATTTTATAATATATACATCAATTGGGGGATACATAACTCGGTAAGACTCGAATAAACCGTACGTCCGATTGAATCTCATGCTCTAAAATTAGGCAGAAGTAGGTGGGCTAGTAAATTAAAAAATTTTGAGATTAGTAGATTAATTAAACAGTAATTAAAAAAAAATGGCTGACGACGAACAGGCGGGAAAACTTTTAAGCTTCCTGGAACAAATGGAGAAGAGGCTAGAAGAAAAAATGGAACGTCAAGGAGAAACGAAATCCAACAGATACAAGGTGATCTGTACCAAGGGTTAAAATACCTAAAGGACTTCAAGAAGCTAAACAGTCGGGAAAGGAACAATGACGAAAAAGTGTTCCAAGGGGCTCCAATGCTAATTAAACAATTTGACACAAGTGCGGGAACCAGTATGCAAACGACGACGTCGCAAAAAGGGACGACTCTGGGGGAGCTAGGGTACAAGCAGATGATAGGATAGGAGAAGGATTACTGCAAATCAGCCAAATCCTAGCGAATTTAGGTAAAGTTGAAAAGAAATTGCCAACGTTTGACAATCGACGTAGTGAGGGAAAGCATCCTGTGGAATTTTTGAAAGCTCTGGAGGACTATTGTGAAGAGAAAGAGGTAAGACAAGACGCGAAGATATGGGCTAGTATTCATGAAAATAGATGGGATAACTATGGGCAATTTAAGGAGGAGTTTTTAAAAAATTAGTGGTCGGAGGAAGGACAGAATAAAATAAGAATAAGTTTGTTTGAACCTAGAATCTATAATCCCAAGGTGGGGGACTATGAGCATCACGTATGGTGTTGGGTTAAGAAAACGAGATACCTGGAACCGCCGTTTTCGGAAGCAACTATCGTACAGGAGTAGTACATTATTGGTGTAATCACCCCCACATTTCCCCCAGCATCCACATTTCCCCACACATCTGGACCAAATTTACATGTAAATTCGCGCTATAAAGTCTTATTTTTTAAGAATCTCCTCCTGGCTCCTCCTTGCTCTCCTCCTTGCTCGGACACCCCCACAACCATTTTGATTACATCACACCCGCATTCTTTCCACCCGCGAGATAAATCTTTCTCCACATTTCCACCCACGAGATAAACCTATCTTGTTTGGTATCAATTAATATTAGAATTTTCTCAGCTACCCGAATCTCTAGGAATTTTTCACATAGCATCATCCCCAAGGGAGCTACCCCAATTTTAAGATTTCTTACCTGTAGCGACTTTTAAGCGTTCTTATAAATTTTTTATACATGCGATACATTAAATTAGCTTAGAATTTTATGCACATCCCGAATCTGTAAACAGATTTGAAATCGGACCACGCCCTGCAAAGTTATACCCCTTTAAAGTCCTGATCTTCTAATTTTGCTATTTGCTCTATAAGCAAACCTAACAAATAGTTTTCTTCGTCTAGCCATTGCATTTTTCGAGATAAACCTATCTTGTTTGGTATTAATCAATATTAGAATTTTCTCAGCTACCCAAATCTCTAGGAATTTTTCAGATTGCACCATCCCCAAGGGAGCTACCCTAATTTTAAGATTTCTTACCTGTAGCGACTTTTGAGCGTTCTTATAAATTTTTATACATGCAATACATTAAATTAGTCTACAATTTTACGCACAACCCGAATCTGCAAACAGATTTGAAATCGGACCACGCCCTGCAAAGTTACACATATACCCTCTGCGAGATAAATCTTTCTCCACATTTCCACCCACGAGATAAACCTACCTTGTTTGGTATCAATCAATATTAGAATTTTTTAAGCTATCCAAATCTCTAAATAGATTTAAAATCGAACGACCCCTTACCATTTTACACACACCCTCTAAATTATAAATTTCCTGCGGCTCATACATAAAAGAAAATCTAAAAACAATTCTTAAAACATTTTTATTACAGACAATTTTACTAATACAGTTTAAATTTTGTAAAACCACATTTCTAAATGCATATTTACAATTTTTATTTTAACCTAGAACTTCTCATATCGGCTTATACTTATTAATATTTATTTCTAAATAGAGCACCTTTTCCAAAGACCAACCGGACCCGCATGTTTCAAATTCCTCTGATTTTGTTCTTATGGTTTCGCTTAAGACCTCGTACATATTTTCCAGATTACTAGAAGACGTTATAACCACATTTTTGTGTTAAAGGATTTCACATCGGTAGTCTCTTCCCCCATTTTGGTGTAAACGCCGTAGAGTTCGCAGTAGACTTTTATTGCTGTATGTTGTATTCTTTTTTCATTTATTAATCGAATAAATCGCTCTTTCTGCTTCCAAAGAAACTCGGGCACTCCATCGTCGACACTGGCGTTCTTTATGCGATAGCTAGCCATACGGTTGTTAAACGCTGTACTAACCATTTCTACACCATCGTCGTTAGTAGCGGTAACTGATGCATTTTTATGTCTGTTGCTCCTTAAGTGTGCAGCATAGGTAGTCTTTTCCATTTCGAAATCACATACTTTACACATAATTCGTGGTTGTTTCGTACAAGTCCCTTTAACAGCTGGCGGGGCTGAACGTTTAAGGCTTAATGACATACCGTGCTGTTTTTCCTTGTGTCGCAGTAAGTTGTCCATTCTCGTAAAAGCGAAACCGCAAGACCCACAGTTTAAGTACTTTGCTGCGGGCGGATGTATAAGCTTAACCGTAGACGATGTTGCACCACGTCATTTGATCTGGTGCCGTTTGAGAGCATTTTTCCAGGTATAGGAAGCACCGCAAGAGTTGCACTTAAAAACGTTTGCAGATACCATTTTAGTACAAAACAAAATCCGCACTATAGCACTTTGGTTAAACTTGTAAGCGAACTAACTTATAACTAAAGAGTTTATTCTTGCGCACCTGCTTTATGCTATATATTAATAGGTTAGGTCAGCGCCGCGGCGCTGACCTAACCTATTAATTTTTCCTTTTATCTAACCTAGGTCCACACTTGGTTTTTAATGGAAAAACTCATCAAAAAGCAATTAGTGCTAATGGGTTTTTAATGAGAAAACTCATTAAAAAGCAATTAGGTCATATGGTTATGTGGTCATATGGTCATGTGGTCATATGGTCATGTGGTCATGTGGTCATATGGTCATGTGAGGGTGAAATTGCCCCTATGGGGCAATTTCGCCCTAACCTAACATCCTACATATATCCGGATATATGTCGATGGGCATCCCTGTCAGCCTAGGTCGGATAACAACATACTCGACTATCTTCGGCAATACACGACCCCACTCTGTAGAATACATAAGAGAACAATTTTTTCGTATTCAATTTAGTATTCGATAGTAGCTAGAACGGTAAACATGAGCGTCTCCAAGGTGATTAACGTTTCTCAACTTCTTGGGAATAAAGTGAAACCGACAAATGAGCGATTTGGATTATGGCTGTTGACAGAAAATATGTGCAACAATAATCTGGTAACAGATATTGGTAATATTTGTTATGTCGAAGGCGAACAGATGCTGACTGGTGGACTACACACACCAATTACAGAACCATTTTGTGACAATATAATGTTGGTTAAAATTTGCGACTTTTCTGACGCCGAGCAAACATCTGCAAGCAAAAGGATGTTTATCCTAAAAAAAGAAATTTGTGGTGCATTTAACAGCTATCTACGAAGAAAGTTTGGCCGATTTGTTTCCGCTAGGCATGGTGTTAAAGCTAAGCTCCCGTTTTCTCTGGAAAGCACTAACAAGATGGGCCAGAGAGTAAAAGAAATTATCGGAAAAGAAGACCTCGAATGCATTAATAAAAAATTCCAAAATCCTATAAGTGTTCCATACAAAGTGGAACTAGCAGATGTTAAGTTGGAAACTTTATTGGAGGAACTACCAGATATATTAGACGAACTCGAAAAAGATTATTTCTATCTTTTTGACATGGATGTAACCCAAGATTTTGCGGGTATATTTAGCAAGATGGAGATGTGTAATTATTTAACTACAAACCATAACTTTTGCTATAAGGGCGAATACGAAGAAAAGTGTAATATTATAGTTGACAACGATAAAACTGTAGGAATTGATTGTTTAACATGGCTAACAACCAATGCAAGAATTAAGATATACAACAAATTTGTGTGTCAGATAACAAGTCCTGGTGGTAATAAACAACTTGGCAATCATATACTAGATTTTTTACGTTGTCCAGATGTACGTTTAAGGGAAACATTTGCGTCTACTTTGGCTAAAGAACATGGTATTACGCGATTGGAAGCGACAATATACAATTATGCAATTGGAAGCTATGTCAGTGCGGAACGGGTGTATAATCCCTTAAAAGACTGTTTAACGTTATTGGAAGATAGTAAGTTATACTTCCTAAAGGCGCCAATGTACTCGGTACCACTTGCCAAAATGTGGAGTAAGCTATCGGACAAGCTACAAAATAGCTTCTGTTTAGTGTATAATAACCTGCTACAGTACGTGTATTGGGGTAATGGTAATACAAAGAAATTGACGGGCTTGCAAATTAAGTTGCCCGAAAAACCAAAAGAAAGGGAAACATTGATAAAGTATGTGCTTTCGGCTTTTAGTTTTAACTATTTACCCGTAAATTATTTGGAGATAGTAGAGGAGGAAGACAGCCAAGATAAAATAAAAATCTTACACAAGTGCTACATTAAAGCAGGTAGTACATATTTTACACAATCTGCAACACCATATTCTACAATTCCAAAAGAAATAGCCATTTCGGAATTGGGATTGATAAATACACCTAACATTCGCCCAGAGGTTGTACGACAACGCGCAAATATTGGTAGTAAACTCTATCCGTTTACGCTAAAGGAAATTGTCCCATTATGCATGCCATACGCTGTAAGTGGAAGTAAAGACAACTGGAATTAGAGGAAATGGATGCAAAAGGCGAAAATTGGACTACATGGAAAACACTGCGACAATACGCGAACAATACAAAGATGTGTTAGACAAAGAACATCTTATTAGAGAAAATGAGGAAGAATTAAAAGATTATTTTATGTGTCGATGGACTGACTTAGATACATCCGGGTTGTACAAGCTGTATGCATTTGCGGTTAGTAAGAAAGACTCTTTTAGTTATGTAGGCGTTCTTGCAGAAAAGGATGGTACTAAATCCGTATACTTTTTAAAAGGTGATTCTAAAAACGTATTTATCAAAATGGCAGATAACAAAGACGAACTAAGGAATGCGGGTTTCGTAACATTGGCGTACACCACGCGCAAAGGGGTTCCGCTAAACATTGTATATTTGCCTAGTAAAGAACCTTTCGGATCATTTAAAACCGAGGGTCTTACAACCTATAACAACCATATATTCCCAAAAGTGGTGGATATGCAACTACACAACGGTGTGTGGGAGAAAAGGATTTCCTCCAATACCGACAAGAAGAAGTCGATCAAGCTAACAAGATACGTATGCAGGATATAGTGGGAAAGCTGCGATTAAAAGATTGTCACAAGCTGCAAGAATTACACGAAGGAATGGATCTGGTTGTCGGCGGAATCAAAGACTTTAAATATAGAGGCAAACTTAGGTACATTTTACAATTCGAAAACCTAGACGGTCTTTATGTATCAAACTATTGGTTAGAAAAGGAGATAGAAGACTTGGGTGTCGATTTAAATTTTAAGCTGCGAATAAAATTAGATAAAATTAAAACCACTGCAAACAAACATAAAGAAAGGACTGTCTTCTGTGTATAACTTTGTATTAAAATTAAGTTTAAATGACTCCATGCTTGGCATTAAATATTTTTAAATTTGTTATGTATAATGTCAGAATAAACATTTTATAATAGTATATAACATTGTTCTTTATTTATAAAAGGCTGTGACGTTACCTCGAAATAGCACTCGCACAGAGAGGGGTGCGCATGGGCAGCGAGCATGGGCAGGGTGCGTACGCGCAGGGGTGCGCATGGGAAGGGGTGTGCATGCGCGGGGGTGCTCATGGGCTGGGGTGTGTCTGGGCGTACACGAGGGAAGCGGATGTTAACAGTCACCAAGCATCCAATTCTTTATTTGGATGGTATCGAGTACTTGCCTGCGTATGTACCCGGAGTAAAAGAATACGATTTGCATACGCAGTTTATTAATAAAATTAGTTTATCGAGCGAAGATGACAAAAGGTACATCATTCCTAATAGTACAACAATCTACGCATGGGGGCGTAAAGATATAAGATAGTTGTTTATATTTGTAAGGATTTTGTAAATCTATTGTATATATTAGTTTTAAGATTCCATAATTTTTAAGTTCTTCTCCGACCTTCCAAATCCTTCCGGCTTCCTGGTTGACAGAGTATACGTGTTATCTCCACGTGGTATTCGCGGGGCACGGCGGTTTTAGATTTCTCAGGAGATGGTTGGCTAAGGCATATGTCTTGGGTAGCGAAAAAGGTTTTAAAAATGGTGTTAAATAAAGATGAGCAAAAATTAGTGATTTGGGTCTTTAAAACGCATAACTTTGTATGGGGTGGTCCTATTTAAAATCTATTTACAGATTTGGGGTCCCTAGAAAAATTTAATATTAGTTGATACCTAGCAAAATATACTTATCTTAAAAGAGTGACTACCCTGCGTATAATAAATATAATATAACACTTGTCAACAAAAAAAGTTGTAGGGAAAATTAAAGACGTATTTAATGGGGGTCCAGTATTAGAATTTGTTGGTAGTAATGTTAAGTCCTACTGTATTGTAGGCGAGAAAGATACGATTAAAAAGATTAAAGGGGTTTCACGAATTGTAGTTAAGTAAAACCGAGGGTCTTACAACCTATAACGAGCATATATTCCCAAAAGGGGTAGGTATGCAACTACGCAGCAGTGCGCGGGAGAATAAGAATTCTCTCCAATAAGAAATTAAAGTTTCCATGTACGTAGCACCAGTCATTGGGTAACGGTAGAAATGTAGAACCTATAAAGACGATTATTAATTATGGTTTAGAAAAATAGTAGTTTTCGTGGACTAAATAAAATAGCTTAGACTGGTTAATGTATATGGTTACATATTCTCGTACACATCCACAAACATCTGTTTACGTCCACAATAGCGATGCCGGTAGTTTTTGTTTAACAAATAGTAGAAAAGATACGTCGGGTGTTAGTGTGCGGAAGCCCATAGGATCGTTGGAATCAAAAGAACGGTGTGGCGGAATGTATGGTGGTTCCTGTTAGAATAAGCGAAAGTGGTTAATTGATCGTATTAGATGTTTAAATAAGCGAAAGTGTAAAGGCCTACATAAACAAAATTTAATTATCCGACAAAAAGTGCGCGATGTGCTACACTTATAAAGAAAGTATGGAATGGTGCTTTTTAGCGGCCCTACCCGTAAAAAGGGCGACTGACTTTTTCAAGCAACTACAAGAATAGCAGTAGCGCAGAGAAGGGGTATGCATGTATTATACAGTTGCTACAAAATATGTTAGTTTACGCGTAGCTCGGATGTGTAATTGATCACGACTTAAAGATCCCCCGGAGGTTTAAAAATTCTCGGCCCATTGTCGTTTGAAAAATGTTTGTAAATTATCAGAACAGGAGCGTGTCGAAGTTTAAGTTACATGGATGATTGACTGAGTTTTCTCTACCTTTTACGAGGGAATTGGAAGTTGACAGACATCGAGCATCTAATTCTCTATTTGGACGATATCAAGTACTTACCGGTTCTAGAAATCATTACGTGCGGCCGACCGCTATGCGAAAGTGTAAAAGCCTACAGAAGCAAAATTTAATCATCAGACGAAAAAGTGCGCGATGTGCTATAAAAAGTATAAAAAAAAATTGTGCTTGCATCGGTCCTAACAGTAAAAAGGAGAGTGACTTTTTCTAGCAATTACAAGAATAGTAGTAGCGCGGCGAAGGGGTATGCATGTATTATACAGCGCATTGTTGCTATAAAATATGTTAGTTTACGAGAAGCTCGAACGTGCACAAATTAAATTTTAATCTATAATTAACCACGGTCGTAAAAATGGGAAATTAATGGTTAATTTTAATACTGCTAAGCATATACTTTCGCTCGGTGACTCATTTAGAAAATATTCAAGCCCACCATTTCCTAAAGTATGACGTAGAAGTTATTTAAAATTAAATTGCTTTATTAGTAAGTATCCTGTAGACAACAAGTTGGTATTTCCTTAGTAATGATTTAAAGTGTTTTTATTAAGTTTTTGGTTATAGTAGCACTGCATCTTCTACAGCACGACTTGCAGACAATTTGTGTGCGTGTGCTATCACCCTTTTGGATTTTTAATATGCACGCGATCCGTATAACATGGAAGACGTTTCCGATGCTTCTACTAACGGTATTCGCAGCATGGACAAAGCGAACCGGGCGCGCATACATTGGTGCTAAATGTATTGGACGAGCTGCGAGGATTGGCACAAGATGACGTCATTTAGTTCCTCGCTGAATCCGAGACTTCGTTCGGGTGTCTTCGGAAACCTTCGGTTTGCATTCTATAGGGTACATAAAGCAGGTGCGCAAGAATAAACTCTTTAGTTATAAGTTAGTTCGCTTACAAGTTTAACCAAAGTGCTATAGTGCGGATTTTGTTTTGTACTAAAATGGTATCTGCAAACGTTTTAAGTGCAACTCTTGCGGTGCTTCCTATACCTGGAAAAATGCTCTCAAACGGCACCAGAACAAATGTCGTGGTGCAACATCGTCCACGGTTGCTTATACATCCGCCCGCAGCAAAAACTTAAACTGTGGGTCTTGCGGTTTCGCTTTTACGAGAATGGACAACTTACTGCGACACAAGGAAAAACAGCACGGTATGTCATTAAGCCTTAAACGTTCAGCCCCGCCAGCTGTTAAAGGGACTTGTACGAAACAACCACGAATTATGTGTAAAGTATGCGATTTCGAAATGGAAAAGACTACCTATGCTGCACACTTAAGGAGCAACAGACATAAAAATGCATCAGTTACCGCTACTAACGACGATGGTGTAGAAATGGTTAGTACAGCGTTTAACAACCGTATGGCTAGCTATCGCATAAAGAACGCCAGTGTCGACGATGGAGTGCCCAGTTTCTTTGGAAGCAGAAAGAGCGATTTATTCGATTAATAAATGAAAAAGAATACAACATACAGCAATAAAAGTCTACTGCAAACTCTACGGCGTTTACACCAAAATGGGGGAAGAGACTACCGATGTGAAATCCTTTAACACAAAAATGTGGTTATAACGTCTTCTAGTAATCTGGAAAATATGTACGAGGTCTTAAGCGAAACCATAAGAACAAAATCAGAGGAATTTGAAACATGCGGGTCCGGTTGGTCTTTGGAAAAGGTGCTCTATTTAGAAATAAATATTAATAAGTATAAGCCGATATGAGAAGTTCTAGGTTAAAAATAAAAAATTGTAAATATGCATTTAGAAATGTGGTTTTACAAAATTTAAACTGTATTAGTAAAAATTGTCTGTAATAAAAAAGTTTTAAGAATTGTTTTTAGATTTTCTTTTATGTATGAGCCGCAGGAAATTTATAATTTAGAGGGTGTGTGTAAAATGGTAAGGGGTCGTTCGATTTTAAATCTATTTAGAGATTTGGATAGCTTAAAAAATTCTAATATTGATTGATACCAAACAAGGTAGGTTTATCTCGTGGGTGGAAATGTGGAGAAAGATTTATCTCGCAGAGGGTATATGTGTAACTTTGCAGGGCGTGGTCCGATTTCAAATCTGTTTGCAGATTCGGGTTGTGCGTAAAATTGTAGACTAATTTAATGTATTGCATGTATAAAAAAATTTATAAGAACGCTCAAAAGTCGCTACAGGTAAGAAATCTTAAAATTAGGGTAGCTCCTTGGGGATGGTGCAATCTGAAAATTCCTAGAGATTTGGGTAGCTGAGAAAATTCTAATATTGATTAATACCAAACAAGATAGGTTTATCTCGAAAGATGCAATGGCTAGACGAAGAAAACTATTTGTTAGGTTTGCTTATAGAGCAAATAGCAAAATTAGAAGATCAGGACTTTAAAGGGGTATAACTTTGCAGGGCGTGGTCCGATTTCAAATCTGTTTATAGATTCGGGATGTGCATAAAATTCTAAGCTAATTTAATGTATCGCATGTATAAAAAATTTATAAGAACGCTTAAAAGTCGCTACAGGTAAGAAATCTTAAAATTGGGGTAGCTCCCTTGGGGATGATGATATGTGAAAAATTCCTAGAGATTCGGGTAGCTGAGAAAATTCTAATATTAATTGATACCAAACAAGATAGGTTTATCTCGTGGGTGGAAATGTGGAGAAAGATTTATCTCACGGGTGGAAAGAATGCGGGTGTGATGTAATCAAAATGGTTGTGGGGGTGTCCGAGCAAGGAGGAGCCAGGAGGAGATTCTTAAAAAATAAGACTTTATAGTGCGAATTTACATGTAAATTTGGTCCAGATGTGTGGGGAAATGTGGATGCTGGGGGAAATGTGGGGGTGATTACACCAATAATGTACTACTTACAGGCAATAATGAAACACTTTCCGTACCACATCGAAAGAATGTTGATCCCGTCTAGAACGAAGACGGTTTCCGAATTAATTAGTCTTTTAAGGGACATCACCGATTTAAGAAAGCGAGAAACACGCAATGATGAAAATGTACAACGGAATGCGGCACGTGGGAATAACTATAGAGGCGCAATGATGGGGAATAGATGGAATCATCCAACGAATGCGCGAACGAATGGCAGGAACGAAGCTATGCATGTGCGTGTAATGAATAGTGGATGTGAGGAAGAAGTAAATCCGCAAGATAGGCAATGCGACGAAAGATGGAGTGGTGTAAGGGACCAAACGACCCTACAAAGGGGAACCGGGCGGTTTAACCTAGAAGATGGTGTACCGGAAGTACAGAAAAAACTAGAGTATCTTGGCGACGAAGCTCCAATTGTCGAGATAACTTGTAAAAAGGAGCCAGTAAATAATAAATTGCAAAACTTTATTAATGTAGTAAAATCTGAACAGAAATCTCTTATAAATTTTGTAAGAACTTACTTTTCTAGTTATAAGGTAAATAGATTGGAAAGGGAAACCACGGTAAATAATTATGAATCTAAGTTAGGGAAAAAAATGCAACTACACGAATAGAGGAGAATGTTGAAGGTTCAAAGGCTGAATTTTTAGTAGATACTGGTAGTAGATTGACATTAATTAGTGAAAGTTTTTTGGAAAGTTACAGGATAAAAAGGCGGCACCCATAGAAATACTACCAGTAAAAAATTTAAGTGTTGTCGGGGTTACGGGGAAAGTAGCGAAGATTAAAAAAGAGCGCTGCTTACAATGAAATTGAAGGGGGTGGAATTTTGGGTGAATTTTCTAGTAGCACCGAAACTCAATGTACCGCTTATATTGGGCATTAATTGGCTAAAGCGTGTAAAAAGGATAATTGATTTAAAAAATAATACAGTATTAATTACGGTTAATTGCAAAGAATATGAAATACCAATAGTCGAATTAGAATCTGAAAGGATACAGATAGAGGGGGCGTTCCACGAAGAACATGAGAATCACGCAAATGAAAACGAAGAGTTAGATGTGCATGAAGAGCAATTGAAATATGTACTTATGGCACTAAAAGCCAGGGTAGATGAGGACGAGTTACAGGAAAATGAGATGGTAAATAAAGACGCTGTGCAAGAAATGAATGTAGTAAATGGGCATACAGAAGTATTTTCTAAGAAACCAGGGCTCGTACACCGGATTTGAATGTAAATTAAGAGTAGACGATGCGGTGCCATTTAAAAGGAAATCGTACCCCATACCTTTCTCAAAGAGGTTACTAGTAGAACAAGAAATTCAGCGGATGTTACAAATCAGGGTAATAGAAAGATCTGAAAGGTTAAAGGGGTTAGAAGCATTTCCTACCGTGTTTAACAAGGTATAATTATTATCTTTTAGAAATACTCTCTTGCACGATTAAGTTATAAAAGAAAGAGTAGAAGGCTCAAAAGCTTAGTTTTTTATTGAAACTGTAGGTACCCGTTTTAGGTGGTGATTTGTCACCGATACAAATAACACAAACAAATATTAAATTAAGGGAAACATTACAGCTTCCATTCAAGATTAGTATTCAAACGTTTTGAAAATCATCATATAAACGTAGTGAATGTTTCAAATTCCGGGTTTTGTTTTGTAAGAAATACTGAACACGTCAAAAATGCAATTGGAACTTGTGGGTTATTCCTTTTCTTAAAAGTATTCACGTATTTCATTTTTTATTTTAAATTAATATCATCATAATATTGAAAAACTTGATATATTATTAAATTCTGTATTAAGTTATTTTTGTTGTGCCTACGTCGATGAAGACTGGAATGCTTTCAATAAATTGCTGTTACGTTTTACCTTAACGTCACACCATTTACAAATAACTGCCTGATGGCGGGAAACGTAGTAAAAACATAAACAATTGATTTTCAAATTTAACCTACTATATGTTTGAATAAAAACTGTGCTCATTCCTTCACAATCGCATGACCTCTTAGTTTTATTGATTCAAAAGTCAATTCATAATTTATATACAGTTGTACTCAAATCGATTTACGTCCATGTCTACAAAGCGTCAACAACACGACGTGCTTAAATTCTTGTCTATTCAATTTTAAGTTAGTCTACAAATAGCTGTGTATGTGTACGTTCAGAGGACGTACACAACACACCCTCAGTACGTACGCTCTATATTCTGTGACGTATTAATATCGATCTGGGGGTGTGGTGGTGCAGAGCCAAAGAGGATAATTTAAATGAACGCCGAAGGTGACCTCCACTGCTCTCAATCTTTTTTCCACTAGTCCAGTCTGGGTAATTTCGCCGTGAACTTAGTCTGCACTTGGTCGCTTTATATAATATATTTGCGTATCGCTATTACGAAAAATTAAAATGGTGAAAGTGCCAGAGTATAAATGCGAAGCCAATGCCAATCCTGATGTAAGTACATTTATTATTATTTTAAGGCATTTATAGCAAGCACTTGTTTTAAAAACATCAGACAAAACCCCATAAAAACACCAAATCAAATAAATTGTTTAAACATTTCAAGGCGTTATTTACCTAATTGATTCAGTTATGAATATATTTTAATATTTGTTGGTTGATGACTTATTTATAGCAATAGTGTAAATGCTAAAACTAGCATTACGTTATTGTTAACATTTTGTAATAACTAATATCAAAACGTAGTTGACTATAGGTAATGATAATTAATAATTGAATCACATTGTTAATGAACGTGGAACTGCATGCACTTGAACTCCAGACAGATTTACAAAACTAGATAAAACGATGTTATATAATTACTTCATTTAAATCCCACAACCGATAGAAAGGAATTTTCATACTTACTTGAACGCCAAAGTAAAAAATGTTAATTTACATAAGGATGACAGTAATTTTTTAGTCCTTCCATAATATTGCGCAATCCAAAAATTAGTTCAACCATTCAGTTTCCTGAAAATTTTTAATAAGGTCGAGGCACGTACGTCATTGTAGCACTAGAAAAACACATTTTAGTATTGTTTTCTTCCTTCTGTTGTTTTAAATCGTGCATATGAATTTCTGGCGTGGCCTACTTATTTTTATGATTTGTAGCATGCGAAACAGAAGAAAAACAGAATACTTTTTGTTAAGGTTTTGAAGCTTTTGACGTAGAGTGCTGTTACGAGCATGCAATCTTAGTAAAGTTTGTCTTAAATAAAACACGATTATGTATTAAAATTTATTCTTGTAGAATTTCGAAAAATTTTACTTTAATCCGGCATTAGTCGCTAGGTGTTTCACCACGTGGTTAGTCGCATGTCGAAGGTAGTCTTCACACTATACAAATACATTTTTTATTACCAAAATGTACGTATAGTTTTTGTAGACTGTGTAACAACAAGTATGGTTAATCTATACCGTAATTTATTCTATCAACAAATTATTTACACTAATTATATTGATCTATTAACGTTTGTTAAATATATACTATATCCTTAAAGAATTAAAAATTTTAAAACAAATATGTTTATAAAAAAGAAATTTAAATATTTAATTAGAAAAATATTAAATATTTTATCATACATTTAAATTTTAATCAGAGTCTGATGAGTTTCTTATACAATTAGCACATTTATGCGTTATAGTTGACGTATGTTCTTGTCAGATGGGCATATGACAAGAATCGCATAATTTTTTGCTTTTTCTATTTTTCCGGTGGGGGCAAAAATAGCAAAGCGGCTGTCTAAGTCTTCTGTTGGTGGTGGCAGATTTCGCACTGGAATTCTAGTGATTCTTCCTATAGTGGTACGCAATAGTGGTGGCAAATTTGTAATTTGTATACGGGATTTTAGATGTGATCTGAGAAGTGAAAGAGCTAAATTCTTTATAAACAGCCGTCTTTCCCTTATAACATTCTCATTATTATAGTAGTTGATTATTTTGTAAATTATAAAACTATTTACAATACCAATATTTAGCATTGAGAAGTAAATTGTCAAGGGCCATCTACAACTTACTCTAGAAACTGAATATAGTGATTTCATTTCATCCACCACGTCAACTGCCCCTTTGGTTAGATTATAAAAAGTAATAACTTCAGGTTTTTCAAGATCTCCCGTATTTTTGCCAATAACATCATCATTGTACATGGTTGATATAAGCAGCACGTTTTTCCCTTTTCTTGGAACATACGATATAAGCATAGTTCCTTTTGAAAGAGCAAACATACTGCTCCGCGGCTTACGTTCCTTTATGTTTATAAATTCTGGAGGTAACTCTCGCTTATTTTTTTTTCAACGTTCCGACGATTGTTGTTCGATGATTTTTGAGAAGATCCTGCGACTAGGGTATTGATGTAAAATAATTAGCCAGCGTTGCATTTCTGCCGGAATTTTAGGATAGGGCCGATTATTCGCTTAGTGACGCTAGCCGCACTGTTGTCAAGTTGGTAAGGACCAGGTGGTTGCTTTCCGGCATATATTTCTAAATTTGATGTATAGAAGGTTCTTGCGTCAACCATTGCGTAAATTTTGTACCATATTTCGCAGGCTTATTTGCGATGTATTGTCGGAATTTGCAGCGTCCTTTGAACGTGTCCAACTTTTCGTCTACTGTTACATATTCTCCCACTTGATAATTTGATACGCTTGGCACCACTGATACGGTCCACGTTTCACAATATTGCGCAATAGTATATATTATGACATAATTACGTGGCAAATTGTATCAAATACCAAACACGTTTACAATGAACAATTCTTATTTTAAAATGTAAACAACTTAAAACGCGCCTTGCAGTTAAATCTCAGGGCATCTCCTTGTTTGGGTGTGGGTTGCGTCACGCTATTATTAAATCCAAATTTACTCGTCCCTCCTCTTTCGTCGTTCGTAGCGGTACGATAGGAGCAGCCAGGTAAGGAAACGATAAGGCAAGATAAGGAGGAACCTACATCCTAAAAAAAAAGACAAAAGACAAAAACGCGACACAGATAGCTCTTCTCGGCTCGACGTCTCGTGGCTAATAATGTCGTGTCACTCTGCGCACTTGCGCCACTCACTCCGCACCTGCGCATTCTTTTGCGCAAACGCAACTGTCCGAGATGGCGGAAATTAACAAGTCTATTTTAAAATATTGGCGGGAATTTACTCACATATTTAACAATTTACATTGCCAATTTTGGCATGTAACAAATTGTTCTTACAAAGATTTACAAAATCATCAAACTGTTTCCTCATGGGTGCTACGTTATCGATAGCTTTGCGTTCATTTCTATCCGCAATGTTGTCAAACCGAAGTGCGCTCTGTAAGATATAAAATCGTCGCTGCGACATTGTGGCTCGAAAACACTCAGGAGCTGCACCGTCATCTGTCCACAATTCATTCAAGTTGAATGGTGACTCTTTTTTACGCCAGCTAAATAAAGAAGTCCTATAAGGGCCCGAACTTTTTGCACGGTCGTGTCACGACAATTTCGTTCCCGAGCAAAGTGTGATGGTGTAATAGCCGAATAATTTATAGTTATTACAGTGTATTAAGTTTAAGCATTTAAAAGGTGAGTGACTTGTATAGGAAGTGAAAAGTGCGGAAATTGTACAGGAAGACAATCAGGAAGTACACGTGCAACGAACTCTAGGCTAGGTGTAATTTGAATTAGTAAATAAGCATAGTTGCAAAATCATTGTTAGCAGTTAAGTATTAATATAGAATAAGATGGATTATAAGTCGAACCTTCCGATGTAATAGTTGTACTGCACCTTAAAGTGACCAGTAAATTAAACATGTGAAATGGTCTTCGACTTTGATTTAATCACCCCCACAAAAGACCCCAAGAGAACACTACATGGCGATCCTGCCAGCCCTGCTAATTCTGCCAGCCCTGCTAATTCTGCCAGTCCTGCCAATTCTGCGAGTCCTGCTAGTTCTACAGATTAAATTAAAATAACCGAAATTTGAAATGGGCACCAGCAATGAAGTAGTAATTGCACAAACTGGAAAGAATAATGGTACGATAAATGGGTATTTAAATTCTGAGGTAATAGGTATTACGTCAGGTACAATTTTAGCGTTGTTGGGTATTTTATTACTTTTTAAAATGTTCAAGAAAATGTTGGACAAGAAGATTAGGAGAGAGGTCAGTAGAAGCCAGCAGATTGTATAGTAAGAATTATTTTATTTTAAGCTATAAAAATTAAGTACGAGTTAAAATTAATGACGGAACACTTGAAGCAAATTTTAGAGGAATTTAAGATTTTATTAAAAATTTAAATAAAGATGGTCAAGAAAGACGAAACGATTTAGATGTTACTAATAGGAAATTTGATTATTTGAATAGGTTATGCGAGGAGTATAGGTTAGAGGAAGTTAAGTATTTTAAGTAGGAAAAATCAAGACACCATGGGTGAAAAATTTGAATTAAAAGTAGCAGCCTCTATGATTCCAGCGATGGACGGTTCAGAAAATACCACCAAGCAAATGGTCGACGCAATTGAACTATATGATAGCTTGTTAGATGATGAAGGTAAGAGATTGTTAGTAAATTTTGTCATAAAAATTAAGTTAAGTCAAAATGCTAAAATGAGATTAGACAGTAATTATGAGAATGTAGAAGCGCTTGTGAACGATATCAAACATCACCTTTAACTAAAAATCAGCATCAGGATTGTCTGCCGAATTACATAACTCCAGACAAAATAATAAATCAATTGAAAATTTTGGTAAAACGATCGAGGAATTAATGGTCAATTTAACAATAGCTCAATCAGAGGGTAACAAACAATCATTAAAAATTTTGACAGCCGTTAACGAAAAATTGCATTAAACGTATTTACAAACGGAATAAGGGACGAAAATTTAAAAACAATTATGAAAGCTCGAAATTACGATAAATTAAAAGACGCCATAATAGCCGCGAAGGAAGAGGAAATTGCAAATAAACCTCAGCAAATGTTTTACACAACCGGAAAAGGTCGTCAATTTACTAGACGCGTAAAATATCATAACAATAATACGAATAGAAGTCAACGTACCTCACACACCAGGTATCAAGGTCGAGGAAATAATCCATGCACGTTCATGAACACTAGAGATCGAGGAAATGCACACGTAGGTAAAACTGTAAGAGGTCATCAGTCTTATAATAGGGGAAACCATCGCAATTTTTATATCAACTCGTCAGAGAAAAACTGCACAGAAAATACATTAGAGCAAACTACGGAACCGAAAACATTTTTTCGAGACCCCCCGGAATAATTTGAAGAATGTTCACAAAATTTTAAATATTAATAGTGTAAATTTCATAGAAGTAGGATACAATAACAATACAATTAAATTAATTTTAGATACAGGAGCATCAGTAAGTGTTATTTTCATTTCTAGTTTAACAACTAAGATAAATATTGATACAGATAAGCAAATTTTTATTCAAGGAGTATCGGGTAAAACAAAAGCAATTGGAACAGTAAATCTACCAATTAAAATAGGGAATATCTCAATTAATCATACTTTTGTTGTAATGAACGATTTCGAATCAGACGTAAATGGAGTAATAGGATCAGATTTTTTAATAAGTACAGATCAAATATCGATTATAAAAATTATAAATTTACTTTCGTAAGTAATGATATATCAACGTCAATTCCATTATTAGCAAACGAAGATTTATATACAATAATCCCACCACGATGCGAGATTATCAAATATTTTACAGTAAATTGCAAAGAGGAATGTGTAATAAGATCACAAGAATTGTGCGAAGGTGTATTTTTAGCAAACGTAGTTGTAAAACCAGTTAAAAATTTTATACCAGTAAAATTATTGAATACGAACGACACTGAAATTAAGTTACGAAATTTTAAACCTACCATCGAACGACTTTCAGATTACAAGATAGTTAAATTTGAAGAGTCAAAATTCTCAGTTGAACGTATTGATAAATTATTAAAAGACATTAACGTCGAAGGTTTAAATAGCGAAGAACAAACCACCATTCATAAGATTTCTGCTAAGTTTGCAGACGTATTTTATGTCGACAATGACCTACTAACCGAGTCAAACATAAGTAAGCAGCATATTCAATTACAAACAGATGCTACAGCAACGTACGTTAAACCATATAGGTTACCATATTCACAGAAAAATGATATAGGAAAGCAAGTAGATAAAATGTTACATGACGGGATAATAGAACCCGCACAGAGTGCGTGGTCGTCACCACTACTAATAGTACCGAAAAAACCGGATAGTTTAGGAAACAAAAATGGCGCGTAGTTATTGATTATAGACAATTAAACACTAAATTGCAAGATGACAAATTTCCGCTACCAAGTATCGAGTCAATTTTAGATTCGTTAGGAGGTGCGATATATTTTCACGTTTAGATTTATATCAAAGTTATTATCAGATAGGATTACAAGAACAGTCCAGACCGTGTACGGCATTTAGTACAGACAAGGGACAATTTCAAATGACTAGGTTACCGATGGGGTTAAAAGTAAGCCCGAGTATTTTTGCACGAGCGATGACAGTAGCCTTATCAGGATTAAATTACGAGAATTGTTTTACATATTTGGATGATTTAATTGTATTCGGAGATAGTTTAGAAAAGCACAATACAAATTTAGTAAAAGTACTCAATAGGTTAAGAAAAGTCAATTTAAAATTAAATCCAAAAAAGTGTGAATTTTTAAAGAAGGAAATTTTATATTTAGGGCACGTTATAACGGCACAAGGTGTACAACCAGATCCAGAAAAATTGCAGTCATGCAAAATTATCCAACACCACTTAACGCAAACGACGTTAAAAGATTTGTAGCATTTGCCAATTACTATAGAAAATTTATTCCAAAATTCGCTGAAATAACAGCACCGTTAAACAAATTGTCTAGGAAAGGTGTAACTTTCCAATGGACCAATGAATGTCAAGCAGCATTCGAACTGTTAAAACAACTTTAACAAACCCACCAATATTACAATACCCAGATTTTTCAGATAATAGTACATTCATCTTACGCACGGACGCATCAGGTTACGCGTTAGGAGCAGTTTTGTCGAATAGCGACGACAAGCCAGTAGCTTACGCAAGTAGAGCACTTAACAAAGCCGAAATAAATTATTGTACAATAGAAAAGAGTTATTAGCTATAGTTTGGGCAGTGAAAAAATTTAGGCCATACTTATTTGGCAAAAAATTTCAAATTTTAACGGATCATAGACCGTTAGTATACTTATTTGGTATGAGTAATCCATCTAGTCGATTAACAAAATTTAGGTTAACATTAGAAGAATATGATTTTACAATAACGTATATTAGGGGTACAGAAAAAGTGACAGCGGACGCTTTATCTAGAATTATTATAGATTCAGATTATTTAAAGAATAGGGAACGAGCGCTTCACGAAAAAGTATATGTAACAACAAGAGCCCAAAGTAGAAAATTAGGCGACTTTCAAGTCGAGTCAAAAGCATCAAATGATGATGGGACTGATCACCCCAACATTGTTGAACTTTTGAAGCATCCGAAGGATGCAACAGAATTACGATTTGTATCAGAGGAGGAGTTTAACAGAATCATTAAATCCAATAAAGGAAATAATTTTGTTTACATGCATGTATTATCAATTTATGATAGGAGTAAAAATATAATTTATTTGAAGCAAGGATCTCGATCAGCGTCAGCCTTCGAAGCGTCGTTGAGAGACCTGCAATTTCTTCGTAGAGAATTTACAATTCCGGAATTTATTATTATAAAAAACGAAGAATCGAAGTCATTTTTAAATAACTGTAAAGCCGGCCGCAATTTACTAAAAAAAAATGACATACGAATTAGTGTGATTAGGGAAGTCACTAATATTAAAAACTCAGAAACGCAAAGATTAATCATTAATGATTTTCATTTATTGCCTACGGGAGGTCACGCGGGCATAAATAGAACATACAATAATATAAAGCGATACTATTTTTGGTCAAGTATGCGAAAGGATGTAGAAACATTTATTAAAAAATGTGACGAATGTCAAAGACATAAACATTCAAATATTAGCAAACAGCCGATGATAATTACAACCACAGCTTCCGAAGCTTTTGAAAAAATTTTTTTAGACTTAGTTGGACCATTGCAACCAGATGCAAATGGAAACAGGTATATTTTGACACTACAGTGTGATTTAAGTAAATTTGTAGAAGCATATCCATTACCAAATAAAGAGACTGAAAGTGTAACTAGAGCGTTTGTCGAGAATTTTATTTTACGATACGGCATCCCACGCGAAATTTTAACGGATAAAGGTTCAGAGTTCATGTCAGAGATTTTTAAGGAAACTTGCAAATTATTAAACATAAAACAATTAAATTCTACAGCGTATCATCATGAAACTATCGGTGCGCTCGAAAACTCACATAAAAATTTAGCAGCATATTTAAGGATCCAATGTCCGCAGTATTCAAATAATTGGAGCAGTTGGATACCTTATTGGTGTTTTGCATACAATAATTCAGTGCATACTGAAACTAAATATACCCCGCACGAATTAGTATTTGGGAAAATTAATCAAATACCGTCAAACGTGGTAAACTCAGTAGACCCACTTTATAATTTTGATGATTATCCAGCAGAACAAAAGTATAGATTGCAAGTCGCTGGAAATGAAGCGAGATATAATTTATTACAATCCAAAAGTAAAAGAAAGCATAAGTTTGATATCAAAACTAAGCATGTTAATTATAAATTAGGAGATAAGTTGTTGATTAAGAATACATCTCTTAATAAAAGAGATCCAATATTTGTAGGCCCATATGAAGTAGTTTTAGATAAGAATCCTAATGTTATAGTTAAGATAGATAATAAGTTAGTAGAAATCCATAAGAATAGGACAAAATTATATAACGTATTGTAATTTAGAAAATTTTTATTTTGAAAAACAAAAATTTTTTTAGTGCACCCCGTGGAGGTGTGATGGTGTAATAGCCGAATAATTTATAGTTATTACAGTGTATTAAGTTTAAGCATTTAAAAGGTGAGTGACTTGTATAGGAAGTGAAAAGTGCGGAAATTGTACAGGAAGACAATCAGGAAGTACACGTGCAACGAACTCTAGGCTAGGTGTAATTTGAATTAGTAAATAAGCATAGTTGCAAAATCATTGTTAGCAGTTAAGTATTAATATAGAATAAGATGGATTATAAGTCGAACCTTCCGATGTAATAGTTGTACTGCACCTTAAAGTGACCAGTAAATTAAACATGTGAAATGGTCTTCGACTTTGATTTAATCACCCCTACAAAAGACCCCAAGAGAACACTACAAAAGCGTTGTCGTTTTTTTGCTAAATAAATATTTGTGCAGGTGATTACTTCCTGAATTGACTCTTCTGGGAAGAATAGTTCGCAACATTCTAAGGGAGATCTGGTATTACTGGCAACGGCTTTTACTCTTGGCAGATGGGAAACTATGTTTTGTTTTCTAGTACGGCCAGTGACTTTTGGTAAGTGTTTCAGCCATTCGTTACCTTGTCTTTTCCCAGAAACTTTGGAAGTGTTAGAATAATAATTGTAATCTGGTAAATCAGAACAGTTTGATTGCTCGGAATCTGTCCTGTGGGAACTATGAACGTTTCTGCATCACTTTCAATGTCATCGGCTCTTTCACCCTCATCTAAAACTTGTAGCTCACTTAGCGGGCCATCTATAACAATAAGAGTAGTAAGTAATATGATGCAAATCCTCTATCGGTTTTGCTAAATCTAGTATATGAATGTGTGAGTTTACGATATTTGATTGCAGTTATAATTACAAAGAACTGAAATATCAAAACTAATAATACAAAATCATAGTGTAAGCAGACACCTACCTTTGTTTTTGTCCTGTTCAAATTTTAGTAGAGCGAGCTCTACAAGTCTTCTTCCTCGGTTTGTCATCCTGCTTGCATAAAAGTTTACACAAAACTCAAAAAAACAAACGCAATGTGAGACACAACCGTGTATATCTAAACGGTATTGATAACTTAAACGTATGCTGTTGGTCGCTATATGAAGGGTACCTTCACACTTATGCGCTTCACCCTACTAACGTGGTTGCTATACGTATACTGGGTAGATTTACCGTTACATAAGATACCTACATTGTAGTTAAAGGTTGCCTTAAGGATATGGAGGGAAAACAGAAACGTATTTGTTTGGTTCGCAGAATTATTAAAAAAATGCAGAAAATGTGAAGGTTGTGATCATAGTGCGACTAACTACGGGTTAAGATTTTAATGTTATGTTTGGAGCTTATTTAGTGTTGCTACCCAACCAGTGATCAAAACCTGGACACAAAATTTAAAGAATTTTTTCTTAGTGTTTATTAGTTATA
Source organism: Platerodrilus igneus (assembly GCA_036346225.1). Classification (NCBI taxonomy): domain Eukaryota; kingdom Metazoa; phylum Arthropoda; class Insecta; order Coleoptera; family Lycidae; genus Platerodrilus; species Platerodrilus igneus. The sequence continues at coordinate 1,350,410 of JARFIW010000439.1, read as the reverse complement.
GTACAGGGTGTTCAGAAACTCTCCTGCTAAACGGAAGTCACACATTTATATCGATGTAACCCAAATTACCTTACTCCAAAAATGCTTCCTAAGGGAGCTAGAGCTTTTTGAAGAAGCGGCCTTTAAGTCGGTTTTATAGAAATATTTTTAAAATGCCGTCATAGAAATTATTCAAACTTGACAAAATGATTAATCTTCCATTGGCGGGGGAGGGGCTTCTGAATTCTATCTTCAAATTTTATGTCAAATATGAAAGCTTTAAAACTTTTCCCATCTATGATGTTCTCTTATTTGAAATGGCTAGCATGAACTATGTTTTCAGGTGTGAAAACTTAAAAAAAATATTTAATTTTATTATTGAATCAATATTACAATTCGCACAACTGTTATTACAACTAAAGTTCAGTAATACTAGCTATGACGTTCAGTAAGAATGATCATCTTTTTGACGTCAACAATTGTTTTTATATGTTTTACTATCTAAATGAAGGTAAAGAAAGGCAAAAGAATTGTTATATTAGGAATTTACCCTAATTGACTTAAGATTAACTTAATAGTATTGTCGGAGGCTTTCACGGCCGGAGTCATTATAAATATTTATGATTCCGGGTTGGGACGGTGTCAGTTTATATATTAAGGTCTACGTTTCGCCCACTTTTGTAAGGGGCTTCATCAGGACAAGTAAAGAAATAAGTAATGAATAAAATTAAAATTAAAATAATAAAGATAAGAATGGTAATATTAAGCAGACAAGTTAAAGTGTAAAGAGAAGAGTTACTCCTGAACTAGCAGACTCACTAGCCCATTCAAAGCCAAAAGGTGTCTTGTGGCGAAGTAACTGGTGAAAGTAGGGAAAGTGGTGGTTTATATAGGGCGAGAACTTGATGCATGAGCGATCATGAATAGAGAGGAGTGTCGTAGCGGATCAGTGAACGTCACGGTTCCGCTGTTGTGAACATAGGCTTCACAGAGCATAACTCTCCCTTCTTCGCGAACGAATTTCCGACACTCCAAAAGAAATAGACAATATTTCTATACTCCTACAGCTCCATCTAACATTATCCGCCACGCTTAATTACAATGACTGGACTCTGTTTGACCGAATTTCATACTTGCAAGCCCAAAAAAACCACCGAACTCACCACAAAAACCCACTTACGCAAATTCTTGCAACTTTCCAAGAACCTTTCACACCCTGAAAAAACATCTTATCCGAAAACTGTGTCCTCAAATACCGTCATAAACCGATCAGAACATATCCTATCCGAAAACGAATTAAATATCCTGTCCAAAGGACTAAACTTCTCAATTACACCCAGAAAAATTCCCGCATAGGAAATCATTAGCTCTGTAGAATCAGCGATCCGATCTCTATCCCAAGACGATGCCAACTTAATTCGCTTTGAAACAACTAAATGTCTCCGACATGCCAAAACTCCTAACAAAAATGTGACAAAGCAAGAAATGACGGCCTTAAAACACCTACGAACAAACAAGAAAATTGTTATACTCCCTGTAGACAAAGGTAATGCGACTGTAATTCTAAACCGTACAGAATACTAAGAAAAGATAAAACAATTATTAGAAGACTATTCCTACACCCCTATAACAAAAGACCCCACTTCAAAGCTTGAACGGGAAATTTCAGCACTTATCAAGTCCTCTAATATTTCCAAAACTATCCAAAAACGCATAAAACCTCGCGAATCTAAACCACTTCGCTTGTACGGCCTTCCTAAAGTCCATAAACCTGATGTCCCTCTGCGTCCGATAGTTAGCACAATTGGCTCGCCAACCTACCATCTGGCAAAATACCTGGTACATTTCTTAAAACCTTATTCCGGTAACACCCCTACTAATGTTTTAAACTCCACTCATTTCATAGAACTAATTGCAAATATTGAGCTAGACCCAAATGATATACTAGTCAGTTTTGACGTAACATCCTTATTTACAAACGTACCTGTCATAGACACTGTCTCCATTATTAAACAACTCCTACCTCAAGAAAACGAATTTGAGTACCTGGCCACGCTCATTGAAAAATGCTTAACTTCTACCTATTTTGTCTTCGACGGACAATTTTACAAACAAACCTCGGGCACACCAATGGGCTCACCTCTATCCCCTATTGTGGCCAATATATTCATGGAGACTTTGGAATCCATGGCTTTAGAATCCACAGACCTTAAACCAAAAACTTGGCTCCGTTATGTAGACGACACTTTTGTAATCTGGCCCTATGGACATCAAACGCTCAATAATTTTCTAGATCACATAAACAATCAACATAAAGATATTAAGTTTACTATAGAAATTGAAAAGAATGGAACTCTGGCATTCCTTGACGTTCTGGTGGAGCGCCAACCTAACGGACGACTAGGTCATTTCGTATATCGAAAGCTCACACACACAGACAGATACCTACATGCGTCGTCATATCATCATCCCTCACAAAAATCATCGGTAATCAACTCTTTAGTCCACCGTGCAATTAAGATTTCACAACCAGAACACTTATCTAATGAAGTAACCCATCTTAAAACCAGTCTTATAAAAAACGGCTATCGTAACTCAGATATTGGCAGAGTAATGAACCGGCATCTGCATCCTACACGAACTCCCAAACCACGCTGTAATCCCGATACACGATCTTTAGCAATCCTTCCATATATACACAGAGTATAATCTAAAATGGTTATATCCTATTTTTTTTTACCTAACGCGAATATCGATAACATTACTCATGCACTGTTTCAGAAAAAACTCAATTTAAACTTTTTTGTTTACTGCATAAAATCTCATTTGATTACTTGAAGTTGGTTTTGACTAGCCAACAATCAGATTCAGTAATTAAAATAATAGGATGGACTTCAGTTGTGCAGTATAAACTGAGCACAAGCTTTATTCACAGCGAATAAATTAACACATTGCGGTAACTACAATCGTACCAAACGATCCTGCGTCTTGAAGAAGTTATAGAATACTAGAACATGTAGATGGTTTTTGTATTTCGGTGAGATAAAGAGCCGAACCATAGGTTTTAGTGGAACCTTTAGTGAAGAACCAGACTAAGAAAGAAGATAGCAGTTCTTTCGGTCCTTAGAGTGGCAGAGACTATAGGGATCGGTATGGCATTCTAAGACGATCTGGAAGGCAACGTGAAACCACCACATTACCTCCCTACTATACAGCGTACTAAAATTGTTTTTAAAATGCTGGCATTCTCTGGGGTAAAAGATTTCTGAAATAAAATAGTTCCCCTTCGGATCTCTTGGAGGGAACTACTTTGGAGGATGTGATCGACAAGTTCAATAAGAAGAAAAGAAAAAACGGAAACATCTTGTGGGTCAAGGCGTGGATTGTGACAATCACGAAGCATGTGGGCAAGCTAGAGAGTTCTGAAATTGAAATGGATAGGTTAGCATTAGATATAGTAGGGATTAGCAAAGTTCGGTGGCCAGAGACGGGTGATTTTTGGAGTGGATACTTTAGAGGAAGGAAATTCGAGTGTTGGGATAATGTAGGAGTTTTCAAAATTAACGCGTGCGTAATTGTATAGTTAACTGGCCAAGGTTAAGAATGCCCTACGATACGGCGCTAATGTTACCGGTTTTATACAATATCAAGCGTGTTAAAGAAACAAATTATAATTTTTATAATTACTGATAAGGTTTTTACATTGCACGTGACCCATATAGTATCATACGTTAAAAAAATTAAAGTTTTAAGCTTGGAAGATAGAAGGCTGAAAACTGATTGTCGACGGCTAACCTTAGGTTATCGCCCATAGAGAAAGTTACAGAAGGGTGGCGACTGAAATTATCTTTAGTTAAATGGAAAACAATTTAATTTAAAGTCGGACGTCACTCCATCTAGCAATTATTAATCAATTAAAAAGGGTAGACACAGAAAACCCTTTCCTATTTATTAATTCTAAATTTTTCTATTTAAATTCTTGAATTAACTTACAGCATAATCGATTAAACGGGTTCAACATAGAAACATTTTTAACAGATGCCACGTGTATTTTATAGCATATAATCAAATCAAATAACAATCATATTTAACAATTAAATATACAGTATTGCCCGAAATAAACAGTACTGAAATTGTAATTGTTTTGTATATTTAAAAAATACATATTATTGACACTTTATTATATGTTCTAAATGTGCACCTCCTCGTTCGAGACAGACTTCATAACGATGTTCTAAGTTTCTGGTCATGTTATTGAATAAGGGTTGTCTCAGGGCTGCGAAGAAGACTCTAACGGCATCCTTTAATTCATCGATGGTTTGTGGTGCCCGTTTGAAAACGGCATTTTTAGCCATGCCCCAAATGTATGCGTCTGGAGGTGTGAGGTCTGGAGAATGTGAAGGATAAGGGAAGTCAGTAAATCGTGATATGAATTTGCTTGGAAAATGTTCTTGAAGAAATTGACGAATTGCGGCAGCAGTATGGCAAGTTGCCCCGTCCTGCTGAAAAAATTGGTTTCGAAATGCCAAGTTACGTGCACGACAGAATTGACGTAGATCAGGGATAAATCGTGTTAAAATTTGTCTGTACCTCTGTTGATTAAGTGTGACTTGCATACCATTCTCTTCGATAAAGTACGGACCAATGATTCCGTGTCCGGAAACAGCACACCTGACACTCACTTTTTCACTATGTAAAGGAACCTCTTGAACCTCATCGGGTCTGGCAAAGCCCAGAAATCGATTTGTGCGACGATTCACATAACCTGACAAGTGAAAATGTGCTTCGTCTGAAAACCAAACATTTTTCAAAAATTCAGGATTTTCATACTGTAACGCGAGAATTCTGGCGCAATATTCCACTCTACTGCGATAATCCCGAGGATGTAGTTGTTGATGTACCTGAATCACATACGAAAATGTACCCAGCTCCTTCAGGATTCTTTGAAAGGAAGTTCTGTTGCAACGCTGTCCTTGCCTGGCTGACTTTCGGATTTTCTAAGATTTGCTCAAAAACACGTTCATGGTTATTGTTGTTGTTAACTGTCCTGGGACGCCCCGAGTTTCCTTTTCGTTGGCACAATACACTACCTGTATTTCTAAACTTTTCAATAACCTTCAAAATTACAGCATTACTTGGAGAACGTTTATTAAACCTTTGTGTGAATTGATCAGACACGTATAGCAAACTTGCACCATTACGTCGGCCGATTCCGTATGAACGAAAATAATGCTCTACCAGAAACACGTTCTCCTCTGTACTTAACACCATTTTTAACAATTAGGCCCTACTAATTACTTGTTTGAGGTTTACTTGACAGGTCTATACTAGCTAACTTGAGTGTGACAGCGCACGCATAAAAACACCGCCAACTTAGTTTCAGTACTGTTTATTTCGGGCAATACTGTACTTTAGTTTTGACTATTTGAATAAGATTTCTTTGGATATTTGTTATACTTATGAATTTCAGATCTGACAGCCATTTACAAATTGTACGTTTAATTTAAAAACCTGGAACTTTAAGCAATCTTAATACAAATTCTATTGTGCTACTAATAATACATAGTTCCGTTAAGGCTTATCTTAAGCTTCAAATATTACTAAAATTTAACGAGTGATTTTTCTTTTACAAAATATATGTAGTTACGAAAAATTAGTAGTATTAAGTGCTATTACGGCCTTCAACAAACGGATCTCGTGAACTGAAACGATAGGGTTTTTACGGCAAGTAATTTGACCATACGCGCAGAATGAGGTTGTTTAATACAACTAGTTTTCTTGTGAAAATTCGGTAAAGGGTTCAGCAAAAGTAATAAACTCACTCTTAATTCACAAATCGCCGACTGCTACCCTTGCTTTGGATATGATCAGGTTTCAGTTCATTTTCTGCTGTTCACTTGCAGGTATTGAATTCAAATGACTCCAGATTCGCTCTAAATTGTAGTATTATTACCCTAAGGGTTTTTTCGCTGAAAGAATATAAATTAAAGCTCTGTCTGACCTTTCACCACTAGTTTTTACCATCATCGACTTCCATCTCGCTTTGCTCAAAGAATAGCATTAAAATGATATCGGATTAGAAAAACCATTCATGAAGAAAATTCGATCTGGGATTTTTATCTCACTAAAATTTTATGCTAATCAGAACAAATGATTGACTGCCGCGCGCCGTGTTTATGAAACAAGTTGAAAACCTTGACAAATATGTGAACCATGAGTTATTTACTCCAACATTTAATGCTAAGAATGCTATTTAAAAGGTTCTAAGTAAGGTTTCAAAACACCTAAGGTATTTTCAATATTATTATTGTAACAAAATGTGGAGTTTAGCCTTGCGATATAATTAAACTAGTAAATTACGGATCGTTTGATGCTTTCTATATGCGACCAAAGATTTGTTATAAATTCGAAAGCTTATTTAGGTTTGCAAATAAATAAGTTTAAGCGATTTTTGTTTTATTTTTTTGTAATGGAGATTTGTTACACTGTAAAGAAATTATGGTACACAAAAAAATTGTTACAATAGTTAAGCGGAAAAAGATAGGACGTTGTGTAGAAAACTGCTTACAATGGAACTAGGCAGTACTCATGGTTAGATTAGATTCTAAACCGACAAATACAGTAATAATAAAAGCTTATATGCCAGCCTATAGCTACAGTGAGGAAATGTTAGAAGCAATCGACAAAGATATCGAAGACATACTAGGATTCTTAAAAGAACATGAAAATTTAATAATTACATGAGATTTTAATGCTGTGGTAGGTGAGGATATGGAAGGAGCGGTAGTAGGTTTATTTGGTTTAAGAACGAGAAGCGACAGGAGAAATAGGCTGGTAAACTTTTGTGATTATCAGCAATTTAACCATCACTAATACATTATTTCAGCATCATGTTAGAAAATGATACACATGAAAGATGCCAGGAGACATAGGGAGATATCGAATAGATTATATTCTTGTTCGACATCGGTTTAGGAATTAATTAAAGACTGTAGAAGCTACCCAGAAACATATGGACACTGACCACAACCTAGTAATTATGAAATCCACGATTAAATTTAAAAATATGAAAAAAGGAACGAAAAAAGGTACTTTGACTTTAAGTTAAAGATATCCACAAAAGATTTGAGAAAAAGTCAAACGAATTGCTAAAAGACAAATTTTTGATACTGAGGAAGTAGAAACAATGAAATAACACGAAAAGAAAATAAGAAACTATGCGTAACAAAGAATATTCTGAATTTAATAGAAGAAAGACGAAAATACAAAACAGACCAGACGAAAATACAAAACAGACCATACGAATCAGGAAAACACGAAAGCTAAAAAACGATGGATTGATGAAAAGTGCAAAAAGGTTCAAACTAAGATGCAGATAGGAAAGAGGCGAAGCATATATAGTAACTAGAATGAATTTTAGAGATATTAAACCGTATAGGAATTATATACAAAGCAGGGGAGGAGACATCGGTATAGAAAATGGGTAGCAAGTGGTTATATGGTAAGAATATATAGGGAATTTTTATGCAGGACCGGAATTAGAAGATCTAGAACAAGAAACAGACACTGAAAAGGATGACTTAGGATATCCTATACTTAAAGATGAGTTTGAATTGGCATTAAAAAATCTGAAAAATACTAAGGCGGTATATATTAGAAGCAGAGAAAAGAGAAAAATAGGAGTAGAGGTAGACCTAGATTAGACTATTGCACACAGATAGTAGAATTTCAGGGAAATGTGTAGGTTAGCTCAGAATATTAGACGATGCTCTTTGCAGGTTAAGTTCAAGAAGCAGATATTCCAACTACTTGAATAAATTGAGGATATTTGAATCAACACTTTTTGGAATAATCAGACTTGATATTAATCCAGCTGTAAATACCTGGTTAAGCAACTGATTACTTCTAAGTGGTTTTATAACTTCAAATACCACCCACCCTTGGTAACTTAGGTCGAAAATATCGTTTCAGTGTTGATGTAATATATATACAAGGTTCAAGCATTTATTATAGTGATTTCTTGTCAAAAAATTTCTTGGTGACTAACTGGAAAATATGGAAAATGGTATTGTTTTCCCTTTACAAATTGTCAACAAATATACAATTCTATTGGTTATTAAGAAATGCGCAGTAAGTTGAATAATATTCTGTAGTAATAAGATAAAATAACACTATTTAAATTGTAAGAAAACTTTAATTCTAAAGTGATACACACTTTTTATAACTACTTTTGTTTCTGCAATTCTCAAAATAATCTAAACATAACAAAATTTAATATTAGGGGAAGGTGGGACACTATTGGGTATTTAACGTTTCTTTGAGAATAGACTTACGAATTCCGCCGTTACGCATGTTTTTTGCCATTAAAATAACTGTTGGATACTGGTTTTTCAAATATTTTCCAATAGAAGGATTCTCTGAATTAAATTTATGAAGAATAATAATTAAACTTAAAAAAAGTCATGTCATCCCGCCTTCCCCCAGATGTGAGGCAAGATGGGATTTAATAACGATCATCATAGTATGTATGCTTAGTGTAGTTAATAAAATGAAAATTTGAAGTAACAGTTTGTCTTTATTAAAAAAAAATAGAAGGTAACAAGAGCAAATTTAATTAATGGTCAGATTCACACAATGAACAGACGTGCGTTGCTTCATATCGTCATCTTCAACACCGGCACAGCCACAGTGAGCCCACCGTCCACAAACTGAACAACCTATCCAATCTTCTAGCGATTGCGAATATAACCCACAGCAATAAAGATATGGAGTATTATCTTCTTCATCACTACTTTCTTCCGACAAAGCGATTATCCGACGTTTTGTTCTTTGAAGGTTCTTTTTTTCCAAATGTTTCATTTTTAAACAGCCTCGTTTTCTTCTTTCTTCTTTGTTAATTTCTGCCTTGCATATCTCTTTTGCCTTTGTTGTCGATTTCATTTTTTTCGAATTGCTTCTTGTTTATTCTTTATTTCTTCCTGCAGTTCTGTTTTGTAGGGCAAGGAGGTGATAATCAAAGTTTTTCCTAGTTTTTTAGACGTTCTTTAAGTTTTTGTTGTGGTGGGCATTGGAAGCAATTGCTTTGGACTAACGAATGCAAATGTGGTTTCATTTTATAGTGTAGGTGGTACTGGGTGGTGTTCTTGCTTTTTAGGTCAATGTGAATAACTAGGTTGAATACTAAGACCGTTTAAATTTAAAGATTGTCGGTTTGTGTTTGAATCGTTATTATTTGGTTCACTTTTTTCTACCTGTGACTGTGTGGGTGTAATTTAGTTCAGGTGGCTTGTCATCGCTTATTTAGATATCAGTGGTTTAAGAAATGATAACGTCACTTGTACGGCCATAACCCGCATGTCTTAAAGCCGCTCACTGACGTACTTATGCTCGCAGCTTGTATGAAAGCTTTTCTTAACAACTATTACTACAAGGACTGGATTAGATCTTAACCAAGAAGTTACGGCTTGATCCATAATACACGCTCAAAGGATTCGTATAAACCATATTCAGCGGCTGCAACCGATGGATTGTGTGGAGTGGAAACGAAATTATTTCAACTCCATATGCTCTTAAAGTTTACGCAATTAATAGTTAATCGAATTAAATATTTATTTAATCCTTACTGAGAATTTATTCAACTCTAAAATTTGATGCCCAAATTAATTAGCTCTATAATTTTGGTATGCGTTACCTGCCCATCGAGAAGCAGTAATCTTTTGTTGTTCCACTGAACACTATAAACCTCTGAAACCTTTTTATGAACATCTACTGGAGCATTAGTTTGTAGTTCCGGTTTCATCTGTTTTCGGGGAAATACCAACATCGGTGGCATATACTGGCAGGTTGCATTGAAACAAACTTCAACGGCAATGTTGATCCCGTTCCGTTGAAGATAATGTACCCACTTGCTTTCTCCCAGTTTTTTGCAATAATATTGCATTTACTTTTTGGAACAACGGAAATACCAGTTTTATTTGTGTTATACCGCCACTTTATTAAAGACCCGCAGATCTTGCAGCCAAGGCGTTTTCCTCTTTTCTAATAGAAAGTTTAGGATAGCGTTTCGAAAACCCTTAACGCCAGTCTTTTCCGGCCTGTCTATTGTTAACATTATATGAATGAATTTTTTATTTTTAACGGCTATTTGATATATTAAGAACTTTAATCCGTAGTTGTTAGTCCAAGAAGCCGGCACGCCATATCAATAATATAATCTACAATTTCAGGCTGCTCTTTCTTTGAAAACACTGTCTACTTAGAACCTAGAGGTACTTTTAAGACCATTATGTTACCAAATTATCGGAGTGCCTTCACTTTGCTTTCTAACGTAGTTTGTAGAACTCCAAATAATTTTGCAGATGAGTAGTAGCCCAATTTTCCTTCCAAGACAGCTGTAACTGCTTTTTTATATTTTCTTATAGCCATTTCCCTCTATCAGTTTTGCGGTTATAATTCCTCACTATTCTGAAAAGAAATACATATTCTAATTAAATATGTTTCGGTCATGTGGGGTAAGAAGTAGGTACTGACCCTACCTTGGCTCCTGCTAGGTACCTAATTTTGCTCTTGCTGTATTCTTCAGCAAAAAAATTTCTAATTAAAAACCAATCTTAAATATTTAAAAATAAATATTTTCCTTGCCTTATTCTATCCAATACACAAAGACTCATCTATACGGAAATCAAGTTACTGGTAAAATGAGCGTTACGTCATTGATTTGCTCTGATGGAGCGTTACACTAATCACTACCCCGAAAGGCTTTTTCTGCAGTCATATTTAAGGCCGCCAAACCGTCTGTCACAGCAATTCCTTCAATATTATACCTATACGTAAGGCTGTTACTCCGCATAGGTCTCCTTTGCTTCGGTATTCTAAACTTATCACATGATACGTTACCATTGTCAAAAAATTCTTAAAACACGTATTAAGTTTTGCCATGATTACACAAAAATTGTATTGGTGAGTTGGATATCCTTTTACAATGACCCAATTTTTCTCCTAATTCATAAATAAATGCAAATAAAACGACAAACTATACTTAACCTCTATCGCCATTAAATAATTCCTATAAAAATACAAATATAGTTTCCAAACAAAGAAGACATAAATTTACTAACCTCACTCTGAGCAGGAATTATGAACAAAATTCGTAAAAAAAAAGAATATTACCGTAAATCCATTAATAATATTATTACACCAAATTTTTTCCATTTCCCATTTCCCCATTTCCCAATTTTAGAAAACGTTAATAACAAACATAGAAAACAGTTAAATACCAACTTCATCATTAACCAGTTCACTGTCTATTCCAAAATACTAAATTTTTATGCTTTAACTAACACTAAATTTTGCTAATAAAATTTGCATTTAACATCAATATACATTACGTCCATCGCTAATTTAGTCCAATAAAATAATTGCTTTCACATTGCTTAATTTTGTATTACATAAATTCAAAGCGTTGATATATTCAGTTAACAAGTACATCGTGTGCAGTTACAACAACAGGTGCGCGAGGTTCACACGTGTTTGGCATTACAGCTTGACTTCTATACAAAACAAAATTTACGGAAAATTCCACCATACTTCATAGGATTGCAACGCTCGAGAATTTGAACTTTCAATACTGCATAACAAAAAAAACTTGTGCTTCAGTGTTCCATAACAATTAGACTGTTTTACATTCCATAATTAAATATACTTTATATATTACGTAATACATAAAATTTGCGCTGAAAAGAATCGAGAAATGATTTAAATGCAAAATTGAAATTTATTCACCTACCGTGATGATGTTTACTTTAAAGCTACAATAGGTCGATTAAACTATGAATTGGTACAATGGTATTCGTTGTGACTTTGCCACCTGCCTTTGGGACTGCATGTTTTCTAAGAAACCTGCTGGCCCACCTTGCCACAAACGTGTTTATCTGATCACATCCGTACTTTTAATGACGAACTTTAACTACAAAGCAATTTATCACTCAAGCACGCGCAAAACTGGATTGTTGCATCAACACATACACAGATAAAAGGAACCCTAGATTCTACTTCAAGTCCATAAACATAGATGGAGTTCTAACTAACAAATAGGTATTATTGTTGAAATAGGAATTTGGTGTTTTCTGTATAGTAAAGGATTTTTGTTAAATAAATATTTATAACAAAAGCGTACATTAATGAAGCATGTAATTGTATTCGTTACTACATAAAAACTCGCATATTACTTACTGTTTTAATTTCAAATATATATTTTTTTTTGAGAATTTCCAGTAACCAACAGTATTTCCATTTCGTACTTGCTTTCCAAAAAATACAGCTTTTTAACACATGCAACCCACTTGTTAGAGTTATTTTCGCAGGTAACTCTTTTATTACGGCACACACAAGTTTTCAAATTCCCGCGCACTAAATAATATTCCCTGTTAAAGCTGCAAGCGAAGTTTTACAAAAGTTTGCGTTTAAGTTTTTCCTTGTGGAGACCAAGTTATATACTTGAAGCTGGTTTCGTTTAACTTTACTTTTAACTTAACATCATATCAACCTCCAACCACACGGTCACTTCCGCCTTATTACGTTCCGGCATATGCTCTATTATTACTGGCTCGCAAATAATTAATTCCTAGCGTCTGGGTTTTTACATTGTATAAACATTAAGCGTGCCGCGCTTTTTTTGTATTACAATTATTTAAAATTGAATCTAATTTAACTAAAATTTGTAAAAAAATCTCTCCTATATTTGAAATGCTATTAATGAATTCACTGTTATTTACTTCATAATTCTAAAGCTTTCTTAAAATTACGTTTCCGTTATAAAAATTTACCGAAATAAATATTTTGTTTATCTTTTTTGGGGTTTAAGGTAATTTATGAACCTGAGTTCCGTTCTAATATGCATTTTACCATAAATAAAATTATCCTTTTGTGGTTTTCAAGTTTATGATTTTAATAAAACTAACGATTTGCTGAAATTCCTTGCTTACTGAACACTACTTTACACGAAATCAGGGTGCTTCGATATTAATTTTGTCCGTTCAAGCTTAATTTTTCTTCTTTTTCATCCGGTTTCTGTTTAACGTAACGCTAAAGCGTTACAATTAGACTACTCACAAATTATTTTAAGGGTTTGTCACGGCTACAAAATAACTGCGTAATAATAGTGACACAGTGAAATATACCCTATTTTAACTTACGTAACTTACTACGTCAACGACTCAAGTGACTTAGAGGGGAGACATTTTCGCTCTTTCGATGTGCCGGGTTGGAAGTTTGACGCATTAGGATTACGAACTGACAAGGCTACCTTGTCTTGTTCCACCTTCCCCTACTGGATTCGCTAACTTTGATCTGACGTAGCATGAACATCTGTTATTCCTAACTCTTTCAACTCTTTTTACAACTAAAATGACGGGAAATTTCGATGCTATTACACATACGCAAATTAATATAATATCAATAAATTACAATATGTCCTTATTTTAGGGTTGTTTTGTGTATTAATAAAAAAATAGTATTTTCGATTTAATTTTCTAAGTAGAGGATAAAAGTTCGTTCCTCTATGACCGATTTTTCTATTGACTTATAAAACCTATTTAGTTATTTCTGGTTACGTACTCTAATAGATAACGTATCTGAAAGCAATATGACTAACAATCGTGTGTCGATATTTAGTTTCTAGTTAGCCTACCATAGCTGTGTACTCAGTACTTGTATAACGCGTTCTCAAATTTTCTGTACGTTTTGGTTGTTTTTTTAGGAGCAGGTGTTTGTTCGCAAGGTTAAGCATTTAACTTTTACCATTTGCTTTAATTTTCTATTCAGTTTTGGCGATTTTGTCGTGAAATTTATCCATTTTGTGCCTAAAGACTATTGATAAAATGGTGAAAGTGCGGGAGTATAAGCCAGAAGCCAATGCCAGTGTTGCTGTAAGTATATGCATATTAATTTTTGACAGTTCGTGTTGATGATAATAGAAAACCAGAAAACCTTTAAGCACTAGTTTTAGTTCATATATTTTTTGCATTGCTTATCAATGCGCGTACGTAACTTCCGTGAAAGTATTTTCGTTAATTCACAGATTAGGTTCGCAACAGATTGCAATGGTTTATAAAAGTCAATCCTTCAAAAACCTAATTTATACATGTTCAATTTTGAACTTGTTCAATTAAAATATAATAATTCTAGCAATTTAAAAACATGTTTTTATAAATTCTTAACGAAGGTATAAATATAGTGTGAAAGTTGACTAAGGTTTGATAAACTTAAGGAAATGATTTACATATGGAATAAACATTGCCAGATTAGATACACGGTGCTCTAGCGTACACGTCACTAGTGTAGGGGAACTCCCACGTGATAGTGTATGTAGCGTATAGCGATATTACAAATTATCTTGGGTAAAGGTGCTTATCATAGTTAGTATCCTGAATTTTTTGATGGTCGAAATTGCTATTTTAATTAGCATCGATGGTTTTCACAGAAGAACACACAAAAAAGTGTTGATACAAATTGTTCGCACCCAAAGTACCTATTAAAGCGCATATTTCAAGAAATTGAAGTTATGAAGCCTGTCAAACAATCGAAAAAATACCACGCCGAGGACGAAACCGCGAGTCAAATTTTGTACACCAATTTCAATAAGAGCACACTAATCCATTGATTCTAAATTCATTTCTATATTCAATACCATAATTCTATAAAAATTCCATAATGCATTTCAATAAGAGCACACTAATCCATTGATTCTAAATTCATTTCTATATTCAATACCATAATTCTATAAAAATTCCATAATGCCACTTTATTTCTAATATTTCTACTGTAACGAAAACCCTATTTGCAAAACAACAGTTCTTTATTCTGAACCTCTTAGTTACAATGGAATTTGCTAAAAGCTCTCAGAACAATTTATTTCCGAACAAATTGCTAGCAGTACAAGTTTATCTTCTTAAACTCTGCCGTAGTATCTTCTTAATTACTTACTGTTGATGCACTATAATTAACTATCCAAGCACTAATTATTAGTTTATATTATCACTACAATAATTTATATTAACAGTAATTTATATCACATCTTTCAAAGCCTTAAACTAGAACATATTGTAAGCAAACCTACAGTCAGAACCCATATCAAAGTTTCAATTAGAACTGACTTCCAATATCCATTACTGCAATCAATATACATTTAATTTGTACTAGTTAATTCGAAAACATGCCACAAATTATCTCGAGTGTGCCTATTGTAATCTTTTAAATGCAGTCTTGTTCATGTCACTCAACTTTATTTAAAGATGTCACGCCACAGGGTACCCAGCAATTGTCTTTTACGCACAGATGTTTCGTTTGCGTTCTAACGTAATTAATCGGCGGTACACTATAATTCCAGAAATAATTCTATTAGCTTTCATATAATTTCACCATTTTATGAATTATTTCATTATTCAATCCTCATCAGTCAATAATTTGGATTTGTCATTTTATACGTCAATATAATATTAGTGTATGGGAATGTTTATTAAGTGTTTATTAAATATGTTTTTCAACCTAATTGTTATACTATAATAAATCTAATTAATAATCTCACTTCTGTTTTAATGCGTGTACTTAACCTGCAAAACACATATTCACACACACACACACACACACACACACACACACACACACATATATATATATATATATATTGCTGTGATATTGGGGTTGTTTAGGGGTGTATTGAGTAGTAAGGGTCGTGTAGTAACAATAAATAGCAATAGGAATTAGAAAACTGCATTTATTTAGCAGAAAAATAGGCAATTCGCACATTATGTAAATAGTATGCATTTAACATCATGTATATCCTGTATATAGACCGTAATTAACTTTAAACGATGCAAGTAAGCACATCTAACAACAATAGAACGCGTATTCAGCAGAAAAATAGGTAATTCATACATTATGTAAATAGCAAGCATTTAACACTCTGTATATAGACCATTATTAATTTTAAGTAATGCCAGTGAGCATATCTTTCAACAATAGAACGCGTATTCAGGAGAAATAATCGTACATGTAATTAAACATACGTTGAGAAGTGTCCAATTAGTTATAAAACAAATACGCAGTAGAGTAGATAAAACCTAACAAAGCTTTATGCTAATACGCTGGAACGATAAGCATTTTGATAAGAAAACGCAGTTTCAAAGATGCAAAAATATATGAACGAAAACAGCATTAAAGTTACATAATTTATTTTGTACAAAACTTGTAATTATCCAAAAGGCGATATCTACACAAAACAACGTATGGCAAAGATAACAAAGTATCAATAGCTGATAAACACCATTACATGGAAATCCGAATTAGTTACATCAGAAACCACTTCAAAATGCAGGTAATGTTGAAGACAGGGCCTGGTTGGTTGAGATAATCTGCAGAACTGCTTGAAAACCCAGCCCACATGTAGTGGGAAGAGGCTATTTAACACAGAGCTGTGATAACACAAATCAGTTCACGACTGATGCATGTCGAAGCTGCGACATTATTAACCAGAAAGCTACGCGTAAAAATAAATAAAGTATAATAGAATATCAAGTTTATGTTACAGTGAATAAATAAAGTACAATATCAAGATTATGTTATAGTGATAATAGTGCAACAATTACGAAGAGTTTTTGCCGTTTTTTTTTATAGAAAACGCGAGTAGAATTTGGGTAATTGATTTAATTTAAATATTTATAATGATAGGGCTTCAAATCTGGGTCGACAATAATACTGGACATTTCAAATCTGTGTCGACCATAATATTTCAAGTCTGCGTTGACGATAATTCAAATCTGGTTCGACAATAATACTGGACATTTCAAATCAGCGTCGACAATAATACTTCTTGTATATTTCTGGATATTTCAAGTCTGTGTTCACAATAATGCTTGTGGTATATTTCTGGACATTTCAAAACTGTGTCGACAATAATACTTCTGGATTCTAAGTGGACAATTCTAATCGAATTTTGGTTCAATTCTGGTACAATTCTAAGCTGCGTCGAAAGCATTTAAGGGAAGAAATTCAAAGCATTTGCAGACAAATATAAAATAAAGAAGCACGAGGTAATTTTTGGAAAACAAGGGGTAACTGTACTCAAATACTGGTTCAATTAAGCAGAGCATTGGTAGACGATTGAAGACAACAAAGGGGTGTTGATTCACAACACGAACAACATATCACAGGTCAGATCTATTTAATTTTATATTTTTCAATTTAAATTTTAATACTGAATTTATTCAATTTATCCAAACTTGTAATGAAGCCAACAAGAAACATTTGCATACGTTAAACTTACGCATTAAATCATAAAGAGGTCTAGAACGTTTCAGATCTTTTTGTAAGGAGGTAGTTTTTGGTGACTTTAGATTGAATTCAAAGTATATAAATTTTGGGATAAATGATACATATGATATTAATTGATTGAAGGGTGTGTTTAAAGAATTTCAAACATTGTAATTATTATTTCCGTTCATTATATGAAATTAATTGACTTCGTTTTATCAATTTAAATAGGTAATCAAAAAGAGGTGAAAAAGAGAAAATTGATCATCGTAACGTTGTGCACGCTGTGTAGATTAAAAGGGCTAGCCGTGGCATAATAATAAAATTAGTAAAATTTGAAGTGAGAACACAGAGCGGTGGCGTTAAGTAAAAACGGCCAGAACACCGAGTACGGCGTTATCATATATATATATATATATATATATATATATATATATAATATGTCAAAAATAACGACCTTTAATTTATATTCAAATGAGTTAGATAACGGGTTTATAGGTCTATGTTTCTTTATAGATTAAAACTTTTTGTCTTTAACCAAGCACCCTGATGAAGATTTTAATTAAAGTCGAAAGCTTGGTTAAAGACAAAGAGTTTTAATCTATAAAGAAACATAGACCCTATAAACCCGTTATCTAACTCATTTGAATATATATATATATATATATATATATAATATATATATATTATATATATATATAATAAATAAGATGTATCCGTAAACAAACTCTTATGAAAATAATAAGAGCTTATTGACGTAAACAAATCGGGCTAATAGTTGTATAGCCATTAACAAAACAATAGCTTTATTACTTCACAAGGGGAGGAAACATCCACTGATCGGCCGGTTTCAGCTTAAGCATCTTCAGAGCGAACTAGTTTCCCACCCTATGAGTAATCGAAGCTATATACGATATTCTCTGTACTATGGCGAAAGTAAATAATACCGCCAGCAGGTGGTAAAACATCAACACTACTAAGCGTGGAAGTACAAAAATTGAATCTATACTAGATCGTAGTTTCTATAGACGACTATACAAGTATGTCTGGCCTTTGAGATTTGCGAAATGTTACAGCAAAATTTATTTGCAAACGTAACAAACCTTCTCGTGGCGACACCCGTTTCTTGCTCCAAATGCAATTCATAATAATAAAAGACATGTTATTTGCAGTCCGCAATAAGAAATTGTGTAGAACAATATATGAAATAAGATTTATCCGTAAACAAACTCTTATGAAAATAATAAGAGCTTATTGACGTATACAAATCAGGTTAATAGTTGTATAGCCATTAACAAAACAATATTACTTCACATTACATTACATTTTATTTTATATATTCTTCTACACAACTTCTTATTGCGGACTGCAAATAACTTGTCTTTTATTATTATGAATTGCCTTTGGGGCAAGAAACGGGTGTCGCCGCGAGAAGGTTTGTTACGTTTGCAAATAAATTTTGCTGTAACATTTCGCAAATCTCAAAGGCCAGACATACTTGAATAGTCATCTATAGAAACTACGATGTAGTTTCGATTCAATTTTTGTACTTCCACGCTTATTTACTTTCGCCATAGTACAGAGATTTCTTCGAAATTATATCAGTATAATAGCTTCGATTACTTCATAGGGTGGGAAACTAGTTCGCTCTGAAGATGTTTAAGGAAGCTGAAACCGGCCGGTCAGTGGATGTTTCCTCCCCATGTGAAGTAATAAAGATATTGTTTTGTTAATGGCTATACAACTATTAGCCCGATTTGTATACGTCAATAAGCTCTTATTATTTTCATAAGAGTTTGTTTACGGATACATCTTATTTTATATACCGGGTGTAACAAAATAAGTGTAAAATATTTCAGGGGGTGATTCCTCATCGTAAAAAAGATAGGGTCTTTCATATAAAGAAACTTCATTGGAGCATCCCTTGTTAAGATACAGCCCCTTAAAGGGAGTACAAAAAATTTGTTTTTCTTTTTTTTTACAAATACTAAAAAAGTTACAATATTGAAATTAAGGTAACATTTCTTACTATCAAAAATACACTTACTCAGTAATTTATTTGGTTTACCCATAGTTGTAAGAGGTGGAAAACGCAACTCCTAAAATTTATTTCCAATGTAACTTTTTGTCTTATTATTTGTTTGCCATTTAAAACTTATTTCCAATAGCTTATTTCATTCTAAACAAAAAATGTCTCTTGAATTTTTTGCCCAAAATTAACCAGTTCGCAGAAAAAAATTATTTTACAAACAACTACAGGATACATCGTCATAAGAAGAAAATACGAAATTAATTTATCTAGTAGGCCGCTATTAGTGAGACTATAATACGTAGTATTCTAATTCTATAATTATATTACACAACTATGTGTAATACCCCTAAATTAATTCTACAGAAAAATCCCCTACAATAATTATTTACTAGAAATAATTTATACAGCGCCTTCTAACGCGTAACAATTTCTATACATAAATAACCGTTACTAGAATTAAAATTGTCGACGAGCTTATATTTTGCTCAAGGTAACCGCTTTTACAAACTTAAAATCAGAACACTGCGTAGATTTCGTGGCAGGAATATTTTTGCGCATTCGCTATTTTTTCAAAATCGGTTATGTAAAAAAATGTATCTCATTAATGGTAATTTCTGGTGGTGTAAAGGAGCTAGGGAACATCGGAAAGGACAGTAAGAAAACATCATTTTAATAAAGAAAATGTTTCATTACACAGCATCACTTACTATAGGTACATGTCTAATTTTGATTATTACATTTTTGTAATGAATCAATACATTTTAATAATAATTCATTGTACTTATGTTTTGATAAAATTCCGTGCAAGAGACGTTAAAATTATATTTGGTAATTAACACACCCTTTAAAGTTTCAACATTTAATTGAGTTTTCTCACTGGTCCACGTGGTGTTCATAAACGTAGAAGTTCATTCAGTAGCTACGTTGGTTCCGGATAAGCATAGACCATATTCTATCAATTTGCCAATGTTTTTCAGGACGTCATTTTCACTGAATGTTTTGAATATTTGATACAGAATTTTGCTTCCCGTGAGTGATTTTTTCATCTGTAGTGTAGCGTAAGACAAAGCAGATCTCATCAAACATTTCATTTTCTTGATTTCGGTAAAATTCTGAACGATATAATACTGAATTCTGTCATAGGTGGGTTGAATGTATAGCAGAATCTAATCAAATATTTTTGTGTGCTGAAAATGTTCCTGCCATTATTCTAAATACTGTAAACACGTTTCATAAAACTCAATCATCTTTCTTTGAAAATAGCAGATTTTTATTGCGACTTCTTTTCCCAGCTTCTTCAAATTTTCCCGCACTTGTAATGTTACTTACGGTAAAGGTAAAGCGATTAGTAACTCACTTGCCTGCACAGAAGGCACTCTATATTGCGCGGAATTTACAAATAAAATAACATAATTTACGTTTCAAATTAACAATGTAAATTAATTATAACTCGCTTAATTTCTAAATTCTTAGCAAGATGCGTTCAAATACGATATCGTATATCTCAGTTTACCACGTGAGTACGGTTTGCCGCCTAATTCAAACTTACGTAGTGGAGCTTTTTGCTAATTCCTATACAACATGAAACGGGAACAAAACAAAAGTAAAATACGATAAGGAATTGGTATAGCAATCAACGGCTAAAACTTCATTACATTCTATAATGCACTACCGCACAACAGCTAAGGTTGAGATAGCCACTTCAAGAATCTACTTTGAACTGTGGAAAATTATATTTAGAACTTCTTTTCCACGACATAAAAACTGTTATTACGAAAACATAAAGCTAATTCATTCTAGAACTGTATTACACAAATATGTGTAATATACCGAGGTTAATTATACATAGTTTTCTAAAATTAATTATTTACTAAACATAATTTGTGGAACGCTTTTTAACGCGCAACAAAATGAGCAATTCTTTCTATTAATTTTGTTTTTAAGTTGTAAATAGTGCTAATTTCTAGAACAGAAATCTCCTATCCTATTTTCAACATAATAGTGTGGAACGTCGAAAACGCATTATGCAAAAAATACAGCCGTAACTCTATGTTTCTGGGATATTAAAATAACTTTTGATAATTGTGAGGCTCTTATCATTTGATGCAAAATAGGATTTCAAGGCAGGATATATTTGTAGAACACACTCAACCGCAAGCTTTAAAGCTAACAACCGCATCGCACTGCGATTGTATTCGATGTCAACGAATTTACAAAATTCTTTGAATTCATTTACCTGCAGTGTCTATATATAAAATACCGAATCATCTTAGCAATAAAAGTTTGTAAATCATTTGGTAGGCAATCGGCTGCAGTCTGTATATGGTTGTTAAAAGTATGTGAGGTGAAATCACTGTCCACAAACTCTCTTCCTCCCAAATTTGATTTCAATTTAGTAAAATGGTATTTCTGTCATTTATTTGTACACCTCCAAAGCTAGTGTTGGTATTATCTGCATAAAATTTCAGTATCTTGGTGTCTAACCGATAGTTTTTTAATACTTTCGAAATATAATCCATAACTACGTCAAATGTTTTGCCTGGAAAATCCTTTACTTCCAAAATCTTGACCTGTACTTTAGACTGGTATGAAAAATACCAGACGGGTATAGGAATAATTTTATTTTATTGTAATTTGAGGCATCCATATAAATTGAAACAAAGTTTACAGTTTTTTAATCATTATTTAATAAGTGGTTTGCATACAGCACAAACACGTCTCAAATTATTGTCTGGTGTTTTGTTTTCGAACATAGGCTTGGTATTGAAAAATATTTTTTTATCAGTTTAAGGTGTAATCCATTGATCGAAATGAGTTATATGGTGTGGTATGCCCACAAACCTTCAGCTACAGTTAGTTTTTTCCAGCATCTTCAAATTGCTTCTTTCTGAAATACGACGTCATACTTGAACTTGTAATTGTTGATGATACGGCTCCTTTATGTGTGAGCGTTTTTATGTGGTTTACTATATCGATTGTATCACCATTTGCCATACCAAACACACTCCTTTACACATTGCATGATCATCATCATTATGTTTTCAGTCCTGGAACGCCCAGTTCCTCTCTTTTTTCCTTTATATGCTTCTAATTTATCCCGTACTATTTTATTATTTAAAAGTGCCCTATCAACTATCTGTGTGCAATAGTCTAATCTAAGTCTACATCTACCTCTCTTTTTTCCTTTCTCCGCTTCTAATATATTCCGTACTGTAACCGCATTTCAATTAGTAGAACATTCAAAGACTCGCCAGCTCGATTAGATTAGTTTATTAAGTTTTACTAAAATTTTAAAGTACCAGTATTTGCAAATAATAAGATAAAGAAAAATGAAAGCTTTACTAGTATAAAATCACAAAAAAAAAATTAAGAAAATGTAAGATTCAACTTACACCCAGAATAAACTTACATTGAACTTTCAACATCAAAATATACTGTCAAAACCTTACTTCGTCTTCTAAAAATATATCATTTATCAAAGATACGTGTAAATTACCCTTTGTATATAAATAAATTTCCTAAGTGAAATCATAAAATTTTAAACTAATTAAACCTTAAAGTTACTACTTCTCGCAATAAAACTATTAAATACTAAATGCAGATTTGAATATCTTTATGAAGATTTTTACACCAAAAAAATCACAAATCTTAAAACTAGTCTAACCTGTGATCTCTGGTGCTTTGAAATAATTTCTGACCCGCAAGTTCTTAAAACCTTACTTCAAACAATAGAAATGTAAATGCTTCTTAAATAAGGATCGCCTCTTATGAATTACTACCAAACTTTTTTCACGGCGTGATTGTTTTTTGAATAAAATTAAACACCTTCCTTAGCACAAAGTAAAAAAAAATAATTTGCAACGAATTTAATTGGAGTAGAATAAACATAAATAGAATTTAAGTAAAGTCCTAAAATATTCCTTATTACCTAAGCTAATTTAAAATATGCAGGCTTACTTACAATTTCTCAGAATCGGCGAAAATCAACTAACTGCAAAACACTATAACATTCGCAATACATCACTTGCAGTATTTTTAAATCACTTTATTTGTTCGCAGAATAACAGGAATAAATGCTTTTGAAATTCTCTTGTCGTATATATAAAACCTTTCATTCAGATTATAAACCACATCTTCAGAGAATCCGCTATATTATACAAGTATGAGAGTCGCTACAAATTACGTAGTCCAAACCAATAATCAACGTTTCAGTTCATAACAAAATATCAATGCGAAATCGACTTGCTGTACGGTACGTAAATTTCAATCATTTCAATTATTATAAGCTGTCCAAATGTTTCCTTCATAAATAGAAAATATGTTTCAATATCTCTGCTTATCAATTAAGTGTTAGCACTTATTGAACGGAATAACGAACAATTCCGTGACTTTTTCCCTATAGCGCTTCATAGTAAAATTAATGCAATTTTTCAGTGAAATAAAAATTTTTTCTTATTCAAAATTTTGCCTTTATACTGAATCACTGATACAAGTGAAATATCCATTCATTCAACTATAATAAAACGTGTTCGTGTTAAATATACAGCTTAGCTACTCCAGCCCTGATGAGCACAAATAAGGGCGAAACGCGTCGGCAGGATGCCCTTGTGGCTAATACTGACTCACTTGTCATTAAAATTTCTTGTTTGATATTAATTTAAGACTCATTAAGTATATATATATATATATATATATATATATATATATGTAAGTTAAATATTGGGGATACAGTCAGATTGCGTACTTATTTAGAATAAACTTCTTTTAACCATTTCAAGCTTTCGAAAATCGTTTATTTTCTTCATCAGGATACTAAAAATCTATTATTTAACATTTATATAAAAAATAATGTGAGTTACTTACGATTATAAAGTTTACAATTATACAAACATAATATGACATCTATATGACATGGACAGGTTTTTGTTCATACGTGCACATTTAAAAGTTTCTTATAAACATTTGCAAAATTAAAGTGAATGTAGCAAAGATATTAAATGAACTAAAGTAAAATAGTTATTATAGGTCTAGTTGATAAAAATAAAAATAGAAAATAAAATGTGTTATACTAGTTCTTAAAAATATAGCTAATCGTATTGTACTAAAGGTGTTATAAGTCTGTAAAGTGTGGTAGTTTTATAGAAGTTTGGAATTATTTTTATTCTTATTCTTTATTATTGTCATAAGGTAGGAATAAATATTGTTTAAATTTTGTATCCCCAATATTTAACTTACATATACATTATAAGAACAGTCAATATTACTAATTTTATATATATATATATATATATATATATATATAAACTTTAAATAAATTTAATGAGTCTTAAATTAATTTCAAACAAGAAATTTTAATGACAAGTGACTCAGTATTTAGCCACAAGGGCATCATGTGGACGCGTTTCGCCCTTATTCGTGCTCATCAGGACAGGAGTAGCAAAGCTGTATATTTAACAGGAACACATTATGGGAAATACAGCATCGCCTGGTTCAGTTTGAGTCTTCGTATTGTTTCACCTGACTTTCCAGGTTTTAGCCACAGTCGGCACGGAGAAGATACGGGTCAACTGCCTTTTTTCATAGCCAAAAGTTATCATTATAAACAATAACTAAATTTAATGTCTTAAATTAATATCAAACAAGACATACATGCAATAAGTTCGTTCATACAAAGTCAATATTCGTACTTAAAAATGCGGTATAACCACAACGTACGCTATCTTTAGACAATGTCGTAACCTCCAATTCTACCTTATTTGCTTGTAAATTACCTGGAATTCTCTAAGTAAATTGCTGGTTTATTGCTGTCTGCTGTCGTTTCGTATTCGTTATGCAAACAATCAGTGGTCGCCGATACTTAATTTAAAGGAAGGTCATTTCAAATGTTCAACGTAAACATAAGATTGCAGTAAATAAAAATAACGAACAAGGTTACACAAACGTAATATCAACCAAAAATGTCATCCTTTGCATTAACTTAATTTTATAACAATTGTAAATCGATTTTAATAAGCTATTAGCTGCGTGTGAATCCAAACGGATACAATTCTAAACAATTTTCTGAACGATACATTTAAATATCCGTTTCGTTAAATACATTACTATTATTACAACATCCTATTTAAGTTATTTATTTAACCAAACGAAAAGACAAATTTTTTATGACAAATATTTGCAACTTTATTTGCAAATTATATAAATCAAATAAAATGTTTTTTCATAAAGTGTTACGTACAGAGTTTTATTTAACCTCGCTGTAAAAGGAATCAAAATATTTTTGAATTGCGTTATACGGTTTTAAAACATGTATTAGTAACGTATTCCGGCAACGTGGAAAAACTTATTATCTAAAAATCACATCTTGGGCAAGCACCCTTCATTCACATGCTCCTTGAGATTAGTTACTGAAAAAATTATAACCGTGGAAAAACTTATTATCTAAAAATCACATACCTTTTGCAAGCACCCTCATTCATATGAGTGATCTACACATAACGCACGGTGCTCGACAAATGGAATTGCCTGCCTGCCTCTGTGGCGTGTAATGCCCTTCTCTAGCTATGCGTTGAACGAACATTAACTTAGCGACTTTTGTCTACTCCTTGGTACACCTATCTGTAAGGGAGTAAAAAAATATCTAACACCTCGGGACTGCTGCACTGGCGGCAAACTCCGTCTCCCAAGTATGGTAGAATCTAAACAACACACTAAATTTTGCTTAGAAAAAAAACATAGCCTAAGCTATAATAATTTAAGAGCATAAAACATCTAATAATTTCTTCAGGGGTGGGATGACCTGTATAGCTTTACACAGTAATGTACCATTTATTGCACTAAGTCACAACACACAGTTCAATAAATAAACAAATTGGAAGGCAAAGTATTTCTAATGTTTCTTTTTGGTAAATATATGTACAAGAAAAGGTATGTACAATTAAGCATAATTCGACTTAGTTCCTTAATAAAAAAATTCAAGTAACACAACTATATACAAACCGACTTGAACTATCACAAGTCCAAATTTTAATATACAATGAAAAATGATTAAATTACGTTAAATCTTTCACAAATAAATCAAATGCGCCGATAACTGTCTGAGCTCATAACCTTATCAGTGTTACACTGTTTTGTTAATACGAAATTTGTATACCAAGCACTTTATGCAAAGGTGCTATATTTTAAAAATGAAATTAGATTGAGGTAAAGGTTTATAGATAAAATTTAATGTCGAGTGACTGTGGACTTCGCAGGCATCACGTACTTACTAACAATTTAAAACAAAATTAAATTTAAAACGTCCAGGAATGTTTACAACATCATGAAGTAAGTTACCAATAAAAATTATTGTAGTTTACTTTTTGTTTAACTAAATTTTGTTCCAAACCCGATCCGATAAGGAAGTATAATTACCTAGTTACATAACTTGTAAGAAAACAATGTCATCTGTCTGCAAACAGCCAAACCTAATCCCAGCTGCGTCCTTGACTCGACTTGACCCTTGCGATGAACAATGGAAATGTAAGCAACAACAACCTTTGCTCTCTCCTCGCACTTGTAGTTTCGTCACTTGTTTTGAACTAAATTCGAATGTTACTTCTTCCTATTAAATTCCATTAATCAAGTCCTAATTACTGCATTCGCCTTTAAATATATTTATTCCAATCGTAACTAACAGCTAAAATTTTGTAATACTTCATTAGCAAAATTTTATTTAAAAGAAAGCTCACCTACCACTAGCCTGCTGTAAGTTTCTTAAATAAACATTTTCAAACGAACTCGCTTCTTCGCAAGAATTTTTTATTAAGAAACTGATTCCTCAAAACACCATCTTGCTTGCAAGTTCTACTCAACAAGAACCAGAAAACCGCGATGGCCTCGAGTATCGCCGTCGGACCTCGAACCCCTACTCCGTTCTAATTTGTTCTACGCGCACCAGAAATATATACTACCATAGATGTATACGCTCCGTAATTAGGATTGCCTACCTATAAGGATATTAGCAGGATTTTACACTGCTACACTTTATATCACCTGTTTATTTCTTTCAGATTGCTAGATTTAAATTTTTTCTTACAGCTGATTAAACGTCTAATTCCTCATTCCATAGTGTTAAATCCGTACTTATATACAATATTGGCTTTATTATAAAAGCTATTTTTCGCATATGATATTCATTTTAATACTGCTCGTTTATAGTTATTACACGACTTTCACTAATCAAAACCTTGTTCGACAAGGAACAAGCAGAACCACTAAAAGTCAAAGAACAAAAAAATTCAAAGAGGCTAAAAGATTAATTTTATAAATTAGCTGCTATTTATATGTTGAAATATTGTTTTCATAAGTAGGCGCATTTTGGTATTCCAAATTTTACAGGTTAACTTGTTGTCTAACATCCTTGTTGATAGATACCCCTCATTAGGATTTTCCACGAATTGTGATTCAAACTTGCAGCTTGCTGTGGGGGTCGTATAGAAGGAAAGAGAAAAAGAGAACCCCGAAGAACTATTCGTCTCGGAAAATTATACGTAGTAGTTCAGGCTGACGTTTGACATATTCTTCATTTCCAAATAATCACCATTGTTCTCAAAACCTTTTAATTGTAGTATTTTTAACTAGAAACTGAAAAAAGTACAATTTGCAACACTTTTTTTGTGATTATAAAATAACTGTCGTGTATCGACACAAAAACAAAGCAATCATTTTCGTATGGTCGCAGTCCATTTTTAAAATGTTGTCCTACATGAACACATTTACGAAATCCTACTGTACCGAGTGGGGCCGTAATAACACAGTACATAATTTGTGCCTTAGCACATCCACTTTGTTCAAATCTTACCATTTAAAATGCATGCTTCTTAATTGTCTTTTAACCCGAGTTATTTATAAAAGTTTGCAACGCATTTGCCTTATAACAGTCTAATAAAATACTTACAGATTTTCTTTGTAGTATCATTAATTTCCTCTGGATTAGTCTAATTAAAGAAAATAAAGTAGAAATCCAATACCGACTCTATTGGAAGTTTCCGCCAGGTTTCCAATAAAAGGAGTCGGGTTGTAACACCAATATTGATGCAACGATAAAATTGAATGTCATGCTCTGAGGATAAGTAAGTTTTCCAAATTATAACCACTTCAATCGTTATCAACATCACTATTTGTTTGACCGACGGTAAATGGTTTTACTATCTACTCACGTATGTAAAGAAAAACTTTTCGATTTCTTGCTTTAATAGCTAGCTATAAAACTAACACCGGTGTATCGATTTTGGAGCACGTCAGTTTTTCCGAAGTAATTTCGGCATTTTCAACTGATGGTTAATTGTTTTTAATCGTCACTAGCACACACACCTTTAACCATAATTAAAATCGCGAAGAATGCGTAAACAAGTTATAGTTAACAAGTCATCACGAGACGTAGGCATCTTCTACGCTTATCTGTAGTATAATTATTTTTCAAATAATTTTGTAATTCAACAACTTCTTCCTACATATTTTATTTTTAATTATTTACTAAATTAACCATGTGTTGGACATTACATCCAAAAACAGAATCCGTACAATGCCACGAACGGTTCGTAAAATTTTTAACACTATCTTGTCCCGGGAAAACTCATTCCATTCATCGACAGACCTCATTTGTCAAATTCTCGTGTAAGGGGACTACAGTATCAACAGATGGACTTATATAGGCGATAGATAAAAATATAGACAACCCGTACTTGTGGATTTAATGAAAGATGCGTATAGTAGGTTGCTTATCTACGCGGTTTGAATTTATAGAAATGTAAATTAAATGATTGGGACTGGATGCTTTTTTAATTAATTTAAGGAAGCAGGAATTATTATGTTAAATATGAAATACAAAGTAACAGTGTTTATATATGGGAATAAAATATTGTATACGCGGACTTTTTTAGTATTAGTGATGCTTAGTACCGGTCTTTAAGCAGTATTATTACACAATGCTATACTGCTATGATTCATAGGTAGTATAGCATTTATATTTGTTGTTAACAAATAACATCGATATTATTTTATACTACATGCACCGTTTAAAAAGCATTTATGTTCCGAAATGAAATTCAGAAATTTTAATAAGCTGTTTCTTTAGTAGTGGGTATATATTTCAGTGATCGACTTAATAAACCAGCTCTGCCATTTCCTAACTATTCTTGAATGGGTAAATACCCAGTGTATGAGCTGAGCGTAGCAGCTGCAGTGGTCGGAAACTATCCAAGAACTTTGAATTACATCCGTCAAAATTGATAATAAACTTCTTTAGCAGCCTGTTAATTCTGTCTACGTCGTTTTTGGCTAAATATTTTTATGGCCCACCCCATTGAGGTTTTGAGGCAGTTTTGGTGCTTCTGTTTTTTATAGAGTACTGACGATACATAGCACGAACAAATAGTAAAGCGTTGCCAACTTCTACCATATTCTACTGCAATTAGGGTATTGAATTCCTTGAAGAGGATGACCAAAATTATTTTTTAATCTCTGAAAGAATGACAATATAATATCGATTTTCTATCTGTGTCGCGAATTTGGAGCTCTTAGGCCTTTAGACTATTGCGCACAGATAGTCAAAGATGTAAGCTGTGGGAATTTCAGAGAAATGTGTAGACTGGCTTAGATTAGAAATCAATGGAAATACGCGTCCAACCAGTTACAAGACGGAAAACCTTATGATGAAAAAAATAATTGTACTTAAACCTGATGATTATTATAAACAACTGCAGGTGTTGGTTTTGAAATATTTTCAACTAATCTTGATTGTGCGAAAGGATTTATTGGAAAACTATTAATTCGACAGATGTCTGTGTTGGGGGATCTTGGTAGCCACAGGCTGCTTAAACCTCTTCACATACCACTGAATATTGGTAAAATAGGGTATACATTTAGAAAACAATAGAATGGGAATCGAGCTGTATCTAAGCTGTGGGAATTTCAGAGAAATATGTAGGCTAACTCAGAATAGAAATCAGTACAGATACGCGTCCGACTGGTTCCAAGACGGAAAGCCTAATGATGAAAAAAAAATTATACTTAAACCTGATGATTATTATACACGTGTTGGTTTTGCAATATTCTCAACTAATGTTGGTTGTTCAAAATGATTTATTGGAAAACTATTAATTGGGCAATTGTCTAAGTGTTAGGGGATCTTGGTAGCCGCAGGTTGCTTAACCCACTTCACATACTACTGAATATTGGTAAAATAGGATATATAATGTTATGATAAGAGGGTAGTTTAAGGGTAGATTAAGTCATAGGGGTCGTATGATAGATTAAATAACTTTAACTTTAAGAAAATCACATAATTCCATCAGTTATAGGAGTAAATCGACTATTCTACAAAAAAGTTAATTGCGAGGACACTCTATATAAAGGATATTTGATCTAATGCATAAAAAGGAAGCTCATTTAGTAATAATTCGATACCATTTAATTAGAATAGTAATGTGTGCGTCATATAATATGTTTAAGTATAATTTACAAGTAAAGATAAGGTTTTAGAAGCAACTAATTGCATCAAAATAAATTATCGGGAGACATAGATAAATTGGAATTCCAAATATTTAATAATTACGTCGAAAATATCAACGCATCTATATGCAAATGCATCTTAATACGTCATTAAATACGTGACTAGAAATAGTACATTTGTTTAGAAAACCAACATATTTTAATAACAAATAAACACCAAACTGTAAATTGTACGATAATGTTTTGGACTTTTAAACGACAAACATTAATTACGTGACTGAATAAAAGCTATAATCGGAAATCCTAACAAAATACTGTAATATACAGAACGCTTACGTGATTGATGGAGCATTTCGTCGAAGAATTAAACCAGAGAATTTGAGAAAATGAGAAAATACCGAATTCTGCCAGAGATAAGGCCAAGTACAAGCCTTGATCAATAAACTCGCCAATGGAAACGATTGTTGGGAAGGGCTTATAAATACAATAGGAAATGAATAAAGAGTTCAGTTCATATTCAACCAAGCACAAAATATGCTCAAACGCAGTAGAAATTTCCGTGATGATGAAATTAATTGGTGAAAAGTTAAAATTCAGAATAAGTAAAATTTGAAAGTGCAAAATATTGTGCGACGAAAAATAAGCCGATCTACAAATAGACGTAAGTTAAACAATTAATTAAATTTATTTTTAATATTTAACAAAGCAGGGCTTTTGTCAAGACGGCTTTTGTCAAGAAGGCTTTTGTTGAGACGGCTTTTGTTAAGACGGCTTTTATTGATGCCATTTTGTTGAGTGGGCTGTTATTGATGCCACTTTCGTTGATGTCATATGTACTAAGTTGATATTTAAGTCTATATGCAAGTCGATGTTCATGTCGAGATCTAAGCCTTGACACAAATCTAAAAATACGTCTGAAAGTGAGATCAAAAGGTACTCAAAGTTAATTCAAGGAACAATACCAGAAATCAAAAGTGGATAATTCTGGCCAATAAGTAGAGCGGACACGACAAGGGATGCAGACCACAGACACTATGAGGGAACTCTAGTGACCGTTCCAGGTTAGCGATTTTTAAACATTTTATTATCTAAAGACTGTTTCAAATTTAATATTTGCTATACATTATGTATTTGTAAGAGTCATCAAAAAGGTCATTTGAAAATATGAAAACAGGGAAAGCATCTTAGAACGTTCGAAGATACTTGAGAGTAATTAAAAGATCTTTTTGCTGGTTTTCAGAAAAACAAATTTGGTAGATGTAAATATTCTATACGGGGGAAAATTTTGAGGTTACACAACATTTTAAATATTATTAATTATTATATTGTGTGATTTTGAATTGCTTTATTTGAATCCATTTAAAGGTTAAAATAAGATTTATTATTAGGAAGTCGAGCATTCAGAGAGCTAGTCGTGGTAAAAAAATAAAATGTAACGTACAAATCGTGGGGCTTAATAAGGGATATCATATCAAATTTAATGACACGCCCAATCATGGGGCAAATGCATAGCAATTTAATGGCACCCATCGTAGGGGCTTGAAATCTAAAAAGACTAAATCACAGCAATAAAACTGGTACGCCCAATCGTGGGGCATATTACAGCAAATATATATATAGAAAACAATAGAAGGGAATACGAGCTGTATCTAACCAGAGAGGGCAGCAGCTATGTTTGAAGATAACAAACAGAAATAAGAAAAAATTGTTGAGAGCATATGTGTGGAACACAGCACTGTACAGCTATGAAATAGGGACAGTAAGAAAAGCAGACAGGAAAAGGCAGAAGCCTTTTGATGATAGCATGGACAAACAAAGTTAGGAAGAAATAGGTTCTAGAAATTGTAGAGAAAGAAAGATATCTGTGGAAAACAAAAAAAAATAGAGGAAATAGCAGGACAGGACACGTTCTAAGGCATTTGGGGGATAGGGCGGAATATATTACAAGCAGAGATAGAAAAAAGAGAAGTATATGTAGACCTAGATCAAACTATTGCATGCAGATAGTGACAGATGTAAGCTGTGGGATTTCCAGGAAAATGTGTGGGTTAACTCAGAATAGAAAACATTGGAAGTACGAATCTAACCAGCTCCAGGACTGTAAACCTAATGATGAGGTCGTCCTAAGGTGTTTCGCACTGTGTAAATGCAAAAAATTAGGAAACTACTATCTATATGAATGTCCTGACTAATGATTATGTTAAAATATGATTTGAATATTACATAATGCATACTTTTGTTCGTCTTAACAACTTATATAATATCTGAATACCAACGAGTATGTAAAATGATAACATCTACTCATAATTAAATGGATATATTATTCAGCATACTTTAACTTGAAATACTGCTTTGGCCATTAGTAGTTAAATAATCTTAGTTAATTCATCAAGTCTACCAGCGGAAATAGATTTTTCGAAAATCTTAAGTTATAAGAGTTGATGGGGTCTATATCCTGTAATCGTTTAACTTTAGATAAGGTGAGTATTGGAAATTTAAACATACTTTTGGGAAGAAACGGATTTTTTATATTTATTCTTTATATTTCACAATTATAATTGGTTTTTACTTAAAAAATTTGTAAACATAATTTTTAAAATAGTGCTATAGTTTTAGTTATTCAAATATTAACCCAAAACGAGTATCTTCGTCTTCACAAGTACTTATGGCAAACTAGAATTATTTATCATTCCCGCTGTCAACATTCGCGTAAGAAATGGGGTCCACTTTGCACTTTGCGCACTTCAAGTTCAACGCATCTGATATTGATAAAAATACACAATATCTTCAGTATCTTCACTGGATTCAACTTATGGTTGTGCATCTTTCTTCTTATTTTTGTTTTTGGTTTCTTGACGCTTTCTATTTGTTTTTTGTGCCTCGCCGTTGCTATCTTATATTCTTATTCTTTATTATTTATCGTTGCGGACATATAATAAAACACTTTTCTAATTCTTTTAATATATTTTTGCTCAGACTCGGTTTGGTAGATTAGTGGTTGGCATTGTTTAAAATATGGTCTCAATAAATTAGAAGAAGGGTTAAAAGGTAAAGTGAGGTTAAGATAAACTGAACGTTGTGATTACGTGAGATGGACAAGTAAATATATGTGTGATAGGTATCGGTCATGTGGTGTGATGGTGCGAATTATCTTTGTATTTACTAAAAATTGTCTTTTTGAACCTTATTGCTTCTGGAAACAAACATTCACAAAATCAGTTTTTTATGCCCCCACTATAATTAATTCTTTTAGTGATTTGAAGGTTGTATAAAATAGATTGTCCTATTTACCGAGTTACTGTAGTAATGGGACGAAACCTTAAGATTGTTACCCTCGACCCTCCACACTCCCTTAATTAATTCTTAAGGTTTAGTCCTGTAAACTCCAGCATTTCTAAAAGTCATAAGGTTATAAACACACGGTTCATGACCTCCGGTGACGGAACTCCTCCCAGGATTGTGGTGATTTGGTCTTCTTCAGATTGTTTAAGGCTGTTGCCTGCCCATGATCACTGTAGTGACCTAAAGGGAAAAGCAAGAAGAAAATAACGAGAAATTCAAACATTACTTACGAAGCACGCGGTAACGACACTCTCGGAAAAATTTAGTCACATCCGTGAAGTCCGGCACTAAAGTGTCCACATAATTCCACCATTGTCCCAGAACTTTTTCGTCCCTCACGGAAAACCTGCAGATGTCTTACCTCCAATTAGAATAGAGAACTTCGTCACTCGAAGAGCGTATGTCCACATCTTTTTCCCGATTGCGATGGAAAACCCTGGCGATATCATAACGTACTTGTGCATGTCGAAACCATTCTATTCTTACAATGTAAATAATAGTTTATAAAATACCCAGCACTGGATTTAGAAAACAAAAGGAATTTCTTTACCGTATACACAATACTATAGATTTAATAGAGATGAGACGGAACTTGGATATTCACTAAATGAAAGGACATGTTAATTCACTTAATCTACTTAACACGTAACAAGATTAAGCAGATATTTTTATTTCTCCCACATTTTTATTGACAACATTATTCGAAGTTAACAGTTTGTAATAGTTGAAACGTCTTTCTCGTGCATTGCTGCTATTCCTGTATCTGTTCGACTCTGTTGCGTCAACTAGGTCATTTTTCACGGACAAACATATATTTATTATTGAAACTTATTATGCTTATAAATCTTATAAACGAGTGAAAGAAACTTTCTTTTAAACTTTCCCAATTCTATAGGCAATATCATGTTTGATTAATAAATATCGCGAGACTGGGAGACATTCAGTGTTAAATGTGGAAATTTTGTAGGATGTGAAAGAACATTTAATTTGTTTACCCAGAAAACCTCTCAGAAAGTTGTCTTCATAGGCTGGTCTTTCATTAGATACTGCTTTACTAGAAAATTACATTTGCATGCCTATCGTATCGGTGACGTTCATAAATTGATAGAAATATACCACAGAAAACACTAAGGTATTGTCGTTAGTTTCCTTCTGCTAATGAAAACCGTATGGACAGTTTCGATCGTATTTATTTTAGCGGTGAGACGTGGTTTCACTCGGATGGCTAATTCACGGTTAAAACTGTAGAATATAGAGCGCTTAAAGACCTCGCGCGTTTCATGAACGCTTATTTCAACCACGAATATTCGTGTTTGTTGTATGATTTATGGTGTTGCGTAATAAGGCTTTTATTTATTGACAAATCAGTGGATGGCTGTTACTGGAAAAATTGCCCAGACGGGGTGGGTACTCCGTAGCAATTTTATGCTAACTTTCAGTGGTGCAGGAACAAGTTCCTGTGCAAAACGTGAAAAAAATAATAAAATCTAAAATGCAAAATGGCCGAAATATATAACTACCTTACAAGTTCTACTTACCTTAAACGCTTTACTAATTCTCAAAGTTAAAGGACGCCAAACCGTCTTGACCCAGCAATTTCGTTGATATGTTTTTGCTATCCGGAGGACGTTTATTCTGGATAGGCCTCATTGCTGACAGTTTTCGGAAATCTCGTTCCGTCATCTTTTACATTTCATAATCACACCTTAACAACTCCTCGACTTTCTATCAAATTACAGAAATTCTCAAAAATAACGGCTCTCCCAAATATGATGTCATTATTGGGGTAACTGGATATTCTCTTACAATGATTACCGTACCAATTTTATAACTAACTCAAAAGAAAGTTCCTTCTAAGTATAAACTCTATTAACAATAATTCCCAATAATATAATTTCACGTACATTAACGTCAAAAGAAAGAAGCGTAATCTTACCTCCGCTGGCCAGGTATTATTAATAGAACTGCTAAGAAAGCATTAATCTGGAAATAATGCTACCATTCCATTGTACTAGATTTCTAAATTGCCTTTTATGACATTTTTAAATCCCATTTACTTGGAAATGCCCTTCACAACCATACGTAGAAATACATAACACAATATCAGCTTCTGCTTTCGCCATTATACGTAAATGTAAACTACTAATTCCGTTGCTCTATGAACCAATTCCAATTATATTTACAAGTGCGCATGTAGGTGTTTATCAAGAAAAGTTCAGAAAAGCACTCACAATTTAGTAGTGTTTCATTTATTTCAACCGTAGTTTAACAGACAAAAAGTTATGTTTTGATTTAGTGCAGAAACAGACTGTAACTAGCGTTTCCTGAGGAATGGTAAAGTAAACTTAAAATTGTAATTCTTATGAAAAAAAACCATACAAGTGCACATTTTCTATCAAAACTTTCAAACTTGTTTATAAATTTCAAAACAAATTTTCAACTTTGAATACCATGTATCTCTTAAACCAGCGACATTTATGTTAAATTAAACCGTAATATTTTCGTGTCTAGTATTTCTATTTTAGAGATTGCCCATTCTTAATGGATCATCCCGTATATGGACAAAACGTATTCGTATATTGAAAATTTAGGTATTGAACGTTGAAAAATTTAAGAATATCAATTTTGATGACATTTTCGGTTTTGTTTTACATGAATGTCTTAGAGGCACGCTGACAAAATTTAACTTTGAATTTTTGTGGCGAAACGTAAGAACGAGACCGACTGATTAAGCCATAAAATGACAAAAAGCGAAAATCCTGTTTTTTTGATACGAATTGTGGTTTAATGATTGCGATCGAGGTCTCGTCGAGGAAAAGGGTTGTTAATTTTTTATTTTAAAAGTCCGTGTAAGAAACACGTCCAATATAATAAATTTTTAAGAAATGCTTTCGTAGGTCACACACTTGAACCATGTTTCTATGGCAAGCTATTTTCGTCTATAGAAATAAGATTTGAACTTCTCCTTTTAGTTAAAAAGACCTCAAACTTGACTAATTAACCTTGTATTATATTCCTATTCCTTGACTATAGTATATAAAATATCCTTGACAACAAATTTCGATGTCATTATATTTACATCATTCTTTTAACAACTTAAGTGCGTGTCAATATAATTTGTGTAAATTCCCTGCCAGCATAACAAGTATATCGTATTTTGTAAATTACATGTTATGTATACTTTAATACCAAGCTATTAACAAAATTATCGTACGTTTCAGTTCATACATGCATACTAAGTAATGGGCAAACGAACATGACTTTTAAATTTTTTATTGGTATTCAAATATGTTATTATGTTTGATTTAGCATAGCTCGAAATACTGTTTGCTTTTAGTTATTAATAAGCCGTATAAACACAATAGTTAATTATCGGAGGACATACAAAATTCTTCTATTCGAAATTATTCAACAAAGTAAATTGCTTTTTATTTTAATTTGTTAATGTGCATTTAATAATTTTTGTAATAACTTTTAGTTGGTGACTGTTTATGTGTATAATTAATTGTATAGCTGATGTTGTACTTTCTTGTACGTATTTCTTTAAAGATAATTAATAAGTCATGCATAATTGCTTATTTTAATATATGAAAGTGTTCTTGGCAGAGCTCAAATCTGTTTACGTTTCCAAACTGTCCTTGGTAGTAGAGGTTTATAGCGAGGTTGGGACACTCCTCACTCCCAATATGTTTGTAGTCAATCACGCACATTTAATTACCCATTCAATGAATACGGAAATCGAACTATTTAACTGCGTTGAAACGTCGGGCCATTTTATTTGTGTGTGTCATCCATGTTTTACGGTGTACCAATAGAATATCTAACTTTTCGAGTTTAATTATTCAACTCTTTCTGTAAATACCATTAGTAGATAATATACCTGTGTTCTGGCACACTTCGTACCTCACTTGAACGAACTCCCCACCCTGCCTACTTACGTTGCAGGTTGTTGAGGGGGGGACGCAGTGGCGGATTTAGACGGGGGGCGAAGGAGGTTTCGCCCCCCCCCCTGAACAAAGCTCAGTTGCTCAGATGTAGGATATGTATTAAACAATCCATAGAGATAAGTGCTTTTTAGAATATTAAGTTTCTAAAGCGCAACACAAAAATTTGAGTTTATTGCAACAATGAACAAGAAATTATATTACCACGAACCAAATTGAACTTTTAGACGACTTTACTCAACATGAGCTATTAGTAAATCATTGGATACCGCGAATGGAATATATTCTTCCATATTCGTTACATAATAAAAAAGGTAAAGAAGAGAAACGAAGAATGAGTCACGATCTGTTTTCTAAGTTTTCTGAAAAATGTCAAGGATTTTTGCATATCATGTGCACATAGAAGCCAAAATTTCAATAAACAGGTGTTGAGTTTAAGTACTTTATTTTGAATCTTTGTGTGTTAAATCGCCCCCCCCCCCCGAAGAAAATCCTAGATCCGCCCCTGGGGGGGGACGTGCCTTATGACGATTCTTATGACTCATTTGAATTCTTCATTACGTTTATTAGCCTTGGGGTGCACCATTCGGCATTTTGCAGTCTAGAAAATTTTTTTAACGATCCTCATGACTCATTTGAATTCTTCCTTATGTTTATCAGCTTTGCGGGTGCCCCATTCGGCATTTTGCGGAATAGAAAAATTTTTAACAATCCTCATGACTCATTTGAATTCTTCATTATGTTTCTCAGCTTTGCGGGTGCCCATTCGGCATTTTGCGGACTAGAAAATTTTTTTAACGATCCTCGTGACTTATTTGAATTCTTCATTACGTTTATTAGGCTTGCGGATGCCCCATTCGGCATTTTGCGGTTTAGAAAAATTTTTACAAAATTTAAAATTGAGTTAATATATGCCCTGGGGTTATTAAAAATCAACTCAAAATTACATAACATAGATATGTGGAAAGTTATTGGCATCGTAGTAGAGCAAATACTTGGACGGTGCGATAGGATCGTACTCTTCCTCCATGTACTTGTTGTTGGCAGCAGCGTAACGTGCCGTATGGGCGGGTGGACGGACGGGTGGACGGACGGGTGGGCTGACGGGCGGGCGGACAGCGGGCGGACGGGTCGGGCGGCCGGGCGGACGGGCGGGGCGGGCGGGTGTGGATGGACTATTTAGTATAAAAAGCTGCTTTTTGAAATTTTAGAATCAGTCTTAGCTGTATATTTGAAAAATGTACACCAAGGAATCTTTAGCGAAAGCAATTAGTGAAATTCGGCAAGGTGTGTTAAATACGCGTAAAGCTAGTAGATTGTACAATGTACGTAGAACAACGCTACGTGACCATCTCTATAAACTTGGTGCTCGAAATAAAAATAGAGAATCAAATATCCCGGAAATGGAAGCTGCAAGACAAGAAGTTAAAATACCTATACAAAACTTTGATGCATATACCACTTCTAGTGCAAAGGAAGTTGGTAAACATGGATCTTTATTCCCATTTAATATAAGGGCAATATTCACCGAACCATCGAGTTGTGGAAAAACCAACGCTCTAATATCTCTTATTTTACATGAGAATGGACTTAGATTCCAAAAGTCTGTGTTTTCTAAAAGTTTATATCAGCCAAAGTATGAACTGTTAAGAAATGTATTTGAACCCTTAAAGACTGATATTGGTTACTACGAATTTGGGAACTATGACGATTTGATTAGGCCAGAGGATGCAAAAGAAGATTCAATTATTGTCTTTGATGATATTCATGCAAACGAACAAAACAAGATTGCACAGTTTTTCTCCTTTGGTAGACATAGGAGTATTGATTCCTTTTACTTATGTCAAACGTATGCCAGCACAGTAAAGCACGGACGTTAAAGATTTCATTGCAAGTAAACATAAGCCTCATTTTATGCAGGATGCCGTACGAAAAAAGACTCAAAAAAGGTTATACTACTTCACAACCAGAATTCAAAGAAGCTCATAAACAATTGCTTGCGCCTTTGCAAATCACCGCTTCCCAGTCACAAGGAATAGCGGAAAAATACTAGAACCTATAAAGGAGATTAAAGTTGAAAACAGAGGCGAACGTTTAAAAAAATATATTAAGTTACCAGTTAACGACGAGCCTGTACATCGTTAGTATGCGAACGTGTTGGTTAAAACTGAAGACGAAAATATATATACACGTCAGTTTATGGAGTAAAGTATAAT
This sequence comes from Platerodrilus igneus, assembly GCA_036346225.1. Classification (NCBI taxonomy): domain Eukaryota; kingdom Metazoa; phylum Arthropoda; class Insecta; order Coleoptera; family Lycidae; genus Platerodrilus; species Platerodrilus igneus. The sequence continues at coordinate 1,310,100 of JARFIW010000439.1, read as the reverse complement.
CCGCAATCTGATACGCATAGTTTGGGAAAAATTGTATAGGAAATTGATCCAGAAAAGTGACATAACCTTAAATAATAGCGGTTATCCTGGCACTAGAGGGGTATCTATAATAGAAGAATTAAGAGAAGAGGGTGGTATAATAGAATAAGCGTAACACAAATCGAGCACAATCTGTCGATTATACAGTTTAAAGAGGCGATTAAACAAATATGTATAAAGACTTTGGGAAGGTTATTCGAAGATTTCGCAATGCTCTACGAGTAAAAAAGGCAGAATGCGGGCAACGGTTTTCGATAGAAGTAGAAAAATGTCTTATGTGCCAGTCATACGAGGAAGCAATACAGCACTGTACTGCTGTGTTAGTATTACCCGAAGATTTGAATGATTTTATGGAAATAATCGAGGAGATGGGGTTTATAAAACTGTTGGTAGATATTCAGATGGAATATATACTAAATTGTAAGTTTTAAAGTAAAAATTTAACCGCCTCAATTACTGTCTTAAGAAATGAATTATGTGAATTTACAGTATCAACTACATCAACAACATCGACAACATCGACAACATCGACAACATCAACAATATAATCAGCTTTACCAACCTCATCAAACCATCAAACAACTACAGCACCAACATACGACATCAGCTTTGCCGTCTCTAACATTGGAATGGACAGGAGCAAAATACTAATTGGATAAAGGAAAATGCTTCCTTATGCATCCAATAGGGTGGAACGCTAGCCTACAGAAAGATTCCCACGGATTGCCAATAGCTAGGAGACAAAATATCTATATAATTTGTATCTGCATTGTATTTTGGAAAAATAAAGTTGTATAAAGTTGAATAATGTTTTGATAATACACTCATAATGAAATGTCGTTTTACATCACTTTTGCAAATACAGCGCCAAGGTCGTCATAACGGTTGCCATTGGGCTACGCTCAATCAATAGTTGCTCAATCGATTGCAATCTAAGTCGCCAATACATGTGATATTCTAATCGCACCCAATGCTACTCTAGCCTATGATCAAACTGTCCCATATATATGCCCAAATTGTCACATTACTAAGTAACTTACTGCAGTTAATCACAATAACATATTGCAATATAAAGCCTAGGGATGGGGTACGACAGTTCTTTATAGCCACCAGGCAGCGCTTTCTTTATACTATATATACCTGACATTTTAGCAGATGACAGCGTGGTTTGTAAGCAGGGCTTAGAATCATCCAATGCCGGTACACTCCCACATTGTGGTACCTGTCGTATAAAGATGTCCAACCACCAGTTTAATCCCCAATTCATTTTCCAGTAACTTTATATCCATGATGCTATTGTTAACAACTGAGTTTACTTATTGTCATGATATTTGGGCGCAAGGTAGCACGGTGCAATAACACTTACCTCATAGCCTATTCGCTGAGCTTTTGACATTGAATTGGAACTATGCCGCAAGCGCCGTGGACCCATTTTTAGTCAGAGGCGTATGCAAAGGTCAACCGTTCGCACAAAGATCAAAGCAACATAGTAAATATCTTTTGATACCTTTATCGATGAATTATAGCTATTAAGTTGATATTAACAAAACATACAGTTACATATACACGATGGATAAGATACCTGTTGTTCTAGCCTGTATGGAATTATGGACTCTCAAAGCAATTATGCGTATCTAATAACAGAATGAATAAATGCGATTGTTTTGTTACGATGCAAATCTTTAGGTATAATGAATTAGTAATATTGTAAGCAAAAGGGCGGGAAGAGATAATAAACGACAGCATTGTTGCATTCTATAATTTATAATGAATACGGCCGCGGACCACTTCAGTTTTATTCTAGTATTTTTAATAGTTTGTAAATTTTGATATTGATATTCGAATTGATGTGTAAGTATAATATAAGAATTAAAAATTAAAACCAGTAGTTTACTTAGAAATTGGGCATGTCACCAACCAGATCAAAAAATATATTTTTTTTTTATAGGTATTTAAGTTATTAATGACATTGTACCAAATTCATTCCTATAATATACCATGATGCTAAGCATCATGATCCTATTACATAATACTAAAAACTAGTGGTAGCGACGACTTAGGTTGCTGCTAAAAGTAACCGGTTACCAAGCTCATCACTAAGTAAGTAGATATCTCCAGTTTAGAAACCTATAAAATTTAATTCATATACAAATGTTTAAGCCATAGAATAAATAAGATGTAAATAATATAAGGCGGCTCCGTGGCGTAGTGGTATGTGTGTGACTACTACGCCCAAGGTCCCGGGTTCGAATCCCGACACGGTCCGCTTGAAAAATGTTAGGCGAGCATTTTTCGCAAAAATACACCCTCGTTCGGATGAGAGGTAAAATGGAGGTCCCGTGTGTGAGTGTTGTCACGCACGTTAAAGATCCCTACCTTGCTTGGAACAGCAAGGATTCGGCAAAATTCAAAATTTTCCAGGTAAAAAAAAAAAACTCGCTTCCTGGCCAATGTAGTACCTTCGGGTGGAGCATTGGAAAATCACATGTAATGTAAATAATATAGCCGAGCGCCTGCCTATATGCAATATTTATTAAAACGTGTATGCAACGGTCATATTAATATACACGTCTGGCGAATACTAAAAACCTAATTAAGCTAAAATGGGTCTTTTAAAACAAGCATCGTCATCAGCTAAAACAATGTTCTGTTAAAATATGGCTACAAAAATGAGTTTACTTACCTAGAGCGACTTCACAAAACTCAATACCGTAAACTGAAAAACTGAAAGGCTGAACACTTTACATTAATGTATTAGCATATCTCATAACGAAATGCTCCGGGAGTAAACACCAGGTATCTATCTATGAGCAAAATACTTAACCAATGCTATTATTGTGCTATTCATTAGTAGAAATCTGCATAAATTTGCATAAATATTACGTCCAATACTCGATTGGATTGCATAAAATTAAACTTGTACCTGTTTTTGTTTGAGGTCAGAAAGCTGCTAATTAAAATATTGTATCATCCGTTTTATATAATTCACATCTGTAAAATTTCTAAACATCCAATACTTGTGCAATTTAAAGAAAGAAATAATGCTTTACATAATTAAATGGGTTATTTTAATTATACAATACAATAATATTATTACAATAGGTAACCCTATTTCGACTATTAAAAAAACAATGCCGATGTGTGGGCTCAAACGATCAGTTACTTGATAATAACTACACATTCTCGATGAATATTTAATGTATTGCGACTGTGTGGGCGAACAGTGATCGAAACGATAGGTTGTGATTTCGACCTTGGCTTGCAGAATTCATTTATTCCTGCAATTTATATATATCAATCTCAATTAGTTATTAGAAAAATATATATTTGCTTCATCCATAGTAAACATTTTTAATATTATTAAAAAGCAACTTATTTCCTAAATTAAAACGCAGGTGTTTTTTTTTCAAGAACTGTATTACTCAGTTTTGTAAGTATGCCTGGAATTTAACAGTAGTGTGAACTAAATATCTAGGGTTACATTATACTCGTTCTTGCATATTTAACAGTTAGAAACAAAATTGCCTTATGTAGAATTTTCTCATATCAATAAGTGCATGTTTCAGATTTCACATCATTTATTAACTGATTTATTAACTAAGTAATACATTACCCCCACCATAGCGTGAGGTGAGAATAGAGCTTCTGACGCACAATTACCTCCCCTCACTTTTTTCTCATAAATACACGCGTGTAAATAACTCCGCCTTTCCTCATAAGCGCGCTAAAGAAATCTTTGATTACCTCCTCCCTCTACTTTTCTATAGAGTACGCCTTAATAGATCATAGTCGGCGGGCGACCAATCGTAATGCCTGTGTATTTCCAATATTTTCATCATTTCTTAACCGGCCGCCATGACTTTGACGGTCCGAGGCTTTCTTAAAGGTCTTGCTGGTAAGTTTTGATTCAATTGAACCAAGTTATTAGCCTATATCGCAACCGTGCCGTTGTAGCTTTCCATACTAACGGTAACGACACTTTGCCTGTTCAGTGTCGGCATGTTAAGCCTCTTTGCCACAGACGTCGCCACGATTTCCAGGTCTCCGGGTGCACCTAACATCTTTCAATACAAGCTAAAATTTCCCCCTCCAAGGGGGTTACCTTGTAAGCCAGCAGAAAGTTACCCTAGCTATGACCACTAGAGGCAGACGCTGTGCACTGATACACATCAAGCGCAAGATGCAAAAATTCCATAATCAATTTAAAAACCATACACAAGCATAATATGTGTAAAAGTCGAGAGTAGATACGATATTTGTGACCCAAGATCTAGCACACCTTTGCATAGGATATGTCAAAAACACAAATCGTTTTGAACAACTTCACCTTTGTCTATTTGTACTGTTATTTTGTTTTAGTATTGACAAATCAGAGACGTCCATTGTCTTGTCATTTGGCGAAACAATTACTTTTCAACAATTCTACAAAAAAGACCAAAAATGTTATTAAAACTTGATACTCGGGAATTTTCCTTTTCTAGTTTAAAAAAGTTTTAAATGCCACAGATGACGTTAATGAAAATTTAGAAAAGGCATTTGCAACTAATGTACGGTGCGCCGTTGCTTTGCAAATTTTGCCTTGGAAAATGTACCTCGTGGGTGGCCAACTACGACTTTAAACAATGAAGAGTTACGGCAAGAAGTTGAAAATTGTCAAATTTACTGGAAGACTTTGCAGAGATATTCGACATATCAATAGGTAAGTAAGTCGTTGTCTCAATCAGTTAGGAAGGTTAAAAACTCAACAAATAGGTTTCACACGAATTAACGACTGCAAACAAATTGTGACAATTTGTAATTACCTACTCAGAACCATACCGTACCATTTCTTCAACGCAACCTGCGATGAAAAATGGATGCTGTATAACAATTGCAATCCTTCTGGACAATGTTGGATGGTGCTGAAGATCAAGGGCATTAAGCGAGAGCAACGAATCAACGCACTGCCTGTTCGTTGGCAACATATATCAATGCTAAGAGGGATTATTTTAATGAATAAATAGCTGATCTTTAGAAGCCCGAAACTAGTTAAAGTTAGATAGTGTAAACAAAAATATCGATTTACGCAGGTATTCCCCGGCATAGCGCTTTGACCTTCTAGAAACACTTTCCATACCCTCTCTCTGAGTTAGTCGGCAATATTTATCTTGTTTTAGTCGAGGTCAACGGTAAACTTCCGAATTACAAAATTTTGGGTCTCGAAGAAATTTCATATCCATTTTTCTGGACCGAATAGTACTTAACCAATGAAAAAAATTCATCAAGTCTACGTAGACCATAATGGTTTGGTTTGTGCCGTATCTAATTGTTAAAGTATTTCCCTATAATATTTATTTAATTCTGAAATGCCTCCATTTCGAATGGACCTGCACCTTGCCAAAGTTCTAAATTACTAGAACAGGTGAAATGGCTTGCGTGTTCTAATGAGCTAAAGAGCCAAACTACAGGTCCAACCAAAGTAGTAGGGTCGTTAGTAAGGAACCAGACTAAGACAGGTTCCCGAAAGAGGGCAGCGGCTCTTTCGGTACTTAGATTGGCAGAGACTATAGGGGTCGGTATGACAGTCTAAGACACACTACCGCGATGTGCAAGGCAACGGGAAACCACCACATTACCTTCCAAGTACACAGCGTACTTAAATTGAAATAAACATGATGGCATTCTCTGGGGTAAAAGATTTCGGAGTTAAAATAGTCCCCCATTCGGATCTCCGGGAGTGGACTACTTTGGAGAATGCGATCGGAAAGTTCAGAATAAGAGTTGGGAACATTTTGCGAGTCGGAGCGTGAAATGTTAGAAGTATGAAGCAAGTAGGTAAGCTAGAGAACTTAAAACTGGAAATGAATAGGTTATTACTAGACATAGTAGGGATCAGCGAAGTTCGTTGGCCAGGGGCAGGGGATTTTTGCAGTGGACTTCAGGATAATTCATACAGTAGCAGCGGAAGGAAATTTGGGTGTGGGGATAGTTTTGCGAAAAAAAGATAGGATACTGTGTAGAAAATTACTTACTTACTTACGCGGGAGGAAACGTCATAATAGAAAATGTAGAGAAAGTGGGTAGATGGCAAGAATATATAGGGAATTTATATGCAGAAGAGGAACTAACAGCATTAGAACAGGAACCAGACATTGAAAATGAAGACTTGGGATATCCTATACTTAGAGATGAGTATGAATTAGCATTAAAGGGTCTGAAAAATGGCAATGTGCCAGATACAGATAAGGTGCAAGTAGAAACTCTAAAAGCCACTGGACAAGCAGTAACAGAACGTCTCTTCCAACTTGTAAGCTATATGTAGGAGACAGGCGAGATACCCAAAGATTTCAAACGCAACATCATAGTAACTATACCAAAAAAGAAAGGCGCGGATAGATGTGAAAATTTTCGAACAATAAGTTTGATAGCACACGCGTCAAAAATATTATCTAGAAGTGTACAAAGACGAAGGGAAAAACGAGCTGAAGAGATATTAGGAGAAGATCAATTTGGGTTTAGCCGAAACATGGGAACACGGGAGGCTATCTTAGCTCTGAGAGTGATGATGGAGAAAACAATAGTAAAAGGAGAAAACGTGTATATAGGGTTTGGAGATCTGGAAAAAGCATTCGACAATGTAAAATGGAAAAAAATGTTCGAAATACTGAAAAAGATTGGAATGAGTTATAGGGATAGACGAATAGTACATAGCATATACAAAGAGCAAACAGCATTAATAGAATTAGAGCAGGAACGTAGAAAAGAAAACATTAGGAAAGGGGTGAGAAAGGGATGTGCCCTATCCCCATTAATTTAATTTGTACATTGCAGAGGCAATAAATACTGTCAAATGCAGGAAGACATTTGGAATTAATATGCAGGGACAAAAGATTGATGAGCTTAGATTTGCAGATGATATAGCGGTATTAGCATCTAGCAAGGAAGAGTTAGAAGTTGCTCTTAATGAAATGACAATGGTTCTAACAGAGAGATACAGTATGAGAATTAACAAAAATGAAACTAAAGTACTAGTATGCAAAGGAGGGGAAAATAAATAAAAAACAAGAATGCAATTAGGTAACAAGAACTTACAAGAGGTTAAGGATTTCTGCTACCTAGGTAGTCAAATAACGCAAGATGGGAAAAGCGCAAAAGATATAAAACAAAGATTAGCACAAGTTCGTGCTGCATTAAGCAAGAAAAAGCAACTACTGTATTCAAAGACAACAAACATAGAAACGAGGAAGAGATTGCTTAAAACATATGTGTGGAGCACAACACTGTACGACTGTGAAGCCTGGACAGTAGGAGAAGCGGACAAGGAAAAGGTAGAAGCCTTTGAAATGGGGTGCTACAGACGTATGATGAAGATATCCTGGACGGACAAAGTTAAGAACGAAGATGTACTAAAAATGGTAGGGGAAGAAAGAAATATGTGGAAAACGGTAAAAAATAGGAGAGATAGGAAGATAGGCCACATATTACGGCATGAGGAAATAGGACGGAATATATTAGAAGCAGAAATAGGAAAAAGAGAATTAGAGGTAGACCTAGGTTAGACTACTGCACACAGATAGTGAAAGATGTAGGCTGTAGGAATTTCAGGGAAATGTGTAGGCTAGCTCAGAATAGAAATCAATGAAGGTACGCATCCAACCAGTCCCAAGATGGATGAACTAATGACGAATAAAGTAACTGTACTTAAACATCAGGATTATTATAAGCAACTACAAGTATTGGTTGGACAATATTCTCGAATAATGTTAATTGTGTGTAAGGATTTACTGGAATATAATTAATTCAGCAAATCTCTAAGTGCTGGGGGATCTTGGCAGCCACAGGCTGCTTAACTCCCATCACTGAATCTCGGTGAAATAGGACTTAAAATTATGAAGCAATAGAAGGGGGATTGAATTATATATAGGCTGTGTGAGAATTTCATGGAACTATGTACGCTAGTTCAGAATATAAATAAGTGCAGGTACGTATCCAACCAGTTTTGAGACAGAAAACCTAATGACAAAAAATAAGTGCAGATAAATCTGATGATTAGTATATACAACTACAAGTGTTGGTTGTGAAATATCTGCAACTAATGTTGACTGTGCGAAAAGATATATTGGAAAAATATTAAATCGGTAAATGTTCAAGTGCTGGGGGAACTTGGCAGCCGCAGGCTGTTTACCCCCCTTCACAACCACTGAATGTTGGGGAAATAGGATATATAATTGTAAAACAATAGAAGGTGACCGAACTGCATCTAACAAGAATGAACAGCGCATATGATGAAAGACAATAATCAGAAACAAGAATAAAATTGTTGAAAGCATATGTGTGGAGCACAGCACAGTATGCCTATGAAATACGGGCAGTAGGAAAAGCAGACAGAAAAACGGTTGCCTGTTGTGTTTCAGATGTATGAGGATGATAGCATGGACAGACAAAGCTAGTAACAAATAGGTTATAGAAATAGTAGGGGAACAAGGATATCTGTGGAAGAAATAGAAGGGCAGAATATGTTCTAATGCATTTTTGGGAAATAGTATGGGATATATTACAAGCAGAGATATGAAAAAGAGGTAGATGTAGACCTAGATCAGATAGTGATAGATGCAGACTGTGCAAATTTCATTGAAATGTGTAGGTTAGTTCAGAATAGGAAACAATGAGGGTACGCGTGTAACCAGTTCCAGGACTGAAGACCTAATGATGATCTGAAATTCTATTAAATTTTTTCGATGTAAAAAATTTGAATGATTTAAACTATTGGAGTCTCTACATTTCATCATTTCTCTTCAAACATTTGCAAAATAAGCTAATATATTTATAAATTCGTGTGGGTTTATTGAGCACGTAGGAGAGCTTGTCTGGTATGTTAGTGTTGGTCTATTGGATCTTCAGACAGTTTAGTATATTAGTTAGAAGTATCAGGTCGTTTTTCAATATGAAATGTCCTATTCTTTTACATAAAATAAAACTAATTTATTGCCTAAAATAATCACTCTTGGCATCGATAGTATGTTGTCAAGGAACAGGCAATGCCTTTCCTGCTCCCGCCTAATGCTCTGGATCTGCAACACGATTCAGTCATTGCCCAGAAGCTTTGCGATTGTCGTAGCGCATCAATTTTTCCTCGCAGGTTACAATGGGTTGGAGAAATGTTAATGGTATGGTTCTGAGTAAGCAATGAAGTTGACCTTGTAATTGTTACGATTTGTTTGCAGCCGTAACTCGTGTGGAACCCATTTATTGAGTGTTTACCTTCCCTAGCTGATGAGGACTTTCACTACTTATTGATACGTCGAATATCTCTGCAATTCCACGTATTTCCAACTTCTTGCTGTAGCCCTTCATTGTTTAAGATCGTAGTGGTCGTCCACGTGTTCATTTTGCAAGGCAAAATTTGCGAACCAACGGCGCGCGGTACGTTCGTAGCCGCTTCAATGGCATTTAAAACTTTTTTAAATTGGAAAAGGAAAAATTGCTGAATATTATGTTTTGACGACATTTTTGAAACTTTTTTTTATAAAGTTGTTGAAAAGTAATTGTCCTAAATGACAAGAAAATGGATATTTGTTATGTCCAACCTGAAACAAAACAACAGTGCAAATAAACCAATGTTGCACTGGTCCGCTCTTGTAGTAGATATCTTTTTTGTGTTAAAATTTCTTAGGTGTAAGTTTGGTGGGGTTGTAGATGCAATACGAAGCGGTCGCGCCCGGATGCACGGGGCTCTACGTCACTGTATTCGCATACAATTTAATTAGTAAACCTTGTTAGTGTAGAGTACTACAATAATTAAATAGTGTGGTAGTGATTAGCCACTTTTGCATTACATTATTTCGTGGGATAACCTGTAACATAAGTCTGTAGCTATAGTATTTCTTTATTAGCAACGCCACATATCTGTAGCCGTTGTTATTTAACCTTGGCGTTGCTATTATATTTACAACTTCGTGCAGGATATTATTGTATTTAACTGTATCTTGGTTGATTTGTTTATCAAGATTACGATAAACTTACATAACGAAACGACGAGTTGTTAATTGCTTCTAACAGGTAGTAACCATATGAACTACCAGAATCCACAAGTTTAGCAGGGCTAATATCATAAGAGCAGCGACTCCTCGTTCGATATTTTAATATCCCTTGTTCGTAGATGGTACAAGGGAACGTTGTTCAAACCGATTTATGCATTTCAAGTGTAATAAATCAGACATATCAAATGCAAAGGCCTAAAATATTGAGTTTGTTAGGTCTGAGGTCACAAACACAGTATCTATTCTCAACTTTTACACATATTTTACTTGCGCATTAATGGGATTTTTGCATCATGCATTCATTTCTGTTTACAGTATTTGTTCCTGCTCATCTGCGATTCTAGCAGTTATGAGAACCTTTTGAAGTTGTTAACCTCAGTAGCAGGCAAAAACCTGGTATTTACTTTCAGTTTTAATTATAAATATTATTACTCAACTAAATAGAATTACAGAATGTTGCTGCTTTATTATAGTTCAGGAAATTGCTTCAAGGTTTCCCTAATTTGTGGAGGAAGATGCATAGTTTTGCACACTTTTGCCAATTTGCGGTTTTAACGAATTTAACCAAATCTTCCGGAAATATTTAAGTGCAAAAATGAAATAACCGTGACGTATCTGGAAATAATTAAACTTAATTAATTATCTTTCAATGCTTCTACAATCCATTTGTAAAATTCTGTTTTTTTTCTGCTTAGGAATTTACTCTACAATCATTTTAAGTTACAGCTTCAATCCCAGACGTTTTGATGGAAACTTCAAAAATATTTTCTTCTCGTTTATCTTAACTGCCAGGGTATTGTAAAACATTAATTTAGGAATTTCAAGATAGTAATCCAAATCCGGTGGGGTAGAATTCTTTTATAGCCGAAGTGTATTGCTCACTTTTAAAGCGTACCCACTAAAACTACTCCCCTACTGGGCGCATCTGTCAAACGGTTTCGCCATACTGAAGCCTAAAAGGCTTGTGCTGATCCTGGTTAATTCTCATACCCAGGCGGCAAAGTCTAAACCCTGTATTAAGACGGACAGGTGCCTCGTCGAAAGTGTATCAACTTCATTCGGTTCTAAATTTGGTCTTCCGAATAAACGCTGTTTTCTTCTTCAAGGTCCCAGGTTCGAATCCCGACGCGGTCCGCTTGATAAATGTTAGGCGACCATTTTTCACAAAAATACATCCTCATTCGGATGAGAGGTTGAACGGAGGTCCCGTGTGAGAGTGTTGTCACGTACGTTAAAATCCTACCTTGCTCGGAACAGCAATGGTTCGCAAAATTCAAAATTTTCCGGTAAAAAACTTGCTTCCTGGCCGGGTGAAGCATTGGAGAATCAAATGTAGCGTCTTCTTTCTTCCAATGTCTCGCAACTGCATAATGCATATTTACATTGCAGTCTCCGGTTCGAAATCTCCGTTATATTTACGCATTCTCTGTAGGTGAACCTTGACAGATGTATGTTCTGTCGGAAACCCCACGGTGGTCGCCCTGCTTGGGCAAAGCAGTTCGTGATTTCTTTTTCTATTAGGTTCTTTTAACAGCGCCTTGTTGTGAGCCAGTTCTGGTCTATACTGAGTTAGTGTTGGTTGCACATCCACTCGCTATTATAGCTGTGGAGCGCAGATTTTGTGACTCCCAAGGTAGGTTTTGGACCAATAAACGGTCATTGTGCACCCTATTTTGCTCGTTTATCTGCAACTTCATTACCCTCGATTCCTTGGTGACATTGAACCTACTCTAACCTCACAATGTTCTGCTGTGCCAATCCATAAGTGCCACAGTATATTCCCATACCAGTCGTGATGACACATTCTGACTTGGTTGAACCTTAAGTGCTGTCTGGTTGTCAAACACAATATAGATTTGCCTTCTAAAGGAGGTTCCTCTTTTGCTAATCCGCACACTTTAAAGTAAGGCGTATATTTCCGTTTGAAAAACGGTGGCAGAAACCCCTAAAAGGAACCTTATTCGAGTCTCCGGTCTCTCTCTAAAGAATCCATATCCGAAACCGGAGTCGCCTCTAGAGCCTTACATGTACCAGACCATGCTGCCCGGAGGTAGGCTACCCTTCTTTCAGAGTGTCTCAGGCTGACGTTGGGAAGTCATTTATTTGGTCCGTACTCATCTCGACTAGATACCTCCAATTTCTCCCAAGCAATCTCGTATGTTTCGTTTCTCAAATAGGTCTGGGCGTAACGCTTTCGAGTCTGTACAGCCCTGGTCTTGCTTCACCTACTACCAGCTGGTGTAGTGGGGAAAGGGCAAGGAAAGTTTCTAGTAGCAGTGGGCGTAGAACACATCGCCCCTATATTGCTTAGACAGGCCAATCTCTGGATCCTATTTAGCTTAGTTTTGTGTCTATTTGCTCAAGCTTGGGCTACCACACCCAGGCTACGTATGTTATCGTTGGTCTGACCTCTCTAGTGTACAGCCAGTACACCATGTTTAGTTCTAGTCCCCAGGATTTGTCGCAAATGCGTCTGACTAGTACCAAAGAAATTTCCGTATCACCTTATCAGTCTGTTGGTTCCACGTGAGTTTGGAATCTAAACTGACCCCGAAATACAACACCTTGCCCGACAAATCAATTTCGATACAGTCAAGTAAAAGGGGTGTAATGCCCTCAATCTTCCTTCTTCTCGTAAAGAATACTAAGGTGGACTTTAGAGTATTAACTTTGAGGCGTTTCCCTGTTGCCCACTTCTCACTGTTTTCGGGCTCTTTTGCATACGGTTCCTGATAATACAATTGTGTTTACTCTCCACTAAGACCACCAGATCATCAGCATAGCCTAGCGGGGCAAAACTTTACCTAGTCAGCTCATCTATAACGAGGTTCCACAACAAGGGAGACCTCTCCCTGATGACAGCTCCTTGTCATCCGGACCCACCACACAAATCTGTGAGTACCGCTTTTTTTCTTAGCATGTAGTCTATTGTCCTTCAGCAAGTCTTCTCTATTTCAAGTGACCTTGTAACCAATGAGCGGGAGCTAAATAAAGTATCGTCAAAGATTCCTTCAATGTCCAGAAAGGCATCTAGAGGGATCTCTTCGTTACCTATAATCTTTTCCACCCTGAAAACAGGTAGTGGAAAGCTGTTTCTGTTGAAGATTTTGTTTTAAAGACATACTTGTTTGGTTATAGTGGGGTTTGCCAAAACACCCGCGATGTGCCTGTCAAGCAGTTTTTCCGTCGTCGTATGAAGAACGGACATAAGGCTGGTAGGCCTATAAGTTTTTGCCTGCGAGTGGTCCGTGCGGCCAGCTTTTATATGAATACTACACTACTTAACCTCCATATGTGCGTGATAAAGTGGTACCAACCTAGTCTTTAGAACTCTGCAGATCAAGCACAGTAGACGGTCAGATCCATTTTGTAACGTGGTTAAGAAAATCATGTCCGTGTCGGAAGATTTGTATGGTTTAAAAGTATTTATCGCCCATTTTGTTTTGTGAAAGGTAATCACTTTCTTCGCTGCAACCCAGTCCTCCTGAGATGCCCTCCCTTTGGAGGCGTCAGGTCCCTGAATTTGTCACTCAAAAGGTGATTGTTCCAAATCTGTCGAGCCAGGAAAGTGAGTCCGGTGCAAAAAAGCCATCATCTCTTTCCCATTCCCGGTATAGCGCCATCTCTCATAGACAGCGAGCTAATTGAGCGCTAGGTGTTCTTCGAGAGAATCCTTTGGCGTCTGGCACACTCGAGGTATTTTTCGACATCCTCGTAGTGTCTCCTCTACGATTCTCTTGGCTTTTCTCGGAGCTTTCTTGTGCTCGGTAAGAGTCCCTTTTTACATCTCCCAGTTACCTGCTATTTTCCTTTATTAAACTTATTTCTCGCCCGTTCCCTCAGTTATCTGAGTTTAGAGTTACACCACGGAACCTTCCTTGTATGCTGAAATTACCGCGTCGGTAATGTACTTCGTGGCCGCTTCAATATTCAGACAGGTTTTCACTGTTTTCACTGCTTCGCTCATAAGGTACCGTTCAAGGTTCACCTTATAATTACGTTAGTCGGTGTGCCAACGTCCTTAGAAGCAAAGAGAATATAGAAAATTTAGAAGGAGTGGATAGCCATTAGCCTAGAAACTTATGCATCAGCAGAAATAATCCTTATCAAAATCAAGCGGGTTGATAGAAAACTTTGAACAAAGAACATATTACAATTGATGAATTAACGAAGGAAATAAAAGGATTCCAAACATAAACTGGCAAGTAAAATTGATATAACATTTTCGAAATAGAATAAATCGGAAATGTAGAATAGAACAAGCAAGTATGAATGGATTAGTGGAATGTAAGGAAATTGAAAGAAATGATTGTTGATAAAGTAAGTAAAGCATATTAAAAAAGTAAAATAGAGCTTTGGTAAAAGTAAAACATACAATAATAATTTATTAAAACAAGGATGGAAAACCTTTATTTCATAGTAAATAAAAGGTAAGTAGCTAGACAAGGTACACTGAGGAGCTACATAAAGGAAATGAATTGAAAGTTGATATATTAGAAAAATAAAGTGTTGAAATGGATGAAAAAGGAGATCCAATTTTAAGATTTGAATTCGAAGGTCATTAAAGGATTTCAATATCGATAAACTAGACATGAGGATTGCAGAACAACGCAGTATGCGTTAAAAGATTTTAATTCGCATTCGTTACAGAATAATAGAAAGAAAAGTAGTAGACGAGTTAAAATAAGAGGAATTTTAGTTTTAGAAAACATAAGGGTACAAGAAAATCAGTTTTGTACCTAAGATGTGTTACGTGCTAAATTAACGTTAGTTACTTGAATTTAATTTACTCTCCCAAGAAGACGTAACAATAATTAATGCACCAGCTAGCTTTCAATATTGAGGGGTGGGTTGTATAATAGCAAATGCAAATCTTTTTAGGGGTATACAAACTTCAACACTTTACCTTACACCTGCTTGAAAAGGTCTTTGAACTTTCTGTCCAATAAAAGTCATTGAGCTTCAATCCACCTGATTTCAGTATTGCTAGACGATAGGTGGTCTAAGAGACAATTTAAATGGATTTTTTTTCTACAACAAGGTGGTTGGAGCCATGTGTACACTTTTTCGCACCTACTAATTTAAAATAAACACAAATAATACGAAAACTCTAAGTCTTTCATCTAACCTATATTATCCAAACATGAATATTACAGTATTTAACAAACACAACAAATAAACTAAGTTCTAGCTCTAATTGGCCAAAAATGAGTGTATTTAAATGAAAAGAAATATCTAAATTTATTCATTTATAGTTATCTAATTTATTTAACTGACACATAGAAATTTATGCAAATACAGTTGTGAAGTTTGTTTGTATTAGGATTTGCTGTTACATTGCGCTTTTAACTAAGCGTGCACCAATGTAAAAGTTTTCGTAATTCCAATGAATTTTATATAACCAATAAAATATACATCAGCATGAATATGTAGCACGTGGAAAACAATAATTCTAGAGCCTGTAGGTTGTTAATCTGATACAATGCTCAAGCAACTTTGTCGGGCAGAACAAAGATAGAGTTGTAAGTAATCCACTAAAGGAAAGCATCGACATTTTTCTCAGATTCGCGATTACTTTCGTGTTTAGGAGCTTCTTTCACTACAAACCCGAATTAAGCGACTTTGTCGTGCAGGAAAAAATGGAGTTGTCAGTAATCCAACTGGTGATGAAGAAAAGCATCCATTTTAGGAACAACTTTCACATGTAACGGCACGTTTCTGAAATTCGCGATACTTTCGCGTTTGGGAACTGTTCACTACAAACCCGAATTTTAAAACTACCGTTACGAATTACTCGACCTTGTCAGTCGACTAACTGAAGATAAAAGCCTGAATGAAAAGATCTGAGTGATCCTCTCGATTATGCTCTATCGGTATTTATAAGTTATACATTTCAGGTGATTACCCAATTTCCCTCGTTTACACGGTTTGTACCCCTTCAACTGTCTTAAGGTCGAGGTCAAGAGTATTTTTATGTGTGAAAGCAATTATATGCATTCCCACAGTTTCTATTTAACGCCCACAGCTGTGTCATTGGTTGGTCAGTACGCCTTAAATTTTATGTTGTTTTATGAGTTTCTGTCTGTTTGAGTGATTTACAATGATTTGTATGAATATTTGCGAACACACTTTCCTAGGCTTGGTAATTTTCTGAAATGTGTCGGTATTTTTCTAATTTAATATGCCTATCGTGAAGTTCCAATTTGTATGCCTGGTTGTAAAAGAATGTACTATTTACTTTACGATTTATGTCCTGGTGTAATATTGTAATGAAATAGCCATGTTATAAATGTTAACCATACAAGTCTCTATAAAATTTTAAGAGTATTTTCGCGCTACACCTCATTTCACTAACTTAAATTAATACATGCTTTTCTATTTACGAATGTATGCTTAATTAACACAGCGTTACAGATTACTAATGAGAGGTACAAAAAGAAGAAAAACTGACGTATTTGTTTTTTGCTGTCTCGGTGACATAATGCCGAAAGGTAATCCAATTCAATCAAACTTGTTCAAGTTTATTTTAAGCTTTTAAAAGTACGTTTGACAAGTAACATACAGAAAATGAAGAGGTATATAAAAATCTATGTTCAAAATGGATTATTAAAAAATATTATCTGGAGAGATACCTAATCAGGTACATTACGACATATTCAACTGCAAAATCACGTATGGGACAAATTATGTTCGGTTTCTTACGAGAACGTGCGTAGAACGAGCTAATCTAAACAAAACTTCTTCTCCATTAGCGGCAGAAATATTTGTAGACAAACTTACGTAGATGATGTGTTGGGTGGAACAAACGCGTCGGAATACTTATTCCAACTGCAACGGAAAGTGTCCGCCTTATTTTTACAGTCTGTAAGATTTATTTTACACAAATGGAACTCTAACAATAAGTCGTTATATATGTCTTTACAAACTGAAAATCAAAGGTGTTAAGTGTTTTTGGAATCCAATTTCTGATTCAATTTGATATGTGCATCAGACTTAATTGGAAAAAGCATATTCAGATAACCTGAATTCCCATGCACTGTCAGGAATTATTATAAATAGTTTATTATGTATTTTGTGTGAATGGAATGTTAGATTGGACGTTTCTCACGTTTTGAAATGTGCGGCATTACTTCAATCAATGAGAGCGTGCGATATAGAAGAGGCGTTTTTAAAAGTTAGTGTAAAATATACGCCATGATCAGTAGATTACCTTGAGCTACCTCATCGAATAGAAGAGTGACGAGTCAGTGCGTTTAATGCAGTGAAATTACTACCTGTCCTCTTTTAAATACCTTATCTGTAGTCCGGATTTGTAGGTTAGCAACAAACTTCGCTGCAATTTGTTGAAAAAAGATCAAAGACCCACCCGACCCGGACGTAAGTTTAGATTAACAATAGCCGAAATACAAGGCTCGAGTATTTGGCTATTTTATGTTACTAATTAGATTTGTTTTGTATTGAAAATCTGTGTTAAATTGTTACGCCCTCTGTATAACCACGCTAGAAATTTATGAACGTTTACCTACACTACCGTTTTACCTTTCAACTTGACGAATGATACAGCAGCAGAACTTGATTTGTAGACAAACTTTTCAAAAACGAATACTTTTTTCAAAGTTACGTTTAATCTCAATCACATTGTTTAAAAAATTGTATTTTTAAAGTTTAACTTTATCGTGATAACTTCTTTACTAATACTAAAGCAAACAATCTAATAGTTGCAACGATAATTATTTTAATTTGCATTTATTCTAATAGTTAGTGCTAAATAAATATGAATACGCTTTCGAATGACTTCACATTGAGCTTTGAAATCAAACATTGTTACTATGCACCTGCAGTTATTATTTGGTGAGGAATACAAATAGGGTAATTATTTATCGCACATAAAAGATAAGCACTCGCGATAAATCACCTGACACCACTGTCTAGCCAGATATATCTTATCTCTACAAATTTGGGGGTACTTATTATATAAAATAATCTTTGTCTACATAATAGTGGAAAGATAAATAAATCCGTGTGCCTTCTTATACGTGACGGAAGTCAGAGATGAAAACCTCTAAGAAAGGAAAAGGAAAAGATAGATGTATCTTGTAAAGTGGTTGTTACTCCGTAAAAGATTTATGTAATGAACAACAGTGGTACTAAGTAGGCATAAGGTGGGGAGAGATGCCAAGATTACTTTTAAAAACTACTACTCGTAGAATGCACAAGGATACCAGCAAGAAAAAAATATAGATAATATGGAATGGAGGGAGGGAGGAAAATAACAACGCAAATAATAATGTAATGCAAAGTTCCATCTAATTTTAAGATACAAGGTCGCTGAAATTAAAAGTATTGGTAGGTTGAATCATACAGCTAAAAAAATCCACATAGGAGATGAGACAGAAAAGCAAATTTAATGTTTTACACAACGTGGAGAAGCAGAAAAATAGCACTAGTCACAAAAAGGAGATCATGCCCTGCCTTAGTGTCTGAGACGGGTATCGGCTAGCAAATTTTGAGTTTTTACGTCCCAGATGTGACGTCAATTGTTAGTATCGGTATAAACCCCTCAACCCTTACATAATAAATTTTATGATTTAGGTATGCAAATTTCTCAAAGTTATAACAGATTTTACTTACAAGTATGTCATTCTACGGCTGGGTTAGTTGCTCAGGTTCGCACGGCCCGGTTCTCGCAGTTTTCTTGACGTGATGCTAGACGATCACAGCTGTTTTACACGTATTTACACTATTAGATCATTCTAAACCTACAATGCAACTAATAGTTTATAACCCATTTAAGGCCGGATCCATGAAACAGGAGGATTACTTAACTTTTAAACCAAGCACAGTAAATTTAGTGAATATAAGAAATGGAAACTGGTTATCCAATAATTGATAAGGCGTGATACGCGTTAATTCATTTAACACGTAACAATCGCAACAAAACAGAAAAAAAAAGCCCTCTTGTTCTCACAAATCAGGACATACTTTAACGTCCTTGATAGCTAAAGTTTTTGAGGCATCACCTGATTTTTGTTGAAACCACCCGCACTAAATCGGGAAATGGAAAAATAAAAGTAGCCACTAATTATTCGACTACCTCAATATTGCGCGCCCAGATATTTCTTGCCGCAGTTTCCGTTAGCAACAGTTTTCATCGGAAAACGAGAGACATTCCTTAACCTAAAATTGTACAGTTCTAAATTAAATTATAAGTTTTAAAATAGGATAGGGGAAAAAAGCGAAACGGCATTTTACCGCGTACTTGTTAAAAAATTGAAAAAATAAGCTGGGTAGAGAGGGGTAAGAACAAGAAGGCGTTGTAGCTGGTTAAAACAGGCAGAGCGATTTTGGGATGATAAAGAAAAAAATTAATGAAGTCGATATTGCAGTTAAGGAACCTTGTTGCATATTAAGAATGTGTTAGGCATTATGATAGAAGAAACGGAAAATAAATAAAAAAAGAAATTAGCTGATTTGGAATGAATAGAGGCATCGATTGAAAATAAGAATGGCCCAAAATGAAAGTATTAAATTCTCAAAAGGATTAAAACCGAATTAATTTAGAGCTTGTCAAATGATAGAACCGTTGCAATGACTCTAACCTTATTTTAATATATCTTAATATCTAAAAATTACCTATTAAATATTTGAAACGAGTTCTTCAAATTATATTCGTTGGCCAGTCTTATTATTCTTGCCATAGGAACAATCCAGCAAAAGTTACCTTTTGCTTGAAAAATGTTAGGCAAATATTTTTCGCATAAATACGCCCTCGTTTGGATGAAAAGTAAAATGTAGATCCCATGTGTGAACAGTGTCGCGCACGTTATAGATTCCTACCTTACTTGAAATACAAAAGTTTGGCAAAATTCAAAATTTCCAGGTAAAAAACGCGCTTCCTGGCCAATAAAGTACCTCCGGGTGAAGCAATGGAAAACGAAATGTATAGAGGCCAGAATGGGCGGCTTTATGGATCAGACAGGTTCGTGTATGACTTCTGATCCCAAGGTCCTGGGTTCGATTCACGACATGGACCGCCTGAAAAATGTTAGGCGAGCATTTTTCACAAAAATACACCCTCGTTCAGATGAGAGGTAAAATGGAGGTCTCGTGAGTGTGTTGCCACGCACGTTAAAGATCTACACTTGCTTGGAACAGCAAGGGTTTGACATAATTCAAAATTTTCAGTTAAATAAAACTCGCTTTCTGGCCGATGTAGTACCTTCGGGCGAGCATTGGAAAATCAAACGTAGGAGGTCAGAATAAAGAATTGTTAAGTGCTGACAACAAAAAAGCAAATCATCTCGTTTTTGCAATTTTGAAATATTTTGAAACAGAATCTTCTCCCCAAGTTTTGTTTTGCAACAAACTAGGATGTTATACTTTTAGTTGTTATTAAATTTAATTGACCACCTGTAGCTTCAGTTTGATTTCGTTAAATGTGGTAGATAAATTAGTCTTATAAACTATATTATTGTTTGAATTAATTAAATTAACCTCAAACTATTATTTTTACTGTCCAGGAATTCAAACACTGAATTTAAGAGTGCATAAAATTAATCTAAAGATGCACTTATAGCTAATCAATAAACTTCTGTTTTAGGTAGTAAGTGATCATAATCTTTATCATCTTCAAAACGAAATTGACGAAATAATGACATTTAAGGCATTTCTTGTGATTTTATTAACTGCTCTAGTGAGGTAATGTAGTGAACCATGCAAATGTTCATTAAGATTTTTGGCGACTACATGTTGTTGACGAATGACACAATGTACGGATAATGCATTCGGTATAGCCTGTTTCAAGTATGCCAGAAAGCCTCGATATCGTCCTACCATTACTGGAGCACACTCAATACCAATGGATAAGATATTATTCAAGGGTGCTATTACATATATAATTTTTTAATTCATTAAATATTGCTTCGCCATTAGTATCAGTTTTCAAACATTTAACAAATAACAATTTTTTGTATTTTTTTTTGCAAATTTTACATTAACTAAAAATAAAGTTTTGTTTCCTAGCGACTCTCCAAGCTTTTAACTACTCATGTTCTGAGACATTGCGTAAATTGTTCTTTGTACTTAATTATTACTAGGTGGAGTTTTCCTTATAATATATAACGTTATTTATGCAGCACAATGCGTATTACCTCTGTAGAAAAAATGCTTCTGCTTTGCAGTTTTTGTGCAAAATCTTCTACAAATGCTATAGGATTCCTGTCGGGAATTGTGCGAACGTTTAAAGCCCTGTAGCCTCCACAGGGTCGCCACTCTTTGTTATGTTTGACCACTAAATGTAGAGATGCTGCCTATGGTGATTTGGATGGCCTTGCTATTCCTAACTGGACCGTTGTGGTGAATTTGTCTTTGGCGATTTTGAATTTGTTAGGCGCTAAACTGCGTGGATAGCTGTATACTACGGATCCTTCAGTTATTAGGCTGTGATGTTTGGTAATATTCTTTATTAGCGTGGAAAGACCTTTCAGACGCGTTGTGTCTTAATATTTGGTTAGGACTTTGTGGTCTTTTGAACTGGATACCGTGGTTGATATCTTACTATGTTTATTACTGGCGGGTTGATCTTTGGTTTAAAGTTATGTCAATAACGGTTTTTTTGACGTCGGCGACGAAGAGTTGCCAAGTGAATGGTCGCCTTAACCCCAAACCTAATGTTCATGCGATAGTGCCATATGTGTTTATGATTGTCCAAATTGCTGCGAACAATTGATATTTCATAGATTTGAGTATTCCACTGACCTTGCTTCTTAGGTATACACAGGGGTCTGCACCAGTGTCGATTAAAAATTCCACAGATGTGGTATGATCTTTTATGTACAAGAGGTGTAAAATAGAATGTAGGGAATTATTTGCCTCTAACTCCTGCGTTCGGCGTTTTTCTGGACCGTGGATTTGCAAGGCTGTATACACTTGCGTGCTGTGGCTTCGAATTTGTAGTAGAACCAGCATAACTCTTTTGGTTGTTCCTGCTGCCATGGGTTTTGTACCCAATGTAGTACTTTCGGGTGGAGCATTGGGGACGTGGCCGCAGGCATAGCGGCTCTTATTCAAATTATAATGCCATGGGCTTTGACTATGTTGATATATTCGGAACAATAGTTTTGAAGGACTTTGGCTGCGCTGTTTAGTTACAGCGCTGGAGCTGAACTTTGAGTACTGTTACTTCTTTTGTAAATTTTTCTAAAAGTGTAAAGCTTTTGTTCACAATTGTACTAGTGTGATGTGCAGATTGCGCTTAGTAAAACTGCTATGTGCTTGAGTAGCTAGAATTGCTCGTATTTGTATTGGCAAGCGGCTTAACCAGATTGATTTTAACAATGTATCTGGTACGATTGTTCTACTCACTTGTTGTAGACCTTTCAAGAATTGCGAGAGTTTTCTGTAGCTTAACGTATTGTGTTTTAACAGCTTTCTAGTTCGTTGTTCTTGCGATAATCTTAACTGTTTAATTAATTCGATTTTGATTTTCGTGTATTTGTCGGTCTCGGGCATCTTTTGCGTCTCTCGCTTCTACGTTGGATATTATATACGCGTATTTTGTAGCGTTTTGTGTAATACCACTAATTTCGAAGTTCTGCTCTACTTGGAATAACCATATTTCTGGATCTGCTGGCCAGAACGGTGAATTTCGTACGGCAACCATGTTTACTTGCTCGGTCATTTTAAACGGTTTAAATTGTCTTTAAACATTAGAATTAACCGGTGTTAACTTTGTCGCATTAACTTTTAGATCACGTCGGTGGTCATCAATGTGGTGTTCTAGCTGTCTGGGATCACCTTGTTGTTTCATAGTAATAGCGATCACATTTACTTACAAGTTAAAATATTGATATGGACTTATTATACATTAGCATTAAATGTATGACACGCACAAAGGAACCATTTACAAATGTTTTTGTGTGCGTAATTAAATTGCAAATGTTTTTACCCCTAGAACTGTAAGCACTTTAGTTTGTATAGTTTCGGAACAAGTTTCTATGTTGAAGAATTGGATGTTATGGCTTCACGAGGAAGGCCTGGCTCTGATATGGTGTATGTGATAGTGTCGATTGTTGTAAGTACCCCTGACCCAGGTTACGCTGAATGTAATGCGGCACCTCGTGGCGGTGACTACAGTTGGATTTCCATAGCTTCCGTACCTAGCGAATGATGGGTTGACACTAGCGTACGGCGGCGTTAGTTGGTAGAAATTGAAGAGGGCTGATAACGGAATGCTCTCAATCCTAGCGCACTCGTTGGAGTCACATGCTTTAAGAGGTGGTACTGATGGTCGTGGCTTTGGAAGTGAAACAGGTACAAACCGTGTTATGGCGGGATTCTGTCCGTAGTGTTCTTACAGTTCACTTCATTTTATCCCATTAAATTTAGTGGTCATAACGGGATGATCTGAATGAATACCCGAAGTGTATGAGGAGCTAAGTGACTTCCGTCTTGGCACTATTTTTAAGTTTCGTCCAAGAATGTTCGGTCGCTTTCTTAAAAAGAAAACAAAAATAAGTGATTTGTTCTAAGGTTTGGAGCCGCTTCTATACCTTACATGTGATTTTTCAATGCTCCACCCGAAGGTACTACATTGGCCAGGAAGCGAGTTTTTTTTACCTGGAAAATTTGGAATTTTGCCGAACCCTTGCTGTTCCAAGCAAGGTAGGGATCTTTAACGTGCGTGACAACACTCACACACGGGACCTCCATTTTACCTCTTATCCGAACGAGGGTGTATTTTTATGAAAAATGCTCGCTTAACATTTTTTTTCAAGCGGACCGTATCGGGATTCGAACCCGGGACCTTGATCGTGCTGCTTTTATACCTTACATGTGATTTTCCAATGCTCCACCCGAAGGTATTACATTGGCCAGGAAGCGAGTTTTTTTACCTGGAAAATTTGGAATTTTGCCGAACCCTTGCTATTCCAAGCAAAGTAAGGATCTTTAACGTGCGTGACAACACTCACACACGGGACCTCCATTTTACCTCTCATCCGAACGAGGGTGTATTTTTATGAAAAATGCTCGCTTAACATTTTTCAAGCGGACCGTATCGGGATTCGAACCCGGGACCTTGATCGTGCTGCTTTTATACCTTACATGTGATTTTCCAATGCTCCACCCGAAGGAATTACATTGACCAGGAAGCGAGTTTTTTTTACCTGGAAAATTTGGAATTTTGCCGAACCCTTGCTGTTCCAAGCAAGATAGGGATCTTTAACGTGCATGATAACACTCACAAACGGGACCTTCATTTTACCTCTCATCCGAACGAGGGTGTATTTTTGTGAAAAATGCTCGCCTAACATTTTTCAAACGGATCGTGTCGGGATTCGAACCCGGGACCTTGGACGTAGTAGTTATACACATACCACTACGCTACGGAGCCGCCGCTGCTTTTATACCGGTAGGTTTGTTTGTACTGTACGTTCGGATGGTTATATTTGTATTTGGAGAGGTGGAAAGGTGTTGAATGAGTCTGTTACTGATTGAGGAGTGCTTTATGTGCGCATGCTATTTGTTTGCATGCTGTACGCTTATTGGTGCGTTAGGAGTATGGTTGGTTGCATACTCCTGCACCTGGCCTACAGCCGGTTGGAATAAGCTCTTCAACAACGGTGTGCGGCTTTCTAAACTTTGCAATCCCAACATTCTTCGACATGGTCCATACACTCCCAAATTAATTTCGACTTGTCACAGACCTTCACGAGTCGCAAGTACTTCTGAGAGTCCGTAGAGACTTCCTTGGAAACCACAGTTGTAGATTAAATGCACTAAATGTCTGTATCGTAGCTTTGGCCAAGTAGATGCTGAAAACCATTTAATAATTTCTTGTTAAGCTATATCCAACCCATAAACTTTAGTAACATACATACTTCTGAATTTCATAATACACAGTGTCTCATGTACGAAGGGATACCATTGTTATATCAGAAACGGTATGAGATACATAGTCAGTTAAATGGGAAAGAAGTTGTCTACCTTGAATTATATTTAAATCATTTTAAAAAATCGATATTTTTTCATGCCGTTCTCAAGTTATTCAGGGAAAACCAAAAATGCCATTTTCATTTGTGGGACTTATTAATTCTATTTTAAATAATATCAGAAAATTGAAGATTTTGGACAAAATTTTGACTAACATGGTATCATCAAATCTTCACTGCAACGTTTCGTTCCGTCAAGAGTCCCATCAATTTAATTTTTTAAATACAGGTCTATGTTTCTATTATTATAATTAATAATATTCCTTGTTTAGTTTGAGAATGGGATGAGATAATGTCGATTTTTAAAACTATGGTAGTATACTGCAAAGTAAGCAACTTTTTTCCCATTTATTTATAACTGGCTGTTTCTTAACTTCTGATATAGCAATATTATCCCTTCGTATATGAGAGACCCGCATCGATACCGCAAAATGACATGAAAAAGAGAGTAAAACCATCTCTTATCAAACCAATTTCAGACACAAAGGAAGAGTATGTTGATAAACATTTCTGCCTCGGAGACTTCCCGCGTTTATTATTTCTAATTTTACCGTATTTTTAGGAACTTCCTGTAGATTAGTGTATACGCATTATGTTGTAACAATAATTCTCACGTACAAGTAAACAAATCGCGGAAAAAGTAAAATTTACTATCATTTTGAATTGATTAACTGTTAAGGAAATTAATATGACTAACAACAACGTGATACCTTTGGTAGAGTACCATCGATAAGCGTTTCATTAATAAATTTTGAACTCTAGATACGCACAATTTACCCTTATGCGTGTGACTAGTATGCCCAAGGTCCCGGGTTTGAATTCCGACACGGCCCGCTTGAAAAATGTTAGGCGAGCATTTTTCACAAAAATACGCCCTCGTTCGGATGAGAGGTAAAATGGAGGTCCCGTGTTTGAGTGTTGTCACGCACGTTAAAGATCCTACCCTGCTTGGACCAGCAAGCGTTCAAGGGTTCGCCAAAATTTAAAGTTTCCAGGTAAAAAGAACTCGCTTCCTGGCCAATGTAGTACTTCGGGTGGGACATTGGAAAATCAAATTTAGTGCACTTTAGATATTACATATTATAGATAAGAACACCAACTAAGCTATGCACACCTTATGACGTTGCCATAATTGCGTCCTGGCATTAGTTACGTACTTACAGCTGGAAACAACTGGACTAAATATAATCACAATCAGTTTGATAAAGGATTAATTATTAATTAGGAACGTCTATGCATAGGAACTTACAACCTTTGTTCCAATGGATATCTATCTTATCACTTTGGAATTTGGAACTGCGAGGAGAATGAGAAATGATTCGTTGTTACTAAATCGCTTAATATATTGATACTCAATATAATAAAAATTGAGAATGATATAAATTATTAGGAACATAACCTAACGTAATATTGCGCAAAGTAAATCCTTACGTTTATTACCAAAATCGTAAGGCCAATAGCATAACCCTTATTGTGTAACACTGTTACGTCATGTCTCGCAAGACATAATCTACATATAGGTGCGTGTGAGCACTGTCACATGCGCTTGGAATTTAATCTCGTCAACTAGTTGAAATTCCTAAACGATAGCAACTGGAAAGACCATTTACGTGTTTATTATTCTCTTTTATCATGCAAACGTGATTCCATTCCATTCATAGTACAACAAATTCATAATTTTCTATTTGCTTGTTTCTGGATAAATAAAGTTATCTTTAAATACAACGAACTCGACAAAGAAGCGCATTTAAAAACATTGGGGATTGGGATAGTTGTTTTGTTATCAATCGTTATTTTACAATTAGTGATTTCGCTCAAGGGTAATTCACCCACTTTGAGGTCCTAGACATTTTTTCTTAACGGGCCTTACCCTCTACCACAAACAATACCGCGTACCAAAAATATAAAACAAAACTAAATAATGTGAAAAACTAAAACAAATCTTAAATTTTTATTAATAAAAATATTTAATATACACCAATAAATTTTAGTTTTCTAGAAAAGTTTGAACAATTTATTTATAAATTTTAAAGATTCAAATTTATTTTATTAAATGTCTAACAAAGTTGTTATTTAACTAGAATTGTACAAAGCCGAATGGAAAAACGAGCTGAACAAGTACTAGGAGATCAGTTTGGCTTTCGGCAAAACAGGGGAACACGGAAGGCTATTTTAGCTCTGAGGGTGATAATAGAGAAAACAATAGAACAGTGGGAGAGCGTGTATATAGGTTTGTAGATCTGGAAAAAGCATTCGACAATGTAAAATTGAAGAAAATGTTCGAAATACTCAAAAAGATTGAAATAAGTTTTAAGGATTGACAGATAGTACATAGCCTATACAAAGAGCAAACAGCAGTAATCGAATTAGAGCAGGAACGTAGAGAAGTAAACAATAGGAAAGGGGTGAGACAGGGATGTGCCCTATCCCCATTAATTTTTAACATGTACATCGAAGAGGCAATGAATACTGTCAAATGCAGGAAGAATTTGGAATTACTATGCAGGGACAAATGATTGATATGCTTAGATTTGCAGATGATATAGCGGTATTAGCGTCTAGCAAGGAAGAGTTAGAAGCTGCTGTTAATGAAATGAAAACAGTTCTAACAGAGATACAGTATGAAAATTAACACAAACAAAACTAAAGTACTAGTATGCAGCGGAAAAAAATTAAAAACTAAAATATAAATAAGTAATGGGAACTTACAAGAGGTTCAGAATTTCTGCCACCTACGAAGCCAAATAACACTAAATGGGAAAAACGCCAGAGATATAAAACATAAAACAAAGATTAGCACAAGGTCGTGCTACATTTAACAAGAAAAAGCAATTACTGTGTTCCAAGACAACAAACATAGAAACATAAAAAAAGATTGCTTAAAACATATGTGTGGAGCACAGCACTGTACGGCTGTGAAACTTGGACAGTAGGAGAAGCGGAGAGGAAAAAGATAGAAGCCTTTGGAATGTGGTGCTACAGACGTATGATGAAGATATCATAGACAGACAAAACTAAGAATAAAAAGGTACTAGAAATGGTAGAGGAAGAAAGAAGTATGTGGAAAACAGTAAAAAATAGGAGAGATAGGATGATAGGCCACATACTACGGCATGAGGGAATAGTACGAAATATATTAGAAGCAGAGATAGGAAAAAATAGAGGTAGAGGTAGACCTAGGTTAGACAATTGCACGCAGATAGTGAAAGATGTAGGCTGTGTGAATTTCGAAGAAATGCGCAGGTTAACTCAGAAGAGAAATCAATGGAGGTACACATCCAACCAATTCGAAGATGGAAAACCTAATGATGAAAAAAATAACTGTACTTAAACCTGGTGATTATTATAAGCAACTACAGGTATTGGTTTTGCAATACTCTCAACTAATGTTAATTGTGCGAAAGGATTTACTGGAAAACTATTAATTCAGCAAATGTCTAAGCGTTAGAGGATCCTTAGCAGCCACAGGCTGTTTAACCCCCTTTACATACCGCTGAATCTTCGTGAAATATGGCATATTATTAGGAAACAATATAGAGGGAAACGAGCTGTATCTAGACTGTGGGAATTTCAGGGAACGGTGTAGGTTAACTAAGAATAGAAATAAGTGAAGGTACGCGTCTAACCAGTTTCAAGACGGAAAACCTAATAACGAAAAAAAATAATTGCACTTAAATCTGATGATTATTATAAATTACAGGTGTTGGTTTTGAAATATTTTCAACTAATGTCGATTGTGCGAAAGGATATACTGGAAAACTATTAATTCGGCAAATATTAAAGTGTTGAGGGATCTTGGTAGCCGCAGACTGCTTAACCCCCTACTGAATATCTGGGAGGGTATATATTTTTAAACAATAGAAGGGAACTGAACTGCATTTAACAAGAAAGAGCAGCGGCTTTGTTCGAAGACAACAAACATAGAAACAAGAAGAAAGTTGTTGAAAGTATATGTGTGGAGCACAGCAGAATATGTCTATGAAACAGGAGCAGTAGGAGAAGCAGACAGAAAAACGGTAGAAGCCTTTTCGAATGTTATGCTTCGGTTGTTTGAGGATGATAGCATGGACAGACAAAGTTAATAACAAACAGATTATAGAAATAGCAGGGGAATAAAGATATCTGTGGGGAAAAAATAGGAGAAATAAAAGGGCAGGATACGTTCTAAGACATTTTTGGGGAATAATGCAGGATATATTACAAACAGAGTTAGGAAAAAGGAGGTAGAGGTAGACCTAGATCAGACTATTACAGATAGTGAAATATGCAGACTGTAGAAATGTGTAGGTTAGCACAGAATAGGAAACAACGTGGGTACGTGTCTAATCAGTTCCAGGACTGAAGAGCTAATTATGAATGATGAAAGTTGTTATACAATAACAATATTACATTCAAATATAAATTGTTTAATTTAACCTCTTTAATTAATATTTGAATAATATAATATTTACCCTTGAAAGGTAAATTGAATAATGGAAAATATAATTTAAATAAAAGCCAAGAAAGTTTAAAAATGTAAGTATATCAATATGAATAAATTTTATTTTAAAATTCTGGTTTATTGTCTTTAATTCGGCAATACTATTAGTTATTTCATCATAATTAATATTATTCAAAGCATTTTGTTCGATGTATAAAACAGTTAAAGAATTCCATTTTGATTAACTCAGCGAATTTCGTAAATAATTTTTTTATAGGTTTTAATACTGAGAATCATCTTTCACCAGATGCATTTTATGTAAGCAAAGTTTGTAAGATTTTCAGTCCTGGACACACCATTGTTTCCTTTCTGAGCTAACTTACACATTTCCTTGAAATACCGACAGTGTGCATCTTTCATTATCTGTGTGCAATAGTCTAACCTAATTCTACCTCTACCTTTCTTTTCTCTTTCTCAGTTTCTATTATACTTCACACTATTCCCTTGTGCCCATTAGTATGTGTCCACATATTTCTTTCTTCTCCTCCATTTCTAGAACCTCTAGTTCTTAACTTTGTCTGTCTATGGTATCTCATCATACGTCTGTACCACCACATTTCAAAGGCTTCTATCTTTTTCCTGTCCGCTTCTCCTACTGTCCAAGTTTCACATCCATACAGTGGTATGCTCCACACATATCCTTTCAGTAATCTTTACGTTGTTTCTATGTTTTTATCTTTAAACATAGGAGTTGCTTTTTTTTTGTTAAATACAGCACGATCTTGTGCTAATCTTTATTTTATGTTACACTTTTTCCATCAGTTAGCTTCTTAGGTAGCAGAAATCCTTAACCTTTTCTAAATTCTAGTTTTCTATTTGTATTTTTATTTTATTTTCCTTTACATACTAGTACTTTAGTTTTATTTTTGTTGATGTTCATACCGTATCTCTGTGCTAGTACTGTTTCTATTTCATTAAGAGCCGCTTCTAATTCTTCCATGCTAGATGCTAATGCCGCTATATCATCTGCAAATCTAAGCATATCAATCTTTTATCCCTGCATAGTAACAAATCCAAATGCCTTCCTGCATTTGACAGTATTTATTGCCTCTAAAAATTAACGGGGATAGCCTCACCCCTTTCCTAATATTTACTTCCCTACATTCCTGTTCTAATTGTATTACCTGTGTTTATTCTTTGTATAAGCTATATACTATTTATGCATCTCTATAACTCATTTCGAACATTTTTCCTATTTTACACTGTCGTATGCCTTTCCATGTCTACAAGCCCTTATATTCATGCTTTTTTTCTTCTATTGCTTTTTCCATTATCACGCCTAAAATGACATGCCGTGTTCCCTATTTCTTCTAGACTTACATTAATCTTCTTCTAGTATTTCTTCAATGCGTTTTTTTATCTTTCTTTGTACAATTCTAGTTAATATTTTTGACACGTGTGCTGTTAAAACTGTTGGTCGATAATTTTTACATCTACTTTACCTTTCTTTTTTGGTATAGTGACTATGGTGATCGTTGCGCCTTTTGGCTCCACCAAATCTTTTTTTAATATTTAGATTTAGAGAATTTTTGATTTCAGCACCGGAAAGCCTTTTCCCCATTCTTAATTTAAGTTTCTACATGTAAGTTTCACGATTATAGTTTTCCACGAACCCCAGGGCATTAACCTTATGATTCATGGCATGTATACCACATACGCTTACATTTCTCAGGTTAAAGGTGTGTGGATACGGTTAGTGCAGCTGGTCGTGCGAAACGTGGAATGGTGAGTTTACTGCGGCTCGTGACAGCAATGTACTTTAAAAGTAGTGGCCTTTACTATCGGCGATCGAAGAGAACGGACGTGTGTGCAGTTAGTTCTGCGAAGCGATCCCTTTTTACCACCGTACCATTTCATATTACTTAAAACAAACTATCTTGTGTTCCGCTACTGCATAGGTACTTCACTTCGTCGTCCAAAAATTGATCCACACAGGAGAAATCTCCGGCGGCGAATCGACCCAAAAATCAGGAGGCAGCCTAAACTTCGAGTAAAAAGCGAGTAAGCTCCTAGCTTGTTTGTTAACTTGTGAACTTTACCCGTGACGGCAACCCATGCAACCAAATTTGGGGACGCACCAATTACGTCCAGCATTATGTATGATTGATGACTCTGGAAAAGCTTAATTAAACCTAAATTTGCGTTATCGTAACATGTTACGTATGAAAATTTTAGACATCTTACCTGTCTCATACATATAGCTTACAAGTTGGAAGAGACGTTCTGTTACTGTTTGTCCAGCTGCTTTTAAAGTTTCTTCTCGCACTTTTTCTTTACCTGTTGCCTTATTATTTTTAGGCTCTTTATGGTAGTTCAAACTTGTCTCATATATTCTTGCCATCTATCCACTTTCTGTGCATTTTCTATAATGATACCTCCTTCCGCGCCCCTTATCTTTTCGCTGTACGGCTTTATTTCCCTAAAATTCATTCTAATTAGTTTGTATGCATAGTCCGTCTTTTCAATTTTTATCGTAGTTAATACCTCTTTGCGCCTTTCCTCAATCTCTTGTTTTTCAACTTTCCTGCATTTGCGAATAATTTCATTTCCCATTTTATGGCTTTGTATCTCTGTCTCTCTGTTTCGTGTAGTGTTTCTGTATGTCCGACTTTCTGAGGGTCGGAGGTCGACTTATAAATTCTAACCTAAATAGTTCAACCAAACACCCCGTGGTGCTCCCCAAACGGCATATATTTACCGATCCCGTTATTTTAAACAATCATACTCATAACCTTCACGCTGGTAGTATTGCTACATTATCCTTTGTGCGGCTGAACTTCTGACTCCTAAATGGTAAAACTCCAGTCAAAACTATCCTAAAAAAATGCATTCCTTGTTTTAAGGCATATCCGCAACCACTGATGAAAGTATTGAGAGACCTACCTAATCCTTGTGTCAGTATGTCTCACCCCCTTTTTTTGTCTCCGGCGTTGATTACGCTGGTCCTTTTTTGTTGAAAGAAGCTAAATATCTTATTCGCCATTTCTCTAAGGCATACGTCTGCGTTTTCGCATGCATGGCTGTCAAGGCGGTGCATATTGAGTTGACTACCGAACTAACGACTCAATGTTTTTTAAGTATTTTGCGTCATTTTATCTCTAGACGTGGTCTATGCAAGGTTATATATTCTGACAAAGCGACAAATTTCGTTGGCGCCAATAGCGAGCTACGGAATATTCGTGACGTTGTACGATAAAAGACAATGCAAAACTTTTGTAGGGAAACCAAAATCAGTTGGCATTTCAGTCCTTCTAAGTCACCCCATTTCAGGGATATCTGGGCCAACTCAGTAAAATCCATCAAGGTTCATTTACGGCGTATTGTAACTGACTCGAATTCCTTCACCTATGATGAATTTTACACATTCTTAGTGCAAATCGAAAGTGTCCTAACTTCTCACCCATTGTGCCTACTCAGCAACGATCCACATGATCTGGAACCCCTAACACCAGGACATTTTTTGAAAGGCCATCATTTAAACATGTTTTCTGACCTTAACATTAAGGACGAGCCAGTCAATCGTTTGTCCCGCTACCAACATGTACAATACATGCTTCGGCATTTTTGAACACGATGGAAATCGGAGTATTTACATACATTATAACAAAGGTCCAAATTGCTTCTGCGTCCTCAGAACTGCTAGGAGACATGGTCCTACTGAAAGAAGACAACGTTCCTCCTCTTCATTAGCCCCTGAGTCGTATCGCTGCTGTACATACCGGAAAGGATAGCCGTGTGCGAGCAGTTAGTGTAAAAACCTCCAGTGGTGTGACGACGAAGTGTTGTGAAGGCGTATCTGTTACCAGTGGAAATGAATTCTACCTAATAAGTTGAGGTTTTTGAAGTTCTTTATGGCATTATAAATCTACATAGCATAGTTTAGTGATAAGGCATTTTGTACCATTTTAAACAATGCTTGCTTCTCATTTATATTGAACCTTCGGCCTTCTGCAGATAGTGTTGTCTAATTTGTTTTTTATTTTTGCTTATCTGTCATCTTAGTTTAGCATAAATTTTGCTGGAGTATTTTGAAAGGTATCCCCTAAATACTTTCAAGGGAGGCGGTATGTAAAAGCATATTTCCTGTTATTATTTAAACCCGCCTTTGGCTATGTATTGAATGAAGGGGTCGCTTCCCTTCCTAAACCTGTTTAGTTAGTAGTCGTCAGGTACTCATGAGATGAGCAACGCGCTTTAAGTATGATGCACCTTAGCGTGCTATATTATAACACGAGATGTATGTAATCCGCGATCATTCTACTATGTTTTATATATTTTGTTTCGTGTGTTACGATGTTTGTGGTTTAACCTGTAAATAAAAGCATAAAGTTAGCCGAACATTTCTTTTATTTGGAAATGGTATTCCACCAGTGCGATACCAAGCAAACTTCTGTGCTTGGTCCACTACAAGAAGGGTCTCCAACCAAAGCTGAAGAAAAAGAATTATGTCAGAGGCATACGGAGTTATCCTTCGGCGCCACACATCGACGTCTACATATATTAGAAATTAACAGTTAGTGATAAATAAGTGAATAGTGTTTCGAGTGTCAATCGTCGCTTTAAGGAATTATTGCAGTAATATTGTTAGTGATTTTCTTGGAATAAATTGTCATCAGTAGATTGTAATTTCACTGTATCTGCGGGTAAACAGGCTAAGGTCCCGGATTCGAATCCCGACACGGTCCGCTTGAAAAATGTTAGGCGAGCATTTTACACAAAAATACGCCCTCGTTCGAATGAGAGGTAAAATGCAGGTCCCATGTGTGAGTGTTGTCGCCCACACTAAAGGT
Organism: Platerodrilus igneus; assembly: GCA_036346225.1. Taxonomy (NCBI): domain Eukaryota; kingdom Metazoa; phylum Arthropoda; class Insecta; order Coleoptera; family Lycidae; genus Platerodrilus; species Platerodrilus igneus. The sequence continues at coordinate 1,275,782 of JARFIW010000439.1, read as the reverse complement.
CCCTACCTTGCTTGAAACAGCAAGGGTTCGGCAAAATTCAAAATTTCTCAGGTAAAAAACTCGCTTTCTGGCCAATGTATAGTATCTTTGGGTGGAGCATTAGCTTGCCTTTAGTCAATAAAGAACAGTTGATAAACGAAGATTAGTTACAATATGTAACACATTGTTTAGCTCTTTAAAATTAGTGGCTTTATCACTTGTGGTTGATACTGGATTATCTTACGAGCAACAATCTTTCTAGTGTGAGAAGATGAACTTCAGTTCAAAAACTTTAAATCCATTCACTGTGAATAGCTTTCTTGGTTGCTGTGCACTCGAATAGTGCAACATACGCTTTGAAAACTATGAATTTTGTAACCTGAGATCTTTGATTATAATTTTGTCCAACACTTGCTGTTCCAAGCAAGGTAGGGATCTTTAATGTGCGTGACAACACTCACACACGGAATCAACATTCAACATTTTAGTTCTCACCCAAACGAGAGCGTATTTTTGTGAAAAAGCTCGTTTAATATTTTTCAAGTGAACCTTGTGGTGAATCGAACCCTCGAACCCGGGACCTTGGACTGAGCAGTCATAGGCGAATCTGTCTGATCCACGGAGCCGCCTAATTATAATTGGACCGCTGAAATCTATCGCAACATGTAAAAATAGATGAATTAATTGAGTGCGCTCGATAGGCAAATTGCTCATCAACTGCTCCGGAACGGATGCCTCGAACCACTGACGGTTTCTGCTCAGGAGCAATAGAACAAATGTACCACCTAAAAAGAGTAAGTTGG